>CM020216.1:165335973-166613628 GCA_009819775.1 Phoenicopterus ruber ruber | reverse complement strand
CGGTCTTGCCACCCCAATGGACGTTTCCCACCTCTTTGCAAGAAAACGGCATCAAAACGTATGGGGCTGCGCTCACTGGGCCGTATTTGAGCATGTCTCCGTTAAGCTAACGAGCCTTTCGCTGGCCTGGCCGTGGCGTGGGGGCTTTGGGAGGCTGGTGGGCGCCAGCGCACGCGCAGGCGGGTCGCGTAGCAGGAGGACACCCCGTGCAATGCCTTTCTCGGCTGTAGGTAAGGTGAATTTTGCATACAACTGGAATTACTAATCCAAGCAATTAGCTAGAATCTGGCAAGTTTGCGCTGCTGCCAATTTCTAGTTAATTTGGTTATGGCTTCGTCTTTCTGCTCAAAGGAGCCGAAATGTAAACGGGGCGACTGAGTGTCTGGAGCTGCTGGGTTGGTTTTCCGTGCGTCCCTCTCGCTAAAGGAGGATCGGCAAGAAAGCAGAGCCCTGATGAGGTCGTGTATTTATTGATAGCTGTGGAAAAAGAGTAGCGCGGATAAATGGGGCTGATGACTTGTTTGTATGCTAAATATCGTGAATCTCCCTACCCTGTTATGAGCTGGATTTAAATTCCGCTGTTATAATGATGGCTAATTTTTTGGTCATATCGTTGCTGATAGCGTATGTTGAAAATGCTGCACGTGGATTTAAAGCTGGGGGCTTTGTACACCCACCAATATTCTGCACCGATATTTATACACATCCAGGAACTTACTAGTGTGTTGTCACTAGGTTTCAGAGTTAACCATCCAGGTGCCGGCTAGCGGAGGCTGTTGCGGCACAGTCCCCGACACAGCTGCTTTTTGGGGATTTCAGATGCTAGTAGCAGCCGCCAAATTTGACACGTGGGCAAGTGGAGGAAGAGACTTTTAACCTTTGGTAAATGCTCCGACCTGAAATTTGTTCCTTTGGGAAAGCGATACTTCTGTTAACTTTTCACGAGGCCGAAAATAGTCGCGTCACCGGAGCCCCGCGAGCCTTCGCCCCGTTGGCTCCGCTTACGGAGAGGGCCGCTTGCAGAAGCGAAAAGCTTTCGTTACAGCTATTTTAGTTTTATTTTTATGTGTGTCTTGATAGCTCAAAAATCACTCGTCGGCTTCCAGTCAAGGCGATCACCGATGAGAAGCATCCGCTGGGATCGACCTCCTGAGTGCGTTTCTTTGATTTGACGGCAGAAGTGCCCGTAGAAATGTCAAAAAAACACGGCATTTAGGCACGTTTCCAGCTTAATCATCCCCTGCAAGCGATGGAAATCAGTGGCTTGAAAGCCAACAGCACTTGATATTAAAATAGCAAACAGTAAACGTTGGCTCCTATCAATAACCTTAATTACGGTTTGGGTTTTGTCTTAAATAGGCGCACGTTGCCATAGGGAAATAAAAGTTTAGCATCCAGACGTGCTCAGCGGGGCGGTAGCGTCTTTGGACGTGGCGTAACGTGCTTTTATAGCATAAATTAAAATAAAATAGGGTTTTAGCAGCATAGCGTGCTGTTGTGTAAGAAAATTGCAAACTTTTTGGGCCGAGACCGCGTGGTTTGTGGGCACTGTGTGCCACGGCGTGTTGGCGGACGGCGTTCCCGGGCGGCTCGGACAGGGAGAGCAAGTTTTACCGCTCCGGAGCTGAACCTCGCTGGGGCTTTTCAACCATAAAACGAAGCGTAGAGGAAGTTTTGTGTGTGCCATTGACAGCCAAAGCGAAAGCAAAAATAAATGCTTGTGAAAGCTGCTTTTTTTTTTGGTCATCAACAGAAAAGGAAAGTGCCGGCCCAGGGGCGGGTGTGAAGTCCCGCGTTCGCTATGCTCCGAACCTGGAAAATACAGATTGCAGCACGTGGCAGGGGTGCGCACGGCTCCCCGGCGCATTTCGCATCTTTTCTTTTTTCCCCCTCTGATTTTATCCAAAATTAAGGGAAGGAAGCAGCACCCATCGGCCCGTTAAATGTTCATTTTTGCCAAGTTACGCCACTTTGTGAACACGAGACGCAACCGGATTCCTGTGGCAAGGAGCCCTTAAAATTTCAACAGCTCTACCTATAAATATAGTCGCCGTGAAAGGCAATCCGGCTTTAAAAAAAAAAAAAAAAAAACCAACAAACCCACACTCTTTTTTTAGTCCCACTGTATCTGCCTGACTTTAGTGCAATGCAACGCATCTCTGGCCAGGCGGTGAAGGCGAGGCAGCGTGGAGCATTAAGTCTCTTAATTCTTCTTGCTCATTTATGTGAAGGATGGGTGCAAGCAGAGAAAAAAACCCCACGTTTTTGTTGTCCTGAAGGTTGTAGGGGGTGGGATGGTGAGGCTGGCTCCGTGCGGCCACGCGGCTTCTGCAGAAGGACCTTTTGCTGATCGCTTGGTCCCGGTGGGTCCCCGGGAGCTGCTGCACCGCGGGGCGATGCAGGACGGGGAGGAAGGAGCCTTGAGCATCCCTTGGGTGCGAAGCGGCGTCCCGGGTGAAAATTAAAGCCGGCACAAAAAAAAAAAAAAAATAATTAAAGAAAGAAAGAAAAAAGCCAGCTGCCACCTCGCCCCGGAGGTGTCTGCGCTCACCCGGCTGCTCTCTGATGCAACGGCGGCTGCTCAGGGGCTGGTTTTGGGCATGCCCAGGGTTGCCCAGGGACAGGCTGGTCCCGCAGCAGGTACGGCGTGTTCTGGGCGCTCCTCCACGCCGGTGGGACCCCCCCACCAGCCCCCCGCGATGCACTGGGGTGATGGCCACCGTGCACGACCCGGTGGAGAAGACGCCGCTGCCTGCAGGGCTGGGATTTAGGTGGAAAACCTAAACGGGAGGGTGGTTTTGCAGCTTGGCGATGCTTTTCGGCGTGCCCTGCGCTCGCACGGCAGAAATCCACCTTGGTGGCCGGAGCGGCTTCGGCGTGAAGCCCTCGGTCACCTTGCGGTGCAAAAACCTGCTGGGGGGTTTCGGGGATTTCGGAACACGGGCGAGAGCGGGGCGGGAGATCTCGAGGCGGCGGATTGCTGCGTGTGCAGTTCGGCGAAGTGCCGAGCCCGGGCTGCGCGGGAGCTGCAGACAGGCTCCTCACGTGACCGTCTGAATTTCAGATGATTGCTGGACCACTTTGCCGACAGCCTCTTGCGGCTCATCAGCTGCAATATCGCTGCTTTTTTCCCTTTTTTTTTTTTTTTTTTTTTCCCCTTTCCCCTTTTCTTCCCCACCCCGCCTGGTTTCCAAGCCGAAGCAGGAGGGATGAATCCGACACGGAGGGTGGCTGCAGCTGCACAGGGTCTGTATCCAAATGGTTTCCTGGAAGGCAAGTTTTTTTGTTGTGTGGGGTGTGGTTTTTTTTTTTTTTTAATCTTAAAAATATTTTTACTGCAAGTCTCTCGTATCTGGGCTGTTTGGATGTCAGGTTTAGTTTCCCATGACATTGAGCGATTAGAGGAGGGGGGGGAAAGGAGGGGCTGAATGCTTTTTTACGTGCAGATCTCTCTGCAGCGATATCGTAGCCGATCGTTGGCAAATGTGTTCCCTCTCATCTCTGCGATAGTTCTCGGCGATTTCCTCTTTTACGTCACTGCAGTTAATAAGATGTTTAACTCGAGAGCTGGGGGCGATGTGGCGTGTTATCGTGTTGCAAGGAAGGGGGAGGATGACGAGTTCCCGCACGGACTTGTGCTGGGGAAGATCGTATCGGTGCAACCTTTCGGGCTGGGGGGAACAGCTGGGTTTGGAGTCAAACCGTTGCCTTTCACCCTTAATGAACCTGACCTGGCTGCCTCTAATTTTTTTTTTTTTATTACGACAATGATTATTTTTCTCTTCTAATACTGAGAGAAGCAACTCAATCCTCTCTATCTGCTGCATTGTCAAGGGTGCACCCTGTGGTTTTTTTAAGCAGACTGTACCTGGCTGGACTTTGACTTTTTTTTTTCCCCCCTTTTTTTTTTTTGGTCCCCTGAAGCATCGCATGAGGCCACTTGATGGCTTTTTTGTGGTGGTGTTGGGGTGACAACGCAGGTGTGGTGCCTGCAGAGCCAGAGCCCTTTCCAGGAGGGTTGTTGACTGTATGTTTTGAATCCCGTATGTGTCTCCGGTTGATTATAGAGTTAATAAAGCGTCGCCGTTGGACGCGCCTTGACCAGAAATAGTGTCCCTCCCTGCCGTGGTTTGCAAGGCCAGCTTGTCGAGAGCGGGCGAGTTGGTCAATAAACACTCTGAGCAGCACCCTTGGGAGTTTTGCACCGAAATGGAAATGCCTGTGTCCTTCAGCCCTTCCCTCCTTGCCAAGTTGTTTTCTTCCCCCCCTGCCTTCTCCAACCTGCCACTCAAACCCTCTCCTTTCTGCTGTGTTTTTCCACAAGTGTCTTTCGAGCGTGACAGCGGGGAGAAGAAAGCCGGCGCGGGGCCACGGGCGCCGCGGTGGCCTGATGCCTGTCAGCCCAACCCTTACCCGTGGCTTTGGGGGCCCCCTTCACCCCGGGTGACTTGGTGGCTGTTGGCTGGCTGTGCGGCGCAGGTGGCTTTGCATTCGGCAACAGTTGGGCATGGGGGTTCCCTCTACCCACCACCAGACCTGTCCCACCTGCCCACACATCTCCCAGGGCTACCACCTCATCTCTAGGGTTTGAGTCAAGATAGCCCGGCCGGGGTGACCAAGATGTCCCCACGTAGGTGTGGAGCGGAGAAGGGCTCCATAACCCTCTCAGAGGGGTGGGCAGGAGGGCACGGAGGTTTTGCGAGAGGAACAACCACAGTGGTGGCATCTTCCAATCTTCAAGCAGGACCCATCACTTGCAGTCCTGCCAGCGCTCAGCCGCAGACTTCCATCAATGATTTTGCTCAGTAACTCTTTTTTTTTTCTTAAGAACAAAACGCTTCTTAAAAAGCAACATGCCACCAGCACGTTGGGACATTGGCTTGGTTTTTTGGAGGGTCACAGCTTCCTAGCTCTGCTCTTGCTCCAGAGAAGAAGCAACGTGCTTGGGTGCAATTTTCAGCCCTCATGGGAACAGGGTCTTAAATAACCCCACCACATCCGAGCTAAGCAAGCTCATGCCTTCGTTGCCGGATGCGGGAGTTAATTTTTCTTGCTTCTGCCTCCCCGTGCTGCTCCTGCAACGTGGGGCGAGGGGAGATTCGGGTGCAACGCCAAGCGGTGCTGGCTCGGCACATGTTCCCAAGCTGGGCGGCCGCCCGGGGCCCACTTCATGCGAACGGGGTCAGCAGCTGGGAAATTGCAGAGCAAAGTGCCTCCCTGGTAATTCCCAGCTGCCGTTAAAGCGGCTTTAAAATAAATTCCCTCAAAGAGCAATTCCAAGTATTTGAGGGTTTGAACTTTTCCGGAGAAGGGT
Source organism: Phoenicopterus ruber ruber (assembly GCA_009819775.1). Lineage (NCBI taxonomy): Eukaryota > Metazoa > Chordata > Aves > Phoenicopteriformes > Phoenicopteridae > Phoenicopterus > Phoenicopterus ruber. The sequence goes on along the minus strand of CM020216.1, from coordinate 166,608,314 downwards.
TTGGGAGCTGCCGGCTACCGCGCTGCACCCTGGCACGGTGGGGAGAGGCGCCGGGGGAATTGCCTTGATTATCCCAACCTCTAGAAAACACTTTTTAATGTATGTATTATGTTTATTTACTAGTGGCGTGCGCAACACGGTGGTCAGAAATGGAGCGCTGCTGGAAGCGAAGCTTGCGTTAAACTGGGAAGCTGGGTTGCTGAGCAGCGTCCTGGGCTGCAGGCAGTGCCCAGGCTCGGCGACCCTCACCGTGCCCTCGTACCTGGCCGCCAGTGCCTACCCGGGGGCGCAGCCCGGCCGGGCGCCCCTCGCCGCGCATTCCTCGGCTGGCTCTGCTTGGTAACACGGCCACAACAGAAAACAAACTTTGCAGCGAGCTGTGCTCTCCCAGAGCCCCAGAAGCTTGCTTTAAAAAAAAAAAAAAAAAAAATACTTTGGAGCAATGTGGTCTTTTTTTTCCCTTTTTTTTCTCATGCTCATGAAAATTCTCATACCAAACCAGTAACCTCCACTGCCCCCAGTTCATTATTTTTTAAGGTGGCGTTAGGGGGCATTTAAGGGGAGGTTTGTCCAGCCCGGCTTCCCAGCCTCTGCGTCCCCTCCTCATCTGCACCCCGTCAGTGCCAAATTACAGCTTCGCATTTGCTTATGCGGCAGGCAGAAAAACAGGGATTTTGGTCAACAAAACAGGAGAATTTGTCTCATCCCCAGTTCTGCACCCCCAAAGGCTCTGGGTGTCCCTGCTCCCCAGGGTGATGCATCCCGGGGGGTGCAACCTGCCGGTCACGGGGACGTCCCCGTGAGGCTGGGTACCCCGAGCTGGGGACAGCCAAGGCTTTCCTTGCAAGGAGGGTGCTGGGCTCCTGCCAAAGTCCCCTCTCCGGGGCCCTGCCACCAGCGCAAGCGCAGCCAGGCTGAAGGCTGGTGATTAAACCCATGATCCGCGTCCCCTCCTGTCCCTCGCGGCCCCCCGAACGATAGGGATGCTGATGGCAGGGCCGCATCCAGGCAGGGAGCTTGCACCTCCGCGTGCACGCTCAAAGGGGCTGGGGATGAACTGAGCCACTTTGGGGTAAAACCACCCTAGAAACCCCATTGCGGCGGGGGCTTCCCCCCCCCCCCCCCTTCATTGCTGTGGCTCGGCCGCTCCCAGCTCAAACCGATGTTGTTCATGGTCTGTCCTTTGCTCTGGTGGCTTCTTAATTAACTTTCTATCATGTATGTGATTTTTTAAATATTTTTTTTCTGCGTGGACATGGTGGAGCCGTCTCCTGAGGTGGGAGAAAACACATCTTGCTTCTTAAGGACAGGTAGAGAAACCTGCAAATCGCGCAGGGAGGTTTGCCGTGGATGGGACAGCAATGGGTGCAGCCCCAGCCCAAAGTCACATCCACCAGACCACACACTTAGTTCTCCTGGGTTTTTTTTCCTCCAAAACTAATCCCTCCAGCCCCTTAGGCTTTTTTGTTGTTGTTGTTGTTGATGTTGTTGTTGTTGTTGCTCCTCTCTGAATTCCTTCTAATTTGCAGGCTCGCTGCCAGCATACAACGCGCTATAAAAAGGGGACTTGTTCTTCAAGCTTCCCTCCGGTACACGGCGTTTGCACAAATAGCAACAGACTTGACGAGTAGGTCTGATTCCCCCTGCCGTTACTGAAATGCTCGTAGGGTGCTTGGGGAGTAGAGCCGCTGTCTTAAGACAAGCCAAGTTGAATTTCACAGAGGGCCCCGAGCCCAAATCCCAGCCAGCGTTTAAGCTCCTGTCAGCTGGAAAAACGGAGCCGTGCCTTTTTATTTTTCTCCCCGTGCAGCTTCGCTCTCTCCGAGCGCAAGCGGATGCGGTTTGCGTCCCTCCGTACCCCGCCAGCGCAGGTACGGCTGCCGGGCGGGATGCGGGCGGTGGCAGAAGACCCGCATCCTGCCGAAGCCAGCCCCGGGGCCACCACCGGTTTTCGGCTGGTCTGAAGGACGGTCCCCCCCCCGCTGGTACAGGCGGCCGCGACGCGAACCCCCTGCCAGCTTCCTTCTTAAAACTAATGAGCCGTTTGACCCTGGCAAGTCCTCCGGGAAAGCCGCTGCCGGAGCCTTGCTGCTCGCACGGATACAAACTGCTCTCGTTTCCAGCTTAGATTTATTTGTGGATGACTCGTACCCATTTGGCCTTGTTCTTCTTGTACTCACACTGGCTTTTTGCTCGGATGGCTCTCTTCCCTGCTCTGGTATTTATCCTCTGGCGGGCTGTACCGAGTGCCGTGGGTCTGCCAACCTAAATAACCGCAGTGCTCCCGGTTGAGAATGGATGGAGGGGGCGGAAGGGCATCGAGGCTTCCCCATCCCTGCGGCGGAGACAGCCCCAGCGACTCGCATCTGCAGCTCATCTTCCCATTGACAAGAGGAAAATCCACCATGCTGCCTCTCGACGTCCTCACCGGCGATGGTCCCAGCCTGCAGAAGGACGCCCCGACCATCCTCCCCGCTGACAAAGGCTCTCAGATTCGAAGCCGTCATCTAATTTCATTAGCGCGCTCATGGTTTTGCAGTGCAAAAGCCGTTTTGGTGGAGGATGAGGGGTTTTTTTCCTTCAGTAACACCCTTCCCTCTCCTTTCGGTTGACAACCTCGGGTGGCGGCACGGCCGCTCGCGCTCCCGGCTGTGCTAATCTCGTGCTGATCTCAGCCCCGGTCTCCCGAAGCAGAAGTTTCTTGTGCACGGCTGTGCCAGGCGCTTTGCTCAAAGGCTGAAGTGGATTTACAACGCTTAACGTTCGTCAGAGCAAAATACGCAGGTGGCTCCTCACCACTGGTCCCCTTTCGGGTGTGTTGGACCATCCGGGATGCAACACATTTTCATTAAAACCCTGCCGAGGGGGTTTGAGGCTTCGTGCATGAGACCTTGCAAAACTCTGCGCTGGGTGATGGCCAGGAGCCTGCTCGGGTGTAGGAAGAGCTGCGAGGTGTTTGGTTTCCCCCGAGGGGTGGTTATTTCTCACCTCGGGGTCTCGTTTCCCCCCTCCTGTTCTTTTCCCTGCCACATTCGACGTCTTCGCTGCGGATTTGCTTTGCACAGGGATGCCTTTTTGCACTTTCTTTGGAAGCTCTGTGCTTGTTCCTGGTGATGCTGAGACTCTGGTTTGCCCGTCCCGATTTGGACCCTTGCCTTCTCCTTGGCAGGCAGAGCTCGGCTGGTGCCTTTGATGGCAAGAAAGATGCTCCAGGTGCCATCACTCACCAGCTCCTTAATTCCTCCAAGTTTTCCTTTCGTTAGGAACCTATTTTTGTTTATTTTTTTTTCATCCTGCCTAATCTAAACTGCATCAGTGTGTGTCCATTTGAGGCAGGATTTTATATTCCCCCGCAGTGTCCTTCCGTCATGCCACGCCCTCGTTAAACCACGTGTAAATTGGCACCGTCAAGGAGGAGCTGGGCTCTGCGGTTATTAGCGGGATTATTCTCATCTCTCACGGTTTCCAGCAAAGCTGGTATAACACAATTCCCCCAACACTCGTCTCCGCTGTCAGGGAGAGCGATGCTAATCCGGCACTGAGGATCGGCGGCAGATTCCTGGGAGGAAACCAGCAGAACCCATCGCATCTTTCCACATTAAGTGATTTTTGACCCCAAGCTCCTCTTCTCCAGGCCATGGTTATTTAGTACCTCACGTCAGGCATTAACTTTCCACCTCAAGTCTTTTCCGAGCAGCCCGTGGTCATCTTCACGGCCACATCTCCAGCGCGGGAGTGTATTGCATCCTGCACTCATCAGTGGTATCGCTGGTTTTGCTTTCTGCATCCTATTTTCTCACCACTTAAATCAACGTCCATGGCTTCCAGCACTCATGGTGGGTGCAGCTGGGCATGTTCTCCCTGCAGCCGATCTTCCTCGTTCGTCTCTCCCCGTTTATTTCATTTCTTGCTGTATTTAAAGCCAGGGGTGGTCAGTGCGTGTTTTGCAACGTTCTGCTCCTGTTATTAATTTCTTAGAAATGAAGGGGAAGGAACCACAAGCAATAAAAAGCCCGAGGTTTGAGGACTGGCTGTTTATTTGTCAAAGCTAGAAATGCAGTGGCTGAAGCGGACGAGAGGAAATCCTCAGTGCAAATGTACCTCAATTAAATTCAGGCTTGCGTAAGTCAAAACTGCGGGGGGGAGCATAGCTGTAGCAGCTGGAGGGGGGGGATTTCCTCCTGCTGTAGTTTAGAGGTGTTACCGCTGCGATTACTGCAAATAACATCTTAATTTTGCCTTTTGCACCTCATTTTTGCACCGCCCAGGCTGGCTGTCCCGTGCCATGCCTGGCTGGCGCTGGGGGAGAAGTGGTGCCCATCTCGGTGGCATCTTGGCACCTCTTGCGGTGGGATTGCACGCAGCTGGTGGCAAGTGGGTGACTGCAAACCGGCCCCAGGGATGCAAACACTGGCCAGGAGGCCGAGGCTGGCCATAAGCTGCTGGGGAGAGGGGATGAGGAGCAGCAGGATGGCTCGGACGCCAAAGCCCAAGATGCTCTAAAGCCCAAAAAGGACAAAAATAGGTGTCTGGATCCTTAAAGAGGGTTGAGGACTGCTTAAGATCTTCTCCTTCGGAAGCAGCAATTACCAGATGAAAGGGAACATCTTCAACCAGGCATTTTGGAGCATCTGTTTTGAATTTGAGGCATGTGTTTGGGGAAGCGGGGAAGACTGCTCGCTGGGTTGGTGGCTGGGCAAGGCGGAGGGCGTCCTTCAGGGGATGCGGCGGGTTGCTTACGAAATGCGTTTTGACACCAGGAGCGATTTCCACATCTCTCCTCCTTTTCGGACTGCGTTGTCATTAACTTTCCAAAGCGCCAGTGCTGGGCACGAGCCGGATTTCTGCTCGCGGGAGGGCAAGGGGCCGTCTCCTCGTGAAGCGGCGAGAGGGGGGATGTGCACACGGTTTTCTTTTTCCATTTTGCCCCTCCTCGCTACAGAGGAGTCATTGGCATGTAATTACCGCCAGCTTTAATCCAGCCAGACCAACTGTGTTTCTGGCAAACACAAATACAATAGGAGCCAAAGGTTATTGCACGCCCTAAATAAAACCATTACAGCCCCGGGGCGTCACCCAAGCCCAGTCCGCAAAGCGTCCAGGACCGGCTCGGTTCAGTTTTCCTGAGCCTGGAAGACTTGGTTTGGTGGCAATGACCCATAACTTTATTTTTTTTTTCTTAGTTTCTCCCCTGCAAAGCCACCTGCACGCTTGTGGCCACCGTGGCACCTGCCAGGAGCAGCACATCTGGCCGGCGTTAGCGAGCCCGCCGCAGGATGCGCTTGGTTCGGGGTTTTCTTGCTAAAATTATTAGCGGCTTTAATTGAAACCAGCGGCGGGCGAAGGCGCGTCACGCGGATGCGCACCGCTGGCAGGCGTGCAGGGCTCGGCCCGGCGCGTGGCTGTGACCAGCGTCCTCGCGAGCCGCTGGCAGATGCAACCCGATGTCCTGCCCATCGGTGGGATGGACGGAGATGTCGGGCACCACGCAAGGTCCCCCTTGGCCTGGAGGAGCCACCCAGGAGCCAGCGCATCCCGCTGGGCTTTTCTTCCAGCTACTGCTCTGAACGGGGATTTACTCCGAAACCCGGAGGATTTAACTTTCTATCCCCGAGCAAATACAGCTCGAAGTGATGCAAATGCATGACCTCACCCAAATCTCAAGAAGAGGTAAATATTGCATCACGCTGAGCGTGCTCTATCCTTTGCCCCAGTCTGAGAAGCTCTGCCCGAGCCCACCCTGCGGCGGGGACAAGCCAGGCCAGGGAGGAGGTATATGGTGGGGAAAGGCTTTCTTCTCGCCACCCAGTTTAATTATTGGTGTCTCGGCGTTTGCAACGTGATGGACGCAGGTCCTGCCCCCGTGCAAGGCTGCTCTGGCCGCTGGCGTCCCCACAGAGCTGCCGGCAGGGAGGAGTTGGGTTTCACAACCCGTCTTTCCAAGCTCCCACAAGATTACTGGAGGGAGAGGAATGTGCCGGAGAAAATATCCCAACTGCTGTTAGAAGGCACAGCTTTCTCTGCCCCTTTCCGGGACAGCCGTTCCTCCACCGCAGCAGAGGTCCGGCTGGCAGCGCCCGCTGGAGCCAGCCCTTTGTCACCTCCCCGTGTCACCCTGGGGTGCCTTTGCCCTCCTGGGCTCTCCTTCATGTGCAAATAATTGCAAATGTGATAAGCGGGCTCTTTTATGAAGAAACTCTTTACTTTTCCCTCGCGGTGCTCCTGGGACGCAGCTCAGTCACTTTATATCTGGACAATAAATCTCCAGGCTCGCCAGGACACACCCTCCACGCAAGACAGTGATGCCTCTTCAATAATGGGCCTGCCAGATGCTTGTTCTGTCTGGGTGAAGAGCACGCCAGCCAGTTGCAGCGTCTGTAAATCATTTTCCAGGAGAGCCGAGGCAGGGCGGGAGTCTCGGTCGAATCCCTTTTGGCCAACCCTTTTGAATCACGGTGAAGGTTTCTGGGCTACCCGGAGCAGAAACATCTGTGAGCTGCGGCAGCCCGCGGTCCCGGGGTGAAAGATGCATCCCACATGTCTTGGGAGGAAGGTGGAGAAATCTTCCTCCCTGGTCCTTCTGCTTCTGAAAGGCATGAAATCCTTGCCAGGCAAAGGCTAAGACAGGCCGTTTTCTTCACCCCACTCTTTGCGTCCGCTGTTGCTTCAAAATACAGGGAGCATCGGATGATGAGATGTGGTGCTGGGCAGCGGAGGACGCTGGGGAAGCTTGAACTGGTTTGGTGTTGGGACATCTCCTCCTGGGTGATGGCACGTGGAAAAGGCTGAAAGTGGGGCTGGCTTTCTCTGATGTGCATTTGTTGGGTCTTCTTCTGGGCTCCGCGACCCCAGTCCACGTGTTTTGCCTCCAGCAAGAAGAACTCCTACAAGTTCTCCGCAGATCTCGTTGCATCTGGGGTTGATGGCTGGGCCGTTGCGCTCGCCCGGGTTTCTCTCCCAGGGTAGTTACAAGCCTCTTGGACTCTCTCAGGTGGCTTTGGCAGGTGCTCTGTTTTTCCAGCTCCAGCGCTGGGGAGACCCGGCCACAACCATAAAGTCTTTCCCCAGCTATTAGAAAGCGGTTACGCTCCTTGCGTGTTTTTTCATTACTGGAAGCTGGTAAGTGGACAGGTCCTACACAAATAAACTTCTCAAGGGCAGGGAGTCAAAATATCCCTAGGCTTGTTTGGTGGAAAAAGGTTAACCAGCATGAAGTCTATGAATCGCTGCTGCCTCGACTTTGTTGACAAAATACGGTGTTATTAATTGGAGTTGCAGGCAAACCGCCTGGGGATGTTTAGAAGGAGTTTGTCTATGACAAGGGCTGAGATCTCCCTGGGAGAAGATCTGGCCGGGCTCTTCGGAGATGCACCTAGGGTCTTGGCCATGGCTCTGGTTTGGGGTTTTGTTGCTGAGGATGAGGCGTGTAGGGGTCTCAGTCTCCCACGGTGGCCACGGGAGCATGGGGATTCCCTGACAGTGGAGCTGCGGCAGAGAAGGACAGGAGGAGCCCACCAAGGAGCCAGGCACCAGGTGACTCCCTTAGGGTGAGCTGAAATGGTCTCTGTTGATCTAGTTGAAGATGTCCCTGCTCATTGCAGGGGGGTTGGACTAGATGGCCTTTAAAGGTCCCTTCCCACCCAAACCCTTCTATGATGACTACAGTGAGACTCCTTGGTCCCTAAATTCTGGTTTCCGCTCTCAAGCTGAATCCTACCTGTAGCATCATTGCCTGGGCAGGAGCAACAGCTTCATGGTGAAGGTGAAGTTCAGGAGTGTGACCTGTGCCGCTCCCAGCGTGGTCCTAAATCTCAGCAGCTGCTGACCGCTGCGTTGGCGTGGGAGACGCTCACTGTCACCCTGCCGTTCCCCCAGCCCGGGAAGGTCTGCGGCAGGGCAGTGGTCAGTACGTGGCCCTGGGTGCCATCGCAGCGTTTCGACCGGAGAAGAGCCGCTGCCGTGGCAGCCGAGCCCGGCAAGCTCCAGATGCGGCTGCTCCTATCGCGGCTGGCAAGTTTGTTCACAGCCTCTCACGGCAGCGCGTGACAAACAGCTTGCTTCCCTCAGCCTGGAACCGAGCAGAAAACCCGCGCTGGCGCCGGCCCAAGGCAGAAGCTATGGGAATCCTCCTCGACAGCGTGATAGCAAACACTTATCTTGAGCGGGGCCGGTGCCGGGAGGTTCTCGCTCGACAAGCCCACGGCGAAACCCGTCCCGTTGCAGGAAGAGCTTGCCTTGGGCTGCGAGGTTTCCTGCACCTGCGTGACTAAGCGCACTGGAAAGCACCTTCGGTGCGTGCCAGGGTGGTGGAAATGGAGCTGCCAGCAAAGAAACGTGCCGGTGCGTGTCCCGCTGTGCTTTGAGGAGGTGGGTAGCACCTCGTTGAGGCAGGCAAAGGGGCTGTGCCCTCTTCTCAGTTTCCCTAAAAGGCTGACAAACACCTCCAAGGTAAGGCCAGTCACATTTAGGTGGAGCCTCGTATGGATGAAAGGTGCTCCTCAAGGGCTGCCAGGACCCTGTAGCCCCACAGCTGAAGCCCCTTCTCCTGGGATGCTCAGCCTTGCCTAATTCAAGTTGTGCCATGCGAACAAGACCTGGGAGAGCCAACGGGAGCAAGATCCATATGCGCGTTCCTCTTGCACATCCTTCGACGCGGTCTTGCCCAGGATGAAGTGTCCGCAGGGGTGGAGCACTCCATCGGGCAGGAGTTCCGAGCGACTTGACCGTTCTCTGCAGAGCAACCATGGCAAGTGGCCCATATTTCACAAGTGGGGTTTTCCCATCAGGCTCTCCAGCTGCTATAAATAACAGGAAATGTTTTGTCATTTTCTGCTTCAGAGAAGGTCAGGAGCTGGATTCTGTGGTCTTCGGAGCTCTAATGAGGTTGGAGATTTATGTGGTATACCCAGAAGTTCCCCAGGGCAGCCTGCCTGGGGCCATTTGGTTCCTTGGATGGAGAAGTCTTGAATGCCAGCCTTTGGCAAAGTTACCTTAGCCACCCTTTATGAGATGTCAGGTCCTGCGAAATCTTTCATGTGCTCTTCATCTCTGAGGCCAGATGTTAACTCTTGGATTGCTGCAGAACCCGTTTACGAGAGCTTTGAACCATCCTCTATCTGCAGTAGGAAAAGCTTCTACTGTAGATCCCAGGACGGACACAGGGACACCAGCCACTGGTCTCATGAGCTTGCTGGGAGCTCATCTTACAGCTTCCCGGACTCGTCAGCACTTGGTATTCCGCTCATGGTGGGCAAATTCCTAAAATTTTCTTTTTACCTCCTCCATCAAGGAAAGCTGGTCCTTCCTGAATCTCCCCTGGGACTGAGGAACCAGCTATTTGACTCCTGGGTGGTTGGTCTCTGATGGCCAGACCATTGCATTTACCAGTGTGTTCCTGCCACAGGGCAACAAAGACTCCCCAACAAATGGCAGAAGACTTTAAGCAGCCTTCAGTGCAAACTGATTTTCTAGCTTTTATTCAAATTAGAGTATTCACCTTGCAGTATCCCCCCAAACCAATATTAAGTCAAGCCTGAGGTGAAACCACCCATGCAGTGCTCCACCATCTCCATTATTGGGGTGTGCTCCTTGTGCCTGTCTCCTTCAACCGGTAGGATCCTTCCAAAGCTCTGGTTCTTCAAGGTTGCTGTCCTCCATCCTCATGGCTAGGACTTTGGTTAACACCATGGTGCCAAGGGGTGGTTGGAAAGGTCCTAAGGTGTAAGAGTGGTCTAGCAGAAACGGATCAAAATAACCTATTTCCGGTGCAATTGATGTGTGCACACCAAGGCTGGGAATTATCCTACCATACTTCTTAAATTAGGGAGGTGACTGCCCCATGCTCCTGCCATAGTTAGTATAAGGGATGGGGAGATGACTCCAGAAGTTGGTTTCCTCCACACATGGCAACTGCTCTTTCTCTCTCCGTTAATTAGAGAGGGAACAAAGTGCAAAGCCTGAAGGGTACTTGTCTGGGTCTAGCTGGCATGGAAGAAAGTCACACACACCTTCTCTGGCTGGTGGCAGCGATGGGTCTCCATGGGGATCGTGTTATTTCCCACTGGGCATCCCCAGCTCCCCTCCTCATGGTTTACCTGGCTCGTGCTTGCGGCAGGATGGAATCCCAACAAATCAAGCAGGAAGATCCAGCCCCAGGAGTTTGCTCAGACATCTCGAGAGCTTTCCTGGGTCACGGAGAGCCGCAAGCATCAGGTCCACGCCGCCTGTCGCCCCAGCAGCCGCGCGGGGAGGAGGCAGAGCCGCCGTCTGCCGCCTCTCCCATTTCCCCAGCAGATGCAGGAATGCTTTGATGTCCGCTCTGCTGGCCCCAGCGCCCAGCACCAGGATTAACCACCAGTCAGACTCCACCACCGCCTCCAAATAAATCTCCTAAACTCAGGCGAGCCCCACTCAGAGGGGTCCCGGCATTCCCCTCCTGCAGAGTAAGGGTTAAAAATAGTTTCTCCCCTTGCACCTGCCCCTCCAAAGCCAAGACGGTGTTTTATATTTACAGCCCGGATTTCCTGGTGGTTGGCTCCTCTCCTGGGACGTAGAGGACAGGGACAAATAGCAAAATTACCCATCTCGGTGGTGCAAAGAAGGTAGGCAGCATGGAAAGTGCTCGTGTACGCAGGAGTTGGAAGGACCCTTCCCACCCTAACCTCTTCTTCCTATAACTCATGCTTCGAAACCAAGGCAAAAATGCAGCTCCAAGGACGGTCCCTTAGGAAAAAATGCCGTCTTTTGATCCTTTTTGCATTTTTTTAGACATTTGAAAGTGGAATTGCATGCTTGTGAGCGCATTATATCTGTCTCTGAGGGGGTTTTGGGTCTAAGTTAGCATTCCCTGCGCAGATCTCTGAAGCGGCAAAGGAAGCCTGGCTCAGCCCCGATTAAATGGTTTCAGTGAGGCTCAATTATTTTTTGTAAAAACCTGTGTGTTTACATTTCATAAGCTTCTTTTAAAACGCATGTGTATACAAGAGCAGGCTTATTTATAAGGCAGAATGGCCTGCTGTGTCCTTACCTGACTTAAGTGTTAAGGAAGCAGCTTTTTTTTACTTTTTACAAGCGCAATTTAAAATAAAATACTGGTTTGCTGTACGCCAGTGAATCTGCCCAAGAGGAGGTCAGGGCAAGGTCTTGTTTTCCGACTGTAAAAAGCTATTTTGCTTGTTTACGGAGCTTCTTCTTGCCAGCCGTCATTTTAGGTTAATCTGTTAATGACAGCTATAGGTAAAAAAAACCTCATTTCTATCCCCCAGAGTCCTGGCAAGCCTGCATTGCCAAAATCCCAAACTAGCCAGGCTTCCCAGCGAACGGCGTTTGGGAACTTTCCATCGGTAAAGCTGGATTTGCTGGGTCACCCTTTCAGCCCAGGTCTTGGCAAGGCTTCTGGCTTCAAATCCCCCAGGGAAATACATGAAAAAGCCTTTTTGGGAGGATCTTGGCATTTTCTGCTTCCCCCAGGGGAACGATTTTTATTCTTTATTCTTGGTTTTAACCATATGAACTGGCAACGCACCAGCCCGGTGGCAGAAGGGTGAGGAGCACCTTATGGTGGTGAAGAAAGGCTGCAGGTGGATGTTGAGGAGCACCTTATGGTGGTGAAGAAAGGCTGCAGGTGGATGTTGAAGTATGGTGAGTTGTTAAATATGGACCTTAACGGCAGGACGGGGAGAGTGAGGAGAGCCCCAAGGAGCCGCTAATTTACGCAAACGCAAAGTGAAGCTTTGACTGTGGGACGTACAATTCATCCTGCACAAGGGACGAAAAGCCTGTACATGTTTTTATGCCTATGTTCGGAGATATTTTTCTGCTTCTAGCAAGCTTCCATGAGGCACGTGGGCCTGGTGGGTATCAAGATGAAGACCTAGGAGGTAGGGAGGTGAGCAGATGCCATTTATACCCAGGAAAGAGCTGAAGCAGACGTGGTGTGAGGGATGGTTTTCCATCCAGCAGAGCTGTAAACCCAATCCCTGACCACTGGTGGTTATTTAAAGACTCCGGCGGCGCTTCCTGCAATGGGAAGGTGCTTGGCCTACGTTCAGGCTGGGCGACTGCTCTCTGCAAAGCCAAATAAACAGCAGCCACTTGAACTTTCCACCTTGTGGGCTCAGCCGGATGCCTCGTCCCCAGGCCATGGCTGGGCGCCGTGCCTCGGACGGGCTTTGCGGACGAGCCTCCATGGAGGATTCGGGGTGACGACCGCGTTTTGGGGTTGAGGGGTGGCTTTCCCATCGCATGAAGGACCCCAAGGGAGGAGTTTGGTGCTTCTTGGAGCTGAGAGGGGGCATCTAGGAAGCGAGGTCTGTGTCTCCAGGATGGGCTGGGATGCCCTATGCGTGGGTCTGTGTCCTTCGGTGACCTTGGGCAGGGCAAAGAGAGAGGAAATTATATCCTTTAACGCTAGACATATACTTTAGATGCTAAATTTCCTGAGAGGAGCACGGTCCAAGTAGCCAGGACTAGGAATCCTATCTGTCCATCAAGGCAGGCCAGGGACGCGTGAGTGCGGTGACCGCCTCAGCTGCAGGAGCCATGGCATCGATGGTGAGATGCCCATGGTGATGCTTCATCAGTTGGGGAGGTTGGAGGTGGTCCCTTCCAACACAACCCTTCTGTGCAGGCGCTGTGACATATCAGGCACTCACCTGTATGTATTTTGGTGCTTTTACTGAGTTGTATTTCACATGGTGCATGTCTCTCCCCGCTTCTGGCCCTTCCCCGGTGCCATGAGATGTTGCAGCAGCTCACATGAACCCTGCGATGGATGCTTCTTCCTCTCATCCAGCGGCAGCCCCTCAGCCTGGGAACTTTTGCAAGACTTGGCAGCGGGGCCGTTGCAGGAGTATTTCACACAGGACCCAAAAATATTGCTGTCGGTGCAGCGTCGGTCGGCCTGAACGCAGGGTCAGGTCCCTAAGAAATCAGACTGTTGACGAACAAGCTTGAGCGTATTCAAATGTTTCGTCTGATTTTCTTGGACTGCAAAGTTTCCAAGGGAGCCAAAAAGCTGGCTGCTCTTCTTGTTGACTTTGCAGACCAGAAATACAGCTGGGTTCAGTGAAATAAGGAAGCTCGAATTCTTGTATTGGTGTAGCAGAGGGGAAAAAAGCTCAATTTGGAAAAGCTCAAATGTCTGCTTTAGAGATAAAAATAAAAGTCCAAGGCGGTGTGCCCCGGCTCTGCTGCCCGCTCTCTGCCTGCGCTCGCTTGGGCACGGGGTAGTCCACAGTATCTAGCCCCAGGACCAAAATCCTTGCTTTAAATCCCTTTGAATTTCTAGCAAAGAAGCGAATCCAGGGACATTTCTCTCAATCGAGGTCAAGGAATTGGGTCCACGCAGGCATTGGGCAGCGCAGGTACAAGCCGTGCCGGCACTGAGCCGGGGCGAGAGCACAGGAGACATCAGGCAGGAGCAGAGCATCGCTTTAAACTGCGAGTGAACTCTGAAATGACAGCGAACTTGAAGCAAGCCCACGTTTCGGGCCAGGCTGGCCGTGAATCAGCTCTGGAAAATGAAAGACGAAACTTTCTGACTTCAGTTCAAGTTATGAACTTATAAACTCCCAATTATCTGGTTTAATGGACACAAGCCAGAGACAAACATTTTTTGAGGCAAGCATTTGGGACAGCTTCCTGAAAATGAACTCGTTGAAGAAGGCGTGATTTGGAGACTAAAAGTTTGACTCAAAATCTGGTATTTTAAAGCTGGGTTAATTCCACGTGAAGATATCTTGCTGTGGATCCCAGAGCTGCTCTTGAGCATCCTCCATCCCTTCGCTGCTCTTTGCTAAAAAATGTAGGGGCATGATAAATCACTTCCAAAAATGAAAGTTGAAAAAAATGCCACATTTTAAGCCCATCTGAATGATGGCAAATGTGCAAAAAGCTTTTGCACAGGACATAAACTTACTCCTTTCCCCCAAGATAACAAGCCCAGGCTGGCAGTGATCTATGGACAAGCGGGGGCCAACGGGGCAGCCCACGGCCCAGTTTTGCTATTTCATGGCACAGCTTTGGGGTGGGGGTTAGAATAGGGATGTCCCACATGTGGGTGCAGGTTTTGTCAGCAAATCTTAGTGCTGCAGGGGGTTTTGTGGATGCTGTTCCAGAATAAGGCTTTTTTTCCTCTGTTTCCCTTTAAAATACTGATTTCTTTTCTCTCTTACTTTAAAAACGTCTGTATATTCCCCCAAACTGTCTTCAGGCATTAAGAAAATCAGAAGATATGCCTGAACCTCTGCTAGGGATAAAAACGCAGCAGAGGCATCATGCACGCAGCTGGGCAGCAGTTCCTCCCGCGAGCTGCTAAAATTGGCATCTCCTAAAGTTAGCAGAGATTTCATTGAGCTCTTATTTGTTTTATTCAAGTGGACAGGTCAAGGACCGGGGTTTTATTGGCACCCTAGCACCAAAGGGATGCGCCCGCAGTCCCAGCTGCTGGGAATCATCCTCGTCCTTGGGGCTGTGGCCACAAGCCGTGAGGATGGCCGGGGCGTGCTGCTGGTGAGGAGTTGGTGACGCTGTCACCAGCTTCAAGGGCAGCAGTGCCCTCAGTGATGCTTCTGCCCAGCTTCTGCCTGTGATTGTGCCAGCAAAGCGGGTGAGCTCAGAGTTAATCCTTGGCGTTAACCAAAATCTCCTATTCTTACCCCGATGCAAGACCTGTGCACCGCGCCAGTCTCCTGGGAGCAGATTTGGGGCAGGTGCCCCTCTGCAGTGGAGTTAGGTGAAGGCTTCACGGGTGCATCCATCCAAACGCAGGTCACTGCGGGCTCGCGGAGGCTCAGCCGGGAAGGCTGCGGGTCCAGCCTCGCAGGAGAGGTCGGTCAGCATTTCCAGACCCTGCAGGGAAACCTCTTGGCGAGGTCCCCGAAGTCCTTCAGGTGCCACCATGGGGTGGAGCAAATGCGGCACACAAGTAGAGCTGGAGGAAAGTCCTTCTGCTGTGTTTCTAGTAAATGCCTGTCCCGGGAGTGTTAACGAGGGCAGAGAGGATGTGCTCCATCTGTTTGACGAACAACACTTACGGTAGATCTGGAAATGGTGTTTTATCGACCAGCTGATAAAAGAAAATGCCAGGGAAATTCCCGCCTGGGAACGTGCGGCGGAGTTTCACACCGTGCCTCGGCGTTTAATTACCACGCTCATTTAGCAGCCCTTGGCTGCCCGTCCCTGTCCCCGCGCTGCCCACAGCACCATGCCAGTACAGCCGCCTCTTTGCAGGGACATGGGCTGGGAACGGATCAAGCTGAAAATAAACTGGTTTGGGTTTGTTTAGTTTTTTTTCAAATGATTCCCCCAAGGTGAGTTCGGCTCCCAGGTGCCCTCGCCAAGGCGGCCGTCGACACCTCGATGCCCTGTGGCCAGAGGGGACATCTTCGGTGCCCCTTGTCTCTGCTCCCTCGGGCCAGACCGCAGTGGGACAGCTCGTCCCTGGGCTGGTTTTCCTGTTGGTTGTCGTGTGCGAGGCCAAATTTAAACTATTTGTAGAACAGCAAAACGTCCTCTGTAGTAGCTGCTGCGAGTACTCTGTGCACAGCTCCTGTAGGGCGCCGTAGTGTGTTTTTTCTGCTAAGACAGTACAGATTCCAGCATGGGGCCAGGTATATTAATAGGAATGCCCTCATTTAGCTGCTTCTCCGTACCACGGGAGCTCATAATGGGGGAATTGATCCAGCCCTAAGTCAGCGCTGGATGTTTCTGCGCTTCTGCAAGGTCTCCGTAGATTTTCCTCGATGTTGCATTTTCTATTTGCTGCAGCCTGGCTCTTTAGGAAGCAGCATGAAGAAGAGACGGAGAAAAACCCTCCCCAGGGTGCACCCGTGACAGGCAGGATTGGGAATGGCTGTCTGCCTCCCTCCCCAGGCTGAAACCATCTTGTGTGCCCCTGGGAGCGGAGAGGCAGGGGCCACTCGGGCCAGATCTCAAAGCAAGTATTTAACCCGGTCGGCCGAGCTGCTCCTCTTGACCTCTGTTTCTGGCAGACCGGGAACACCCAGGGTGGGTCCCGTGGCTCCCCTACAGAGCCCATACGTGCAGGAGCACCCGGTGCCGCTGAGCGAGGAGTCCACGGGAGGGATCGGTGGTGCCTGGTGAGCGCAGTGGGGCCAGGGAAGAGAGAGGGCAGTGGTGGGGCAGCCTGGATTTTCCTCTGCACAGCAGCTTTGGCTTTTTGCTTGTTACTGGGGTTGCTTTTTCATCCACCTCCTCTGCTTTTCCCCCTGCCGAAAGGCAGACCACCTGCATGTGCATCCCCAAAAACATTTATTATCTTTAGTAGCTGGCTGCTGTCTTCATCGTAAAGGATGAATTTGGGGTTGCAGCTTAATTATCCAGGGAAGCTCATTTGCTTTCAGCTTGGTTAGAGCCTGCTCCGGTGCAGCAAGGGTGGCCGGGAAATGCCACCCACGCCGGGGTGTCAAAACACCTCTGAAACCATCCGGGAGCGGAGCAGAGCTGGAGCAGCTTGCGTGTCTCCGGGCCATTAAAGCTTACCCCTGGGGCCGGGGAGGATGTGCAGAGCAGGGATAAAACGCCGCGTCCTGCCTGTCCCATCCCTGCTGGATCCGGCCATAGGAGCTGGGGAAGTTTTCCTGCTGAGCAGGGTGGGGAGGCTTCACATCTCAGCCTTTATTTAATTTTCAGGTGATAAAAGCGTTGCTTTCCCTGCCCAGCGCGTCTGAGCAGCCAGCAGGTTCAAATGCTTCCCTTTCTGCAGGGAATTTGCATTTCCCTAAAGGCAGCACCGGTTTTATGCAAATAACCCGATGAAAGAAAGTCGAAGCCAAAGCGTGCTCATGAGTAAGCATTCCTGGGCATTTCTTGAGCAGTCAGATGCTCTCTTGCAAACCTTTCAGCTTTTCGGGGAGAAGCAGCGTGGCATTGCTGACTGCAGGCTCCTCCGGCCCAAAAAGTGCGGTGCGATGACCATGTCACCTCCATGTTGTCCCAAAAGCAGCATCAGTCTGGAAAGGTGCTTTGGGGTTGCAATGCAAACCTCATGAAGTTCGACAAGGCCAAGTGCAAGGTCCTACACATGGGTCAGGGCAACGCCAGGCACAAATACAGGCTGGGCAGAGAATGGAATGAGAGCAGCCCTGAGGAGGAGGACTTGTCCATCAAATAGTCCATCCATCAAACCCATCTCTCTCCAAGTCCCCGATGGCCACTGATTCCTGAGCTGGAGGAAGAGCAGCAGCCGCATCCTCACCTTCTTATGCCCGTGTGAGTCCAGCTGCAAGATGCATTTCCAGGGGGCTCCGAGTTTGAGGAGCACCCGAGTTTGCAGACCCTGAGCAGCCCGAGATCTGCACTGGCTCAATCTCCTTCCTCCAAAAGCAGTGCTCAATCCTCCCTTCTCCTCCTTCCACGTTGGTCCCCCATCTCCCATGTTGACAGGGTGTGAATCAGGCTGAGGACAAGGGGCAATGCTTTACACACCAGGCGGACTCTGCACAGCGAGTGGAGACACCGACGTCCCACCAGCAAGAACGGCTGCGGCTTTTGGCGTTTCATCCCCTTTGATCTTTTATTTGAAAGAAAACCACTTTTATTTGCTCTGCAAGCTCTTTCGGGCAGGGGACACCTCTCTGGGCGCTGGGTTTTCATGCAAGAGCAACAGCAGCTCAGACCAAAGGATTTTGTCCCTGTTGCAGGCGGCGGCCAGGTGCAGGGGGGTGGGAGAGGGTACAGGATCAGGCCATGCCCATAGTCACACATCCAAAACTGGCAGCTCAGAGGTACCCACCTTTGTCCCTAGAGCTTTGCCGACATGTTGCCTTTGCAGAGCAGTGGCCCTGTGGCAACCAGGGAGCTGTGCCGTGGCTTTTTGCTGGAGCTAAGGAGGTTTCTAGAAGGGATTTGCAAGAAAAACCTTCTCTGCAGGACCTGGGCTCGGTGGGATGAGCCAGGAGGTTGGTGTTAGGAGTCTGCAGCGTGCCTGGGCACCGTCAGACCTTGCAGCATCCCACGCAGGAGCAGGGCATTTTCCCATCTCCCTTCACATGCTCCACGGCTTATAATTATCCTGGCTCATACCCATCATGTTTCCCACAGCACCTCTCCATATTATTAGTAGCCCCGGGGGGGCACTTATTACCTGCCTGCAGCATCTCTGTCCCATCCTGCTGGAAAGGGGACAGCCCTGGAAGGGCTGTTTCAGGGGGTGGTTTCTGCTGCGGGGTGGCAGCGATCAGGGCTGGTGAGGATGAGGAGGAGCCATCCCAGGGTTTTCCATGCATCACTGTCCCTGTGGGCTGGTGGCTGCCTTCAAAAGTGCTTCGGTGCCCACCACAAGGGAGAGGGCCGGTGGTGTTGCCACCCCCCAGCAGCCTGTCACGGTATGTGTGACCCGGTCTCCATGGAGTGAAACGTGTAGACCCAATACTGGGGAACAAGGGTGAGACGGTTTGGGAGGACAACCCATGACAGCACAGGGTCTGGATGGTGGAGGAAGCTCAAGGACCCACAAACTCCATCTCAGCCTGGTGCCATTGACTTGGAAGAGCTGCATTTCTCCAGAGCTTGGCTTCTCTGGTCAACGCTGGCTATAGCTTGCTGCTACCAAAGACCTTTCCATGGGGCTCATCATGGGCAGAGCACGTTTTCTTCTCTCCCATGTTGTCATCCCCAGCATGTTACGGAGCACTATTTCAACACTATCTGCAGGTCGAAATCCACCCGTTGGATAGATTGAGTCCCCTGGAGCCCCCTTCTTTGTCAACAAACGTCCATCAAAGCCACCGCAGCCGGTTGGCATTGGGGGTTGTGCAAGACACACGGATGACGCAGAAAGGGCTGCCGGTGCCCTTTGGTCAGGGCTGCCGTTGGCTTGACGAGGAGGTAGGACCAGGCGGCGTAGGGACATCTTCGCGTTGGGATGCCACCACCGAGCGGGGACGTGCCAAATAGCAAAGTTCAGGTCCAGTGGACAGCAGAGCGGTGGAAGACCAGGAGCCAAAATACTGATGCTGGGGTAGGCAGTGGAAAAAGTAAATTCAGGCTGCACCTCTCCCCAAAACAGCCTCCCCGGCACAGGCTCAAGCTGTACTTCGAAGGGGAGGTCACGACAGCCCCTCCGTGCCCTTCCCGGGGGGCTGCTGCTGCCCGCGCTCCTGGTGCTTCCCCCCTAAGAGGCATCGCTCCCCCCCCGCGTTTTGCCGTTCAGACACCTGCCACGAGTATTAAATTCGCTCGAAATGCTGCGAGAAACCACAAGAAAAGATGAGCAGATGTTCAGCCGCGCCAGAGATTCGGAGCGGGAGAGGCACGCGGCGGTGGCAGTTGTCGGGGGGGACCACTGGCGTCGGCTTGCCCCCCCATGCGTGTTTTGGGGCGAGGATGCTGCTTTGGCATTTTTTTTCTTTCCAGGAATGCTCTTGGGCAAGGCAGGCAGCTTGGAAATGCCCCATCAGATGCAGAATTGCTTTTTTTTCCTGATTCCTCTGGCCAAAAGAAATTCCTGAAGGATGGGGGGGGAGCTGGCCCCCAGCATTTGGGGTGCCTGACTTCCCTGTGCATCGGGCACCGAAGCATGGGACCGGCCGTCCCCAAACGACCGAGCCTTTCACTCCCCCCCAAAAAACCCCTCTGGGGCGCACCCTCTGCAGATTTGGGAGGCAGCCAGCCCAAAGCCTGCTATTACTTTTCCCTGCGGAGTTGGCCTCTCTTCCACCCCCCTCTCTTTTTTTTTTTTTTTCCCTCCTTTCCCTTCAAATCCAAGCCAGGAAAAGCCTCTGACGTCGGTGCCGCGGCTGCGAGCTCCTCACAGCTGCTGGGGGAAGGCGGTGGAGGGGATATCCCGGATCATAAAACCAGGATCTCACTGCGAGCAGGGCCGCCGCCGGCTGCCCGTGAGTCGTCCGCTGCCGGGGACGGGGTGGGAGGGACGGGCAGGGGGCTGCATTCGGCTGAGGGGGATCCTTTTCCCCCTCAGTGCTGAACATTTGGTGCCTTTTTGTGGTTTTTATGAGCTTCTCCCAGCGGCTAAATCTTTTATGATGCAAGAAGGAATTTGGTAAAAAAATAACGCCATCTATGCACACCCCAAATTCGGGCTGCTTGGCGGGGTTGCGTGTGGGGGTAAAACCCGAAATCGCTACTAAAGGGTTCTTCGGGGGATGCCTGGAGCATCTCGTGTTACCTCTGGAGCATTGCCGCACGCGTGCTGGGTGGGAGAGGCAGCCCCAGCACCAGCGGCCATCGCGGGCATCCTCACCTCAGCACGGGGTCTGTGTCCCATCGGGGCTGAGGACCAGCACCAAAGCGGGCGAGAGGGAAAAACAACTCCCAAAGGGCCATTTTCGGCACTTTCCACGCCCTGCCTCAGCCTCTCTTCAAAAAAAAATGGTACAAATAGAAGATAAAAAGGGATCGATCATGTTACTGGGACCTCCGGTGCGTTCTCAGCTTGCACAGCGCTGGGAAGACCGTGCTCTTCTTTTTATCTGGCTAGCTGGCTCGCTGTCTCACCTTCCCCATTCCTCCCTCGGTCTCGGTCTCCCCAGTGCCTCCTGCTTACGAATCTCCATGCCAGCATCATGCCGACATCTTTCCCCGCTGTCTAAATACCGCCAAACTCCTTAAATCTGACCAGGGCTATAGAATCAGGGGCTGTTTGGCTCTTTTCTGCCAGTTTACGTGGGAGCCGGCATTTACCGTGCACCAGAAAGGATGTGGAGGAAGACGCGTGAACTAGTTTATCTTGCAGGTGGGTTTCGGTGGGCTGCCGAGAGCTCCTCGTCGGTCTCCCTCTGCACCCGTGCAGTTGTAATCCTCCTTCTTGCTGTTCTGTTCAGAAAACATCCCCTGCAGCAAAAGAAACAAACAGAAAAAAACCTCTCGAGGAAAAACCCCACGACGTTCTCCCAGCAGACAGTGCCGGGCGCTGCTCCGTTCCCGGCGGCAGATACCCCGCAGCCGCCGCCGCCGCCTCCCTGCGGCGTCCGGCACAGCTTTTCCAGAACATCCCCGTCTGCTCTTTCCGGCCCTGCACCTGGAGCGGGACGTGCCGGTGGCCGCTTACGCCTCTGCCCCCAGACGCCGACTCCTGCGGGGTGTTTTGTTTCCGTCGCTCTCCTCCCGGATCTTTCCCGTTTCCTTCCGCGCGGATGCGGCCGGAGGAAATCTCAGTGCGTTGGCTTTCCTCTGGCTGGACCCCGGCTGCGGTCACGGGCTGGGGAGGGCACCGTGGCTCTCCATGTCCTGGGACCTGTCCTCCCTGGCACTGGTGGTGCTGGTGGCACTGGTGGTGCTGGTGGTGCTGGTGGCACTGGTGGTGCTGGTGGTGGTAGATCTCCTCCTGCGTGTGACCAAGTGCCATAGACCTCACTGTGGTCACACGTGGCGGTGGTAGATGTGCACAAAACTCCTACGTGGGAATAACTGCGACTACTCAGAAGCTCGCGTGCAGTTTTCAGGGTGATGGAAAAGCTTGTTGCAGAGGTGGGATTGGGAGCAGGGAGAGCAGGACTTGATTAGGGAAAGGGCTGGTCGGTGTCTCGCTACGTGGGCTGAAACCAGGAGAGAGGTCGAGCAAATGTAACACAGATGGGTGTTTTGTTAGATTTTTCTGAAGGTGAACTTTGAACGTGAGATGTGCTCACTCGGGAGATAGCTATATTTATATACGGGTAAGACAGATGTTGTTTGGGTGAGTAAGAACCTTTGTTCCAAGTCCCGCTGCTAAAGCCCACGTGGAGCGACAGTTTGGCTCTGCAGAGCTTCCTTTTCCTTTGCTTGGGTTATTGCTGTGCTTAGGAGAACCTGACTCTACCAGCTGCGTCCCGCTAGCCCAAGTACCGGCAGCGTAGCCGTCAGGTCTGGCATCTGCTCACCGGTCCAGCCAAGCCCTTTCGTTAACTGCAGCGAGGAAGCCCTGGCCTTTATTTTGCCTCGGGGTGCTGGGAGGAAGAGCGGCCCCATCCCTGCTGTTGCAGGGTCCGTCTCTGGACGGTTGGGAGGCCAAGGCGTGCGTAATGGAGCCGCCGCGTTGCACAGGAGTAACGAGGAGAGCTCCGTGATCCCCTCCGCTTTGGGGTGCAGGCAGGGAGGTGATGGCTCAGTGGTCCCCATCCCCCAGAGCAGCGCCCTCCGTTGCTCTCTTGCCACACCAGAGCGTGTTCACCCTGGATCCTCGCCGGGCTCTTGGCTGCAAAACTTCTTGTGGAAGAACCAGCAACTTCCACAATCGTGGCGAAAAACGTCATTGTGGCTCGCACGGTTCGTGTGTCTTTTGGGGGCTTTGCAAGGAACGAGCCTGCCGTGTCGCACAGCTCCAGCTGGAAGATGAATGCTTGTAGAAATTCAAAGGCAGACGTCACCGGTGAAGCTTTGAGATGAACTTGCAGATGTTGGGGTGGCAGTGATGGGTACGTTGCAGGTTGATGGTCCCTGTCCTTCCCTGGCCGTGGGCATGGCAGGGGGATGGTGGCAGCAGGATACCTGGCTTCTCCAGTCATCCGCGCTGGATTTCCTTCGTTGGGCTTCACCCTGATGGGTTTGAGCCTGAAAGACCAGTGCTGCGGCACTGAGCGTCCTCATCCAGGGCTTCCTTACTGCATCCTCACGTGCTTCATCCACGTCCCCCGTAGCACTCAAGTCAGAAGGATATTTATTCACTTGGCAGGTTATTAATATTAGCTGAAATACCCTTTTCCACATTGTTCTGCCATGCTTAATATGGTGATCGGCGTTGCAGCTTGTAGAGCTGGGGATGATTTGCGATTGAATATCCATTAGGGATTTATGGGCTTCGGGGCTGAATTGCCGGGACGTGCAATTACCAAAATACTTGAAACGCTTCCACTGGAGAGGAGACCTTGTGGGAAAGGAGCACTCGCTGTTCTTGTACGCAGGCGGTTCCCAGTGAACCTCCATTCCATTACTGGCAGCGAATACACCCGAGCCAATAAAAAATTCTATGATATCCAGAGCGCCGATGGAGCATGAACTGTGCGTTGGATGACGGTGGGGAGCAAGCGCTGCTCCCGACGTGCGATGCTGGCGTTGGTGGTCACCGCGGTTCCCAGTCCCACGGGGTTGCTCGGTGGGTGGGTTTAATCCGGGACACGGTTAAACGTGGGCACGGTTTGTATCAACACGACCCTGCAGCCGGTTAAAACGGGGTCTGAGGTTGTTTGGAGGGGGAAAAGTTTTTTTTTGCTGCTTTTCCTTGTGCACTGCAAGCACCTCTCGTACTAGTGCATCGAGCCCGAAGGAGCAGAAGGCAAGATGTCATTAAACGCGGTGGAAGCTGAAAGGGCCAAGAGCCAAAGGTGTTAAAAGGAAAAGCAGAAGATCCTCAGGTCCTGTGTTTCAGAGAAACTGGGTTTGCAAGGGGATGATTTGGGGCAATACCTGCTTTGCGGCAGCTCTTCCCGTTGAGCAGGCACCTGTGGCCGCCCGTCCCTCCCACCTCCCATCCCTTTGGAGGGTGTTAACCTCTTTTTTCCTTAAAGTGAATAAAGAAGGAAGGAAAATCCTTGCAGAGGGTATTGAAGGCAGGTTTTTCTTGGGAAACATTGACTCACTGGGTTGCTGGCTCTTTTCGTGACCGTGCTGGCCCGCAGCTCAGTGGCTGGACGTGTAGGAGCCACATAGCCAAAACCATAGAATCATAGAATTGTTCTGGTTGGAAGAGACCTCTGAGATCATCGGGTCCAACCATTAACCTATCACTACCAAGTCCCCCACTAAATCATATCCCTTAGGGCCTCATCTAAACGCCTTTTGAATACCCCCAGAGATGGGGACTCCACCACCTCCCTGGGCAGCCTGTTCCAATGCCCGACAACCCTTTCGGTGATCAGCCCAAAATTACCCTCTAGAAATACCATTTCTTACCCAGCCATGGTGTGCTTGTCTCAGGGGGGAGCAGACCCCACAAGTGAAGTGCTGGGTGGGAAACATCACTGGAAAAGCACATTAAGCCCAGGGAGAGAGCAGGTTTTCTGCTCCTTGCAGGAGCATCGCAAGGTTTGAGCAAAGATCCCGGCTGCCGTGGTCCAGCTGCCCCAGGCGGGTCAGCATCGCCTTGGGGCTGAGCTGCTCTGAATGAGACCCAAAATGCTGCTGGGAGGCAGCTCTCACCTCGCTCCCATCCCTCAGCCGAGCTTCCAGCTTCCATCAGCTGCTAAAATCTGATTTTCTCAATGGGGGCTGGAAAATCCCCCCCTGGGATGTCCTGCTTATCCCTACGGCCCGGGCTGGGTTTGAACTTCGCAGAGCATCCTTGCAGGGCGGATTATTAGTTTTCTTCGGCATCTTCAAGAAAAGAAAAAACCCAACGCATCCTAAGCGAAGCAGCTCACGAGTCGACACCGCTCAGCCGTGGGTCACCATCACAAACCGCAGCGCTGGCTCCATCCCGTCTCTTCCTGGCTCCGGGTTAGCGTTACCCGATTTTTTTAACAGGAAAAAAAAAATGAGTCAGGAGCGATGTGATGTGGTTGAGGAAGGGGCTTGGGGCAACTTGAGGGGGGGAAGGGGACACCTCAGGGTCTGTGGAGGAGCTGGGGAGGGCTCGGTGCCGAAATCCCCTTGAGTTTTGGCCCTCTCCCAGCTCCTAGCCCCCTCTAAGCTCCTTTCCAAAATCCTGGCCGCAAACCCATGGGTGCGGGGATGCGCCAGGGCAGCTCCAGGGCTCACACGTGCTGCCAATAATAAATAACCAGTGTCGTGCCAGCAGGAAAGTCCAGGATTTTAGCAGCCAAGCCGGGCACGTTTCGGAGAGCAGCCCCGCTTCCCCCTGCCACCTCACCTGGCTTTTTCTCCCCTTTGCTATTTGATTCTTTGCTGTTTGATTCTTTGCTATTTGATTTTTTCATTGCTGGGGACGGCTGGTGAAAGAGGAGCCGGCGGGCAGGTTGTAAGTGATGCTCGGGTGTGGAGGAGCCCGGCGACAGCACCCGGGCGGTGTGATGAGCTGGTCGGTGCTCAGCGCACCTCCCTGCTCCCGCCTTGTCTTGTTGCATCCGGATAAAACGACCCGAAGGGGAAAGTTTCTGGGCGCTGGGACATGAGGAGGAGAGGCGAGGGGGTGCACGCCAGCCCGGCTCGGGTTACTTATGTGCTTATGGTCTATTTTGAGGCTCCGGCCACGCGGCGCTAAGCAGCCGCTGACCCGGGGAAGGGACCAGCTTCAAAACAAGAGTCCGGCGGGCAACAACCCGGGGAAGCACCGGGTTTCCCTCGGCTCCGAGCGGGGCTGCCAGCACCCTCACCCCCCCCGGGCCCATCCCCTCGTGGGTTTTGGCATGTCCACAGCGGGAATCGATTTTCTTCTTTAATTCTTCCCGTTGACATCCTTGAAGGCGAAGACGCCCCAGGTTGCGAGGCCGGGGCACTTCACAGGGAGCGATGTGCCGGCGGTGGTGGGGGTACGGGTGAGCAAGCAGGGGGACGCATCCATCACCAGCGCTGGCAAAACTGCGTGGCCACGACCCCCTCCTCCGCTCCCCCCTCCCCAAGAAAGCTCATTTGCGGGCGGCTTAGTTGGCCTAAGAGCATTAGAGGTGCATTTGGTGGACGTGAGCCGCTCGAGCAGCGCCGGGAGCGTGTGGCCGATTAGGGGCAGCGGCGGCTGGTTTCGGGCAGAACGCTGCGTTCCGGGTGGAAATATTTGCCCTGTACTTCGGGGATGCAAAGGTGAGGTCTGGGGCGACGGGATGGGTGCCGGGGGTGTCAGCTCGCATGGCTCGGGTGCTTAAATACACCGGCCGCGGTGTTGGGTGGCGTGAGAGCAAGCCCCTTCCCTGCCATGTGCTTCTCCCTTTCGCGGGAAGGTAATGTGAGTTTCCCCCCTCTGATTTCCAGTGCCATTTCAGCTTTTCAGACAGTATTTCAGTTTTTTCTCCTCGTGGTTTAACCCCAGCTGGTGACCAAATACCCTGCAGCCGCTCGCTCGCTTCCCCCCTCCCCAGTGCGGTGGGGAGGAGAATCGGAGAGAAAGGAAAACTCGCGGGTTGCGATAAAAGCAGTTCACCAGGACAGCAAAGGGAAAATAATAATACTATATATTAAAATGATAATAAAATACAGGGATAACAGAATATATAAAATGAACGATGCACAATTTCTCGCCACTCAAGGACCGATACAGCCCATCCCGAGCAGCAGGCAGGGAGCAGGGGTATCCCCCCCAGCTATCCCAGAACAGCAAGTTCCAGGGAGAGCAGGCGAGGGAACAAACAGCCGAGCGAATGAACAAACAGGCCCGAACGAATGAAAAAAGGGAGAAAGAAGGGGACTGGCCCACTGGCCGACCCTCACTTATCCCGGGCATGCCGTCCATGGTATGGAATACTCTCTTTGGCCAGTTTGGATCAACTATTGTGGCTCTGCCCCTCCCAAGTTTTTGCACCTGCACATCAGCAAAACCTGGGAAACTGCAAAATGTCCTTGATCGTTTAGCAGCAACCAACAACATTTCTTTAAATACCATCTCGCTTTCTAATCTGCTGTCTCCTGCGAAGATGAGCATGGTCAGGGACGCTCGCGCGGGATGCGGCGGGTGCTGGTGCATTCGGGGGCACCGTGTCCTCCTCCCGCACCGGCCTGGGCCTTTCTTGGAGGCAGCCTGGGGAGCAGGACACCCTCACCACCGCGTTTTCCTTTCCCTCCCCTACAGCCTCGCTCTCTGCCGGGATTTATGGAGGTGCTGAGGAGCAGCTCTGAGCCCCGCGGCCCCCGGCAGCCCGCCCCGTAAAGCAGCGCCCGGCCGCCTCACCTCGTCTCGCCCGGCATCCCGACCCTCCGACTCAACCATTCAAGGCTCCCGTGCATGGATCGCCCCAGCGAGGGACCGCTGCCGGACGCCGCCGACACCGCCCCGTAGGCTCCCGGCCCCCTGTGCCGCCCCCAAGTACTCCACATACCCCGATGGGGTAACGTGACGGGGGTCACCCTCCCGCCACCGCCACCCCCCCCATATGCAGAGGCCTTTCTAGAGCGCCAGGGAGCGCGCGGCACCGGAGGCGGCAGCCGCTCGCCGTCGCACACACGCCAAGGACGCCGACACTACAGCAAAGGGATTTTTTTTCTTTTTTTAATTATTATTATTATTATTATTATTATTACCATTAATATTATTTTTTCCCGTCTGGCTTTTTTCCCCAGGGGGGCTTGCGGTGTGTCGAGGAAGCCGGCGCGCTCCCAGGAGCTGGGATTATTTGCACAACGTCTGTATATTGAGTTCTCAATCTTCTTTTATTTTTATTTTTTAAGCGCAGAGGGGTTGCTGGTTGTTTTTTTTTTTCCCCTCCACGCCACGCTTTTCTTGGGTTTTTCCCCCACCACCGTCAGCACCACCTCACCCTCCTCCCTTCCCACCATGGCCCGGATGAACCGTCCTGCGCCGGTGGAGGTCTGCTACAAAAACATGAGGTTCCTGATCACCCACAACCCCACCAACGCCACGCTCAGCACCTTCTTGGAGGTAAGGAGGGGAAGACCAGGGCCCAGCTGCATGTTTTGGGGCTAAAAGCCGATGTTGAGGTGCAACAGGGATGTGTTGAATGAGGCAGCGGCACATCCCCTTTGGTACCACAGCTCCCAGTGGCATCCCGGGGCGGTAGGTCCGGTCACCACTGGTTTTGGGGGGTAGGATGTTTTGGAGGACCCCAAGTGTGATGTTTGGGCACGGTGGAGATGGAGCAGAGTTTCGCCGTTCCTGTTTCATCCCCTGCCAGCTCCACCGGCACATCACATCAAGGGGCTTTGCAGTGATGCACACGGATGCGCACAACCTCCCCTGCATCTCCCAGCACCTCCATAAGGACTTTTTATCCCAAATATCCATGTCTTTCCAGTGCCCAGCGTGCGCTGGGCAGTGCACAAGGAGCTGGAGGGCTCCGTGCTGCATGAGCCAGCGACGGTGGGAGCGCTGCCTCCGGCACTGGCAGCATCTGGGAACGAGGGAGGGATTAATGGATGCGTGTTCATGGTCTGAGGCGAAAGGCTTCGACTTGCTCTTTTTATCAAAACCTGGCGGAAACGCCACGTCCTGCCGGTTCGGTCGAGTTGGCACAAGCAGCTCTGCTTACGAGGAGGTGTTTTGGGATGTTGCTGCGGTCGCGGAGGGACCTGGGGCTGCACGTGAGCCCGGCGAGGGATTTTTGCCTTAGGTCCAGCACCAGAGGCATCCTCCGAGCTCAATGCACACCCAAAAAACCACGTGTGAGCACCGCTGGCTCGGAGAGCCGCAGGAAGGGGGTTGAAATTCAGGGTCAGCTGCCCTGTGCCACTGCACACCATGTACACGGTGATGGGGACGGCACCAGTGGGAAGAGGGTGAAATTCCCCTTTCCTCCAGCCTCTTCAATTTTTGGCCAAGCTGCCGAGCGTGCAGGGGTTTGCTGTGATCTGGCAAAGCTGAGGATGTCCCTGCTCATTGCAGGGGGGTTGGACTAGATGACCTTTAAAGGTCCCTTCCAACCAAACTATAAGCACACGCAGAGAAGGAAGGAGATGGAGCATTGAAGGGGACGATCTCATGCGGCGCCTGGCACATAATCTGGGGGCAATCCGTGCGGCGGGCAATAAGCCACGCTGGAAACAGCCCAAGTCCCGCGCCCAAGCCTGCAGCACGTTAGAGTGATGATGGGATGCGGCAGCGAGGTCAAAAAGGAGCCTCTGAGCAACCTGCGAGATGCTGAGCGCTGTCGGCGGGGTGCTCTACGACACCCCCCCCAGCCACCTCCATGCATTTCTGCAGCAGGAGTTGCGACCTCGCCAGGCACAAATCATTTCTCCTTCGGGGGATTTGCACCTGAGTTGGGGATGTTTCTTTGCCTGGGGGTGTAAAGTCCCTGCTGGTGCGACCGTCGGGGCTTAAAAATAAACAGCCCCCACTGGTGCTTGCAACCCCAAGGAGCTGTGAAGGTGCTGGGTAAAAATCCCGCCATGGCCACGCAGCTTTGGCGCGCTGGGATTTAACGTTTCCTCGTGCTTCCCAGGCTGGATGGACCATGGAGGGGTTTGCTCAAGGGTCCAGAGATGGGGCACAGCTCTGGTTTAGGGTCCGTAGGGGTCTGTGGGGTTGTAGCAGGGCTCGGATGTGTTGGGGTTAACTGGGGTGCGACTGGCAGGGTTTTTTCAGACCCCTCCTTCTCCTTCCCTCGCCAGGACCTGAAGAAGTACGGTGCCACCACGGTCGTGCGAGTGTGCGAGGTGACCTACGACAAGACCCCCCTGGAGAAGGACGGCATCACCGTCATGGTAGGTGGGCGGCGGGATGGGTGCAGGGGGGGGGCTGCCCACCCCCCCTGCTTAAATACCCCCGCCCCTGGGGTCTGCTGAACGCCCTGCATTTCAGACAGACCGACGCGGCATCGCGCTCGCCCGGCGGCAGGGTTTGAAGCCCAGCTTCATCCTCGGGGCGAGGCGGGCAAGCTCCCCGCTCCCTGGGCTAAGATGGGGCTGGTGCTTTAAAAAAAGAAAGCGCTGCCCACGCACCCGAAACTGTGACTCATACGGTTGAGTCGGCAGCTGCCTTCCCTGCCTGTCGCTCGGGCTTGAAAGCATCCAGGGGATGAGAGCGCCTGATCCCACGTGGAAGATGCACGTGGTTCCCGTTACCCCCAGCGTTATCTTCTCCGGGGAGGGGGGCGCGGGATTTTTGCTTTTCCAGCAGCCGGCGGGTGCAGCTGTGGGGGGTGAAAATGCGCGAGCAGCACGCAGGAGAGGGCAGGGAGGCAGAGCAGGCAGCTGCCTGCGCTGCGTCCTGGCTGGTACGTCACGGGAGATGATGTCAGGCGTGGTGGCCCTGCCAGGGAGTTCAGCTCCAGCTGGAGAGTGAGGCTCTGCTCGGTGTTTGGGAATGGGTTTGGAAGTGCCTCGTGTCTCCTGGGGTGGTCCTCTGCGTGTAGGTCCTCTCTGTATAGCTCTTTCTATATAATGTATATCCTACAGAGAGTGAGCGCTGTATCTCTCCTCTGGGATATAGGTAGATAGATGGGGTAGGTAATAGATCCTATGTCTCTCTAGATACAGATCCTCCACATGCAGCTCTCTCTAGATATAGATGCTATGTCTCTATAGGATATATCTTACAGAGAGAGATAGCTGTATCCTACACATAGAATCTGTATGTAGGATATCGTATCTGCTCGCTTACACACCAATTTCTGCCTTTTACCCTGTTTCTGACTGGAGTCCTCCAATCTCAGTTTCTGTATCTAGGATATACATACCTCTCTACGTATAGAGAGATATCTGTATCTAGGATATGTTTTATATAGGGAGATACCGATATCCTAGATACAGAAACTATATAAGATATTGTATAGAAACTATATAGCTTCTATGTATAAGTTTCTGTAACTATATAGAAACTATATAAGGTATATCATACAGAGAGGTATCTATATCCTATGTATCTTATAAGGTATATCATACAGAGAGGTATCTATATCCTGTGTATCTTATAAGGTATATCGTATAGAGAGGTATCTATATGCTCTGTATCTATGGGTAGATATATCTCTGCAGATACAGAGATATCTCTATATATACCTGTATCAAATGTATCTATATAGAGAGACTGTAGCTATATATCCTGTCCCTCTCTTTGGGGAACAGGCACGAGCCAGCCGAGGCCTGGCTCCGGTGTGGTGTGCTGGAGCGCCAGCTCCCGCAGCCGCGGTGCCGCACGGACGGTGGTCCCGTCCCGGACGCGCTCCCTGGGGGTTCCGGAGGCCGCCTCTGCTTTGGGCTCCTCTGCGCGCCGCAGGGGATCCCGAGCCGTCTCTAGAGCTGACGGCAGTTACCAAGTTGTGCCAGACGCGGGTGTCCCGTGCCGCGGACATCTGCTTGGCAGCTCTTCCAGCAGGTCGGAGATGGGGCGGAAATCCTGCCGCGGAACCGGCGCTGTGCGGGTTTCGCTGTAGGAAGGTTTATGGTGCAGGATGGATATACTGTATTTGATATACCAACAGCATTTAATATCTTCATTAGCGATGTAGACGGTGGGATTCGGTGCACCCTCTGTGAGCTTGCAGATGGCACCAAGCTGAGTGGTGCAGCTGATACCCTGGAGGGAAGGGATGCCATCCAGAGGGACAGGCTTGAGGAGTGGGCCCATGCAAACCTCATGAGGTTCAACAAGGCCAAGTGCAAGGTCCTGCACCTGGGTCGAGGCAATCCCCAGTATCATGAATGGACTGAGAGCAGCCCTGCCGAGAAGGACTTGGGGGTACTGGTGGATGAAAAGCTGGACATGAGCCAGCAATGTGCACTCGCAGCCCAGAAGGCCAACTGTATCCTGGGCTGCATCCAAAGCAGCGTGGCCAGCAGGGCGAGGGAGGGGCTTCTGCCCCTCTGCTCCGCTCTGGTGAGACCCCACCTGCAGTGCTGCATCCAGCTCTGGGAATCCCAGCACAAGAAGGACATGGACCTGCTGGAGCGAGTCCAGAGGAG
This sequence comes from Phoenicopterus ruber ruber, assembly GCA_009819775.1. NCBI lineage: Eukaryota > Metazoa > Chordata > Aves > Phoenicopteriformes > Phoenicopteridae > Phoenicopterus > Phoenicopterus ruber. The sequence continues at coordinate 166,576,892 of CM020216.1, read as the reverse complement.
GGCACAAAAATGCTCAGAGGGCTGGAGCACCTCTCCTATGGAGACAGGCTGAGAGAGTTGGGGTTGTTCAGCCTGGAGAAGAGAAGGCTCCAGGGAGACCTTATTGCAGCCTTTCAATATATAAAAGGGGCTCATAAGAAAGATGGAGAAAGACTTTTTACCGAGGCCTGTAGTGACAGGGCAAAGGGCAACGGTTTTAAACTGAAAGAGGGTAGGTTTAGATCAGAGATAAGGAAGAAATTTGTATGATGAGAGTGGTGAGACACTGGAAGAGGTTGCCCAGAGAAGCTGTGGATGCCCCATCGTTAGAAGCGTTCCAGGTCAGGTTGGACGGGGCTCTGAGCAACTTGATCCAGTGAAAGATGTCCCTGCCCATGGCAGAGGGGTTGGACTAGATGATATTTGAAGGTCCCTGCCACCCCAAACCATTCTTTTGCCATCTTACACCAAGGCTGACTCCAGCACAGCAGCTTAGTGACTCACTCCTCAAACACGAGGATTACGGCTCACCATGCCTCATCCCCTCCAAGCGATGCTCCCCTGCCTGTCCCTCTCTCCCGCTGCTGCGTGGCCAGTGGCCACGTTCCTCCTGCCAAATCCATTTTGGGAGAGAATTCCCCATTTTGGGAGAGACATTCAGCCTCGACTGGCTGCTGGTGCCCGTGGGGAGAGACCATCCCTTCTCCAAAATGCTGCAGCAGTCACAGGCAAGGCGGGGGGCACTTTTCCCCCATAGCAGAGCCCGGGGGGTGCTTAATGCAGCACCCCTTTTACCCACTTCATCACCAAGCCCCGATGTTGAGTCCATGTAGCTCAAGGATGAAGCTCGGAAGAAGATGAGCTTTTTTCCCCCGTTAAGGGCCTTTCCTGAAGGATGCTATTTAAATGGCCCCATTTGGAGGGGTCTCCCTCCCTCCTCCCCTTTGGCTCTCTCGAGGGCTGTGTTAGGGGGTCCCCAGAGCATCCTTTCGGGGCTTGTGTGGCAGCAAGCTGAATTTCGGCACCGCGTCAGGCCCTGAGGTTTCAGCCATTTCCAAGCCACTTTGGCTCAAACTTCCTACAAAGTGGCTTTGTGCTCCCAAGCGCTGGATTTAGAGAGGAGCTGGCGGGGCAGAGGATGGGAGTTGCAGCTCCCTGAAGTTCAGCGCGGTCATTCGAATGGGGAGGAGGCAGGCGATGGCCACCCTGGTCTGCAGAGGCAGGAGGACATGGGGACCATGTTGCAGATCCTGTAGGTGCTCCTGAAGGCTGAGCCTGACCACAGGAGATGGGAGGACCCCAGACCTAGACTCGTATGGCTGCTACATCCTCGCAGAGCTGCGCTGCGAGCCCGGTTCCCAGCACACGCATCTGTCTCCCTGCTGCCAAGATGCAAAACACCATCGCCCTGAGTAAAAAGCGATCCCTGACTTTTTCCCCAGGGTCTGACAGCATTTCTCTCTCCCTGCCAATCTTGCCCCCCGCCCCCTTGCAGGACTGGCCATTCGATGATGGAGCACCTCCTCCCAGCAAGATAGTGGAAGATTGGCTCAACTTGTTGAAGACCAAGTTCTGCGAAGACCCCGGCTGCTGCGTGGCCGTGCACTGCGTCGCCGGCCTGGGGCGGTAAGTCAGAGCCCGGCACCCCGGCTGCCACCCCACCCATGAAGGGGGAGGAGGGAAAACCATGCCTGCTCTCCTCCTTCCACCTTAGAGCAGCGTTTTGGCACGCAGTGGAGACCGTAGCGGGAATAGGCATTGATGGGGGGGGGGCTGCTGCCTGAGCTCCTCCTTGCACTTCTCGTGGCCAAATCCTGGGCACCGGGGGGGACCCGGGTTGCTCGGTGCTGTCCTGCCAGTGCCCCACGACGATTTTGCTTTTGCTAAAAGCTCATCATGGAAATATTGCAAAATGCTTCCTGCTACAACCAGGAGCCACTGCGTTTCAAGAGCTGCTGCGTTTTGCTGCTCCCCCCGCCGTAGGTCAGATTTTGCATGTGTATTTACATCCACTTTTCCAATAGATTTGCCTCCAAAGTCCTCGTGCTCATTAGAAGAGCAGCAAACAGCTCCCAGCCCCGTCCTGGGGGTTTTACCCCTGAAATCAACCATTTCTTGGGGCAGCACTTGCAGCCACATGGCAAAAAGTTACAAACTAAAAGCCAGCGCTGGCGATTGCCCGCGGTGCCACCATCGCAGCCCTGCGGCGTGTCCCCCCACCCCAGGACGGGACGTCAGCCTCTGCGCCACATGGCTGGGGAGTGACCGCCACTGCCATTGCCTTTCAGCGCTCCCGTCCTCGTCGCGCTGGCCTTGATCGAGAGCGGGATGAAGTACGAAGATGCCATCCAGTTCATCCGACAGTAAGTCAAGCAGCGTTGGACTGTCAGGGGGAGAAAGCAGCCCCTCTCCGAGGGAACGGAGAGATCTGGTGTGCCTCCGAGGATTTTTGGGGTGGCAGGGTTGCTTTGCCTTCCTTTTGGCATGGAGGAAAAGGGGGGGGGCAGCCCCAATCGCCCTGTGCCTTTGCATCAGGGCTGCAGGAGGCTGGGGAGGCATCCAGGAGCATCCTTGGGGGGCTTTTGGCAGGCGCTGTGCTTTGGGCAGCCTTCCCACATGTTTCTTCCCTGGCTCTCCATGTCCTAAGACTCGCAGGGCGGATGAGCAAGAAAAGCTGTGGGGGCCTGTGCCTGTCTCCATCCTTGGAGGAAGCTCGAGGCTGCAGCCTCCCAAATCCCTTCCGCCTCCAGGCAGAGGGACTCAGCACCCCAACAGGGGTGGGTTCAGGGTGGGGGGTCTTCTCCTGCCACACCGCTGACTGTGCCGGCCCTTCTGTGTCCCCGCAGGAAGCGCAGAGGAGCCATCAACAGCAAGCAGCTGACGTACTTGGAAAAATACCGACCAAAGCAGAGACTCCGATTTAAGGACCCTCATAACCACAAGAACAAATGCTGCATCATGTAACCTCAATGACCTCTTGCCAAAATCCGTGCACACAGACACCCGGGCACTCGCACGCATCCCACCCCCTCACCTCCTCGCCCAGCCCCGTGCACCCCACGCGCCGCCCCACTGACAGGGCTGGGGTGGGGGGACATGGAGCACCACCACCGTGTTCCAGCACCCACAGCACGGTCATCGTGCCGGACCCCCGAAAAAGGCTGCTCTCTCCAGCTACAGCCCCGAGGAGGGAAGGCAGCGCTGCCCTTTGACTCTTGGCGTTAGCAGGCAATGAGCTCACGTGACGGTTCTTCATCGCCTTCCTCCTCCTCCCTTTCCCCTCCCGTTGCACTCAGAGGGATGGGCGGAGGGTGCTTGGTTTGGGGTGATGCAGGCGGGGCTGTGCCAGCTGAGAAGGGATGGGGAGCAGGAGGGCCAGAGCACCCCCGGAAAAACCCTTTCCCACCTCTTCCCTATAAACAAGGGCTGCAGCAGCGGGGACGGAGGTGGGGATGGCGCGGTGGCCTCAGGGGGGAAGATGGTGATAGCAGGGAGAGGTGAAGGGGGCTCGTAGCTTGGTGCTGGCCCTGTGGCCACGGGAAGGGCTGAGCTAAATCCCCCCAGCACCATTCCCTTTCTCCTGGCGCCTCTGCCACTTCACCATCTCCCCGTTGCCTTGATGCCAGCCGGGACGCTGCCTGCAGCGAAGGCGGAGGCACTGGGAAACTCGGGGACCGTGGCAGGGCTTTGAGGCACCCAGCTTTGCCAGGGTGCAGGGTCAGCACTGGGTCCCCCAAAGTGTGGGGTGCTCTTATTTATAGCTTCCAAACTCAATGCACAGGGTGGTGGGTTCTCTCCTGTCGTGACCCCATCACTGAGCCGCAGCACAAACCCCAATTCTGGCTGCGATGCCCTGGGGATGCAACGCGTATCTCAGGGCACGTCCATGTCCTCCACCACTGCGTTTGCTGTCCGAGGGGCTGGGCTGCAACTTTCCTGGGGGATTTCGGGTGCTCCTGCTAGGAGCACGTCACCAAATTTTGCACCTGCCTTTCCCACACCTGGTGGCATCTGTACCGCAACACCTGGCACCCCAAAACCCCCCGGCACGTGCCCTGGTGGAGTGGACTCAGAGCTGCCCCTGAGCCGGGACATTAAACATCTCTCAACTTTCTGCCTTTGAACACTTGCAGCAGCTGGAGCGGTGGGCACGTAGGGGGCGTGGGGATGTTTTTTCTTTTGACGAGGATAAGAAGAAATTTGCTAATTAAAGGAAAAAAAAACCTTAAAAAAAAAAACCTGTTTGTCTTCCGCACGTCCTCTGGCCTTTGTTTCTCCCATCGCTGCCTGGTGGAGCCCGGGAGGTGACCCATGGCCCCCCAGGCTGCTTCCCAGCACCAGGTCACAGCCAGCTGCCATCTGCTGTCACCAGGGCTTACGTGTGACCCAAAGGATGCTCTGGGTATCCTTGGGGCTCGCTGCTGCTCACCCCCGCAGCTGCAGAGGATCGCAGATGTTGGGGCAAGGAGGGCTAGTCATCCAGCCTCTTGTGGGTTTAGGCTGCCCAACTTGAGCTGCCTTCAGTGCCCTGGGTTGGGTATCTCCAAAGGTTTGTGTGCCTTCCAAAACATAGTATCCAGAGACATTTGCTTCAGAGGGTTCATCTCTTGGGATAAGCGGTGAGGAAGGCTGGTTAGACACTTTCGGTACCTGCAGAAGGGCAGGGGATGGCTTCGTGCCACCACACGTGGGCAGAGGAGGAGCTCGGAGCCATCTCCCCCAATGGGAGCCAGTCCCACTGCACGGCAGGGATGGCCATCCTGTGGGATGGGCCGTGGTGCCGAGCGAAGTGGAGACCCTCCGCACATGGCCCTGGAGCTGTCATACCACACACCTCGGGCCTGTCCAAGCCCCGCATTGTGGGACAGCCCTCGGTCCCTTGAGTTTCTTCCACCCCATTCCAAGCTGTTGGTTCCTATGTCTCATGGGGAAGGTGGCGATGGTTGAAGGGTCTGCGTTGGTTGGGAAGGGTGAGAAATTGGGCTGATAAAAAGGCCTAATCCTGTATTGCAGCAGTCCCACTGGGTGTGTCACCATCCTCCTCCTGCCCCATTGTGTCCTTCTGCTGCTAAAACAGGTGCTGCTTCGTCCCCAGGGGCAGTAGGAGGTGGCTCAGCATTGTGACGGGGACAACCCCAATCCCTCTCAGCCAGGAGACCTCGTGGTCTCATGTGCTGCTCAGTTACAACAGGCGTTGTACATCCCTGTGCCATGACTTGTGAAGAGTTTAGGATAAAGCAGAGGGAACGGTTGCTTTGCAGGCTTGGAGATGTTTCTGCCCTGGCAAGAGGAGGAGAAACATCCCAACGCTTGTGGGAGCATCGCATGGCAGATTGCCCAGGGCAAGCAGTCCAGGGCTTCAGCCACGATGCTTTTGAGTTGGGGTCGGGATGGGGACAAGGGGCTTGAATTCAGCCTCCTTTGGCCACAGGAATTCTTCACCTCCTCCATGCAGGGTTTGATGGTGGAAGTGCTCGGTGCTGAGCTCTGATGAGAGTACACTCAAATCTCAGCTTGTTGGGCTTGTTTGGGGGGAACACGGGAGGGAACACAGGCTTTGCAGTGCTCCTTCGCTTTATGTAGCATCAACCCAACCACCTTAAAAAGAGAGAGCTTCTAGTGTAAGAGCAGTCCTTGACCTGGTACAATCCATGCGGCCAAATCCTGAGCGCCTCTGGCTGGCAGAGCAGCATCTTGATACTCTTCGGTTTTGTGAGTCACTGCAAAAAACGAAACAAAACCATGCTGCTTTTATTGTCCTAATTTTTTTCTTTTTTCTTTTTTTTAATGGATGTCTCCCCCCTGTCCTGGAACTTGCTGTCACCTCCCACGTGCTGCTCCGTGCATGGGACACCTCGGCAGCCCAGGGGCTGCTGTCCTTGCATGGGGAGCTTGAGCCCACTCCAAGGTTTCTCTGGGCTGGACTGGCAAATACATGGGATTTTTTTGATATGGGCTTGGGCTCCTGCCTCTGAGGTATCAGCTCCTTGATGTTTCAGCGTAGAGAGGGTTACAGAAACATAACAGGCTGGGGAAATTGAAGGGTCTTCCAACCGAGTTTTGAGTTAGAAACCTCAAAGAAGAGCCCAGTTCCCTCACAAAAATCTTGGGACAGTTGGGGCAGTTGAGCTCAGTAGACACATAATACCAAAGCGAGGCCTAAGCAGCCAAGAACTCATGGTTTGGGCTGGCTTTGGGATCTCTGCTTGTGCGCTAATCCCTGTTTCACCTCAGATGCCAAGATGTTGAAAGGAGAGCCTTAAAAATCTGACTAATTTGCCGATTCTATCATTGCTTCAGTTGTCTCCATTGGGTCTTGGCAGGTGTCATAGGGAACAGACCCCCCCATGGCTTTGGCTACAAACCAACCACCTTATCCTGCCCTTTTCTGCACAAGCAAAGGCACAAACTGGGTTTTCTACCTCCTTGCCCCGTCCACCTCCCTCAGCCCCTCCGTGGAAACTCGCCATCTTTCCATAGTTTGCAGGGACAGGGCTCCAAACCGGTAGCAAGAGCTTTGGAGACCCAAGGGATGGCAAAGCAGAGATGCCCTAACCATCAAACCAAAAGCTTGCAGGCTTTGCCCAGGACTCAGTCATAGCTGAACCTCACGTAGGGGAATAAATCTGAGCAGGAATTCATAGTTGTGTCCTCTCACCGGTGGCACACGTGTGCCCTTATCTGCGTTTCGGTTAAGAGGCTCCTGTGTCCCTTCTGTTCTCCCTGTTCGCCAGTGGGATGGAGCGCGTGGTGGGGGCAGCGGTGGGAAGGAAGGCAACGCGGCTGTCGCAAATGGCCAGCTCTTTATTTAAGAAAGGTCTGGTGACACGTATTTAAAGACGTTGCATTTGTAAATCTGTATTATGAGCCTTGCAATAAGGCTGACACTGGTGCTTGGGCTGAGAGCTTCGGATGAGGAGGATTATGAGTAACAGATTTCCCGAGGATGCAGAGAGTCTTGCTCTATCTACAATAGAACGAGTCGCCTTTTTTTTTTTCTTTTTTTTTATTGGGTTTGTTTGTTTTTTATTAGTCCCAGTGGGAAAGCATACAGGGAGATTCGTGACTTCCATGCAGTTTCCAGGGTCTTATATCTCATTTGCTTCCAGCGGGCTGGGTAGGTGCAGTTCGGCGGGTGGATTTGGATGGGATACTGTCTGGTGGGAGAAAAATGTGGCTGTTTTCTTTGCGCAGCGGGGGGGTCACAGGCCGGCTGCGGTCCCACTCGCAGGCTCTCGCAGACATTCCCGGGGAGGGGGTTGTTTCGCCGCGCTCGGCTTCCCTTTAGACGACGATCTCCAAATGAACTCTCCACTTCCCTGCTGTTTCTGTGCAACAAAGAACTGCATATTTTCCTTTTTAACTCCGTGGGCAATCGTAGTAGTATGTAGATTAAGCCCAGATGACTTTTTTTTGTTTGGGGTTTTTTTTTTCAGTCTGAGCCATAGCTAAATTATTATACCCAATGCTTTTTGTATCAGACAGCATCACTTTGAATATGCAGATGAGGTATAGGATCTTGACACTTTATAACCTTTTTAAAAAAGAAACTTGTCTGTTTACTTACATCTTGTGTAAAAAGGAAAAAAAAAATGTATGCCTTTTAGTAATCACTTTTTTTTTTTTTTTGAGTTTTATGAAATTACAGTGGTTTCACTCCAGCGGCAAAATAAAAAGCGTTCACTGTTTTGTACATCCCTGTGTGCTGCTACTGGGGGAGTCAGCAAGATGGGGGAGGCAAAAGCAGAGCCAAACGGTGGCCAAGGGACCGTGGAGGGGCGCATGGGAGGGGGGTGTCAGGGTCCTGCTGCCTCCCCTTGGCTGGAGACCTCAGCCCACTCCCATCCCATCCCAAACACATCCCAGCTACATCCACAGCCTGTTCCCTGGGATGTTTTCCCCTCTCATCCCATTCCCCTTTCCTGGGAGCGCCTGGGACAGACAATGGAGGTGGCTGGGAAAGGGTTGGACCTGCTGCAATTAGATGATGGGCTGCAGCCAGAGGAGATAAAGTGGAGCCCAGGGCAGAGAGAAATGATTTGCCCAGTGCCAAGGCAGGTGCTAGGGGTGACCCAGGGCTCCAGGCGTTTACATAAATCCCTTTTCCCCAGGGGCTGCTCTCTGTCCCATCCAGCGTAGTCACTGCATGGTCCATCTCCAGCCCTCAGCAAAACGTCATGCGTGTCTTCACTGGTGATTGCCAGGCCAGGCAGCCCCCACTTCCAGTATCCTCCCAGCATAGCCACCACGATCTCAGGAGGGTCAGGAGCCAGCACCTTGCCAGAGAGAGTCCAACCATCACAGTATTTGCTTCCAGTCCAAGAGAGGTCTTCTCCAGAGGAGGTTCTGGCAGCGGGGAGACCCCAGAGCTGATCTGCAGCAGTGGACTTTTACCCTGACTGAGCAAGCTAATCAGAATCATGGAATCACAAAATCATTTAGGCTGGAAAAGACCTTTAAGATCATCAAGTCCAACCATTAACCTGACACTGCCAAGTCCACCACTAAGCCACATCCCTAAGCACCACAGCTACACATTTTTTAAATACCTCCAGGGATGGGGACTCCACCACCTCCCTGGGAAGCCTGTTCCAGGGCCTGACAACCCTTTCAGTGAAGAAATTTTTCTACTATCCAATCTAAACCTCCCCTGGCACAACTTGAGGCCATTTCTTCTTGTCCTATTGCTTGTTACTTGGGAGAAGAGTCTGACCCCCATCTCTCTACAACCTCCTTTCAGGGAGTTGTAGAGAGCAACAAGGTCTCCCCTCAGCCTCCTTTTCTCCAGGCTAAACACCCCCAGTTCCCTCAGCCCTGGATTATTTCATCCACCTGTTCTTCCTGGTTGGGTGGTCTATAACAGACTCCCACCATGATATCTGCCTTGTTGGCCTTCCCCTGATTCTTACCCATAGACACTCAACCCTATTGTCACCGTCATTAAGCTCTAGGACAATCAAACCACTCCCTAACACACAGGGCTACCCCACCGCCTCTCCTTCCTTGCCTGTCCCTTCTGAAGAGTTTAGAGCCATCCATTGCAGCACTCCAGTTGTGTGAGTCATCCCACCATGTTTCCATGATGGCAACTATATCATAGTTTTCCTGCTGCACAGGAGCTGGCTTCCAGCTCCTCCTGTTTGTTGCCCATGCTGCGTGCGTTGGTGTAGATGCACTTCAGTTGGGCTAATGATCCCGCCACCTTTTTTGGGAGAGAAGCCCGAATTCCTACGTGGCCATTCTCAGGTGCTTCTGTGGTTTCTAACACATCAATAACCCTTGTGTCTTTGCTGCTGTATGGATCTCCATTCCCTACCTCCACTGAGACGGCAGACCAAAGGACTGCACTAACACATCATCCCCCAAACATTGGTGTGCCACCCCCAGGCTCATCCCTAGCGAGCCTGGTTTTGTCCCTTTCCCCCTTCAAATCTAGTTTAAAGCTCTTTCGATGAGCCCTAACTCCAGTGCAAAGATCCTTTTCCCCCTTTGAGACAGGTGTACCCCGTCTGTTGCCAGCAGGCCTGGGGTCATGTAAACCGACCCATGATCAAAAAACCCCAAATTCTGCCAGTGACACCAGTCATGGAGCCAGGTCTTGATCTGCTGGGTCTTCCTGTTTCTTCCCTCATCATTCCCTGCAACTGGAAGGATAGAAGAGAACACGACTTGTGCTCCTGATCCCTTAACCAGTTGTCCCAAGGCCCTGAAGTCTCTCTTGATCGCCCTTGGACTTCTTGTTGCACCTTCATCGCTGCCTACATGAAAAGGCAATAAGGGATAATCTGAGGCCCATACCAGGGTAGGAAGCTTTCTCTTCACATCTTTAACTCAGGCCCCAGGGAGGCAGCAGACTTCCCTAAGAAGTGGGTCTGGTCGGCATATTGGGCCTTCTGTTCCCTTCAGAAGAGAGTCTCCTGTGACAATGACCTGTCTTTTTTTCTTTATGGAAGTGGTTTTGATGCAGGACATAGGCCGACTTAAGCTTGGTGACCCCTCCAAGCTGGATGAACCATTGTCCTCGTCATTGTTCGGTTCCACTTGCAGAGCCTCGTACCTGTCGTGCAAGGGCACCTGGGAAGGTGGGGGAGTCACGGAGGAGACGGGCCTGCTGTGCCAGGCAGGAGCTTGTCACCATTGCCCCTGTCCCTTACATCACTGTGTTCAGCCAGGCGGAGAGAGGACAGGGATAGGGAATCCTCTGTATCATGTGTCCTGGCTGCCTGTCGGGCCTGTCCCAGGGAAGGTGGGGTGTGATTCCAGTAGTTGATCTCCCTCTCGCACTCCCTGATACTCCTCAGCCCATGGTGAGGCCGGCTGTGCCCCTGCACCCATGGAGGCCCACGGGGGAGCGGATCCCCACCTGCAGCCCACGGAGGAGCCCACGCCGGGGCAGGGGGATGCCTGAAGGAGGCTGTGACCCCGTGGGAAGCCCACGCTGGAGCAGGCTCCTGGCAGGACCTGTGGGCCTGTGGAGAGAGGAGCCCAGGCTGGAGCAGGTTTGCCGGCAGGACTTGGGACCCCGCGGGGACCCACGCTGGAGCCGTCTGTTCCTGAGGGACTGTGCCCCGTGGGAGGGACCCACGCTGGAGCCGTCTGTTCCCGAGGGACTGCGCCCCGTGGGAGGGACCCACGCTGGAGCCGTCTGTTCTTGAGGGACTGCGCCCCGTGGGAGGGACCCACGCTGGAGCCATCTGTTCCTGAGGGACTGCGCCCCGTGGGAGGGACCCACGCTGGAGCCGTCTGTTCTTGAGGGACTGCGCCCCGTGGGAGGGACCCACGCTGGAGCAGTTTGTGAAGAACTGCAGCCCGTGGGAAGGACCCACGCTGGAGAAGTCCGTGGAGGACTGTCTCCTGTGGGAGAGACCCCACGCTGGGGCAGGGGCAGAGTGTGAGGAGTCTCCCCCTGCGGAGGAAGGAGCGGCAGAGACGACGTGTGGTGAACTGACCGCAGCCCCATTCCCCGTCCCCCTGCGCTGCTCGGGGGGAGCAGGGAGAGAAATCGGGAGTGAAGTTAAGCCCGGGAAGAAGGGAGGGGTGGGGAGAAGGTGTTTTTAAGATTTGGTTTTATTTCTCATTGTCCTACTCTGACTTGATTGGTAATAAATAAAGCTAATTTCCCCAAGTCGAGTCTGTTTTGTTTGTAACGGTAATTGGTGAATGATCACATGTCCAAAGATGGGCAGCGGAGCTGGGGAAGGGTCTGGAGCACAAGTCCTGTGAGGAGCGGCTGAGGGACCTGGGGGTGTTTAGCCTGGAGAAAAGGAGGCTGAGGGGAGACCTTATCACTCTCTACAACTCCCTGAAAGGTGGTTGGAGCCAGGTGGGGGTCGGTCTCTTCTCCCAAGTAACAGACGACAGGACAAGAGGAAACGGCCTCAAGTTGCGCCAGGGGAGGTTTAGATTGGATATTAGGAAACATTTCTTCACTGAAAGGGTTGTCAGGCCCTGGAACAGGCTGCCCAGGGAGGTGGTGGAGTCCCCATCCCTGGAGGTATTCAAAAGACGTCTAGACATGGCGCTTACTTAGGGACATGGTTTAGTGGTGGATTTGGCAGTGTCAGGTTAATGGTTGGACTCAATGATCTTAAAGGTCTTTTCCAACCTAAACGATTCTATTCTATGACTCTCTCTCTCTGTCTTTATCTCAACCCACAAGCCTTTCATTATACTTTCTCTCCTCTGTCCAGTTGAGGAGGGGAGTGATAGAGCAGCTTTGATGGGCACCTGACATCCAGCCAGGGTCAGCCCACCACAAACAGCTAAATCTACTGGGTGGAGAGCAGCTGCTCAGTGACTGTGGTCTTGCAGCAGCATCTCGCAGTTGAGCAACACAAGACATGTTGACCTCAGTCCACCCAGGAAGGTAGACTGGGTGGACTGGTCAGCACACCAGCAAGGAGGAGCTGAGTTGAATATCAGGGTAGATTTTTTTTTTGTACTTCCGGCAAAGTGGACTTTTGGAGGGAGGAAATGGTGTTCAAGCCCTTGGAGGACTTCTAAGAACAGGACAGAGGTACGAGGTCAAGATGGAAGGATGACCTCTGTAAAGTGATTTTTATCCCAAACCCCTCTAGTGCTTTGTGGTCAGCTGTGGTCCAGCCTATGTATTCTTCAGGCTCAGGACCAACTGAGCAAGTTAAAACTGTGGAGACAACTGAGCTAGGCAGGACATCGGACACTCAGAGACATGGCAGATATCTCAGCATTTCTGCAGGAACTGGCACATGTTTTCTACGGGAAAATATCTCCCCTTGCCTGGGAGAGGGGGAAGGTTGAAATGACCTGGACTGAATGTTTTCTGCGGGAAGGGCCTAGTAGGAAAAGAGGTCTGATTTGGAAGAAGCGAGATGGGTTTTACTTACGCAGTCTCACCATCCAGTTCCAACTCCAGACCCTTCACCATGATCCCTAGCTGGGAGTCCTGGAGGAACTGGGCACTGTAATGTACCAGCAAAGCTGTTGAAGAGGGGGGCTCTTGGGATCCACCACGGCTCAACGGAGCCAGCAAATCTGGGGGAGCGTTTGACCCTCACCAGTGAGTGTTGTTCACAGCAACGTTCTTCCAGTGGAAGATACTCAACCAGCTCAGCCCCGGGTTAGGGCAGGGCGACACGGGCCAGTGGATTGCTGCACAGAAAGCTGCTGCAAGGCTGCTGCAAGGTGGGCACTGATGTTACTGCTTCAAATTTAGGAGTGTCATCAGGTTGCCTTACACTTTCACTGCCAGCCTGATGGTTCAATATTAGTCTTGAAGCTTAAACTATTTGCAACAGGGCTTGTAAGGCCTGTCCATCTCTCTACTCCAAGAATGTGAATCCAATATCTGATTTAGCCCCACAGAGCATGAGAGCTCCCAACTACACCACATTCCTACAAGGCCAATGAAGATAGCAGATAAAGGAAAGACCTAAGCGGTATGTCCAGTAGTGCATGACTCAACCTTGGTTAGACACCCAAGAGTCCACCCAGACAAGACATTACACACACCCCACCCATTGAGGATCTGATCAGTGCTTCACCATTGGCAGAGACCACCCATGGGGCACAAAACTAGGCTTCACTTGTGAAACCAACTGGATTTTTAACTCTGCCCCCCATGATCAAGGCAGGAAGGCAAAGACTAGAGGCTCCATGGAGGCTGAGGAGCAAGAGCTTGCATGAACAGGTTGGTAAGTAAGGAAAGCTGACGCTAATTGTGTGAGCTCCTGAGTAATTACAAGAGTTTGGGTGGGGTAAGTGGGGAACAGGGGAGGAAACTCCCCTTATGCTGCTGTAGGCTCAGGAAGGTGTTTCATTGAGATGCTGGCTTGGAAGAGGGGAGGGCTGCACGTCAGAGCACAGCGGGGTGGTGCAGCCAGAGCTGTCCTTGGATTGCCCCAGTGCTCCCCAAGTGCTCTGCAAGGCAGATCCTTATCTCCTCGAACTCTTTGAACCACAAAGCTGCAAGGGGCACTGCCTCCAGGGTTGTGCAATAAGCAACTGGGCCTTCAATCAGCCTAATTGCTGCCTCGCCTCCCAACCAGGAGGGCCAGGGGGACTTCTGAAGGCGGGCGCGTGCTCTGGAGAAACACCCATCCATGCTCCTGCCTGTACATGCTGTCTCCTACCTGCCTGCATTCCTCCTCGCCCTCCGTCACCAAAAAACGTGCACCCCTTTGCAGGCCAGACCACGACTCTCTGTGTTAGGCTGTTGTCACTCCACAGGTTTCTGTTCTCCCCAAGAGGAGCACTATGAATTTCCATCAAATTGAGTTTACCTCTAAGGTCTAAGTTGGCCACTCACAGGTCCTGGGATCTCTTTCCAACTGATGCCATGGTCTGCAGTGCCTTAGCCCCCTCTCAGTGGAGGAGGTGGGTACCCACAAGCCCCATCACAGCCACGTATTGCAGTGCCTTCAGTTCTGCCAATACCAAAATTAGTGAGATCCACCCAGCTCAAGGTGGGTGTCCCCAGCATGGTGTAGTCCCTGGCTCCCTTTCCCATTAGCAAAGATCAAGTCAAGAGTCAATACTGGAGATTTGAGAGGGACTGTTCTCATCCTGGCATGGACACTTCTTTCAGAGCTCCACCACCACAGAGGTACCCCATATGCCCAGCTCACATAGAGACACCCACACTGGAGACACCCAAAGCTCTGGGAGATGATCCATGGCTCAGAGCTCTCCCTGTCAATGTTACTAACCCACCTCAGAAAGCTCTCTGCAGAGCCATGGAGGCAAAGGTTGCAAGGTCTTTGGTAAAGTCTAGACCAGCCATGGTCTAGGCTCACGAGACTGGATAAAAAATGCTCTGTTGAGGGCTACCTTGCTCCCCGCTTGCTGCATGCTGAGCCATGGTGAAACCTTCCCTTGCTTGTTTTGGACCGCTGCTGGCTGTCACAGCCAATGCTGGCTCTTGGGCACAACGCGGCTCCCACCACTGCTCCTGTCAACCTGTTTGGGATCGGCTCTTTGGCAACATCTCCACCTGAGGACATCGTGCTGCCTGAAAGGGATCTTCCAGCTTCCCTCTGCCCAGGGACGTGCACCATCAGGGGGAGGCTGCGCAACGATGGGGGGCTGCAGTGGCGAAGGTCTCACCTCCCCCCAGGATTCGGGGGACCCTGTGGGCCTGGGCACGAGGCACAGGAGGGCAGGAGCTGCTGCCATGCTTGCACTGCGGTATCTGGAAACTCCCATGCTCGCAGGTATGAAAATGTAGGGCAGAGCTTGGGTTGGGAAGAAAATTAAAATGTTTGCAACAAATGTAGCTGAAAAGTCAAGTGGGGAATTAGGCGCTGCTTGGCAAAGGTACAGTAACGCGGATTGCCAGGGGTGCGTTTTGCCCAGGGAGCTTTCCCTGCGAACAGCGCAAGGAGGGGGAGAAACTCTTTGCCCAGACTTACACGACCACCCCCATGGTTCAGAAAGGGGGGGGGGTCTGCAACTCGCTGCTCCGTGCTGTGACCACAGCAAGGAGCTGTGCTGCCCTGCCCGAGCCTCTCACTGGGCAGGACCTCGGGGCAGAATTTGTTTTAACTGTCGGAGAGAGCAAACGTTTGAGTGGCAGGAGGAGAAGAGGCTTGCACAGAGCCTGGAAAGGGCTGAGTCACTCGCTGTCGGCGTCAGCAGCCGAGGAGAAAGCGCGGCTGCCAAACAGCCACCTGGAGCTTTGTCAGCGCATCCTTAAAAAAAAAAAAAAAAAAAGAAAGAAAAAGGGAAAAAACCTAAACCAACGGCCTCTCCCGCATCCCGCCAGAGAGCTACGTGTGCTGCACGCAGCCAGGGAGTTCCCTGCAAAAGCAGTGGCTGTGGAAAATGCCCTTCCCTGGCTGCAGGTGCTGGTTTCTGTTGCAACATCTCCCTTGGGGCTCGCAGAGCAGAGGAGGCTGTGTGGCTCTCCCACAGCAACCAGGCAGCCTCCAGGGACATGTCACAGCCGAGCCGGAGCTTGGTCCAAGGACGGGGGCGGGAGATGATTAGAGACCTGACGGCTCGGCACTGGGAGAAGCACGACGCAAGAGCTGCCTCCGCCTCGCAGAGATAACTGTGAGGCTGGCAGCGCTGCTGGCTTCAGCCGGGGACTGACTCACCTATGCCAGGGCATCTTGTCTGGATATCAGGCGGAGACAGGGAGAAGCAATGCATTCAAATGAGCTTTGATCTTTAAGGCAAACAACACCGGCTTGTTTTGCAGCGCTCAGGCAGCCGTGGATGACAGAGAAGGACGGCCAGACAGGTTTTGGGGTGCCCGGTTCAAGGCGCTCGTTTTTGGTGGATGGATGCTCAGCTCTCAAAAACAGGGCTGTGATAAAGGGGTAACATGAAAACTTACCAGGTGCTGCCAAACACCAGGGCCAAAGGTCTTGGGGCTCTTTCTGGGTTTCAAATCTGCTAGGTTGAGGGAGACAACACAGCTTGGTAGTGCAGAGACACGCGTCTGTAACTACCCCAGCTGTAGCCAAGTGACTCAGTTGGGAGCAGCTCAGTCCTGGTTGCAGCTCCTCAACCTGTTACATCTGCAGTCCCCACCCTGGGAGGGTTTCAGGATAAAGCCATGAGCAGCTGGGCTGACCCCCATAGCTGACCTGGCTTTGAGCAGGAGACCTCCTGAGGTGCCTTCCAGGCTGAATTATCCTGTGGTCGTATGATGATCCCAGCAGAGAAAAGAATATCGTATAGCTCATAGGGTGCAAAACTGGGTCACTGAAAGAGACTACAGAGGCATACTCCCCTTGGGGCATGCACCTTCTCCTGACGCTGCAACTGTCTCCTCCGGCTCCTTCTGTTAGGGTCAAGGTGTCCATAGCTGTAGAGGGAATTATGTCCAGACTGCATGCTCCCCACATGGACAACTCAGTATCCTCTCTAAGCATGGACACCAAAACTATATGCTGTACCCTATGTCAGACTCCATCTAAAGCACTTAAATCACTTCCCTGCACGCACCCCTTACTCGACCTGTCATCTGTTTTCTGTTGAGAGTGTTTCTATCATGAGATGCAGATTCACCAAATGCAAAGCCCTGCAAGGGATGTCTCTGGCTCCATCAGCTGTCGCCACACAATCCATCATGCCCTGAAGACATTGAGCTGCAGCCCATTGCACGTCGATCCCTCAGCCCACCACTGGGTCCTTTTCCTCAGGGATATAACTTTTCCAGCTGGCTGGGCTAAACTCTGTGTGGAAATGGCTTCTTACCAAGAGGGACTGACCAGTCCCTGTGGCTGCCTGTCCTCATCCACCTCATTTTTCTCATTTTTTCCTCCCCTGTCAGCTTCTTCAGGAGTAATTTTGCCTTTATTTCCAGCTTGCTGGTGGAGAAGGCTGCGTAGCTTTGGGCCTAGGATTTTCCTCTGAAGAAACAGATTCAGTCACTAGCGACTCCCCATTGACCACCACTTTTTGAGATCTGTCAGTTAGCCAACTCTTAGCTCATTTAACACATGCTCTACTGGTGTGTGGTGCTTTTTTCCCCCCACTGGAATGCCACACTGTACAAATCCAATATTTTACAAGCATCTTGCATACACAGTTATGTTTATGAACCAACCTTACTATCTAAAAGAACAAAATCAAGTTGGTACAATGAGACTCGTTTTCCATAAAACCACATTGGCTGGCATTTATTATATTTCTGTTCTTTCTGTTTTCATGAATCAGATTCTAGATGAGACTGTTATTATTAGCAATCAGCCTGTTATTATTAGCCTGACATCACTCCTAGACATGTCTGGCCCATAAAGGCAGTTGAGCTGCTCAGCAGGCTCCCGAGGCTTAGCACCATGTTAGTACGGGTACTGGAGACCAGGAGAAGATATTGGCCCATGCATCAAAGCCTTTGCTTCTTCCAAGGAGCTGAGCTCTAGTCTTGCTTGGGTTGAGCCTGAAACAGCTGCTCTTCATCCAAGAACCAGTTTCCTTATTGCATCTTGAAGTTTTTAGGAAAGCTCAGTTAGAAGATAGGTATAATGGCAGCATCTAAGCTCACGGGGGGCTCACAGCATCTCCCTGTGACCTTGCAGAGTGGCCAAGAAGAGGAGGTGGTTGAGTGGAGCCTGAGAGGATACCCCAGGTGAGGGCTTAACTCACCCCTCTGAGCTGTTGGTGTGCAGCCAGGGTGATCTGCAAAGCCCTTTCTGCGTGAGAGCAGCGTGTTGTGGTCTCTGACCCTCGGGCTGCGGGACGGCAGGGATCAGGCTGGACTCTGCAGAGCTGGGTGTGATGCACGTAGGAAGCTAGCCCTGCCCCGAGAAGTTTAGGAAGCAACAGCACCATTTCTAAAACCTCAAATCCTACCCAAAATCAAGGGGTGAAACAGCTGACCCACTGAACCACACCGGAGAACCCCGCTTGACCATTTCCATAAGGACCCTCCAGTTGCCTCATCTCAGGCTCTGCTTGGGGCTGTTTGGCAACAGACTGCCCTCATTTGATTCCACATGTGCAGCTTCCTCTACAAGATGTGTCTTCCTCCACAAATTCCTGATCTGCCAGGTCCCCTAGTAGCCCTCAAAACCTCAGTGCAAAAGAGAAGATGCCTCACGTTTTGGACCCGGGTCAAGCCAGATCCTAGTGCCCAGTTCCACCGCTGTCTCGCCCTGAGCTCACACCCACCCCAGCCTTCTCCTCTTGCAGCCTGTGCTTGAGAGAAATCCTTTGCACGCTAAAAAACCCACCAGCACAAACAGCCAGCCGCCCACCCATGCTCTCAGCCTGCCACCGGGGTAGAGAATCCCCGTCCTTAAGGACACGGCCTTGAACAAAAGCCAGGGAAATAAAAAAACACAACAAGCTCCTCCGCAGCCTGATCTTTTATTGTCCGTAAGAGGCTGCCAAACCAAACTGCGCCGTGGGTCCTTCCTGCTCCTTGCATCTCATCTGAGATTCCTCCCCGCTCTGCCGCGACTCACGCGGTCGCAGCCCCGGCCGTGTCATCGGGTCTCCCCAGGAGCGCGGAAGACAATGGGGGATCCTCGGGGTGGCGTGGGCGGCTTCCTCTGCCTCCATCCAGGGAGGGGGTCCTGGGGGGGAAGGCGGGCTGGAGGGTGGGATCTGCGGTTCCTGGCAGATGGGACAGTGAGCGACGGTGGAAGAGCATCTGCAGCCTTTCGGGGTTGACCATGTTGGAAAGACCAGAGCGGTCACGGCAGGTTTAAATCATCTTCTCCCCTCCAGGGCCCATTCAGGCCACTTCAGGAGGGGAAAAAAAAAAGGGAAAAAAAAGAAAAAGAAAAAAAAAGTCCCCCTGTAAATGTCTGGTGCCAGCTGCCAGACAAAAAGCTTGGCTCCAGGCTGTGCTTGCCCCAGCAGAGCCTGCCTTGCTTTTGCTGCCCTTCACATTTCCCCACCACCCCTCTGCTCAGCTCGCGAGCTCCTGAGGACACGAGCTGAGCTCGAGCGCCTGAGAGCCCTTTGCCTGGACGTGGCAAGCCGTGCCCTCCCTGCCTGCAAGCACGCAGCCAGGGCTTGTCCACATTAGACAGCGCCGGCTGCCTCTAATTAGCAGCGGGTGATAAATCCGGGGGGGAGATGACAACCAGGCGGGATGAATCCAAGCATCCTGCCCTTTCAATTCTCTTCCTCCCATTACACACACAGCCAGACTTGCCCGGTCCTATCATCTCCTGTGGCAATACACCATCCCCCTCAGATGGGGAACGAGCTCGGTGGCTGTGTGCGCAGCCCCATCTGACGGACTAACCGCATGGGGCATTTGCTTTGTGCCCTCCTGTTGGGAAGTGGAGGCCATCCCAGCCTCCCTGTCCCACTGGCGGTGGAAGGAGATGCCATGAGGTCTCCTCTGTGAGACCATGGAGGGTCTCAGTCACATTGTCCAGCATGGACACACAGTGCCAAGCTGGCCTGGGACACAATGCCGAACACCTCCGAGAGGTGGGGGACAAAAGTTGGGAGCAGGACAATGGCAATACGGGGTTGTATGGGATTTCTGCCAGCCCTCTCCTCCGCGGCAGGAGGGGACGGTCCTTGCCAGCAGATTGATGCATTGGCTGGGTGGCACCTCATCCCCAAAGCCACAGTCCCACATTACCACCTGTCCCCACTCACAACCCCCCCGGTGTCTCCTGCTCACCATACATCCACCCCACCTCGTCGGCCCCCACTCCCCCCAGCCAGGGTAGGGCCCTGCCACCCCGAAACGCTGCTTCTGCGTGTTTCCAGCCGGGAGAGCAGCGGGAACAGGCTTCAGACAACACCTTTCGCACCTGAGGCTGCTGGGGTGGCCAGGCAGAGGGGCTGCCGCAGATGGAGGGCCACAGCCCACCCCATTTTTTTGCCTGTGGTTTCAGTGAGGTTCTGCCAAGCACAGGCAGGGCCTCCTCGGTGCCACGCTCCCCGGGGGCAGTGGCTGCTTTTCCCCTGCAAATCTGGAGGGAACATAATCTCCTTGAGGGCTCTTCTGCTCGACATCATTTGGGTTGAAACTGCCCAGGATGATTCACATAAATCTTGTTTCTTTAGGAAAACAAGGGGAAAAAAGCGGAGCTGTGGTGTAAAAGCAGCTTGCTGTGCCAAGAGCATCCCGGCTGGGTTTGGAAAGCCTTCCCTGGTGGCTTGCAACCCTGCTCTGTGATCAGCGCTTTTGAGAGACCGTAAACCATCACTGAGACTGGCATGGTTTTGGGGACTGCCAGCCCCAGGGGTGATGGAGACCAGTGTCTGCTCTGCAGACCTACACGAACTGCTCTGAGCCCAGCCCTGCTGCTGGCTGGGGCGGACAAGCTGTGAATTCATCGCCCTCCAAGAAAAAAATGGATTCACGACCGTTTCTCAGCTCTGCCCCCTGTAAGGAAAGTGTGCACCTCACTGGGGAGTTTCTTCACAGTCTTGTACAGTCGTGCGTTGGTTTATGGCTCATTTCCCATTGCATCAGACTTCCTCGCAGGGGAAATAAAAAGTGAGAGCGGATATAGGAAGATGCAAGCCTTGGGTTTGGGCTTAGGCCAGGGTGGGATGTGTGCTGGAGAGGGGAGGAAAGGAGGAGCCACGGGACATGGCTTCACAGTGATGCCCAGTTACATGTGGGGACACCTCGTTCAGAGCTGGAGGCTTGTGGAGGCACTTCAGATCCTGCCAGCAACCTGGGGAGGCAAACATCACTGTTAGTTGGAGGAGGAGGCAGCAGGTGAGGGTATGGATGCAGAGCTGGCGAAGTCTGGAGGCTTGGGGTGTAGCCTCGACTCAGCCACTGCTCTGCTAGTAAATCGATTCTTCTCTTTTGGAGCAGCCTGACTCCTTTTTTTGGGCACAATTTTCACTTGGCTGTGGTGGGGCAGTGGCTGGCGCAGTGGGGATGGCTGGGACATACGGCTGGGATGGGAAAACTGCGGGTCCAGTTGTCCTTAGCCCAGCCCGGCGCCGGCCCGGCCATGCACGGTGCATCAATGCCCTCTTCAGGAGCTGTGCAGGCACCGTCGCACCCTGCAAGAAGGGACCGTGGACCACAGGGCTTCCCCACACAAGACAACCCGGGCATGGTCCTAAGGCAAAGCTCCCTGGACTGGAAGAGGCTGAGTCAAAAGAGGGAGGCAGAAGGGATGTAATTCATGACAAGGCAAACTCGTTTCCCTTTCTTTCCTCCGCACCGACCTCCCCGCCAGAAAACAGTGGGGAAAATAAAAGGCTAAATAGAATAAAAAAGACTGAGAGCACCTGGGAGCAGGTCTTTGTAGCTCCAGTTGGAGTGGACTGTCCCTGAGCAGACACTTGGACAAGGCCAACCTGACCATCCCCTGGGCGGGCCAAGTGAATGGCAAGTACATCAGCAAAGTTGGCAGTTCTCTTTCATGAGTTTCTCTAGAAAGAAAAATTATAGAATTCATTGCAGGTCAATTAAACACACCAAACAATCATTCTTGAGAACCTGCATCGTCCTGTGCTGTCAGGAAATGTGAGAGCAGTAAAACAGGTCCACCCCTCAGAGTGCGAGTAAGGACAAAGCGAGATTTGCCTTGCTCCAGCACCACAGACCCAGCCCAGACCTTCTGCCAGAACAAAACACACGCTGCACAGTTTTCTTCTGTCAGCATGAGAGGGACCTAGGGATGCAACAAGCACTTCTGCAGCCTACTCTTCTGCAGGTGCATCTCATGCAAACTGCAGTTGGTATGGTGTCCTCTGGCATCAGTAATGTCCTGTTGGCTGCGGACCTTGTGCCGCAGCCCATTAACAGAAACAAGCCTGCAGTGGCTTTAGGCAGAAGCAGGGCTGGCTGGAGGACTTGTGTAGAGCCTCCTTCTTTGGCCAGGAGCTGGAGTGTCACCTCCTGGGGACAGGCAAGTGGTGTTTGCTCTGGTACGCAGGTATGCAGAGCCTGCCACACTGACCTTCAGGCTGGGGCAGCTTGGGGATGGCTGATAGCTGCCTAGTGCAGCTCCCCCAGTGTTATAGCTGAGGAGTTCATCTTAGGCTTTCCAGACACCGGGGCCTGGTTCCTGTAGGATCTCAGACTCTCTGGCTTTTGGTTGTTAAGTCCAAGGTACATCCAAGACTCTCGTGGCTTGAAGGTATCAGGGGTGGGCCATAGCTGGTCATCACAGAGCCATGGACACTAGAATATCATAAGGCTGTCCTCCACATCTGCCTTCCTGGCTCAGGTGGATGCCACCAATGGGGTTAACCCAACCTTCCAGCACCATGGCTCTGGGACGCATGGGTGGGAAGACACACATTAGCATGAAGCTAAGAGCCCTCCACATGCTCCCATCTGGATGGCCAAGGTCTTTCCTGGCCCCTGACACCCCACGGCTCTCAGCTTTCTGCTGCAGACTCAGAGGAAGTCCAGCACCCATAGGGGGTTTGCAAAGAATATTTTTCAGTGTTTCTCACCTGCCACTCCAGGCTCTGGGAGAATTGCAGCCCCTTAGAGCAAACTGGTGCTGGAAAACCTACTGGTGTAAGAAAAACAGCCCCAGGCTGTGATCGTCCCAGACAGTGCCACGCATGAGGGTAGGAAGCCGCTGCGGGCATAGATCTACTGCTCCCCCATGTCTGTGCTCTGGTCTGCAGAAGGGGCTCTTGCAACCTGGAGGAGAGCAGGTTTGCTAGGGACGGTGGAAGGACCCTGTGCATAGCAAGCGATGCTGCTGTCACCAGGTCTCAGCTATGAGAGAACCAAGGCAGTACATAACAGATCTCCACAAAGTCTCACCATGTGGTATTGGAGGCAACCATTGTTCTGCCACCTTGGAGGTAAAGACAAAGGAATGTGTGCAGCAAGCTGGGAGACCTCCACCTCATCCGAGAGTGGCCCAGGACCAGGGGAAATGTTGCCCAGCGCTGCCGAAGACTCACTACATCTCTGTCCTTCAGCCCAATGCTGAGTGCCAGGAGCAAGTAGTTACAGGAGCTTGTTCTTGAAATAACTTCACTGCTGCTGCCTTTGGAGCAGCTGGACCAAACCCTTCTTGAATGAAATCTGTCAGGATTAGCCCAAGCAATTGCACCTGGATGCTGGCTTTGAAGAAGTCTAGTGGTCTCCAGATCAGTGGTCCTAGGAGGGTGCATGAGAGGGACTGCTCTTCCAGAGATTCCACATCACCTTGAGAATACGTTACTTTGACTGAAGCCATACACCTCACCTTGGACCTTCAGTGCCTCTCAGATGAAGTATTCCTCGGGGAGTGCAAAGGCTGGGGAGTTAGGAGCTGTCTCCTGATGGGCATTTATTAGTAGTAATGTACAGAAGTAATGTAGAGAAGGTGGCTTTCCCAGCCTGGGATCAAGCACAGCATAGGCAGGGTGCACCCCAAAGGAAAGGCAGTTGAGCGAAACGGCTAACTACCCTTTCAGCTTGCAGGTGGGGCTGGATGGTCATGGGTGCCTTGATCAAACTGGGTGATGGGAGCTGAAACCCAGGAGCCACCTTGTGAGTTTTGACTTGGGTCTTTTTCTCCTGTAAGTCATTTGGGCTCATCACTATGGTGTCATTATCTGGGGAGCTGGCATTGAAAAAATGGTCCCACCACATGGTGAGGGAGATAGATGTGAGTGAAGACCTTTGATTTTTTGGCCTTTATCTTAATGACATAATTTGAATACTCTTGGGGGTTTTTCTCTGCTTTTTCCATTGCAAATTGGATGGGTAATAATGCCTTGTGTTTATAGGTAGCTATATGATGTGCTTGCTAATTGGGCTAATAATTACTGGGAAAAGATTAACAGAAAGCAGACATTTAAATAGTTGTTTGAAGTCCATTTTTGGGGGTTAAACAACAGAAAGGGTCGAGTACTGGTACACCAGCCACTCATTGGATCCGTAAGATTTGTGTTCCCTATGTTCTTGGACTAAGTTAACAAATATTTAGAGGCTGAGGCTCCGATTCAGCAAAGCACTCAGCTCTGTGCTTCAATCTCCTTGGCCTCAGTGGCACTTAAATGCAACCTTGTGCAACTTGCTGAATTTGAGGACCTTGGATTTTTTGGATAACAAAGACAACACGTGTCATTGCCAAACTAAGGGTCACCGAGTCACATTGCTGGCTAGCACAAAGCCCTCCATCCCTTTTGTCCTCTCTTAAATGGTGAAACAGTAGCTGACTGGGTGATTTTCATGTTTTTACTTTTTTCGTGGCAATGTTGTTGATTTCTAAATGACCTCTATGAAAATCTTTCAATCGGGATTCTGAGTTTGGAAAGTTCACACTTTTTTCATTTGATTTTTTTTTTTGTGGTGCTGGTACTGCTGCAAGGCAATTAGGAGATTTTCTCACATCCACCAGGTGAAGAAAGATTGCTGAGAAAGTCCGATGTCCCTTTTGTGAGTGAAAATGCAGAAGGACCCACTCAGCAGTAGCCGGGAGGGTCACTTCTCCGCAGGGCTAGTTCATCTCTGAGCAAGGCTCACAGGCACCTCAGGATCAAACCTCCCTCATATTCAGCGTGTGCATTTCTTTTTTCCTTGCTCTCGCACTCCCTCTGCTGATCCAAATGATCTATTAGAATAGAGAAATGCTGGTGCCAGAGCTAAGCAAAGTGGAGGGTGAAAACAGCTGTATAGCGAAAAATAACCAGCTCATCCCAGATGGAGATTACCTGAAATTCAGGGGGCAGAAGAGAAAAAAATACAGTGAGAAACGGAGATGTGGCAAATACCATCCCAAAGCAGGGAGCTCCCAGCAGTCCCAGCCTGAGCATGAACTTCTTCAAAACCCCAAATTCCTCCCCATTGAAGGGAGGACATCATCTCTGGACAAGCTCAAAAGTGGTGGCAGCTTCTTCAGTGGGCCAAGAGCCCATCTACAGAGTTGTCTGAGGTAGAGCTGAGCTCCCTCTTCTCTCCAGCAGTGGCCATAGCAGAGGTCATAGGATTCATGGGATAATTCAGGCTGGAAGGGACCTCAGAAGGTTTCTAGTCCAAAGCAGAGTAAGCTTCAGCAATCAGCCCAGGTTGCTCAGGGCTTGCTTCAGTTTGGTTCTGAAAACCTCCAAGGATGCAGACCACAAAACCTGTCCCAGTGTTGGACATCTTCACAATCCAGCTAGGTCTGCTTCAGCCCCGCTCTAAGACAGCACCAAGGTTTTGGGCTGGCACAGCCAAAGCTGTATCAGGCTGCGGACACTCCTGCACGTCTGCCTTGGTCATCACTAAACCTAAGTCCTTCTGGGTACAGGAGAGAAGCTCAGCTGAACCTTTGGAAACAAGCAAGTGCTTGGGTTTAGAAAGTAAAGCTACCAACCTCCTTTCCTTGGTGCACTCACACACCAAACCAGTAGTTTCCAGAGCTGGAAAACCAGACCTCCAGCAGTTAAAGACAAGAGACCCTTTGGCCACAGCTGGTACAGTCTCACCTTAGCAGGTCAGGCCCACAGGATCCATTTCCCACTGCTGATAGATGCCCCATCAGTGGAGAAAGGAGGCAAGGGCTTATAGCAGTGCCAGAAGCTTTCCCATTCAGCTTGCACCTTGAGGGGCTTCAGTATTTGGGGACCCTTTACATGGCATCATCCCCCAAACTCCCCTGCTGCAGCGATCCCAGACAGAGATGGGGTTGCTCCCAGTGGCCAGATAGGGTGAGACGTGGTGACCAGGGTTGGAAGGGGAGAAGGCAGCTCTCCACTCCTCCATCTCTCTCTTCGCAGACCAAAGCTGCTGTTCCCTGCTCCCTTTTCCTTCCCCGGTCTTGTGGTGACAGCTAAGGTCATGGTTGCTCTCTGCAGCCCAAAATAACCAGGAGGAGATGAGGTAGCAAGGGGGCAGGTGGGATTCACCTTCCTACACCCTCTCCAAACCATGGCCAAGGCCGTGTGTCTGTCCTTCTGTCACCCACCCCCCTCTGTGGATGCCTCTTGGTCCTTTGGTGTGAACTTCAGCACTACCAGCATGTTGGGTGCCTACCCCTCAAAAAACCAAACCCAAAATAAGAAGCCTCATTGTTCAGCTTTGGAGGCAAGCTCTGTAGGCCAGAAGAAACATAACCCACAGGGGCTCAGTTAACCTTTCCCCAAACTGCTTCGCCTTCAATAAGCCAAAAAGATGAGAACTAATGGGGCTGCTGGGAAGCAGGGGAGAAGCAGAGAATTGCTCTGTGTGTCCTTTAGAAGGTCCCAAAAGGAAAAGGTCTCTCACAAGGAGTTTATTTTCATTAAAAATGACAGGCCCAGCTCAACCAGTCAAATAAACAAAGCAAGTCTGTAGAACAGCAAGTGCAAAAGGTCCCGGGTTATTTATAAAGGGCTTTTAAGTATATTAGGCCTAACACCAAGATAAATCAAGCCTGCTAGGATTCCAGAGGCATATCACATGTGGCTCTAGCTGTTGTCAGCTTTGTGCTGGAATATATTTAGCGGCCTGTTATCTTCCAAACCCTCCCTGCTTTTTCCCTAGGGATTCCCCTTTGAAAATTAATACATTGAGACCAGACACAAGTTCCTGTCTTCAGTCACATATTGACCAGCCTAAACCCCTCAAAAGCATTCAAATCCTTGCCATTGCATTCAACAGCTATTTTGCCGCCCAGCGTGTTGCAGAATGGCAAAGGACCCTGTTCAAGACCAGGTTTGCTCAATCCAGCAGTGGGGGTTTTTTTCTGAGGCAGGCTATTCAGTGCAGAGGGACACCAACTTCTACCATGGTGAACTTCGGTTCAGATAAATCTGAGGGATTACTTCTCAGCTGGTCAGAAGGAAGATGAGGATGTTTGGGATCTTGTGGGGCTTGTTCACACGGCCAGTTGAAGACCTTGCAATCCAACTAAATAAAGTGTGAGTGATTTGTGAAATGGACAGTAGGAGTTGGCTCTGCTGCCTCTGGTCTCTGGGATGTAGGACTCTGGGGACCAAGGCAAGCTACAGGAGCAATGGAGGTGAGAGGAAGGCTCAGTCTAAAAGCTGGCTTGGTAGCCACTTTGGTAGCTGGGCCCAAAGCTTGTAGAGCAGCTGGAAGAAAATTAAGGGTCTGGTCCACCTAAGACACAGATATACCTCATTTTTTGGCAACCAGTTCTTCATGTTCAGACCCTGGGCAAAGCTAGTGCTGGGAAATAGCCACATGTTGGTCTGCTGCTGCCAGCTCAACCTCTCTTGCATTTCAGATCACTCCTTGCAGTGGCATGGGCACAGGAGAACTTCTTCTTGAGTGGCCAGCAGGTCGAGGGAGGTTCTCCTCCCCCTCTACTCTGCCCTGGTGAGGCCCCATCTGGAGTCCTGCGTCCAGTTCTGTGTTCCCCAGTTCAAGAAAGACGAGGAACTACTGGAGAGAGTCCAGCGGAGGGTACAAAGATGACTAAGGGACTGGAGCATCTCTCCTACGGGGCAAGGCTGAGGGAGCTGGGGCTGTTCAGCCTGAGGAAGAGAAGACTGAGAGGGGACCTCTCAGAGGGGACTGATGCTTATCAATATCTCAAGGGCAGGTGTCAAGAGGATGGGGCCAGACTCTTTTCCGTGGTGCCCAGCGACAGGACAAGGGGCAACGGGCACAAACTGGAACACGGGAAGTTCTGCCTGAACATGAGGAAAAACTTCTTCCCTGTGAGGTGCCAGAGCCCTGGCCCAGGCTGCCCAGGGAGGGTGTGGAGTCTCCTTCTCTGGAGAGATTCCAACCCGCCTGGACGCGGCCCTGTGCAGCCTGCACTGGGTGACCCTGCTCTGGCAGGGGGTTGGACTAGATGATCTCCAGAGGTCCCTTCCAACCCCTACCATTCTGTGACTCTGTGTGATTCTGTGTTCTTCTCCAGTCCCACCAGCACAACTCTGTACCTTCCCAGAGCCAAGGCACAGCCCAAGTCCAGTACGATGTGGCACGTCCAGGACTGCACAGAGTGGAAGAGGATTTCAGTTGGAGATTGGCTGTAGAGGTGTCTACATGTAGGTGTTTACTGCATGCTAGGGGTGCAATCTAGTGTCCTAACATAGGTGTTTCATATGTGGTATTTCCACTGACCTCCAACTGCCACAGCAGCGGAGTATGGGTGTCCTATGGGTCTATCTGGCCTTCCCTATATATCTCTCAGGTTTTCCGATGTATCTCAAACAGTACCAGATGTTTAGGCAACTGCATTATTCTGTACATCCCAGAAACTTGGGGGAAACTTGTCCCATATAGTGCCTTGCACTGTAAAGCTCGGGGCAGTCCCATGTCTAAGTCTCATTTCTGGCTTTAATTGCTCCAGCTCTTGTCTGGAAAGGATGCTACATCAGGGGAGGGGACTTTTGGGGTAGAGGAAAAATGTTCTTCGAGCAATGTTCAGATGGGTGCCCATCCTTAGGATCCCAGTTCATCTGCCAAATAACTTGGCTGTTTGTGCATCCCTGCTGGAGTAATCTGGGCAGCTGGATTTGCTCTTCCAGAGAGGATTCAGGACAGGCTTTTCATCTTTGTTTTATGAGGAGATCACACGCCTCTGTGTGCCACTGCCTGGGAAGGTGATGACATTCTTTCATCATCACGAGGCCAAGGCCACCATCATAGGTAAGGTTTCTGAAAAGTAGTGCAGAGAGCAAAGTACCTGATTTGGGGAATCCTTTGGATTTTCTTTTTGGTGCCAAATGCCTCAGCTGTTTTCAATTTATTGAAATTAATTCTAGTTTAGTAACACGCAATAATTGCCTAACTGATTTGAACTAATTGGCTACATACAGCCCAGAAGATGCCAGCTGGTGACCCCCTGCCTTTCTGAAAAGGCTGTGGGAATTGTCTGCAGGAACAATTGCTCAGCAGGAAAGGCAAGTTTTGCAAAATCAAGCTTCACTGTGAGAAAAAACTGTGGTTTTGCTGAAGTAATTCCTTTTTGTTTGTTTGTTTTTCTTCCCGGAAAACTCAAATCAAATATCTTCATTTGGATTAGTTTAGTGCCAAACATTTGCTTTTAACTTTGTGCCATGACACACGGAGCCCCAGCAAACTTCTGGCTTCAGCTGAGCTGTGCTGGTGATGCTTGTCAACACGGATCCCCCTCCCCTTAGCCAGACAAGAAGCAGATGAAAGCACTGAGACTGAGGAAACTAAACATGTGGCTACTGGGTCTTATATAGGGACTTCTGTAGTCTTTTGCCCCCATAAATAGGAAATGAAACTGTTTTTTCCAGGGTGACACTCAGCTCTCCATCTTAAATACAAGAGTTAAAAGATCATCTGTCTTAAAGACAAGAGTTAGCCAAATTTTAGCCACCCGATACACTCAGATGGTCCCTATGAAAATCAGAGGTCTGGCCTCCACTGCCGATTGCTTTTCTTTCTTTCCTCCATCCGTGCACTCAGCAACTTGCTATTTGATGCCCCAAATATTTCTGAGGGGAGAATCAGGCTGGAAAATGCTGAGGATCAAGGTGATCTCTCCTTGAGCCATTTGGTCCAGCAGTGCTGGGCTGGGACCAGCAACACCAGCATTGCTCTGGCCAGCTATAAAATCCCAGGCGAGTATTTTCCTGCCGGAGCTGCTCACAGCCGGTTAATTCCTGGGAACTTGCACCAGATGGCGGTGCCAGCCCATCTCCAGCTTCATCTCTTAAATAACTGAAAAGGCAAGTTCTGAAGCATCCCTGACTTCAGTTTTTTGTGTGTGTGTTAACGGCTGATACCTGCTGGAGTTCCTGAGCCATGCAGGTCTCCCGGTGTAATGGTCCCTGCTAAGGTGGGCCTCCTTAGGCACCCTCTGCTGTATCTTGCCAGTATCCTGGGAGGAATAGATAGATAGGAGAGAAAACAGCCGGCACTATGTTCAGGACAAGGAACCTTTTATAGAGGTGAAAGCGTGGCAAAGCATGGCTGGATACAAGGGGTCAGAACAGAGTGGGGATGGAACGTGCCGAGAGCAAGATCAGGGATGAGCAACACAAGCCATCAAGAAACTGTCCTGTGCATTGGCCTAGTAGATATTCCCCACCTCAGTGGGTTAAAAGCAGCTTGTACAGAGCCCTGATAAATGCAAGTGTCTCTGGCCACTGATCTCTGCCCCCACACACTGCGGCACCGACCTCGCAGCGATGCTAAACAAGTCTTGTTGTCTCTGAGTCTTTTCGTGCTCCCTTCCAGCAGCTCCCAGGGGCCCAGCTCTGGGAGACAGGCTGCAGCCACCACAATCAGCCTGGCCACAAGCATTTTCATCACCCTGATGTATGTTCCCAGTGATCCCAGAACCTGTCAGGGAGCCGCTCAGTAAACAGCAATTGGATTTACAGAGCTCATTCCTCGGCGGGAAGTGCTGGCGGGTTGACAGGTCAGATCCTGCACGTACCAGGTTACCTCTGGCCGCGTGGAATCACAGCCACGCAACCCCAAGGGCTTGTCCTGTTGCGGTGGATGGGTGGATGGGAGGTAGAGCTCGCGCCGGGAGACCTGGACTCATGTCCTGCCTGTGCGTTGGCTTGGATTGCGACGCAGCGTGAGCAGGGCTGTGTACGGAAACACCTCCTGCGTGGACACAGGTGGCGTGATGAGCAGAGCTGGACACAAAACAGGCCTGTCAAGACGTTAGCTGAGAAAACTAAACTTTCTCTGTACAAGCCTCCAACACGCTGGCCTGAAAAGCAGCAGCCAGCGCGCTGGGGCTGGCCCTGTTACTACGCTGGGGACACACAGATTGAACCGTGTTGGTTAAAATACACAACTTCCCAGCCTGATCCTTCTCTGTCCAGCATTTTAGGCTTATTATTTCTACCTGAACAAGACTGAGAATGTGATTTAACTGGTCAGATAGGAACCCACCCCCCCCACCCCTACCCAGAGGTGAAGGATGGCTCTGGGAGGAGGCAGGGAGAAGATGGCTGGGTTGAGGAAACCAGTCTGGCCTCACTGGGACATGGCATTTGCCATTGCCTGCTGCAGTAATAAGCACCTGCTCTGCACCACGGTGGTTTGAAAGCCCTGGTTGCAGCCGGCAGAAATTTCCATCCCCCATTTGCCCCTACAAGCACAGCCTGATCCCAGGGGAATTCTGCATCAGAACGAAAATATGTCCTAACATTAACATGTGCAAAGGTTTAGACCAGGCTGTCAAACAAACCCTGATCACTCATTGTTTAGCAGTTATGGATCCAAGCTACATAAATCGATGACAGACTATGCTGGGAATTCATCCACCTTTCTCTTCTGGAAACCCTCAAGGAATTTAGGCATGACATGCCTAATGACCCTGCTGATCTCTTCAGCCAGTCAGGCAGATGTGTTTGCAGGCGGTGCCAATGCCCTGCGTGACAGGACGAGCACCGTCTGACCAGGGAAGGGCTCACAGAAGGACCGCAGAGTGCAGGTTGCAGCCAGCTTGGAGTTATGTACCTGCCCGGGGTCATCTCTCCCCCTCTATTCAATGGGGTGGGTAATAAAGTTATTTCCTTATTCTCAGAACTTCTGAAGAACTTCTGACTGAGGAAAAAAAAAAAGAAGTCGTCAAGTTTTTCACCGAAAATCAGAGAGAATGGGGCAGATGCAGTTACTTTTGCTTGGCCAGTCCATAGACAGGTCACTTAAATGACCTACCATAGTTCACATCTCTGTTTCACCCTCATCCAACTCAACTACCCAACTTCCAACCACTGCCACGAGCGAGCCCATATTTACCCCTGTCATTGCAGAATCACGCAGGCTAGAAGGCTACCAGCCCTGCCCAAAGCTGGGCTGAGCCACAGCAGGTTGCTCAGAGCCTTGCCCAGTCCAACTAGTACAGCCCAGTACATGGTCAGCCTTCATCGCTGCGAGGGCACGTTGCTGTCACGTCTGTGTTGAGCTGCTCGGCTTTGTAAAAGCCAGTATTCACTGCAGCAGGGATCTGAACCTCTGTCATCCCTGTGCTATGGGATTTCCATATCCGCCAGGCTCAGATAAAACTATATACAAAGTCTCTTCCTCTCTGGTTTTGATCACAAATTTAATCTGGGACCTGAGAAACTTTTCTCAACTCAGGTTTCGTTGAAGTTGTTATGTTCCCATGGAAAGTTTCAGTTTCAATTAAATCAGCATTTTCTGATGGAAAAAAAAATCATCTGAAAGCATTCCGGTCAGTTCTAGACAAATTTACTAGTATCTACCCCAAAAGAGACCCTCATGGCAGACTTTTGTTTCACTACCAAGATGTTTGGGTAAGGCTCTGGGCTTTCAGGTTATACCCAGCAATCTTCTTTCTGATGTAGAAACACGGCATGGAAGGTTTTGGCTTGACGATATTAATATGTCTGTCTTTACTTGATTAGGAGTGTTAGTGTTGGCTCGCCTTAGTTCTGTTTAAAAACCTTTTCTGGATTCAAGAGCATATTTATTGCAATCTCTAAATTCTTGAGCTGGATGGGGAAAGGAGGTTGAATCCTTAATAAAGACTTCCTTCCTCCTAGTGTTATTTATTCGTTGGATAAAGATAGGCTAAAATAAACATAAATTACTGGTAAAGACTTAAAAACTTCAGTGATTAAAACATCATTCTGCTGTTAATGCTCCACATAAATTCCTTGATTCTTAGGATACAATTTCTCACTCTCTTCAGTTCAGCCTCGATGACCTCGGATGGCAGACAAAGCCAGTCTTTATCATGAATGAAGGCTGCAGATTTTTGGAAATAAAATAATCTGAAATGCATGAACGGTTCCTCTGATCTCCCCAACTTGTAGATCTGCAGTTCATCAGAGTCTTGGTCAGGCAACGTTTCTTCTACCTGACCTTCTGTCATATTGCAATAGTTGCACACATTGTCCAGTGCCATTCCTATGTCAAATATTTGCCTCTACGCTGTGCCCCCTTGAAAGGTTGTCACTCACTGCTTTCCCCGACAACTCCCATACAGAAGAAACATCCCTCTCTGGAAAAGGCTTGATGATTAGGAGTGGACCAAAGCTGACAGCCCATGTTGCCTTCAGGGTTGTTCCAGTCCTTTCCTGAGGAGGACACGGCATGGAGTTCGTTCTTTAAAGAGACATGAAACACTTTTGGATATGGGTTTATGGCAAAACATTGGTTAGTTTGTTACATGGCAGAGGCATCTGCTGTTCAGTCCAAAGCGGTAGGAAAGCTAAAAGGGAAGAGTTCAGCTTGAGGCCACTTGAGCAGTTACTGGCAAAACCACCTCTTTTCTTGTTGAAGCTGCTTGTGTGTTTAGTCCTTGGAAAAACAGTTCACCCGAGAAAAACACGAAAAGCATGTGATCACCATTTGACTTTTGAAAGAGAATAAATGAGAAAAGACTATGCATTTCCTCTGGTGCATCTCCACATTCAGATCCCAAGGCACTGCGTGCTTTGTGCTTTCTGAGGTGGAGCTCCTTAAATTCGGGACCAGCTAGGGCAAAGCATGCCATAAATGGCAAAAAAGGAATGGTTTCTGACTGCTGATCATGCTAGAACCTGACCAGTATCCACAGATAGTCAGGCAAAGAGTTTGATACCAACAGAAGGAAGGGTCTTTCCTTCTACATGGTGCATGTAATTAACCTATCACAGAATCATAGAATTGTTCTGGTCAGAAGAGACCTCCAAGATCATCGAGTCCTTGTGGGACTTGTTGCCACAGGAGGTCATGGAGGCCAACATTATGCATGAGATCACAACAGATTTATTCAAAATGGTGGAGGATTTCATTAGGACAGCTTATGGCTGTGATCTGGCTGCAACTTCTGCTGCAAGAACTCCCTAAAATGCTGATTAACAAAGGCAGAGAGTCTGCCAAGTGCATGGGTCTAGGTATCTGTGTTCCTTGCAGTCATTCTTCAAACATCTGCTCCACTGTCAGAAGCAGCATATTGAGATGCACTGACAGAGTTTAGCAGTTATTTATTGACCAGGGTGGCAAGGAAAGATTGGAGATTAAGGACATAAGTCTTTATTTAATATGATGTGGAGGGCAGATTTTCACCTGCTGTAAATCAGTTTAGGTTCCTAGATTTCCATGAGGCTCTGGAGATTTACCACTCCCAAGGATCCGGCACTCTTTGTTTTTTTCCAGACCGATAGGACATTAGTTTCCAGCCTGCCCTCACGAGCTCCCCTTTCATTGCAGAGGGTCTTAGCAAAGCCCTTGAGACTTGCTGGAGGTGCACAGAGTTTCCTCATGTCCCTTCGCCCTTTGGACCTTCACAAGACCCTCACTGCAGTACTGTGCCCACACAGGCCATGGACATGTCATGATGGAGATATTCAGACACTTCAGCACAAGTCAAATGCAAGGGGCAATCAAGGACCAAGCCAAGGGGCCTTTCTCCAGTGCCAATCCATGCCTCTTCCTCTCTCCTCCCCTTTTTTTGAGCCTTTTTCTCTTCCTTCAGAACTGCCTTCAGCAAGGAGGGGAAGATTTCTTAGGAGAAGAGCCCCATGACCAGCTAGTTTGGGAGGTTTTCAGTGCAGCATGGAATTTACTTAGCAATGACCAATGGATACCTCTTGGGATCTACCAGCCACTTGAACTTAGAGTGGCTAGGGAAAGGTATTCAACATCTGCTAAACTAACCCCAATAAGGCAAGCCAGTCCTTCTCAAAAACAAAGGCAGAAACACGCTCTTGCCAGCAGAAATCTATCGTGCATACTAAGCATAGAGTGGGCAGCTGCTTGGCAGCCCCCACCCCTTCCCATGGGACCACTCTATCTGGTCCTATGGGATTTGCCACCATCTCATAACATTGTAAGGTTTCTTTCCCTGTAAGTCACTAAATAAACTTTTCTAATAGCCATAATGTGAACTGATCCAAGCTGCTCCAAATACAGAATCACAGAATGGTGGGGGCTGGAAGGGACCTCTGGAGATCATCTAGTCCAACCCCTGCCAGAGCAGGGTCACCCAGCGCAGGCTGCACAGGGCCGCGTCCAGGCAGGTTTTGAATCTCTCCAGAGAAGGAGACTCCACACCCTCCCTGGGCAGCCTGTGCCAGGGCTCTGGCACCTCACAGCGAAGAAGTTTTTCCTCATGTTCAGGCAGAACTTCCCGTGTTCCAGTTTGTGCCCGTTGCCCCTTGTCCTGTCGCTGGGCACCACTGAGAAGAGTCTGGCCCCGTCCTCTTGACACCCGCCCTTGAGATATTGATAAGCGTTGGTGAGGTCCCCTCTCAGTCTTCTCTTCCTCAGGCTGAATACGGATGGCTGTATCACAGATCAGTATCAGATACTGACGTAACACTCAAGAGCTTTGCCCTCTCCGCTTCCCACCCCTTATGATACCATATTTCACAAGAGTAATTGTTGCAATCCTCAGCCAGCAGCTCAGAGGCTGGAAATGATATGTAGAGAGGAGATCTGCTCCTGCTCTGCAGGATTTATGCCTACTGAGTGAGTTTCTGTAGGCAACTAGGGAGAAATATTGCCTCCAAATGGTAATAATGTGGCTGGCAACTTTTGAGGTTCCTGCTGGTTGACACCAACTCAGCCTGGGATGGTGTCAGCCCACGGAGAACAGATGACCTCAGCCCTTTCTCTGCTGGTTTGATTACCACAGACCCCCTGCAGAACTGACATCAGCTACCAAGCTATTTGGGATGAGAGGCTTGGGATTTATTGTCCTCTGAGACCAAAATACCATGTTGCTGCTAAAGGCTGTGCCTTCCACCAAGCGTTGGCAGGGCAGTATGAAGACGATGCTATGAAGAAGATATTATGTGCAGCCGTAGCTGTCGGGGCTGTATTTTTGCCTGCAATAATAAAATGGGCCTGTGTGCCAAAGTAAAACTGATCGCCTGGTCCTTGTCATGTGCTAAAAGCAGAGCCAGTCCATGGGCCTTACCTGGAAGTGTTACATTCCAGCAAGCTTCATGCGAGACTTCCTTCTTCAGTTGATTAGCTACAGACTATCAATTAGTCTCATAGGGGGCTTCTCAGGGGTCTGTCCTACAGAGGACAGCCAAAGATCTGGCTTCACCAGTCTTCTGTCTCACACCAGAGCAAGCCCTTGCCTAGGAAAGAGCATGCAAACAAGGCTGGACCACAGTAAAACTTCCCCAAAATATCCCACATCAGTCAAAGAGTTGTATTTCTCCCTAATAAACCTCATTGTACTTTTCTCCCTAATAAACCTCATTGTACTTTTCTCCCATGAATTTGTCCGGGCATAGGAATCCCTTTCTGCATTCACAAGACTCTGCGGTCAGGAGATCCACGCTGAGCTACACACTTGGTGAGAAAGCAGCTGCAACCAGGACCAGTTTAAATGTGAACCAGTTCCTACTGGTTCCAGAAGCAGAGGCCTCCCAGCCCTTGATTTGGAAATGGTGTTAGTTTTATGTATTTTCCGTGCTGCCAAAAGCCACCAAGAAAATCCCATGTTCACACACACACATGCAGAGTGACTCATCCATGCTCCATCTCTCATTGCGTGGAGCCCCAGAAAGGTCCTCAAACGAGAGATTACAACCTCTGGTTCTGATCAGTATCTTCTCTCCCTATCTGATGTCCTCTGGGTTTCCATAATTTTTTGCCAGCGTCTGCCCTGGATGCTGTGACCTGGGTAAGACTGAGGATGCTCTGGCAAAGCTGAGGAGAGAGCACATTAAGAGACCTGTGATGAGCAGTGCACTGGAAGATGGGAAACGGGGAATTAAAACATCACGTTCCCGCTTGTTTATATGATTGACTAAATGTGGAGCCTACAACGGCAGTGTCCACCCCTGAGCCGGTGGCTTT
This sequence comes from Phoenicopterus ruber ruber, assembly GCA_009819775.1. Taxonomy (NCBI): domain Eukaryota; kingdom Metazoa; phylum Chordata; class Aves; order Phoenicopteriformes; family Phoenicopteridae; genus Phoenicopterus; species Phoenicopterus ruber. The sequence continues at coordinate 166,540,387 of CM020216.1, read as the reverse complement.
CCCAGAGTGAGTCAGTGGGGTTCGGGGCATGGACCACCTCACCCTAAAGCAGATGCACGGAGCAGAGCTGTGTCTCTGCTGCACAGGGGTGGCCAGGCCCAGAGGTGGACCAAAGCCTGGTGCATGCCCAGCACTCATCACGCTCATTTTGGCCTGGAGGCTGACATGCAGAAAGGTCTTCTGGGTGTCTTGTCTGCCCGGAGGTCATGCTGGGCATCACTCCAGGTACACGGGGAGGACTGAGCCAGAGGTGGCCCATCTGCACTGCAGGGTGATACCTGCAGGAGGATGCCCCAAAGCACCACAATTATATGAGCCGTAATAGCAAATGTAGTAGCAACCTCAAGAGTACGGTCTACGCTGTCCTGCATTTCAGCTTTCCTTCTGCCTCCAGACTAGTGAATCCCACCCCACCTGGCCACATGCACCAGCCTGCAGAGCCCAAGTGCAGACAGCAATACCATAGACACCATAAACACGCCTCCTGTCCCTCACACGCTCTCATCACCCAGCAGCCAGCCAAGGCTACTCCATGAGCTCGAGTGTAACAGAGACATATTTCGGAGTTAAACATCCTGCAGTTCAGAAGGGGCTGCCAAAGGAAAAAAATAGTTTCCTTCCTTGCTTTAAATTCTTCAGGCTTTTTATAGCTGGAGATATCCCAGGGTCTTGCTCTTGTTCATTAGTCTTTTCTCCCTTGTCCCCACCGGATGGATGCATCTCTGATCTAGCACAGGCCAGAAGTACAAGTATTTGGACCCCTGAAAACCCAGTGCCTGACTCCAGGAATCACCATCCTTTGTCCCCAGAGCCAGCTCCAATGTCCATTGCTGTGTGATTATGGAAGCTTTCGCTCCCAGTTTGGTACCTCAAGACAGCACCACTATGCCCGGTGAGAACACCTCCTTTCCTAGGCATGCTTTGGAGCTCTCATTCGTCTCTGAGATAGAAGAGGAAGGCACTGGGTCAAGCCTAGGGAGAGATCTCAGGTGTCCTGGCACTCAATTTTTTTTTGAGCATCAATGTCCTTCCTCGCACCAAAAGAAATCTCACCAGGAGGTTGCCCACTAATCTCTCATGCCATTTGGTTTGTTCTTGGATGTATATAAAAAAGTGCTTCACCTCCATCTGAGCTGGTATCTTCTCCGTCTACTTCTGCGCCCAGCTCTTGGGCTCTTCCCTGTCCCCAAACAGAACTGGAGAAAAACGTTGTTCCTCCTGAGCCTTGTGCCCAGCATAGGGCTCAGAGTAGCCCCAAAAAGCTGGGGGCGGTTTAACAATACACTTGTTTCATGCACTTAACTAACTGAGCCTTTTCTTCCTGACCTGCTTTTGCTGACCCTGCGATGCAGTTTGCCACCCTGCCCTGGCAGCCCGTGCATCACGCTGCAGCCCAGACCATCTTCCCAAACCCAAATCCCTGCAGCAACCCCTGTTCTTCATCACCAAAGAGGAAAGGCCCTTCGTAGCAGTCATGGCCAACAGCAGAGGGTTTTGCCGGCTCTGCCCGTGACCCTGGGAGGTTCCAAGCACATCTCTTCACCCTATGGCACCTTATCATCCCTCTGGGTCCAACCACTGTCCCATGTTAGCCACCAGTGTGGGCATGAGCTCCCCTGAGGGAAATGAGACCAAGGTGCCAAGGGATATTATTGCACTGACAGCTGGATTTACACTTTCTTCATCTGGTCCAGACGTCACTTTTCACAGCTCATTGCTCTGCTTTGTGTCCAGCCCTGCTTCTCCCTCCCTCCTCTCCCTTTATGTATAGATATTTTATTGCAAACACTCTGGCTTTTACGACCGGATTTTTCACGCTCTGGACCACTTCCCCCATCAATTCTTTTGTCACTTTTACTGTCAGCTGCTCCTGGATAAAAATAACAAGAGGGCCAGGTTTCACGAGCTGGTCTCCATGCTTAGGAAAACCTGCAGAGAACAAGGAGAAACTTACATTGAATAACCAGGCTACCTGTCAGGAGAAGCAGTTGCTAATAATAATATGCTGGGTGAAGAGCATGGTGCATTGTAACTTACTATTTAATTGAAATGCTGTTCTGTTCTTCTTTGAGGTCCTCTTCTTTGGGCCAGAGAGTGACTGAGTGTTCATTAGAGAGCCTCTCATAGTCCACTCCAGCCTGAGCTGAGAGCAGATACTGCTGTAATTCCCCAGTTCCCATCAGAGCTGTGCTCTATCCTGCTCCCACCCAACCATGGGACTCACCAGCCCCTCTCCCAGGCAATCCCCAGTGGCTGATCACAGAATCACAGATGGCAGGCGTTGGAAGGGACCTCTGGAGATCATCCAGCCCAACCCCTGCCAGCGCAGGCTGCACAGGGCCGCGTCCAGGGGGGTTGGAATCTCTCCAGAGAAGGAGACTCCACACCTTCCCTGGGCAGCCTGGGCCAGGGCTCTGGCACCTCACAGCGAAGAAGTTTTTCCTCCTGTTCAGGCAGAACTTCCCGTGTTCCAGTTTGTGCCCGTTGCCCCTTGTCCTGTCACTGGGCACCACTGAGAAGAGTTTGGCCCCATCCTCTTGACACCCGCCCTTGAGATATTGATAAGCATTGATGGAAAAGGCATCATGTCATGAAGTTAAATGGCATGAGAGGAAAACTCATCCATTCACTGGAGACGTTCACAGACCCAGGGCAGGAGGCTCTTCCCTCACAGCCCCGTATCAGCAGGGTTTCATTAGGAACGGGAAAACCTCCAGAGCCAGGAAAGGCAGCTGGTTCTCTTTGGCTCAGTCAGTCCTTGCTGCACCTTGTGAGATTCGCAGCAAAGAAATCAGAATAATCCCTAATTCCACACTCAGAGCAACTAATGCTGGTTTTCTACCACCACTGAATAAGTAGAAAGGGACTCGCTTTTGCAGATGTTCATAAAACCCACAAGAACTCAGCCAAGCAGAGTTGATCCTGCTTCTGTTGGCACAGCACTTGGCATGACTTTGGCTGGGGACAGCTAGCGCTCTCCTGAATGATTCCCCAGCACCGAAATCGGGAGTCAGCGCCGGGCTTTTCCCACCAGGCAGCTTGCATACAGCCACCTGGCTTTGGACGTAAGGAGTGTTTAGCAGTACGGACGTGCCTAGATCATTCCCATTGAGCTCAAGGTAGCAGAAAATTCCCTGACGTTGGCAAATTTACTGTTGTAGACACCGGTGGCAAGTGCAGATGAGGTGGCATTGCGGCTGCTGCCCTTGTGGCCTGAGCATTACTCAAACTGTAGAGCTTTGTAGGACTATTCCTTACGGGACCAGAAGTCAGGGTTATAGCCAAGGGCTTTGCTAGTGTTCATGTTTACTTACAAAAAAATCTACCGTAACTCATCCTTCACAGCAGTTCCCACCTGCTGTGAACCAGCAGATCTGCTCGCTGCTGTCCTGTCTCCAAGAAAGCTCCATCTCCCTGCTTGTCCTTCTTGCCCAAAGCTGTTCTCCTGGCTTTCTACCCACAACCCAGGCCAACAGCCTGGCCCCAGCATTAGCAGCTCCAAGACACCATCCCCCAGCCTCCGCCTTTCTGTGCTTCCACCTTCTGCTCCTCTTGCTGTTCACACTCCACGAAAGATCTTCCTTTTAACCTTTCCACAACAGACCTTCCTTGGTTGGTTCTCAGCCAGCAAAGAGCAGGCACAATCAGGCACTTTTCTTCTCCACAAACCACAGATGGGGGCTGCTGGTTTAGCTCTTTCTCTTTCCTTTCCAAGGCAGGGTTGACTGCCCTTCACGTGGTAGCTCACGAGGGTGAGGGGGGATTCACCTGAGCAACGCTTCCCAAGGTTTCAGCTGCGTTGCACCACGCACGCCCAGCACGCTGCTCCGGAGGAGAGCAGCTCAGGAGGCAACATCTGCCAGAGCACCACCACGCACGGGGCACCAGTCCCAAAGCCAGCCGGGCCTCCCCAGAGTGGCAAAGGGGAGAGCAGTGTCCCATTAGCCATGCCGAGATCTCAGTGCCCGCCCTGGTCATGGAGGCACAGATTCCTACAAAAGGTTTCTCGTGCAGTAGACTGCCATTTTCTGATAGAACAAAAGCCAGCTCTAAAAAACAACCCAGACACCAGTGCTCCAAGAAGAGAGACAGCAAAATTCATTTCACTTTCCTGCAGGCACTCAACAGGCATTAAAGCCGAGTCTATCATTTAAGCTCTTTCTCTGGTTAGTATCTGAATGGACCATCCCATGCGTATCGTAGCTGAGTCTTTTCAGATGTTAACTAATCCTGATAAAAATACCTTCTCATGAAGATGGAAGATTCTCCTTTAAATCTATGAATATCTGCCAGATAATATGGGTTACAGTAAGTGAGGGCTGAATTTGTCATAGAATTCAGTTCCTTGCAGGGAAAAAAAGACTTGATTTAGAGGCTAAAAATTTTTCTTTTGAAAATGGCACTGAAAAAGAATTTCTCGGTGCTTTTTCACAAGCACGGAAGGGAATGAGGTGCAGCAGCTCATAAACACATGGATAACGCAACAGCTCATCTCCAGGGATGTGACTTTCACTTCTGTTACGAACTAAGCAAAGTTACTGAAGTTGCACAGGTTTTTTCATTTGCATTAATTAGACTGAGAGTTTCACAGACAAAATTACACAGTTGTGACTCTAACTGGCAGGAAAGCGGAGTTTCCAGGTTGACAGGAAAAAAAATTTCCTGTCCAAATTGGATTCAATTCAGTATATGTATAATTTTTAGTTTCCTCGAAGCGGGAAGCTTTCCAAACATGGTGTACAACACCCAACAGAACTGGCATTTGATCAGCTCCACAGCCAGCAGCAGCAAAATAGAAATTGGTACCAGTCGCACTGCGTTGCCACAGGCAGCACCCCCTTTCTCCTGCTCCTGGGGTTAATCGCTATGTGCACTCACCCAGGGCTCAAAGCCCGGCAGGTTCAAGAGTTCCTGGCCCATTAATCCTGCCCAGGTTCCACTGAAGCCTAACCTTGGACTCAGTAAAATCACTTTAAACGCAAGTTTTTTGAAATGAAGAATTTTGTGTTTGCTGCATTAGTATTTTCCCATGACCCTTTTACTTTAGAAAAAAAAAGAAAATTAATAATTCCAGTTGCTACAGTAGGTCCTCCATATGCCTATCCTTGATTTTACACGGACATCTGTACAACCTCTCCGACCCAAGCAAGGTCCAAACATGCATAATACAACCACATAGCTAATAAAAGTACTTCATGTCAGAGAGAGCCCGGAAACAGGAGATAAAGCCGCAGATCAAAAATAACTTATACCCAGACAAAGTCAAGCTTGAAAGCATATCAGCAATTTTCAGGTAAGCAAATTACAGGGTATAGGTGCCAAAACAAAGCATTACAAACACTGGAAATTCACTTATGTATAAAATTAAAGAAGTCCAAGCACGTTAATGTAAAGAAACACAGTTAGGATAGACAAAAATATTAACTCTGCCCTGTAGCAAGTCCACAGAAAACCCATTTCATTATGAAAAGTGCTCTAATTCTGTTTTTAAGTCATCGGATAGATTGAGCTGCCCAAGGTCACATTTGATACTTTCACTTTTGTCTTTTGTGATGCAATTGAGGCAAAATTAACAAACGGACGTCAAGAGCTTTAAAAAAGCGGTTTTGCAAAAGTACATGTAGGCAGTGGAATTTTCTTGCAATAACAGTCTTACTGCTGGAGTTGTTTAAATCTAGACGAGGCACTTGAGAACGAAGCAAAGAGACAACCTCGTTCTGCTCCTGCCAGGGCATGTGGACAGGATGACCTAACAAGTCTTTCCCATCTGCCATCCCTGTGGTTCTCTGAGAAATGAAATCCCAGGAGACCCAGGGCCTGATCCTGAGAGGTGAACCCAGCGGACGAGACTTCACCCTACTTAGGCTTACTATAAATAAGTTTGTGTCGGGGCCAATTACTGGCATTTGCCTCTTTCTCAGTCCTTTCAGTCAGACCCTCTTGGCATTTAATGATGTGATTTTTCCAGCAATATATGGATTGCTCTCACTTCCATGTTTTTCCCAGCTGTCTGACTCAGAAATGTGGGCTGACTTGGTTAAATCTAGGGTGCCAATGCTAGAGAGATGGGCAAAGATGTCAAAAAAAAATTTAAAAAAAAAAAAAAAAATCCCACACCCTAATTTTGCAAATATTTGTGCAAAAGGAAAAATGAAGCTGCCTCTCACGCGTCTACCCCCTCGCTGAGTTTATAGTGAGTATGCCAACAGATTACTTTTCTGGCAGGAAAACTGGTGTAAAGAGCATACGTTAAGTGAACGCTCGAAAATATCTCAGGAGGGTTAATTTTCATTGCACGGCCCTCATCCTAAATGTCATTAATCTCATCAAAGATCAAAAACATTACTGTTTAATCTGTGTACCCTACAAAAAGTTAACCAGACATGAAACTGTCACTAACTGAGAAATATTTACTACAACTAGATGAAAAATAATATCCAATAATGTGTACAATCAAGAAAACCTTCATCCCCTAGGGGACAAATTAAAAACAGAAAAGGAGGCTAAATTCCTGGCATGTGTTATTTAACCGAATTACGTTCTCAGCCTTCATTTCATTTTTTTCATATGTGCCTTCCAATCTGGGGAAAGCATTTGACAACATTTTAGAGCTGTTCAAAATTTTTGGTGGGAAACTACTTATTTGCATGAAATCCACCATTTTCTGTCAAACTGGGAGTTTACACAAGAAGCTTCCATTTTTCATGCAATAATTTTAGCCAGTGAAAATGCCCTGGGACAGACATTTCAGTCAATCTAATGGAAATTAGCAATGAAGTCCAGAGTGAGTTGCTGAGAATTTGGAAATTATTCGCATTCAGCTTTCAAACACAGAACTTTAAATATGCTGAAAATTGCATGATGTTTACAGAAAATGGCCTTTTTTCACACGCACATCTGGGGGCAGAAGGTGGCCTTCTGGCATGTCAAAATATCTTCCTTACCTGCTGGCACTGCTAACAAGCTCAGCAGCAGTGTGGATGCCAACCCGCTGTGTCCTGTGACCGGACCTACAAAAATACGCCATCACCAGGGCTACCCCTCAACGCCCTGGATTCCTTCTCCTTCATGCCCCGCTGGGTCAGATGCCATCAAGGTATCAACTGTGGAAAAATCATGCTGAACAAAAAAGATGGCATCTGACAAAGCCAAGAGCTACTGTTCGCCAGCACACATGCATATTATAATTTCTGCAGGAAAAGTGGCTAGAGGATTTTTCCAGGCCTGTTCCCACCCACACAGAGGTCTGAACCCTGGCCAGGACTCCCTGCATCTGCTCCATAAGAATGGCTACAGGGGTGTCGCCTCACATCGATTTTTGCAGTCCTCCATGAGTCAATAATGAACACCTCAATCCAGCCCCATTTCAGTCCAGAAAGCTGCTCCTTGTCACCTCAGCATGAGATATAAAGGAGCCTTTTGGTGTACAGGTGGGTGATTGTCTCCTTCTGGTCCATTCACTGGTTTCCATTTGCCAGTTGTCCACTTTCCACAGGGCCCCTGTCCACAGTGGAGGTAATGGATGGACCCAGTGTGTGGCTGCCTGGAAAGGCCACTGAGCAACAAGAGGATCAGAGGGGAACATGTCCAAGTTGAATGAAGAAAATATAGACCTAGTGCCCTGACAGATGGTAAAGACCCGGGGACATTCCTGGCTCTTTGTACCATTTTCGATACGGATTGATTTGTGTCCATGTTGGACAGAACCACATCGTGCATCTGAAGACAAGGCAACAAAGGGAATGTCCTCCACGCTCTGGTGTGGTTATATTCATCATCCCTACCCCTCCACCCAAGGCCTGTGTCTGGAAGGTGCTGAGTTCTTCCTGGTGGAAAAGCAAGGCATTTTCTTTCCATAGAATCATAGAATAGTTTGGGTTGGAAGGGACCTTTAAAGGCCATCTAGTCCAACCCCCCTGCAATGAGCAGGGACAACCACACTAGATCAGGTTGCTCAGAGCCCCGTCCAGCCTGACCTGGAATGTTTCCAGGGATGGGGCACCTCCCACCTCTCTGGGCAACCTGTCCCCGTGTTTTACCACCTTCATTGTAAAAAATTTCTTCCTTATATCTAGTCTATATCTCCCCTCCTTTAGTTTAAAACCATTACGCCTTGTCCTGTCACAACAGGCCCTGCTAAAAAGGTTCTCCCCATTTTTCCTATAGGCCCCCTTCAAGTACTGAAAGGCTGCAATAAGGTCTCACCAGAGCCTTCTCTTCTCCAGGCTGAACAGGCCCAACTCCCTCAGCCTGTCTTTATAGGAGAGGTGCTCCATTCCTCTGATCATCCTTGTGGCCCTCCTCTGGACCCGCTCCAGCAGGTCCACATCCTTCTTATGTTGAGGGGCACGGATGTCCACATGGTCTCAGCACTCCACAGCTGGACCATGTCCTGGGCTTCCACCCAGCCTGAGTGGGCTTTGGGAGTTGGCAGCCCTTCTGTTGCAGAGATAATCTGTAATAATTAGATAAATAATCAGTGATAATGAGAAATGCACTTGTGGGAAAGGCTGGGGCCACACTGGGGAGTGACTCCATGTAAGGAAGAGACAACTTCGTGCTCCTTCTCATGGGCTTTTCCCCCCACTGAGATGGAAGGCAGGCAGAGCAGCAGGTCATCAGGCAGGCCCTGAGCTCAGGGATGACTGGACCTATTGCCAGTGATGGAGATGACAGTGCTGTGGTCTCTGCACCTCTCCAAAGGAGCTGGCTAGAGAAAGCTCCCACCAGCATAGACTTCTCAACACAGTTCTGGGAAAGCTATCACAAGAAGCGTACAGTGCTACCCAGCCCTCCCAAGCCAAGACATATACCTGCTGTCCACAACAGCAATGATGTGAGTCATGTCTTCAGTCCAGTCCATGCCCTTCCCAAAGCGACTGGTTCCAAGTGGTAGAAACTGATAGCCGTGTACCTGAGCCCTGAGAAGAGGAAAGGACAGTGAACAGGCAGCAAGGGTAGAAGGAATTAGGGTTACTCTGTGCCTGGTAGATTCATGCTTCTGAACCTCTAGCCACGAATGGAGACTACTCCTCTTCAAAATAAGATCATGCTCCTATCTGTCAACAGCAAAACGCCCAGTGATTTCAGTGGCAGCAGCAAACAGACTTGTGAAGAAAAGGGCAAAGAAGAAGGGCAGCAAATTCACAGTTGCCATAAATGTGCTTGCACGTCAGCTTTCTATCTGCAAAGGCTTTGTGTGAGCTGACCTCATCCCCGTCACCACAAGCCCTCAGCCTGCGTGTGGGTGGTCAGGGCAGCGTTCACGGCAGGGCAGACATATATCAACGAGCTGCTGAGCACCAAAACTCTGCTCTGCTCGGAGGGGAGGTCCCATGTGCTGAGATCGCCCATGTTAGGTAGTGCTCAGGAGACATGTGGATTGTGCCAATCCATCATGCCAGACCAAGGAGACGGATCAGGGAAGTCAGGCGTGGGTCTGGGAGCTTCCCAGCATTGCCACACAGCATCATCTTCTGATGTTTGCTCCTTCTCTATTGATTTCAGAACCCGTGTATGTCATCATTGTGCCATGCTGCTGACACTGTGCAGGGGAAAGTGACGGCACTGGTAGGGTGGCATCTGGGTATTGTTTCAAAATACAGCTCTGCTCTGGATTCCTTACTGCCCAGGAAAAGGAACAGAGCCCAGGCTCCAAGGCAGCTCGCCAGGCAAGCACCCTGGAATCTCCAGCTCTGGGCAGTTCACCTGATGAAGCATTCTGAAGGTCCACAGAAAGCCTGGTCTGCTCAGCAGCCTCCACACTAAGGAACAGAGGAACATGGCAGGAACCAGGTAGACATGCACTACGGTCTATTTTGCTAGGAGCTTTATCAACCTAACTGGGTCTGCTGGCATATCAGTACTGTCCAATACTCCAAGGTATGGGAGGGTCTGGACTATAGTCCCACCATAAGGGCAATTATTCTTCATTTGCCTGGCTCATCACATCGGCAGTCAGTCTGGTGGGGCAGAAATGGCTTCCCACTTTGTCTATTTGCAAAACCTCTCTCCTGAAAATCCTAGGGAGTAAATTAGCCCATGATAGACTTGGAGAGACAACTATTTTCTTGGAGATGTGTCAATTCCCCCCCCCCTCCCCCCGCCCCAGGGGGAAGTCTTGACAACCTTTTTGGGGAAAGAGGAAGAAATATTTTTTAAGATGAAAGAGGGAGGCAGGTGCAACATGAACTCTCATCTCACTGAGCTGTGGCCGTCAGGAGAAGCATTAGGGCATTGGATTCTCAGGCATTCATCTCCAGCTCTTGTATAAACAGAAGTCTAAACCATCAAGCAAAGGCTTTATCTCCCAGGGAATTCAACATTTTTCTTGAGTGCTCTTCAAAGGAAAAGAATGTAGCTCCAGAGCTGGACAACTTGCTTTAAGCCATCCTCATGGGTGATGTCACCCCAGATAAACAAAGCAACTCTGGGGCCAACCATGACAAAAATGGCAAATTCTTCCCTGAGCTGTTACACTGAGAGCTACCTTGCCTCCTCTGAGGGCAAAGCAAGCTCCTGCTCAGCTGGCCAGAGGGCTCTTTGGAAAGTGGAATAGACCCTGAAAAGGCCACAGAGACCTAATTGCTGACCCACATTGTCATAAGAGTACCACCATTGTCCTCAATGGGACAGAAAAGCCCCAAGACAATAGTACTTCAGGCCAGCTCTCCCTTATCATCCCTCACTTTGCAAAGTGCAGGGTACAAAAGAAATCTATATGGTGTGGCCGCGTGGTCACAAGTGGAGGATAGGGACATTATTCTGAATAACAAACAAATGTTGTGTTCTCTCCTCCGGAATTTATCTGAGAGGAATGAAAATAGGATGAAATAGTTCGCATTCATGTCAGGTTCTCACCGTCATCCTCCTGATTCACATACCTAGGAGGCAGTGCAGATTGAGACTCCCTCCAGATTAGGACACCCAAGTGCAGGTTTCCACCACAGTCACTGGAGATCAAATCAATGGAGCTTAGAGCTCGATCCAGACCAACCTACAGTAGATACACAGCTTGGCGTGGATTCATTTGCCTAAAAGGAGGCACCTAGAAACATCTGAGATGCACAAGGGTGTCTAAGACATCCACGTGAGGCTGGGAGATAAGACACAGGATCCATTTCAAATGAAGAGTGTTTCAACAATTGAATCCCATCCACAGCTACTTCATGCGGGTCAACGACATTGACAAATCAGGTACCCAGATATGTCCTCAGGAGACCTGAATGCTCTGTTTACTTAAATCATTCCACAAACTCTGGAAATAGTGTTAGGCAACTGTGCAGTCTTTTCTGCAGAGTCTGACAGAAACCCACGCCTTTGACTCACAAGGGTGCCAGAGCAGCATTTCTCCTCAATGCTCTCCTCAGAGTCTGGTCTTCAGGAATGATCTAAATTTCTTGCTGTTGCTGAAGTGTAACAATGAAAATGTCGACTTTGTCTAGACAAATTGAGTGCCACTGTCTGTTCAGACTCCGGATATCCCCTCCTCTAATAATGCCTTCTGTTCTGACCTCTGTGCTGCCCAGCCTGCCAGCCACCTGCCTAGCAGAAAGGCAATAATACAGAGACATCCAGAACGTATCAAAGCATAGTGAGAAGACTTCCACAAAGCTCATTTAACATTGCAGATTAGAAAAGACTCATCATTTAGCCAGAAAAGGGACCCTGTGTAGTCTTCTGTTCCTATGATTTTCTGCTTGAAGCAGTCCAGATAGTCTGTCAACTCTCTGAGGAGACACCTCAAAAGAATCACTATTCTCCAGCTCAGTGCCATGCTATATTAATACAACCCCTCCATTTCCAGAGTTCAGAAACATCCATTGTATATTGGTCTTCCTGCTATTTAGGCACCACTTCCCACCTAATTCTTGCAGTGGCTTCACTAGTGTTGGTGGAACCTCCATTCAAATCATGATCATCATGTTTGATACGGGTTTCTTGGTCCTAGGCGGCTACACTGGAATGTCAGCCATGTCAGCCTATGTCCACGCTAGCTCAAAAAGAAGGATTCGAGAGAAAAAACTGCGTCACCAGGCTGCCTAGCTATGTCTGAACCCAAGGTCAGTATATCCCCGGTGCTACTGCAACAGCTCCATTTGGTGTAGATGTCTCCACACTGTCAGCTCCTTCAGCACAGAGGCTGAGACAATAACAAAATCTAACCACATCCATTTTCCCACTAAAGTAAGAACTTCTTTAACTCCATCCAAAATTCTTTCGTTCCCCAGGCTCCAGTGCACCAAACTGTGCGTACACCACCTCTTCGGGACGCTTCAGCCATCCCCTGGGACTAACGGGAGAACAAGCTGGGTGAGTCAGCATCCTGCCTCCAACAGCAGACGCCCAAGAAAGAACGTAGGCTTAGAACAAATATATAACGATATTTCCTTATAACACTTCCCAGCATTCAGCAGCCTGCGGGTTGGGAATTTCCCAGGTAAGAAAGGGGATCTCTGCGTTCAGTAGTCTTCAGTGAGTTTTTCTCCCAGACTTTTCCACTCTCTTTCTGAGCATACACAAACTTTCCAGATCCACAACCTCCTGCAGCCAGGCACTCCACAGTTTTATGATACACTATGTGAACAACCACCTCTTTTCGCTTGAACTTGTCTCTCAGTAGCTTCTTTTGGTGTCGTCTCGTTCTTGCATTGGCAGAGACTGTGAAGAGTCGTCCCCCAGTCTCCACCTCTGTGCTGCTCAGGAGTAATATTGTCATATCCCCCTTCAGTCCTCACTTTTCCAGCCCGAGGAGTCCTAAAACTTGGCAGCACTGCTTGTCTCCAGAGCAGGTCAGCAGAGGGAGCTGATGCTCTGAGCCCTTCCAGCAGCTTATGTCTGCGTGTTTCAGCTTTTAACGCTGAGTCTAAATATAAAACAATACCCATTGTTTCTCCCAGCTGCGTGTCTGAAAGTTTCGGAGGAATACAATCGAATAGCCAATTAAGGCAATGTACTCAAAAGGAAGAATACTGGTAGTTAAGATAATGTTTGATTCTGAACAAAGGCAGATTTCAGGGCTTGTCCTGACACCAGCTAAGAGAGCAAGACAAGCAAGACAAAAAATCCTCATTCAGAATGACGCCTCGACCTTGCTCTCACCTGTGTTATCAGAGCATGAAAGATCCTGCCTTGAATACCATGTACCATCGGGGTCTGCAGGAGCATGGCTTGCCTTTTGCTAGAAACCCTCTTTAAGCCTTGGAGACATCATCTGAGCTCTCCGTGCCTCAGTTTCCCCACTCCTCTATGTTTTGTCCATCTTTATGGTAGCTACCTCAGGACAGGGATCATGTCTTGCCGTGGTGGTTAGAGAAAGCCCCAGCTAATGTGACCTGGACTGGCCCAGACTTTGCCACTATTCGTGAACCTTGTCACAGGTTCAGCTTGGAGGAGTTAATCATCTGCAACTGCCTGAAAAAGCTCAGTTTCCAGAGTCTTACCCCAAATTCTTGGGCATGTTTCCCCTGAACCTTTTCTGCACTGTAAAAGGACTTTGCCTCAGCGTGGAGGAAACCAGGAGCTGGGGGGATGTTGCCCCAGAGGAGGTGATGTTGGTGAGGTCTGCCATGAGATCCAGGACATGGAAAGCTCTGTCTGCAAGCCCTGAGCTCCCCACGTATCCCTAACCTGGGCCCTGGAGCCACCAGCTGAAACGGGCTCCCTGGGAAGCCAGCTGCATCGGGAGACCCAGGGGCCTGATGCCTTCCAGTCCTCCAGAAACTTCAGGGGAAAAAAAGTCTGGGTTTGGTCCGATTTGGACCCAAACCAGCTCATAAAAAAAAAATTACAACCTACACTTGATGACATTTCCCGCTAAGCGGAAGGCCAGCGAGCTCTCACTCCCCCCATCACCCCTGGTGCTGGCATCCTCCACATCCCACGTGCTTTGGCCGAGTTTTGTTTGATTCGCAGCGCAAGGGAGCCTCGCATCTCATTTCTGGCAGCTGGATTGCACCACCGGCTAATTCTGTGGCTAAACTGTTTAAATAATGTTAATGGCTTTACAAATTCACTTTCAAAACAGCCCGAAGTGTAAAGCCAGCGCAGCTGAAGCAGCATGCTGGGGCTTAGGCATGTTTAGATAAGAGTGGGTGCAGAGTAAGCTTTCGGAGTGCTCCACACGAGCTACTCAAAAGCTGGGAACTGGGGACTTCTGCCTCTAAGCTGGGAACTGGGGACTTCTGCCTCTCAAGTACATCTCCTGCACCACGATGGGGTAGATGCAAGGCAGCCACAGCAGGGCAAGGATTGAAAGCCAGCAGAGCCAGAGGATTTGAGGGATTAGTATTTTTATTTTTCTTGGCAGCCGGCGCCCTGTGTGGCAGGTGCTGTTGGAGAAAACAACAGCAGATCCATGGGTATTCTCAGGTTTTCAAAACAGCAATAAATAAAATAAATAAAAAAAAAAAATCAAAGGCTTAGCCGAGGGTGCTGAATGTATGACAAAAGGTCAGGCTTTAACACGGGGCAAATCTGGCTCCACTTACTCGAGGCAATAATTGCAGCTGTCTGGCACGGTGTCACGCTCTTAGCTTTTAGTCAGGATGCGCCCTGGCTCCCCAGACGCTAAGGAAGAGGTTGAGAAACACGATGTGGCTTGCTGGAGGGCAGGACTCAGCCACATGAGCCCGGGGAAAGTGCAAGCCACGGGGACGCAAGTCCAAAAGGCAAAGGCAGAAACGTGGTAACGTGGGCAGCAACTGCATTTCCACACCCAGACCTTTTCTGGCTTCAGTACGGAAAAAAGCTACCAGGGAATACCAGAGCTCTCCGTGCTCAAGTGTATTTGCACACCTACCCCTGCTCGGTGCCTGCACGGGCTTTGTGCCCGCCACGCAGGTCATGCTGCGATCGGGATAGTCACAACAGCATCACGCAGGATTATCTGTGCCTCTTAGCAGCCCAGATTTCACAAGGGTCACCCACTGCATTCACGTAATCGCAGCTGTACTCAATAATCTCCCTTGGCCAAATAAAAATAGGCTCGGGTTATGTTTGTGCTTTGATTTACATGAGGATAAATCAGCTGTTCTGCCCCAGTGGTCGGCTGTCTACTGGCAAAGAAAAAGTGAGATAAGGTCAGCACAGACCTTTGGAGTGTCTGCAGGAGAGATTTAATGTGTGACAGCATGGCTCAAACTCGTATTTAAGAAACCAAACAAATTCAAAAGAAAAATTAAGTGCATGTTTTAACAATGCAGACGATAAACCACTAAAACAAGCCAGTATGTGAAGAAGTGGATTCACCAGTTCTTGATGCCTTCAAATCAAAACTGAAGGCTTTTCTAGCCAAATACAACTTACGGTGAGTGAGACGTGGTCTCTGAACCACCCCCCACTACAACGCATGAACGAACTGGAAGATTTGGGTTTCTTACCAAGCAAGAAATATAGGTTTGCAGCCAGCGTGCAGCCATCCTCACACTGATCTTGATGCCAGCTAAGAGAAAACCCAGCCATGACCAGAGAAGGCCCAAAGCCCTAACACAGTCCACACTCCTGAAATGGCATTCATTGTGTCCCTTAAAGCTGTGTCCTAACATAGAATCATAGAATCATTTTGGTTGGAAGAGACCTCCAAGATCATCGAGTCCAACCGTTAACCTATCACTGCCAAGTCCACCACTAAACCATGTCCCGAAGTGCCACATCTACACGGCTTTTAAATACAGTGGAGGATGGTGAGTCCACCACTGCCCTGGGCAGCCTGTTCCAGGGCCTGACAGCCCTTTCAGGGAAGAAACTTTTCCAAAGATCCAATCTAAACCTCCCCTGGTGCAACTTGAGGCCATTTCCTCTTGTCCTATCGCCTGTTACTTGGGAGAAGAGACCGACCCCCATCTCTCTACAACCTCCTTTCAGGGAGTTGTAGAGAGCAATAAGGTCTCCCCTCAGCCTCCTTTTCTCCAGGCTAAACACCCCCAGTTCCCTCAGCCGCTCCTCATAGGACTTGTGTTCTAGACCCTTCCCCAGCTTCGTTGCCCTTCTCTGGACACGCTCCAGCACCTCAATGTCTTTCTTGTAGTGAGGGGCCCAAAACTGAACCCAGCACTCGAGGTGCAGCCTCACCAGGGCCAAGTACAGGGGGACGAATGAACCAGTAACTGGTGGTTCCCTCTGAATCCAACTCTGGTCATGCAGTGCCCCTGCCCAGAGGATCCACAGTGCTCCCAAGCGCAAACCATTGGGCTCAAAACTTGCTCTGCACAGACCTGATAGTGACACAGACCTTGTGTGGTCCCAGGGCCGGGTCTGGTGGGAGAGCCCCACACTCAGAGCTGGACCCAGAGCTGGATTTAGGCACTGTGTAGGGCATGGTCCACCCTGCCATGCCACTTCCACATCGCATAGTTCTGGCATACCTTCTATTGCACTCAACGGGGACTGCCAAGAGTCACTGCTCTCTCATGAGCTCTTCCCCTCCAAGTGGTGAGAGTGGTTTTTCCAGTCAGCTGTACCCCGGAACAGAAAACAATGCTAATATATGCTGTCCCATCGAGCTGTCCCACATCCCCTCGCCTCCAATTGCAATCCCACAGCTTCTGTGAAAGAGGAGCTGTGATCAGAAAGATAGGAACAAGTCATCCAAAAAGTGAAATTTGGGGGAAATTACTTCACTTTGCCAGGCCAGTAGATGCTTCTCAAACATATTTTTCAATCTGTGCACATCTGGAGTTGACACAGATGGTGAATAAGAGCATCCAGAGAGTTACATGTGATGGCTGACCACTCATCATCTACAGGATCTTTTTTCTTAATAGTTCCTCCCAAAATTGTTTTGGGCAATTTACTGAGCAAATGATGCAAAATCCTGAGCCTGCTGAAGCCAGAAGAAAGTTGACCAATGACTCTGAAGGTTTTAAGTCTGGTTTTAGCCTTAATGGGATGACAGGGATCAAACAGGAAAGAGAGGTTAGGAAGAGAGACAATCTCTGGCCAGCACAGAATAAAAACCAGTCATTTGTTACAGCAGTGGTTGTGGGCACCCTACAGTAAACATGGGCCACTGAAGGATTCAGTGCCATGAGGTCAGGGCTGGCCAAGCTGGGGTCTCAAAGACAATGCGTGTGTAAAGGACAGGATGGAAATAAAAGGCATGGAGACAGGCTGTGTCCATTGCTAATGCTGTCTCACATGGCAGCTTCCTTCTGGCCCAGCAGTGACCTGGGACATGTCCACCCCATGGTGATGGACCTACCACAACATGCTGCCTGGGATGGTCCTGGCCCATAACCCCCAGGTGTTGTAGGAAATCGTCTCGGTGACATGAATCACTCATTTACCCAGCTTTCCCCCATTAAATGGTCCCTGCAGACCAATCAACACACAGGCCCGCCTTCCCGAGACCTAGACAAGGGCCACCATTTCCCACTTGTACAGAGGGCACTGGTTTGCTAAAGCGACCCTAGAGTGCTAGCTGGTATCTCCAACACCAAGTGCTGTATTATCGATTGCCATGGACAACTTGAGTCATAAATACCACCTTCAGTGTTGGCAAATACCTTCCTCCAGGCCAGACAGCAGGACTCTGCCCAACAGCTTACCCCGGGAGAGGTATGGGGGATCCCCTGGCCACAAAGCACAGGCCCCCACGTCCCATAGCATCATCAAACGATCATGGGATAATTTAGGCTGGAAGGGACCTCAGGAGGTCTCTAGTCCAACCTCAAAGCAGGGTCAGCTATAGAGATCATGTCCCAGGATGGAGACTGGACAACCTCTTTCCTTGGCATCATGACCTGTTCATCATTCACCTCAGCTGGGGTCAGGTCCCACACACAGGCTCAGGCATACAGAATCACAGAACCACAGAATCACAGAACCACAGAATCACAGAGTGGTGGGGGTTGGAAGGGACCTCTGGAGATCATCTAGTCCAACCCCTGCCAGAGCAGGGTCACCCAGCGCAGGCTGCACAGGGCCGCGTCCAGGCGGGTTGGAATCTCTCCAGAGAAGGAGACTCCACACCCTCCCTGGGCAGCCTGGGCCAGGGCTCGGGCACCTCACAGCAAAGAAGTTTTTCCTCATGTTCAGGCGGAACTTCCCGTGTTCCAGTTTGTGCCCGTTGCCCCTTGTCCTGTCGCTGGGCACCACTGAAAAGAGTCTGGCTCCTTCCTCTTGACACCCGCCCTGGAGATATTGATAAGCATTGATGAGGTCCCCTCTCAGTCTTCTCTTCCTCAGGCTGAACAGCCCCAGCTCCCTCAGCCTCTCCCCACAGGAGAGATGCTCCAGGCCCCTCAGCATCTCTGTAGCCTCCGCTGGACTCTCTCCAGTAGTTCCTCATCTTTCTCGCACTGGGGAGCCCAGAACTGGACACAGGACTCCAGATGGGGCCTCACTAGGGCAGAGTAGAGGGGGAGGAGAACCTCCCTCGACCTGCATGTCAGAGTCACCTCGTCACAAGCACCCCCAGAGGAGGCAGCCCAGGGAGGATGCACGAAGGAGGGGGGCCATGCTCGCTGAAGCTGGACGCAGCCTGGCAGCCTGCCTTCATCTCTCCGCAGGAGCAGGCAGGCCAATGATCCCACCCAAGGGGGTGCAAGGGGCTTTGCCGTTCCCGCTCCCTTGGTCCTCATCTCCTCATGGCCTCCCCCAGGCCACAGGAGGCCAAAGGCACCTTGCGCTGCTCCAGGATGGCTGTGGCTCCTCCCAGCTCGACCTCTCCAGCAAGGGTGCCCTGTGCTCCTTCTCCAGTTCGCTGCCCTGCTGTGATTCATGGCTCCTCTCCTGCCCTTCCTTATATGGGAACTTTGCATTTCCTCACATTTCCTGCACCGGGAAAGCCTTGTTATATGCTCTGCCACCAGCCCCGTTTGCTCCTCCGGTCCCCTGCCCAAGGGCAGGTCACGGACCCACCACGTCCCAGAGTGCTCCCCACGCAACAACGGTTCCTCGTGCTCCCATCCATTGCCATCCCCCACCACCTGGGTCATCACAGATGCCATCCACATCCACAAGCAGGTCTCTTCCCCATGCAGCAACCCCTGGGCATTCCCGTGTCCCCAGATGATGGCACACGTGCAGCAGAGCAGATCGGCCAGGCAATGCATCCCTGCTGACCGCAGCATGGGCAAGGGGCTATGGTGTAGTAGCCTCTCTCAACACGGGCCTTCACTCTTGGGTGCTGAGAAACTTGCCAGAACGTTTTCCCTTTGAGGTCTCCAACGCATTGTCATGGTTAGTTCCAGGTGGCCGAAAGACTGAAAAGTTAGAGCAGGGAGGAACATAGGGAAAGATGGACAGACACCCATTTCCTTACGAAACCCGGCTAAAAATAGGGCGAGATCGGCACTTGAGAAGGCACCCAGTCCATCCCTTTGTGCCGAGGTGGGACCACTTCTACAAAAGCATTTGCAACAGAAACTATTTTTAGCCCCCTCCAGCTCTTCCCCAGGCAAGTTGCTCGTGTTCGTCCCCACCACCCTGCCTCCTCGTGTCCGGGGCGCAAGGTTGCCCACCTCTTCCCACCAGCGATCCTTCCCTTCGCAGCAGCCGTTTATGGCTGCAGAGGTTGTCACCGTGCGCCTGCATCCACAAGGCCCATGGAGATGGTGTGTCCTCACTCTCCTCTTTCCAAACATGCGTCAGGCACGCAGGCACTAACACCCAGGGATTCAAGCTCTTGTACCCAGATAACATAAGCCACAGAAGAAATGAGTACCTCCCTCATTTTTACAAAATCAAATAGAGTTAAATTTGTATTTTTTCCAGCTATTTCTTTATGGTTAATTTCTGCCTCTAAACTTTATGGCTGATTTTTTCGTTTCCATCTATTTCCCTGGAAGATGCTTTCCTACGGTGAATGCCATCTGCTTCGATTCCTCCTCAGCACCAGATACACCCAGATGTCCCCAGCCTCCCTGCTCTGTTAAATACGAAATGGATCCAGCAGTCGCATACAGGGTAAGATGGACTAAACCTGATGATTCTGCAACCGTCTCAAACCCACATCCTCAAAGGGGGCCACATCCTCGGCAATGCAAGCCCTGCTCGTTTCAAAATCCTCTCCCAGCCAGCCCCTGCCCTGGCAGCGGTGTCCGGGCAGACCTGCCTCTCAGCTCACCCCCCTGTTCTGAGTCAGAAAGTTTGCCTTTCCCCATCTCCCTTCCTTTCTCCCATTCCGCCCCTATGGAGCAGCCATCCCCTGTGGCTGTTTGATCCTGATTAAGACATTCATTATAGTCTAGTTGCAGCAAAATCAGAATTTTTTGGCTTTATGTTGGGAGGTGAGGTTTTGGTTTTATTTTGGGAGGTAAGGCTCTCCCTATTCAAAAAATAAAGGCTGAGGATTTATTTAGGGAGAAAAAATGTAATGTAATAAAATAAAATAAACCAAAATAATTAAATTAAATTAAATTAAATTACATTAAATTAAAACACAGAAAGGAGTGCAGTAGCTAAATCTCAGAGCCATTAAACCACACGCTTTTTACTGCCTGTGTCCTTGATGGGCAGATTTTGATGTGCAATGACAATCTGCCTTCTCAGCAGCCCTTTCTTGTCCAGCAATTTCCAGACAAGAGTATGTCAGTCCTGACTACGGCAGCCAGCTTGAAAATGCTCCTTTTGCAGCCAGGGAAACTGCGACACAGCAGATGTGCCAAAAAGGGAATGGCAGTATCAGAAGGGGAATGCCCGGCAAAAAATCTTCTGTCTGGTGAGAAGAGCATGGGCATACTCTGCGCTGGGTAGGAAACTGGCTGGATGGCCGGGCCCAAAGAGTTGTGGTGAATGGAGTTAAATCCGGTTGGAGGCCGGTCACAAGTGGTGTTCCCCAGGGCTCAGTACTGGGGCCAGTTCTGTTCAATATCTTTATCAATGATCTGGATGAGGGGATCGAGGGCACCCTCAGTAAGTTTGCAGATGACACCAAGTTGGGAGGGAGTGTTGATCTGCTGGAGGGCAGGCAGGCGCTACAGCGGGACCTGGGCAGGCTGGATCGATGGGCCGAGGCCAATTGTATGAGGTTCAACAAGGCCAAGTGCCGGGTCCTGCACTTGGGTCACAACAACCCCAGGCAACACTACAGGCTTGGGGGGGAGTGGCTGGAAAGCTGCCCGGCGGAAAAGGACCTGGGGGTGTTGGTTGACGGCCGGCTGAAGATGAGCCAGCAGTGTGCCCAGGTGGCCAAGAAGGCCAATGGCATCCTGGCCTGTATCAGAAATAGTGTGGCCAGCAGGAGTAGGGAGGTGATTGTCCCCCTGTACTCGGCCCTGGTGAGGCCGCACCTCGAGTACTGTGTTCAGTTTTGGGCCCCTCACTACAAGAAAGACATTGAGGTGCTGGAGTGTGTCCAGAGACGGGCAACGAGGCTGGTGAAGGGTCTGGAACACAAGTCCTATGAGGAGCGGCTGAGGGAACTGGGGATGTTTAGCCTGGAGAAAAGGAGGCTGAGGGGAGACCTTATTGCTCTCTACAACTACCTGAAAGGAGGTTGTAGAGAGATGGGGGTCGGTCTCTTCTCCCTAGTAACAGACAACAAAACAAGAGGAAATGGCCTCAAGTTGCGCCAGGGGAGGTTTAGATTGGACATTCGTAAAAACTTCTTTACCGAAAGGGTTGTCAGGCATTGGAACAGGCTGCCCAGGGAGGTGGTGGAGTCCCCATCTCTGGAGGTATTCAAAAGGCGTTTAGATGAGGCCCTAAGGGATATGATTTAGTGGGGGACTTGGTAGTGATAGGTTAATGGTTGGACCCGATGATCTTGGAGGTCTCTTCCAACCAGAACAATTCTATGATTCTATGATTCTAAGAGCATGAAAAGGAAAACTCTCCTGGGACAGAAAAGCCCGCGGCGGAGAGACAAGATGATGCAGAGCTTCAGATGCTCCAGCTCTCTCCAAACAACTGGTTCTCCCGAGTATAAAAATAAAACAAGGGAACACAAGGGGACAAACAAGTGTGGTGCAGGAACGAGCTGGTCAGAAATTCTGGCAGAGGACAAAGTAAAACAGTCTTTTCCAAACAGATTGGATGGGAGAAGAGCATCCAGCAAATGGGCACGCAAGGCCACGGGGACAGGGAATCGTTGAGCTGTTGCCCCCATCCCTTTCCTCCCGGCTGATGGCAGGCACGACACCCGCAGTCACAGCCCCACCGGGGCAGGGGGTCACTGCAAACACTGTGAAGAGGAAGGATCTGAGCAGGAGGGAAAAAGGGACCCTGTTGGTTACTGATCTGGATGATCTGTTTTGCTACCTCCAATGTTTTCCACTGCTGTGTCTCATGGTAGCTTTGAGCTGTGTTCACCCCAGCCGGTTTCCAGTAGGATAAGCCTTCTTTCCTCTCTGTGCGAAGCCAGCTTGTCCAAATCTCCAGGAGACGGCAAAGGGATGGCAGATACTGCAGAAGTCCCCAGGGCCCTGATTGCACAGTCATGTTCCTGGAAGGATCAGGGAGGTTTAGCCGGGGTGATTCCTGTTTGCAGATCTCACATGCGCAGCTGGAGTTTGCAGTTTCCGAGATTTGGCTCCGAAACCCCGGGTGTGATTTCAAATCTGACAGTCCGTGCTGCCTCCCTGCATTGCTGCTCATTTTCCATGTCCCTGGCGGGTCAACAAGGAGGAGAGGACACGTGCTCTCCTGGGGCTTGGGTGATTATTGCTTTTGCTGCTCACATTTAACAGCCACAAGTTCCCATTGACATTTATTTCACATGACTTCCGTTTCTTCATAAAATGATCACATTTCTCTGTATGGAAAATTCAGCTGCTCTAAGTATCAAGCTGTGCTGCTTGTTCCATATGGGAAGGATCAGAGATGGTTTAAGAAGGGTTTCAAAATGCAGATTAAAATGATGGGCTGGAACAAGATCTTGGTTTGGAAGCACCATGAAAACATCATCTCAAGTTTCAGCAAGCTGAAAGTTAGGAATGAATTGCACGCCAGGATTTTTCAGGCTGGAAAAAAAAGATGAGCAATAGGAGGGATGACAGAGATTTAGAAAACCATGAAAGACACACACAGAAATGGTACAGTGACTGATTTTTCATGGTCTCTTTTAATGCAAAATCTAGGCCTTTAATCAAACCTGCACAAGGAAGAGTCAAAGCAAATGCAAGGCAGTTCTTCATGTAACACGGGGTCAAACTGCGGAAATCCTTGCCACGGTAGTTTGTGGGTGCAGAAAATTGCACGAGTCAACAGGACGGTAGGTCATGAAGAAAAATACACCAAGGATTGCTAAATATGTAAAACCCACACGCAACTCAGAAGACCTTTAATGCTCAAGTATTGGAGGCAGGAAGGGTACTTGGAGGAAAAATTTCATGCGTGTTTACTCTGTTCTTATACAGTCTACGTACATACAGGCCAAAAAGCTTCAATGCCCCTGTAAGCACAGAGGAGGCATCCAGCCACCCTGAGCTGGGTAGCACACAGCAACTTCAAAATGCCCCTGCTCCTGTGGTTTTAATCAGATGAACACAAAGGTTGTGCAAAACAGCCCAGTCACTGCTCAGGGACAGTTCGTTCCTTCTGTTCATTCCCAGTTCAGACAGGCCCTTCTCCGGTAACAAAAGGATGAGTGAAGGGAAAATCCCCATCCACCGGCACCACCGTTTCCCCGGGGGTGGTGATTCCCTGTGTTAAGGTACCTTCTTGGTGTTTCACCACAAAACAAATACCCAGCACCCCTGGATGTCCCTGGTGCTGCTTTGAGCCAGGAGAATGGACTAGAGACTGCAGAGGTCCCTTCCGACCCGAATTATCCCATCACCCTGTGATCTGGTGTTTATTTGCAGCCGTAGTTGGTTTCCTCCATTGCTTCCTTGGCAGCGGATCGGTCCATCCCTGCAGGGTTAAATCCACAGCAATGCAACACAGCGTTTTGGTGTGACCAAACCACAACCACACCCTGTAAGACTGTGTTTAAGTAAATTAACTGTATAGATCATATTCAGGTCCCTGGGATGCCCCTGTATAATTTACTGGTGTAGACATAGCCTGTGCATCCTCCCAGCTGCAGCCATGGTGGGACAGGTGAGGCCAAAACAGCCCCAAGTCTGAGCTCCAGTGACATCGGGGTGCTGGACAAGGCGAGTTCAACCGTGACTTAAGTCCCCAGTGTTCCTCCTTGCCTATAGCTGTCTGGATACGCAGGGAGAAGACAACATTTTCCATCTGATCCAACCCCGTTGCTGATGCTCCCAAGCATCAACGATCACTCAGCATCAATTAAATGCTCGGTCTCCCCCCCGAGCGTGTTTCTCTCCTGCTCTGTGCCCTCAAGTTCAGTCTCGCCTCGGGGGAATTGGAGCACAACTCGGCTTTAACCAAAATAAACTGTCCTGGCACGAGTTCCTGTTTTTCAAGATATAACTTTAAAATAATAAGAAGCAATTTTCCCCTTTCCTTGCTCTTAGAGCAGCATGGGCTCCATTGGGAAAGCTTCAAAGATTGTCACCTACAACGCCATAGTGACCCCGGGGTACCTGTCTATTTATTTTCTCATGAGAGGCAATTCTGTAGCCAATGGAGATTTATAAGTTGAAAACAGACAAGTTTTTCCATGGCTTGTAACTTGTGGAAAAATCCGAGGGACAAAGACAGCTCGGGGCTTCGAAGCTGTAAAACAAGACTCAGCCCATCTGATTTTAAGTGCTTTAGACCTTATATCAATATTGTTCTTCCATCGGGGGGGTAGGAAGAGGGACCCAGCTACCCCAACAGCAGGAGAAATCTTTTGGAAACAACAACAAAACCACAGGCCCGGGTAATCCCTGTTAATAAAAACAAAACTGCAGCTCAGATTGTATGTACAAGCTGGAATCAAGCAAATTTATTCCCGTGGTGCTGTGAGACCAAAGAGATATCAAAGTGGTCGCAGAAGTATTTTGGGAGCTCCCCAAGTGCATCCTTTTGTCATCTTCTCTTTTGTCTTTTAATTTGAAGGCGTCGAGCCCCGAGTACTGCAATCCAGCTTGGATCTCCCACTCTGTTCCTCCTGTTATTTTAACTTTAGGCACAGCAGTCCTTTGAAAAAGTGCCCCGTTCCCACTGCCTGGGAGCTATGGGAAAAAGCTATCTTGGTCCTATCAGGAATGTGCCTCGCCTCTGCCCTGCGGTTGTGCTGCCTTCAGAGAAACTGGTGTCACGAACCACCACGGGCCACGACGTTCCCTTGGAAGAGCTGGAGAAAGGGGGGGACAAGAGGATCAGGCTGTGCTGTCCCTTTGCTTCTTAGAGTTGGAGGAAAGTTGGAGAGACCTGGGTGTTTTTTTTTCCTGCTTCTTGGAGATGGGGATGTTTTAGAGAGGTGGAAAGTTTAGGACAACACGTGGCAGGGCTTTGGAAAACCCATGCCCTGTGAGCAGCTGGAGGCCAAGTGAGATGGTCTGTTAACTAGCTCTCCACAGGGTATAATGGGAGCTCAGACGCCTAGTACACATGGATACATGGACATGGAGACTCCTTCGTGTCTGCGTCTCCATCCAGAGTTGAATCTCACCCCGGAGCTGGTGAGATGAATTCTCACCCACATGGCCAAACGGTTTCATGGGTATGGGGACCATGGAAATTACACAGCAAGGGTTCAGTGGGGAAGAGCAGGTTTTGTAGCTTGGGTTTGCTGCAGGTTCTACCTGACACAGCTCCTGGAAGTTCCTCTTTAAACCCCGAGGTTCAGTCCTTTTGAAGGTGGAAGAGCTTAAGTGAGAAAAGACGAGTCCAATGAGCAAGTACTGACCCATGATGTGAGCATCTAGTACTTGCCTTCCAGCCAGGAGGGGTGTTAAGCTGGAGGACATTACATACTGAAAAGATAGGTCTGGCATTCCCCAAATAGAACCCCTACCTATGGAAAATTAGAGTATCATGCCCCAGATTCCCTAAGAGAGCTACAGGGAGTGACCAGGAGAGACAAGCTGAGACATCAGGACACCCAGCCGCAGAGGATGAGTCTGTGCATTAGTTCAGCCTTCACAAACAAGGTCAAAATCTACTTTCCATGTCAAAACCACTGTCTCCTTCTACCTGTGCCTCTGCCCTCCGTCCCACAGCATATGCAAGCTCGAAGCGTCTCATGCCGGCGTGTCTGAGAGGTCCATCTGGGGATGGAAGGTTTGACCCCGTAAGAGCTACAGGAGGTCCATGACCTTCTGAACCGGTCGATCAGGCAATATTCCCAAGGGCATCTCAAATACCACTAAATGCCCCTGTTTAGACAACTGGGCCATGCCTGACCATCTTCTCATACACCCAAACCCAGCATCTCCATCTGATTTGCAGGTTCAGCTTGCAACATCTCATTGTTCAGAGTCCAGAAATGGGGAGGTTTTCCTTCCCTTGGTGTCCATAGCAAAATTCTCACTGACCTCAGAGGAGAAGTCCAGAAGTCACAGCCCTTGGTGGTGTAAAATGCACAGACAAGTGATGAGGAGGGAAATCATGGAAAACAGCTTACCCAAAGCTCCCCCAAGCCACTGTCATGGCCCTCTTCGCTTCAGCCCCCTCCTCAAGCACATGGACCCCCATCCACGAGCGAAACCGCCAGGGAGATCGCACTTGGCACCTGATGTGCCTCCCTCAAATACCTTCAGCTGTGCAAAACATGGGTTGGCTCCTGTCTGGAAACACGAGCCACTCCGAGAAGAGCTCTTGCCCCACTAGCTGTGATCGGATAGAGCTGGTTAATCCCTTTGCAAGGGTGCTGGGCCAGCTGCCAGGCCTGCCTGTGGGGAAGCCATCCAAACCTGACTCATCCTCAAGCGATTCAGATCGTTCCCTTTAGTACTTCGGAAAAGGTTATCAGTCTTGTTGCTTCAGGCCAGAGCAGGGTTGATGGACGGGGGGAGAAGGCAACACGCACCACACTTGGCCTCCTTCAGAGGACTTTATCTGTGGAAGGCAGATAGAAAAGTGAGATTTGGGACTGGCTAGTCGCTTGCCCTCCACAGAAATCCATTTTCCACGTGTGAAATGAAGGCGTTTGCACTTCTCTGCAGTATCCGACTGCCTCAGGAGATGACCTCAGGCTAGCCAAGCACCCCGACTCTACTGGACGGGGACCCCATAAAAAGCAAAGCAAGTGGTGAGTCAAGCACATGGTATGCTGCCCTTGCAGCAGCACTCTGCAGTAAATGCATTGGCCAGAGCACAAAACCCCGTCAAAGAAACAGCGTGGCCAGTGCAAGCACAGCCTAGAGCTGGGAACGTCACGTTCTCCTTTCCACAGAAATCCCCAGGATCACGCTGTTTTCTAGGCTCTGGAGAAATCTGGGTGAGAACGCCTCATCTTTGCTGAACCGCCAAAGCCAGGAGAGGAGACAGTAAGTGTCACACCACAGGTAGTCACTGCGTCCTTCCATCCTCCCTTGGAGCAAGCAGGCTCCTCATCTGCACACTCTCAGATGGGTAGCATCTCCCTCACCAGTCATGCAGCCACGTCTGTGCATCTTCTACTAATGTCAGGGCTGGAAAATAACTATCGGGACCCTGTAGGAGGGAGCGGGGAAGAGCAGCAGGGGTAGCTGGAAAGGACTAGGGTGAGCTGGTTCTGCAGCAAACAGACCCGGCACCATGAGGGTCCACACATGGTCATCCCTCCAGACTGTCTCCTCTTCAACTGAGCCCACATCTGCCCTTGCAGGCACCCCGGGGAAGATTGTACCTCAATCCCTCCTGTCTTTTGTCCCTGTTCAAAAGGCGATCCAGCAGCTGCTCACATTCTGTGCCACCAGCGTTTGGTCTTTCCAGCCTGGTTTCAGGTGAAACCAGGTTTCCAGAGGTTTTCAGGTCTCCAGAGATCTTCCTTTCTTTGAAAAGATTCCGCCTCTCTCTGCCATGTGCCCATCCTCCTGCCCAGGGCTGGCAGAAGATGCCTCATAATTCCCACGTATCCTGCCCGCTGCAGGCTCGCTGACTCTTCAGAAGAACAACAGAAATTGCACAACAAAAAGAAATTGCCTGTGGTCTCTCCCCTCCAGGACGGAAGGTGAGTTTGGATAGAGCCCACATGGATATGGTTCTACCTAGCAAGCTACCACATGCCTGTCCATCCACATCCCCCAACACATGCACACCTCTTGGATGGAACATGCATCTCTTCAGGTGGCCACGTCTCCAGGAGCTGCCAAGGAGGCAGCTGCTTGGAGGAGACCTGCTGGTTCACTTGCCAGATGCATTTCCTAAACTATCATAAGCAGGGATCGCCGGTGTAGTTATAGCACTTTTAAGACCAAGAATATCTTGGAAGGAGATTTACGAGTCCTTTTGACCGAGTAATGAACTGAAACTAAGAACAAAGCAGATCAGAACATCACTTGTAAATACGGACTTTTTCAAAATAATGGAGTGTCAGAATAGTCCTAATTAGATCAGCGAAGACATAAAAAGCAGGTCATAGCAAATATAACCTAAACGGGAGGGCATGCTTATGTCATCGCGTCCCACCCAAAGTGGTCAGAAGTAACCTTGGAAAACCTCAGAACCGGAGGCCATTTCCAATAACAGCACAGGGCGGCCGCACAACCCGCAGTTCTTCATCAACGCTTGATACGGCTTTGCCTCAGAGCTGTGCTGGCAGCCAAAGATAATTAACAACATCACTTTCCCGTTAATCTGTGGCCCACACAGCCATTGAGTACATGGAAGCAAAACAATATGTTGCTGAGATCTACTTCTTTGCCTCGTTTTTACATCCACTGTCCTTTGCCAAAAGCTCCCAAAGCCATCAATAGGAACAAATCAATAACAGGCCTGTAATCACTTCCAGGAATGAAATATGTGCCTGTTTCTAATAAACTCCTAAAGGAAAGACCTTGGCCTCATTGCTCAAGCGCACAGAAAGGCTTCATAGAGTGCAAATTGACAAGCTATAAAATATACCAATGAACTAGCTATTCCTTAAACATTTTACTGCTTCCTGTTGTGTTAATACGTCTTCTTGATGGGCCTGAGGCTGAAAGCAGTTTGATGGGTACCACCAGTTATGCAAGTAGATGGAGGGAGCTTGGCACTTCAGCGCGCATGGGCCAAGCTTACACAACACAGCCCCTCCAACAGGCTGGTACAACGGCACAGATGGTGATGTTAGAGGCCACGTGCACATTGGAAAAGAAGCATTTTTTGAGCTCAGAAGGGTAATGACTCATGGGACTGTGTCCTTACCAACAACGGACTGAGCGTAGCATTGCAGTCATCTCTAACCAACACTAAGTCCATGCTGTTGCAGCAAGGACCAGTCCTGCTTCACCCACCATGACCCTCCTAGCACACATGAGCTCCCTCACTCCTTTTATGCAGAAAGGCTGGTTGGGGAACTGGTCCAGCACGGGATTAAGCAATGTTTCATTTTTCCAAGACCCTTTCACATCACTTCTCTGAGTCTGTTCCCGGGAAGCGACTCCAGCATTTGCCCAGTGCAGACAGGGCAGGAGAAATGTGCAGCTGGGTGGGAGGGGAGGGTGCAATGACTGCAGAGCTCTGACCAAAGCGAAGGAAACCAGCAGTGCCTCATCCTCAGGCATGACTCCCGCTGCTCACCCATAGACAGCAGAGGCAATTTCAGAGCAGGCGGATGTTTGTCACCACCCTCTGCAAGGTGTTCCCCCACAGCAGCCTCTCATGGCAACCTGCCCCATCCATTTCAGTGCAAGGTCCTGCAGCTCAGCTCAAAAGCCAGCAAAAGTGCATCTGCCGGGTTTTCTCTGGAGGATGCAGCCTCCAGCCTGGAGAACAGTCACCTGAGAGTGGTAACTGTGGCACTACTATCAGATCCTTTTGACCTTCTCTGTTCATATTTTTATTTGCTCCATGCCAGAACAGACATGAAAAAAAACCTAATTTTTCATCCTCTTTTAGGCTCCTTTGCATCATCAGAGGAAACTTTGCCTGATTCAGAATCAGGCTCAAAAGTGAATTTGTCTCTAGGAGCGTATCACTTGCACATACTACACAGCTTGTTAACGGTTTGGCATACTCGTACAAGAGCTCGACAGACCATTTTAAATTGTAGTTCAGAGTCAGCCCAGAAAGCTTCTGTTCCAAGGCAGGTTGCTGGCACCCCCTGATCTGGGTGTAGACAAGGCCACTCAGTAGATACACATATCCCTGCTCAGGGGAGGAGGAGCACTTGGCTATGAGCGACCTGATGCTTAAGCAGAAGGTGAACCAAAGTCATTTGAGCTCCGGCTCAGGTTTTGGTTGGTTGTTTTTTCACAAATTGTTTTGGGAAACTCTTTTACCCAAAATGACTGTTCTGAAGAAGCCAAGGAAAAGCTACTACATCTTATGTCAAGACACATAAAAGTCCTGTGACAGTTCCTGTATTTGTGTCACAGTGCATGACACATTACCTACCATAATTCGTGTTGAAGGTCCTGACTAGAAGCCGAAGGACTCAAAGGCAAAACCCCCACTGATTTCAACAGGAGTAGAATTAGCTACAAAAGACTAACTAACTCCTTTGATTGCATCATTAATGTTCAAATTGTTTACATTGTTACTCATCAACAAGGTGAGATCGCCTAGGAGTCTACCTAATACCAGCAGGCTGACTTTGGCCCAATAAAGTCCTGGCTACTCCTCCACTGGCTGTACTACTTTACATAAAACAAGCGTGTTATTTTCTTTCCAAACATCTCGGCTCATTCCAGCCACAAATCTTTGAGTTCACTACAGCCTTAGAGCAAACTGGCCAAGAGACAGTCAGGACACACTTAATGAGAACAGGGCAGGCAGCGCTTGAGTCAGTGAAGCTGGAAATTAAAGGGAATAGCTGTTTCCCCCCCCTTTTTCTGCTCTGGGATAGATAAATCCCTCTAATGTCAAAGTTCACATATTGCCAGAGATGGTCAGCACCGATTACGTACCCACATATGAAATGCATTTTACCTGTCAAGCTCACTTCAAGTAGCCAAGGTGCAAGTGCACAAACGGCCAGCTTTGCATCGAACTCGTATTCCCGTGGGACACAGCTTATCCTAACTCTTGTCAAGGTTGGGAACAGCTCTGCCCACCGGCCCAGCTGGCGCTGGCATTGCTGCTGTGCCGCAGGGCACCCGTCCTGGTGCACTGCAAGGACGGGAGCAGGTGGTTCCCTCAAGAACCCGACCTCCTCCATCAAAGGTTAAACCATGGAAAATTCCCAAGCAGCAGATGATCTGCCATTTGCAAATCAGGCAGTTAATTACGAGTGTCCTTCTCTGACCAATTGAACTAGGACCTACATGAGTTGTCCTGTTGACTAATGGAAAGTTAAGCCTGAGAGCCTGGCTCTGAAGGTTGGGCCACTGAGCCTTAGAATCGCTGTGCTTTGCCAGTCTGTCTGAGACACTGGGCAGTACAGGACATTGGTTTGGGGGTTTTATTTTTATTTTTAATCTTAATTTTAGCCAGAATGGAAGAGCAAGACGATGGAAGAAATGTAGTAAGGGCATTTGAAATGGGTATGGAATTTTACACAGGACGGAGCTCCCAGAAATAGCTCCAAAACAGACTGCTTTAAAAGATCTAAAATAACAGATTTTATTGGTGTTAGAAGGGTGATTTCTCAGGGCTCTGTTTACTGTGGCAAGCCTAGAAGGGAGGGAACGCGTATTCCTACACAACAGAAAGCAGGAGATGTGTCGTTACACAGCCAGACAGCACGTGAGACCAGGCTCTCCCTTGTATATGCTGCTTAGATAGTGGCATTGCAGTCCTATATGTTCATATAGCAAAATGCTTTTGCAGATATAGACGAAAGACTCCTGGAGATTTGCTCAGATCACAGGCTGATTGGTTTGAGGAGGGGAAGGGTAAAGACGCAGAGCAGCTGCAATCTGCTTCTTCGCTTGGTCACTGAGAAAGGGGAAAAAAAATCCAGGTAACTGCTGCCACGTGTTCATTTTGGAAGTAAACTCCTTGGATATGGTTTCGCATCTCCATGGGTCTGGTCTGATACCTAAATTTCTGCAAAATGGGAGAGGAGGGAAAGGAAAAGCTCCTAGCAAATTGAGCTCAGCCCGAGTTCCCACCATCCTCACCCCGAAGCCCCTTTTACAGAGGTCTGTGAGCAGCTAAGGGAGGAAACGCAGCCTCTGAATACAACCTTCAGCTCAGGCGAAAGTGCACTGGGACAAATAATAACCCCTGGCAGGGCCCCAAACAAGCCGTTATGTCTTTATGAGCCATTGTTTCCCTTATTGATGGACCAGCTCTGATTCACAAAAAACCTGTTTTTGCAAAGCAAAAGGAAAAAACACATTTAAAAACATGAGGCTCTGCGTTGTGGGAGTCCAGCTGTTATTTACCCTGGACAGTTGCATGGACAGTGTTGAAACGTCTTCGTGGACAAATCCGCGTGCTGTCTGCTTCCGTCCCTTGCGTCTGTAAACCTTGCTGTGAAGTTTTCCCGACAGGGCTAATGTTCGGGGCAGCGTTGCAGCTAAAGGAACTCTAGCAGCTTCTCTTGCCTTCCCCCCCTCCACCACATACCCCACTGATCACACAGCTAAGGCTTAAGTGAAGGTGAGAGAGGCTGAAACCTGACCTGTTTCATCCCTCAACTGATCAGTTAGCCAAGTGACAAGACCACTGGCCACCTGGCTTGAGAGAGGGTGCTGGGGCTCAATTTGGTTGTGCGCTTGGCGGCACCTTGAGCCATTGGAGTTGTCCTTGGACACCCAGATATGGCCTGTGGGAGCTCATGCAATTAAAGAATAGCAAGCAGAGGCCAGGTTAGCACCTCTAAAATGGCATCTGCGTGTGGGCAACAGACTTGAGACCCTCCTGGCTTGTGACTGGGTCTCTGTCTAGACTACCCAACTGCATTGACTAGATGTCCAGTGATTGGAGCAGGAATCTGGACACGCAGAGCACAGGGAAACACCAACATTTAGGAGTCTTCATATCAGACTGAATCCAGCTGTTTGTGCTATGTCAGGGTCAGATGTCTAGTGACGTCTGAGATGCTTTAGTAAAGCCTGCGCTCCTCACAGGGCTGGGAGACATGACACAGGTCCTACTGGAGACCTGCGAGCTCAGTAGCTATGCTCCAGCATCTTAAGAGGGACCAGACACCTTCATACAGACAGCTTGAGTCCAGCCCCAAGCTCTTCTTCTCTGCTTCCTCCCCTAAGCCAAGCCACGCAGATCAGTGCCACGAAACGCACTTTTGTGCAGAGCTCATGGTGCCAGGCAGCGCTAGGTGCAGGCATGCAGCCATGGGGACGAGCCATGGGGACATGGCCACACGGTCCTGTGTACCGCAGCTGGCTCTGATGCCGCTGCCTCTCGCAGCCCGGCCTGGCTCTGCAGAAGGAGACAGCAGGCTGGCTGGGAAAGAGATGCCTTTGCATCTTGAAAAGAGATGTCTTTTGCAAATGCTCCTGTAGCAAAGAGCTCCCACCGTGCTCACAAGGAGTCTGAGTGGTGTGTCCCCCTGTGCCGGGTGAGAAGGATTTTTTTGGCAGCATGAAGTGCTGAACCCTTGTTGGACTCCACCTCTGCATGTTCACTTTTGGAGAGTCCTCTGCTGTTTCTGGAGTGATGCAGATTTGCTTGCCTGCAGAGGGGGTTTGGAAGCAGCTGTTGGAGCAGAGAGATCCCACTCTGCTCTCGCTGTCCCCGGGATACCTGGGATGTTCATGTCTTCAAAGCACAGAGCCACGCTCCTGCAGCCTCCAAGCACTACCGTCGTTCCCAGCACTGGGAACTGCAGGGAATATTTTCTTCCACCCTAGAAAGCTCCTCAGATATGTGCCAAGCTAGAATCTGTGCTGTCCCAGCTGCTCTGTGCTCCTGCACAGTGTGGGCTTGGAAAGATCATCAGCTCATCTAAGTACCTAAAAAGGCTCCTCAGCAGCTTGAAGCCTTATGAGACTGACACTGCCTGGGGTCCCTGCGCTGGGAGAATGGGGAAGATGGGGAAAGGAGCATCTCGCTTGGAGCCATGAGCAGATGAATATGCACCAGGACATTCTAAAGGCAAGGAGCAGCCAAGTCCACCCTGCAGGGCCTGGAGAGCTGCTGTTCAGCTTTGAAGAAGAAAACATCCCACAGGCTTCAGCCACCCAGCAGAGGACCTGTGGGACCCCATCCTCATGGGGAGTTTGAGAGCCTACAGCCTCCCTAGCTCCCACCTCAAGCACAGATGTCTAAAACTGTGGTCCTAAACCTCTCCTCCACCAGCTACACTGGAGCCTGAACTCCCCAGTGTATCTAGGGGGGGGGTTGCAAATCTTTTTCACTTGGAGCCTGAAGATACCTGCTGGAGCCTAGAAGTACCTGTGTTTTCAGATCTGGTCTGCTTACCAGACCCATCTCAGCACTGAGCCTTGCTGAGATCAGTGGCAGTTCAGCCCAGGAGGCACCTCAGTACAGCCATCTCTACCAAAGCAGCCAAAGGATGAAGACCTGCTTATTCAGATTTTTTTATCCAGTATCTCGGATACACACCCACAGTTGGGAGAGAACTTTTTCTCACAGTAAATCTCCCAGTTAAAGTCCTTCCTGCATGCAGGGAGGTTCAAATCCATATCACCTACTCTCATTTGCCAAGTTAAAATGTCCAGGGATGAGGTTCAAGTATTCACCTCTGTAGAAGATCTTCCAGTTTCCATTAGAACTCCCTGTCCAGACATGGCATGTTATTGTGCAGCTACATAGCCAGGGTCATGGAAGAGATGTCATGGCAGTCCCTGCTCTAATGAACCTTAAGATATTTCAAAAAAACCAGACCCTGAACATACTCCTCCAGAGTTAACAGAGCAAGGACTGGAACGCAGGTCTCCAGCAAGAGCTTCCTAACTACAAGGGATGACAGAGAAGAGACCTCAAATCTCTGCCATCCTTGGGTGTTCTCACCACTCACTCATCAAAGACTGCCTAGGCTTTTCATTCAGGTTGAGAGCTCTGAATACATGGCTCCTAAGTCCCTTCAGCCAGGTGTACTCTGTGTAGTGGCTGGTGGACCTCGTTCCCCAGACGTCTCTGAGAGCCCTGGCCAGGATATGCCACAATTCCCTTTCAATCCAACACCTTCATGATCATAAGATCTCCCTGAACAACACTTCACACCCTCCAAAAGCTGTGAAAGACTGTAAAAATCCCTACCAGGTAAATTAAGAGTTAATATTCCTGCTACCTGGGAGGTTATCACTTAAATAGGATTCCTGCCCAGGAATGATGGCTTATGGCCACAGCTCCACTGTGATGGTTTCTTCAGAACTAGTTGGTCTGCCTTCTTCTGTTCAGGAGGTCCATTTGTAGTAAAAATCTATAAATAGTCTGATAGGTTGGGAGCAGAAATGAAAAGGGCCACTGCTGGGTCATTGAATGTATAGACAAATACATGTTCACTTCATCTGCCATGTAAACCTCAACTGTTCAAGTTTATCACTCACTGCCAAAAATGCTATTACAGCAGCTTGAGATTTCAAAGACAGTTTTATTCCTGTTTCTGACTGACCTTTGGATGGATTTTTCAACTCGGAAAAAGAAAAAAAACTTTATGTGCTCTGAAATGGAGCTTAGAAGGTTTAACACATTTCTAAGTATAGACATGGTGATTTACGAGGACCTCTTTTTTTCTGGTTTTTATAAGACTCTGTCTTTCTTCAGCCATTAACAATGTATTGGTTCTGACAAGGACACCAGGAATCTTTGAGACTTTAACATTATTTATGACGGAGAGTGTGTGATCCAATGGCCGAGAAACTGGACTTATTACTTGGCTCTGCCATGGACGTGCTGAACAACCTAAGAACTTTCCCTTCCTGTGTCTCTTCTTCTCTGTAGTGATGGTACACTGGGGTCAAAAACTGTTTTCTCACTACTGGTTTTCAAATAAACCAGTACAGCCCAGTCATTCTGGTGGTACCAGATGATGCTTCCTTGTAACCCCTGCTCCCTGCAAGGTTTTATTACTACAGTTTCCAAGGGTTGACCAACCCTATTACATCGATATCAGCAGGTGGTTGGGGCTGTTTATGAGTGCCGGTGCCAAGATTCACACAGACTAATCTCAATGCTTGCTCCTAAGAGCTTACAACGAATGGTTTGCATCAAGGAATCATACAGATGGTCTAATAACGGATGACAGACCAGTTGTGTCAAGAGCTGACCAAATGCATCATAGAAAGGTGATCCATGGCCCAGAGAGAGCACAGGCTTAATTGCTGTTGTGCAACAGCACTGGGGCAAGTTCCCTATTCGCCCTTACGTGAGGCTCTAACATCCGAGTGCTCAGTGTTTGCATCACGCTACCCAAGTGAGTGAGTGTTCATGAACCTGATAGAAAACTATCAGCATTTAGGGCATGAAAGCCTTACGTGGGAATTCCTGGAAGTTGTTTGGCCACGCAAAGAAATCTGGCTTCACTCCCAGCCAGAAAGAAGCCCAAAACACAGGTGTGATTAATCTACTGTGAATAATTCAGTGCTGACGATTGCACTAGCAGGTTCCACTTTCTCCAAATCCCTCCCAAGCACCAACCCTATGCACGCCCCGAAAATGTGTCCACGCACACGTCCGCTTCACGGTGGGTGCACAGAGCTGGGGGATGGATGTGCACACCGCGCAGCCAAAATCCCAGGGTAAAACCTGAGCCTTAACCTGACACAGCAGGATCTCCGCAGGAGACAAGTACTCTCCAGCCTTACACGGGTCTAGGGAGAGGTGAGTTATTCAGGTGCTTGAATCTGAATACTGGATCCCGCGATCTCTGTAAGCCTGTAAAAGCCTGATCTGCGTGTGTATACAGGCACGTTCAGATGCACACTCATCTGCATGGGCCTATGGAGCCCATTTCTTTAAGATCATTCTTTGGGATGGTAAAAGCAACCCAAATTGGCATCTCCTATTCCCTTGGAGACAGGCACAGCCCTGGCCTGTGCACAGAGGCGGCACAGCTGGGCAGCTGTGTCCATGTGGCATTGCGTAGGGACACCAGACCCCCCTCGGTCCCCCAACATTCCCTCCTTCCCTCTCCCTTTGCGCTGGCACCCAGGTGCAAACAACAGCCAAGTGTGGGGGAAGGCAGGGCTCGTGCTCCCAGCCGGGGTGCTGGCGCAGGTGGGAAAGCTGTGCCATCTGCTGTGATGGGTCAGGCCTCCAGCGTACCCATGTCCAGGTGATGACCTACACCCAGGGTCAACATGGTCTCCATAAGCACCCCTTCTTTCAGCATTAGCCCCTAAAATCTCCCACCGCTGGCTGCCCACATCACAAAAACTCATCTCCAGCTCATCCTCACTCCTCTCCCTTTCCGACCCCTCCCCTCCATCCTCAAGACATCCTTTTACCAAAACGAGCCGTGAAGGCTAGAAAAGATACTGACGTCAATGTAAAAGTAAACCAAAGAGGTCTGGTTCCTGTATCATCACTGTGCCGGGCTGAGCGCTGGGGAGCGAGCGCACGGTCGCTCGGTCGAGGAATCTGGGAACGGGCTCAGGGCTCAGCAGCTGAGGTTTCTCATTCACGCTGTGTAAGTACTGGCTGCGGTTCGCTTCGGGCTGGGAGAGGCGGGCAGGCAGCAAGGGGGGAGAGGGAGGGAGGGAGCTGCACCAGCTGCAGCTCGGGAAGGCAGCGTGCTCCGGTCCCGGCCGGGATGAGAGACTGGAGGCATGCGGATGGGGATGGGAGTCCTCGCAAGCCGGGTCGAGAGCAAAGCACATGGGTTTGGATGCGGTTTGGCTCCACGCGGGTGGGAACAGCGCTGGAGAGGAGGGTCTCCTATGCCGGCTGCTGCAGGGGTAGAGGAGGATCGGGAATTTTAGGGCTGGTGAAAAGGAAGAGACCTTATCGAGGGAAATGTGGGTGTTTCTAGATACTGAACTGGTCCATTTGGATACCAAAGTGCATTTGTGCTGGTCCATTATCTCAGTCAGCGACGTGCGTCTGAGGACACATACATGTCTATATGTAAAAAGTAGGCTGCGGGCAGAGCTGTCCGAGGGATTCTGCACGAAAAATTGAGTATTTCTGGTACACCT
This sequence comes from Phoenicopterus ruber ruber, assembly GCA_009819775.1. Classification (NCBI taxonomy): domain Eukaryota; kingdom Metazoa; phylum Chordata; class Aves; order Phoenicopteriformes; family Phoenicopteridae; genus Phoenicopterus; species Phoenicopterus ruber. The sequence goes on along the minus strand of CM020216.1, from coordinate 166,502,468 downwards.
CCATATACTGACTACCTCTGTCAAGTCCAGCTACATATATACATATGCATCCTGCAAGTGTCCCTGTATAGAGATGCAGAGCTAGACACAAAGCTTTTAGACTCAGGCCATGAAAAAGTGGTCTGAGAAGGCTCAAAATGAACTTTATAATATAGGGGTAGGAAGTAGAAAACTTTCCCCGGGGGAACAGTATGGAAATATCCTTACTTTGGGTGCTGTGTGGATGAGGGGAGCGGCCAGGCCAGAGCTGGGGTGGGTGAGAGGGATGAATGGCCCCGCTGGCTCCATCAGCAAGTCGCTGCCAGCTGAGACGTGTCCAGCTGCAGTACAATCATATAGAGAGCATCTCCCATCATTTACACAAACTATACTCAGTGGCAGAGTGTGATGAATTGGCAATGCGTCTCCTCGCACTCATCTCAGCTTGTGTTTTGGTAACATGAGGCGCCTTTTCTGCTAACATTTCTCACATGCCAGGGACAATTTCTCTTCTTCAGCAAAAAGCCATCCCTTTTCCTGAAATGGCACTCCTTCAGCACAGCTAAAACTCCCCCATTCAGCAATAAAATAGAGTGGTCATACAAGTTTAATCCCTATTACGTGCGCGTGACAGTCCCAATTGAAAACCGTCGGGGCAAATGCCTCTGTCGCCCGTGATTAGATGCAATGCTGCATCTCAGCTCACTCTGTAAATCCCTCCCTGAGTGGAGGAAAGCTGGGCAGCCACGGAAAAAAGGAGGCAGAAATGCTCACCACCTCCATGTTGTAGCATGTACCAGCACAAGCGAGAGCAGAAGCCTGCCTTTGGTGGAAACCTCTTTACTAAGAAACTTTCCTGTCTCTTCTGTGCACAGAAATCTCTGCCAACCCACAATTAGAAAGAAAATCCCCTTCTTCCCCCCTCCTTTCTTACAAGGACATGTGGCAACTTAGCAATGCAATTGAGCAGCTACTTTATTAATCAATCGATTTTGTCACATTTTGCTTCACTCTGCTTGAGCCTCCTTCTCCATCTCCCCAGTGTGTTGAGATAAAACACAGACAGGGAGCCATTTCTTCCCTCCCCGCAGAGCATAAAGGTGCCAAAAGCGCCCTACAAGTCTTCCTTCCCCCGTTTTGAAGAAGGAGGCAAAGGCCAAGGAAAAGAATTGTACATGAAACATCTCTCACAGCACGTTCTCCCGGAGGCTGAGCAAGCATAACGGGGGAGGCTGCTGAACAGAGCAATAAATCCCACCATGAGCACGTACAACACCGCCGCAGCTCTGCTCCCCCTTACGTGCATCGTGCCCTGGGGATGACGTGGTTCCCGCAGGGACGTGGGCTGTCTTGCCCCTACGTTCCCTTTCAGGGGGGAAGACCAAACCCTGCACTCCAACTTGTCAGAAGGGCTGTGGGATTTTGGCTGTCTGCGTTTTAACAGGCTGGAGACACTTAAACAGGGAGGTTTAGCAGGCACGGGGAAACCTCACCCTTTAAGGAGATGTGAGTCCTGACTGGGGACTAGGCTGAGCTGGCTGTGACACCCAAAGAAACAATGTCACCCATCAGGATGACACTAACCAGGGATGCTGTTGTTCAATCTCAGTGTGATATTTACTGGGATCGATATGCCATTAGTGTATAGACACAGAGGAACTGAATTCTCTATTACCTCTTATGTATAATCCATAAAAGATGTGCATCTCATCTATCACAGCCTCAAAAGCACCGCGAGAGCCATTATCACACAACAGAAAGGATGACTTCTTCCACAGAGGTGGAAGAAGATTTACTGTCAAATGTCCCCTCCTCTTCATGGCTCCAGCCACCTTCTCTACAAACACCTGCCAAAAAAGACGGGGCTCTGGGAAATGCCCCTAAGGCTAATAAACATGGGGTACGGCTCCGGTGTGGTGGGCCAGCAGACAGCTCTCCATCCTTGCATGCACTGAGGTTATCAGCCCTCTCTGTGGGACACCTGGAGAGATGGATTTGGGTCTCTTTGGGGAGCTGCCCCGTAGTGAAGCTATCACAAGTAGGCTTTGGCCTCCTGGATCATAGAATCATAGAATTGTTTTGATTGGAAGAGACCTCCAAGATCATCGAGTCCAACCGTTAACCTATCACTGCCAAGGCCACCACTAAACCATGTCCCCAAGCGCCACATCTACACGTCTTTTCAATCCCTCCAGGGATGGTGACTCCACCACTTCCCTGGGCAGCCTGTTCCAGTGCCTGACAGCCCTTTCGGTGAAGAAATTTTTCCTAATATTCAATCTAAACTGCCATTTCCTCTTGTCCTGGATGAGGTTGAGGATGCGGTGAAGGTTTGCTGAAATTCTGTTTTATCCAGAGCTACAGCCAGCTGCAAAGACCTACATTAGAGCAGCTCGCTCGCCGCAGGCAGGCATTAGCAAGAGGAAATGGCACTGAGCTCTGAGCACACGGACCCACACCGAGACCACGGCAGGCATTCGTAACCCACCAGGGTCCTCTCAGAGAGACGAACCCAGAAGGACATAGTAAAGTGGGTACCCAGAAGGGTGTAGTAAAGTGGGCACCTGGGCACAGCAGGAGAGGACACCGAGGCAGGCTCAGCAGGGCGACCAACTTCTTGTATGACATGAAAAAGGAGTTTCTAGCATTCAGGTGCAGAGGACAGGAGATTGCTGGTGGATGGCTGTCCTGGTTTAGGCCAGGACGGAGCTAGTTACATGGCAGAGTGGTGGGCACAGACCTCCACCGCGCAGAGCCAGTACTGTGCAACCAGACCCTCCGCTCCGTGGGGTGTATGAGCATCGTCTTGCTGGTCTGCCCGCTCTCCGGGAGCCGGCTGCCGGGCAGTGCACACTGAACACACGGAGCATGCCTTCCTCTATAACCGGCACGGCCTGACTTGTCATTACCCATCGCAGCTGGGAGGTCAATGCATTAGCAGGCTTTATTAGCAGGACATTTAGCTGGGTGCAATTTTGTCCTCGCCTCAAGGGTCCTCTTCTGGCAGGATGGAGAGGAAAAGCCGGGTTGTCATGCCGGGTTTCACCTGCTTGGCACTCGCAGAGTCGCAGTCCCCCAGCAGCCAGGCTGGCTCCTTTTGCCCTGGTTGAATCTGCCAAGCAATACATCTCTGAGAAAAATTCAGGCTGCCAAGCTGTGTTACGCTGTCTCCAGCTACCAATTATGTGGATAAATTGATTGTCATTAGAGTGATGAAGTAGCTCAACAAATAAACTTTCAGGAACAAGGCAGCCCATTTTTCACACGCCAGCCTCGAGGCTTCCTGCTGCTTTGATCAAAAGAACAGAGAATTGTCTCCAGGCTGCAGTAGTGTTAGAGACAGAGACTTGTGAAGGCTGGAGCGAGCCAGTGAGGGGACAGAGATTCATAATACGCCAATAACTCCACATTTCTGCACTGTTGTGCAAGGCAGGTTGAGCAGATACTTTCCAAAGGGGTCCAGGGATGAGCTGCGGAGCAGGGTTGCACAGGGCAGGGTTGCACGGAGCAGGATTGAACTGGGCAGGGCTGCACAAGGTACAGCCCAGGGAAACATGCTGCCCCCAAGCTACCGCTTCTCCCACCACCCACAAAAGGGTTTGGCAATGTTGGGAGCAGCGCGTAGGCATTTCCCACCACTGTCTCAGCCACGCAGATTCAGGTCAGCAGCACAAAGAGAGCTGGTTGCCACATCCCACTGTTGCATGAAGCCACCATAAAGTTCACTCCGACCAGCAGCCGCCTCGGAGGATACCCAGGACTGAAATAGCAAGGGGCAGACGTCAGGAATCAGAGTCACTGGCGGGAGAGGGAAAGGAAGGGGAGTCGTGCTGCCTCTGGCCCCTGCCTAGATTAGGTCTGTCTCATACCAGGGCTGTTCATCTCCCACTCACAACAGTATTAAGTTCACCCAGAGAATCAGAGCTAGTAAGACACTGGCAGTAATAAATCCCGATGGTATGATTCCTCGTGAGCAGCTTACCTAGGAAAGTGCGTGGTTATTTTAAACGCACTGATTTATTAATACACTCAGGATGGCTCAAGCCACTAGTTCTTGCCCAAGGGAGTTGAGCAGTGGAGCTCAGCATCTTGACTCATGGTATTGGGACTGATATATGACTAGCTGTGATCAGATGGCATATCTAAAAATACAGAGCCTGCGGTTTATTTTTCTTGGAAAATGGAAAGACACCCAAAGAAGCAGAGCCCAGTTTAGCAACCGCAGCAGGCTGGATTTTTGCTTTAAAGAAGCCAGCAGAATTTGCCCAAAAGAAGGTGCCACTTAGGTTGTGTTACAGCCAGGAGATTAACCTGCAGCTCTAGCATCACGGGGCGATCCTCCGGCTGCCCCGGCTGCTGCTGTGGCTCTAACTCTGTATTACAGAGGGCAGGGATGCTGATCACGCATCCCTGCCCTAGAAGACACAAGCAATAGGATTCCTCTCACCCAAAGGAGGTCTCTACACTAGGACCGCTGTGAACTGGGCTGGTCATTTAGTACAAACTTGTATTAATGAACTAAGCCCTGCGAGATGAACCCAGCTTGCACCATTCCCAGGGAAGCTGCTGCAGACATCTCTGAGCCTGTTATCAGGTCTGCCTTCGGTCATCTCTCCTCTAGATTAAACAAGTCCAGTTCTGCTGGTCTGTCCTGGTGGGTCATGTTTGCTGGACCTCAGGTCATTCCCACTGCTTTGGTTTGGACCTTTTCCAAGGCAGAGACACATGCCCCTTTCATTAGCCAATTTAACACTATTTATTGCACCTAATAGTGCTTTTGTAGAAAAAAATCCCCCCAGATGACACAAAGGGCTTGTCAAATAGCACCTTGCAGGACCTCCTAACATAACAAAGACTGAAGCTATCAGTAACAAGATGAAGCTGTGGAAAGGAATGATTCAGCAGTGGTAGGCTGAGCTTTTCCTCCTGATAAAAAATTTGCTTTGAGGCCACAAACACAAACTGAAGTAGGGCCCTGGTCTTCCCTCCATCATGCTGTCCATTGCCCACACCTCAATGAGTTCAAGGCCTCCTTGAAAACCAGTGGTGACAATCCGTTCCTGTCTATAACCTCATCCCAGCCAGAGAAAATATTCCTCAGGATTTTTGAATTGGCACATTTCCACCTGACCTGGGTCTGCAGCCGGTCCCCTTTGCCCCATGTCAGAGAAGAAAGGGCTCGCGATCCTACCCACCAACACCACAAACGGTGCCTGCTGGATTCTGCTGCCAACCCATTTGTCTTCAAGAGAAAACTGATTATTCTGGTACTGCAATTTCCAGTAAGAAACCTCTTCAAACCACGTGTGTGATTCCCTCCTTCCCTTCCTGAAAACTTCCCAGGGCACATCTGCACCTCACGCTCAGAGGGGTCATTTCAACAATAGGGAAACTGAGGCACCTCCCCAGAAAGTGGCTCTTTGTCCCCGATGAGGCCCCTTGCACAGAGCGCGCCGTGGGAGCAGGGACCACCTGCAGGGACAGGAGCTGGAATTCCGAACAGCTGAAAACACAAAGGAAAACACCCCCCTCCAAAATAACAAGCAAAAAAGTCAGCAAATGTACCAGCCTCTTCCAGAGGCAGCAATTTTAGGAATCACTTGTAACCAGGCAGCAGCAGCAGGGTGGTTGTGGGGTTTTTTTTCTCCCCAAATGGGGCCCTTTCTTTTCATCCTGTTCCTACAGGGGTTTTCATCACTGTGGCATTTCCTACTATAATCCATCAGATTTACGCTGCCCTGTTCCAGATCAGAGCATCGCTGAGCTCTGTGCATGTCTAACAAAAGACAGCCCTGCCCTGAGCCGTTCGAAATCTTTACAAACCAGGCGAACAAAGGGGACGGGAGAGGAGGATTAGCATGTTTGCAGAGAGAGCGAGCAGGGAGGGGATGTCTTTCTCTAAAGCTACTTGAGGAGCGTGGGTCCAAAGACCAGATTTTCTGAGTTGCAGGCGTCCTTCCTCCCGGGCGAGGCTGCCCGTACAGCAAAGGCCCCCGGCCACTGAACAGACGGCCTGGAAGCACCCCGCTGCCCCTTGCCAGGTTTGTGCTCACTGCTAAATCAGAGCAGGTGGAAGCACCAGACTGGTCCCCTAAGGTCCCCACCACTTCCCTGCCATGTGTTTGTGAATGCCCCTTCTGTCCTCTGCAGCTTTGCAGGGCACAGCGCACCTTGCGTTCGAGGTTTTCTGGCTCAGCCCTGTCGCACTGTGCTTCCCACCCCCCTAAACGCAAGAGTGCTGAGAGCTGCCTAGGGGCTTTCTCGACCACCCTCGAGCCACATCCCAGTGCAGCCATGCCAAGCATCCCGCCAATTCCTGCTTTGCAGCCCTCAAGCTGGGCAAGAGCCGCTCCGCCCGGCTCTGACCTCCCCAGGGCACGTGTGCCCAAGCGATGCCAAAGCCCTGGCTGCCTGCGTAGCTTTCCCCTCCAAGCACCAGCGTCCCTGTGCGCCCAGTGACAAACAAATCCGGCAGGAAATACTTTGCTGGGAATGGAGAGAGCTCCGCGGTGAGGTTGTGACACTGGACGTTGTATTCTTGGCAATTAGCTCCCGAAACTTTGAAAAAATATCAAGAAAAGAACAAGAGGTGGCGGCTGGCCAGAGCTGGGTTGGTGGGCCAGAAAGTTCAGAGCGGGACCCTGCAAGGGATCCCAACACGGGTTGGATCACAAGAGGCAGCCGAGACACAACATGCCTTGTTGGGTGGCCAAAGGGTCTCTGTGGCTCACTTTGTTGGTGCCTTGACTGAGGAATCTTGTCAGAAACCCCACTATTGTGAGAGCTGTGGGGAACTGGGCAAACTGGGACGGAGAGAGGGATCCTGACTCACCCCCACAGGGTACATTTATACCAGGACAGGGCACATCCAACTTCACACCCCTTGTCGTGCAAGAACTGGAGACAGGCAGGACCGATGTACTCCAAACCAGTCACCCAGGAGAGACCTCAGGGTCTCCCGGAGGAGCAGCTTGCTCTTCGTGCCCTGCAGACGTCTTCATTTTTCTTTCAGCTCAGCAGGTCCGTCAGCAAAAATGCCATGGCCTGGGCAGAAAAATGGAGGGGGAGGCAATGGTCAGAGAAGTCAATTCCCAAATATGCGGCAGGCAGGCAGGAAACTGGCTCTCACACACTTTCTCCCCCATGCCTGACTCACCCAACAGGAGCCATGACCGTCATTTGGGAACCACTTGTCTTTCCCTGTTCCTCATCAAACAGACAAATCGCGGCTGGATCCCATCAGCAGAGGCCCCCATATGGCGACTGTCTGATCTCCCTCCTTGTATAAACACGCAGATGGGGAGCCTGTTCAGAGGCAGGGCCACAGGCTAATGGTGGCCTCTGGCCTTTGCAGCCCTCTGGGGACAGTGAATAACAGCCCAGCGGGCGCTGGGAAGCGCCTGTGATCTCGAGCAGTTGGCAGAGGACGCTGACTGCTCTCTGCTGAGCTTCTTATGTCAGGTAGGTGCAGCTGCCCCTGGGCCCTGCCGAGATGCCATTACAGAGGCAGCTGGACCATCTTTTATGGCTCGCCACAGCCTCTGTTGCCCACGCTGAGAGTCGGGCAATTGGCCCTGGGGGTGTTGAACATGACCGGGGGAGCGGTCCAAGCCCTCCTTCCCCGGTCACAAGCAGCTTGTGTTTCTTTGCCTCTTTGGTGTTTCTTCCCCAGCATTGCAGGAGAGGGACAAAGGTTGTCTCTTCCCTGCAGATTCTGTCTAGGGATCAGGACAGAGGGCTCTGATCTTTCCCTTCAGCCCCTCCAGCTACCACCTTAGGCATAGCCATCATAAATGTTTCACGGTTCAGATCCCAAAGGGGGTCTCTGATCTCCCAGACGTCCCAGCATGGCACGCCTGGATCACCATGAGAACAGCAGAGAATGACCTTTCCATAGCTCAGCAGCTGAAGCCACATGTTCCTCTGCTTGGCTCTGACTGAGCAAGTGCCACAAGCCCAAAGCCAGGCTGGATACAGATGTCAGCCCCAACCCCACGGACCCTACCAAACGTACTGGAAAAAAACGGGATCTGCTTTCAGGATCCACCCATTTGCCATGCTATTGCTTCCACCAAGCACCACCTTAGGAGTGGCCAAAGGGGAGTGTGATTTCCCTTCCTGCACTGGTGATGGAGCAGGACTGAGTGAGGGACAAAGACTCTACCAAGGAACAGCCCCCAGCCCTGATCCCCTGTGAACTCCTTTCTCCCTGAAGATCCTGTCATGGGCCACCGAAGCCTCTCTCTGTCACGGGGTTGCTGCACCCACCTGAGTTCTGGCATCCCTGCAGAGGCAAATTTTGACTCAGCTTGAGCAAATGGAGTTCTGCAGGGGCAAATCCAGCCCTTGAGCCCTCTCCCATGCCTATCCACAACGCCTCCCACCCTTGTTCCTCACTGGCAAGGAAACTGCCACAGCATGAGCAGGACCAAAGCTGTATGTAGGACGAGGAGTTGGGGGTTTTCGCTGGCCCTTCTCAGCTCCACCAAACGGTTGGACTTGATGATCTTGGAGGTCTCCTCCAACCAAAACAATTCTATGATTCTATGATTCGAAATCAGAATAGCTACCAGTTGTTCTCACCAAATATCAACTGTTGGCAGCAGGGAGTCAAAATTAGGGCAGGTGCTTTCATCCATCAGGCAGCACCTGCCAGATCCCTGCTCTGCTCTATTACGGTCTGCAGCAGGGCTGGGACAGAAGCCAGTGTTTTGTTCCTTGTCCTCTGACAACATTCCCACACTGCTGTCCAAGGCTTTCCTTCCAGGGAAAGGCAATGCACATCCCACTCATCAATGACAAGGAAGTGTGATGGGATTGAAGCACAAGCCCCTTTGCAAGGAGGGGAATTACTACACATTGAGAGTCTCGGTGTCCACAGATTTCACCCTAAACCAAATGCCGTGTGGTGCTTTCCTGGCAGTTATCCTCTGTAAAAGGCCACTCCTGGAGGGTGGTTCAGGCAGCAACTTCTCCACCCTTGGTCCATCTGTGACAACCTACCCAGTTCTCTGGGTTGATTCTGAATCTGATTCACGGCTTCCCATGATAGCCCTGGAGACTGTGGAGAATCAACTATTTAGGGCTCATGGGCAGTGCGTACCATAGGGACATAAATGAATGTTTTCCAGCACTTATTAAAGCCCAGGGATCTTCTGGGGCAGATTTACTAGAAGGAAGAGTAGTTGGGGAGAGTAAAATGGATGTAGACTCTCTTCCATGCCATTAACTTTATCTGCCATGGCAAAGGGTTTACTCACCTGGCAGGGAGCAGAGCCCATCTACTGTTGTCTCTCCATCAAGCCTGCAGCTACATCAACTGGGCAACCTCCCCTGCAAGCAGTCTCCTGAGGACAGGCTCGTGTTTGTGTGTGGTTGTTGTGACTGTGGGCATTACTTGCTCCCATTTCCCCTTTTCGTTCTCCTGCTTCCTGGTGCAGGAGCAAGACAGTGGAAAAATTACTCGGGAACACGTTTGTTGGAGGGAAAACGGGAGAATGTTCAATGGAGGTGGCCTATGGACATGTGAGTTCACTTTCTCTGAAGTGATAAAAAAGGTTTCCCAGACAGGTCAGTGAAAATCCCACCCCTCGGTGTCCTCCATGTAGTGAGGATCCTCATCTTCAGTGTCATCCACACAGTCATGACCATGGGTGGAGGCTCTTCAGCTTTCTGAGCTCTGATTCCATCGGGTTTGGGTCCAAGACCTTCTTTGGGTCGAAGCTCTCCTCTGCCACTGAAGAAGAAAATTCATTTCCGAGAATCTGTTCTGTGTATCAGAGCCTAAATTCAACTTCCTAAAAAAAAAACCCAGGCATGTTCAGACACCAGATTCTGGTTTGGGTCCTTACAGAGCTGGTCAGCAGAGACATCTTGAAAGCTGATCTGGCCATGTGCCCTAAGTCCATCCCAGCAGTGCAACAGTTTGTTATGCTGTGCCCAATCTCAATCTCTTCTCCTGCAGCAGGGGATGAAAGGACACTCAACTCCCCTTTTTAGGGTCACAGAAATGCTCAGAGGGCTGGAGCACCTCTGCTATGGAGACAGGCTGAGAGAGTTGGGCTTGTTCAGCCTGGAGAAGAGAAGGCTCCGGGGAGAGCTTATTGCGGCCTTTCAGTACTTAAAGGGGGCTTATAGGAAAGATGGGGACAAACTTTTTACAAGGGCCTGTAGTGATAGGACAAGGGGTGATGGTTTTAAACTAAAGGAGGGGAGATATAGACTAGATATAAGGAAGAAATTTTTTACAATGAAGGTGGTGAAGCCCTGGCACAGGTTGCCCAGAGAGGTGGGAGATGCCCCATCCCTGGAAACAATTCAGGGTCAGGCTGGACGGGGCTCTGGGCAACCTGATCTAGTTGAGGATGTCCCTGCTCATGGCAGGGGGGTTGGACTAGATGGCCTTTAAAGGTTCCTTCCAACCCAAACTGTTCTATGGTTCTATGATTTTTTAATAGGACTGGGAAAGTATACCCTTCTCCTGACAAAAACTGAGAAGACATCTCCCCAGGGTGGTGTGTGGTATCAGACTTCTGACAACCTCCCTCAGAGCTGTCTGGCCTCCTGCTTTGTGGCTCTGTGCCACAGAATGCTTTTAAATGGAGCCTTGTCCCACACCTATTTTACATGGTGCAGTTAAGAGTTTGCTAGGAATTATTATGGGCCAGTAGCACCCTGTCCTGCCGTAACTATTATTCCTTCTCCTATGTGCTCATCTCAGCTGAGTCAATACCTTCTCCCACCTACAATCTCAAGACATTCACTGCAATATTTAATACTGTTGCATATTCAGTGAACAAGCTTGAAAATTTTCCACTTACTAAAGCTTCACTTTTTTTTGCTTCCTTTCCCCCTCCCTCCACGAGGGTGATAAATGACTGAAAATCAAGAGACGATAGAAGCTCTTCATTCATCGGCTACGATTGCAACGCCTCCCAAAGTCGAGTGTGGGAACCGTGTCTGGGACAAAGCGTGGCCCTGAGCCCGGATGTGCCTTCTCCACCTTAACAGCAGCATCTGCTTCCCAATATGGCATGCTCTGCACTATCTCAGGCACAACTTGAAACTTTGCAGCTGTTGCCACTCTGAGTCTAGCTCTAAATCCAGCACGGAGAGGCCAGGATAGTGGAGGAGTGCAGGGCACTCGTTATCCTGCGCTCAGGGGTGGGAACAAAGCTGTCATGCATCACGCAGAAGAACAAAACCAAGCCAGACCTTGCATAGGAAGGGCCAGGCAGTCCCCGAGCAGGCGAACAGAGCGTAGGTACCAATATGTCATCCTGGAGAACAGTCTCCTCTTTCTTTCAGTCTTGCATTTGTAACCCTGGAGAGCTATTCCCTAAAAGTACAAAAGTTTGGTTGACAGGCTGGGGGAAACCCAAGCGTTTGCCACCATAGACAGTAAGAATGATAGGGTCCCAGTTCATCCACCCTGCCCAACGTTGGACCATAGGCTGGTTTCTTCTCTTTTGTTCTTCCCCGTGTTCCGCTCCCAAGATGGAAGTGAAGGCAAGCTTATTACCCAGACAGGACTCGTGGAGGCCTTCCAATCACACTTGCTTTCCAAGTCATAAGGAAGTGAAACGCAGATGAGAGCCCAGGCACGTGCCTGAGCTAGAGGTCAGCTGTGAAAGGCTGGATGCCTGGATCGGGAGGCACATAAAGTCAAGGAGGATGTTCCTGAAATTGGGGGAAGAATCTGCCTCTCGTGGTGAGGAAACTCAAAATAGAAAATCAATAAAATAACCAGACAAATATATCAGCTCAGTCTTCCTGGGAAAGATCCAAGGGTGAAAAACTAATTCCAGAAAATGAGGTCAACCTTCTCTAATAACCATAGCTACTGTTTGTGCTCCAGTGAGACACGCATGTGTGGAGTTTACCTCTCCTCTATTTATGGATTTGGCCTCTTGACCTGGAATTCAATGCCTCTCAGTTGATCCTGTTGTGTTGTGACGGGCCATATCCTGCATGTTTATTGCATTGGCACCAGTGTTGTCTTTATCTAAAGGGTGAAGGAAAAGAGCAGTCCAGGGCTGACACTAAAATCCAGCATTCATCCTCCCTGTCCTTCTGAACGACTAAATTCGATGCAACTTCTCGCTTTATTTTTTTCTGCCTTTTCTCCCAGAAGGGACCTCTAAAGCTACTGTAGACCCTCCTGGAAAGAACATCTGTGCAAGCCCCACAAAAGAGGGCTTTTTTGGTACCCAATTTAGAGCAGGAAGTATCCCATCATGAGGTGGGACTTTGGGGGATTTGGGAGATTTGGGTCCTTACAGCATTGGTCAGCAGAGACATCTTGAAAGCTGATCTGGCCATGTGCTTTGAACCCATCTCAACAATTGGATAGTTCGTTATGCTTTGCCCAATCTCAGCCTCTTCTCATGCAGCCAAGGGTGAAGGGACACTTAAATCCCCGCTCTGAGATGGACCTGATACTCACAATGACTCTACCACCAGTAGAGAAGGGCTGTGTGAGGATGGAGGAACACATTGGGGGGCTCCTCGTGGAACCTCAGACTATTTCCACCCTTGACTCATCTTCGTTCAGCGACTTCAGCCCAGTCCTTGGACAGATCTTACTACCCCCTCTCCCGAATGACTGCAGCCAGAGCGTCATCCTTTGTCTCCCCGTGCCAGGTTTCTTCTCAGGGTCTGGACAGCTGGCTTGGTTCAAAGCATGTCACAGGCTTTGTGGCATTTGGTCCAGCACCTTCCTGCAACTGCCAGGGATGCTTCTGTCTAATCCCGGTTCATATCAGGAAGATGAAAAGAGAGGTATTTTCCTCTTGTGTCACACGGTGGTGGCTCAGTGGCATTGCGGTGGCCCTGAGCTGGCGAGTTCTCAGCAAGGAGATTTTGTTCCCACAGAGACACGGGAAAATTGACCCGGGGAGGGGACAAGAGAGGGGCAGCAACATCAGTTTTAGTTTACTAGAGATGTTCAGGCATTAGCACCGTGAGGAAGGCTGGAGCCCTCTTTAGCGTTTCCAGCACTCCATAGATTTCTGAGAGATTTAGGGCAAGGAGCCAGATGTTTGGGGAGAAATTCTGAACACTAAAGACAAGTGGAAATTTTTTTTTTTTTTGGTAGTGTGTATTTTTTCCCATTAGTTGCAAGGCTATATTTAGAAGAGAGGGGGGGAGCGAGAGAGAGAGAGAGGGAGAGATTAGGCGTTTCTTCATATTCTGTAGTCACTCCAGTTGTTCTGCTTGTAGGAACAGATGTCTCTTTCCTGGGGCGATAGCATTCAGGTCCACGAGGAAATTTTCTTACCGGCAGCTCCTCTAACATAGAAGGGAGATCGGGCCAGAGGTAAGTCAGTCCATTGTGGAGGAATACACTGCCGGGACAACCGCAGTGAATGCTTTGGGATATTGGTCAGAGAGAAAGGGGGGTCGCGGGACTGGAGAGGTGACAGTGGGGGGCCAGGAGGGAATTACTGGAGACCGGACCCCAAGTCTGGAGTAGAAAGAACAGCTATTGCAGCAGAGAGCTCTGGCAGCGACGGTGGGGGAGAGGGTCCTGCGCCGAACACATGGATGAGCAGCTCGGGAAGCTCCTGGCTCTGCTGTTGCGGCAGGTGTGGGAGTTCATCAGGAGGTGCCCGACCCGGAGAGCCAGGCTGCACCGGCGGCTGCGAGGGGCTGCGAGGGGCTTCCCCCGCTGGGAGCAGCTCTGCTTTTGGGTTCTGGGGCAGTGCTGTGATATTTGGGTGTTTCCCGAGGAGATGAGGGGTGATGAAAAGTGTGCGGAGGTACTGGCTTTCCCCCATTGAAAAGTACGATGCCAGCTCTTGTGAGGAGTGGGGTGATGTCTTGTTTGTATCTGTGTATTCCCAGGCATAACGGAGTTTTGGGGAAATGTGTTCAGGCAGGTTTTGGAAGCCAGGAGAGGAGACAGTGCACTGCCTGGCACGGGGTCAGCGGCGACTGGGGCTGTTTTACCTCTCTTTGGCTGTGCAGCAGCGTGCGAGCTCAGCCCTAGGAAAGATGCTGGCTTTTTTCTCTGAACTTGCTTGCTGGGATAGTCTAAAGAGAAGCAGATCCTTTCCAAGGTCCTTAACCAGGTCTCTTCAGAAATGCTCCCTGCTTTCATAGCAACACACCCACTAACAGCTGAAAGTTTTTCCACGTTAACCTGGAAAATCTAGAACTTGCAAATCCCTGAAAGCACTGGGAGCACAGTACGTAGCAAAGGAAACCACAGAAACCAGTCTCCCAAAGGGTTAAGATCTGGTTATCCATCCTGAGATGCCTCAAAAAATGTCTGCTCCCTGACCAGGTCTCCCATCTCGCTGCATTCCCTGGGCTGAGCCCAGGCGTGGCTCCGTGCCTCAGTTTCCAAGGCAGCAGCACAACTCCGCCGGGCTGCAGAGCTGCGTCCATGGCAGGCTGGGCTGCTGCTCATGGCACTCCTGGCCCCTCTCCCCGCTGCATTGCCCCTTCCTCCCGTCCTGCATTTGTGTCACTTCTGTTCCCTGTGCTTCCCGGGGTGCGAGCATCGTCTCTTACGTCCTGCATCCCTGGGCCATGCAGGACCCCGGGTATTCCCCAACAGCAAACCTCTGTTGCTGCTCTTCCCCCGCTGTCCTTCTCAGGCTTCTTGCCAAGGGACAGAGCAAGCAGGCAGCTGAAGGCAGAAAGAGGGAAAAGTGCTTAAAGGTTGCTAAATTTGCAATTAAAAATTTCCTTTTCAAAAGAAAGCAGCAATGCATAGGCCAGATGTTGCTCAGTTTAATCTCCCGCGATGTTTTTTGCACTTGCCTGTGAAGTTTCTGCATGTGCCCATATGGTAATTCTCACTGCAGGGTTCTCCTTGTACATAGCCACGATAGTTTTTATTCCAAGTTGACATTTCTAGCACTGTGTCTCAGGCACCCTTGAAATGCTAAACGGATTACTCTAATCCCAATAAAATCAAAGGCATTTCTCTTGTACAGTTACAACCTCCCAAGAAGATGATAGACACAAATCCACCTCTACTAACTGGACCTATAAAATTGCTGGCTGGACCTATAAAACTCCAAATCCACATGTTTCTTTCCAGATTTAGCTTTTAAAAAAAATTTTAAACGCTCTTGGAAAAAATTTTCCCCTAAAATATGTGCTTTCCTTTCACATTATACTGGTCCACAAAGGACAGAGAGGGATACACGCAGGAAGTCATGCTCTGATTTCTCTTACAGTATCAGGGCTAGAAATACTCAGCAGCTACTGCAGAGATGTCACTCCATGCTCCCTTGTGACAGATGGCACTTGGTACTAGCCCTGACGGGCTACGAGATAGAATCATAGAATCACAGAATGGTTTGGGTTGGAGGGGACCTTAAAGATCATCTAGTTCCAACCCCCCTGCCACGGCCAGGACACCTTCTGCTAGACCAGGTTGCTCAAAGCCCCGTCCAACCTGGCCTTGAACACTTCCAGGGATGGGGCATCCACAACTTCTCCGGGCAACATGTGCCAGTGTCTCACCACCTTCAGAGTGAAGAATATTGGTCTTTTAAATGCTAACAGCATGATTTATAGAGCATTCACCAAGACACTTAATATTTCTGTCACTCCAAGGCCAAGATCTGGTAATGCAGAAAAAAGGGACATGAAAAATGTGACGGTATCAATATGGCATTGTAGACGTCTAAACGTTTCAGGAGGAACTTTTCTATACAGTGTGGTATAAACAAGCAAGTGGAGGTGTAAAGCCTTTATTAGCACTTCTAAGGTGACCAGTACTAGCAAGCCTCATCAGAGACGTGCTGAAGGACCTCTGGGTGCCCACACTGCTGGGTGCAATTCTGTGGGTCTGGAGAGGCAGACCAGGGAGCTGCAACGTGTATCTACAATCCCACTTCTTTTTTTCACTTTTTTGTTTGCTTATACATGTGCATCTGGGTTCCTTCTTTCAAAGGCTGAGGCACTACTGCTGCAAACGGACACAGAGGAGGTATAAGCTTGTCAGAAATCTGCCGGCACATGAATTTCCTGCTCTGTGTATCTTTGGGAGCTTCATTCCATATTTTCCATGCATGCTCAGGACAGGGCTGGGGGAGGACGGTGGAGATCTTTCCAACTTTTAAATAGATTGTCTCTGGGGTATCCAGGACTAGTGATCCGTCACCTGGTTTTAAGCAGCAGGTTCAAGCCTAGATGCGGAGTGGGCGTCTGGGCCAAGCCGGGTGGCCTCCCTCCCATCTGGGTCACTTTGCTCCGTGAAGAAGAGGAATGTAGTTTGGAGAGTTGTGCTCTCGCTCTTCTAACTGGCAGTGATCCCTCATGGCCTAGGATGACCTGTTGGACTAAATCATTCCTTGGGCACCCACAGGCGATTGGTTGTCCCAAACTGAATAAGGCATCTGGGTCCCTCACTCTCAGAGGACCTGATTTTGGCCTGAGGAGCATGGAGTCCACTCACGTGCACACACAGCATTGAACACGGTGGGTAGAGCTCAGATCACAACTCATGGCAATACACGTCATCCATCCACAGCAGGGCCCTGGAGATGAAGGACCACATGTAGGCTAAGTGGACACATCAGGCAGGAGCATATGGCTCAATCGCACATCAGCAACACCAGCCTAACAACCAACATTGCGTTAGCCTCCACACATCCTTGGTCTGATTGCTTACATGACTTGAAGAACAACCCCTGGCTGTGCCTGGGACTGGACATCTAAGTTTTTCCTTTGGCCAGATGGGAAATCACATTCTCATGGGCAACTTTAGAGATACAAAAGTCAGTAGGGGGGTTAATCCCTCTTGCTGTTGTGCAAAGTTCATACCTTTCCCCTTCCAGGCAGAGGTTGTAATTCAGCACATGACCATTCAAGCTGTTGGACAAGGCAGGAGTTGCTGGCCATCACGCTCTTCATTACACATGGGCAAGCATGCCATGGCTGACCAGTGTAGACACCAGGCAATTAGCTATCTGTCCCCAGCCAGGCTGGTTCTGCCATGAGGAAGATAGGATTTGGTGTAAATCTGAAATTATTTCACTTCAGGCAAACAATAAGAGGCAGGCAATGCTCTCTCTTTGCAAAGAATCCATCCAACCCTGTTTGCAGTGTTTCAAGGCCAAAGCAATTGTGAATTCATAGGGAATAAGACCTAAATGAAAGAACGTGTGGTGGAGAGGGCTAGCAAACTCCTTGCAGGTTCATGTTAGAGGAAACAAGGATCATGCTCAGTGCCTATTCGTGTGTTTGTCAGCTCTGATTTCATCCGTCCCCCTAATGTTTTTCAATCTGTTGGCTGATTTCAACCAAAATTTGGCAGAAGGGAAAGATCACCTCAATTTTCAGGAAATTAGGCAGCAAAGAGAGGAGAAAGTCAAACAAGTGTCGGAGCCAAGGGAAGAGCTGGAACGTGAGTGCTCATTAAGTCAGCCAAGTGTCCACATGGGAGAAAGTTATAGTAAGCATCTCAACCAGGGCAAAGCATTCATCCAACCCTGCAAGCCACTGCAAGACATGAAACGGTAAGAAAGCAGGTGTCCTTTAATCTGATACTCACAGAACTATGTGTTTTGTGTCTCCAAAGCACCTTTTATTTTCACAGCATTGGAGGGGAAAGAATAATCCTACTCTGGACGGGGTTTGACTATTTCCAGCTGCAATTCCCCAGCAGCTGGGTGTTTCACACACTCTGCTCAGCCACCCTCAGACCTGGAGGCTTCTAGGAGACATCAATGCCCAGGAATCGAGTGAGAGCAGAGATCTGACATCCGCAAATATGAGATCTTCCCCACCCTGGGAATAGCCCCATTTCTGCTTCAGGGTGGGATCTTTCTCCCCCAGACGTCAGCTCCCTTCTCACAACCTGAGGGCTGGATGGGCACCAGCTTTTCCCTTTCTGCAGCTGGATTCATTCCCTTTCTGTCCCTTTCTCCCTCAGTTCCCACTGTCAGCAAACCCACCCTCCACAGGCTGAGCATGAGGCGCACAGAACAAGCTCTACCATGTATAGGGCAAGGTCCTCGACATGCACAAAAACACCATATTTGGCCAGTTTGAGCCAGAGTTGAGTGAGAGCTTGCCAGAACGAGAATCATACAATTTAAACTGAAAGAGAGTGAGTTTAACCCTTCATTTATAAATATGATGATAAATCACCCAGGGAATTTTAAACACAGAAAGGCTGCAAAACTAAACACATGCTGCTGCCATCCCAGGCAGCAGAGCAACGCCAGCAGGCAGGACAGGGTGAGGGGGACAGGGGGGATGACAGAGGAGCCAGGTTGCCATATCAGATGTTCTGATTCAGGACAGGGAGATGAGAAAAGCTGAAGCTGTTTATACTAAATAACTCTCACTCACGCTTGTTAATGTCCTTTTCATCTTTCCGATCCCAGTGCATGGCTCTCTTGTTCTCTGTCTCCGGGTCTGCACGCAGAGATCCTATCTGCACACACCAATAAATAACCCTTTTGGAGAGCAGTTAGGACAAAGCTCAGTTGCCTGACCTGCCTTTTCGTTTGTATCCCATTACTTGAATTGCTGAGCCAGATCCAAAAGTCCCCTGGGTCAAGGAAGTGAACCCTGTTAACTTCAGCAAGTGGAAGGTGCAGCTTAAGGCCGACATCAAGCAAAAAGTCAGGTGGAACGAAATACAGGATGGCCAGGGATCTCCTCCTAGGGCAGACGTAGCACTGAGCTGCCCATGCTAAAGGAACAAGTGCGATGCCAGGCAGCGAGCGAGCGAGGGAAGAAGCTGCAGGACCTGGTTTCAGCACAGAGACCATCTGTTTCCTATTTGGCCCAAGAATGATGGAATTGGTTGTGTCACGCAACAATGAGAAAGTATTTCAGAGCAAGTCCCCCTCTCCCAGTGCTGAGCAGAGACCTTTATCAGAACGAGGGAAACCAGGTCAGCTTCCAGTCTCCGTCCCTCCCCTTATCCCATTTCTACCCAGATGCCTGCTGTACTTTTAAGGAAATGCTACCCACAGTCTCACAGCCAGACAGACAAAATCCAGCCTGAGAGGTATAATATAACAGCATAGGCCAACTGGCGCGGTCAGACAGCTCTCAGAAGGATGCGTGTTTACCCATCTTGGGCTTTGCAGACTGGCAGCTCCAAGAAACAGGGATTGCATGGGAATCTGGGGGGCTGAGAGCTAAATTAGGCATGAAGAGGGCTGAGCTCCAAACTCCTTGAAGATTTTAGGAAGGGGGTTAGCACAAGGGCTATTTACTCTGTAGGCAAAGGTGATTGTGGTTCTTGTAGCTCTGCACAAGCTCGTGCCAGTGCTGCAAGCAATAAATAGTACGAAAAATAGCAAAATAAAGGTTTGCAGAGGCTGCAAAGCTCCTCATGTATTTAGCCATAACCCCCACTGGCTCCTACATGCCACCACTCCATGGTGATGGGTAGCTGAACTGACTCACTTTAACACCTGCATGAGTATTTCTGATGTCAGAGAGAGAAACCTGGTCGGCGCAATTTTTTGACAGGGGGTGGGGGCAGAACTGGAAATCTTTGGAAATGTTTGCTTTTCTTCAGACGCGAGGTCACGCTGCCATTCTGTGCCTGGTTCAGCCCGCTGCAAAATGGGGCAATGTACCTTCGTCAAGTGCTTGGAGACCCACAATGGAAAAATACTTAGTAGCTGTTAACCAGGGGTTTGGTCCAGCTCCATCTCATTAAAAGCACTCAGGAATGCTGTTGCTTTGCCAGTCCAGCTCTCCGTCCCTTCTGCTTTTGAGCCATGAGCCATGAGCTGAGGGCAGTCCCACAAAGAAAGGAGAAGGCCATTCACCCGAGCATCCATCACTAACAATTTGATCAGAAGAAGACTTTTCCCACTGCAGCCCAAGAGGCAGCTTTTTCACAGCCTGTCAGTGAGGAAATCTTCAGAACTAATTAAATTCGTTGGGACTTCTTTCATGTGGTTGCTTGGATTTTGAGTTCAGACAGGGCAGTGATGGACTGGGAAAAGACGCAAACTCTAGTTCAGCTCCTCCCTTGCATATTCAATCTGGCAAACAAAATGCTACCTGTTTTTTAGCTGGTTACTGTGTCTGGAGTTTATTTCACTGCACATGGGGCTCAGGGGAAGAGGTTACTACGTAAGCCATCACACTCTATATGCTGATGATTTTAATTTCTGTGTATGGACAGTACTCCTAGGGGATCTTCTCCTATTAGTCTGTAAAGTGCCCTGCATACCTCAATAGCATTGTGAGGATGCTAAGGGATGGGATGCATGATTTTGTCTTCTCCCCTTGCTGAACCATCTGTATGAACACAGATATACAAGCTCATGCTGCACGCGAGGGGCAACAAAGTCTTTATTTCTTGGTTTGCACTGGTGCAGCGGCTTCCACAGTGCTCCTCTTGACAGCATCCGCAGAGAAATCTGGGAGCAGATCCAGGCATCTGCTCATTTCAGTTTGTTTTCGTAATTAAAGAGCGAAACAATAAACAGAGAAGATCAGATGGTGAGAATATTAGAAAATCAGTAGAAAACGGGCCAGCGTTCTGCATCCTCCCCATGCATCTTTCTCGGGTGCCAGACTTTGCAACTCCACTACCTTCAGCCAGTCTTGGGTCCAGTTTCTCCTGTTACTCACGGACAGCGTGCTTGGCACAAAATGTAAGAGACAAGACTCTCCCCCAGGAGTCTGCAGGCTCAATCGGACCCAGACAAAATAACGTGAACATGTGGGCTACTTTGGCTGCCACCGGCGTTCAGTGCGGGGTGAGGTAATCTGGTCATTCCTGAAACACAAGATGTTCCAGTGTCCAGTTGCTGCTGGAGATGGCCTAAGTGCAAAAGTGGACAGAAGTTAGGATTGCTCCTCTTGGCCCAGCAGTTCTTTGGGACATTATAGGTGGTCTGACCCCAGGCTTCGGGATTTCAGTCCTGCAGCGTGATCTGGCACCGGGTTTGATCTAAGGAGGGCTTTGTGGTTGAGCGCCAGCAATTCCAATGGATAATTCAACTACTTGGGCTTGAGTGGCTATCTAAACAGAATAAATTGCCATTGGAATATAAATATCCTTCCAAGTTCAAGGATATTAAAAACCAGATTTTTCTTTCACACCACTTCCATAGACTAGATGAGAGGCAAGCAGAAACTAGAGCAATCACCAGACTCCAGGCCAACAGACCTAAGCTCCATCATGATGGCAAAGTCACTTCTCCAAGAATTTCCAGAGGGAACTTTACACTTTGTCTTCTAAATTCTCAGTCCTAATCTCTGCTTTTGCTCAAAAAATGTTCTGCTCCATGCTCGCCTGACTTGAATGAACCATACACAATAACCATGACTGGGCTGTAGCGTTCCATGAGGACTCTTGATCTTGAATGTTGACCTTTTACCAAATATACTTCATTCCCAGCCCTCTTGAAAGTAGGGTAGGAAAGGACCAACACTTTGGTCACTCGGTCTGCCACAGAAGCCTGCCTGGCCATATCCTATGACCCCATTCACCAGTACAGGCTGGGAAGTGCTCTGCTGAAAAGGACATGAGTATTATGGTGGATCTTAGGCTGAAGAAGAACCAGCAAGCAGTGTGCACTGCAGACAAGGCAAAGCACATAGTGTGCTACATTAGGAGGTTTGTGGTCAGCAGATGGAGGGGAGTTATTACCTCCATCAGTTCATCACTGGTGAGGTGTCCAGTTTGGGACCATGCTGTTCAGGGGAATGTTGAAAGACAGGAGAGGGTCCAGCGGAGGCTTTACCAGGATGGGAGGAATGCACCAGTACAGCCTGAGGCCAACGAGCTGGAAAGTGCCTTTGAAGAGGGCTTGGGGGTCCTGGTGGACACCAAGTTGCACATGAGCCAGCAGTGCACCCTTGTGAGAAAGAAGGCCAACAGGCTCCTGGGTTGCCTTAGGAGAAGCATTGCCAGCAGGCTGAGGGAGGTGATCCTTCCCCTCTGCTCAGCACTGCTGAGACACACCAGGAGTGCTGTGTCCAGCAAATGTACAGAGACTTGGGAATCTCTGCCCCTAAATCTCAGTTCCCCAGCTCTTTATCGCAGAGAGCTGGAAGCCTTCTGCTTTTGTCAGGAGGTGTGGAGAAGTTTAAGAGCTTAAGAGTTACGGCTAGCAGGGATTTGTAGTTCATTAGCCCAAGCAGCAAGCTTTTGCTGGCTGAGCAGGAAAAGTCTTTGGCACTTGTCAGGCAGGCTCAGAGCTGCTGTGATGGTCTCTGGGCCCAGTTAGGACTGTCCCTGCAAAACATTTGCTTTTGGCCAGCAGGAACTTTCCTGAGGATCCACTTTTCACTGGAAGGCTTCTGACCTAGGTAGGTTCTTCCTCCGCTTTCTACATGGCCACCAACATCTTGGAACATCTCACAGGCAATGTGACACCTTCGGTCCATCCTCCTGATCCCCATAAGCAGCAAAAAGGATTAGTGCAGGCAGAAAGCCAGCTGCCAGAGGATGGGGCATGCTTGGGGAGCTGGATATCCAGATATCAAGCCTTGCTCATTGAGACACGCAGCCCAGGTACACTGCGGTTCCTGTGAACACTGGAAGAGGTGTTTACAGCTCCTTGTCTCCTAGCCCTTCCGCACTTGGCTCTTTGGTAGCAGGGATTTCAAACCCTCATAACTCAAGTCTTTCAGCATCATTCTGTGCTGATTCAAGCTGATTTTTTTAACCTCAAAGTCCTGCTCAGCCGCTTTGAGATATTCCAGACATTTTTCAACCATTTATTTTTATTGAAACCAGCCAAGTCTCTGTATATATTGGGCTTTTTTTATATATATTTTTAATATACAAATCAGTTTAAAATAGTGTGTAAGTCAGGAATGATTTGCAAATTAAACTGTCAAACCCTGGCAGGAGTAGCGGCTGACGCCCTTGGTTTGAAATCTCCCGGCTGCTGTTGCTGTAAGTGCAGATCTCTAGAAGATGCCACACAACCTGCTTGTGCTTTCCTGGAAAATTCAGCCATCCTTTGATTTTTAGGAAAGTCTTACAGTTCCTGAAAATGCTGCTGCATGTAACTCTCTAATGGGATCACCTGGCCAAAGGAAGGGATGTGATATTTTAGGAGTCAGATGCTGGGGCTATGGGGGCTATGGTTGTGCCAACAGGTTGGGCAAATGTCTTCTGGCTGGCAGCACCATCCTGCTCCTGCAGGGCAGGAAGAGTGTCTGGTCAGGAAGAAGCTGCTCCAGTGGAGGAAGGACTCAAAAGAATAAGCTTCGCATTCAGGAAAAAAGACTTGGTAGGAGCCACATACTGGCCTCACCCTCCCTGTCACAGCAGAAAATGGCCTGTGCCCTCCATGACCATCAATGCACCCTGCTTGGACACAGGAACCCCTATTTCTCTGGGCCATCTGCCACGTGGCTGGCTCAGAATAACCATGTGTAGGTCCTCTAACATTCCCTTCTCCTTTGCTCCCCTCAGCATAATTCACTTCTCTGTTCTTACGCACACCTTAAAACCACTTTTGCACAGGGCAGAGGAAGAGAAACTTGAAGTAGGGATTGTGTGTCTTCTCCAAAACATGTATCTGGAAGCACTGGAAGATAGTAATTGTAAATTGAGGTCTTTTCCTAGCGATTATTGGGAATCCCATATTGACAGATGAGACTCTCAGAGAGTACAGCAATATATACAACTACTGAGGATGTACAAATACGTTGGTTAAAATTTTCTTAGGTGACAATATTTTGAGCCCTAAGGAATGCTGACATATCCATCAATGTACCTGTTTCTTTTCTTCCAGACCGCTGGGAAGTCAGTGACCATGCCGACCTCCTCCACCCAACTGCCAGCCCTTGACTCTATCAACTCCACCCAGCAACCCAACTCCAGCATCTACTTGTTCTCCAAGTTCATCCACCCCGACAAAGAACTGCACACAGAATTTTACAGCCTGTGGATTGCCCTGATGGTAGTCAATGCCATCATTTTCCTGGTGGGTGTTGTACTGAACAGCTTGGCGCTGTACGTCTTCTGCTTCCGTACCAAGACAAAAACCACCTCTGTTATTTACACCATCAACTTGATTGTTACTGATCTCTTGGTGGGCTTTTCCTTGCCTGTCCGGATCATCATGTTCTACAGTGCAGGGGACTGCCTGAATTGTTCCTTGGTTCATATCTTTGGCTACTTTGTCAACATGTACTGCAGCATCCTCTTCTTGACGTGCATCTGCGTTGACCGCTATCTAGCAATCGTACAGGTGGAGGCCTCACGTAAATGGAGAAACCCCACCTGTGCTAAGGGGATCTGTGTCTTCATTTGGATCTTTGCCACTGTGGTGACTTTCTCCATCCTGACCATGGCAATACAGTTTGCTGCGTGCTGCCTTTCCAAGATTCTGGTCCTGATGGTCTGTGAGTACTTCTTCCCCCTCATCATAATCATCTTCTTCACCACCAGGATTATGTGTGCTCTGTCCAAGCCCAGCCTCATGCACCAGAGTCGGGAGAGGAGAATGAGGGCTGTGCAACTCCTTATCACCGTCCTTATCATCTTCATGATCTGCTTCACTCCTTTTCACGTGCGACAAATAGCAATCTCCATCAACCCAGACATGCCCCATAATGTCAGCCTCCTCGTCTACCATGTGACAGTGACTCTGAGCAGCCTCAACAGCTGCATGGACCCCATTGTCTACTGCTTTGTCACCAATAACTTCCAGTCAACCATGAAAAACATCTTCAGGAAAACCGAGCCACAGCAAACCACTGTGGACATTCTGGGTATGAACAAGAACTCCAAGGGCTCCAATGCAATCATCGCTTTCTCAAACACAATACGAAGCCCTGTGAGCTTGCCGTCACCAAGCAGTGTCCAGATATAACCCACATCTGATGGGACATGCTGCAGTAAGCCAGTGTAATGATGCTGGAATATTGCTAGGATGCATGGTACTATTGGATTTGACCTCTTTATTTCTTAGGCTGAGGTTCAGAATGACAGTGGTGGAATTTATTCCTCAAGAACATTGTGGTCTGTTTGGAAAACTGAACTTTCAGTGCTGTTAGTACCAATACAAAAGAGAGTCTATTAGTTACTGTTCCAAACAGGAAAGTTTTCTTTGTATTTTAATACAGACGTTTTGCTAGCAACAAATTCTTTACTGTGGTTTTCTTTTCGTGTTTGACATTGTGATGCGACGCTCCTAGGATGACTTAGAAAGCACGAAATGTTTATTTTCTGTGAAAGCTTTTGGGCCTCGGGCACATACTTAAGAGTAAAGGATAAGAGAGAGGTTTCCAAAACTATCCACTACAAAGATTTTAGATGTCAATGGAGTGGGAAAGAAAGTATTCCAACCCCCCTGTCACTAGTAACTACTCATTTGTTTCTAAAAAAGTCTGAACCTTCTCAGGGAAGAGAAGATGAAGCCAAGCAGTAAAGTCTCCTCTCACTATTTCAGTTATAAGAAAAAACTACATGTGCGTGTATATGTTTTCATACACATTGTCTGGGCTTGGGGAGAGGTTAAGGTTATGTTCCACCTTCATTGGGATCACTAAATCCCCTAAACTGCAGATAAGGATACAAAAAAGCTGTGAAAATGAACATGTTTTCCAGCAAAAACTCTGCTGTTCTGGTCTCTCTGCCTGAAGAACAGCCAAGATGAAAAGCAGAACCAGACTATGATGCTATACTACTCGTTTGATTTTTCTTCCTGGCACGTTGTGAAATCAGGGCTTGCTGTCCTAATTCCCACTATCAGCCCATCCACTCAATCACATAAATCCTGAGGCTTCCAAGGACAGAAAAAGAATCCACCTCAGGCATCCAGGTTGAAACTCACCCCAGTATAAAGTCACTAGGATGATTTAAGAGCCATGTTTAAAAGGTATGTGAGGCTAAGGATGCCGGAAATTTCTGTCCACAACAGTGGGTAAATGTTTCAGATTACATGCAAATACAAAAAAATTATCCTAAGAAAACAGCAAAACCTCCAGCATGAACAGCAATAACTGTTGTTATTGCTCCATGTCTCCTCACTCCCATGTCTATTGCCCCTCCAGCTGGGAGGCTACTATGAATTCATGAAGTCTAGCGAACAGCTTTTCCTGGCACTCCCTGGTGTTACCATTCGGAACAGCAGGCTTTATGGTTGGTCCAAACTGGGGCATCCTAGAGTACTCTGCTTCCCCGGGGTCCAACCATGGGACGGCCACCTCCATTGCACAGGAACACAACACAACCAATGCTTCAAACTGCCTCTTGCAACTATAGATATGTTTCCCCTACCCTGTTTCCCTGACCAATCCAATGGTAATAAAAATTGAATAGTCAACATCACTGCAATACAAGGATCTATCCAGAGATGATTATAGCTGTCCCTAGGAACACTGGATGTCCCAGGTCCTGTTCTGGGCAGTGGAGTCCATGGAGAGCTATTCAGCTCATGGAAGCAGAGACATCCCAGCTGAGTGACCCTGGCCTCCACATCGCCTAGATCTCCAGGGATGTAACAGGAGCCCAGACACCACCTGCACATGGAGATACTTTAATGTATGCATCTTAATCCAGCACCAAAGTCCCCCAAGGGAAGGACTCAGTAGCCAATAGGCCAGTGCCTAATGCCATGGTAGGCATGATGGGGTGTCACTGTACCTCTGGCTCCTGCTGCACAAGACTGTGGTTCTCCTGCAAGTCCCGCACTGTCCCGATGGCCCTACCCTCAGGTATCCCATAGCGCTCACAGGCACAGACACTTCTGCTTGGGCAGCTGAGTCCTGTGCCTCAAATAAAATTACATATCTACAATCCACAAATGGGCAGTGTTCGGTCAGTTAGTGTAGGGACCTACAGGTCTCACCCAGAACATCAGCATGACACTGTCGGCTGCAGTTGGTCCATTAACTCAGGCTCTTGATCCTCCCGGGGCACAGCAATCGCCACTCCTGGGGATGTGACCTGTTTGAGGCCTTCCCAAGCAATAGTTGACTCAGTGCCCTTTTGCTGGGAGCGCTATTCCTTCAAGGAGGATTTTTCTTCCAAGAAATTGGGATGAGGGTCACCAACAGTGTGGCACTGCACCTTGAGTACTGTGTTCAGTTTTGGGCCCCTCACTCCAAGACAGACACTGAGGTGCTGGAGTGTGTCCAGAGACGGGCAATGAAGCTGGGGAAGGGTCTGGAGCACAAGTGCTGTGAGGAGCGGCTGAGGGACCTGGGGGTGTTTAGCCTGGAGAAAAGGAGGCTGAGGGGAGACCTTCTCACGCTCTGCAACTACCTGAAAGGAGGCTGGAGACAGGGGGGTGTCAATCTCTTCTCCCAAGTAACAAGCAATAGGATGAGAGGAAACGGCCTCAAGTTGTGCCAGGGGAGGTTTAGATTGGATATTAGGAAACATTTCTTCCCCGAAAGGGCTGTCAGGCACTGGCACAGGCTGCCCAGGGAAGTGGTGGAGTCACCATCCGTGGAGGGATTTAAAAGATGTGTAGATGTGGCGTTTAGGGACATGGTTTAGTGGTGAACTTGGCCACGTTAGGTTAATAGTTGGACTTCCATGCAAATCCTCATAACTCCTGCCCACCAACCCCAAACACATTCTCAGACCTTCCCATGACACCTAAGCTGTTTGTGATGCGAATGCGTCTCACGTATACAGACCTGGTAACAGTACTGTCTTTTGCCAAGACTATTTCAGAGCAATAGGAAGAAAAGTGCAGGCTCAGTCCATAGCTTATTTTAGTTTCTTTGTTCCAACAAGCTACAGCTTCACACCTCCCTTTCTTTTGCTATCGACAGTATTTTTGCCATATACAGAAATGTCTTAACATCTTTCTCAGTGCAGTGGCTCCTTTGAGGTCAGTGTAAAACCTCTAAGATTCTTTGCTTAGATTTTTAAGTTCCTAAACAGGGTCTCAGTTGAAGCTCTCTGTTTCTGCTGTAAACTTAACTTGCAGTAGTGTGAATTCCCTTTCCTGTCAGCGTATTATTCACTCCCCATAAAAGCCACCTGAGATTGGATAATTCTCTTTATTTAGTAATGTCTGTTGCCTTATCCAGAGCTTTCAGTGGCCCTTCTTCATTTTATACCAGCTCCAAAGCAGGGTCTGGTCCCTTATCAAGGACACAGTCTCCAAAAATTGGAAAGAGGCTAAATCACCCACAAACTAGCCTATTTTTTCAGTGACTTTTTGTGCTCTTTGTTTAATCCGTATTGTTTACACATCTTGCTTTTCCTCAGGGTGCAGCATTTGCTAAACTTCTGTCCTATTTAAAGTCACCCATTTCTGCTCAGGGCACAACGTTGAAAATCAGTACCAAAAACTCAGCTATCGTCAGAAATACTCTTGCAAATGGCACCGTTTTGGTGGGCACCTTTCACCTGCCAGTTCTCCTTGCTGCTGAAGCCTCCCTCAGTTCTCCGTGTTTCTGGAGGTTGGAGCGAGGTCTCTTACTCCCCAATCTGCACCACCCCTCTGCTCAGGGTATCTCTTTGGGTTGCCTCTTAGTGATCACCAAGAAGGATTGCGATTGTCCTCTTCCTACCCCAACCTGCCTTTTCTCTGATGAGAACAGCACAACCAAAGCCACACACGACACAACAGGGAAGCCTCCAAGAGCAATGTGAGTAACTCCATGCGTCATTAAACACGTGCAGAGACTGCTAAGGTAAAGCACACACAAGTTAGCTTTTGCAGGGCAGTCTTGTATGCAGATTAAAGATTTAAATGTCAGATTCCCACTAGTTTCAAACAAAATCAGGCACTTAATAGCCTTTGAGGATCTGGATCATTACCCAGAGGCTGAAATAGTAATAGGGATGGATGGGCGTTGCGTATCATACTACCACCACCAAGTCTGCGGTAGACAGAATACAGCGTTCCCTACAGAGCTTAACAGCAACAAAGAGCTCTGTAAAAAGCCCCGACCTTTCAGGGGAATTACAGCATTCATTCCTCTTTGATGTGCTGTGGTTCTCTTGTGCATCTAAAATCCTATAAAGTGAATTAGAAATATCCTTCTACCAGCTGCCCAGAGGTTAGCAAAAAAAAGACTGTGAAAAATCTCACACGTATTTCTTGGGATCTCAGCCATTCCTGTGACAAGAGATCCCTGCTAACCATGAGCTCGCCTGCCTGAGTCACAACACACAGATGCCTGTAGTCTTTTGGGATGCCAGGGGATGGGTATCCAGGAATAAAGTTTATCCTTTTTCTCTCCCTGCTGTGTGTCTCACCTGCGTTGCATCCAGCACAGCCCATGTTTCAAAGCGCTTCTGTCTTTGCAGGACATTTCCTATTTCAGCCCAGAAACCTGTCGCGAGGCAGAGGTGCAGAACAGCCAGCTCTCATTCATACTGCCAACATAGCTGGGCCCAGTAAAGCTGAAAATCTCCAATTCTGCACCAGAAAAGGAGCCCCTGACGCCACACGTGGGCTTATCTGCCAGACTAGCTTCCTCCTGGGCTCTGAGCAAGCTCTGCCCTCCCTCCACAACCACTTTGATAATTGCAAAGAGGAAAGAGCAGGGCTATGCGCAAAAGCAATTTCTTCCTTCCTTGTCCCTCTGGGTTTTGCTCTCCCTTAGATGTGTGCACAAGAGTCTCGTTAGTCAGCCTAGTCAGCATTAATAAGCACTGCTAGCACGTGTAGGCTTGACTTGCAGAAAGGCTGAGGAAAGTGGAATTGTCCCTGTTAGGGCTACCAGCACAGGTCACCTGCATTAGCACTGAAAAACACGGGCCTGCCACCCTGCCTATTCCATACCTGCCGGCTGCCCCCTTCCAGCTGTAAGGGCAGGAGTGGCTCTGGGCAAGGATTTGGGAGGAGAAGGCAGGTCTGATCCCCACAGCTGCTCTGGGGCAGGGGAAGATGAAGAAGACGTTGCAGAAGGAACCAGAGCCCCAGACAAAGTAATAAAGGAGGAAGGAAAGGAGAGGGAGCCAATGGATTAAACAACAAGCGGAGCTCCATGGAGGGGAGGGCTGGTGAGAACAAGGATGAGGAAGCTGATACAGGGGAAAGCGGCCAGGGAACACAGGGACCTGATATCCAGCAAAGGATGACAAAGGAAAACGAGTCCTTGGCTTGATTTTACCCCTTCTGGGCATCATTAGTCCCAAAACAGGAGCTCTGGGGAGGATTCCAGTGCTTGGATCAGAGCTGGAAGACTCCCATTTTAGGAAGAAAAAGACTAAAAGCAGAGCACTTTATCCCCTTCCCATGGTGAGGCCCAGGAAAGGGACAAGAGTGATTTCCCCATAGCTGTCTGAGTTTTTGTGGTC
Organism: Phoenicopterus ruber ruber; assembly: GCA_009819775.1. Lineage (NCBI taxonomy): Eukaryota > Metazoa > Chordata > Aves > Phoenicopteriformes > Phoenicopteridae > Phoenicopterus > Phoenicopterus ruber. Next base: position 166,472,308 of record CM020216.1, on the reverse strand, counting down.
TTGGGATAGAAGACAGGAAGGTCATCTATGTGCTGGGAAAAAGAAAGGGGGCCTACGTCCCTCCACCCTTGGGAAGAGGGTACAGGGGGTGCAGGAGGGCATCTGGTGCAATGTGCATTGTGTATGTTGGCTACGTGATGGGCAGGATTCTCATGGGCAGTGCTGGGTGATGGTGCCACCTGAAATGCAACGTCACAGCACACGTCCCGTGCTCTGCAGGGCATCCCAGGCAGAGGCAGACTGGAGATTGCAGCATGTCCCCGTGCACAAGGACGATTCATTACTTCACTGCAGTATCTCGGTGCTTTGTGGTGGGTACTGCTCAGCTGTCGGGACCTAATAGGGATGCAGGGGGGAACACCCACTGCAGTATTACCCACTTCCCATCTCTCTGATCCCTTCTTTCCCACATGCAATTCCTTTTCCTCGTGTCCCCAGTTTGCTCCATCCCTGTTCCTTTTGCTGCAAGACCCTGTCCCTGTATGTTTCCAGGTCTCCAGGCCTTACCTGAAGAGAAGTCCCAGGTCCTGCCATCCTGGGTTTCTTGCCATCACAGGGTGTGTAGCCACAAGTCAGCTGCACTCTGAGATATGCAGGCTGATGTTTTCCTCTGCTGACTTGTGGCTGTTCATATAATCATCTATACAACAGTCCACACCAAGCTGAGAAGAGGACATTGGACCAGCAAAGTCCTTTACCCTGGGCAAAGAACTGGCTTTGCTTAGGCCTGGCTGCATCCTTCCTGTATACCCAGCAGATGCTACAAAAAGCACCAAAACTCCCCTGACAGAGATGTGAGATTCTCTAAGTGTTTTTATAATCTGTCAATGCTGGTAGGATATTAAGGTCTTAGTTCATGAAATTATCCTTCTTCAGGATGCTTGACTGTAGTGTCAGAGATCAGATTAATTTAGGTATGGGTTCGAGTTTTACAATGAGTGATTTTGCTTTTCCTTCATGGCTGTACGTAGAGCTAACAGCCCAACTCAGGACTGAAGTTCTCCTTTCCAGCTGCCCGTACAACAAGAAAGAGCCTGTCAGATGAAATAAAGCTGAGTTTACATGTAGGAGAAAGTCCTTGTTCACCTCATGGCAATCTCAGTGAAAGCTCGCAGAGAGGAGCTTCTCCCATCCCATCGAGAAGGTAAGTAGTCCTCTCCCAGCTCCATTCCCCTTCTTGTATTTGCCTTAATAAACCCAAGTCTTCATATCGGGAAGGGCAGACTGCTGTCCATCACCTGTCAACACCAGGCCACAGAAAAGCAAAGGTAAATATTTACCATAGATGTTTATTTTAAGCTCCATTAATAGCAGGAAATTAAATAACTGGCAGCCCTTGCTGGTCTGCTTTCTTCATTGACTTGACAATATAAGGCCATAACAGCCCACCAAAAAAATGAAACATGCTTAGGACCACAAGGAGAGATGAAACAAAGGGATAACATGGACAAGCATGTCCCCCATCACTCTTGATGTTATGTCCTTTTGACTCAGTTTGAGCTGGACAAAGAAATCTCTTTACCTGCCTCCTTCCAGCCCTATCACCCACTCAGTCCTGTTCCCTCAGGTAACGCATCTGACTTGCAGCTGCTGTAAAAGGGCTGAATGGGACGTGAAGAGCTGATTTTCCTTGAGCTCTCTGCTCTTGACTACAAGATGTGACTGAGTAGGTGCGGTACAGCATGTAGGCCCCTTGTAAGGAGGGAAAGGGGTCACTTCAGGAGAGCTTTCTGGAGACCTGATGTGAAGCTGTGGGTAGAGGTCAGGATGGGCTGCAGTGCCATGCCTCAGTGGCCCAATGTGATCCTGAGTTTGGTTCTCATGTGGGTCATGGAGGGAAGTATATTTGAGCACCAGCTGACTCTCAGCCAGCCATGTAGAGATGAATAATGCTCCATGAATGTGTAGATGTGCCAGTATAGGTTTTATTTTGTCGAAATATCAATCAAGAGCTCTGATCCAAACATATCTCCTCCAACCATGTCACCTTTGCTCTCCTCAGTAGGAACAGCCAAACAGCAAGTACTAGTCCGAGCCCCAGCCCCAAAAGAGGTATTCTTGGGGATGCCCTGAAGGCCTTGCCTCTCTCCCTTGCAGAAGACCCCTTGGCTTCTCTTTCATCCCTCAGTGGACCCTAACAGGACTTTCCTGACATGACCTTAAAGCAACCAAACAAAATTCCCTCTACATGGTTCAAGCACCCAGGAGCAAAATCACAGAATCACAGAGGGGTAAGGGTTGGAAGGGACCTCTGGAGACCATCCAGCCCAACCCCTGCCAGAGCAGGGTCACCCAGCGCAGGTTGCACAGGGCTGCGTCCAGGCGGGTTTGAATCTCTCCAGAGAAGGAGACTCCACACCCTCCCTGGGCAGCCTGGGCCAGGGCTCTGGCACCTCACAGCAAAGAAGTTTTTCCTCATGTTCAGGTGGAACTTCCCGTGTTCCAGTTTGTGCCTGTTGCCCCTTGTCCTGTCGCTGGGCACCACGGAAAAGAGTCTGGCCCCATCCTCTTGACACCCGCCCTTGAGATATTGATAAGCGTTGGTGAGGTCCCCTCTCAGTCTTCTCTTTCTCAGGCTCAACAGCCCCAGCTCCCTCAGCCTTCCACCACAGGAGAGATGCTCCAGTCCCTTAATCATCTTTGTAGCCTCCGCTGGACTCTCTCCAGTAGTTCCTCGTCTTTCTTGAACTGGGGAGCCCGGAACTGGACACAGGTCTCCAGATGGGGCCTCACCAGGGCACAGTAGAGATATAATAACAGCCAAGGTTTTACTCAGAGCAGCTTTATTTCCAACTCCTCCAAAAGAGGCCTCTAAAAAAGGCCTAGAAGTGCTTGTTTGTCTCTACAGACAGAGAAAAGTGGAGAATGCGGCAGGTCAGTTAAACAGATCCCCCAAGAGACTTGTCCAGGGGAAGTCCATGTCGGAGTAGGGCACATCATGAAAGCCTTGGGCCAGAGCCCAGCCATTGGCTCACCCTTCCTTTGGTCTCCCAGGCAGCATCTCTCCAGCCCAAGAAGGACCACTATATATTCACTCGTGAGGATCATTAGACAGGAGCCTAGACCAAAGCCCAGTATCCAACCCCTTGACGTTTTGGAGAGCTCAGACACTGCCCAAATCCTGCCTTCCCAGGGCAGGCCTTTCTTGATTGATATTATTTAAAGTTGGAAATGCCGTCCTGCCAGCATCACTCGGAAAACACGGCGGTGCTCAAGACGCCGGTTCAGACGGACTTCTCTGCACAGCTGCCCATTCGCAGTGCACGCGGTGGGAATCTGTTGATAGGTTCTTGACAGAAGTTATGGCTTGTTTATCTGGTAGCTTTACTTTGTGCCTCCTACCCAACCCGGAAACCCTTCCTCTTCTAACCTCTTGGCCTGCTATTATATACAGACTAGTCTACATGATAATTTTGGTAACCATGCTTCATCTTATGACAAACACTGCATAAAGCAAACAGATTGGTATTGTCATAATTAAAGCAAACTATTGGATGGTTTATCTATACAATCCTAACAGTTCTGCCACTACTAACTGTACCTGGCCCACAGGGGTTTCAGCAAGCCGCCGTAGGGTATATTAACCCATGCAATATCAAACCAGGCACCACAACCTTGCTTGGAAGGACTTGGAAGCCAGCAGGACTTCTTTCTAAGGTTACTGCATGCCTAACAGAGATGAGAAAGCCTCACCCAGTCATCCCAGAATCAATCCATTTAAACGGGAGCCCCTTTTTCAGAAAATCCTGCAGTTTTGCTCTAATGTCTGTGAGGTTTAGAGAAGATAAAGCACCTTCTTTGTCTTTGCAGTGTTAGGTTCCAAGCCACGGATATTTGCTCTTTGTCTAACAGATTACTACACCTCCAGATGCCAGACTTTTTTTCTCCCAGCAAAGGTATTTGTAAACAACACTCCATTCCTGCACTCTGAAAAAATTAAATTACTCTGTCTCTTCCTATGAGGCATGTGTCCAGGGTCAGACTTTCTGGTGGTTATTTGCTGAGCTTCTTCAGATGTTTCAGCTGCCTTTTTCAAGTAGGGGCATCAGAGAAAGACGGGGATGGGGGACAGAGGGGTGTTAGGCCATCAATTGATTTAATGTAGGTTAAACCCTTTCTTTACCCTGGGGCAGATGGGGGGTGATACAGATGGACGGAGGGACACAGCTGATGCTCGAGGACCATGGGAGCATGGTGCTTCTCCAGCCACCACCCAGAGCTCCAGGTCTGCCAGCACCAATGTGTATCCTCAACATTTTTAGCTTCCTTTCAGCCCCTACGCTACCTGGCCAGACCTGCTTAGCAAAGCCCACGTACTCTGCATTTGGCAGCCATGTATGTAGCTCTTCCAAGCCCACGAGGATTGGAAAGGGGGTGTTCTCTGCACGTTGTCTCTACAGCTGCCACGTTTAATACCAGCAGCAGCAGCTGCCAGTACAGGGGATGCGGATGTGCTATTTGCAACTTAACGTTCACGATCAATAGAGCAGCTGTTTGTCCTGCAAGCTCCTGGGGGGCAAGAAAAATCAATTGGTTCTGCCAAGAGTATCCTGGAGGGTCATTTGTCAGCAATGCTGAACGAGAGAGCAGGAGAGTCCGAAGGGAGAGCCGCAGAGAACAGGGTAGGACATCTGCACGGAGGCAGAGGTGTGCAGAGCCACGCGGAGCAAGTACGGGCGGCAACGCGGAGTGTGCGTCTGCAACTATAACTGTGTGATGGAAAAACAGGGCAAGGAGCCTGGCAGAGACAGCTGCAGGCAGGGAAGTCCTCTCATCTGTGGCAGGCAGCAGGAGCCTGCGGGCTCTTTAATACACCAGCAAATTCCTGCTATGTGATGCAGATCAGAGATCACCCAAATCCCAATCCAGCACCCACTAGCAGCCAGGGAGGATTTCAGTGGAGGGTTTGGGGTCTGTTCAGGGCTATTCCTGGAAGTCCTTCTCACTTGCAGCTCCAGCGGTGTGGTGCAGTCGGTCACTTTGCAAGAAAAAGCACTCTTGATCCCCTGCCCTGGGGTCTGAGAGAGCTGAGCACGCAGCTGAACGCCCGAGGACACAAGCACCCTGAGAAGCAGTGAAAACAAACGCACCATAAAGCCAAAAGGGCCAAGTCTGTGCAATGATGTGTTCACGCGTGTGTGCATGTGAAGAGAGAAAGGAACACTTCAGTGCGGCTGGGGAGAGGACTTGCAGACCCCTACCATGAGGCTACAAACCCTGAGGAGACAGGGGGACGAGAGAGAGACCACAGGTACAGCAGGGAGGTGTGGGGCGAAAGCGAGAGGGAAACTGAGGCACAACCTCTGCACGCAGTCTCTAGTGGAAGCTGTCAGGAGCTTACCTACACTACATCCAAGGGTCACCTCAAGGGGCCTGTGGAGTTTCTCCTTCCCATGAACTGTTTTTGTGGTGGGAGAGCAGCCGGCAGCGTGGGCACCACCAGACGACATGAGCAGATCAAAAACACAAGACCATTTTTGGAGGGGTCAGCTTTTTAATGCAAGCTCAAAGGGGAAGGGGATCCCTTCATTCTCTCTCCAGCCCCCTCAAGGAGAAAATTTCTTTCCCATACATGGCAAGGTGCAATTTTTTTTTCCTCTACCATCAGCAAAAATCTTTCACAGATTAACTGTGTTTTAATGGCTCTCCAGGGGAGCCTCTTTGCCCAGCTAGCAGTGTGTAAAATCACAGGAAACAGCCTGCCTGGGGTCTTTCCAGCAACTGGAGAAAAGACAAAGCTGCTGGGACACAGGCATAAATATCCTACCGGCTCTTTTTAGACTTGGGTCTCATCCTAGGAAGTGGCTCGTGCCTTTTCCCTGCAGCAGGAACAGAGGACGCTCAGCACCAGGCAGGATTGGCGTTACACCTGCTCCGGGCGTTACACCAGAACGGGCCTCCCATTTGCCCTGGGCCTCTCCATCTTTCCAGGCTTTCACAGCTCTTCCCAGCTGGAACATATATGATATATAACATATTCATTATAATTAACATATACAGTTAATTTTTCCTGAGCCATTCATCAGCCCTGATCCCTCTCTCCAACAATCGATCCTGCCAGAAGAACTGCAGGAGCAAGGAATTACTCAAGCAGTCGCTATTTTCTGGCTCGTTCCTGTAAGCCAAAGGGAGACTGTCACTTGTGCCGTGAGGATATATCCCCTCTGTGCCCCGAGAGCAGCCCTGTTGGGCTGTGCCTGCTCCCAGAGCAGTCAGCGCTGAATCTCGAGTAGGATTTTGACCTCAGTTTCACATTTTAAAAACCCATATGTCTGTGTGAGGAAGGGCACAGGGCCATGGCAGGCACACGGGGAGATGAAGGGCCCAAGCTGGGCAGGCAAGTCATGGCTCAGTGCTCGATTTTATTTTCAAAAACTTATTCGCTCCCAGTCCTCCCAGTCTGTCCGATTCCTCGCAGGGTTTGCTCTGCCTTTATACTTGTGTTACACTCACTCTCCTCTCATCCACCCTTACACCAGTGCACCCAGTGACAGTGAACTGGAATCCCATTCTTCCTGCACAGAGGTGGGATCCCAAAGCTGGGCTACTCCGGTAACCCCAAAGCTGCTCTGTACCGACAAGTTCAATGTCACGTCGGCTGTCATCAGCCCCCTGCAGAGCAACTGGCCGGGAATCCCCGGCCTTGGCTCCCTTCCCGCAGCAGCATCTGGCATGCCAGCAGCCGCAGGGGGACCGTCACAGGAGTTGTCCCCAGGCGTGCCCTTCCCAGGCTTTCTGGAGCAGCTCAGAGCAGCCCCACGCCAATTTTGCTACGTTTAAGTAACTTTCCCAAGGCCACCTAGGACTCGCTGCTTGGTCCAGGTGGCTGGTATCCTTGTGTTGCAGGAATTTTTCCATTTTCCCGCGTCTCTCCTCTTCCCACGGGAACAGGATGCCCAGATGATGAGACGCTGCGTTATATTCTTCGCTCACATGAGCAGTACTGGTTACATATACTGTTCAGGGAAATTTTATAAACACATACAGCAGGTTTAAGGTTTTTTTAATTTCAATTTCAGTTAAACACTTGTGGATCACAAAATGCCAAACTTCTTGAAAACCAGCAGTAAATCAGCAGATTGAAACCAGGTCAAAGAATCATAATTTTTTCCTTGGAAATTCTTTTTTAGTTCTGTAAACTGGCACAGGGTGGGAAGAAGGAGGTTTGCTGAATTTCCCCAAGAGACTTCGCTGACCCACCCTTACCTCTGCATTGCACTGCTGCAACGCAAGGAGGATCTGTTTGCACCATCCTTTTCTACAGCTTTTTCGGATCCTCTGCAGCAGAGAGATTTCAGCAAACAGCAAAGCCCGTGGCAGTGGTTTAAGAGGTTTGACGCTGCCAGCCAAGTAGTGACCAAACCAACCACTGCCCTCTGCTGAACACAGCCTGAAATCCCCACGGAGGTCTCAAGGGTCCTAAAAATTATGGTTGAAATCATCTTTTGCTGGGAGGATGGGGAAAACACAAACTCCTCCATATCTTAGATCATGAATCTCTCCTTCAGGTCAGCTGCCGATGTCCTACGTTTTGTGGCTTCCATGTCGCATCCCTGCTACACCATTGCATCTCTAGAGTACATTTAATTACGCATTGCTACACAAGGCTGCTATTTTGTGCTAACCATGGAGCACGCTTTGTATTTGCATCTGGCTAGTCCACCAGCCACATTGGTTTAGGATTTTGCCAAATGTATAAGAAAGAACAGTTTCTCATGAGAACTATCACAGGATCACATTCAAATAGGCAAAGACATGGGGAATGTATTGTATTTGAAGGGAATCACCCACAGAAACCGATTTCTAAGGGACCTTATGGAGTCTCCATCACAAGAAAACAAGCCTGGGTGCCCTCCTGAAAGGCACACCAACCTCCAGCCATGGGCGGGAGGTGAAGTCTCTAGCCCCTGTTTGGGTGAAGGCCAAACTAGGTAATTAGTCACCTCCTTCAACTTCAGAACATCAATCGCTCTCTCGACTAATGCAGTTTGGGCTCAGTTTCCCTCATTGGGAGAGCCCAAGGAGCTCTGAGGGTTACCTCATGCACACCTTGGTGTGCTGGACCCCACAGAAATGCTTGGTGGGGTCTCCTGACCCTGAGCTCCAAGCCACTGCTGGCAACGGACAGCGTAGCTTGTGCATGGCCCAGGGCAGTAAGGATTTCTTGTTCTCCTCCAGAGCTTTTTGTACACCTGTCCCCACGTCTCTGAGCGTCAGTCACCAGTGCCCCCAGGGCAGCCTCTGCTTCAGGCCTTCTGGCCCTGGAGCTTCACCCATTCCCCGCAAGATGGCTGCAGACGGTCCCCGGTGCTGCTTTTAGCTGCAGATGAGCAAAAAAATGTGTCAGAGCTCACAACAGTGTCTTTAGGGCAGCACCTGGGGAGGGAATTGATGTTCAGCCTTGTCTGGGAGGAGAGTGGTGGCAGAGAGCTCCATGTCCTCCCCAGGGGCTCCTCAGCATCCGCATCAGGGCCCCAAAGACGGGCTGGACCGTTCTCCCTCCGCATTCTCCTCAGCCCTTGCCCGAGCTGCGAGCTCGGATCTGATTTCTGGCTCCATCGCCAGGCCTCACTGGGTCGGTCGAAGGTGTAACGCGGGCGGTCACCCTGTGCCAGGCAGCAGGGGAGGCTGAGGGGAGAAGGGAGAGGGAGGGGAGAGTGGAGAAGAGAGAGGGGAGAAGGGAGAGGGGAGAGGGGAGAGGGAAGACGGGAGAAGGGAGAGAGGAGAGGGAAGACGGGAGAGGAGCTAGGGGAGAAAGGAGAAGGGAGAGGGGAGAGGGGAGAGAGGAGAGAGGCGAGGGGAGAAGGGAGAGGGGAGAGGGAAGAGGGGAGAAGAGGGAGGGGAGAAGGGTGTAGGGCGAGGGGAGAGGGGAGAGAGGCGAGGGGAGAAGGGAGAGGGGAGAGGGAAGAGGGGAGAAGAGGTAGGGGAGAAGGGAGAAGGGAGAGGGGAGAGGGGAGAGCAGCTAGGGGAGAAGGGAGGGGGGAGAGGGGAGAGAGGAGAGAGGCGAAGGGAGAAAGGAGAGGGGAGAGGGGAGATAAGCCAGGGGAGAAGGGAGAGGGGAGAGAGGAGAGGGGCGAAGGGAGAGGGGAGAGGGAAGAGAGGAGAGAGGCGATGGGAGAAGGGAGAGGGGAGAGGGGAGAAAAGGTAGGGGAGAAGGGAGAAGGGAGAAGGGAGAGGGGGAGAGCAGCTAGGGGAGAAGGGAGAGGGGAGAGGGGAGAGGGGAGAGAGGAGAGGGGCGAAGGGAGAGGGGAGAGGCGCCGCCGCCCGCCATGGCCGCCCCGCGCGCCGCCGCTAGATGGCGCTCCGGGAAAGGCCGAGGGCCGCCATGGCGACCCGGCCGGCTCGGGGCGGCGAGGGCGGGGGGGAGCGGGGAGCCGAGCTCAGCGTCCCCTCGGTGACAGGACCTCCGGCGCCTCCCTGGCGGGGTTCAGACCTCGTCCCGTCAGAGACAGGACCCCGCTCCACCCCTTGGTGGCGGCGTTCAGACCTCATCCCCTCAGAGGCAGGACTCCCCCGCTCTGTGGCGGGGCTCAGACCTCGTCCCCTCAGAAGTAGGACCCCTGCTCCGTATCCTCCGTGACAGGGCTCAGGGTGTTGGAGCTTTTCAGGCACTGCTCCAGCTGCCTGCGGCCGGGAGCAGGGTCCAGGCAAGCCATTGACATCCCGGGCAAAGGGAAGACCACTGGGACCAGTAAGGGACCCGGGCTCCGCAATGGAGGGAGCCCAAAGATTGCTCCAGGCACCCCCTGCTTCCCTCAGTCTGTGAGATGACGAAAGGGGACATGCTGCTCTCTTTAGCCCACCTCAACACACACCATAGCTGAGACTTGGCCCCATTCGCTCAGCTGCTCTGGGCGCTGAACTGCCCAAATGCTCCCAAAGCCAGCGGCAGCCAGGCATGGGACAAGGTCACGGCTGGAAATTGTCTTTGGATGATGCTGTGCAGGAGCAGCTCCTCTAGCTAAGCACGTGGAAGGGATGTCAGCCTGCTACAGACCCTGCTCATCTTTGGGTGGTGCTTGCATCTCTACAAGAAGGGTTCCCCTGCTCTCGCCTTGGCAAACTGTTGCATAGATGTCCCTGGGATAGCCGTGGGATAACCTTTCCCACTAACCTGATCTCCTTCTGTGGCAAGGTGATCTGCCTCATGGATGAGGGAAAGGCTGTGGACGTTGTGTACCTGGACTTTAGTAAAGCCTTTGACACCATTTCTGACAGCATTCTCCCAGAGAAACTGGCTGCTCACGGCTTGGATGGGCATACTCTGTGCTGGGTAGGAAACTGGCTGGATGGCCGGGCCCCAAGAGTTGTGGTGAATGGAGGTAAATCCAGTTGGTGGCTGGTCACAAGTGGTGTTCCCCAGGGCTCAGTACTGGGGCCAGTTACGTTCAATATCTTTATCAATGATCTGGACGAGGGGACCGAGTGCACCCTCAGTAAGTTTGCAGATGACACCAAGTTGGGAGGGAGTGTTGCTCTGCTTGAGAGTAGGAAGGCTCTACAGGGATGGTTTAGCCTGGAGAAAAGGAGGCTGAGGGGAGACCTTCTCGCTCTCTACAACTACCTGAAAGGAGGTTGGAGCCAGGTGGGGGTCAGTCTCTTCTCCCAAGGAACAGATGATAGGACAAGAGGAAACGGCGTCAAGTTGTGCCAGGGGAGGTTTAGATTGGATATTAGGAAACATTTCTTCACTGAAAGGGCTGTCAGGCACTGGAACAGGCTGCCCATGGAGGTGGTGGAGTCCCCATCCCTGGAGGGATTTAAAAGACGTGTATATGTGGTGCTCAGGGACATGGTTTAGTGGTGGACTTGGCAGTGTTAGGTTAACGGTTGGACTCAACAATCTTAAAGGTCTTTTCCAACCTAATTGATTCTATGATTCTAAGTCCTTCCTCTCTATGCTGTAGCCCTGGTTCAGTCTAAATGACCCCTTTCATCCTGTACGTACATGGGGGGGCAGATCACTGTCTGTGTCTTGCCTTGTTTGCCAGGCTGTATGCAGTGTCCTAGACACACCTGGCTAGAGCTGCTCTATGGTCTGCAACTCATCCACCCCAGGGACAACTGGTCCAAGCCCAGGCCTCCAAATGAACTGTGGTTAGTATCTGGCCTGGGTGCACTGCTGGACCCGGGACTTGGAAGCGCTCTGGGTCAGTCATATCACAGCGCGTATGGGAACACTTAGCTCCAGCACAAACCTGCACAGTTACATGCTGCACTAGATTCTAACAGTTTCCTGTCTGAAACTGTGTCTTATTTGTCATCTTCTGGGATTGCTAGTAAATCAGAGGGGAACAAAAAGTTGTGACTTATCCCTTCCACTATCAAGCACAAAAGTGCTCCTGGTTAGGCAATGCCTGCATCAGGAATTTCCTTTGGGTTACCAAGTCACTACGGAAGGAAAAAGTCCTGATGGAAATAAGTCACCACACATCAATCCTGTGAACCACTTTGGAGTGCAGAGCTCCAGACCAGACCACCGTGGCCACCTTATGCATTTCCCCAGGCATTAGCTGCATGTCTGAAAGAGCCCCCAAGAAGCCTTCTTCAGAGTCTTACTCGACCACCGCCCTCCATGTGCACCCCAAGCAGTTTGCAGTCAAGGAGAGACTTGAAATACAAAGGGCTTAAAAGCCTCCAAGGACAATGTGCCATTGCAAAAAGGCAGGAGACAGCAAGTGTGTTCCCAAGGTCATGGGTCCATGTCAAATGATGTCACCCACCCTCCGCATTACAGAGAAGGAAGGACCCAGCCCAGTTCCTCTCTGACGTTAGGTGTGACTCTGGGATAAATTTTGGGTGTGTGGATGAGATGGGCACTCGAAACATTTCTTTCTCCTAAAAGCACAAGTGGAGTGCTTGCCCCACCCCAAGCCCATTTTTACTTGGGCCAGTCCAGTGCTAACAGGGAAGGGAGAGAAAAAAGCCCCCAGAACAAATCAAACCCAAAGCCAAGTTCTACATCAAGGAGGAAAGGTTTCCTTCCTCCTGACAGAAGCCCTGAAATGTGGGAGTAGTTCAACACCATCAAAATGGCATGTAAGAAACTGAGAGCAGCAATGATCATCCCCTTCCAATGCCCTCTTGAGGACATCAACAAATCCCACACCCTCATCCAGGCACTTTTCACCTCTGCCTAGAGGATGGCACCTCTCCTGTGCAGTCCCTTCCTCAACTTTACCTGTTGCAATTGAAACAGTTTTGATGCCTTTATGTGGAAATGTTTCCTAAAATGTCTCTGAGGCTTAGAAATATTATTCTTCTTCCCAAGTTGAAGATGTCCACGTCCAATTGATTCCCAGTCCATGTCCAATTGATTCCCATTTGATCCTCCATTAGCACTATCTTTTAACATAGATACCTCGTTTGCCCCAACATATTTAACATAAATACTTCTTTTGCCCCCAAACCTATTTTGCTTTGCTTACAAAGAGCATCTATCAATCACCCTTGGATGACTAAGTGATCCATATGCTCTTCTCACAAAATACATCCCCCCGTTCCCTGATCATCCAAAGGACAGTCTGAACTCCCTGAGACTCTGTGCAGCACTCTGGGGACCAGCTTGTAACCCCCAATGCTTAACTCCTCCTTGGTTTTACTTAGGCGCAGAAACTTTCATGGCTCAAAATGCAGCAAGGGAGCCAATATTTCTATTCTCTCCCTTCTATGCCTGATTGCGCATACCTCTCTCCATGACACGTAGCCTGCCGCAAGGCCATGAGGCATCCATACGCTGGGAACATTTTTTGACGTTCCTTTCCTAATCCGTTTGAACCCTAACAATTTGACAGGTCAGGCATACCTAACAGGTTTTGCTACCAGCTGGTGGAGCAGAAGAGAATAGCTCATCCCCCTTTAAGTAGGACCCAAAGGACTAGGAGGCCATCGCAGCCTCCAGCCCTGTGAAATGCACGATTCGGTGGTCCGCTCAAGGAGACAATCACCGGTAATCCTGGAGCCTTCCCTCTAATTCACACTCACGCGGACAGGGCATGTAACCTGCCTGTGACTCATCTCGTTCTCGGGCAAACTGCCACAAAGGAAGAACATTCAAAATGGCCCACGATGACTCTCCGCTGCTTCGCTCCAAATAAAACAGGAGAAGGAGCGGCAGCTGCAGAGCCTGTTTCAAAACACAGAGCCACGATGAAATGGTGACACAGCAATTCGCACAAGCCCAAAACAGAGCAAGGCTCTGACATAAGCAGCCTCTTTTACAACCCAGCCTGCCCAGGCGGGGAGCTCACCTGGCTGGTGATTTAATCTGTTTCTGAGTGACAAAGTCAATGCAGAAAAATGTGGTGATGCGTCACAGCCAGCAACAGTTGTGCGCAGCAGCCAGGCAGCCCCAGAAACTCCCCTCTTTCCCCTTTTCCCTTTTAGCAGAGCCGTGTTGTATCCCAGGGGTCGTTGCTGTTTCAGAGGCAGGGGAGTCCCCAGCCTTGCAGGTGAAACGTAGACTCCATGGAGGAAGCGCAGCGAGTGGCTCCATCTGGTTAAATATCCATCTGGAGAAATGATACCACCTTGGCACTGTTGTCCATCAGGGCTCTGGGGCCCCTTATACCCCCTACCTTAAAACATTACCCTACCCTTATAGATCTTACGGTTTTCTCAGTATACTGACACATTCTTGCTTAAACCACATTAAACCTCTGTGTTGACACTGCGAGAAGTAAAGTAACTTTATTTCTACATAGCTTCATTCACTTTGACCTGGTTCAATGAGTACACTTTAAATTCACCCCTTTGGATAGTCCTGTTTAAATTGCAAAGATGTCTCTGCAGATATGAGCTCCCCTATACCTGCTCCGTGCTACTTCTTTGTTACACATCACAGGCTTGTCTTCACTTCAGTGTAGTCTGGTTTTGGAAGTGGAAGCTCTGAATACCCCAGCAGGAAGGATTAACCTGGTTAGTATTTGTAGGGTGCTATCTACATCCTAGCTGGAGATTATTTCAACATAAGCGTTGACTGTATCTACTCTCCCCTGCATTTGCTAACATAGGATCTACCTCATCTTCTTCCCAGTCACACCCATCTGGTGAGCTGAGCCTAACCCTTTAGATCCGAGTTGATACCACAGCCATAGCATGGGAGGGCAGAGACATGACCATGGTGGTTGAAAAGAGAAGGAAAGTGCTAACAGCTCAGACAGCAATAGCGTAGGACATCCTAGCTCAGGCTTCATTCGAAACTCAGCCCATCATTCGTACACACAGAAATGGGGTGGGATGGGGTCCTGCTTCACTCCCAGAGGAGGCAACACCCAAGTCAACCCCATCAGCAGAGGATGACCCCAGCCAAAGACAAGGAAGAGGAATAGGCCCTAGTGGCTTTTGTGAAGAGGCCCAGCTGCATCCCAAATAATCTTGTTTGCTGACAGTACAGGAGCCAGCAAAGCTTGGCTGTGTTGCACGTAGATCACTACCAAAACAGAGAACATGATGGATGTCTTCAGAAGGACTATCAAGCATGTGAAGGGAAGCTCACAGTAAGATGAAAGGAGCCACTGTATTTTTTTAAGTGTAAATTATGCCTCTGCTTGTGCGTATAGATCAGATTTCCCATGGATTGGAAACTTTGCATTCTCAGGAACATCCAAGCTGATCTGTATCTATCTATCTCCATAAAAGCCTAGTCTTCATTAAACCGAGCAAGTGCTTCATCATTTGAAGGAAGCCTTTGTGCACTCAAGACACTAACTTCTCCGAAATCCCCCCAAGCTGGGGCAATTTGCTTGGAGAGTTTACCCTCCTGCCGCAGTACAGGCAGCCATTGTGCTCAGCTGACGTTCTGGTTCTGGGAGAAGGTTCAAGTCTGCCCAAGGTTATAACCAATAAGTGAAATTAGCAGTGGCTTCATCTCAGTTAACCTCAAACTGCCTATGTCTACACAAATGCGCCTTGAAGCAATGGAACTCGAGCTTTCCCTTGGCACTGGATCAAGCACCATGAATTTGCATTTGAGTTTTAGCTCATACTTCACATAAAGTTTAACCAGACAACAGGCATTTACGATCAGCTTCCCTTCCTTCTTCCTATTGCCACAGCACATTGCTGAGGAGTGTTTCTGACAGCCTTTTAAAGCACAAATGGTCAAAATATATAGGTATGGTATTTATAGACTACTAAGGCTGTAGGAATACAAATAAGAGTCTGCTGCTTTGCTGCAAAGCTCAGATTCAGTCTACATTAAATCATGCTGTTTGCAAGCCCCTCCACGCACGGCACAAGACCTTATCTGTGCATAGAGATTGCATTCACACATGACACGTGGTCACTGTAGGTGAAGAGTTACAATATTTGCAAATTGTCCCCTTCACCCTCACCATTCCCAGCATTTGAGGAGCAGAGGTCACTGGGTCTGGGTTCCTGGATCTAGCTCTAGCCACTGAGTCCCATTGCCTTCCCCGCTGGGAGAAACAGGCGGGTGGAAAAATCAGGAGTGCTCTGGAGAACCTGGGAGTTCAGCTCAATGCAGCCGGGTGCAGGGCAGGAGCTGGTGATGCAGTTTGTTTATACAAACTTTGCTCCTGGGATTGTCCCACGTTGCACCATGATGTTGAGGAGAGCCCGATGACCCACGTGGACTGCTATATCAAATCTCAAACACTGAGGTTTTCAAAGACCTTGAGTTTTTTGTGGATCAACCCAAGCCATTTTAAGGTATTTTCATAGAATCATAGAATCGTTTTGTTTGGAAGAGACCTCCAAGATCATCGAGTCCAACCATTTTTTGGTGCATGAGAGCGAGTTAGGCTCTACGGGGAGCATAGCCATTGCATTAGCAGGTGCAAACCCCACTCTACATTGCACAGCTTGACCCAGCAGCAGGTCCATAGAGACCGCTAAGACTAGCCAAAGCATGGATTAATTCTTGCTCTGTGCTGCAAAGGACGGAGGTCTGCTGAAGGTCACTAGATCACTCTTTGAGTTTGCTCTGTGGACTCTGCCCGCATTAAAGCAAAAAGAGGTCTCTTCTAAGCACCTGTTTCCAGTACTGAAGACCATGAATTAAATCTTTGCCATTGTTGTCACTGTGGCTGTTACCAGTGTGCAGTAGGAGCATCCCTTCTCAGGGGACATGGGGAATGGAGTGAGAACCCATCCAGCAGGTCATCCATCCCTGTACTCATTACTTGACTCTGATGAGGCCTTTTATGTTCCGCAGGCCATGAACTGTCCTGTTATCACAAGCCATAAAGCAACTTGATCCAGCAACACAAACACTGGCCTGATGGTGTTTCTGGCATTGGATGCATTGGGGAGGGCAGATCATGCAAATAAATGAATTAATGGTTAATGTTCTGGGGTTTTTTTTTGTGTAAATAGCAATGTCAACAACTCTTTATTCTTGCAAAATATAGCTATGGGTGTATCATGGCCAAATCTCTTCCACAGTGTCCTAAAACTGGCAGCAATACTTTGCTGAGATGTGCAGATGTGAACATGTAAGAAAACACACACGGAAAATCACAGAGCCGTAATACAGCCAGAGACAGCCACGTGCCCTGTGCCTTCCCCTATCTCCAGGACTTTGCTTTGTCATTCTATGCAACACACTGTGTTTCACCCCACGAAGCTCCGCAGAAGGACAGCCTTGCTGTCACCAGTGATGTGTCACAAAACTTCAAAAGTGACAAGGCTCCTTGGGTTCTGGCTAGAGGAACTCGGACACAGGCCGAAGTGGAAGGTTGTTTACGTGGGGAACAAGTTCTGCGGAGAGATACTAGCCGTCATTCTCTCTTTTGGGGATAATACCCACTGTGCAACTTTGAGTAGTCCCTAAAAGTAATACAAACTGAACGATGGCTGGAGGAGGTGGCAGAAACCTGGCTCGGAGGAGAGCACAGGCTGAGCTGTAGCAGATGTCTGCTTAGGCACCAGCCAGACAAAATCCTCTTTTGTCTCTCCCCTTACAAAACAGCAGTCAGATGCACCTCAAGATCTTGTGATGTTTGTGAAATGCTGTGGGGTCTTGGCAAAAGACACAGCGAGATGCCTGAGACTTGCTTACCTGGTCCACACATCTGCTAGTTGAACTGCATTTCTCATGTCAAAAGGAGAGGCCAGTTGTTTGTTTTTTTTCAAGTGCATAAGTGTTGAAATCCCCAGTTCTCTTCATCATTTCTGTTTCTTTAGCACTTTGGAAAAATCCTCCTCTGTGCTGATTCTCATTTCCATCTGGAAGTCTTCACTCTTGGACCCAAGTGTCGTGATGTGAATCAGGTACTGCCAAGGAATAACAATCTGTCCCATTACAATGACACTGGGTCCCTTGCTTTTAAAACAAGTCATTGGCATTGATACATTTGACAATAACAATATTGCTGCCTGCTGGTCCCATCCCCCTCCAATCTGTCCCCTTTCCCACTATCCTTCTGGACACAGAGACACTTGCGGATTATAATGCTGTTTTCCCATCTTCTGATTAATCCTCCCGCAGACAGTTAGTTACCCACACATATCATTGCAAGGTATCACAGAATCACAGAATGGTGGGGGTTGGCAGGGACCTCTGGAGATCATCCAGCCCAACCCCCTGCCAGAGCAGGGTCACCCAGCGCAGGCTGCACAGGGCCGCGTCCAGGCGGGTTGGAATCTCTCCAGAGAGGAGACTCCACACCCTCCCTGGGCAGCCTGTGCCAGGGCTCTGGCACCTCACAGGGAAGAATTTTTTCCTCCTGTTCAGGCGGAACTTCCCGTGTTGCAGTTTGTGCCTGTTGCCCCTTGTCCTGTCGCTGGGCACCACTGAGAAGAGTCTGGCCCCATCCTCTTGACACCCGCCCTTGAGATACTGATAAGCATTGATGAGGTCCCCTCTCAGTCTTCTCTTCCTCAGGCTGAACAGCCCCAGCTCCCTCAGCCTTTCCCCAGAGGAGAGATGCTCCAGTCCCCTCAGCATCTTTGTAGCCCCCACTGGACTCTCTCCAGTAGTTCCTCGTCTTTCTTGCACTGGGGAGCCCAGAACTGGACGCAGTACAGTATGTTTTCTGCCTCTTTTTTCCTTTCAAACCATTATGACCTGGAACAATTTCTACATCCATCACAGCTACTACATTTCAGACCATCTTCCCCAGCGGTCTCTAGAGACCGGAGACTGCCACCAGCACAGGCCTGTCCCCTTAGCCTGCTGTACAGCCCCACAGCCAGGGACAGTCCCTGTTGTTTCAAAGACGATTTCACAGCAGAGATGAAACAGGAGGACAGAAGAAAAGCACACACTCATAGAAAGACGGCTGAGGGGAGACCTTATTGCTCTCTACAACTACCTGAAAGGAGGTTGTAGAGAGATGGGGGTCGGTCTCTTCTCCCTAGTAAGAGATGACAGAACAAGAGGAAATGGCCTCAAGTTGCACCAGGGGAGGTTGAGATTGGACATTCGTAAAAATTTCTTCACTGAAAGGGTTGTCGGGCATTGGAACAGGCTGCCCAGGGAGGTGGTGGAGTCCCCATCTCTGGAGGTATTCAAAAGACATTTAGATGTGACGCTAAGGGATATGATTTAGTGGTGGACTTGGTAGTGATAGGTTAATGGTTGGACCCGATGATCTTGGAGGGCTCTTCCAACCAGAACAATTCTATGATTCTATGATTCTATAAAATTCCAGAGACTCCTTTCTCTAACACCTTCCCAGACCACAGCCCTTATGACCAGCATAAGAGTCAGGCAGAGGCATCTGCAAGACATCTGTGTCTCCAAGCCCTTCAGAAGTCCTCTGCAGCATCTCTGCCTGGCCGAGCTCTCCCATCACACCTTGGCTGGGCTACTCAGCACAGGGAAAATGCAGGTTTTGTGCCGTTACTCATATAGGCTGCTTGTTTTACCCCTGCAAAATGAGCGTGATGATATCAGCTGAAATAATACCTTTAGGGTTTAAACCCCTGGTGCTACCCCTCATGGAAACTCTGGGCCAGACTCTGACATGGTATAAATGAGTATAGCACCAGCAAAGTTGTTTAAGCTCCTGTAAATCAGGAAGGATCTGGATCCTTTGCCTCTGGTGCATCCCTGCATGTGTTGTCACTTAATAAGCAATAGCTAAGAATAACATTTAGTCTCCTAGCCTGAGTGCTGTGCAGAATATCAAAGTATTTCACCAGGAGTGCAATAACATGACTTTCTCTGTCCTTCACAATATAAAAATGTCCTCACCTCCCACATCCAGGGAAACAGTGAAGTCGCTTATCCCCTAAATTATACTGAAGTCAACAGAAGTGGCAGAGCCCTTGTTTTACCTGACGTTCCACTTGAAAAGGAGCAACGCAATAGCCTCTGTCATAGCAACTGCTCGTCCCTAGCAGACGAGCTGTCTCCAGGCTTCTCCGATTACATCTTTGCCGTTATAATTCACATCCTGCACTTATTAGCGATAAGGTCAATAGGAGCAAATACAATGGGAGCTGCTGAAAACTCTGTTGTTGCACATGCTCCCAACGACACTCGCTGTGCTACAGAAACCAAAAATAACTTCCTGGTCTCCCAGAGCGGCATGGAAAATATTTCCCTGTATTTTCTGGGTTATGGATAACTTCCCTTCTTTAGGTTTATGGTGCTATTTCTCCAGGAGAGCTGAACACAAATATCCCTCGGGGGCATGTGCCGTCTTCCTCTGCGCTCTGCAGAAGTGCTCGCACCCTGGAGATCGCCATGCTCTCCTTACAAGGGCAGAAAATCACTCTCCCTCACTTTTTCCGACTCCTACTTATGCATACACGGCTTTAACTCAATATTTCTCCCTTCCTTTCTTTTTTCCAACATCCTCAGCCTTATCTTCTTACTATAGAGCTCCTAATACTTGTATGAGAGTGTGAGCTCTCAGTGCATGCCCACAGCAGAGAGCAGTAACGTTGCTTGTGTCCTCGTTGTTCCTCTAAACGAACCCCTGAAAGTCCCAGAGGCCCTTTGCTACTTGTTTGTAGGGCAAGAGAAGGAGAAAGTGCTCCAGGAGCTCCATTTCTTCCCTAAGAGCAACCACATCTGCAGCTGCTAGACGGCATGACAGCAATGGACCAGGAAAATTGCTTCTGCTCAAGCAATCTAGACTTTTTTGCTTCTTCCTACCACTTTTCCCATTTCTTCCCATGCTGTCTGTCACCGCCTTCGCCTGGCTCTGGCTCTCAGTGGCGAATGCAGAGACTGTCTCTCTGCACCGGCAGGGTCTGCTCCACTTAAGAGCTTACGAATTATCTTTGATGGTCTGCAAACACTATCTGTTTTTGACAAACAGTTGTAAACTCCAGAACCACAGTGAGTGTCAGAGGAGATAGGAATGGGATATGAGAAGCCAGCCAGGTTGAGAGTGAGCAAGAAGTGTATCCAGGGACCTTTGTGAAGGTCAAATCCTGCAGATAAGCCACCATATCATAAAAGCTATTAGCACAAATTGTTTTTCTAGTGAGAATCCCAGTCCCTTTCCCTCCATATATTTGAAAATACAACTCACACCCACAAGGGGTGAACCTAGAACCGCTATTGCCATGACACCTGGAGCCCTCAGAAGCCAGCAAGGCCCCGTTGTGCTGTCATATGGAGACACGTGGTAAGTCCCTGACCTCACGTAGGATAAACAGGCAGGGCAGAGAGGGCAAAGCAGGGACAGGCAAAGTGTTCCCCTGTTGGGCAGGGGAAGAAGGGATTCAAAGCCCCTTCACTATAAATTTATTATTGCACTGGCCACAGAGAGGGATTCCTTTGCTGGGACTGATCAGTCTGGCTGACCCCAGGCTCCCAAAAGAGAATATGAACTTCTGTGTCTTTAAGTATACTAAAGGCTTTGACTTTCCCTGATCCAGCTGCAAAAAACACCAGCTTTCTTGACAGCTACAACTGTGGTAATGACTCATTGTCAGAGCAAACATCTGTGTCTCATCTAACATATGGTGCAGCACAAAAAGGGACCAAGTTATTCTGTAAGGAAACCAACAATGACCTGCTGATCAAGCCAAGAAGAGGAGTGCTTCAAGCTGGTTTGCACTGCTCTGCAGTCTCTAGAGTACTATTAAAATGTACAAGCATATGCAAGACCTGGAACAGGGATCACATGCCCTTTCCTAACCTCATATGCTGCATCCAAGTTAGAGATACTGAGTACCACAACTTGTGAGCAGCCAGCTGCTTGGGAAGCAAGCCTGGATTCAGTAGGAGGGATTGAATCCTGCAGGGCAGGAGTAGGATCTCCTCTGAAAGGTAAAATTCCCAACAATCACTGTACCAAGACTGCAAGGAGTCCCAGAAGCTCTGCACACCTAATTCTGCCAGCAAGAACATCTTCTACTTTTAACCTACCAGTAGAAATAGCAGCGACACGTTGGATGTGTGCAGAATGGTGTGTTTGCTCTCTCAGATGGAGAAAGCAGGATGAGCAGGCAGAGTCACCATAGACCACTGAGATCCTGCTCCACGTCCTTAGAGCTAAGTGACTATGTCCTTAGAGCTAAGTGACTGCGTGGGTCACACTAGGAAGGGCTGTCCTCAAAAAGCCACTGGCAGTAGTGAGGACTCCATCTGGCCTGGGAAATGGTCTGAACAACTGCACCATGGGGTGCAATTGAGAAGGACCCTGTACACAATCCAGCTGTCCTCTGCTGGCCATGAACCCCCAGCCTCCAACATGGCTCCAGTCACACCAGCTTTGGGGGTGAGCCTAGAAACTGGACTCGGTTATGGCCCAGCCAACTGCAAAATGCCATGCTGGGGGACAGCTGAGCAACTTTGGAGTCTGGGAGCCTGGATATCATGCTAAACATGGTCATTTAGCCTTTGGGTATGTCTGGTCAGGGCCCTGGCTTTGCAGCAGGCAAGGAGGGCAGCTGGCTTCAGGTCACCATTGTCACCAGAGTCAATGACTGGCATCTGTTAAGGAAAAGTGAGCCCAGAAGTGTCCTGCTGTATTGTCACCAACATGTTACCTCCGAGGTCATGTCTAGTCCAACCTCCTACCCAAAGCAAGGTCTGCTATGGACTCAGACTAGGTTGCTATGGACTCAGACTAGGTTGCTCAGGGCTTTACTCAGCCTGGTCTTAAAAACCTCAAAGGATGGAGACTGCACAACCTTGCCCTGTCCATCCATCCAGGCAAAGAGCTGATCTGGGGGTCCCACTGAACAAACCCCCACCTCCTTCCCCCCATCAGCCCAGGTAATGAAGCCATGGGTAGCCCTACTCTGTTGAACATGGGAGCCACATCGCCTGGATCTGAGCCTGTAACACCTCCAGGACCAAGGAAGGCTGACACATCCCTGTGTACATAGGGAAAAGCTCTAGAGACATCAAACCATGCGCAATGCTACAAGTCCAGTGTTGAACTTGCTAAAAGAGTCCAGTGTTGTACTTGCTGCCTCTGCTCATTGCCAGCCTGTCCCCTGCCTTTCCAAGAGCTCCAGTACTCTGCTTGGCTCCCTGCTTTTACTAGCAGAGGATCTTCCTGCTCTTTGAGTCAGCCAGAGCCACAACACTGCAGATGAAATGAGAACTACCATCCCATAGGATGTCACCTCTTGGAGGCTTGGCCTCATGATCCAGGCCTTGAGGGAAGGATAATGCCAGAGCAGAAACTCCTGCTTCAAAAGATGCCTCCACACTGGCAGCAGAAGGATCTTGGTGGCAGTGAATCGCTGCAGCCTTCAAAGTGACCTGGGAAGCTGTCTCAGCTACTGCTGCTGGGAAAAGACAGCCTGGACTAAAGGGGAAACCACTTTCTGGTTGCAATGTTGGAGTCTGTGTGGGGCTGGACACTTCTGTTTTCATACACGCGTGTCACATGGTGGCTTGTGTCCTTTGCTTGTAGGTCAATATGGATACACACAGGCATAACATAGCCAAGGGTCTACCTCAGGCAGTTGGATGGACACTGAGGGGGAAAGGAACATCTTTCCAGTGAACTATGTGGTGTTCACTTCTCCAGCACTAGCAAGGCCCAATTTATGTGGAGTGCTCCAAGTGAGAAAAGCAGAAAGCTCCCCAGAGTGATGGATGTTGGGTTGGGTTTGGTATTGAGACTCATGGCCTCGGGGAACCTAAGAACTTCCAAAATCCCAGCAGAGCATTTCAGCCTTGACTCCCAGCTGCTACTGCTGAAGATCTTGCTTTGGAGTCTTCAGCCTGGGATGTCCAAACACCAGGCCACACGTACTGAAAGGATATTCTTAAAGTGGGAAAAAGACCCCAACACCTCTCATATCACCACAAACTCTCTAGTTCAATTTCAGATCCATTGAGGAGGGGAACAGTTCAGAAGAGTTATTCTTTAATCTAAATCAAATTTTGGGAGTTTGAATGCTCCCCTGCCTGACATCAAAACCAAGGTAAAAGAGCTTGAAGAAAAATCAGGGGTCATGGAGAAACATCCTTCCCTCCCCCCTTCCCTGCCACACAACTGCTGCCCAAAGTCTCGCACAGCCTTCTTGGGCCTTGCACCACTGTCTCTCCCAACACACACCCTCTCACCTGCATCACTACAGACTCACACCCTTCCGCTCCTTAACTCCAACCCCGTCTGCTGTCTGAGCCAGACCCATAACAGGGCACATGGTCTATGGCCACTTCTCACCCCCATGCATTGCCCACCAATACCGAGATGCAGCTGATTTCACACCAAATTCCTCCTGTGGTCTTGTCCTCCCTCCCAAGCCAGATCCTCTCCAAGCCTATGGCCTCCTACCTTCTTCTCCTTCTTGCTCACCTCAAACCAAGACTCCAACCCCTAGCCTCTGCTCTCCACCTCCTTGACCCTGTTCTCCCTGACTCCCTGTCCTCCTCAAGAGGAGACTTCCCTACATCCAGCCCATAAACCTCACCAGCTCCTTCTTCTCTTCCATGCCTTCTACCTCCTCCATGGTCCAAACCATGGGTGTTTTAGAGCCAGCCCATCCTAGTGTAGGGAACCATTTAGTTTACTCCTGCTTTTTTATGGGATCAGATGTGACAGCAATGAACACAACAGCAAAGCTCTCCTAGAGGCAACATACGGAGACTGGACTTCAGATCTAATGACTGGGAACCATTTCAAGTGTTAATCATTCTTCTTTGTTGTTCTTTATCCAAGTTGAAGCTAAATCTTAATCTCCTTAATCCCACTATTTCCATGTGAAAGGTCTGTGGGCAATGTGGGAGATGATAAACTCATTTATTTCTCTTAGAAGTTATGTCAAGGAGCACGACGGGAAGATCCGCATAGGCAGGAATTTTTAGCTACAGTCCCCCAGGGTGCGAGAGCCGTGTTCTTTTTTCAAACCTGATTAATTCTGCATCAGTTGGGCACATTACAGACACCATTTTCCTGAAGTCTACAGTGTATTCCCTGGGCCACAGCTGCTGCTTCCGCCACGACTTGCTATTTGTGGAGTGATTGCACCCGACAAATAGCAATGGGAGAGATTTCAGGAATGACTCAGAGGCAAAGGCAATTTCACATCCAATTTTACATCCAAGGACAGCTTTTCACTGGTTATAGAAATATGAACGAATGAGGCTTTTTCCTGCCTCAGCACGCTCTTGGGATCTTGTTGAACGTCACATCTTGAGCCACGGGCAGTCCATTGCCCTTCAGCTTTTCTCTGCTCCAGGCACAAGGGACAATGACTATCAAATCCTCGTCCCATTTCTTGGGTTTCTCCCAGGTTGGTGACAGTGTGCTGGTTTGGATGTACCCTTTTTTCCCCTGGAGGAGCTGCCAGTGATGGGTATCTCCATCCTGTCCTACCTTTGTGAGTCACCAGGATTTACTCACTGGCTTTTGTCTCCCGGCCTGGATGTCCTGAGACAGTGCACATAGATGTGCTGGGATCTTGCCGATTTGCACATCGAGGGGCCATTTACACCTGCCACTTGTGCAGCCCTTTTGCTGTTTGTCCCTTCTGGTGCTTCTACACCAATCTTCGCCCAATCTCCATTCTTGCCTGTCTCAACATTTCCATTATAATTCCCCAACGCACGTAAAATCCCTTCTCCCGTTGACAGCATAACAACATCTTCACAATGGGGAAAGATGTTGCCACACAGGAATCTGTACACACAGATCGCAGCTGAACCAACCTGGTCTGAACCTTGTCCCTTGTCCTTTCAGGCCCACAAAGAGCAAATCTGGGACCAACGCACACTCTTGAGCCTCCCACCAACCAACTAAAATGTGGGAAAACATGGGAGAATGGCATTGCCCGGGAGCAGCGCTATTCAGCTATCTGGACAGGTGAAGATTTGCTGACTGCTTGATGGTAGCTTAGAAAGGCATGTCCATATATGCTCAGCAGCAAAGTAGATCTGAGACATTTCAAACACAATCCCAAGCTCCTGTGGGAAATATTGCAGGACCAGCAGATTCAGGCTATTGCTCTTCAAATCCTTTTGCTAGAAACAGCTGTAAAGTTTTAGCCACTATGGTGTAATCAGCCAAGCAACGTACCCTGAGCCAGAGTTATATGTTCACACTGGGCTGTCCCTAGGAGATCGTTTCTCTTTGCTGGTAGCGCATTGATGTGGATTTATCTCAGGGAGGTCTAAGACAACAGCAACCCTCCCTCCCTCCCCTCCAGCACCATTCAGCAGAGCACAAGCTCTCTCTGCCCCAGCCTGGGGAGGTCTGTAACATGTTGTCTCCTCCTGTCAGCCCTGCGGCCACCTGCAGCCCTGGCATGGTACTATCTATATCTCTTCCACTCCTCAAAAGCCCAACTAACCCATGTTCCCTTTGGAAACAAATTTGTGTGTGTCATCATCAGAGATAGATGTTGGCCACCTGCATCCCACCTTGGAGAAGACAGCACGTCTACCAGCTGCGTAGCACATGACACCGCTGGTGCAAGCTGCCAGGGTCAGTGTGCGCAGCTGGGGCATGGTAGGAGCATCCTCGGGCTGCAGTGATGAATTAGCAATAGCGAGCAGCCAACCTGGCAATAACAAGTGCTCAAGCGCCATCAGGGTAATCAGAATTGAGACTGTTCCCCTTCACATCTAGTCCTTCCCGCAGCGCTCGCCAAAGCCCATTCAGGAAATAAAGCAGCAAGCGGCAGATGTCAGCAGAGCAGCTTGCAAGCTGCAACGTTGCCGAGTTTCTGATACGATCCCAGAGCTGGCATAATCGCCAAACAATTAAAAATGGATCTTAAGTTCTCAGTTTCCAAAGCACCCAGGATATTAATTACTGGTGACAGAACATCAAGCAGGGCGGTATACGGCCGCAGTAGTGACAGCCCTGCAGCTGCAGGGCCCACCTGCTGATGGAGAGCCAGAGAGACCTTGTCCTCCGCTGTGGGTAAAGCTGCCCCTGTTACCACGTCCCTGCTAGCTCTCCACCTCTGCCTCTGCTTCTGCAAAACAAGCAACATTATCCATACTACGTACCGTGGGAACATGGAGACCTGGCCCAGACTGTGCCTGCCATCTCCGAAAACCATGTGGACAGGAGCTGCTGTTGCTCCCAGGTTTTAGTTTTTCAGAATCTGGCTTTGTTCCACGTCGCAACAATATTCCAAAAGTTTTGGGGTTTGGGGTTTTTTTCCACAGAAGAAAATTACATGGCAGGTGATACAGAGGAGAATGGAAGGGGAATTTCTTTTTTTTTTCTAATTGGGGTTCAGTTTTGATGTCTAACTTTGTGTTAAAACATCATTATTTCACAAGTTGGAAACACTCTTCTCAAAACACAGATTCAAAAAAATGTCTTTCAGAAATACTAAAACTCAGCTTTTCTCTATCATTAGAAAGTGGGTGAAATCCCCCCGGCTCCAGGAACCCCCCACTTCGCAGTGGAGGTGCATTTGCCCCCCAGGAGAACATCCTCCTACCTGCACATCTATTGCTGCGTGATCGGGATGGTCTGTGGCTACAGGCAGTGATGCACACAAAGCTGTCGTCCAAACGCAGGGCTGGAAATTCAGATGGGAAACCTTCAGGGTGAACATGGCAAGTGCCACCCCTGCAGTTCTGAGCAGTGTCCCTCTGACCTACTGCCAGAAGCCAACCCTTGACCACTACCTCTATATCACCAACTCCTGCACTCCAAATATTCCTTATATTCCTGCTGTAATTCCCCATCCTGGAAATTACACATTTGTGCATCCCTTCCACTTCCAGAATTTGCCCGTTCTGTGATTTTTTTCTCCTCTCAGGAAGAGCTTTGAGCACCTTCACAGACAGATGTGCAGCAGGTCACTCCTACCTCTTTTTCTACGGTCTGACCCAGGCTGAGCCTTTTCTTTGTGGTCTTTCGAAAGTAACGTGTCTCACAATGCCGAATCGCTGCCCTCCAATTTCAGGAGGACTAATAGCAGAGATGATAATTAATGTGATGGAGAAGTAACAGTAATTACCAGTAGATACTAACGCCTACTTTTACTGCCATTGTTATTAATATTAATAATAGTAATTGTTGTTATTTCTCTGGCAATTAGAAGAGTAATAGTGTTATTGCTGTTATTATATGCTGTTGTCATTGACCTGTAACCCTGAAGGACCTGGACAAGCTCAAGAGGTGGGCCCGGGTGAACCTCATGAGGTTCAACAAGGCCAAGTGCAAGGTCCTGCACATGGGTCGGGGCAACCCCTGGTATCAATACAGGCTGGGGGATGACGGGATCGAGAGCAGCCCTGCTGAGAAGGACTTGGGGGTGTTGGTTAATGAGAAGCTCGACACGAGCCAGCAATGTGCGCTCGCAGCCCAGGCGGCCAACTGTATCCTGGGCTGCATCCCCAGCAGCGTGGCCAGCAGGGCGAGGGAGGGGATTCTGCCCCTCTGCTCTGGTCTGGTGAGACCCCACCTGCAGTGCTGCGTCCAACTCTGGGGCCTCAGCACAAGAAGGACATGGACCTGCTGGAGCGAGTCCAGAGGAGGCCACAAAAATGCTCAGAGGGCTGGGGCACCTCTGCTGTGAAGACAGGCTGAGAGAGTTGGGGTTGTTCAGCCTGGGGAAGAGAAGGCTCCAAGGAGACCTTATTGTGGCCTTTCAGTACTTAAAGGGGGACTATAAGAAAGATTGGAACAGACTTTTTAGCAGGGCCTGCTGCAATAGGACAAGGGGTGATGGTTTTAAACTAAAGGCTGGACATACGGAAGACATTTTTCACAATGAGGGTGGTGAGACACTGGCACAGGTTGCCCAGAGAGGTGGGAGATGCCACATCCCTGGAAACATTCCAGGTCAGACTGGACGGGGCTCTGGGCAACCTGATCTAGTTGAGGATGTCCCTGCTCATGGCAGGGGGGTTGGACTGGATGGCCTTTAAAGGTCCCTTCCAACCCAAACTGTTCTATGATTCTATGACCTCAGAGTGCTGGTCATGGGTGAGGACACTCCTGTTCTAGGCTTTCTATGAGCAAAGCCAGCCATGGTGGCCCAAGCCTCAAAGCACAAGCCAAGAGACAGCTTGGGGAGATGCTGAAATGGAGGTGAAGGACGTGGGGACATGAGACGTTGGTGTCAGCACCCTGGTATGGGCGAATGGGTCAGGAGATCCAGAGCCATTCCCCATCTCCACCACAACCTTCCCGCATGACCTCCAAGCAGGCATTTAGAAAGCCACTGGGGACAGGAGGCAGCTGCAGGTTACAATGGTTAATTGTAAGTGTCTCCATGGGCCTTAGGTGCCTGATCTCACATTACAGACATCAAAGAGCTAATCAGCACTGTCAGTGGAGACTAATAAGCAATTTAACTGACTGAATGTACAGCCAACCCACTTGCCTAAACATAGGCACCATATGTTATTTGAGATGCTCGGACGTACCGCTGACTGAAACCCACTGAGCCTCTTCATGGCGCAGTTCCCCATCTGTCAGATGGAGATGCTATGGCTCACTCCTTTACAACTGCGTGTTTCGACACTCCATCCTCCATGGTAAGAGGAGTCCAGAGCTCTGCGCTTGACTGATAGACATCAATTCTATCACTAGCAACATAAGAGTTTCGTTTTGTGGTAAAGCCACGATGCTCAGTGCCTGATTTAACTCACAGTGCTGGGCTCCTATATGGATCTCATGTCTGGATGTAAGATCTCAAGATGAGCCAAATGCTACCTATATATTTTGCATATATTTGCACACTTCAACTCATCTTGGAAGCCTACGACAACTCCAGCTCCATGTGCTGACCACATCTCTAACAGTAATTCACTGCCTACCAGTCAGGAACTTTGCAGAAACCAGTGTTGGTCCTGGTCCGCAACGTTCAACATGCTTTGTTGCAGGAGCAACACATGAGAAAAGGGACTCCTTGTCCTCCCCCCAGGTATGCAGCAGGTTGTACTAGAGACCTCCCAGGGTCCACTCCCACCTGAATTATCCTACAATTGTAGGCTCCTGCAACAAAGCATATTGAACGTTGTGCCCACCGGTGTGGCCTCATGTCAGGAAGGGCACTTTGAGCGGCAGGTTTTTGTTGATTCCAGAATAACAGCATTTGTGCCATTTGTCCTTCGCTCACATCTCCTCTGTGCCAGGAGGCCTGGGGGGCTCTGCCCTGACAGCAAAGCCCAGGTTGGCCCGGGCAGACCTGGCCGTGGAAAGCCTGCCAAGGTAGGGTGGCCGGGGTGCACCACCACCTCAGTCCAACTCTGGGCAACAGCACAGCAGGGCCAGAGCGTTATCTTTGGCCCCTCTCCAGCAGGTGACTGACCTTCCCGCTTCTGAACAGGGCTTTTGCCAACAAAACAGTATTTGCAACACATTATTTACGAGCCAGGCAGGTAATAGCAGTTAACCCGTTGCTGTTACGGTCGCCTTTCCTTATGTGCTTCGTGAGGATGACAACTTTGAGCCCTGGACTATGGCTACGCAACCAGACGGGCTCCCCGTCCCAGGATGCTTTTACTTTTTCTGCATCCAGCTCCTCCATTCACTGTATCTCATAGGACAGCCTCCCTCCGCCCAGCTGGTCTGCCCACATCACGGACAGACACATCTGTCCACGGGGCCACGAGTGGTGTGGGAGAGGTATAAAAAACAAAGCTTCTCCCTGTTAACATTGGTGATGCTTGTTAGATGGAATTCGTGATTTCCTCCTCTTGGCCCAGGGCCACGGGAAGGACTCTTTGTTACTCAGCGCCCTGTTTAATCATTTACGCCAGGGCAAAGTCAAGGTGGGACAGACACTGTGTTCCCAGGACCTCGGTGCCTGGGGAGGTGTCACACTGCCAGGACCCCCAGCCTGCCCCTCCTGCTTCTGCAACCCCACACCGGGCTGGCCCGGGGACTCCCCACCGCTGCGGCATAGTCCTCATGAAAGTCTGGGTTATCTGGAGGGGGTTTCAAACCGCCGTCAAGGTACACATCTCCCAGGTAATGCCATTCCTGTGCTTCACACTATGTGCCTACTTGACCCACACCCAGTTCCCTGCCCTC
The DNA here is from genome assembly GCA_009819775.1 of Phoenicopterus ruber ruber. Lineage (NCBI taxonomy): Eukaryota > Metazoa > Chordata > Aves > Phoenicopteriformes > Phoenicopteridae > Phoenicopterus > Phoenicopterus ruber. Next base: position 166,441,967 of record CM020216.1, on the reverse strand, counting down.
CCCACCCAAGGAGAATTAATTCATTCCTACCCATGGCGAGACTCCCTGGCTGTTACCTGGTGACCTGCTAACAAACACAATCTCCGTGCCATGATACTGACACTCTATCTGAGCCCCGAAAGGTGCCAGTGGGCACCCTGGTCCCTCCCCTGGGGTCAGGAGCACCTCTGCACTCCCCACCCCCAGTGCCATGCACTGGGGGTATTCACATTCCTGGTGGGCGAGCCCCTGGCCTTGTGCTCTTAGGAGAGCTTTGCAGGAGGACAGATAGTACCTGGTATAACAAAGAGTTAGCTTGGCGTGCAGAGCAAACACCTGTTGTGGTAGAGAGCTGATGCAACATTAACCCATGAGTATTTTGTGCAGAATCATAGAATCATAGAATCATTCTGGTTGGAAGAGACCTCCAAGATCATCGAGTCCAACCGTTAACCTATCACTACCAAGTCCACCACTAAATCATATCCCTTAGCACCACATCTAAACGTCTTTTGAATACCTCCAGGGATGGTGACTCCACCATCTCCCTGGGCAGCCTGTTCCAATGCCCGACAACCCTTTCGGTGAAGAAATTTTTACGAATGTCCAATCTCAACCTCCCCTGGTGCAACTTGAGGCCATTTCCTCTTGTCCTGAAGAAGCAAGAACCAGCAGCGGGGCTTGATCTAGGGATCTCTTTGCAACGTGTACCGTTGACACGGTTCAAGGAGCTCTGTGCGTGTCATTCACTGGATCGTCTGCTCACAGCCCCAGAGCCCCGAGCACTGTAAACACTGTGGGAACAAGAGCATCGGTAAGACATAAACAGGAAGACTAAGAGAAATTTGTGTGTCACCGATGGGAGGGCCTTGTTTCCAAAGTAACTGGGTGGATCTTCAAACCACTGAGAGCAGGACTGGGAAGGACGTGAAGAGGTGACCTCGTCCTTCCCTCTGCCCCAAGGCAAGATCAAGCATGCCTGAACCAGTCCTGAGAGCTTTCAGTTTACCCTGCCCTTGAAACATCCGGGCCCACAACATTTGTTGCCCCCAACTCTGCCAAGTCCCCACCTCAGTTTCCCTACCTGTAAAGGAGGAATGAACAGAACAAGTGGATCCATTGCTGGTTTATTGGGAAGGAAGGAAGTGAGGAGGGGAACCTTTGGCTGATGGTTGATGATTTGCAAACATCTGGTGAAAAGCAAGAAATAAGCATGGAGTATTGCGTACGTATGGGCGTTTATGCCTGTTGATATGGGTTTGGTACAGCTACAAAGTGCTGCCAGTGTCTTATGCAAGATGGTCCAGGTGTGCATACACGTGAACATTTGCTGCTTCTTGTGCTCCTCCAAGCATAAGATGGACATTTGCCTCACAGAGGAGTTCCCAGTGCAGGGACCGTGATCAGATTTCCAAGGGATACCAAGTATCTCCTTTTAACTGTAGTTTGTAGTAAACTTTGCTACAAACTTTGTATTTTATTGGTCATGGAAAAGGGTGGGAATCACAGGGCTGGATATTTGGTAGGTCAACATTTGGTAGATTGGGCCAGCATCCTACTTCAGCAAGGGGAGTGGCAAGAAGATTATTATTTGTGTCTGATAATGCATATATCTGAATCCCATGTGAGCATATCATTGCCAGTACACTCCAAAGTGTTTTAAAAAGGGCAGCGTTTTTATGGCATTAATTGTGTTACCCTCAAGGTTTGAACTCTACTGCTTTGGAAGACATCCTGAGCTTCCAAAGCTGGTTAATGTGGGTCCAGGTCTCTGGTCAAGACCAAATCAACCCTTTCCCTGAATTGGTAACTCTCAATCCTGTGCAAAACCATGCCATCAGCTTGGACTTGAATATTCGTATTGCATCAAGGCACACCTCAAACAGGCTCTGTGTGCAGCAGACATCTCAGAGAGCCTCATGACATCTACCAGCCTCTCCTGACCACTGCAGAGAGACACTGCAGGATCTGCCCAGGATCTACAGGTTTTCTTGGTGTGATTCTCCAGTGCCCCATATTAAACATTATGGCTTATCCCTGTGCAAGAAAGCAAGGGCCACGAAAATGACCAGAGGGCTGGAGCACCTCTCCTATGAAGACAGGCTGAGAGAGTTGGGGTTGTTCAGCCTGGAGAAGAGAAGGCTCCGGGGAGACCTTATTGAAGCATTTCAGTACTTAAAGGGGGACTATAAGAAAGATGGGGAAAAACTTTTTAGCAGGGCCTGCTGTGATAGGACAAGGGGTGATGGTTTTAAACTAAAGGAGGGGAGATATAGGCTAGACATAAGGAAGAAGTTTTTCACACTGAGGGTGGTGAAGCACTGGCACAGGTTGCCCAGAGAGGTGGGAGATGCCCCATCCCTGGAAACATTCCAGGTCAGGCTGGACGGGGCTCTGGGCAACCTGATCTAGTTGAGGATGTCCCTGCTCATGGCAGGGGGGTTGGACTAGATGGCCTTTAAAGGTCCCTTCCAACCCAAACTGTTCTGTGATTTACCTTGCTTGCCACAGGTACCATCTCCTACCCAGCCATGTGAGAGACAGGGAACCGGACACCATCTCTCCAGTAGGACCTGTCAGCCTAAGCCAGTGCCTCAATGACTGTGTTAGATGTAACTAAAAGCAAGAAGAGAGCCTGTTTGGAGACAGGAGGGGGTGAAGGCTACAACATAGGCTGTGGTTCATAGAGTCCTTTGGGTGCTGGAGCTCATTCAGAGGCACAAGCCAATTTCAGCTGGCTGAAATCACTGTCCGATCGGCTGCACGTCCACTGGAAAACAGGGGGAGCCACAAAGAAAGCAAGGCTGAAAACCAGGCTCTTAAGCCCAGATGCTCTCCTGCACTGTAACAAGCATTCAAACATATATTCCAGAAACCTCCAGTGACTCCAGTGTGACAAAGGATTGGGGAAAAAAAGGCAAAGACAAGTAGGATTTTTTTCTCAAATTTGGACAGTAGTTTTGGCACTTGCCAGAAGACCAGAGCAAACTTCGCTGAAGTTGGTTCAGTGTCCTATACCTTGTTATGTTCCTAATTTAGCTCTTAAGTCACTGCTCCAGTCACTACTTTGAACACTAAACCTGTGTCATTAAATCATCTCGCAGCCCTCCGGGGAACAGTTAAGACTCAGGATGGCCTCTCAGCATTACTGTGCAATTTAGCTCTGCTTAATTCCCATTAGCTGAGAAAAATGATGAAAATGTATCTAGGAGACCAGCGATCAGCAATACAGCTTCTATTAACAGATGCACAAGCCCAACTTTCCATTGATAGTAATTGCCGAAAACTAGGACCTCATGATTTATCCAAGGCTCTTAAGAGCTTGATATCTGCTGTTCTTCTGGCACAGACATGCAAAGTTTAAATATAAAACCTGCCTTGAAAAGTTCTGTGCAATCCAATCAGCCAGTAAATTTCTTACAGATGATAGCGCACTGATCCTGGCATAATCCAATGTTTCATAAATGTCTTAAAAGATAAAGGCATCATTTTCCGCTCAAATGACAGAGGAGATTCACATCTCTGCAAAGTAAACACTGGCAACGGTCTTGCATAACAGCCAGCAATATTGCTAAAATTCTCCTCTGTGCTTCCTTACAAGGGCAATTACATAATGAGAAGCCTTCATCTATCAAAAGCAATCCTTTTCATTAAATAAGATGCTCTGGTGTAAGTGCACAAGCGCCCATCAAATGGGAGGGAAGGGAAGGTAGCTGGATTGCATCACCTGACAGACCAGGAAAGAGGATTTTTAACCATTTAATGGCTCATCCCTGCTTGCTGTTTTCTTTTGTTGAGTTCTAACTCCAGTTCTAAGAGTATGTTTGAAGGAGTGCACCAAGACCCTTCGACTCACGAATCACGTCCCCAACATGCAAGGCCCGGAGCTTACAGAGTCGCACGTGCCCCATCCTTCTTTGTAAGACAAGGATTGTACCTACAAAGGAGAAGGGGTCAGAGCAAGACTGGCTGAAAGACCTGTGGGTGCAGAACTGCCAAAGAAGCCTCACTTGATCCTTCCCAAAACTTTGAAGAACTAAAGACACTGTCCTGCTCAGCCAAGCTCCTCTAGGGACAAGTAGTTCTGCTGCTCCCTCTGCCAAAGGGTCCCTTAGTTCCTAGTTTATCCTAAACCCCAATGAGATCTGCAAATTAGGGCAATTACTGCTCAAATCTTAAGGTCAGGAGCGGGTGTCTGCACGTGAGCTTGCCATCTAGATTCCTGTCGTGGTTTAACCCCAGCTGGCAGCTAAGCACCACACAGCCGCTCGCTCACTCCCCACCCCCAGTGGGATGGGGAGGAGAACAGGAAAAAAGTAAAACTCATGGGTTGAGATAAAGACAGTTTAATAGGACAGCAAAGGAAGAGAGAACAATAATAATAATAATAATGATCAAAGAATATACAAAACAAGTGATGCACAATGCAACTGCTCACCACCCGCTGACCGATGCCCAGCCCAGCCCCAAGCAGCGATCCCTCCCCAGCCAACTCACCCCCCCATTTATATGCTGAGCGTGATGCCATATGGTATGGAATATCCCTCTGGCCAGGCTGGGGCAGCTCTCCTGGCTGTGCCCCCTCCCAGCTCCGTGTGCCCCTCCTCGCTGGCAGAGAAGGGGAAGCTGAAAAGTCCTTGACTTAGTGTAAGCACTACTTAGCAACAACTAAACCATCAGCGTGTTATCAACGTTATTCTCCTACTAAACCCAACCCACAGCACTATACCAGCTACTAGGAAGAAAATTAACTCTATCCCAGCTGAAACCAGGACAACTCTGTAGCATCCACGGGGAGACAATGCCTACTAAGAGATGTCCTAGCCATGCCTGTTTTTCTCGAAGGGTGAATCTGCTGCAATGTGCAACACTCCTACTATTTCTCTGCATCAGCTCTGCAAACACATACAGCAATGGGCACCATTGGCACCACCTCCTGATCAGTAGAGAGCTACAGACAGCAGCTGTCTCAGGACAAATTACATCAAGAGCCATAATATACGTGTTCTGAAGGGCCATGTCCAGTTTTAAAACCATCAAATATGCTAACTAACCTATTATGAAAGATCTCTGCTGTGTTGTTAACAAGAGCCGCTGGGAGAGCCTGGGCTCTAACACAGTTTGCTACCTCACAGGAAAGCCACGGGACCTCTTGCCCTCACTTGGGCTTCCTCTTGAGTTGGTGGCTCAGGTTAGGACACAAATATTGTCCTCAAGGAAGATAAGGCCAAATTGTGCAGGGGCCCTGAGGATGCCCATTTGGGTTTGGGATGGGCCTCACATCTCTGTGCTTATTGCCTCTTCATGGTGCATCTGCAAGGGGAAAATAAAGGAGTGAAAGGACCGGATTTAACACACGCGATCTCCTCTAAGGCAGCTGAGTGAGGGATGTAATTCAGTGAAGTGCCTTCCCTCAGCAGGAGAGACTTTCCTGACTGCTGCTAATGAAATAGCAGGAAACAGTATTTTCCTGCTCAGACCTGGCAAGCCAACAGCACGGAGGGGGATTTTTGGCAGAGTTCCTCTAAAAGAGCAGAAGGTAACACGGTAATTGGATGAAGGCAAGTGGGAAGCAAAGAGAAGGTGGCCATGACAGCAAGGTTGCTAGGGAGGAGGTCAAAGTCTGCGAGACAGCTCGGGACAGAGTCGTGAGCTGGAAAGGGAAGGGAAGCAAGCACAAGGAGGAGGAGATGGAGCAAGGAAGAAATGGGACAGGGACGGAGGGGAAGGAGATGGGTATCCCCAGAGAGTTTCCACCTGGGGCAGATCTGGAAGAGTCCTGGCGTACAACACTGCTATGTCCTGCTGATGTTTCTGGGCCTCCTAAAGGGACCATCTCCTCTACAGAGCAAAAATGTGAAACCAGATGGATTTTGTTCAGATTTTTATTTCTGAAAAGATCCCACTTTATATTCAGGCTGATCCAGTTGTGATCTAGAAGTCCCACGTTATCTTTCACTGCCATTTCTTTGGCTTCAATTCAGGCCCCTTAGGTTTCAAGGCTAAAATGATGCAACATGTCCCGCTCCCACAACCCACCCAACCTCAATACTTTCCTCCAGCAAATAAATTCCTGCCTCTGAAGCTGCAGCTGGTTCTCATGGTGGCAAAAGGAGTTGATATAACTAGCACAGAAACACGTACCAAAGCTGGAGGATACTGGCTGTGGTCCTCCCTCCTGTCACCAGTATGACCCAGGCCACAAAGCCATCATAGAATCGTAGAATCATAGAATGGTTTGGGTGGGAAGGGACCTTTAAAGGTCATCTAGTCCAACCCCCCTGCAATGAGCAGGGACATCCTCAACTAGATCAGGTTGCCCAGAGCCCCGTCCAGCCTGACCTGGAATATTGCCAGGGATGGGGCATCTCCCACCTCTCTGGGCAACCTGTGCCAGTGTCTCACCACCCTCAATGTGAAAAACTTCTTCCTTATATCTAGTCTGTATCTCCCCTCTTTTACTTTAAAACCATCACCCCTTGTCCTATCGCAGCAGGCCCTGCTAAAAGGGCCTCCTGCATCCTCCTGCAATGGCACAGTTTCAGTGCTGTATCGGCTCATCCAATCCAGGACTTACAGAGTGGGGAACTACAAGCCCAAGAAGGTACAGGAGAGGACCTAGCAAACTTGAGGACCTAGCAGACCCTTGCAAATCATTCACTGCAATGGACAAGCTGTCCTTGGAGAAGTGGAACAATGAAACCTGTTGTTTTACAGATCGGAGGGGGTTTTAGAGAGAGAGTGTGGAGATTTTTAGACTTCTGCTCTGGAGTAGAATCATGGAATCATAGAATCATAGAACAGCTTGGGTTGGAAGGGTTTAAAGGTCAGTAAAGTGTACTCATAGCATTGTATTTCCATTAGTGGAGGCACTGAAAGAGCCTTTTCCTCTATCCAGCAACCAATATTCACAAAAGTGGCAGGAATTCTGATATCTAAGATCTTTGGCATTTCACCAGACTTGGCTAGAATGAGTAAAGGATTCAAAGGTATGGAAGAGTGAAGGGGAAAAAGCACATCAAGAGAAAGCAAGGCAGTATTAGCTTTTTATCTCTAGTATATCAAAAATCAACATCCTTAGCTATTGACTGTGATATTCATTAGCTATTGCAGGATCTTGCCTTGAAAAGATGGCTCAGTCATTTCAGAGTTTCAAGATGATTTTGCCACCTCCAGTTAGTATTTTCAGGAAAAGCTGGACACACGCTGAGAGGAGGAGAGTAAACACAAGGCGTTTGTCTGACTAATTTTTGACATACGTTCACGCGGGCGGTTGTGCAGTGAATAGACTCATTGAAAGTGCGTTTCAAAGCCAGGCATGAGATTGGCTGCAGAAAACAAAGTTTTTGTTGGAAAGCATTAGCACTGGAACTAAATACCTGTTGTGCTCTGCCCATGGGAAGGCTGCAGCTTATCTCCCCAGCAGCGAGAAAGCAACCCAGCCCCACCAGCAAAACAGAAGACAGCAGTGGGATTAATCAACAGAGCCCAAAGAAGAGAAAGTGCAGGAACAAGCTGTTAGTACTGTACTCAGAGAATAGACCTGCTCTAGGAAGACACTTTCAAATACTCTAGGATGAGATGAGAAAAGGCTTTTAAGATCAATTAGTCTTTGCAAATGATCCCCTGCGATCCCCTGCGATCAAGTTTCCATGGGTCTGGGGAAGGTAATACACGGGTTGTGGTGGGAACCGGGGCACCTCTCCATCCTCTGAGTATCAGCAGGGTAAACATGATGCTGGGACAGTAGAAATGTCAGAGCCTGCACCAGGCAGAAGAAAAAAATATAAGGAAAACTGCTGATGTTGCAGCCAAGGGAACTGAAAAGCTCAACTGACTTAGAGCAGGTCACTTCCATAGAGCTTGCAAATTGCCTTCAAATTATCCGGTCAAATGAGCGTTAGATAAGCAGAGTCTTTTGGGGCCTTTGGGGGAATTCAGACAAGAGGGTTGTTCAGCAGCTGGGTGATGACTAAAACTTTCTGAGGCAGGTGGGGGATAAATCACTGCTGTAGACCGAAGACTCGGCTGGGCTGCAGGACAGGCTGGGAGGGCGTCTGAGGAAACCTGGGTGGCTGAGCTGGGGCAGGGGCAGGGTCCGTCCTGCCCAGCCACCACATCCCCGAGCTCTTTGAGGAAGCTGATTTCAAGAAGGGTTTTTTGCTTGGATTTGTTTTTCAAACACTGAGGTTACCTCAGTGTCTAGGAAATCCCCTCAGGCAATCACTGTGCACGGCTGTAACTCTCCCCCGCCCAACCATTTTTACCCCACCAACCCAGCATTTTCTGAAGTCTAAAGAAAGGTTTTTCCTACACATGCTGTGAAAATGGGTGGGTGAGGAGAGCGAGGTATTTGGGATCAAAGGGTTTGAGCAAAGCATCATGAGGTCACAGTCCCTCCGTCCCCTCCATAACACCAGGGGAGAGGACCAGTCTGTGTAGAAAAGGCGGAGAACACCCACCCTCAAACACACATCAGATTGTGGAGATGGACAGGAGATGGAGAGCATTCCCACCTGGTGGGGACCATCTCTGCCCGCCTGCAGCCAGGGCTGGACCTGCTCTGAGACCCTGGTGAACACACTGAGGCCGAGCGCAGAGGAGGGACCTGGAGAGCACCACGTCTGTGGTCTGGCACAGGGCTATCGTAGGAGATAGCGTGGCCGGAGATGAAGAGGGCTGGGAGACAGGAGTCTGGCTTCTGCCAGTGCGTCACTGCGGAGCCGGGCAAGCTGCCCGTTCTCCTGTGCCTCCAGTTCTGGGAAAAACTAGGATATAGATGTGTCTCCACGTTGGGCTCTGAAATCCTCTGAAGGAGGCAGGGTATGTGCGTTAGCCATCACAAGCCTTTCCTTGTGACCCTTGAAAAGGGAAAGTGCACGGTTTCTCCTGCAGCCAGTGGTTAGCAGTGCCGTTTAAATCAGCTCCTGATGATTCAAAGTCTATCAGTAAGGTTAACGAAGAATACTGAAGTCATCACTTCCCCCTTCTCTTTCCTTTCCTCTCCTTGTCAAAACAAAGATCTTTCTGTGCTATCTATCTGCGAACCACAGAATAATTTAGGTCAGAAAGGACCTCTGGGCATCTCCAGTCCAATCTCCCACCCTAAGAAGGGTTTTCTTCAAAGTTTGATCAGGATCTTACCCAGGTGACTTCTAAGTATCTCCAGGCATGGAGACAGCACAGCGTCCCTGTGCACCTGTCCCAGCGCTTACCCATTCTGAGTGAAAAATGTGTCCTTTGCTGCGCAGGGCACCATAACAGAAATGTTCAGACTGGTGGGAATGGGGATGTTTTGTGTGGACGCACCAGAAGGAACAAATGGCAGGGGAAGGGCTACACAAATGGCGCGTGCTGATGGCACCTAGCAGAACAAGGCAGCAAGATGCCAGCGCATCTCCATGCACCATCTCAGGACATCCAGGCTGGGAGACGAAGGCCAGTGAGTAAATCCTGGTGAGTCACAGACATGGGGCAGGATGGAGAGATTCAACAAATGGCATCCCTTGCCCTCCATGGCATTGCAGGGAATCCTGGACGGACGATTTGGACACAAGTGGTTTGGTGCTGAACTGGTGGTTGCGCGCTTCTTGGTGCTCGTGGGCATGAAGGTCTGAGTGCAATGAGTGGCAACATTTTTTGTTTCAGTTTTGTTTAAAAATTAAATCACCTTCCCCCATGCAAGGTCTCACATCGTGCATTATGACATTGTCACGATGTCATTTCCTGTAGCCGCAACTTGTGTTCGTTGCCTCATCCTTTCACAGTGCACCTCGGAGAAGAGACTGACTGTCTTCTCTATAGCCTCCCTTTAAGTAGCAGAAGACGACGATTGCATTCCCCTGAGCATCTTCTTTCCCAGGCTGGTCAAACCCAGCTCCCTCAGCCTTTACTCATGTGTCTTCTGCTCTCCACTGGACCTGGTCCACTTTCTTGGTCTCTCCCTTGTACTGGGGGACCCAGAATTGAACACAGTGCTTCGAGCAGAGGGGAATCATCACTTCCCTCAACCTGCTGGCTATGCAAGGAACCTGCAAGGCACAAGTACAGGCCTTGCAGGAGAAAACCAACTAAATTCAGCAGGGTGAATCAAAGTCATCTCAGAAGAGCCTGATAGTCTTGCTGTCCCTCCCTGCACCATGTCTTTGGAAATCTCGCCTGAGAATGAGACGACACAAACCTCTTGTTACTCGCCAAATATCCTGCTGTGTGAGCAGCAAGAACAAGCTCTTGCACCTTTGACGGCAAAGCTTTAAGTATTTGCTGACGTGAACTAACATTCCCCGCTCCACTCTGTGTGTCTACTCCACTCTGCCTGACAAATTGGCTCCCACATCTTCGTGTCTGCTAAGCAAAATCTTATTAGCAGCAAACCTTAGAGAAATGAACAATAGAAGGTTCCTGCTGGTTTGGAGATGAAAGGGTGCTTTTAAATCATTAAGAAAATATGATTTTTTTTTTTCTTGTTCCAAAGCAGGAGCCCAGATCAGCTCTTAATTATTTCCTCACTCCTACAGCCTCCATTGGCAAGTTATTCCCCTGGCTGATTGAGCTCGCCGTGGTCCAAAAGCAAGAGCAGGAGGCCGCAAGACAGGATGTCTGGGCTCCCTTCTGAAGTCTGTCCCTGACCTGCTGTGGGAAACACAGCTCGGCCCTGCTCCTAATGGGCCACGTTTGCAGATGTCGAGGCCGAGTCTGCCCGAGCGGTGGTTTTATGCAGCATGCGTCACTGCAGCTGTGGTTTCCACGGCACTTACCGTTATGGCACTGTCTTATGGAGGTGTCAGGAAGATTAGTTGATGTTTGCTCAGCGCTGGACAGATGCGAGGAGAGGGGAAAGGTCCCCTGCCAGCTCTTCCTTCTCACTGAGCAAATGTAATTCTCTCTCATGATGTTTTCAAGCCCTGCCAGGATCCCTGTGCTTGCCTTTGCCTCCTCCCCCCTGGTCGCCCTTGCAGACCAAGGCCCCAGAGCACAGCCTCTCCACCCAGCACAGCAGGAACCTTCTCATGGGAAAAATCAGAGCTCTTAAAAAGCCCTTCTTTCTCACACCTTGCTTTTGTGTCCCTGAGCTCCACTCTGGACAAGCTGAGAAACATCCGTGTCCGCGAAGCTGACTTGGCCATCAGCCCTGGGGCATGAAAAGTGCCCCCCACCCCCCCACCCCCCCCAGCACCCGCTGCCTTCCTCAGGCTGCCCTTGGGCTAAAGCAAGGAGCACAATGTCCCTTTGTCTGAGACAGTGGGGGGGACGGGACTGAAAGGGGTGACATACCACCACAGAGGTGACACACAGCACAGTGCCACTGCTCTGCGCACACTCTGCAATGCAGCAGCCTTTCTTCTGTGGGTCGCCAGCCAAGTTCAAAAGCATGAAGCCAAGCCAGGACCTGCCTCTGGCAGGGACATCCCATTCATTTCAGCTATGGTCCCACTGGGTTTTTCATTCTCCACGACTGGTTAAGGGATCAGGAGCACAAGTCGTGTTCTCCTCTATCCCTCCAGTTGCAGGGAATGATGATGGAAGAAACAGGAAGACCCAGCAGATCAAGACCTGGCTCCGAGCCTGGTGTCACTGGCAGAATTTGGGGTTTTTGATCATGGGTCGGTTTACATGAGCCCAGGCCTGCTGGCAACAGATGAGGTACACCACTCTCAAAGGGGGAAAAGGATCTTTGCACAGGAGTTAGCAGGGCTGATCTAAAGAGCTTTAAACCAGATTTGAAGGGGGGAAAGGGACAAAACCAGGCTCGCTAGGGATAAGCCTGGGAGTGGCACACCAATGTTTGGGGGATGATGTGCTAGTGAGGTCCTTTGGTCTACCGTCTCAATGGAAGTAGGAGATGGAGATCCATGCAGCAGCAAAGACACAAGGTCATTGATGTGTTAGAAACCACAGAAGCACCTGAGAATGGCCACGTAGGAATCTGGGCTTCTCTCCCAAAAAAGGTGGCGGGATCATTAGCCCAGCTGAAGTGCATCTACACCAACGCACGCAGCATGGGCAACAAACAGGAGGAGCTGGAAGCCAGCTCCTGTGCAGCAGGAAAACTATGATATAGTTGCCATCATGGAAACATGGTGGGATGACTCACACAACTGGAGTGCTGCAATGGATGGCTCTAAACTCTTCAGAAGGGACAGGCAAGGAAGGAGAGGTGGTGGGGTAGCCCTGTAAGGGAGTGTTTTGATTGTCTAGAGCTTAATGACGGTGACAATATAGAGTTGAGTGTTTATGGGTAAGAATCAGGGGGAAGGCCAACAAGGTAGATATCATGGTGGGAGTCTGTTATAGACCTCCCAACCAGGATGAAGAGGCAGGCGAAATATTCTATAAGCAGCTGGGAGAAGTCTCACAATCATTAGCCCTTGTTCTCAGGGGGGACTTCAACTTACCAGATGTCTGCTGGAAATTCAAACCAGCAGAGAGGAACCAGTCTAGGAGGTTCCTGGAGTGTGTGGAAGAGAACTTCCTCACACAGCTGGTGAGGGAGCCAACTAGGGAAGGCACCTCGCTGGACCTGTTGTTTGTGAAGAGAGAAGGACTTGTGGGTGATGTGATGGTTGGAGGCCGTCTTGGGCATAACGATCATGAAATGATAGGTTTTGATTCTTGGAGAAGTAAGGAGGGGGGTCAGCAGAACTGCTACCTTGGACTTCCGGAGGTCAGACTTTGGCCTCTTTAGGGGCCTGGTTGACACAGTCCCTTGGGAAGCAGTCCTGAAGGGAAAAGGAGTCCAGGAAGGTTGGACATTCTTCAAGAAGGAAATCTTAAAGGCGCAGGAGCAGGCCGTCCCTATGTGCCAAAAGATGAGCTGGCAGGGAAGAAGACCGGCCTGGCTGAACAGAGAGCTTCGGCTGGAACTCAGGGAAAAAAGGAGCGTTTATGACCTTTGGAAGAAGGGGCAGGCAACTCAGGAGGACTACAAAGATGTCGTGAGGTTATGCAGGGAGAAAATTAGAAGGGCCAAAGCCCAAATAGAACTTAATCTGGCTACTGCCATAAAAGACAATAAAAAAATGTTTCTATAAATACATTAGCAACAAAAAGGGAGCGAAGGAGAATCTCCCTCCTTTATTGGATGCGGGGGGAAACATAGTGACAAAGGATGAGGAAGGGAGATGAGAAGCAGAATGAAGCCCCCATAATCCAAGGGGAAATGGTCAGCGACCTGCTACGCCACCTAGACACGCACAAGTCTATGGGGCTGGGTGGATCCACCCAAGGGTGTTCAAGGAGCTGGCAGAAGTGCTCACCAAGCCACTTTCAATCATTTACCAGCAGTCCTGGCTCACCGGGGAGGTCCCAGTGGACTGGAGGCTGGCAAATGTGACGCCCTTTACAAGAAGGGCCGGAAGGAGGATCCGGGGGAACTACAGGCCTGTCAGCCTGACCTCGGTGCCGGGGAAGGTTATGGAGCAGATCATCTTGAGTGCCATCACATGGCATGTACAGGACAATCAGATGATCAAGCCCAGTCAGCATGGGTTTATGAAGGGCTTGACTAACCTGATCTCCTTCTATGACAACGTGATCCACCTAATGGATGAGGGAAAGGCTGTGGATGTTGTCTACCTGGACTTTAATAAAGCCTTTGACACCACTTCCTACAGCATTCTCCTGGAGAAACTGGCTGCTCATGGCTTGGATGGGTGTACTCTTTAGTGGGTAAAAACTGGCTGGATGGCCGGGCCCAAAGAGTTGTGGTGAATGGAGTTCAATCCAGTTGGCGGCCAGTCACAAATGGTGTCCCCCAAGGCTCAGTATTGGGGCCAGTTCTGTTTAACATCTTTATCAATGATCTGGATGAGGGGATCGAGTGCACCCTCAGTAAATTTGCAGACGACACCAAGTGGGGCAGGAGTGTTGATCTGCTGGAGGGCAGGCAGGTGCTACAGAGGGATCTGGACAGGCTGGATTGATGGGCCAAGGCCAATTGTATAAGGTTCAACAAGGCCGAGTGCCGGGTCCTGCACTTGGGTCACAACAACCCCAAGCAACGCTACAGGCTTGGGGGGGAGTGGCTGGAAAGTGCCCCGCGGGAAAGGACCTGGAGGTGTTGGTCAACAGCCGGCTGGATATGAGCCATCAGTGTGCCCAGGTGGCCAAGAAGGCCAATGGCATCCTGGCCTGTATCAGCAATAGTGTGGCCAGCAGGAGTAGGGCAGGGATCGTCCCCCTGTACTCGGCCCTGGTGAGGCTGCACCTCGAGTGCTGTGTTCAGTTTTGGGCCCCTCACTCCAAGAAAGACATTGAGGTGCTGGAGCGTGTCCAGAGACGGGCAACGAAGCTGGTGAAGGGCCTGGAGCACAAGTGCTGTGAGGAGCGGCTGAGGGACCTGGGGGGATGTTTAGCCTGGAGAAAAGGAGGCTGAGGGGAGACCTTATCGCTCTCTGCAACACCCTGAAAGGAGGTTCTAGCAAGGTGGGTGTCAATCTCTTCTCCCAAGTAACAGGCAATAGGATGAGAGGAAACGGCCTCAAATTGTGCTAGGGGAGGTTTAGATTGGAAATTAGGAAAAATTTCTTCATGGCAAGGGCTGTCAGGCCCTGGAACAGGCTGCCCAGGGCAGTGGTGGAGTCCCCATCCCTGGAGGTATTTAAAAGACGTGTAGATGTGGCACTTAGGGATGTGGTTTGGTGGTGGACTTGGCAGCGTTAGGTTAACGGTTGGACTTGATAGGCTTAAAGTTCTTTTCCACCCTGAACGATTATATGATTCTATGATCTGGCTGCAGCAGGGAAAAGAGGATGAATAAATGCACTCGCTTCCAGCTAAAGGCTGACTTCAGTGAACAGCGTTTGACTTGATGCCAACCGCAGAACCAGCAGATGTTGAGTGAAAAAAAAAGCAGCTCAACAACAAAAGCCCGAAGTGAAGCATTCCCTAGTTGCAGGGGGAAGTTTCGTGAGGCCTTGACCCACAGGATTTTTTTAAACCTTATCCTTTAACATAAACAAAAAGAGGGCAGCCGGGAGACAGGCATCTCAGCAGTTGAGAGGACCTTCATTCGTCCAAGCTTTCAAACAGTCCTGAAACCTTTCCCACAAGGTACCTGCTGTGCTGACCCAGCCGTGAACAGCCTCTCTCCATCCTGGAGCCTCTGCTGAGGCAAGGCTCCTGCCATCACCAAGCTTCCCAGCTTCGACAGAGGACAGCAGTATGAGGCATCAAGAATTTACGCAGAACGCATCCACCTCTCAGGAACGGAGAGCTGCCTCTCAGCGTCACGGCCCAAGCACAGCAGCACAGCCTGGTCACACCACTGAGTCAAGCAGTAAATCGGGCTCCTGCTTTTAAGAGGAAAAGAGTTTCTGCAACGCACCACAGTGCCCGGCCATGGCTTGCTAGTTAGCATCGGAGCAGTTGCCATGGCACTGCAAAGTAGGAAAATTTCTGGGCTGATTAGGATTAAGGATGAGCTTCCCAAAAACCAGGCTCCCCTTACCAAGCACCTCTCTGGCGTTTCTGCCAAGCCCTGCTCTGCTTTGCGTGTGCACATCTGAGTGCCAAGGGAGCAGCTCGGGAAGGGGGCCAGGGAACACGGGAGTGGGCGAAGCGTAGGACCCCTGCAAGCTTTTCTTGCAGGGAAACAGGTGGGCTGCAGACAGAGACATGGAACATCTACAGGTCTCCCTCCTTTCAAGCATCTCCTTTGCTGAGTGGTTTGTGGCCAGCTCAAAGTCAAGGCATAAGGATGGCCCCCTCATCTCCGTATCGAATTCTCCCCAGATTTATTTGCATGAGAAGCAGAGATTTTGTAAGCAACGCTGCAGAGCACCTCCCTCTCTGTGCAATGGACCCGCATGGCTTCTCAAATGACTCTGGCGAAGAGGGACCGGTGACCAGCTGCTGTTTCACGGAGTCACAGGGTTTAAGGCACACGGGGTGTACAGCGCTAAGCAATCTGCCCTCTTGCAAAACCCAGCACTGACTGCCTCTGCCAAGCCATCAACTTCCCTCTGAGCAATGATTTTGCTGTCTTGATTTAGAGATTTCCAGCAATGGAGAACCTACTGTCCACCGGCTACCCCAGGTGGCTGGTCACAGTGGTTCACAGCGGTTCACAGCCTCCACCGGTTAAAAACAGGAGGGTATCTGACCGAGTCTGAACTGACTCCGGCCTCTGCTCCAGATCACTGGACATGGTTTGGTTTTCTCAGTGTGGCTGGAGTTTTGTTCACCCTTTAGCATCTCTTCGCATCGCCCTCGTCCAGGTCAGCTCCTTCGCTTCTGCACTTCACCGCTGCTCTGGGCACAGCTGTGTCTGGTCATCCCCAGTGGCCAAGAAGAGCTGTGCTCTGTTCCCTGCTCTGATCCCCTTAATTTCCCTCAAGGCCATATGTTTTACACAAGATCTTCTCAGATGTTCAAACAAGAGAAGAGCCACCCCAGGGCTGGGAAAGGCCAAACCAGCATCCTGCCTCTGCCAGGCAGGTTTCTCTAAAAGAAATCATAGCGAGGGTGCAGGATGGACACACAGGTCCTGTGGATGCTAATATCTGGGTGTATTTTTAATTAGAACTCAACATCATGTGCTGTCAGAGTCTCCAGTGACCCCCAGCACACACATTTTCGGTGATCCTGGTAGTGCCAGCAGCCCGGGGCCTCAGTTCCAGTTGTCCTGCCTTCTTGCCGGCCCATGGGTAGAGGCAGGTAATCTGTGCCCAGAGCATCTCATCCTTCCAGGGAGAGACTGCTCCCAGCCTGGAGACAGACACTGTCATTGCATTCAGGTCCAGCGTGCAGCTTGTTCTCCCCAGGAGCGTCAGATCCCTGCGGACACTCTGGGCATCTGCAGCTCCCCGTGCTGGACGTGCGTGGGGGGGCAAGCCTGGGTCTGCCTTGTCCTCAAGTCCAAACCCCAGGCAAGCGGGTTGTTGAATCCCTGTGACAAGCCCCCACACACCAATAAACCCAAACCCCATTAAGGGCCTTTTGCATGACCTCAGTGACTTATCAGCTGGAGATCTTACCCCCAGTTTCCATCTCGCACATCTCCGTGGCCACTTCATCTCTGCTCTGGTCATCATCTCACCAACGCTGTTTTCTGATTTAAGTCGAACCTCCTCCCCAGTGTTCACTGCTGTCAGAGAAGCCACTTTGCCTTTCAGCCGCCAATATTTCGTGAACGTCTTTGATATGCCAGCTCCTGCCAGGTGGGACACCGCAGGATCCCTGAGCGATGGAAGAGCCGCAGGGATGATCCACGTAATGCCTGAGCTGCAGCCGGATCTCTAGAGGAGCAAGAGGGGGAAAGCTAGCGTGTGAGATCTGGCAGGCTCATAACAAACCCAGCTGGCTGGCACACACACCAAGCCCAAAACACCCCAGGCCACCCCCCTCCCACCCTCCTGATACCATCACACCCCTCCGCATTTAATTAAAAAAGGATTAAAGCAGGCTGTAAGGACGTGGGCGACGGCTGAGGTCGGGGGGTGCCTTGCAAACCTATGCCAAGCCCCACAGCTGGTGCTGGGACACTGGGCTGCCTGCTGGTGACGCCAGCTTCTCCAAGACTGAGGCAGGTCTAATCTGAGACCCAGACAACTCATGCGGGCTGCTTGCCTCTCGTAGTGCTGCTCTGTAAGGAGAGCTGCAGGGCAAGGATGGGATCAGGGGTACAGGAGCCTGCAGGGAAACACTTGTGCTGCTGGTAAGAGAGCGAGCAATGGTTATGGCATCATCCGAGGCCTCCACACTGTCCTGCTGGCCCTTCCCGGGGCTTCTGTTTGGCTGTGTCTTCTTCCAGAGCTCACACCTTTATCCCGCACAAGCCACGTGCAACCGTCCCAGCCCTGGTAGTGAGGTTTGGCTCAGGCAAGCAGCTCCGTCACAACAGCGCAGGCCATTCCAGTCCACTCCTCGTTTCCCAAAATATCAGTGTTTCACTAGGGCAGAGCTCAGAGGCTTTCTCCAGCCAGACAGATGCCAGGCAGGTAGGTCCTTCCCAGATCCAGCCTCACAGAAAGCGCTGGGAACATGTCTGTGGATGAGGCACAGTTGCAAGGAGTCCCCCATCTTACCTGGCTGGAGCAGCCATGGTCATAGATGGCTGGAAGTGATCTCTGCATAGGAGTTAACCCTGGGATTAAAGCCTCAGGAGCAGTGAGTTTGACCTTCAAGGGGGACACTTATTCACGAGAAGGTGGAGAAAACCCTAGATGACTCTGAGGCCATTCCTCCCCTGTCCAGAGGTCTCCAGGAGCAGAGTCAATAATGCTATGGGTAGCTCCCACATGGAGAGAAGCAGAAGGCAGAGCTCAACAGGAAGGGTAGGGGCAATTGGAGACACTGTGAAAGCTGGAATTTGGTAGCGCAGAAACGAGGACATGGGTCCGGGTCTGAAACCCACCCCAAGTTACGGGACACGCTGTGTGGTGGCAGGAGAAGAGACGTCTCAGGCTGGTGGATGGACCGTACTGCACCAATGTTCCCATTGGGAGCCCTTGGCCTCTTGGCTTGTATCGCTGCACGGAGAACTGACCTGTGGGACACAAGTTGGTCCCTTGTCAGCAGCTTGATGGCCCATCCAAGCCTATAACATGGGGCCAGTCCCTGCAGGGAGGACAGGTGAGGCCATGGCATGTAAGTGCTCCCCATTTTACCTAAAGCATTTGAGTTCAGCCCCAAACCCACGTCTTCCACAGTGGCTTGGCCACAACAAGCCTGAAGAGCTCAATGAAGTTCCTCGTGGCCTTTTTAGCTCTTTCTGCTATGAATTCATTGCCTTCCCCTTCTCCTTTTACCTCTGTAACCTAAGAGAGCCCTACTCCCCTCAGAGCACGCTGCTCTGGGCAGGATCTGACCTCTCTTTTAGGTATTTCTAAATGCTCTGAGTCCCAGCAGCCTCAGTAATTGCTGCTGTCCCCTAACCAACCCATCGTCCTGTCACCCAGCCTTGGAAAGTTTTCTCCCTCCTTACCTTGCACTTGCCGGAGACGGGCTGATTCATCCACTATCTGCCTCAGGCAACCCACGCAGCCACTGATGATTGAGTTACTTAACAATTAAGCAGAGCCTTAAATCTTTGCAGCACTTAACGTGTATTGACTAATTAATCCAAGCACCTATCTGAGGTAGGTTAGTTCAGTCTTGCGTGGAGCTTCCAAACATGCCCGTGGCTGCCTCGCGGGTCAAAGGCAGAGGCAGTTCTGTGGAGGTGATGATAGGAGATCCACCATCCCCATTGCCCACACCTCCAAGGGACCCACGCAGCGCTGCCCCTGCGTCGTAGGACCTTCAGAGGTCACCGGGCCCAGGGGACCATGTCCCTACAGCTCTTCCAAAGCTTGCCCTTGAACGGGCTTTTCTCCTGCATCTTCTCTGGCCCTGCGTGGTTGCTTCATTCCCTGGCTCTCCCTCCTCTTCCATCACCGGCGGGACACCCTGCACATCCAACAGCTGAAGCCAACTTACTCGGACAAGCAACGAGCTGCCTGAGGCTCTGCCAGACCTCGAGCGCAAGTGGGGAAAACCTTCCCCTGGGGTCCTGCTGGCAGCCAGCCTCGCGCCCTGGGACGCAGGAGAACAAACCTGGCCTTCAGGAGGGTGACAGGAGAGCACAGCACGCTGCCCCCCTGCAAGTGTCATCCAGAGGGAGCCAGGCTTTCCCGCAGCCCGCCGTATTCAGCCTGTTCACACAGGCTGTCTCAGCCACATCAAAACCCACGTCCCAGTCTCGGCTGTCAGCGGGGAAGGAGGCCGGGCGTGGGAGGCAGGGAACCCGCTCCCCGTGTGCCTGAGCTGCAAAGGAGCTTTGTGCAGACGAGCGGGCTGGGGAGATGCAGGGACGCACCCAAGGTTACGCAGAGAGTCCGTGGCAGAAGTCAGTACCTAGGTGACTCCCAGCCCTGGGATTCAGGAGAGGGAAAGGGAGGAGGTTTGCCATAACTAAAGCTACGGGTAGAGACTCGGAGAGCTGAGCTGGGTTCCCAGCCACACAAGCCTTGGGGCCTGATTCTGAGCACATGGTCTAACTTTTCCCTTTTTCCTCCAAAGCAGTCACTTTTCACCTAGCCAAGACTAAAAGAAAATGCCACGTCCTTGTGCCACGCAGGTTCCCAACCGTTAGCTAAGGCCAAGGCAGACATTAAAACTCCTGGCCATGCCAT
Source organism: Phoenicopterus ruber ruber (assembly GCA_009819775.1). Lineage (NCBI taxonomy): Eukaryota > Metazoa > Chordata > Aves > Phoenicopteriformes > Phoenicopteridae > Phoenicopterus > Phoenicopterus ruber. The sequence continues at coordinate 166,421,874 of CM020216.1, read as the reverse complement.
GGTCCTCTTCCACTAAAGAGTACAGGATCCCCCCAGCACAACCACAGAGACCCCAGAGGTACGTGACGCTGTTCGACTCCCTGCCACCAAAAGGTTTCAGCCCATCTGAGCCCTCCGAGCAGCTCATGCCCTTTCCCTGCCTCCCTGTCACCCCCGGGCTTCAGCACAGTGACACCCCCCCTCCCCGACAGGCAGGGGACGAGGCTTACGAAATGCTTGATGCGAAGGACCTGGCAGCAGAAAGGCATTTTGTCAACCTGGGGACTCGCAAAGCAGCCAGCCAGAAGAGAGCTTAATCTGAACAACCTTGCTCGGAAAAGCCAGGACCAGCAGAGCCAGGATCTGCTCAAACCATGTGGTGTCTGTAACAGCGAGGTCCTGGCTTGAGTCAAAAAGCATCAGCGTGCACGTTATAAAGGCATTTCTGCTGCTTGTAGTGGTACCCTTCATGTGCCCTCCATCTCACGCTGCTGAGGACGGGGTTCCTGCCTACCCCGTGGATATACCATTTGCTTGCTTTTTAACATGCGTCTAACAACACCAAAGGGAGAAGAGAAACTTCCTCTCCCTGTGAAATTCACCCCAGAAAATCCCGAGTTGTAAAGCAGAGGAACGTGTAGACCAACACTTTACCTCTGGGTCATAAACCATCGCATATATTAGGAGGGAATTTTTTTTTTTTTTTCCCCTTGCCTGAATATGTGCTGATCTCATTCATCTTGGGAAAAGCACGGGGTGTTCTCATTCAGGCTATACCTGGCAAGCTGCATACACTGTGACAGAGGGAGCGAACTTCTGAGCAAGCTCCGCAGTGGCTGCTGCCGGGCTTCTTCTGCTTTATTGCTTGAGCGAGAGGCCGGCTTCTTCACCTGGCATTCTTGAGAGAGATGAAGGGTAAGTCAGCAAATCAGCTTCGTGCACTGCAAACATCCTCTGCTTTCAGCCATGGCAGAATTAGCTCAGGTCGGGATTTGCTGGTGGCTGGGTGAGAAACGTCTGCAGGGCTTTCTCCCCCCTCACCTCCCTCGGAGGGAGAAAACAAGCAAATGTTTGTAACGTGCTGCATGGAGGCAGGTTGCAGGAGCTGTGGTACCCGGCATGGCTCAGCAAGCACTGCCGGGGAAATCAACAGGGAACGTTCCTGATGCTATTTTAAACATCGGCAGAAAACGCTAGCTAGCAACACTGAATTTGACGGGTCTGCATAAAGCCAAGAGCAGCGACGGAGGCACGAGCTGCCTGCCCGTATAGCAGGGATCCCCCATACCGCAGAGCGAGCCGTTCGCACCGACGTGTGGGCTGCTCGGTGGGTCGGTCGGTTTGTCGATATATTTGCTAACTACGACATCGCTTTGACATGTCAGCTGGCAAGCCGGCGTCTGGATGTCTCGCTGTCACGCAGGCACCTCCGTTTCAGCCCTGGGGAGAGCAGCTTAGATCCGCTGGCCGGGGTTAAAAATGAATCGCAGCTAAGCTGTTCAAAGGGATCCGCGCTGCCGCCAACGTGAGTGCTCCGCGCCCGCCAGCGCAGGTGGAAGTTGCATGCCTGGCTCCAAGGGGGGATGCAGCTCTTGCTGGGTGACTGCTGAAAAACAAACACCCCTGCTCCGCCGGCTCTCTCTGGAGCCTCTTGCCTTGCTTGCCTGGGAGAGGATGGAAAGAGGGCATGTTGCGGGGTTGCTGCAGCCGGCGGGCGCTGCTAAAGGCAGTATGTGAGATTAAAGGTGGTATCTGAGAATAAAGATACCGCAGCAACTCCTAGCTGAAGAATAATGAATCTTGCAGGTCCGGCTACTGCAGGAAATGTGCCTGTTGTAAATCGTGCTGTTTGGAGCGAGAAGAGCAATTATGTGGATTCTGCTGCAGCTCGTTTCGGTCGGGCTAATTTGGGAAGAGGATGTTTGCTGGCAGCTAAAAGAGGCTGGTTAAGGTGCAGAATTACCAGACCAGGCTAGTGGTTGGAAACAGTATAATAATCTCAAGGCAGGGGAACACAGTTGGTATGATTTACCTTCTGAGATAGTCAGGAGGGGAGAGACCTTAGCTCAGAGAGCTCCTCTTGTCTTAATAAAAAAAAAAAATATATATTTTCAAAGATAGATTCTGTTTTGTAAAGCCCAGACACCACGATGATGGGCATTGCTGAAACCAGCTGTCTTGCCAGGCCTTTCCAGAAACACCGTTTGTGCCAGCAGAACGGCTCTCAGAGAAAACGCTCAGTCACAGGGGAGTTTTTTCAGGCCCCGGTTTTGTGCGTGGGTGCGTACCTATGTCCGCGTTCGGGAGGAGGAGGCGTGAACTGCTCGTTGTACCCCGAGTCCGACTTTGCAGCCATGGTATTACTGTAGCTGCAACGACGGGCATTACGCAGGGCTGTGCTTTTAACAGGAGAGCCCCAGCCGGGTTTAACGTGACGATCGTTCCTGGTGCTTTCAGCGCTCACGGTCTTGGGCATCTCACAGCTGAAACTGGCGCCCGTTTCTCAAAAGCTGGTGTCAAGTGCCCAGTGCTACCAGGGACGTCCTGCGTGGATGCAGCAAGGACGCGAGGTCTGAGCTGATACGCGGCTCCAGCTGGGGTGATGCAGGGAAAATGCCAAGGAGGGCGAGTTGGCGGCGTTGATTTGGACAGGACGGAGATCGGACCGGAGGGCAAATAGCAGCGAATCCTCCCGGAGAGGAGGCGACCAGGGTCAAGAGGGAGAGATGGTATTTGTGTGTGCTGGGACATTCCTGGGGTGTGGAGGGGACAAGGGGTATGTAAGTACACACACACACAGGTATGTGACGGCAGGGACTGCTCCCCACGCTAACTCATCGGTGTCTGTGCTCGCCAGCGAGCGCCCAAAGCCCAGCCCAAAGCCCAAAGCCCAAAGAGATTTTGTGTGCTTCCAAGAAAAGGGACCTTTGCTCCTTCCCCGCCTCTCTAGTAAAGTTCGCATTGCAAACTCTGCTTTAGCTCTCCTACCAGAGGGAAAGGAACAGTCGCTGTGAAAGCTGATTTTTTAAAAGCAGTAGCACAAGGAACCTAAAGCACAACCTTCCTCCTGCGTAACTTTGTTCTAAATTCCCAGCGGCTGCTTCAGGACTGATCATAACCAAACTATTCGGCAGCATACGGGCACTTCCTCTGCAGGAGTAGCAGTCTGCCATGGATTGCTACTCCATTTTCTTTCGTTGCAGTTTTTGCACTAAATTTATGGTCTGTATTATTTGGTTTAATGCTGTTGAGGACAAAGGGCCCTCTGTACTGAGCAACCCTATTAAAACACGCCTATTAAACCTCACCCTGTGAAACCACAGGGGCTGGCTGCTGCAGGCTTTGGTGGCAGTCGTGCTGATGTTTCTAGTCTTGAAGATTACAGGAACCGAGCGTAGAACAACGTCGCTATTGTCGGAAAGGCTGGAGGTCTGGTGGTAGGAGAACAAGAACGGTGCGTGAGGAAAGGCTTGCAGATCTCTGCCTTGCAGGAGACCATCCCGTTGCCTTCACCTAAGGTGGGAAAGGAGACAGAGTGAGGGCTGTCCCTCCACGGCTTGTTGATAAGTTTGTCAAGCCAGGGTTCGAAGAAGGCTCCAGTGAACAACTGGGCATTCCTGTCATTTCTTTCCTCCAGCACCTAACGCTGATTCATAATCTGGACCTCCAGGAGTCCCTTCATCCACCTCCGAAGCATGGTCACTGCTTTGCCTTGCAGGTATCAGAAACCTAGTTATAATCTGCTCTAGAAGCGGGAGTAGCATTCTAGCCCCCCCACCTTCCCACTGTGGAGGGACTAAGCACCACTAGCAAGTTGATCTTGGCTGAGCTTCTCTCCTGGACTGACGTCCACAGTTTGCCTCTCTCTGCCACGAAGTCGTGTGTCCGTACAAGCTGCTCTGAGAAGATGGGTCCAGACCCAAAACTAGATGGGGGAAAAGATCTCCAACATCCCAGAGCAAGGGGGATTAGATCACATGCAAAGCAAACACCTTGCCAGCGGCTGCACACATACTCTGAAGCAACCACATATCCCACAGCTCCAATACAAAAACACTGACCTGAACGGCAGCCAGATCATTTTTTATGAGAATGCACCGTTCTTGAGCAATTTTTCCAGCACATCCCACGCAAACAGGTTTTCCTTGAACACCGCACGGCACCATTTACCATCTCATGCCAGCTTTTTTTTTTTCTTTTCTAATTGTAAGGGGTGGGAGGGCTCTCACGTATCACTTTTAGTGTGCTGGTGAGCACAGAGCGTGAGCGGTGCATCCTCACGGACACTAAATCCAGCCCTAAACCACTTCATGCAACCAGTTCTGCCGAAGTCAGCCAAGATCTCACCTTTCTGCAGAAATCTGAGGCCTTCAATTTGGCACATACATACCAGTCTAAGAACATGTCCTTCCTCTTCTCATCACAACAGCCTTCCCAGGAAGGGCACGGTGACTCTTCCCAGTTGGCATCCAGTGGGTTGCACTGCAGAAGTGGCATTGATCCTTCAACAGTGGCACTAGCTATTGGTATCCGTGATCTTTTGCTAAATTAGCTAAATTTTTGGTGGTAAAAAAGGTACGTGGAGGGAAAATGGAGAATGTCTGTAAAGTCACGGGCATAGCTGACATCCCACACATTTCTGGCCCAACGTAGCCTGTGCCCGCTCCGACCTGGAGTTTGAGCTACTGTGAGAACAGGCAGTTTTTAAGGCGTTATTTGGCCCAATTTATCAACGTCCACCACACAACAGTACCTCGGGGCTGTATCACCAGACACATCAATTGTACTTCTTGGTTCGTGGCGAGTGATGGACACGTGCTATTTGTTCCTCATTAAGAGAATGAAATGGCTGGAGTCTCTCCCGTCCCACAGGGGAGACCTGGAGGGATGTTTCTAGGGGAGCAGCTCTGCTCCTTGGCAGACACCCCTCTTTGATCCAAGCTCGCAATCTCATCAAGTCCCTCATTTCTGCATGCAGGAGGGAGGGGGAAGCGAAAGCGGCGCTGCCTCTCTCGCTAGTCTGCCCCTTGGTGCCCTGTGCATTGGCCTGATTTGAAGAGCAGGAGAAAAATTGTATTTATTCCGGACAATCTAACAAAAATTTCCCATGTTGTCTCATTCGGTAGAAAACTGATATTCTAGTTCTTCCTTGATGAAATTTGATCACCCTGAAAAAAGTCCATTAATTTTAACCCGCCAAAAAAAGGACTGGGGCATATAAAACTTCAGCCCCAAACAAACAAAGATTTCGTAGAAATTGAGTATTTTCCTTTATTTGCAATGTGACACACTAAATAATGCTTGGAAGTGGCAAATGCCGAGGGAAAACTGCTTCATCACACAGATTTACAAGGGAGAGAAGAAGCAAATCCTACAGTCATGCAAAGGTGGATTGAGCCCTGTCCCTGTGCAGCGCTGGAGGCAGGCGGAGTAACCTGCCAGGTCTCCTGTACCTGTCCCGTCAGACCTATTTCAGGGTATTTGACACAATTCTTTTAGCTAATTGTCGGGCACGAGAGCAGCTTCTGGCTGGGATCACGACGGTGTCATTAGCTGGGACTCCTGTGTTCGACTGCTGTATTCGTGAACATCGAGCAAATACCTGTTAGGAGGGAGAGCGGATGAGCCGGGTTCTTCTCAGTTTGTAGTCCGTGGGCCACTCATCACTGCCAGAGGATTCAGTGCGCTTTGGCAGGGAGGAGAGGGAGTTTCAGATAGCAATTCTGACACGCACAAACCGACAGAGAAAACAATGATAAACACACAAAGAAAAACACGGCTTAACTTTGCTTTAGCAACCTATGAAAACCACAGCAGTGGTGCTGCACAAGGGGGGGGTTTGCACACTTAAGTCCAAAGATTAAGTGGCCACGGGAGCGAAAAAACATTGGCAACTGCTAATATATTACGCAGTTCTTGTCTGAACATCCTGAGCATCTGAATTTCCCCTTTAGTGAGCTGCATTAGGCTGCAGAGCAGCCTGCTGTCAGGAAGCTTTGGCAGCAACGGCAGAGAGGCTGGATGCTCTTGGCATCCATTTTGACAAGTCTGTTGTGCAGACGGGTTCGCAGAGCCGCGCTGGGTGCCGAGGAGAACAGTGGCCTCTTCTGCGAGCGGGCAAGAGCTGTGGCTCTCCACACGTTGTGCGATCTCCGCTTCGGCCTCCGGCACAAAGCCCTGTGAGCAACGGAGCCGGGACCACGTTGCCTCTTTGTATGAAGTCTGGGCAGACACATCCAGGTCACTCGCTCCAGACAGCATTCATGACCTGTGTTTTTGCTGTCTTCCAGTTGCCCGGAGGGGAGCTCGGTGCCTTGGCAGCAGCCCTGCCTCTGTCCCCAGGCTCCCTGGGCTGCGCTGCCTGCTGGAGCATGGCCGGAGCGTGTGGCAGCTCAGGCACTTGGGAAGAGGCCACCACGTCCTGCTTGGATGTGATGTGCCTCACGCCACGGTGCCTTTTGGGTTCATTTAGGCACACAGCTCATTCTTCACTGGCTGAAGGGAGATCCAAGAACAGGATTTAGCTGTAGCTCACCCTCCCCTTCCTTCTTCTCCTTGATCCTCTAGGAGGAATAAATGCAAAAGAGAATGAAGGTCATCCACGGCCAAGGCAAGTCCATGCTAAACTCTCTCTGGAGCCTTGGTGGAGTCCAGCATTCAAGCTCTGGGAAGTATTGGGAAATGGATAATTGAGGAGGAAAAGCCAGATTTTGGTAGCTTTGAAAAGGAGAGGCACGCTTTATCCACGCCATAGAGAGAAAGGTGAGGGTGTCCCTCTGCTCCCAGGCTTTGGACACTAAGGTACATGGGTTGGCAGCCTGGGAGACGAAAGACTGTGCCACACTTCTTGTTGGGCTGACAGAAGCTGCACCGGAGAAAACACCGTGGCTCGAGGATGACTTTCACACTCACGGGGCAGCTCACTTCTGCGCATACCCCTCCTGGGCTTGCTCCCGCGCTATTTTTAGTAGATGCCCTTGCATGCATTTGAGAGGGAAAGAAAATCTGTCTGATAGTCCATTCTTCTAGCAAACCTTCCCTTTTATTTCTGAAGCCAGCTGTCCATCTCAAAAAAGACTTTTCTCTGCCATCCCAGAGAGAGAACTGAAAGTGCAGGATCAGCTGAAAAAGATGAACTTGCTGCAAGCAAACCCTCTGCAACATCAGAGAGACCGGAAACTTGCGTGCTTTGTTTCTACACAACTGATCAATTGAAACCAATCCATGAAACACTGTGGGTAAGCACGTTCCTGCCTCCACCCCGCGGGCTCGGGGTGCCACCTGATCCGAACAGCAGGTCGGAGTTAGCACGCGCGCTAACACGCGCGCGCAAGCACACTCTCCTCCACTGAGATCCCAAGTCCTCCTGCAGGCTTGCTCTGGCTCTCGGTAAGGAAAGGCCAGTTCAAAGAAATCATCCCAGGTGACGGGACATCTCACGGATGTCTAATTATTATCTAAAGCTCAGCCTGGATAAAACAGAGTTTTTGATGTCCCTTTCCTCCCAAGCATTCTCCTTAAATCTTCTAACAACACAGTGAGCAACACAATGTGTTACCTGCCATGCAGACACGGCTCCTGAATGCCGCCTCACAACTCTCTCTCGAGGGCCATGAATTCAGGCTGCAGTTAAACCTTGTGGACTTTTTCAAGCCCGGCTTCTCCAGCCCTGCAGGTAAATCTCTTGCATACCTCTTCCTTCCTCTGTTGCTAAGTACCTTCCATGGGCCCTGATCATGCTTCACTCTTACCCACTCAGGATACCACCATGGAGATGTTTCTCCTAACCTCTCCCTTTTCTCTTGCTTCCCAGTCTGTATCCCTCCACGGGCTCCTCCCTTCCCGTAACATCAAACTCAGGTCTTCAGTCTCAAAGCCCTCTGACTTCTCTGACCATGGTGATTCCCACCAACAACAGGCGACCTCTGTGGCCAACCTCCTCGTACCTTCTACCACGTGTCTTTGGAAGGGCTCCTCAGAACCACCCACAAATCAAGCCCCTCACCGCTCCCCCAGTCCCTGATACAGAAACCCATCTTTGCCCCCAGTACAACGCTCAGGTTGCCCCACAACATGCTGACAAACATCGCTCTCCTTCCCCCCGTTCCCCTGTTTGGCTGAGCCCACCCGTTTTCCTATGTCTCAATCTTGGAATAGCAAACGTAAGGGCTTGTTGCGCAGCACAGCTTAGCCCAGCTGCAGCTTCTTGTCCCATGGCAACAGAAACCAGGAATAATAATAATAATAATAACAAGGTGGTGACTCATTAAAACCAATAACCTCAATAATTAGGCTTACTTAACTTTTGCAATTGTATAAACAACTGGAAAAAAACAAAGCTTTTCCTTTAAGCTTTTAAGCTTTTCCAATATTTTTTGCTTTTCCAGTTTCTCACACAGAAATTGTCCGTATTGGGCACTTGTCTCAGTCAAGTTGCCTCTCTACACAACAGTAAACTCATAGAGTGAGGTGAAACGTTGCTTTGCCCATATTCTGTTAGTGCTAAAGACGCTCCAGCGCCTCTTTGCTCGGGAGCAAGGCGGAGCCCAGCTGCAGCCCTGCCTTGGTGCTGACACTGTTCCAGCTGCCGTTGCTATAGGAAAAAATAACAAAAGCAGAACTGTCCAAGTTTTGAGTTCCTGAAAAATCTGTTTAAATCAGCAGGGATAGAGTCTGGATGCAAACTTCTCTCCAGATCTGATGCTCGGTGGGTGTATCTCTGCCATCTACCACTGCATTACGCTGCTGCTGGCTGAAGTTGTACCCTGGGCACAGCCTCTCCTCTGCTACCCCGGCTACCTGCCCCTCTCTAAATAACCCTTACCTGCCCACTGCCTCTTGCCAGAGGCAGAGAAGGAGGCATGGACCAAGCAGGAGCTGCCCATGGGATTAGGAGAGGGCATTTGTGGGACAAGGAGCTGTCAGAAGGAGGAGAGCACTTGGGAGAAGGCACCTGAAGGACAGATGGGGAGGTAGCCTGGGGGCAAGTGGGGCAAAGAGACTGGGACAAGGTGGCTGGTGAGATAAGGAGGAGTCATAGAATCATAGAACAGTTTGGGTTGGAAGGGACCTTCAAGATCATCTAGTTCCAACACCCCTGCCATGGGCAGGGACACCTTCCACTAGACCAGGTTGCTCAAAGCCCCGTCCAACCTGGCCTTGAGCACTTCCAGGGAGGGGGCATCCACAATGTCTCTGGGCAACCTGTGCCAGTTAGGTACTGGAAGGCTGCTCTAAGGTCTCCCTGGAACCTTCTCTTCTCCAGGCTGAACAACCCCAACTGTCTCAGCCTGTCTTCAGAGGAGAGGTGCTCCAGCCCTCGGATCATCTTCAAGACCTGATGGAAGAGAGTGGAACAGAGGAGACAAGGAGCCAGGGAGGAAGATATGAGAGGACTGTCCTGAAAAGGGGACAAAGAGATCAAACTGAGAAGAGAGGTGGGCATCAGATCCCTGAGCAGAGCCTCATGATCCACTCCTCCTTCTCTGTCCTTCTCCCCGCATTTTGGGCACACCAGGAGCTTGCGTTCGACCTTGTCTTTTTTTAATTGCAAAAGAGCTCAGTACCCTGCAGCTCCCAGGGAGTCTGGCAGCAGGAGCAGCTACTGAACCAGTCCTGCCCTGGAAATGGCTGCTTAGACCCCAGCGGGGCAACTGCCCTGCCGTCAGCATTGGGGAAGTCTTAGTGTAGACCAGACCTCAAGAACTTGACCTCCAGGCTGTGGAACGTGCCCCATAGCCCTCACCCCCCACCCCCCCCCCCAAAAAAAAAAAACCCAATGAGTACAATAATATGGTGTTAAAAATGGAAAGTGCTTGTGGAGAGAGATCAGCTTGCTTTGTTACGCAGTTTTATGTCCTGGAGTTCCTTTTGATGTAAATGTGTGAAATTACACATTTACTGAGAGATTCAAATGTAGCCATGGCAACATCATTATCAAACAGTTGCATATGGAAGTGTAAATCCATACAGGTTTCTGGCTGGCGAGATTAAACTGCCCAGGGACAGGACTCAACGTACGCCAAGCCCAGGCCCTCCATGCCCAAAAAGAATCAGCTCTGGCTTCTATGCCTGGGAAAATTTCATTTCTTTGCATCCAAATTGTCTCCGCTCAGCTGGGCTGACCACGAAGCAGATGCCGAAGGGCAGTGAAAGCCGCCGGTACCCTCAGCAGAGCCGCAGCATCATGCACCTCCCTGCACATCCCTACACGGGGCAACGCTGCCTTCAAGGCTGGTTTAAACAAACTCCTTTGCAAGGGGCAAGGAGAGTTCAGCCAGGAGCTGCGTCTCCCAAAAAAAGAGCCCTGCGTAGGTTTAAGTTACACCTCGAGCGATCGTCAGGCTGTATTCATAGATTTACCGTGCAAGAAAACAGGCTGGGCAGCCAATGGCACCGTGGGGAGAGCAGCCAGGGCATTCCCCCACCCACGGTGCCCTCATGTGACAGCGACGTGGTGACAACTGAAGAGGGGACGCGAGCAAAGCCGGTATGCGTACCGGCTGCAAGCAGGAAAAGGCTGTGCCCTTACAGCCTCAAAACCCCGACCTTGTTCCCCATTCCTTGGAAACAGGACCCGTCGATTAATTTTCCACCGCCACCGGTTGCAGGCTGAGCCGCAGTATCGCAGCCAAGGAAAGTCTGTCGCAGTCTTCTACCTTCGCCCCTGGACACGAGGCAGGCTCCAAAACCTTGTGCAGTGGTGTTTGCACGTGGACTGTGCTCAGCTCAGAGCCCTGCTGTGTCCGCACTGATGAGTCTGTTGTCAGGTGGACTGTGAACCAACCGCGAAACTGTTATTAAAAGAAAAAACAAACCAAAAAAAAAAGGAACGTGCACCCCAGCACGGAAACAGGCCAGCGGGGAGGAAATCAAAGTTTTTTAAACAGACACGCAAAGTTTGGCTGAACTTGGCTGTAAATGAAAACAGCGTTGTGGAAGTGCACAAATTTGTCCCTGTTTTGCTTTTTTTTCCAGAGACTTGAAGTGGTTCTTTCACTGAGAAACACAAAAGTAGGGCACGGTCCCCCAGCAGGCACCCGGGAGGTGTGCACAGCCCCGAGGGGTGGGCACCTGCGGCAGGAGCCCTGGCATCCCTCTGCAATCGGCAGAAAAGCAGGTTATCTCCACGACAACGTGGGGAGCAGCTTAGTCGGACCCCTAAAACGACTGATGGCAATGCCTCCGAGCTGTCATATAGGAATTCACCGGATGGCTTCCTCGGTAGGATGTTCCTATAGTTAATTAACCTCTGATCCTTATTTCCAGCGGGAACGTCTCTTGTTTCTATCTCCAGCAAATGGCTTTTGTAGCGCTTTGCCTAATAGATTAGACAGCCTGCTCAAACCTGGCACCTTCTTCTGCCGCAGGTATTTCTGGGGACCGATCAAATCCCTTTCAACCTTCCCTCCTGCAAGGCAAACATACCAGAGCTCCACCACGCTCTTGTTTCCAAACCTTCCCAGCATGTGAAGCCCCAGATCAACCGTCCTCCTCAGTTTCCTCCTCTGCATCGTGAGGTTTTACAGCAGAACCTCTTTACTTTTTCTCAGAGACTATTTTAAATAGTGCTGTTTCACGGGCAACTTTTGGCTTGAATAAAATAGAGTCTCATCCCTGAAGACAGCCCTTTCTTAGTAAACACCAGGCTTTTGATTTTAAAAGTGACAAATACTGTTTCTTATTTTAAAAAAAAAAGATTAATTTCCCCAAGCTGTCCTAGAAAATTAATAAAAACTATTGCTGTGCTCATTGCTATTACCCAAACAATTTTCACATCAGTTCCTGCCCGTGGCCATGCAGATACAGGTCATTCCGCATACAGGACTTGCAATCAGGCTGCAGCAGATTAAGTATCTGATTTTCAGTTAGCCATGAATTATCGCTAAAATAAAGGCACCACAGCCCTGCCGTTAACGCTGCCTGATGCAATGCCCAGGCTGGCGCGCCGTGGGAGTGCCGGTGTGTTGCCGAACCGTCCGAGCCACGCTGCCGCGGCATCTGCTCCCCAAACTTGGTCTCTGCTGCTTGAGAAAACGGACCGGACCCCTCGAAGAGGGGAGGCGAAGCTGTTGCCTGCATCTCCTCGTTCCCCTCGCCGCGCTGCCGTTTGTCGTTCTTTGATCTCCACGACTGGAGAATGCTAACGGGAGCGCCGGAGTCTGAAGTGGCTTAAAGCCATTTTCTTTATTGCTGGATTAGTGCTGGGAGGGTATGAAATCTGCCGGCGCTGGGCTCAGAGCAAGTCAAGAGCTTTCTGCTGCTCGCAGACATGAGCGTGCTAAGCGTACCGGCCTGCCTCGCTACAGCGCAGCTAACTGCTTTTATGAATGGAGTTAAAAACAACAGATGCCGTGAAGCTGTTGCTAAGAAGCTTTTTTTTTTTTCCCTGGTGTCCGGACTGCTCCGGCCAATATAAGCCACAGCGCTGCCGAGCACCGCGCAGCCCTGAAATCAAGGAAGTGGGCAGGAAAAGCAAAGCATAGGTTCCCTATCTGTTCCCTGCCTGCATTTAGTTGAGCAATTATACAATCCCAGATCTGCGATTATTCCTGGCAAGGTTTATTCATCTCATGGGAGACTTTCGGAATAACACAGTGCTTTTGTAGGGAGTGTCAACCACCAGGCGAACGTGCCTTCCAGATCTGATTTTTTTTTTTTTTTTAAATATCTAAGTAATTGTTTCTTTACAGTTTGGTCTTTGCCTTTTAATGACTCACATTTCTACCTTGTCAGCTTTCAGCGCAGGCCCTGCCCTCCCTCCCAGTACTACAATCCTCCCAGATCTCACCCACTGTGCCAGGTCACCCAGGGTGAAATCGTGAAAGACGAGAATCCATTTTGTCGGCGCCCTGGCCAGATGTTCTGCTTACGGGGGCTGCTTTTAGGGGGCTGCAGAGACTACGGGCACGGCAGTCAGAAGGCGTAAAAAAACGAGGTACAAGCCTGCCTCTAATACGTTCAAACAGAGGTTTGTCTGTGGTTTATTATTTGGATAAATCCAGATGCATTTTCAGGGAGACGGCAACAGACTCTGATCCCCAGCGCTGCTTCTGTGCCAAGCGTCTCATTCCTGTTCCAGCCTCCTGCGGTGCAAAAGTGCTCTTGAAAATAAAGAGGGAGAAAGTTTAAACATTCATAAAACCAATTCTTTAGTTTTAATCTCAGTGAAATATGACTGCACCTTTTTTAGAGGGTTTTTTGTGTGTAACTTTTCCCCCTTCATTCCTCTCCGAAAAATGTACTCGACTCAAGGCAGGGAGCAATTACGGAAAATTTCAGGCTGAATGGTTAAAGCGTGGCCAACTTGTAAAATAATTGGAAACATAAGGATAGAAAGGAAAGTGTTTGGCAACATGGGATGAAGGGTGCTATGTAAGTGGAGGATTCTTTTTTATTGCAAGCTCTCCTTTCTCCGATACGTTAATTGTGTTTTGCCTGATCCCTTGACAGTTCATTAATTTTTTGTCCAATTGCAGGCTGTTGAGTGCAGATAAATTTCAGGCTATTATGGGAACACCCTAGAAGTTTGTATAGAAAGGAAACTCTCTGTTTCCTGTATCATCCTTCTGGGGATCTTGAAAGAGTTCACAAAAGCCACTTAAGCAAACTTTCTTTGCTGGATAACGGAAGGAAAGGAAACTGTGAACAAGCAAACAACACTCAATTCCATGAGACAAGAGATACTCGTAGGTCATTAGAGAGAAAGTAAAGTCAATGAATGCAACACACACACACACAGAAACTACCTTGCACTCTGAAAATAATGGGAATTTCTGCACCTGCGCACCATTTCTGATCTACAAAAAGGTAAATAATGCAAACCACCAGTGAGACGGCTGGCGGAATATCCGTCCCCGCAATGCGTGAAATCTTTTTGAAGTTTTCTGCAGTTCAAATAATATATTGCAGGCTGAGTTGGAAACGAACAGCTTCACTTTCTTCCTGTCATTAACAGCACAGTTGCCAGAGGTCTGCTACAACCAGCTCTGAATTTTTTGTCACGTACAGATCGAAAGCAAAGGTCTGAACAGCTGTAAGTTTTCCTGGGGCTGCTTTCAAGCGCCCGAATTCAGCCGGAGCTCAGAGGGCTGGGGCAAAACACAGTTTCAGATGTGCAAATGCAGCCTCTGCCTCCAAGCCCTGGAAATATTGGGGACTCCAAGTTACAGGCTCGTCCCCGTCTCTGAATTTTATGCCAGTTTTCTAAGGACGTGAGGTTGGTCCAACAGCATGCCCCCTTTCCTGACAACTTTTAAACGGCTTGGCTTCAGCTGCATTTCAGAGGGAGATCAAAATGAACAGAGTGGATGAAATGCTGCAAGTTTGTTAAAATAAGCGCTTAAAGGAGGAGATCTGCAAGTGGCTCATCTGGAATACGGATTTTGTGGTATCTGATAGGAGTAAATCCACGTGGCGGAGAGACCTTGTATCTGCTTAAACCACAGGAAAACAGGTTGAAGGTTGCAGTCAACAGCCAGGCACAGACCTGTAAGAAGAAATGGTTTGGGGGAATACTTGGTGAGCAGTAAGCAGAGCAGGGAGGGGAGAAGGGAATGAAAGGGAAGCCGTACAGCAGCACCTCTTGTTTCTGGGAAGTGTAGTTCAAAACAAGCCAGAAGGGATGACATAAAGCTGATATCCCCTACAAAACACACTCGTTCCTCTCAGAAGAGGAAGAGTTTGTGCAGCAGGGCGACTGGAGATCAATACGAAAGGACCAGGTCGTCTGACGGGTGATTTCCAGGACTATCTCTTAGGAGAAAACAAAATAAATTCCAGCTCAGTTCCATGCCCCCCAGTCCCCGAATGCTCATCTGAACTTCTCCAGCCATGTTCCAACCACAGCCTCCCCAGACCACACTCAGAGGTCGTGGGGAACAGCGTTGCTCATCAGGGGTTGAAAAATAAACCTCTAAAGGCAACATCAAGGGCTTGTTGGGCATCTCAGAAGGGAGGTGAAAGACAGAGCGAACTATGGAGCCAGCACCAGCGGGTCTCCAGTTTGAGTCTGATAAACGATAAGAAAAAACAAGAGGTGGCTGGTGTCTGTTCTGTACCTGTTGTATCGGTGAAGAGAGGATTTCTGTCTCCAAGGGCGCTGACTGGCAGTTTTTGAAAGGCATTTAAGAAAATATAAATTGTGAAAACATTTTTTCTGGCAGATTCTGCAACATATGCTTCTGGTCTGACCAAAACCACTAACAGGAAAAAAAAAAAGAGTGAGGAAAATACATGAAACTTTTGCCAGCTGGAAAAAAAATGTTTCTTTCAAATTCGGAGCAATTCATTCAGGCCAGTTCTTGTTTAACTGGGACTAGGGAGGGCTTTTTTTTTTGCAGAAATACAACTGATTGCTTGACAGGAAAAATCCAAACTCCTCAAAAACATTTCTCTTGGTCTCTTCTCAAAGTTCTCCGCAGCAACAGTGCTTCCCTGGGGAGCTTGTTAAACCTCCCAAATAACCTCATTGCTCGGAACTCTCTCTCCTCTCATTTTTATGAACTTCTTTATCTTAAGCCATAACCTCTCGAGCCTGCTCTCGAGGTTGTGAATAATCTCCATTCAAACAGTCGCCTTCTGAGCTTCTGTCGTCTTTCTGTGCTCTGGCCCAGGTAAGTGCTAAGACGTCCTTATGGAGAGAATCTCTCTGCACCCAGCAGAAACGCATTGCCAGTTCAGAAAAATGGGCTGAGACCCATTCAAGGAGAAAGGATCTTTATTCCTATTACGACGTATTCAGAAAATATCCCCTGCTGCATTTTATTCACTAATAATAGGAGAAAAAAAATCAGGGATACAAAATTTCTGGTCTACCGAAGCAGCCCTGGGTCTTTGAGGTACTTAAGTTAGGAGCTTAGTCGCCAGGCTCCCCTTATAAATACGGAAAGAAGCTGCTGAACTGATAGGATCGCCCGAGTAAGACGAGCAGCAGGAAAGCACGTCTCTGTCACCTTCCCGGTTCCTTTGCTGTCGGCACAGCGCTCACGCACACATCTACACAAGAGCAGTGCCACCTCCGGGTCCGCCTCCAGCAGGTTGCGTCGTAGCCCTGGGAAGATGTGGGAAGGGTTTGAGGAAGACGATGAAATTGCTTGAGAAGGAACTGGAAAGTGCAGCTGATTTTATAGGGGTCAGAAGTGCGAACTGGAGGGTCACTTACCCTGGGAGAGACAATATTATGTGAAAGGGCCTGACCGTTATCTGCCAGCCTCCGCAAGCTGAAACAAGGTTTAGGACTGTCGCATGAGTCAATGTGCATGGTTTATCCAGCAGAAAATGATTCTTTTTTTTATCTAGGATTTCCCACCAAATCATCCCGAGCATATACGGTCGGCAGACAGAAAGGAAAGTTGCTCCTTTTGGGAGCAACTCGCTTTTAAATCATTTTAGCTGTAAAGTGAAACGAGACCCCAAGAGCAGCAGTGTGCAGTGTCCGCACTGTGCGTCAGGTCGAGGGATGTCCCCACATCAAACGCTGCACGAAAATTGATGCGTGGGGTGATATTCAGTTCTAGGAAAAGGGAAAAATTGTTGAACACAACTGGTTTGAGTTAATTCCAAAAACTGTGAATTCGTCGGTTTTCACCCAACTTTGGGGGGGAGCAATTAAAAGAACCCTAAAAAACCTCAGTATTTTTCAGGGGATTTTCATTTCCACTCCAATCAACTCTTTGGACTTTGGAAATGCATTTTATTTTTTCCTCAAAGTTTAAAATTACTTTCATATGAAACACTTTGGGGTCTGCAGTTGTTTGGTTGTGTTTGGAAATTCAAGCAATTAGAATAAAAAGTATTCACCCAATTCATTTCAGTTTCTCGGTCACAACTACAACAACAGCCCGCTCGGGGTTATTCTTGAAACTTGGGTTGCTTAAGTCATTTAAATAGATTTCTATTTCAGAAACAAAATGAGAGCCAACAATTTCACAATTAAAAGCTCCAGGGCTATAAAACTTGGCTTCACCTGAGACTCTTAACATTGTTTTTATTATCTTAATCACTAGGTTCTTTACATACTAATTTTCCATCCCAATGCCAACCAGTGCCAATCCAACCCGCTTTTCCATCACCCAGGTGAGCGTTACTCATGTTTTCAGGGGAATGTAAAAAAAACCTCTGAATACAGTCAGCACAACAGTGTCTATTTTTGCGACTGCTCGTGGACCTCTGCTAACACTGAGTCATCGCGGCAGAAGTCACCAGCTTAGGTGTAGCTCCTTCTGAGTTGTTCCCTAGGATTTTCCAAAAATACAGACACCACCGCTGTTTTCTGCAGACGCAGTTTTCATGACACAGGGCTAAACAATTTGAAATCCTGTCTATGCTGGGACGCGGAATATTGCAAACACCGATTAGGTACGTGACCGATTAGGCAAGGGGAGAGATGAGATAAATCACAACACGTGGTTGTAACAGGCCTTAGCAGAGCAAAGAGTAAAGCGAGTCCTCCAGGAAGGGCTTCAGGTCCCACCTGGGTGATCAAAACAGACGTGCCCAATAACACCTGCGTAGTTTAAACCCAGCTGTAGCGAAAAGGCTGCAAAACAAGAAGGCGGCGTGAAAAGGGATGAATGCTCAGTTAACTAGAGGTCATGCTTTAGTGTCTAGAGCTATAGACTAAGCATTTGTGTTGTGACCAGATAAAATGTGGTATTTTATTCTGCACTGGACTAGCCCAACTGGCTACCATCTATAAATTAATCCATGAAACGTCGTGTTGTTATGAGAAAGCATTAAGGAACCGAGATCTCTCAGGTGAAACTTCAGTAAAGTTGGCTTTCTGGCAGGCTGCAGGAGCCTGTGCGGCCAGAAAACTAACTGGTCTTTTTTCTGTATTCACCAGTGTAAACTGGCAATAATACCGGCCAGCTTTCACCAGGGTAAAACTAATGTGAATGAAGTCACTTGAAAATCGTCTCAGACTTAAACAGCCTCCTGTATCTCAGGCTTTGGTTCAAGGTTTTGGTTCTTTGCAAACCCAAAATGATGAAAATGTATCCGGTTTTCAACTTGGCTTTCAGTAAAAATAGAGAGACCAAAGTACAAATATCCCCGTGCAGCAATGGAAACCTCATAAACATCATAGTCATGGTTTAACATGAGGCAGCTCGGAAGGAAAACTGACTAATCTCAGCTCCTTGCCCAAGCGGAGGGAAACAGAGAGGGGCAAATAGCATGAAAAAAAAAGAGAGGTTCTGATCTCTCCGTTGCAAGGGAAGAAGTGACCGAACTGAACAAGCCCTGCAGTTCTCAAACGCTGCCTGGCAACGTTTTAACTGCTCTTGGTGCTTAAGTGAGGACTGAAAGCCGCTGTTCTTGAAGGCCTGTCAAGTCATCCCTTGTCAACTACAAACTGCACTGGAGCTTAACTCCTCACAGTTTTATTGTGAAGATAATTATAGACCACATCAATTCAAGAGGCAGGATAATTTTTGCAGCCACTTTTTAGCTGTGCAAACCAGGAAAATAATGACAGGGAACTCTCATGCTTCAAGGCGTGAACTCACGATGAGACCTCACGAGTGGCAGCAGCAGCAAACGCATCTTACAGCCTGTATTAGCATCTTGCCGACGTAACCGCTACCAGCTCGAGTCTCCAGCGTGAGCTGTTTATTTTCCATACGGGGACGGTGCGGGAAGGTATAGCTACCGCTTGTACTCCAGGTTTCAGCCCAGGAGAAAGGCAAAGAGACCCTACACCTGCACCGCCCTGTTTGCTTAGGACTGTTGACATTGCTGTAGGGTGACATGAGCCAACTGGCTCCAGATGGGTGAACTCTGGGCACGAGACAGGGCAAAGGGCTGGGTCACGCTCTATACCTGCGGGTCCTGTCTGAAGCCATTTGGCTCTCAGAACTCAATTTTGGCTACCACAGGCAACCTAAATTGACTGGCAAATCTGCCCCGTCTGGGCGCCAGTCACAAACTCGCACGCAGTATCCTGCTGTCCACGACTTGTCTGCGTCCAGACAAAATCATCTTTGGTTGGCTCGCTGAAACCAGAAGCATCCCGATGCTTTTAGGGAAAGGAAAAAATAAAAGCATCGAGGGACATGGGCCGTTTTACGCAGCCGTTAAAGTTCCAGCTTAATGACAGCATACATGGGGGGAGGGCGGGAAGAAGGATAAACAGCAGTTTCAAGCCCAGAGACTGGTTTCCCATCAGATATTTCACTCTTTGTGAGAGACACCCTGGGGATAAGTTACGGCCCAAATGTGTAAAAGTTGAGACTTATTTTTCATGTCCTGTTTACAAGTGTCCTGGCTGGGAGACCTCACCTGGGCTTCTGGGTGCTCAGATTTGCTTCACGTCTAGCCTCAGGCTTCCCGAACCCGTGGCCACTCCCCACGAGGAGACACCTCTAAGAGTTGGCTGTGTCGAACGTCATTAAGTCTGAAAGCAAGTCAAAACAATCCCGTGGGCTTTTGTCCATCCAGATGAAGAATTACCTTTTTTTTAAAGGCAGAGCTTTCAAGGGTTTAGGAGCAGCAGCAGTCTCATGGAGGTTTGGATAATCTAGGAATCCCCACGCTTCATATAAAGCAATTCACACTAGATCTGAACACTGGCAAACAGTCAGCTAAATCCATTATCGCATGATAATGCTCAAACATTTCATTAATTCCTAACCAGCTGTCCTCTGCTCCCTTTACCCCTTTCATCATACAAACATTTCTTTAACTGTCTGAGGGAGAGGAGAGGGAGGATCAGACGCAGCCTCGTAAAATTCCTTCACCCGCTTTGCCTGCAGCAAGTTATTTCTTTTGACACGCATGTAAAATAATATTGGGGGTGGTGTTTGTTTGGCTTGGCTGGATGGTAAATTTTCATAACAATTTCGTGAGCCAAGTACCTGTGAAATGGAGTAGAGGGAACTCAGGGCAGCTTGTTGACGATCCTGCCGTCTGGTTAATTGACATCTCATTAAATAGGGAAGACCCCTTGCTCCAATTTCTACGCCAAGACGGAGGGCAAGGCTTTTAGAGCAGGATATTGCTCTCCAGTGTTCAGAGGTCCTGTAGATGATTTTTTTTTTTTTAAAGTCCTTGGGTACTGCACACCAAACAACCAGTGGAAGCAAGGATAAGCGAGGGATCAGTACCTTGGGGGTTTCTCCAGCTACATGACTCACAAAATGGAAACAAAATAAGAGTCATAGCTTTTAAGGTGACTTCTGGATGCTTTCTTTAGGGAAAGCTCGCTGAAGCGCCCCGACTCGCTACGCGTTGCCTAGGGACGCGCGGAGGAACGGGACTCGCAAACAGCGCCCTGCTGAGCAGGGACCCGCGAGAGGCAGACCCTCGCGCCGCCGGGAAGGAGCGCGCGTCTCCAACCCCGCTCTCAACCAGTTCAGGGGCTTTTCTCCCCGTCCCACAAACACCCGTCCCTCTCCCGGGCAAACGTAGCACACGTCTGGACAGCACCTCAGCCTCTTGACTGACACTCGTTTCTCCCCTGCCAAGACTTGAGGATGCGTTTATTTATTATGGGTTAAATATTTGGAGTTGAGTAAGAACCTCAGAGGGAAAAGGTGGGTCTGCTTCCTTGGAATTTTTTTTTTCCCCACCCCCTCACTCTCATTATAGAAAATTGGATTTTTAAAACTGTTTGTTTTATGGAAAATTACCCTTTCTGACTCTCGGCTCAGCAAAAGGCTGACAGTTAACAACTCTCAAGCAAAAACCACATGAGGAAATACAATGAAGAAATATCTGGACACGTCTGGACATGTCTGGACACTGCCGGAACAGGTCTAAAATGTCAGGGCGAGGTAAGGACCACACTTTACCACAACAGCAGGCAACAGGAGGACCAAAAAAAAGTGGGTTTTTTTCACTTATTGTAAAATGAAGTGCCAAAATATCAGGTAGCCCAGGCTGCCACAAATTTACGGGTAACAAAAAGCACATTTTTGAAGTTGTAACTACATCGCGAGATCCCTACTTGGTGATTTCAGTTGTGTTAGGGTCTCATACAATTTCCAGTAAAGTCTTTTACCACAAGTCATTAGGCTTTTCTACTACTATAAATATAGGTACATTTCATTTCTTCTGTGGAATAAACTTCAATATTTCATTAAGCTCTACTACATACATCCAGTTGTGATATAATGGATGTTGTTTTACTGTCAAGAGTAGGTGTTACACTGGGCTGTCATCGGTATGGTAGCTTTATCTTTACCATTTGGCTAATTAAGAGAATTATTTTGCCACTTTTTTTTTTCTTTCAAAAAGCTAACAATGTTGTTACAATATTTATAAACATCAGTAGTATGTCAAGAAAACCATCACTCTGAATAGACTTTGGGAATCCTCACCAGAGGATGGTTAATTGAGTGAGTTGTGCGTGGTTGTGGTCATGCATGCTTTTCAGTCCTCGGTTTGAATTAGCCTAAGAATAAATACATATTGATAATAGCATCCTACAATAAAAGATTAGTGACATTTTTTTTGTGTCTTTAGGGCTTGCAATCGCAGTATTTTTGTTAGACTCCAAATTCATATTGCTTGTTAATAGTGCGTAGATGTGTACAGTTCTTCCATTCTGCCTTCTGTGGTTTTCCTTTTTCTTAAGTCTGGTATGCTTCGTGGTTTATTTATTCATGAGCTGCAGAGAAAGAAGTTCACAATAAAAAAAATGTTTTGGAATATATACTTAACGGCGTGTCAAGAAACAGAAAACAATTACACTTATGCAACATAACGTGCATTTTTACATGCCACTCACACGCTACTTTATGCATCCCCAGTTTATGTAAGTAATGAAAATTAAATATTACGCTACCCTGCCCAATGCAGCCAGCACAATTAAGGCTGGGAGACGTAAGTAATTGGGAATAAAAAAACCACATGCCTGTGCTAAAAAAAAGTGCGTCTTTTATGGCAAGTTTGCAGGGGGTGCTTACAACGCAGCAGGACTACGGCTGCACTCAGGACCGAAGTGTTTCGGTTTCCTGGGGTTCGCTGCGTGTTGTGCATCGAGCGTTGTATATCGTAGATGTGACGAATGTTAATTGCACCCTTGCACCGAGCAGGCGAAGGACCAGCGCGGAGAGGAGGCTCATGGCCTCCGGCGGGAGTAGCACAGCCGAGGCCAGGTGGGGAGGCAGGACGGCACCTCGCGGGTGGCCAAACCTGAGGAAAAGGTGTGATTTTTCCTCACGATGAAGGAAAATTTTGGCAATTTCGGGCCGACGTGTTTGCGGCAGCTCAGGTAGGGAAGGGCGCCCGCTCCAGCACTTTCGAAGTCGTTACTGTTGGAGCTCTACTTGGCGCAACTTCTTCGGGCAGGGGAGAGGGGCTCCGCGCCAGGTCGCCGCCCAGTTTCTGTGGAAAACGCACGATGTCTCGGCGGGGGCAGAGCAGGTGGCAGCCTCCAACCGCCCTCAGGTTGCCGCTCGGCGACTCAACGGGCTCCCTTTCCGGCCAGGAACACCCCTTCGGCCCCGGGAGAGGTGCCGGCGGGCTCGTCCTTCCTCCCCCCGGCAGCGGGAACGGCCGCTACACCTGACCCGCCCCCGACAGCCGCCCGCCGCCCGCCCGGCTCCCCTCAGGTGGCAGCGCCGCCCGCGCCCCCCGCCCCTGGGGGGACGCCTCGTCGCCCCCGTAGCCCGCCCGCCCGTCGCCCTAGCAACGCCCCCCGCCCGCCCGCGGCCGCCCCCCCGGGCCACGCCCCCTCGCTGCATATTCATGACCCCCGGCGCGAGGAGGGGGCGGGGGCGGGGAGGGGGCGGAAGCGGAAGCGGGAGACGGTTTCCGAGGAGCCCGGTATAAAGCGGCCGCTGGTGCCCGGTGTCGCCCGCCGCGCTCGTGCCGCCGTGAGTGACCTCACCCCTCCCTCCTTCCCCCCCACCCTCCTCCCCGCCGGCCGCCGCGGCCACCTCCCGGCACCGCCGCCTCCCCCGCCGCACGGAGCAGGTCCCGGGTGCAGGGGGAGACCCGGGGGCAGGTAAGGGGTCGGCGGGTGAGGGGCCTCGGGGGGCGGTTGGGCTGTGAGGGGTGTCTGGGGGAAGGGACTGGGGGGGGGGGGGGTAAGGAGCGGTTGGGTGAGGGAGAGGAGGGGCTGGTGGAGGTGAGGAAGGGCTTGGGGCGAGGGGCTGGTGGAGGTGAGGAAGGGCTGAGAAGCTTTTGGGTGCGGGAGTTATAGGGCTAAAGAGGTGAGAAAGGGATGAAGGCCTTTGAGGTGAGAGGTGTGTGGGGCTGCAAAGATGGAAAAGGCATGAGAGAGAGTGAGGTGAGGAAGACATGGGGCTGCAGAGGTGGGAATCTGAAAGGGTTGAGCTCTTTGAGGGATTGGGCCAAAGGAGATGTGGGGCTGCAGAGGCTGTGAAGGGATGAGGAATGACTGGTAGAATGAGTAAGGTGGGGTTGGAGAGGCTTGACTGGGGTGTCTGGGGTAGTGAGTCCTAATGAGGTGAAGACAGGGTGAGAAAGAAGTGGCTGAATGCCTCTTTGGGTTATGTTGGGTGGTGAGTATGCTGGAAGAAGACTTGACAAAGGGACCAAAGATGGAAATTAGTGTAGCTTTTCAGACTATTAAACTTCACTAGTCTGCTATTTGAATAATTCCACACTTAATCTGCAACCTGGTCTCAATGCTTTACCATAAAACAGTTGAGTCTCACCTCACTTAGTCTGGTATGATGGTGGGAGAGTACTGGAGGAAGAAGAAATGACTTGGTACTTAACTCTTAAATCTTCTATGAAAGCTGCAGTTTTCCTTAAGATCATGTTATCAGTGATTTGCAGCTCTAAGATGCCCTAATTTAGCACCTTTATCAGGTGCAGAAACTGTTTGACCTTGAAAAATATTCTTCCTGGGGGGCAGTTTTCTGTTGTAGTGATTGGCCTCCCTTATTCTCTATGCATAGATGAAAAAAGGAGAGGACAAAGATCTAGCCAAGGCTCTGACTTGGCACTGGGTGCAGTGAGTGAATCAACATTGCTAGACCTTGGCTAATGCAGTGAATTACAAATGGGAAAGGATAGGAAAGATATTGCAGGATGTTGAATGTTGGACAGAGAAGGTGATTTCTCCTTCAGGAAAGGAGATGTTACAAGTGGACCTACAGGGACAGGCAGCACTAAGTGCAGAGCACAGACAGATAACTGCAACTTTATAAGGATTCATGAGAAGAAATTGCACTGTTACAGCATGATCCTTACTGCTCTGTAAAAACTGCTCTGGTGTGATCTGCATCTTGTTCCACTGCCTTGATCGGACAGTGCTACTAAAATATTTAATGAAATATGGCTTGAGCAGGTTCTTGAGCTCCAAGAAAGAGTGAGCTGGTGAATACTTTCTTTCCCTGTAGAAGTCAGGCTTTTTCATAAATAACTGGCAGAGATGGTTGCTGATGTGATTGCACTGACAGCTTGTGCATGCCTTCTTCCCCCACACCAGTATTGCAAAAGAGAAGGTCTTCCTCGCTTGGTTTGTTTAATGATTATACTGGATTGATGAAATGTTCAATAGGCCTCATTTTTTCCCTTCCTAAATAAGGAAAGGGGCTTCAGGTAAGAGATTAAGGTATTTAGCTGACACTCTGACTATAAATGCTTCCAGAAGTCCTTTTTACTGTAAGTTTGAAAACCTGACACTACCTTAAGCTCCTAAAACTGCATCCAGTAGTCTCTGAGGCATCCAAAACCATCTATGAGTTCCCATGTCCGTCAAAGGTAGTGGCAGCTGCTGTCTTGGAAGTGAGAGCTTCATTCCTGTATTAATGAGATTAAATTGGGTATTTAAGGGAGTTTTCATGACAAAATAACAATTTCCATGATGTAATGGGTGGGATCAATGTAACAACTTCTATTTTAGTTAGCTATTTGTAATATCAGAGGCCAGTTTACATGGGTTGGCTCATGCCTCTCTGAGCAAGGAAATGATAACTGAGTGCAAGAACTGCTATGTACTACTGAAGCATCTTCAGTAAAATCAAAAACGTATGGTTCCATAGATAACCCTCTTGCATAATGGGTGTTAACTCCTGCAGGAACCTGCTGCTGAGAAAGGAATGAGCAGTATATGCTGACATGATCTTGTTTGGATGCTATAGGGACTGCTTGCATCGAAAGCAATCCTCTCCCTCAAAGCTGAAGTGTCTTAGCAGTTCAGTCTGAATACACTTGTATTGTACTGCCTTAAGCTGACAAGGGAGGATGTCTTCTGCTGGAAGTGTCCTTCGTTAGTGGTGAGAAGGTGGTTGGAAGACTGACACAGCTGGTGAACTTGCTGCTCCTTCTGTGTCATGTTACAACAAAATTCCTGAAGTCTAATGTTGTTCATGTGCCTTTTTAGTGGGCAATGCAAGTGGAATATTTACATGGCTTCCAGTGAAGCATGGTGTAACTCTGACTGAAACAATACACATGCTTGTATGTCTAAGTACATGTGACTTAAATTTTTCAAACTGAAGCAAATGTGTAGCCTATTTGAGGAGCTTTCTGAAGCAACTGCCTTTATTCTGCCATGTGGCAATACAGGCTCTGAGGAGCTTAGAGAAAGCAGGCTGAATTTGGACCCATCTCACAAGGCTGTGACCTCGGAGGTTAATTACCTTTAAACTCTCCAGTCCTGGATTCACTGAGGGCTAGAAAGTTAAGTCTTGGTAATTTAATATTGCTCTGCTTGTGTGCTAAGGCTGGAATGTGTGGCCTCTGCCTCTATCTCTGTATAAACTTGTTTTAAACAGATAATTTCTAAAAGCTATGAGAATACTAACATTGGATGGTACCTGCAGAGTATTTCACCAGTGAAACTGCATCTAACGTTTGAAAAACCTTCTTGAAGTCAAAATGTGTTGCCCACTGAGTAGCTTAGAAAAGATGCTTAAGCTTTGAGAGGCAACTTATAAATGCCTAGGTGGGAAGCTGATGGCTGAAATAGCCTACGAGCTGCTAGATAATGCCTGCAGTTGTGAAAACAGTTGCATGTAACACTTCTGTACATTCAGCAGACACCGATTTAAGCAATAAACAGTTCCTTTACACAGTAGCATTTGATCTTGTCTAGCTTAATCTCTAAACTCTGCCTGTGATGTACTGCTGTTCTTAGTTGAACACTTCGTGACTTCAAGCTTCAATTCCTAGAGTGGGTAGCCAGTTTTGCCCACTGTGTGGGCACCTCTACTTGCGTGTTAGGCCAAAGCAGTGAAGTCTTTTCACATCACCCATCACAAGAAGCTGCAGCTGGCAGTTCTTTTTGAGCTTAACTAGCAATCTGTACCTCTGCTGTTACTCCTAACAGTAGAAGCCACCCTAAAATACTTGCATCAAATGATAGAGCAGTGTGTTGAGCAACAGTGCGCATGCAGTGGTGTCATGCTTGAGATAAAAACAAGCTTCACTTGCACTTCAAACTGACTTTAATGTGATGGTTAGTGTAAAAGCACGCTGAACAGAGGCAAAGCTACTCGAGTTGAAATGGGGCTTTCCAGTTGATCTGCCAGGAGAGCTGCTGTCGAAGCGATGAGGCTGTCATGTGGTGGAGGGGGAAGCTTTAGCAGCTTGCAGAGTAACTGGTAATGTGAAGAACTGTTTGTGCTGCATTTTAGTTTTGCAAGGGTCACTCCCGTGACCTTTACCTGTAATACTTGCAAGATCCCAGGCTGTGACCTATTCCAGCTATAGGCATAAGATTCATCAAAACTACTCTGCCAGCAGCATAGCCTTGTGTGCAGTTGCTTCCATTAGAGAAGGCTTAAACTGATTTGATAACTATTCTATTAGGGCTCCTGATCGTTCAACATGCAGTGCACTGTCAGCCTTACTAAACAGTCCATTCAAGTGTGGTTAACTTGGAATACTGAGTGCAGTGATTGTCACTTGGCTTAATATACCAGTGCTAAACTGATGTGAGTGTTTGAAACAATACTTTTCCTAAGCAGACCATTACTCCTGCCTAGTAACTGCTTTAACGAGTCCAATAAATTTCCTAGCAGAGCTATGTATTTAAATTGCCATACAGAAGCAGAAAATAAGAATGATTCTGGCAAATCCAGTTGCCAGGAAGTTGAAGCAGAATGCCTGCTGTCAGGATGAGTGACACCATGTGTGTAGTGTGACAGATAGCCGGTGTTTCAGTTTGAGAAGATCTCTCCAGATGGGAGATCCTGGAAAGCCCAGAAACCAAGCCTGGAAGCAGACACTTAAGCTGTGGAGCTCTGTGCTGTGAACTAAAGACTTGACATGTTTTTGGTAAGCTGTTGCTGATCAGGTGACTGTTTTTATGGTCAGCAGCTTATCAGTTACCCACACATCTTGCATTTGGGTCACAGCCCTACTTGAAGTAACCACCCAAAACTTCCACTGGTAAAGGATATTATGTCCTCCAGCTGGGACTGTGAGGGTCTTTTGAATCCTCCCACTGAATAGTTATTGCTGTCTTGAATAAACTGGTTATTCTGTTATGCTTCTGTATCACGGTTCAGTCCTCTGAGTGGAATAAGATACTCTGCATGAAAAAGAGCTGAGTTCATACTATTAAATCTAGACCTCCAATAGAGCTGCTGGAGACTGAATTTGCCTCAAGTTAAAAGCTGAACTTTAGGCATCTCAGCAATGGATTCACAGCACTGCAGCGTCTGAGTCACTGAGTGGTTTGTGTGCTATGAACTGCCATCTTAGGGAAACTGGCACACAGTAGCTTAACTAAAGCCCCTTAGCGCTGATATTTCCAACAAGTGCTGTAAAGTCATTTAGACTGCAACTGGCATGCTGCATTATGACAACCTGGGAGAAGCAGCCAGGTTTTCTCATCAGACTTGCTCTTAGTGAGTGACTCTAGCAAGCATCAGGACACAAGGCTTGGGCAATGATTTGGTTTGGCTTAGGAGCTGCTTTGACCTTGGTTTGGCTCTTACTGGCATGTAGTCTGCTCAAACCTGAATATCAATATATGGGTGATGGGAAGTTGGTGTCCACAACATGGATGTCTAATAAAACTCTTAAAACACAGAGCTGGGGAAGACTTGCTTTCCAGGACTCCCATCTACGAGGGATATAGGTTATTAAACTAGTCTCTTTAGCTTTAGGACACCTGGCTGGCTTGACACTTTAGGCTTGACTAGCAGTCTCTTTTGCAGTGAGCTGCAAACCTCACAAGTTCAAGGCCAAGTGCAAGGTCCTGCACATGACTCAGGGCAACACCAAGCACAAACACAGGCTGGGCAGAGAATGGATTGAGAGCAGCCCTGAGGAGAAGGACTTGGGTGTTGGTTGATGAGAAGCTCAACATGACCTGGCAATGTGTGCTTGCAGCCCAGAAGGCCAACCGTATCCTGGGCCGCATCCAAAGAAGCGTGGCCAGCAGGTTGAGGGACATGGTTCTCTCCCTCTACTCCACTCTTGAGACCCCACCTGCAGTACTGTGTCTGGCTCTGGAGTCCTCAGCATAAGAAGGACATGGACCTGTTGGAGCGGGTCCAGTGGAGGGCCATGGGGAAATAGTCCTATGGCTGGAGCACCTCTCTTAGCCTGTACTCATAGGAGAGTTGGGCTTCTTCAGCCTGGAGAAGAGAAGGCTCTGGGGAGACCTTCTAGCAGCCTTCCAGTACCTAAAGGGGGCCTCCAAGAACGCTGGAGAGGGACTTTTGACAAGGGCATGTAGTGATAGGACAAGGGGTGATTGCTTTAAACTGAAAGAGGGGAGATTTAGATGAGATCTAAGGAAGAAATTCTTCACTCTGAGGGTGGTGAGGCACTGGCACAGGTTGCCCAGAGAAGTTGTGGATGCCCCATCCCTGGAAGTGTTTAAGGCCAGATTGGATGGGGCTTTGAGCAACCTGGTCTAGTGGAAGGTGTCCCCTGCCCACGGCAAGGGGGTTGGAACTAGATGATCTTTAAGGTCCCTTCCAACCCAAACCATTCTATGATTCTACTGACTAATCTGGCAGCCTGAGGTGCTCTGGGAGTGGGCTGAGAACTACTTTCCTTGCGAGACTGAAATTGTCAGTCAATAGCTGCTACTCATGTAGCAAGGCATAAAAGGGTAGGAGGTAAACAAAACTGAGCCCTAAGGAATAGACTGAAGATGCTTTTAAAAATCTTAGAAGTGTGTAAACAGCAGCAGGAAAGCATTACCCCTGAATTGTTTTGCTAAACTATATCTGAGGTGGATTTCATCAGTGTTCTGGGGAGAGCAAGACTGGTGCTCTTAGGAGAGTGGAGAGAGAACCTAGTTTCCTCATCTTGTTTTAAATGAGAGCTCTAATGTTTTTGTAGCTGAAATTGAAACCAGTGTTATGCTGACCCTGCATATTTTCTATCCTCTGCTGGCTGGCCTGGACTACTTCTGCATGCAGTATAGTTCATTTATTTTGGAGACTTGAAAACAAGCCATTATCACCCTTCGGTGCCAGATAAATAAATGATCTAACTGGGGGCTGAACCCAAAGCACTCTTTTACAAAAGCACAACTGCATGTCACACTTATCTTCATTCTGTCCTTGAATATATGATCAGTCTTCCTGGACTGCATCCAGAAACCAGTGGCTTAACCCAACAAGTGATGACTATAGAACAGTCAGATTTCTGTGCCACTTAATTTCCTATCATCACTTATACGCAGCAAGCCATCTCCCAGAATACACTTAATCTGAGCATTGTTTAACCTACAACTTGCTTCTCAATCATACAGGAGTACAAATAGGAGGAACAGGAATCAACTGTTAAAGTAGTGTTGAGGCTGGATCTTCGCTTCCAGGTAACAAGAGCCTCAGGGGTTTTTTGTGGGGAGGGAGAAGGCACACATGGAGGGTAAAAATACTCCTCCCATTTTACAAGGGGAATATCTGAGCAAGTACACTGGCCTGTGCAGTCTGGCTCTGGGTACTCCCAGAGGAGTGATTTGACAGCCTGAACTATTGCTCCTTAGAGTAGTGTGGCTGGCCAGCTAACTCCCAAGGGTTCAAAAAATAACCCAAAACAAATGCACAACTTGCTTTAACACTAACACATCTAGTGCACATGTCCTGTTTGCTGTCTGAAATGTATCTGGGGGAATCGGCTCATGATGTAGGTTTGTTCTTGTTCTTTTTCTTGGCTCTTGTTCTGCTTCTAACTTCGGAGTAGAGAGGGAAAAGGCTTACACTTCTCAGTGCGGGAGTTATCCTGATTGTTTCCAACATCGTAGCACTTCTGTGGCTTCAGCTGCCATTCACATTGGTTGTCACAGCCTAAAAGTCAAAACATTTAGCTCCTTTGAGTGACTTGACAGTTATGTACCCTTCGTGTTCCTACAGTTACTGCTGGCCGTACAGTTGGAGCTTTTTTTGCTGCTTTGCTTTCAAATCACTTTTCCAATTTGTCATCTTCCAGGTATGGTCTATTCAAAACTCTCAATATGCAGCTGCACAGTAGTAGATCTCTCAGTCTACTGGAGAAATGGCATTGAACCAGATAAGATGTGTCCTCTTCCAGATGGTCACTTGGGGATAGTTTGCATGACAACTCAGGATGCCATTTGCAAATAAGTCTTTTGACCCTATAGTACTACTGGGTTCTCTAATCTTCTTTGTATGCATATGAGCTGGACTGGAATGATAGATAAAAGTATATCTACCGTGGCCTTTCAGCTGTGTAGTAGCCCCCAGCTAAGCTGTATTTAAAAAGGGTTTGGGTTCCCATCCAGTGAATCTTGTGCTAGCATTTTCCACAGATGCCTATTCATCTAGCAGGCTTGATATTAAATTGTTAGTAATGCTTTTACTAGTTAGGAACAGTAGGATATACTTGTGGGCAAGTAATAGTCTTTGGTGTGATGGCTTAAGATAGACCCTTACTACTTTGTCTCAGGGTATTCTTAGCCTGTTCATGGCTAGATCTAATTAATACCACTTTGTCTATGTAAAACCTAATGTGTCTTGGGGATGTTTGGTATAATACTTGACTCTATACTCCCTGAACAGGTTCCTTTGCATCTTTCTACCTCTGCACAAGTCACTTCATGGAAGACTACACTTCACACACACAAAAAGTGCTCAATAACTGCAAACTACTAAATGTATGTTATCAGAGTACAAATTTCCAGCTCCTTCCAGCAGCCCAACACTGCACAGTATTTCCCTGAGCTGCACTTAGCAGCTTTCTCTTCCTCATTAACTATGCTCCTAAATTAACACTCTTTCCAAGAGATCAGTTCCAGTTCTGTGTTAAGGCTGGTTACTGAATAACTGGTTGTAATGAATGCCTAAATTTATCATTGGTACAATAATAGCTACACTGTTCCCTTAACTTCAGCCTCTTTCAGAAGCTTTTGGTCAACAGACTCACTGTCTGGGTGGCTCTGTAAGGAGCCTGTGTAGGTATTTCTAAATATCTCACTTGCAGGATCCTTCAATGAGCTTGACAAGTTGCCTTGATTGTGGATTGCAACCTCATTCTGCCTGCTGGGAATTTAGTAATTGATGTGTCCCTGACGGCCTTCACCGATATCTGAAGTTTTAGGGGCTTTCCCACCGACAAAGCCACAGGCTGGTAAGTGGCCCGTGGTCAAACATCCGGCTAGAGAAGCTTTAAGTCCCTACATAGCAATTACTGTATTAAGACTGAATATACGCACCATAGCTTACAAAAAACAAATTCTTTAAGTAGGGACTGAGACTTCAGCATTACATGCAGAAATTGCTGCAGTCCAAATGATTTGGAGATCTTGCCTCTAGGAAATGGGATAAGAAAGCTGCTGCAGTTCTGTGCTTCAAGCAGTCTCAGTAAAACTGCTTTGTACTTGAAAAAGAGTCTAAATTAGAGAGGTATTCTTGGAGAGGTGTTGGTAATAGTTCCCCAAGCTTAAATATCTTGTCTAATAAGAGCAGAGTCTAATGTTAATGTGTTTAAATACTTCAGTTCTGTGTTTATAACATCTCCACCATGCAATATACTGTCCGTCTTGCTTCTGAGTTAGTGTGGTCGGGGTGGAAGTACTGTGCAAATGAAAGCAACGCTTTGTTTATCTTCAGTAGGAGCATTCAGTTCACTAATGATGCATCTACCTGTAACTTGGAAAATGAGTGGAAGCCTGCCAGTGACAAATATTAAATAAAAATGTGTTCCCTGTTTTTGCTTCAACGACTGTCCAGCATCCTTTCTAATTCTTACCTGGTGTGGTTATGTTAGTGCCGTTACAATGCTTCATTTTCTTGCTCGCTGTTGATGTAGGGATTAAATAACATCCTTTTTAATTGTCTGGGTAATAATGATCTCTTTTCAAATAATAAGAATACTGGCCAATTCTTGGCTTTCACTGAAGAAACTTTTAAAATATTGGAATAGGCTGAGAGCAAACCAGGAAGCCAGGGCTGGAAACTTCTCGGCTCCATTGTATCTGATAAAGCAAGCAAGACCTCAGAACTTTCCTTTATTAATTTTAGCCTCTCAGGACAAACTGTAGCTCTGTAAGTTGTTTGATGTGAGCAGCTAAGACTAAAGCTACACAAGTCTGTCCTTCTGCGTCTGAAAGGATTTAGGCTTGTAATAATGCTGTCACCCTTCCAGCCCTGCAGGAAAGAATGAAAATATAGAAGGCTTACATGACCAGTGAATACATCCCAAATTATTTATATCTGGGCTTGTAGTTTAATGTTAGATCTGCATTCCCCAGGCTTCTAAGTAGAAGGTTAGGCACAGACTTAAACTGCAGATAGTACAGGGAAGACCTGAAAGCCTGGCTTTTCTTATCAGTTAGGTGCACAGGTTCAGTTGCGGTGTATGGGAGGATGTATGCAAAGTGAGAGACAAGTGTCACTGTTCGTGATCTAGTGGGATTCGGAGGATGGCTTTCAGTGTATAACTGCCAACACTTCTGAAATCAACTTAATTGCAGCAAATGGCAGTCAGACCTGCTGCTCGTGGTAGGAAGTGTTTAATAGAAAGCACATGAGAAGGCACATACATGTGTTCAGTTTATTTTCCATACAGCAAAGAAATCTGAGATCAGGTCACTCACAATCCTACCCAGATGGCTGGGTGTGTTACCCCATGTCTGTCCTAAAGTAAACTGGGATCTGTTTTGATTTCAGTATTTTCTTCAGTAGGAATTAACATTTCGTACTGAACCTGGGAAACTTGTGTCTATGCTAATTTCAGTTCCATGTTTTGAAGGCTGATAACACTTTATTTGTAGAGATTTGCACTCTGTGCGAGTGAAGGTTTAACCCTGGCTGAAGCTTATTACAGGACAAGTGTTCTTTCAGGGAAGATACAGGATAAAGTTGCATGTTTTATGTTCATCCTGTTTCTCTAGACTTCATGTATAATGAGTAGTGAGACAAGGGCATACTAAGTCCTCGAAGGAAGGTAAGCTGAGAAAGTTTTCCTAGCCAAAAGAAGGGGTGTTTTGTTATCTGCAGTTAATGCAAACTGCAGTGTGTGTAAGTAGGAAGAACTTTACAGACACCACAAATTCTTTTCCTGCAGGATTTATTTTTTCTAGTAAATCAATAACTTGCTATTCCCCAACTCTCTACCCCAATTAAGTTATCTTAAACTCACTGCCACTTGATTGAAAATAAGAGTGTAAGCTAAGGATAGTAATGTGTCACAGCATGGCTGTTTAAATGTGGAATTGCAACTTAAATTTAAGTATCTTTTGGCTTAAAAATAAAGATTTAAAACAATGAAAGTGACCTTTTGGACTGTGTCTGTTTTACTATATGGTGATCTGTATGTCTCCAGAGAAGTTCATAGGTCAAAAGTCTGCCCATTTTTTTGTGCAGAAATATTTTTATAGAGGAAGTATGTCGAATTTAGGGATTTGCTACTGGAAGAACGAAAACGTAAAACTGTAACAGATAATAAATGCAGTTCACTTAAATGAGATAAGAGATGTGGTGCTCCTATTTTGGCCACTACACAAAACAACATTAAGAAATTTCAAGTCTATTTAGGCTCTTAAAACCTAAAACATTTAAGTATATATTATGCTTAACTGCACATTGCTTTAATCAAATCTTATTTCTTTAAAAATCTGGCAGGTGATTGTTCAAACAGTAAACACATTAGTTTATTGCATAAGCTGGTCCTGTAATTGGAAAAGTAAAATGACTAAGCACAGTGTTCTCAGTAAAGCTACCAAAATAAAATACAGCCCAGAAGGGTAAGCAAGCTACACTTTTTCATTAAAATAAGCTTCAACAACCATGAAATTTTCCACCCTAAGGGCTTCCTTACTCTGACAAGTGACTAAAATGTCTAATACCTCCATGTGTTGACCAGTAACTTGCATCAACTTTAAGATCTTTGTTAGTCAAATACTAAATGTACTTTCTTGTTCACATGCTACAAGAACCGAATAGTCGTCTTCCTCAGCTTCCTGTGTTATCACTGAAGGCGCAAAACTACACATGCAGCACATGTAAAATGTCTGTGCGTTTGCGCAGCTTGGCAGCAAGGCAGTTGTGTGTGCTCACAATTGGAAGATGCAAGAATTGCAAGGAGCAAGCTCAGCTTGTAGAGCCCTGAGAAAGTTATCAATGAGTGTGGCAAGGAAGGAGTGAACCTGCTTTTGTCTTTCTCGTGATGGATAATAACCCTTCTGTGATAGATGGCATGTAATAACCCTTCTGTGATGGATGGCATGTAGAGAATATGCTATAATCCTCCTGGTTACAGCTTGGGCCAATCATTACTTCTCTGAGGAAGGAGAGATCACTTCATGTTGTTGTTTAAACAGCTTTTTACGTTTGAAACCTACTGTCACACCTTACTTTGTTTAAATATGTAGAATAATCTCGTGCCCTTCAGACTTGTAGTCATGTCTTCTGGCTCTTGTCCTCTCTATTTCCTCCCCCAGCTTTTTCTAGTTGGCTCAGTCTGTTTACGTACAGCATGCTTTGCTCACTGAAGTGTTCAAGTTGAATGTTGTTGTGCTCGATGAGGAATCATTAGTCATGTGAGGTGATCCTCACCCCTGTTACAACACTAGCACGTAAGTAAGAATATCTGCTTTCAACAGGTTACTGACTTGGGTTTTGCTTCTCTGCTATAATCCACAGGTCTTCCTGAAAAATGTGTAATCCCTTCTCCAGGTAACCATGCTAGCAAGAACAGTGTTTGAATAAATATTTCCAGTTTATTTTTTTTATTTCATTGTCCTTTGCAGACCTCTGTTTCAGTAAGCCTGCTCTTAGTGAATGAGCTGATGATACTTCTGGACCAGTGCTAGAAAGCTCCTGAAACCCTACTTAGAAATACTATTTTGGAATCAGCTACTCTTCATAGCAAAAGATGTGGAAGTTGGTGTAATGTTCTCTAAGTCCATCTGAGTGTCCTACCCACTTCTGTGGTGGTTTCATCCAAGGTTGCCAGAGCCTTAATATAGGGGTGCATGGCACCTACTACTGCTTATTAATAAGACCTGTGAAATCCTACATTATTGCTAATGTATTAAAACCTTCCTGTGTTGCAGGGTAGGATTTTTCCTGGAAGACTTCTTGAGTGACCCAATTCAGGCACAATTCCAGTTGTCTAGAATTGATTCTAAAAGGCTCTAACTGAAACCAGAGAAGGCCTGTAACAAGCCATCCAATATGCCAAAGTGCTTGCAACAGGCTTTTTAGAAATTCTAGGCAAAGTTAATGTCACCACAGTCTGACCTGGATAATTCTGCCAGTTGCTCAAAGCCTCATTCACTTGGTATTTTTGGTTTGCCTGCTCTTAACAGGTGTATACTTTAAGCAGGTGTAACACTTCAGATATTTAGGACAAATATGTCCATCACAATATCAAGGTAACAACTTTTTGTCTGCTCTTCAAGGACTTAGCCAAGTACATGGTGAAGTTGTTCCATAACCTGAATGACAGGTCTGTTAATTCCAACAAGCTGTTGCCTATAAACACCTTGCAAATAGTGAGGGAACCAGCCCAAAGCAGCAAAATAATTCAGGGGCAAATGTGCTATCTTTTATCAACTCCCTGTGTGATAACTGGATTTAGCTAGTTCTGATCTTAGAGAAAGGAATCCTCTAAGAGTTAACTATCTTCATGGGAACTGGGTTGGAAGCCAAGCCACTATCTTGTACCAGAATAAACTGATAAGAGAAAGTATTCAGTTAAAAGTAGAACAGTTCTTTAAAGAAATAGTCTGAAGACCTAAAACTCTCTTGAAAAGATGAGATTAGGTAATATTATGCAGTATTCATTCAAGTACTTGACTTTGGTTTTGCAATGTCAACTCATCCCTTTGTAGGAATTACGACTGTCCTCCTATTTTCCCCAACAGATGTAAGACCATGATTTCTCCTCTACCACAGAAATAAAGCATCACTTTCTGAAATGTATCCAGTCAAAACCACCTAGCAGCTTCAACTAGGTGTATGTGTGCTTACATCATACTTTACCTGACCTCTGCATGTGATTAGTGATGCTCCTTGCTTGGGTTGCTGCTGTGGGCAGTTGTCGTCATCTCCTGGAAGATGAATATCAAGTCAGTTTTGAAAATGGAGAAATTAGTATATTATAGCAAGTAGAAGCCATTGAGAGTTGATCAGGAGTGACAGATAAGGGAGGTGGAAATGTAATACACATAGACTATGGAGTCCCTTTTGTTTTCCTTCCTCTGAAGCTGGATTACACTGCCTGCCTGTGTATTTTGGTGTCTCTTTAAACAATAAAAGCACAAAACTAAACCTACTTTGTCAGGTGTTCAGGTTGCTACTTCTTTCCCTATCTCCCAACTAAATTTCCCACTTGGCTTGAGACTTCAGGATCTATCCAGGGTAGTAGAATGAGAAATTTATTGCTTTATTCTCCGATCTTAGTGAATGCACTTCTGAGTAGAGGATCTGATGCCTTTCTAAGGATATTAGATGTCTAGTAGGATAACCTGCCGCCTCAGCTGTTGCACTTGAGTATCATGCTATTCTGTATACTGAGATTCTGGTGCTTCCCTCGCTGTCCTGCTCTTCTCACATGCTGCTTTCAGTGCCTGCAAGTATTAAGGCAGCTCTACCTACCTACAGGAATACCTGTGATACTATCTGACCACAAATTCATTCTGCCTCTGAGAATGATGAAAGGTACTCTAGCTGGTATGCAATTAGCTGTGCATAAAGAAACAACCACTAGATTAGCTTTGTTTTCTAAACAATCAGTCATGCTTGTATAGGCTGAACTTCTCACTACCATGTTCTTTATGCCAGCAACCTTCCATCTAGAAAATGACTCAAGTGCAATCACTTTGCATCTTACAACTAAATTAATGTTGACTATTATTTGTTGACTTAAAATACACTTTTTATGCAAACAAACTCTCCTCCTGCTAGACAAAAAACTACCTAGTCCAGTAGAAATTATTGCAACAATATCTTTTCCTTATGACCATTCAAGAAAAGATGATTTGTGTGTAAGATTGATTCACTGAGGATGTTTTAGGTAATTTAAGGCTGCATATCTGATAGTAACCTCTAAAAGAAAATGCTTGCAAGAGACTAGATGCTTTTCAAACAGCATTTGCTGTTTTTTGGGAGGGAGGGGGATAACAGTTCGTAAGGCCAACCAATATTCAAGCTAGTTAAATGTTGGTTAGCATCTGTACTGCCTGCGTGGCCTGCTTGTGGTAGCCCTGGCTGGCTTGTAACAAATGCTTATAGTGCAGCTGACAAAACCATTATGCTGATTCCTCTTAACCAGTCTGCCCCTGGAAAATGTCTCTGTGGGGGTTTAAAGAGGCACAAGACCTGTGCTCTAGATCATACAATAATGCTTACAGGTGCGTGGATGAGATCTGCCCCCATCTCACAGTGCAGCTTTGTCCCTAAAGGATTCCTTAGGTTGTATGTAAAACTTCCCTTGAAGGTTGGCAGCTGTATATTTTGCAGCAAGCGTGCAGGAAAAATTGATGGACTGACAGAGCGTGATCAAATTGTCTGAATGTGACAGGACTAAAGCTAGACTGTGGGATGTGTTTACTTTCATTTTCACCTGCTGATGGTGACTGTCAGCTGTAGGAACTGCTGTAGTGATTGCACTGATACGACAGCAGACTAGAAAAGCGCTTCGCTTTGGTGCAGAACTGCTGCAAGTCTCATCCCATAGTGCTCCAGATGTGTGCTGTTGAAGTGGCATGGATGCTGGAGAAAAGTCACGTACAGTCATTCCCAAATTAGGTAAAAATGCCAAATTCTGACAAGACTTTGCCAAGTGTTTCATAGTTCTACAAAGTCACAAATGGAAGAGGTCTGTGTCCTCTAAATAGTTCCCTGTTAGCAGGTCTTCATGTATCGAGTCCAACTGCCAAGCACTTGTAGCCTCTTATTATTTGTGTGTGTTTGTCAGTAAATATCTTATCCTGCCAGTTCTAACAGGATTACAGCTTGGCAAAACACATTACTAAAATAGCATTCGTCCAAAATCAAAATATGTCCTGATCATGCTGCTTTTAAATGTGGCCACCAGCTTTCTACAGGGCTGCTTATAAACCAGCTGTCTAAATCACATTACTTGAGCTAAAATTTTCTAAAATGGATGGTTTGTAATTACACTGTATTGGCCAAAATATTGTCTGTTCATTACCTCTGTTTCTTTCTCTCAGAATGTGTAACTCTTAAATGATGTGTTTCACCTACTTTGCTTAAAGTACTGTTTGTGGAAGTTCTTACAGTATTGTTTCTAAATGCTGTAGATAGTCTGAAATCAGTGTGGTGATGCAACCCTTCTAAGCATTGATTTATCCGTATTACTGGCCAAACAGTATTCCTCTGGTATTCTTAAGATTTATTAGTTTTATTAATTATTGATGTTAAGCGAGGATTCTTAATTTTGGTTCTTTACCTTACACCTTACTTAAAATATACTTAAAAATGTCTGTCGTGCTGGTATTTGGGACAGTCTGAAAAACCGGAGCGGGGATCTGCTCAAGTGCTCTGGCAGTACTTTTTATGGAGTGTGCTTTCTCAAGGCTTGTTTGTAATCACTTGTGCTTCAGAAGGGAGGCACTGAAGATGTTTACCAAAGGTGCTGCACCATAAAACTGCTGCCCTAACCTATAGCTCTTTCCTCTATTAGCACCACCTAATGCATCGCAGGCTTGAGGTCATGCAACTGAGAAGCAGCTATTTTACCGCACCCTTTGCAGCACGGTTGCGTTAGAAGGAGGCAGGCCTCCTTGGATGCCAGGGAGGAAGTAAGAAAGAAAAAAAAATTATCTCTAAACACCTTTATTCCTTTTTTTCAATGCTATAGCAGTCGGCTTCACTTAGCACCTCATCAGGGTGTGTTAGGATATTTTACTTGGCCCAGATGGAGGGAAGCTATGCGAAGCTGGGGTGGGGAAGAGGCAGAAGGGAAGGGATCTCTCTCCTTTACGCTGACAAGAGACAGTTTCCAGCAATCGTGCCGAATCAGTGCGGATTCAAACTGCCGGTTACGCTGTAAACAGTTGCTTATTACCAAGCTATCGCAGTGATGATGTACCAGTTGATCTGTGAGTCCGCTCAAAGAAGGCAAAATGAGAATATTTTAGTGCGAGATGCTATAACCAGTTATATATAGTTGTTTACAAACCCCTTGGAGAATCTGAAATGTGAGAAACTCTTCTGTGTTATTTTGGTTTTCATCTGAGGGAGTAATTATTTCCTCAGTTAGTAAAATCTGGCCAAACCTTAACTTCTCTATCTTTGTTGGAGGGTGAACAAAATTCTATGGATCCTTTCAAAAGCTTACTTTAACAGAATTTTCTGAGATTGAAGGATGGTAATGCGTTTAGGGACTGGTAATTGGAGATAATTCCAATGAATTAGACTTTGCAGACGTTAATGATATGCTAGAGGAAGTCAGCTTGTGAAGATCTATGCTGTGCTCTTTTTTTGTCTTGATCTATTGAATAGCTTCTGTAATTGTCTAATACATATTCTGGCAGTATTTGGGTTTCTTAAGCATTTACAGCCTGAAGAAACCAGCCTGCAAACTCTCAGAGCAGTGAATATAATTAGTTCAAATGCTAGTACGTGAAAATAAAGTATTGCACTCTTCATCGTAGGTGCAGCAACATCTGCGAGGAATATCTAACTTTGCATGTACGGACTAAGTAATCGGTCCTGCCTTGAGTATTTTTTTATGGATGAATATTCATTCAAAACACTAATCTCAAGCTATTATAGAAAGTATTGCTCATTCTGGAAAGTAATTTGCAAATGGTTGCGCTGGTATACTCTATTTCCCACACCGTGCAATCAGGAGGACAGCCTTGGTGAAATAACTTGCAAAAAAAATGCTAGTGGCAATGATGTGCTGATAGTTACGATTATTCTTGCACCACCAGCCCCACTGGGTTAGACACTGTCCTTCCTTCTGCAGGAAGGTAAGATTGTGCCAGTTAATCCACTTGGTAATGTATTAAGATGTTCCCTGATGATAGCCTTAATTTTGTTTTCCTCTGTCTTACCTCATTGAGACAGAGGGAATGAATCAATTTAATTCCGATGGGAGATAACTCTCGTGTTCAACATGGTTTAAAAACTTGAGGATCTTTTAATAGGGCATGCCTAAGCTGGGCCATGCTTAGCTCATGCCAACTGAAGTTTGACTGTGCCTATCTGACCAAATTAGTGGATTTTCTTAGTGAAAGTTATTTGCAGCAGTGTCAGACCACAACAGCATATCTGCACGCTGGCCTGAGTGATCTCCATTTCCATGAGTTTGCGTTCTTTGTGCTTATGTGGTGACTAGGTGGTTATTTTTTGGTTTTGAAAGTACTTAGCTGTTAGTGCTTGCTATTGTGCCCTTAACCTGTATCTAATTTTGGGGGTAGAACCTGCTACTTGGAGATCCAGCTGTCACGCATAAGGCATGCCTGTGTCTTTGCTGTAGTGTGAAACTGCTTCTTAGTACCTGTTTTACCAGCATCACTGGTCCCAGCTGTTACATTTTCTGCTAGCTGGGAAGGCTTCTCTATTGCTATTTATGCCCATGCCACCTTGGCTGTTTAATACAGATACATTAAACAAGTAATAAACATGGGGGTAACGGGAGCATATATGAAGTTTTTTACCTAGCAGTAAAACAAAAAATAAGTGTAATCAGATAATGCCACCTCCCCAGTTTAAGAAAATGAAGTATTTCCTACTAAAAATAGCAGCAGCGGTGATTTAACAATGTCATCTGATCTAATATTAGTAACAGCCTGTGCCTTTGGGGAGCAGTATAATACTGAATCCACTGAATAAAGTCTGTCTCACATTAAATTCTGGATCCCTTTTTAAAAGATGTCTTCCCAGAACTGCTTCAGTAATTTCACAAAGACCCATGGTTTCTTACGTCTTTTTCCTAGTAATATAATCAGGCTGGGGAAATTACATTGGCCCCCAAAATACAAAGAATGAGGAAACAGTCCCGTCTTACAAAGATGTTCTCCCTGATGTCCCGAGGACCTTCATCTCTCCACCTTACATCTTAAGCTTTCTACTCCTCCCCGCGTGTCTGGGCAGGAAAATGCCCATCAGGGGAGTTTGTCGTGCACAGATTGCCATCTGTGACTGCATCGCCACATCTTCCAGCATGAGCCAAAATCTTATTCTTGGTGATTTTCCGAGTAAGCTGGAAGGGGGTGAAAGAGGGTCCCAAGAAAGCAAGGGGGCTTCTTGTTAAGGCCATGCTTTACAGAAAGAAGTAGGCAGGACACCCTGTGGAAGACTTAATATTGGCAGGGCTGGAGTTGGAAGCCTGTTTATGTCAGGTTTTAATAATTTCTGGAATTTTGTATACATAGTGAGGAAAGGATGCAACAAGTCTTCATTAACCCTTTCAAAATGAAGCAGCACACACACTTGCTCTTTTATTTTGGGGAGGATTGTTGTTTGGATATTTTTATGGATTTGTTGGGGGAGTCAAGGATGTCGGAAATTCAGCCTTAATAGCAGGAGAGCTGCCAGAATCATTTGCTGCTTAGATGAGTATATTTTTCAAAAGTTATGCCCCGGCTTAAGCAACAGCAAGGCAGAGGTTGTAAAAGACATCAACTGGATTACAGTGTGTGAAGAATCCTGAGGGCAGGCAAAAGTTTGCATTGCAAGAAGTGGAAAAAATGCCACTTCTCCACATGAGGTGGATTGCTCCATATCGTCTTCATTCGCAACGTGCTGCAGAATGATTTCCCCCCTCCCAGACCTTGCTTCGGTGGCCTAAATTGTGTGGTAGCCTCAAAAGTAGGTCATGATGCAAAAGCACTGTGCTGGTCCTAGTTGGTTGTTTGTTGTTGTTTGTTTTTTGTTTTTTAAATCTCAGGTTTCAAGATGAACTTGTTAAAAACCTCATTTAAGCCTTCATTCGGTGTCAGTCGTAGGGCTGCTTAGGCATGGTATCCTTGTAGAACAAGCTGGTTTATGCTGTTGTGTTTCAATGCCTTTGATTACCTGAATGATGAATTAAATGTTAGGACATGTCAAATGTGGTTCTTTATTGCACCCAGTTAGCCTTAACCTTTTTCCTTTGGCAGGCTGTTAGTGATTCAAAACAGGTTAGTCCAGTTTAATGTAAGACTATTTTAAAATTAGAGGTTAACTTTCTTCTCAGGATCTGGAGTAATGTTGCTCACGTACGGGACTGTTAAGTAATATGTGGTATAATTGCATTTTTTTAATTATTCCTAAACAAGTATAGTCTTCCCCCTCTGATAGGGTTAATACAGTTCTGTTTTTATAAAGCAGTAGCTAAAAATCTTTCTGTGTTTGCATTTAACTATGTGAGAAGTCTTAATGGGAATTTAAACAACTACCTGCCTGTAATTGCTGCCTTTTTGAACCAAAGACCTCATGACTCACTTATATGATGGTGCTTCTAGAAAGTCACAGGATTTTTTGAGTCAAAACTTTTATGAAGGAACAACATAACCTGACCATGGAAGGATACAGCCCCTTTGAACTTCAAGTAAAGTAGTTGCATGCGTTTGTCCAGCTGGGCCAAAAACTCCAGGTATGTTTTCTAGATGCTTTTCTTCCTACTGCAGTGGCTGAACACTTGAGTCTTGACATGGGCCAAAGAAACTTCCCCTGTGGCCAGTTCTGTTACTATAAACAGCTGCTAATAATTAGCAACAGAGCCGCAAAACAACTGGGGAGAAAATAGCTGCCTGTCGGCTAAGCGAGTGGTATTCTGCCTTGTGTCTGGCAAGTACTAGGAGGCAGAATACATGATAGCTCTCACAGCATGACTGAAGATCCTCCTTCTGCCTTCTGAAAAGGGGAGGTGTCTTGAGCTGGGCAGGTGAGTCTGCTTTTTGACCTTGGAGCTGCAGGGATCCGCCACCAACTTTTTTTCTCTGTGTGAGCTGCAATTTCACGTTGGCTTTGGGTATTGCTGCCCCAAGTAATACTTCTAGCTGCCGCTATACCTCCCTTCCCCCTTATATTGGTATGGATCCATGCAGCAGTGCAATCAGATAAAACCAACCTGACTTTATAAAGGATTTTTTGTTTTGTGTGTTTTTTGTCAGCTTAGTTTTCAACCTAGATCAGTTACACTGTCTGGTTCACTACTTAGACGCTTGTGTGGCTGAGCAGGAAGGGGTGGGAGTAAGGAACCTGGGGCAAAGAAAAGGAAGAACAGACTGCTGCTTTTAGAGGAAGTACTTGTTTATGCCGGCTTAATGTGATTGAGAAACCTATAGTGTAAGCAGTATAATAAGCTGGTAATGTATTTTGTGATATTCCTATGCAAGCAGCTGACTGTAAAACAAAACTACCCTTGCGAGCAAAACAGGCTGTCCTAGCAAAAGCATAGTTTGCTGTTATGATTTGAAGCTGCGATCAGGTTTGTACTTCAAGGAGTATCTATCTGGTTTCAGCTGCTACTACCTCTGTAGTGGACGCTATGGTCCCTATGGTAGATCTGTGGAAGAAAATGAATCGTGAGGGAGTCATCTGTACAAAATTAGTTGGATTGGCATCTTACAGAATTATTTTTAATGTATTTTGAGAATCGACAAATTTTTGTGAGGTGGTGTAGCCATGCTTGCAGAAGGATGAAGGTCAGCCTTGCCTTTAAGAGCTGCTCTTTCACAGCCACGTGCTATTGCTCTATTGGCGTGGTAGAGCGCCAGAGGATTTGAACTCAAAACATTAGTAATTATCCTTGGACAAATGCCATTTTACTCTTGAAAAGGCACAAGTCCCAACGATGTATTGTTTTGCAAGCCAGTCAGATGCTGAAGCAGAACCCAGTGTCCATTTTGCATTTAATTGTAGAAGGAATAATAAGTGATGTTTGTGTGCAGCATAGGGGTAGAAGTGTTCAGCCAAACATTTATTTAGTCTGAGGAAAAGCCAGATAAACTCAGAATGCCTTTCTTTCCAATGCTAATATTAAAGCTATACTTAAATCAGTCTAGATAACTTTCCAAGAGATGGCTAGATTACTTGAAAACCTTAGCATAAACCAACTTGGCAGAAAAGTGAAGTATTTGACAAATAAATGGAATGACTGGGCAATTATAGGCTTGCCAGCCTAACATGATTCACAGGTGAAATAGTGTGGTTACTAGCGTGTATGTCTGTGGGATGTACTCATTGAAGAATTGAAGGAGGGTAAAGTGTAAGACTCCGGGAGGAAAAAAATCTTGTCCTATTAGACTGGCAGCTTCTAGACTCTTACACTTTTTTCCAGTCAAACATTTGA
The DNA here is from genome assembly GCA_009819775.1 of Phoenicopterus ruber ruber. NCBI lineage: Eukaryota > Metazoa > Chordata > Aves > Phoenicopteriformes > Phoenicopteridae > Phoenicopterus > Phoenicopterus ruber. Next base: position 166,377,288 of record CM020216.1, on the reverse strand, counting down.
ATATTTCATGAAGTAGAAGTACATGTACCTTGGTTTTTTGTTGTTTATGGTTTTCTTGATGCGTCATGCAGAATGTCACATTAGGATCTGTTAGTGATCCAATGACAACTGTGACCAGAATCATTAAAGCCTAGTTAAATTCTGGGAGAATTGGTTCTTAGCCCTTATGAAGGTAGTAGTAAACAGTGAAAAGACATTTGTACACAATGATGGCTCGAGATGTCTCTTCATCCTTCCTTTTGGTGTCAGGAAGGTAGAATTCTTTTAAACTGTGGAATCTTTGTTTGAGCTAGAGTATCTCCTATGTCGCTAGAAAACAATTCCTGTGGAGCAAAACTGAATGCAGCTGTTCACTATGGTTCGAGGAGACTTTGATCAATCTGCGTACTTGCATGTAAAAGAAAGTAATGATAATAGAAGAGGCAGATCTTGAAGACAAGAGATGGCTAGATAAGTTACTGGAAGTTATTGGAATAAACTTTAAAGACCAGGATGAGAGAAGGGGGTAGTTTGCTCAGTCCTCTCCTTGTTCCCTTAGATATTCAGTAGTGTTTGGACAGAACTGTTTCCATCCTTTTCAGTTTGTTCATTCCAGTTTTTCTCAGGCTGTGCTTATTTTTCCCTTCAGGACTTAGGATTTTGTAACTAGTGCACACCTACCCTGTTGAGATGAATTGTTTCTTACACCAATAAATGCCTTAAGTGTTGCCTAATGGCTTCAGAGGAAGAAAGCCCTCCTAAAGAGTTTAAATTTTCTCATGGTATCCAGTTGGGCACATTTAAGTGTATCTACTTGCCAAGCTTTATTACTACTTAATAAAGTACGTGTGTGATTACCTGAAACTTGCTGCATACTCCATAGCTTAATTAAAGTCATATGCTTTGGCACCGGTTCAGAAAATTTAGTTGCTTGTTGAACAGTACATTCCTATTCCTTGTAAGCAACAGAGATCTGGAAACATGCATTAAAAATAGTTCAGTCTTAACAGTGGTCCCACCTAAATCTTTTAACCGCATTTATTTGGGGACTTATGGGTGTACTACCAATCTCCTGACCTCCAGACGACGGTATCACAAATGGAAAACCACTGCTTGTCAACCTCTAAGTCCTAAACTTACAAAGTGCGCTGAGAAGTGTGATAGAAGTCATTTACCCGAGGCAATGTGTTGCATAATGGTCTAGCGTGAGTTTTTGTGCATCTCCAGCATCTTAGTGCTCGCTAGGGAAAAGAAAACCACTGAATTTTGTGGGCCGCAAATATGACCTATATAACTCTTCCTCTTCTTTGGAAAACCCTAAAGAAAGGCAGTAATTTTCCTCTTGTTCTTTGATGGTTCATGTGCTTTGTCTGTGAACGCTACCTATTTGAGGCACAGGATTATTGTGGTACAGCCTTGTGAAGCCTGTAACGTGTTGTTTTGTGCTTCACATAGTCATGTTATGACTTATGCCTAGATGGAAGATAGATAGTAAAAGTATAACAGATAAGATTACAAGCGATTTGAGCAGCTTTTATAAAATTTTGCTTACAGATTAGTTTTCAGAATATATTACTTGCCTGTTTTGTTGAAATATTAACTACTGCTTCATAGGTTTTGTCATTGTCGCAATGTGGCCAAAGGTCAAAGTAAAACATGTGCAATTAGGTTGAAGAAGAGCTAGTGTAATCAGTCCCCTCCTCCTATATACACTTTGCGAGATCAGGAATATTTCTGTATCTAAACTTCATCCTCTGTGCAATGCCCAACATGAACTCCTTTCCGTGGCTGAAATTCTTCATTCTACTTCCTTATTCTTCATCAGTCTTGAAAATGCCTTTTAAACCTTTATGAAAGTATAGTGAGAGTGCATGGCAGAATGGGGGCCATGGTCTCAGCTTCCCAAGATAAATGCTGTCTCATGTGCCAGTTTATATTTTTAAATTATTTTGTTTAGCTGCTCTGTGGCTGGATGGTCGGAAAGGTACAGGTGAAAGGGAAGCTGTCTTTCCAAAACCTTTTGCCACCATGCCTCTCAACATCTGTTTGAGGAAGGGATGCCAGCTCTCTTAGCACCTAGTCTGCTTGAATGACAGGTAAAATGTAAGCCTAATTCATCATTTCTTTAAAAAATATAATAATAATGCTGGCATGTTTCTTAGGTGGACTCCTCATGCCATAAAGCCTTTGAACCACATGAGTAAAGGGAACATATTGGAAATTATCATGGATATTCAATACTACAATTAAAAAAAATTATTGTTGGTTAAGGTTTGGTTTTAGTAGCCAACAGACATGAAAAAAAAAATTATGCTAGATGCAGGCATGGGAGCATGCCTTCTTTGGTATTTAAATCCAGCTCCTCTTTAGATGCAACTTACTTTGGAGTTCTTTGCTGCATAAAAGCTTCTGTAATATTTACTTCCAGCAGGTAAATGAACCTGTCTCCCTTTTCGATAAGGAAGAATGGCACTATTCAAACTTTCCAAATTCAAAATGAACTTGGAAAAAGCAACAGCAGAATCTGGATCAGTCTAAAATGAGTATGAACACAACCTACCAGGACTTACGAAAGAACTGGAAGACCTTTCTGAGAGGCTCTTGTTATTCTCTGGCTCTTGTATGAGACACGCACTTGGAGTCGGATGAAAGTGCTGCAGGAAGACTAACGTTATGCTTACCACAAAATTGGCATAATGGAACAGTAATTCTCTGTTCCTTTAGATAAAACCTGTCCATTGTGCCTCTTGCTATTGCACTTGAATACTGTAACTGCTTTTTCTGGCATGTTTAAAATATACTGTTGTTCTTATCTGTGTCAATTACAGCTTCAAAGTCTACCTCCATCTATCATCCATTATTCCTGTCTCTTAAATTATCTGATCGCTCCCCATCATCTTCCACTTCAAGAATAACTTTTTCAGTCATCCCTTAAGAGTCTTGCTCAAATGGGCTAAATCTCATGATAGCCTCTTTGTCCTGCCTCTTTATCCTTTCCAGTGAGAAATGCTCCCAGCCTGGTGTCATCCTGGTGTGTATGCAGCCTGCCCCAGGTGTGATGAACTGCCTTCCTCTCCGTGCCTCTTTCTGCTACCCTGTAACTGCATATTGAATGAGGTGTTTAGGGAAACTGAGTTAAATCCTTCATAGACAGTGATAGGAAGGGAAATTAAGCATAAGAAACTGCTAGAGACTTTAAAGCCATCTTGTACAGGAAGTGTTATCCATGACCCTTAGTCTGTAATACAGCACACATGTTCCGAGTGATTTCTGAATAATAAGAGCTGATATGTAAACTTTTAAATTTTACTGAATGTAATATTACCTGAGTCTGCCAGCAATTAAACATTTTATGACTAGTCTGTGATTAAAATAATTGCTCCTATTCTGGAACCTGTATTTTGTAGATTTTCCTCACCTAGAACTTGTGTTTTGAAAAGTGGAAGTGTGTTGTTTTTAATACACACCACACTTAACTTCATATTTATGATAAACTAACAGCCCTTCAAGGATTGAGTTCAAACCTTGGAGGCTAAAGCAAAGTAAGACAGTCACATCCCTTCCCCTCTTGATGTGAGTTCAACACTGTACTGATTACTGGAAGGAGGCAAATGAAGTCTGCTGCATGCAGGAGCTTAGCAAATCCAAACCCTGACTGGTGGAAAGAAAAACCTTTATAAAAACAAGGTGCTTATGAAGAACTTGCATAAGTAGCCATCTGTGCTGTAATTCAGTAACCCTAGGCAGTGCATCTCAACTCCTGCTAATTCTGAGTGGATGGAGAAATGCTTTCTTGAGTCCTTTTTGTTCTGAGCTATTTAATGCTTATAGATTAAAATTTGGAACTTAAAACTTGGCTTATAGCACTTGTGTTCAGTAAGTTGTTTTAACTTCTCATGTGATATAAAGGTTTGGCTAGCTCAGAAGCAAATTATAGTATTAAGTTGTTACTGAGATGATCAAATCGGAGAACTCCAGTAATCTCGGAGAGCCTGGGAGGAGAAAAAGCCCAGACCAAAAAAAGATGCTTTTGAATGGAAGAACAAAATACATGCAATAAACCCACTGCAGGTGCAGCTCGAAGGAGGGTATCCACAGGAGGGAGTGCTCAAGATGATGTTCCCCGCGCTCGCTTTTAGTAGAACAGTGTGTCGGTCACGCTGAAACGGAGTTGCTGTTGTGATGTGCTTTAAACCCCAAACATGTCATCTTTTTCTCAAGGCTCATTTTTAGGTTCACCGCTTAATGATCTGGTTTATGCTCTAGCCCACAAAGAGTTTTTGTTGCCACAACTGAAGGGGCAGGGAACTGCAGCGTGGGGACTTCTTAGGCCAGCTTTGCTGCCAGAGCCAGCATCTCATGGAACCATGTCCCAGAGGGGTTTTGTCCTGGGATATGAGTTCAGTCACGCTGTGTGCATCGATGTTAATATTCATCCTTCTAGTACAAACATTATGTAATCTGACTTTGTATAAAATGCTTTCTTTTTTCTCCTAAGTGCTTAAGCATATTTTGATTGACAGTGTGCAGTATGTACGTCTGCTTAGACTTTGTCTGTGGCACAAAGGAGGAGGAAATACAGGAGAAGCTTGTCTTAGCTGGTTGGAATATATTTTAATAATTTTAATGTATGGTGGAAGATACTGCACCATTCTGCTGTCGTGGACTTCAGAAGCCTCATAGGATGTGGGAGTAAGATGCTCTAGTCTTGTGTGCAGAAAGTGAAGATGGATGCATATGTTGTATATATCCTCATTAGAAGTTCAAATATTTAAATATCAATCTGTAAAGTTATATTCCTAATGGCTTATTTTTGCTCATGCTTGCTTGAGAAGTATCTTCATTATAAGATGGTGTGACGGTTACTGCAAAGTAACTGGAAACTTCCAAAAGTCTAAACAGAGATGTGTGTGTGTGGCCAGTGAGTAAATGGTAATTGATGAATCATCTTCCTGGCATAGTACTGGCATATCCTATGCTGTTTCTGAAATGGAACCGGCATTAAATTTCCCAGAATTTTAGTCTTGTGCTTGATGTTCTGAGGATCTCAGACAAATACACTGATATATTCTGCTGTGGCTTCGTGTAGGACCACAAACTGGAGGAACTTATGGGTACAGTTAAGCATTGTTTAAATATGAGAAGTAACTGCATTTCAATGGAAAGTCCAGAGGTAGGAGGGAATGTGGAATAAAAGACCCTACACTAACAAGGACAATGGAAAGCATTAAGCAGGAAATAGGGTATATGGTTAAGGGGGGGGCACAATATCCTGAAAAATGCTATTGAAATTTTTAAATGCCTGCTTTTTGTTGCAGATTAATCAGCCACTCGATGGGGATTAACAGTGGAGCACCTCTTTGTGTCGCCTTTCCACCTCTCTGTAGCAAGAACAACAACTTCAGCACTTCTTCAATAATAATTATGAAACTGGTATTAACTGAATGGCAATTATGGATTTTTAACTCTAACTCGCAGTAAACCAGCAAGCCATATGTTGAAATTCCTACCAAATAGCTTTTCGTTCTTAATGTCTCATATCTATACAAGAAGTTGCAAGATACCTGTTTGTACAAGAGGAATATAAGCATTACTTGCCTGAGGAACAGAAGCTGAAAGAGAAGACACCCTAACTTGTTCGTGGAGTTATGGTAGTATTATTTATATAGCTATAACAAATATATATATATATTTTTTATGGTAATGAAAATGGCTCCCCAGAATGCTGACTCAGAATCTATGCAAGTTCAAGATCTACCTGTGGCACAGCTTCAGAAACCCGAAAACAAGGAGAATGAAAGTAGGGAGGAGACCATTAGCGAAGGATCTATAGACCGGATACCAATACGCCTGTGGGTGATGCATGGTGCAGTAATGTTTGGCAGGGAATTTTGTTATGCCATGGAGACAGCTTTGGTAACACCCGTATTGTTACAAATTGGTAAGTAATTCTCATTTCTGTTAATCAAAACTTTATGTATCTTTTTGCATGGATTGAAGTCAGAGGAAGAGGGAAGTCGGGTATGCCAACTAAAAATACACACGGTAAAAAGATTTTGGGTTTTTTATTGGCTGTGCCACAAATTCAGTTGTGTGCCCATGTTTAAGTGGGGAGGATTTCTATATGCATTCATCTTCTGTCTAATATTGCTTCCCTCTGTAAAAATTTTTACCTGATTTAAGTTTTGAGTTCCCATACAAAGCTAGCAACCTCAAAAGCTTCTAAAATTCTTTATTAAAAGGTAAGTGCCCTAGAAACTAGAAACAACATTAGACTATAAAGGATTGTAATGAAGCTTTTTTTTCATTTATGGAGAAATGTTTCAGGTTATAGTACTTTAGCATAAACAGATAAACTGGCTTTTTCCAACTACTAGTGAAATATTGCATTTATTTCAAACTACTCGTGAGTCTTGTTTTATGTGATTAATGTCTAGTTTCTAACACCTGAATACATACGAATAAACCATGATACCAATAGCTTTAGATAATAATGGGGGGGTAATGGGGATTAGAATAGGAATACACAGTCTTAAATTTCGTGGTGAGTACTGTAATTAGGTTTCAATTAAACTGCTTACAGTATTAACAGTATCTGGTATTACCCTTATCAAATCCAGAAAATCATGTTCTCTATCAGATATCAGAAAATATTACATGAAACTGAATGGAAGTACCAGACTAAGCATGCTTCCATGAGTGAATAAATCAACGATATGTGTGTGCACTGTATAAGCGTATACATAATATATGCATATTATATCTTTGCTAATGTTTGCTTTGGCTTATACATGCAGTTGTACTTTACAGCGTGCTCGGTTGCAGCCAGAAGCACTCAACCAACTCTCTAAAATAATGTTCATTGAATACTATTTACAACATTGTTTAAAAATTTCAAGGTTAGCAAATGAAACATTTGTATTTTTATATGTGATACAACAAAAGGGCATAAGAGAGAGAGCTTGTGAGCATGCAATGTACAAATTCTTTCGTGCAGTCTTCCTGCAGTTAAAAAATAAGTTTTCGTATGAAATTACTAGTCAGTTTATTTTGAATCAACAGAGGGGTCAATAATCAGTGCAATTAGTGCCATGAGAGATGCTGATGGGTTATGCCTCCAAGTTTTTCTGAAAACTTTCATTTTCAGATCTCATCAAATGTCCTTTTTGGATCTATTGGTGACATAGTTAAAATAGATTATAAGTTTTCCCCAAATAGGAGCTTCCTATCACCCGACTTGCTGAATAAAACACATGCAACTTCATTTAGGAATGTTTATAATGTCTATAACTTGTTTTGAGGTTTTGTCTTTTGGGTAAGTCAAGATTTAGTGACTTAATTCATTTGTACTAGCAGCTTTGGTTCAATTACTGTCCACCATGAATGCAAAAACTTGCACCCTGCTTTGCATGGAGAAGACCCCAGTTTAAGTGACCTGTACTTTTTTGTTTGCTTTCTTGTTTGTGCTGGCAGTTGGATGTTTAAAACGTATAGCTGGCTAAGCTGACTTTACCTTACCATAGAGTAAGGTCAGACAGTATAAATAAATCATCCTCTTAATTACTGACCAGTCTACTAGTTTACATTTCTTTTGTGAGCTCTTCTAGCAGATCTGTTTCCTCCAGATAATTGAGAAATATCTCTTCCCTTCCTTCCCCAACCCCAGTGATCAAAATAACATTGGGATTTGGGGGAAGGGAAGAAAAGAGCTCTCACTTCTAGAAAAGCTGGCAAATGGACAAAGCGATGCAAGAGACTGTGGGGATGCAATGATGGTGTTCCATGCTGTGGAGATAAGAAATGGAGGTAGCTGGTTACAAATGTTAGCACTTTGGGAACTAATTAAAAATCTTTTGTGCTCTGGCTCATGTTCCCTCAGCAGGGGAATAAACAATGTTGGATTCACTGAAGGGTTAAGTTATTCACGGGTGACTTATCTAACCTGTTTGGTAATTACCTCTTACATGGTTCTATTTACCTTTATCAACCTCAACATCTGTCTGCCTCAACAGGAGCTATATTTATTCCTCACTGGAGAAGGTTGCATATAGCTGTCGAACTGCTGTAATATTCCCCTTGCTTCTTGTTTTGGTGAAAGCAGCATTCAGTTGTTTTCTGTGAGATTAAATTGGCTTGAGAAACTATTTTTGAGAAGTGGCACCTGGGGAGGTGTGGTGACTCAACCAGCTAATTTTGCTTATAATAAACTGAAGAACCAGAAGCCTTTTGGGTATGCAAAAAAGACTCTTCCTTACAGATATATGTTGAGTATGAACAATTAAGCTTTACTGTGTGTGCTTGTGTTCTGTATCTCAGAGAAAACTTTGGTCACTGAAATAATGAGATTCTTATCCGATACCACCATTAAAACCTTAGGGACATTAGTATGATGTTACATATGTTTTACTTGCAGGTATTTGGCTTTCCTAGTTGTTTGTGTACCCTGGATCAGAGGTGTAGTTGTGATTTGGCAGATCAATGACCTGTCCTACTTGTTCTGTAAGCCACAAGATTTCAGCATCTGAAGGAGATAGTCCTTTGGATAGTCCCTTTTCAATTCAACAGCGGTTGAATTCTCCATGTGTTTAAATTTCCTGCAGTTTTGAATTCCTTTTAAGAACTAAAGGCATCAGGGAGAGCTGCTTGGATCGATGGATACTGTGAATTGGAAAGGTCTGGAAGTGGCTGAGTTGCTGTACCCCTGCTGAAATAAGTTCTGATTTGTGACTTTAATTTTTGTCGTTATTGCTCTGCTTAGATTGTCAGAAATGCAGCAACAGATCTGTAACAGCCTTGTAGTCGTAACTGGGCTTTAGTAGCTTAGCAACAAGAACAAGCCGAATATATATTACACTTTTTTTAATTCTAACTTGCTCTTTGATTTCTTGCTATCTGCAGCTTAAGAATTCAAAATGAAGCAGCTAACTTGTTTAGAAGAATTCAGAGGATATAAAAATATGCCAAATATGAGAAGTGACAGACTGACTCCAGCTGAAATTATATTAGTTGGCACTTTCACAAGTTTTGATCTCTAGAAATCTTTATTAACCTTTTTTAGAGACCTGTGCAATCCGCGGTTCCTCCCAGCCAGCATTAAAACTTTACTAGAAAATTGTCAGTGCCTTCAGCACTCTAGGTTTACTTGTCCATCAGCCCGAGATTTTTGAGAAACACAGTGATTTCTTGTTACTATTGAGTATATTCTGTACATTAACATGACTGTTTGCTTCCCCTGTCACATTTCAGCCACATACTATAAACTCCATAGGAGCAGGATGAGGCCTTTGTCTTCTGAAACATCTGGTACTTAATGCTGCTTGTCTGTGAGAGGGAATTAAAATCCCTGCTCTTGTTTATAAATGACGGTGTCTTTTCTTCCGTCATTAAACTTGGCTTCTAAGGATTAGATCTCTAAATCTACTTCCAGTTCATAACAGTTCATGGAAAATTTGGATACATTTTAGAAATTATTTTGCAAGGGATTTTGAGTGAATAAAAGTGAAGAGAAACTAATGACTGCTATGGTGTAAACTTAGAGAAACCGGTAGCTTTTTGAAGAAACTTGTTCAATGAAATCACAATACATGGCTTCGGTTACAACACTATTAATAATAACAATTTGGTAATTTCATATTATTTTATTTTTAATTCAAGCACAATTTGGGTGGTAATGCAACCAGTAAATCCATTCCAATTCTGCTGAACAGTGGGATCCATGTGCCTGTTATATTAGGACTGTGGAAGAAAAAAATAATCTGTATTCTGTGACTTGGGGCGGCTGCTGCTTTCAGCATGAAAAACTTGCTGTCTGACTAATGAGTAGTGGGAGCTGTAAACATGAAGTTTCACGTTTTATATTTAATATGATAAAAGCTTTGCCAAGCCTTTACTGTTGCTTCAAAGGCACTTTCCAATGCTATTGAGTGTTTTATGAATAGTTAATAGGCACAGAAGCGACTGTCAGCACCAGAACTGCTCCTCATTCCCCTGCATAAATTAAACATATTACACTAGTGCTTTTAAAAAGAAACTATGTACATTTACATAAGGAAAAACATGAACAGTTTACATGTGCTGCTTACCTTTATAATGTCACTTAAATTGAGGGATGTTTCTCCGGTACCGTATGGGAATAGCCTTGATTTTTATCGGTGATAGCATTACTTTTTTTTGCTGTGAGAGTTAATGGGCTGTTGTAGTAAACATTAGCGAGTCTAGCATTAAATATTGAAGTTGGTTGGTTTAAGCTTACCGCTGAGCATGGTGTTCATTTTAGGCAATAACACTAAGGAATAGCATTTCTGGAAACTGCGTATTTCAGTGCTAATTAATAGATTTTAATAAAGAGAAAGGCTGAGCTAAGCAGAGCAGAATACCAGAGGTTATTTTTATTTGGAAAATAAATTATTTCCCTCATTATATGCTTTCAAATCAGCAAAATATTGTAGTTGCTTATTTCTCATAAGACATGAGATGTTTCCTACATGTCTCATGCATGTGGAAAAGCTGTTCGGGTGTTTGGGCTGTCATTTCTCACTTAATTTTTTTTTTTCTCGGCTATTATGACTAAATGCTTTATCTAACATTCAAAATTCTTCCAGCTTAAAGCTTAGCAGACCATGCTTAAAGGGTCTTGAAATCTATTTCATGTGAAATTGCCAGTATGGAAAAAGTGTGTTAAGCAATAATTCAAACTGCTGATTCTGAGAAATCTGAGTGGTAGCTGAGAAGTCATTATCCTGAAGAGATTTAATATTATAGAGTAAACTTTTAGTATGAAGTAGTGAGTCTCTTCCCATTGAAATTTAGTGTTGATACCTGTCTGAGAAGAATGCATGTGGGCAAAGAGGAGATTACGGAGATGTATTTAGAAACCAAGCATGAAATGTTACAGATAATTTAGCTTTTAGGTATGTTTCTTCAAAGGAATTAAGGTATCAATTGCTGACTCAGTTCAGTGCGGAAGGGGATAGTCTTCCTAAGGCTAAGGCTGAGATCAAAGGAAATCTAAAAACCTTAAAGATCTGGTGGGAGAGAAGGGAACAAAGGGATTGGATGAGCTTTTAGAGGCTGCCTATAATTCAAGTGAAAAAAGGCTGACTGGCTGGAAAAACTCTCACAGATGGAGGAAGCTCTTCAACCTAAAGCAGCACTGTCTCTTTAAACTCAACTACTTGAGCTGAATTATCCCTCATCTCTGCCTGAGGTTACATTTATGTTAAGGTTATATGTATTTATAACTGTCTTTCTACAAAGCTGCATCTTACCGTTTAAGCTCTATTTTACTTACTGTGTCTTACCAGGAAGAAACTGTTTAAGTTGCTGTAACCTCCTCTTTGACTCTTGGAGTTGAATTCTTGTACGATCCGGCTGCATTTGATGCTGGGAGTGAATTGCAGGATCTGAATTCCTCCTTGGAAGAATTAATGACTTGAGAGCTGACCTGTCACAAGAGGGGACTGTAGCACGGCTGACCTAAGGACAAGACTTGAATTTACAGTGGAACCAGAGAACCTAGAATAATAATCATTTAATTAAATACATTTTTCAGCCTTGTTAGCTTTGAAGTTAGTCTTTAAGATCATGTAAAGTTTGCATTCAGATCTCAAGTGGTGGAATGTATAAAACTGCAAATATTGTGCCTGAGGCACATGTTAATTGCCCTATAAAACCTCCCCACCCATCATTTTTTACTTATTGACTAATTTATGCCCACTATGGGGTTGTGTAAGACTAATTTTACTGTATTTTTTTTGTAACCAGCAAGTCAGTAAGGCTTTCATATCATATATTGCTATTCTCTTACAAAAAATCTTTTGACCACAAAGCAACAGCAGCACAGTTTTTGAACAGTCCTTAGTGGAAGGTTTAGTTAAGGATACATTTAAGGCACCTTAAAAGAAAGGTGCTATGCAACTCTACAAGATTTTTAATCCTGGGGGCAGCAGGAGCACATGCTTTATTTTCATATCAAGGCAAATGCCACGTGGTCTGGCAGTTGTGCAATAAATGTTACTTACAGAGGGTTTTTTTATATCAGTGTTCTGTTTTTCTTTAAGTAACACTGAATCTGGCCTTCAGAGGCACGACTGATAACACATGGCAGACTTTCAGCTGGGCTAACATGAGGATTCGCACTGGCTTTAGGATTGGGCAGACTGTGTGACTTTGGATGAATAGCCTTACTTAGGAAAGGGAAGTTGAGTGCGAAGGAATTCGGAGGCTTCTCCTATAGCATGAAACGTTTCCTATTACTTAGCAGTAGGTAACTTTTTGTTCCCTTTTTTTTTTGGCTGAATAAGGTCTGCCGAAGAAGCTGCTTCTAAAATAAGTCTCATACTTGCTCTGGTGCTGTTTTCTCATGTTCCAAATCTTTAACAAAAGTCCTTGATCTTTTAATTGTGTACTGTGGGAATGTTAATACCTTTTTTTTTTTCCTAGCATAAAGACCGTTCTCACACACAAGTTTTACTGAGAACATTTCTTTGAATCCTCAGAACTTTTGAGAGCTTGCATGATCTGAGGTTAGTGCAAGTGACCATATATGACACGCAAGAAACACTAACAGGTCTGAGGACTGTGGATCAACAGAAAAAGCACACTGCAAGACAAAGCAAACTGTATAGAAATGCAGACTGTCAGCTCTTATATAAGGCTGGAGGTTTAAAAGCAATTTTTAATTTTGTCGTCATCTGTTCTTCAAATCAATTTTTTTTTTTGCAGCAATAGTCTGTGATTTGTGGGAAGAGCTTGAGGCCTCCAAAAATAATCACTCCCGAAGAAGGAAATGGACATCTCTACCCTTATGTAGATGCTTCTTTCTACCAGTAAATCCTTCCTGTCCAGCATCCTGCCTCTTTTTTATCTTGAGTAGTTAAGATTTAAGAGAGACTAAACTTTTTGGAATGACTTAGGAGGCGTACTTTGACATCTGTGTTCCCCTTCTTTCCCAAATCTCTTGTTCTCTCCTGCCCTGAGGAGATCTAGTAAAGCAGCAGAAGTAAGGACCAGTTAATAACACTGCTACGGGCTAATAGTGGTGAACTGGTTATAGGACTGTATTAAAATATAAGCAGACTTTTTTAGTTGTTTTTAATTTGCATATCAGCCAATAACTTTTAAATTTTCTTTCCGCCTATTTTAATTCTCTTTTACATTGGCTCACTGAATTGTCTTGCAATTCTTCGCTCCCACGCACATTGGACCCACCTTGTTGCTATAGCCAAGACAAGCCTATAGGTTTTCTTCTGCTTTCAAGGGCAGCTCTGGAGTAGAAAGGGGCACGTATAGGACTCAAGGAACTCCAGAATCCCTGTATTTGTAGTGGTGCCTTGCTAAGATTTCCTGTGGGTAGTGGGGAAAGGATGGGAGAAGTAGGGGCAGACTTTGACCTCCTGAAAAAGTGCTAAAATTGAGTGGTTTTAAACATGCACCTTTACGCAACCTCTTTCCTAGCCTAAACCCTTCCTCTTAGTCTGCTTTCCACCCACATACACTCTCAGCCAAATTTACAAAGCCCACATTTTTTTATACTTCTGTCTAAACACCCTCTAGGAGAGCGAGATGTCAGGTGAACCTGTGAACGCATGTGCACGCACAACAGCCGCCTGAGTTTGTTTTCTGTTCAGAACTTGAGTTTGACCCTCAACTCTGAGAGGTAACTTTGCCATAGCGATAACAGATAAAACATGATAGTGCTTCCATGCTCTTCATAATAAAGTAATTGCCACCAGGGCAATCTTCCAGCAGGCAATTGCCTGTTCTTTACTGTAAAAAGAAACCTTTCAGCTCTTTAGATGGGGTTCTGGTGGCGGAGACTTGCAGATGCGGAACCGAGATTTGGGCGCCCAGCTTTTGCAACTTGCAAGGCCAAGACTCAAATCAATGGTTTTCTATTGAACATGGATTGTGAAACAGGTTATGAAAAGGGAATGGTTGAGAACTCCTTAATGAACAGGAGTCTTACTTTTCAAGGAGATAAAATTAAGGCCACTTTTGAAATGAAAAGAATGTCAACAGGCTGTTGCCAAATCACGTAATGCTTTAATAAAGCTTGCTTCAAGAGGATTGTCAAAGCTGCAGCCCTTTAAGCTCTATTCTCCTCTGAGTCTCCTGTGTGCTTGTTGCAACAGTATTTCTGTTGTGATGCACCCCCTGGGACTCCGTTTTAATCATCCTCTTTTAACCAAACAACGGTTGAGAAGGTTGCAGATATGCTTCCTGCAGGCTATTTTGCAAGAAATTATTGGAAAAGTTTTGAGATGCTGATTCAGTTTAATGATAAAATTTAATACAAGTCTGTTTAACTAAACAGGGAAAAACTAGGTTATAGGTTTTATTTACGTTGATTTGGATAAATCCCCAATAGCTCACATCACTCCATAAACATATTCCTCTCTCTGAAGTCTTGAGTAACAGTGGGTACAAAGCAGCACAGATGCAAATTTTTCCATAAATAAACCCAGCAATATACTGTATTAACAAGTGGTGATCTTCAGTTGGAGCCTCATGGTGGATTTTCTGCAGTGTAGTAGATGCAAAGCATGTAAACTGAATATGACCTGGTTTTCTACAGAAATAAATTAGATTTAAAAGGGTTTCATCAGACAAGCAAGTGTAACTTGCCCACAATCAGAATGACCTGAAAGTCTAAACTCTGCAAAGAAGAGTAAGACAAGTAGGTAGCGAAGGGGAGGGAAGGACTTTTAGCTGGGGGCAGTGATGGGCAGGTAGTGGCTGGCAAGAGCACCAAAGTATTTAGCGAGCACTGCTAGACCTGGTAGGTGGTTCTACCTGTGCTTTGAAACTCAGAAGAGATTAAAGTCCTTTATTTATTGTCACTCCTGATTTGGAGAAAAGCATGTAATGCATGTTGCTATTTCTGCGGAGGATGTCTAGCAAACAAGATTTCTCCCTTCCAGTCTCTGTCTTTGGAAACTGTTTCACTTTGTGTAAAATAGCATAAAAGTTCACGAAAGCAGGTCTTCTAAATAACTGTAAAGATTTGGATGCAAATACCTTCTTTGGGATTGGGTAAACGGAAGGATTTAAGTCGTGAGTTTCTGTTCTATGTAAGGAATGGTGACTTGCATTACACTGCTCTGCAACAAAGTTAGATGCCATCTTACCAAGGTGTGAGGACAGAGCTGGCGTTTTGCATAGACGCAGGTACTGGGCAGCTGGAACCGCTCAGACACTCCTGCGTGGGACCCCACCAACATTTTGCAGAGCAGCTGGAGGGAGACTTCGGAGAAAAGTCAGATGAGCTTAAACTTCAGAGGTAGAGCAGTTGAATGCCAAAATCACAACTTCCATCGTCTACCTCCAGATTACTTTACTGAGTAAAATGTATTTTAGAGAAGCAAACTTTTTGCAAATAGTGACTGAATTATCTGGAAGCCAGAACTGGGGCTGTGTAATGTCAAAACATAATGTCAAACCTTACTGTAACAGGCGGTCTTTAGAAACTGCTTCCACACTCAGCTCAAGAAGCCTTAACACACTTCCAGAGCAAAACTGCTTTTCCTCACAGAAGTGCTGATACGGAGGACGGTGAATAGCAAGGATCAGTCCCCACAGCGACCTGGTTCTGTCCTCGGTATCAGTTTTGTCTTTGGCAAGTGTCCCACCGTGAGGCAGCGCAGTCTCTTTTAATATGCTGATAAATTTTGTACAGCTTCTGTTCAGATCATCTTAACCTTGAATTTCTATCCTCCTCTGGATCCTGATTTATGTTCTCTCTGGTTCAAGTGATAAACTGAGCTGGATCATTTTCTACGTGTTCTCACATAAACTGTTTTTAAACACGAATTTCCTCCTTTTATCAGTTGTGCTGCTTTGTAAACAATGGTCTTTCAGTAATTCAGTCTATCAGAATTGAGGCCCCCCCAGGATAATTTGCAAATTCCAAAAATACCCTTCTGGCTTTAAAGGAGCTCTTGATCTGGAGGTGTTTAATACCTCTTACAAATGTTATATCTGGACACTTCTGGAAATTAAAGCATTTCTTTGGAGAATGGAGATTAAGTTCACACACTTCAGAGTTCATGTAGGTGGCAGGAAAATTAATATTAAATTACATATTCTAAAATTAGTATTAAACTTTGACACCCCAGGAGAAATCTTCACGAATCTAAAGCTAACAAAATACCTGGGGTATTCAGATAAATGATTGTTTACCAGGGGAGGTGAGTTGTAGTGGATACTGTTGCAGCAGTCACTGTGTTTTCCTTGCCTGATTTGGAAAGTCAGGCATAGCGTCTTACCAAGCCAGGCATTTTCTGGCAAGGAAGAGTCATTACAGGCATACCTGCTGTCTTACATGGGCTACATCAGGTGACTTAAAAATGATTGTTTATCGTACTCTGATGCAAATTAGACAATTTATGTAGCGATGAAATGCCGCTGCAGCCTCAGAAACGTCTGATCTGGTGTTTTGTTCCAAGCTACAACAGAAACGAAGAACAGGCGCACTGTGCTCTGCTCCTTCTTTCTCCCCTTGAGTCATTATTCCATAAAACTTTACAAAAATATGTTTCTGGTTGCTAGACTTCGGTGTCAGTTTATCACCTCTGTAGTGGTTCTGCACTATATCTGCCTTTTTAGAAAAACTGCTTATTTGAAGGGTTGGGTCTTTTCACTAAGGGATATATTCCTAATATTAATGCCTTTGCAACATAAATCAAACGATGCTTACTTTATACTGACTTTAAACGAGGGCAGAGGGAAACTTTGTCATCTGTCTGAAATGAAAACTGAGTTTAACATTTTTTTCTTTCTTTTTTTGGTTCAACAAATAGCAGTATGCGAGAAACGCGGTTTAAAACCTGAGCTGGCTAGCATCTCGGAGGCCATCGCTAGCGACCTGGGGCAAGCAGCAGTGTTGACAGCCCTTCCCTAGGGATTTGCTGGGTCCCCCCAGATACAGACAGGCTGTGTAACAGTGGAGAAGCTGAAGAAGCACATGGGCGAGCTTTCAGGATATTTGGGGGCAGAATGAGAAAATAAGATGATATAATCAGTTAAAAAGCTGAGGGTGGCTCTTTCTCTGTAATTTAATTAAGGAGTAGTCTTAACAAGTGCTCCCTTCTTCTCTGAGGTAGTCAAAGTCACGGGTCATAAATCTTGTGCCAGGGACTCCATCGGTTTGGACAGCAGTCAGTGTGTGCGAGAGGTTACAGAGATAAATGAAGGGGAAGGTTATTTTTCTGCACTATGGATTCCTAACCCATTGACGTGGCAAATGTGTTTAAGTTTTCAAATGTTTTTAAGCTGTAACCTTCAGGGGAGAGGTTTGGTACAACTTTCTCTCCATCAGATATGAGAGGATTGCCAAATCCAATCTTGAAAATTACTTAGGTTTCAATCTTAAAAATAATTTAGGTTTCCTTTGTTGGATGACTGAAAAAAGCTGTGTTGCTGAGGACACCTGTAACTCATATCTATAACTCATTCCATTCTTTTATAAGTTCAAATGACAAGAAAAAGGTTACAAGCAGAGTGATGTAAAGATGCTTTTCACAATACGGTAAAAATACTTGTCTGGTTGTTTGGAAAAGAGTTCTATTCTACTTTGTCCCCATTAGGGCCTAATTCTCATAATTTGCATGCTTGGAAAGGAGATGTTTGCTATCTGATTTGCTGGTGTGCTCTGCTTGTTTAACGTCAGATTTTATTGGTAAATTTATCCTTCTATGCATAGCCTCACGGGTTGTGAAAAATAACACATGCACGTAATGACTGAGTGTAAGAGAGTCTGGGGTAAGAAGTCTTTTTCATCTTATGTGATTACATTTTATTCCAAACTATCAATTCCAGTTATTTGGTGCAAAGTGACTCCATGGATCTCATTATCCTTCGTGTAGAAATGCAAGTAATATAATTTTTAAACAGCTCAGGAAGGGTGAGGGAGCCACTCCTTCGGGACACAGTAAGGACGTTATTTGGAGTGCTGGCGGAGACTTGGGGGTTAAGTTCTGCTCCAGTTACCAAAATTTCCTGTGTGTGCAACTTTGTGGTATGACCCTGCAAGCTCAAAATACTAAGACCAAGATTTTTATATAGCTAGAGTTTAGAAGACTTCATTATGAAAGCAGCTCTGCATTTAAACCTCTCTCCAGTACGTGTGTAGAACGTGTTTCATCTAAGTTATGTTCAAGCCAAAACATACAAGTTTATAGACTAGGGCGTGTAGGAAAGTTTGAAAGTTTGAGGCAGGCTACATAAACACCAATGCTGTCTTTTTAATCGGCCCCCAATAATTACATCTGAGAGGATGGTTTTCTATAATGCTTTACCCACAAGACAGGCAGTTGGTGGCATGAATAGCTATAGAGGAACACCGCTTTTTTGAGGGGCAGAACAACCCCTCAGTGATGAAAATTCTCTGTATGACAGTCCTGTTACCAGCATTCGTATGTCTAGAGATTGTTAAAACAACCGATGAACTGCAGTGTTTTTTCCTGGAGCAGTGGTCAATGTGGAAAACCATGCCTGCAAACTACAACCTGCAGTTCATTTGTTGAAGCAAATAGGAAAAGCACTAATAGGATTTGTGTCTCGCTTGATAGAGCCACATGAGGAATTAACCTCAATAAAGGCAACTGCGTAGAGGAATGCAGTTTCTCTTTAGGAGCTTAGCATGGGTTATTTTCAAAATTCCTCTGATTTTTTTTTAAGTATACAATGAATAATGAGTTAGAAGAATCGGTGAGTTTATGTATAATTCAGCAACATTTTTGAAATAGCAAATAATTTAAAAGTGAGTGCCACAGTACTATTCTTTGCTGCCTTTTAGCTGGTAGGGCTTCCCAGTAGCACAGTTGTGACAAAAATGATCGCAGACAGAGTGTTTATTCCTGTCATAAACAAACCTATAGTCCTAAAGACTTTAGAAAGGCCAGAAGGTTGATTTTGCAGTGTAGTAACAATTAACAATACACTTTTTGTAAGCCTGTTATGGGAATGGTGGCTTTTTGGGAGGCTTTGCATATTGAAAAGAAGGGGAGTAAAGCACTTTCAGACTGCATGACATGAATGGCCTGAGGAGTGTAGGTAGGATCAGTTCAGCTTTTTTCCCCTCTGAATACTTGGGGCATTTCTGGCTGGAAAAATGGCTTGCAGAATATGAAGTTTATACAATGTACCTATACTGTTTATTAGCTATTATATTTGTTTTGCTTTAAGTCAGTCAGGGTAATTATAGAAGGAGCTGCCTGCACCTTTACTGACCCTTAAAAGGACTATGCAAATGTGATCCCGGCTGAAATTTAGAGATCAACTGTCTGGTCAGTAATCCCCAGGAAGATGAAGGTTCTCAGACAATATCTGCAGGGGGATGCGGGCCAAAAAACACCTTTTTGAGTCACTGCTTTCACGTGGTAGTCAACCCTAAAAATTGGAGGAGAATGGGCTGATTTTTATCCATGTGCAAAGACGAACTCCTTGCATTTCACTCTGCTGTACACTTACTGTATTTTCTAATACATGCAACTTGAGGCTGGAAACGAACTGTTTTCTTTGCTGCTTGCGATTCAAGGGCGTGAATGTTGTGCTGACCATACTCTGCCTGGCTGCCTGCTCGACAAAAAAATACTTTTTTGGCTACCTTCAAGTCTGTCTGCCTTCCTTTTTCAAGTTCTGTTCCTGGATACACTGACCTGATGCCACGCTGGGCTAAGTATATGCCAGTCACTTGTTTGGCAGCATGAACCAGATCCTTTATGGTTTCCTAGGACTTGGGGCTTGGTGGGGTAGAATGGACACATCAGGAGTAAACTTCTGCTGCAGTGAATAGGGGTTTAATATCTAGGTGATCCCTTCTAGCCCAGTGTTTGCTAGAATGGTATTTTAAAAGTCTTAACCTTGAGCGAGTCTCATAAAATTTGGGATGTCCTAACCATGCTCTCTCTTCATTTTGCCCTTGCTTAGTTGTGTTAATCATGCTTCTGCCTCCACTTGAGGTCTGGTTAGAGCAGTGCAGAAGGGTAGTGAAAGCCTCCCTTGGACACAAAATCCTTGCACCGCGGAGCAGCGCAGGACCAGAGCACCTGAGCAAGGGCTCACGCGGCACCTCCTGCTGCCTCGTGGTGCTGCTGGGCAGCCCGTGTTGAACAGGTCCCTGTTAAGCAAGTCTGATTTTAAGTGAAAAGTTGTTCTTAACCAGAACAGAAACATTGTTCATTAACCAGGTTTTTTTAGGGAGTGGGAGAGGGTCAGTTCAGTCTGGGTTGAACATGGATTTCAGAGTTAACAGTTCAGGTTTAGCTCTATTTGGAGGAAGAAATAAGTGTTAACACCAGTTTTTGGTTAGGATTTGCTTCAGCTGTGTAAGTAGACGGTCATATTCTGGGGTATTAATGTGTTAATCATGGCAACAAAAGCTCCACTGTTGATTAACAGAACAGGCTTGCGAGTTGGTGCTGAAAGATTTTGTATTGTATATGTGAGTGTCTCTTGAGTTTGGGAATTTTAAAGTGCGTTTGAGCCAAAGTGCCTTTGTTTATAAATTTGCCAATATTCTAGAAGTGGTGACGAAAAACCCTATTGAGCTTTGGATAAACTGGGATGCTGCATATCTTCAGGCAACGCATGTCACTGTAATTGATGTCTAATCTTGCAGCGAGACGGAGCGGTGAAGTGCTGCAGTGTTACGTAATGCGCACGGAGCCGAAGTGGGGCATCATGTACAGCTGATGCATTTTAATGACATCCCGTAAAGGCGAGGGAAGGATTAGTGTGGCAAAACAATTTATTGATTGCTGCATTCATATACGTGCCTGCATACATTTAGATGCTTGCGAGTGATGGGAAATGGATGCTAGCGTAGTTGCGTGTGACCTTTGAGTCTCTCTGTATCTGCAGGTTGCTTAACCGGCCAGCAACAGGAGACAGCGTTTGCAGCCTGGGAATAAATACGCCGACGTTGTGAAGTTAGCCTCAGGTGGTTATACTGATACATATGCATAGTAGAATACAACCTATGTTTTTCTGGGACCGTGAAGAAAGTTCTCAGCTTTTTATTTGAAGTAAACACCTTTGTTATGTCCCTAAAACTGCTCTTTGGTGGAGGTTAAAAGGACTTTTTTTTTTTATTACTGCTGGTTCAGCACACTGGAAGTTGCATCAGATTTAATCTATATTCAATTTCAGCTCGTTAAACACTGTCATGCAAATTTCTTATTAGTGTCAAAGTGATATATTTCTAAATATTGGTTAATAAGTGAGAGAGGAAGAAAAGTTAAAAACAAGTTTCCTAAGAGCCAAAAAGGATGGCACAGATAACCGATTCACTGGAGTTTTCTAGATTTCGGCAGTCGATAGGCGCTCTTGGCAATGTTGCTTTTCCTTGCCCTCTCTGGAGCTTAATTACCTGCTGCAGCATGGAGAAAGCTTGTTTGGCACTGTCAGAGTTTGAGTATAAAAGGTTCAGCTTCTGGCTTAAGTAAACCTGGCGCTTTTCACTGCTCTGAATGTACCCTGGCAAAAATAAATACCATCATTTTGGTAAGGATGTCATTCTGTGCAACTTATAGGAATTGCTAAGCATTTTTACTATAATAGAAAAATCTAAAAAAAAAACCCCAGCAATTGATTCTTTGGTCTTGCCCCGAGCAGGGCATGTCATATGTGTTGCCTTTGATTCCTCCTCTTCAGCAGCAGCAGGAGTAGCTAACATTGGCATATATGTCTGTTAGCAATTGCTTGCTATATTGGATAAGGAAGTAGAAAGCTGGATTGCTATAAGTGCGGTGAGCTAGAAACAATATTCTACCTGTAGTACTACGGGTTACTCCTGTGGAAGTAGGTTAGTAGGAGGGTTAGAAACTTAAAAATGAATAATTAAAGTTTTAAAAGCATTACTTGACAGCATTTGTGATCACTCTGAAAGGAAAGCCATGTTTGCCTGCCTGCAGATCAGTGCATGTGTTCTTTCTCCAATGCCTCAGACCTCAGCTGTTCTCAGGCTTTTGCTTCCCCTCTCCCCCTTCCGCACGTCCCTTTGGCTCAGTTCTGCTAACATATGCTTCTCCTTCCTGACACAGCACCATAAAACTGAGTTATAAACTAGAAATTGTCAGGGAAGCCACATAAACCTTTCTACAACTTTGGCAGAATGGCAGTGTAGCAGCAGAGCTTAATGAAACGCTGATGACTCCCACGGTTGCCAAATATGAGAAGGGAGGACAGTTGTAGGAGGTTGAAAAGCAATAATTGAGCTGAGACAGAAAATGGGAAAACTGGATGATGAAATCCTTTAAGAGGCCTGTCACTTGTTTCCTTAATTCCATTTTTCAGAAGTGTTATTTAACCCAACATGGTTGCTGCTGGAGTGCTATCGCAGGGGTAATTTCAAAAGCTATTGCTGTACCGAAAGGCAGAATAGCTTTGCCAGAAGGGGATATTACTCTTCTACAGCTTAAAAACACCTCCAGGACTCTGTACATGAAACGCTGCACTAATATTTCTGTACTGAAGCTGTTGGAGAGCAAGAGCTGTTTTATTACCAGTTTAGTTGTTGTTCTTTCCAAATGGGTGACTCTAGTTGTAGGCCTGGTGTGTAATAGTTGTAGTAGTTTACAAATTTTGGGAATTTGTTTCTGCTGTAAAAGTGTGACTTGTTTGCATCCAACTACTAAGGAAATTTAAAATCTGGAAGACAAGTTTTAAGGAAATGTTGGATGGTTTTTCCAGCGTCTCTAACCTAATTTCATCCTTTTAATATTCCTATTAATGATTTGTTCATGTATCTCAAATCTAGAGCCAGCTTTTGTCTATAATCTTGTCCTTACGACGGGCAGTGACTAAAGCAGAAATGTAGGTGCATTTTAAAGGCGTGAATCTGCTGTAAAAGTTTTGGATGTCACAGCGATGCAGGTAGCGGATCCCTGTCCTGGGAGAGGAAGACAGACAGTGTTCCAGCCGTCTCGCCTGCCAAGTGTCTCTTTGGTCCAGTGGATTTTTCCCGATGCGTTCAGGGTAGGCTGCAGCTGTCCTTTGCTGGCAGCTTTGGAAAGAGTTTTCTGCATTTTGCCCTTGGATATCAGTCCTTCGAAGTACCGTGCTTTTTATGTCCTTGTAATATTCCTATGAATTGTTCTCTTGATTATCACTCCCCTCAGTGCTAATAACCCCATCCAAATGGGGGAATCATGCTTTATCCCTCCACTCGCGTGTCCCACAACTGATTCCTCGTTTGCACCAAGGAGGCAGCCCTATCCTCGCTTCATATCATCCGGAGCAGTAAGCTGAGTGAGGCCGAGAGCCCAGCACTCTCAGCCGATCCTGCTGACAGGAGGGGGAAAGAGAGGACAGACTTCTTCTTGCAAGTGGGTGATAGTTTGTGCTCCAGAAAAGTATGTTCAGATTGCGGAGTGCACGTACTCCTGCCTGTAAGATGTATATAATGTGCTGACAGCTTGTGAATGTTGCAGGCTAAGCAGAAGAGCTCTTATTTGACAGACACAAGAAGAATTTCAGGATGTGAATTTTACCAGTGGGAAGATTTAAGCCACAGTTTTGATACTGCTCCTATTTTATGTGGTGTTTATTGCGATAGGTCATTTCTGAGACACTGAGCGAATAAAAATGCCTGACAACTTGATAGGCTATCATTTTTCTGTAGAAAGCTAGCAGCAATTAAAAACCTCATGGTACCGATTTTGTTCTGAGGTTTTCCACCTGTGCACTTGCAACTAAATTGAGCCTTATGATCACACAGATTGGTCAGTATAATTTTTCTCCAATGTTGTGCTGTTTGCCACTTGCTCAGAGTGGCTTCTGAACAAGCGCTTGGTTTGAGCAAGCCTCAAGGCTGGGCAGGTGTAATTTGATGAAGAACAAAGTTTTCACATAAGAATGAAGTCTGGTATTGGGCTTCTTTTCTTCTCCCACCAGCAGCCATAAGATACTGTAGCATTAGAGGTACAAACTAGAGGCTTTGTCTTCTCATATCGTATCAGACTGTGATTTCAATTAATGCTTAAAATTATTTCCTTCTTAAAAGCTCATACTCCCGCATTTGGAAGCTGCTCAAATCATGGTAATGGGCACCAGGAGAAATTACTGTGCTTTTTCATATCCCTTCCCTGTTGGCCAGAGTTCCTCTTTCACTGCAGAAGTTAGAAGGTGGTTTCTCATGGGTGCAATAAACTCAACGTACAAGTGCTGACTGTACTGCAATAGTGCTCAGACCACCAGTCAAGTCTATTCCAGTGCGTTGGTTCAACACATATTGGCTCAGGTACGGGGGTTTTGGCAGCTCAGAGTCCCACACGAGCTCTGAGCCATTGGAGGTCCTAAAATCTGAGGGGAGATAGCAAGAAGCAAAAGGATTTGTGGTTGAAGTTTCATGGTGATACAGTTGTCAAAATTAGGCACGCAGCTAGTTTGTAGTTTCTCTGGGGGACCCAGATGTGTGGCAGCTCTGTATTTTTATTTTAAATATATGGGAGTGACTATTGGGGTGCATTTATGAAATGATTGCAGCTGCGTTCTGAAATCCGTATTCCTCATATAGACACTCCAAAGCTCAAATGCTTGAGTTTGCAGTGGTGTTTCTACGATTTTGTTGTAACAAGATGAAGAGCAGATACTGGGGTTCTAACTTTTTCACAGCTTTTTGACAAGCATTGGTTTTGCTTGCTACACTCTTTAAAAATACAGTCTAAACAAAGCAGCTTGTATAAGCAATGCGTTTTTAAACAGATCAATGTGAAATATTTTTAGCAACACGCAGTATTTTATACAGGGATGAAATTGTGGAATACAAAGTATTTGCAGGGCATGACAGCTTCTTATGTTAGTTCGGAAATTTGTATGGTGTTTACTTTGAGTGTATAAACAAGTCTCTAGGTGATGATTTCTAACAAACGAAAATAGGAGCTTAGCATCCTATTCCCATATCAGATCTTATTGTTAAGCTTATAAAGAACTATTTTTCCCCCAATAGAACTTATCAAAAAGAGGTTTTGAATAGAAACTGCTGCATGTGACTTAATCTTTCTTCCATGTAACTCGTGACCTCACGCAGCC
This sequence comes from Phoenicopterus ruber ruber, assembly GCA_009819775.1. Lineage (NCBI taxonomy): Eukaryota > Metazoa > Chordata > Aves > Phoenicopteriformes > Phoenicopteridae > Phoenicopterus > Phoenicopterus ruber. The sequence goes on along the minus strand of CM020216.1, from coordinate 166,352,277 downwards.
CTTAGACTGATGGTGACACAGTGAGCATTTCCTGTGAACCGTGAGCAGTGCTGGTCCCACTATTGTTGGGCACTTTTTTTTGTCTGGGAAAAAACAAACCCTTATTTACTAGAAGCCAGTGTCCTGTTTGTTTGTAGCTGGCTGGGAAATGCCATATTACAAGGGTCTCAGTGGCGGTCGTCGCTGCTAACAGAAGCTGTTGTTGTGTTTTGCTCTTTTTCTCACTGATTTGTATGAGACTTCTGAGTCTGCCTTGTGACCTGCTCCAGATTCAGTTCACGGCACAAATACTAACCTTGTTTATCCAATATGGTTTTTTCCTCCTCGGTGTTTCCTCAGATTAGCTGTCAGTAAAAGGCTAAATAATAATCCTCCAGTTATTATTCCTTCCCCAAGAGGCCACCAGGTTACTTTTCCAAGTTGGCGGATAGCGGTTCGCTGTTAGAGCTGCTACCTGGCAAGGCAAGCACGGCGGTGGAAAATTACAGACAAAATAAAGGAACAGCATTAAACTGGTAATGGGATGCAGCTGCTTTGGCCTTCGAGTCCGTGTGTGCGTCTCAGCAGCCTCTGGTAAAGCATTTGCTGAGCGATACTTCTCGCCATACGGAATCAGTCCCAGCCTAGTTATAGCCTGTTCCAGGTGGGTATAGCAGCTCTCATGGTTGGGACATTTTACATTTGGCTGTAAGAGGTTGTGGCGAGGCAGTCGTATGGATGACAAGCTTCCTGTGCGGTACTGCCTTGAAATCTAGTCAAAGCCAGCATCCGTACATCTGTTCTGCACAGCAGAGACTGGATGCTGCAGGGCTGCTGGCCGGGCGCATCACCGTAGCCAAGTTTATTTAAAATACATGCTGCATCTGAGTCCTTGCCACTAGATGGGGGTATCAGAAGGAACTTGTTGGTGTCAAAATATTCCCTTTATCTTTTCATTTCTGCTCATTGTCGTCTTGTCCTGGCTTGGATGCTGTTGTGGTTTAACGCAGCAGACAGCTAAACACCACGCAGCTGTTTGCTTCCCCCTTGCCCCAGTGGGAAGGGGGAGAGAATCAAAAAAAAAAAAGTAAAATTTGTGGGTTGAGGTAAAGACAGTTTAATAGGAGAGAAAATGAAGAGAATAATAACAATAATGACAAAGGAATATACAAAACAAGTGATGCACAATGCAATTGCTCCCCACCCGCTGACCGATGCGCAGCCTGTCCCCAAGCCACAGAACCCCCCAGCCAACCTCCCCCCAGTTTCTATACTGAGCATGACGCCATATGGTATGGAATATCCCTCTGGCCAGGCTGGAGCAGCTGTCCTGGCTGTGCCCCCTCCCAGCTTCTCCTGCACCTCCAGCCTTCTCGCTAGTAGGGCATGAGAAGCTGAAAAGTCCTTGACGTCATATAAGCACTGCTCAGCAACAACTGAAACATCAGTGTGTTATCAACATTACTCTCATCCTAAATCCAAACCACAGCACTACACCAGAAGAAAATTAACGCTATCCTAGGCGAAACCAGGACAGATGCCTTCTTAACTGTCTTCCTGTTTTGTGGGAAGTTGCGGGTCAAGCTGTGTAGGTATAGCAGCATATATATTCAGAGAAATAAACCATTAGGCGATGTAATTATCTTCCTTGACTGCCTGGTGCCCTTCGCAGACATAATTTCTATAAAGTTTTATTATTGGAGCTCATTCTTGTTGTGAGACAGCAAACAGAAGAATTGTATTTTTTTATATATATATACACACACTATCTCTTAAGTATTTCAATTTTCAGTCATCTTATTTATTTTGCTTCTACTGCCAAACCATGCACGCCAACCTAAATATGCATATCACGTATGCGGACATTCAAGATACTAAAACCAGAACAGCCTCTTTTAAAGGAAAAAAGTATTTTGGGGTTGGAGCTCTCCTCGTCTGTCTGGAACTTTCTCATTTGTACGAAAAATGTCTCACGCTAAAGCAAACCTACTGTTGAAATGATGACAGTCCTGCAGACTCTGCCAGTATAAACCATGCATTTCAAGAAGAACATCTACAAGGTATGTTTTGAAGTCTTGCTTGATGGGACAGTGGAGGTAGTGCTCCGTGCCTTGGAAAGCTCTTTCCTGGAAGGCCCGTGGTAGAACATGGCTGTGAGCTTTACAGAAGTCTCACTTTCCAGCAACAGTGCTGAGTGCAGACATCAGAGCTGACAACTAAATCTATACAGAGAGAGAAGGCTCTTCTGAGCACCAGAACTGTTGTCTCTCAGAGTTTTGGTTCACTGGGTAGACTACGGCTTATCGATAACACATCTCAACTTCAAGATACAGAAAGCAAATGCAAAAGGAAGCTTTGGGTAACTAACTTTACTACCCATAGCTAACACAACTGCTCTGTTTGCCTGCCCATACATTGTTCAGGTGAGGCGTCTGCTGTCCATCAGACAGGTTCAGGAGGGAATTCTCCACCAGCAAATTAATTTTTCCTGTGCTGTTTTATGTTAGCTTGCACATGCACCAGCTTCCCACCGGGAATCTTCTCTAACCCTGCTCAGTAGTTTTCCACTTGAGTAACCAACTAAATTCTAATGTGACGATATCACTGTTTACATACTTATGATAAAGAAAAGTCATACCCTTCACTTAATAAAGGATAACTATTTTGAATTCTGCATAACTGTATATAAAATATATACGATGATTTTATAAATTGCTAGCTTATACTTGGAATGCAATTTATAAGAGCCCTGCCACTTAGGTTACGGAAGTAGTTCTATAGCATGACTTCTCCAGCAAGAGAAAAAGCAGGTTGTGCTCATGTTGATGGTTCCTACCATTATACAATCTGTGAGAATTGCTCATGTTTCACTTGAAAGTTATCCCTTTCCTGTTTACTTGGAGGAGCACTGAAAGCTTTTCAGAAATTCTTCCCTTTTTCTTGGCATGGGGCTATTAATTCTTCTATAGATTTTTATCGTGGCCTCTTTTTCTAAAGATAGATATTTTGGCTGCTAAAGAGTAGTTCAACAGAAAAAAAAAAAAAATCAAAGTGGTTTGTCTAAAGAAGGATCTCCAAACATAATGTTCTTGGTTTTTTAAGTGTACTGTGTACCCTTCCGTAAAAGCTACATCCCCAGCTCCATTCTGAAATCATTGAGATTCATGTCTTTTGCAAAGGAAGCCATTTTCAATGTAAATATTTGGATTTCGGCTTTTATTTATAATACTTAGATGTTAGGAAGATCACCCTTTTCAGTCAGTGAAAATAAAGCCTTCTCAAGAAAGCATTTCCATCTCTCTCCTCTGACTCATACATGGAAAGATAAGACTCCCTAATTGTAGGCATGTAACAGAAGTTGGGTAAAAACCTTTTTTCCTTTCTTTCAACTGGCCTGTAAAATCAAACCAGAATGCAGGCCTTAATCTGAGATTGTGATTACATGCAAAATTGACCTTGAAAGTACTGAAGTCAAAGTAATGCTGGCAGTGTTTATTAATAATCTTAGGACATTTTTATGACAGTTGGTTAACTGTGGCTATAAAGCATAAAAAATACCTATCTTTCCAATTTAGAAATGTGCAGTTTTTACAATTGAAGGAAAAATATTTGTAAACAGGTTTTAATTCTCTGCAGAAGTCATCATTTCAAATAAATTGAGTGTTTCCAGAACTTCTTTTGTTAAAATTTGTATACACCACAGAGAAGTGCCATTGTAGACTGGAGACAGACAAAGTGGCGGCCACACGGACAGAGGGACGGTGAGCTGTGCAAGCCCCCGGTGTCCCTGGATATACTTCTGTTGCTTGTCCCTGCTGTACTAGCTGTTTCTGCTCATAGTCTCCATTCAAATGAGTGGTTGTCTCAACGGATGTTGGAATATTAAAAGAGAGTCTCTGACTTGTATCTATTTTACTTAGAGCTATCTATTTAGGGTGGTTTATTCAGATAAGATAGGATGATGCTTGTAACGCTAGTAACGGAGCTCTCGCTAGCTTTCATCCCCTGTGTTTATTTAAAGCAACTGTATGATTTACTGCAAAACCTTCCCGATGTCTCTCAAGTGTTTGCTGATGGATGAGCTCGATTGAGATGTCCCAGCTCATAATTCACAAGTCACAACATAATTCAGAAAATAAACTTCTGTTCTCGATATACAACCCTCTTTGCAGTGATATGACATCAAATTATTTCAGATGTTGGTGATTGCTACAATAAAGATCAATGCCGTTGGTTAAGCTGTAGCTTCTAACATTGTTTAAAACGGACTCGATGCAGTGAGTTGGCATCACACAGTAGCAACCTCTGATGCGTAACTGCTGCTCAACGGGATGGCTCTGCGAAGGCAAAATGGGACAGGTATTTACACATTGCCATTTCTTCTGTGTCCTGAAGAAGAATCATTCACCCTGAATGAATCATAACCTGTCTACCGTTTAGTTTTGCTTGCCTTGAACTAAATGTTTCCTCTTTCCCATCATTAATTTTTTTTGAAGCAGACCCCCCCATCTATATGCAGCTCAGGCGTTGATAAGTGTTAGCATCTTGGAGCAGGTGAGGTGCCAGGTCAACACGCAATGCCTTGACCTGCTGGCTTGGGAAGGCTGTTGAACTCGGTCAAGTTAAAAAGGATGCTAAAAGCTCGAGGAGATGGAGGTTTTCTCTGCACGTTTGTTTGGATTACTGGCTTGCCGACTTGCACCTATGATTAGGATAGCGCTCATGAAGAGAGTCTGGGTGGTGCAACTGCAGGTTCGGATCTGAAGGAACGGTGGTTTCCGGAACAAGAGCTTTAAACCTAATACGTGTGTCGTCCTGTGTGTCCACCCCCCCCCAATCCTAGTGTTACCTACTAAGTATGTCCTGGCTAAAACTTCTGTGTCTGCCAAGACATCACCAAACGCTTGGAAAAGCTAAGCAAGAGGTAGTGGTTTGAACCGCGATGTGAACAAGGTGCCATCTGTACAAACAACAGCCCTGTCCTAGAGATCTAAAACCTGCTGCAAAAGGGGTCGGTAGTTGTGTGGGAGGTGCCCGTGTGGAGTATTGGCCTCAGGTACGGGCCTGTAGCAAGGAAGGATGGCTGAACCGTGATGCTTTCCCCATTCCCTGTGGGCAGAGGGCTCGTGAGCACGTTTGGGCTGAAAGCGCAGGTTGTGCAGGTTCAGAAGAGGCAACTCTCTTCTGATGACTCTGTACTCGTCAAGGCGGCTGTCGCCGTTAGCTTGTTCGTTAGCCAAAGTTGAGTCAAATCACATAGACCTTGGCCTCAGACCTGGATTTTGAATCCTGATGGTGAACTTGATTATTTATGGTAAGTTGTGGGCAAAAATTGTCTTATTTTCCTCTAGTATTTCTGCATCACTGCAGAGCGCACCAGTCTTGGGAAAACGTGATTTATCTCGTGGAAGAAGTCAGCATCATTGGTCAAGATTTGATGGCACTTTAAACAGCAGGAGATTAGACTTCCAAATTTGCAGCATAGGCTATTTTGGGCAGGGATTGGTATAATCCTGCTTGGTAATGGATGCCTCGGAACACTGCTCAGGGAGCGTAAGGTACAGGTTGATCTCGCCAGCAAAGGTCGAATGCTACTTACACTCACAATGTGTGGTTTTGAATAATAAATGGTTTTCCTTCCTAGGATAAGGACACTGAGTTTTTCAGGCTTGGCATCAGTTAGACTGTAAGAAATTGATTGTTTTGGTTTTAATGCTTTGCTAAGAAACATGTCAAAGTGGTTACCTGACCTGTGCTGATAAATCGAGAGGGAGACAGATCTCAAAGGACCCGAGTGTAGCTGCTCTTCAGGGCCACTCTGCCATCTGCAGGCCACTGCTCTCCATGCTGGAGAGGTGTAAAGCAGGGCTTTGGGGGGTTCTTGCCTTCTCCAGAAATTATTATTTGTAACAAGGGTTTTTTTCTAGGTAAATACTACATAATAAATCCAATTTGTTTCCATTTGATCCTATGAATAGTCACCTCAGTTCTGAAAACAAAAAGCAAGCATGGTGGAGATAAGCAAACCTCCTTAGCTGCTCTCTGAAGGTTAATGAATAACTGCTTTTTCTTTTGTCTGTTGTTCAATTTTATAAGTAAACATTTTTGTGCTTAGAAATGCGACGTTTCATATGACACAAATTCTGACCATCATTCTTAGTCCATTAAATCTTCAGTAACTCTTTATGGTGGTGGTCTTAGATGAGCAGTACCGCTATAATGTTCAACTCCTGTTGAATGTTAAAACTTTTGCTGAGAAGGGGATATGTGTTAGCGACAACCGGGTAGCTTTCAAGCATCCCAGAGATCTTTGGTTTTATAGTTCACAAATGGATAGAGGATGCCACAAAGCTATTTGGCTTCTACGCAGCAGACCTTGGCTGCTACTTCTTCACAGAGGCCATCCCCATCAACACCCCGTCAAAAAAAATTTGGCACACTCCGCAAAATTCAGCATAAATGTGGTATTTTTGCACAGTAGTAACTAATTTAGACTGGTGATTCCGCTGTTAGATGTTTCTTTTCTTTTTAACTTTAATTTCAATAGCTTAAAAATATCTATTGTTACCTTCTTATTGCCAAGGTATTTGAGAGTTATATGATCTGTGCTTTCCTTAGCTGTTTTTTTAACCATTGATAAGAAATCTTAACTGAGTTGTTCATATGGGAGAGAATTTACTGTAGGTAAATTACTGATCAATTTACAGTTTTCAAAAGTATAGCAAAATTTCATGTATAAAGTGAAATGTTTGGTGTGTACCTCATATCCTTTAAATCATTTTTGTCTTTGTTTTAGGTCTTCCTGAACAATACTACAGCCTCACTTGGTTCCTTAGCCCTATCCTGGGCTTGATCTTCACTCCGCTTATAGGTTCGGCTAGTGACCGCTGCACACTGAGCTGGGGCCGCCGGCGGCCTTTTATTCTTGCTCTCTGCATTGGTGTCCTCTTTGGAGTTGCACTTTTCCTTAATGGCTCTGTTATAGGTAAATAACGAGAAAATCACCTGCGTGTATCTCCTGCTAACATATCTGCTTTAACATTTTTATGTGGGAAGTAAAGATAATGATGTGCACTTGATTTAACTTATGTTTAGCGTTAAAATCATTAGAAATCTCTGTAACGCGGCATTTGAGCTATCCATCTTGCATGTTTTTATTCTTATTCGAAAGTTACGGTGCTGTGCTCAGTATTGTGCGATCGTAGCTGTAACTGGTAATACAGTGTTATTAATACAATGGTTGCCAGCATAATGTTTGCAGTCGCTGAGACGAATTTGGTCGATCTTTGACATGGGAAAATTGTAGCAACCTGTTCACAGGGAAATGTTTCCTGTTGTGATCCATTTTCCCTTTAATGCATATCTGGCAACACATCCTGTTTCCAGCATTATTTCAAAAATTATCTTTTCACTTTTTCTTGTGCTTTTCTTAGACCTGGTATTGAAAAAGTCCAGAACACAGTTAATATTTGTTTATCAAAAACTATGTGGGAAAATAATTTTTCCTGAGCCCCCATCAAAGCTGGTAAAAATAGTTTCCCTTGGACATAGTTTACTACAGAACTTAATCTACAATCTACAATCTCTTTGTAAATTTAGTGTAGGAGAGGTGACAGCAAGTACATTTGGGGAAATGTTTACATCATGGTTGGACTGATGCAAATGAAAGGAACTTAGCACCTAATAATATCCTCTTGGCTCTCTTTCTTTTTGGGTTAGATGCAGCTCTATTGTGAAAAAGTTTTACTAATTGAGGGAAATGAGGGGAACATTACCTTGGCTCAGCATGTTAGCTTTTTAAAGCCAGATTGGGATGCCATATGATGGATTTCAGTTTTCTGCAAACTGCAGTGGACAAACTGTTCAGATGAATGACGTTTAGCTTATGCTTTTTTTTTAATTTAGCCAAGCAATAAATATTAATTATTTGAATTGCTATCATATGGTATCAATTGTACTTTGTTGTTTTGTCTCCAAGTCTTACTCCTCCTCCTCCAGATGTATGCAAGATGTTAGACTGCAGCCCTCTCACAAGGTTTTGATAGGAAGCTCTTACTTCCACACGGTAGTTTAGGTCAGTAGCCATTGATACTGGCAAGCAAACCTCATCCACAGTTTATAGGCTTATTTTGAAGCATCTCGCCTTCTCATAAATGAGCACAAAATAGTGTCTTCAATTTTTCTCTAATTCATTGTTGCACAGTAATACAGTCTGTTGCGTAGCTTTCTAGAAAACCTGTGCTTTCCAGGTGCTCCAGTGGTCCTTTTGTGCAATGCACCACGGAAGTGAGCTGTATGCTTTGTGCATCTGTTCCTGGGACGTGGTTGTGGTAGATTTTGAACAAAAACTCTCTTCTGAAAAGCACTTTAAACACTACTGTGCCTCTCCCAAGGAAGCCTGGTCTTCTCTAGACCTGTTCCATACTAGAAGATAGAGATTTGCCACTAACATTCAACTTGCATCGGCGTAAGATAGCCCTCGAGCTACTATTTAGAGCAGATGCACAACATGATAAAGCAATATTAGTCTCTCTTTAATTGAAGTTTTTGAAATGGTGGCTTGTGTCACTTTTCAGGGAGAAAAGGCATTGCTTGCCAGTCTCTCGCAAAAGGAGGTTTCTCGTGGTTTGCAGGAAAAGGCGTCATCTGTAACCACATTTTCTTCTAAATGGACCCTGTATGCTTTCAGTGTCTGTCTTCTTCCCATTTTATGTTCACACTTTCCTATTCTTACTCTCCAGTTACTTGCGATCCTAATTTCAATTTGGGGCTACAGGAGATGCTGCAAAAACTGAGGCGGTCATTGTATCGTACCCTTTTTCATAACCTGGCCTCTGGCAGTCGGAGCCATAGGGAGGGGAACAAGGAGCACAAGAGCATGCTAAAAAAGAGCTTTGCTAATCCTAATAGTAACACAGCCACGTCCCGGGAGAACAGCTGTGTGTAGATCTTAGCTCTTGTTCTCTCCCCTGTATGCTCTCTTCAGGTTTCCAACAAATCTGAAGCACTGACACCGTTGGTGTTTTCTGCTATAAGATTCAGCCGAGCATGGAACACATACAAACTTCTTTAGCATTCAGAGGACTTGATATAAATGAGGATTGAATATGCAGGAATTATAGAGCTTGAGATTTAGATGATTTTGAGTGCCTTAGCCAGTTCATCTCTTTCCACAGTCATTTTCATCAGTTACGCTAATGGTTTTATCAGAGCCTTGCATGTGTAACTTCTAAATCTCTCTGATTCAAGTAATTCATGCTTTTGTCAATGGTTCGTCTCATGAAAAATTCTCCAGCTATATACTAGTGCTGCCTTTTTACTCGGCAGAGACAAAGCATTTCATCCCGTGCTATCAACAGAAGCTGACTGATGCTTTTTGCAATGCAAAATACCTTCATGTTGCTTCATCTTTAAAAGTTTTGCTTGTAAAAGTGATCTAGAAAATACAAATGTTCAAGAAAAGCAAAGAGAGAAGTGAAGGGGTTAAATTTCACTTTATTCTGGTGTACTGCGACCATTGCATGTTAGGCACCATGTCGGGGATGCTGTCAACAGTGCAGTTACCCATGTTTGTAACTGACAGGTGAAGTGTGGCATTTTGCTTTCGGATGCTCTCCTCGCTCACCATAGCTGCCTTTTATAAAAACAGCCTTCAGCATTTGAAGGAAAATACGTGCAAGAAACATGAAATAATATCCAATGCTCTCAAAGGTTTAAGAGATACTTTAAAAGTAACATTTTGAGAAATAAATGTCAGTCTTACAAATGTAAGAACATAATCTTTGTCCCAGACCACCTCTGAAGCTGTGCCAGAGTTGAAATTGGCATTTTATTCTGTAACAGAATGTTTCCAGTAAGTGTGTTGACCACCTTTCTCTCAAGGAGCTTAACCTTGCTCTTAGTAGTTTTCCCTTTTTGACCGACATCCTCAGATTCCTCTTCCATTTTTCCTCAGGTCTGGCTATCGGCGATGTCCCGGACAAGCAGCCCATCGGTATAGTTCTCACAGTGCTTGGTGTGGTGGTGCTGGACTTTTGTGCTGATGCAACAGAAGGGCCAATTCGGGCCTACTTGTTGGATGTGGTGGACAGTGAAGAGCAAGACATGGCCCTTAACATCCACGCGTTTTCAGCTGGTATGGAGTTAGTCAGTGTGTTTTTGGCAGCTGTCAAGTCTTCCTGATGACCAAGTTGTGACTGAATTGATTTTTCCTGAACTCACTTCTCATTTTTTTCTCTTCCACAGGTCTTGGAGGAGCAATCGGTTATATGTTAGGAGGGTTGGACTGGACACAGACCTTCTTGGGTGGTATTTTTAAATCTCAAGAGCAAGTCCTTTTCTTCTTTGCAGCCATTATTTTCTCTGTCTCCGTTGCTCTCCACCTTTTTAGCATTGAAGAAGAGCAATATAACCCTCAGCAGGACAGGATTGATGACGAAGGAGACACACTTTCCAGTGTCAAATTCAGTGGTAGTCTCCCCCCTCTGAATCGACTGAATGTAATTAGTGAGGAAGAGCCGTATGGAGCCTCTATGTTCCATGACGAGGTTCAGTCAGAGCATGATCTCAATATGGAGTTCCTTGAGGTGAACATTGTAAGAAGTAAGAGTGACTCAGTTCTGCACATGCCCGATGCTACATTGGAAATTGAATCGGAGCTGCTTTTTCTGCATGACATCGAACCTTCCATTTTTCAGGATGCTTCATATCCAAACACTCCCCACAACACAAGCCAAGAGATCATGAAGTCCAAACTCAACCACCTGTCTGCATTCCTCAGGGACAATGAGAAAGAGGAGGAAATGTTGCTTGATAATCACTTAAATGAAGATAAAGTCCCAAACGTGAATGGCTCCCTACCAAAAGAGTTCCTCAATGGACATGCTAGAATAGGCATGAAGCAATCCAGTACTTCAAATTCCATGCGAAGGCGGAGGCATATGTTCTACCGTCAGCCATCTTACACCTTCTCGTACTATGGCAAAATAGGCTCTCACCGCTATCGCTTTCGTCGGGCCAATGCCATCGTCTTGATAAAGTCCTCACGCAGCATGAATGATATCTACGACATGCAGAAGCGGCAGCGACAGAGGTACAGACACAGGAATCAGAGTGGCACCACAAATTCAAGTGGGGACACGGAGAGCGAAGAGGGGGAAACTGAAACCACTGTCAGACTCTTGTGGTTGTCGATGCTAAAGATGCCAAAGGAGCTGCTGAGACTGTGCGTTTGTCACCTCTTAACTTGGTTTTCGATCATTGCTGAAGCTGTGTTCTATACAGATTTCATGGGACAGGTCATCTTTCAGGGCGATCCAAAGGTAAGAGAACAGTTACCATTGGCAGACCTGCTTATAGTCACTCATTCCTGAGACGTGCTCAGTACAAGAAAACAACTTTGCATTTGTGTTCGTTGCAGGCCCCTTCTAACTCAACTGAGTTACACGCCTACAATGCTGGCGTTCAGATGGGATGCTGGGGGCTGGTGATTTATGCTGCTACTGCTGCCGTCTGTTCAGGTAAGAGACTGCACAATCAGACAGTGGAGTGCATCTCATATATGTATTTGCAAGGTAAAAATAGTTTTACTTCAGTTAGCGTCCACCTCTTTGTTTGGGGTGAAGGATATTTTGGAAAAGCATTTCACGTGGTCATAAGGGGGAGGGGCTTCTTTTAAGAATCAATATTAAAAAATTCCTCCAAATGTAAAAGTGGAAATATGGACAGATCGGTAGAGCGGCATAAAGCACAAAATGATATCAAAGGATATTGAGTGGCATTTAGCTAGTCATCAGGAAACTAAAAACATGCTTGTTAGAAGACTCAAGCACATGTAAGAGGCTTTTTGCAAAGATTGGTTTTTAAATCAAAATTATAAATATATATTTCTGAAAGTTGTTTGTGCTCCCTAATAACAGATAAACCAACTACAGACAATTTTGGCTTGGAATACAGACTCTGAAATTGAGAGCTTTTGCCAAACTTAAATTCTGCCTTTTGCAGCACGTGTGCAGGCACGTCTGCACAGATCAGTATCGTGGGGACTGCCTCTTTGTTGAGACACGTCAAATTGATGTTCAGGTGGGCAGCTTGTTTCTGAACACAAACTGAAATGTGGCTGTAAACATCAGTTATCTGATCACTTTGTTTAGTGAATGTGCTCGCATTAGAAACAATCTCCTCTGTGCTCAGAGTGTACCTTGCATTAATGAAGTTAATAAACAGGTAAAATTAATGAATGGACGGAGTGGACATAGAAGTGCTGGAGCGTGTCCAGAAAAGGGCAACGAGGCTGGGGAAGGGTCTAGAACACAAGTCCTATGAGGAGCGGCTGAGGGAACTGGGGTTGTTTAGCCTGGAGAAAAGGAGGCTGAGGGGAGACCTTCTCGCTCTCTGCAACTACCTGAAAGGAGGTTGTAGAGAGATGGGGGTCAGACTCTTCTCCCTAGTAACAGACAACAGAACAAGAGGAAATGGCCTCAAATTGTGCCAGGGGAGGTTTAGATTGGATATTTGGAAAAATTTCTTCACTGAAAGGGTTGTCGGGCATTGGAACAGGCTGCCCAGGGAGGTGGTGGAGTCCCCATCTCTGGGGGTATTCAAAAGGCGTTTAGACGAGGCCCTAAGGGATATGATTTAGCGGGGGACTTGGTAGTGATAGGTTAATGGTTGGACCCGATGATCTCGGAGGTCTCTTCCAACCAGAACAATTCTATGATTCTATGATTCTATGTTTGAGTTTCAAAGCATTTTGTTCTGTCTCAGACTTGTAGCATGGTTTAGGCAAGTCTCTGAGCTCATTTGTTCCCCGGTTTCTGAAGCAGCAATACGTCCTTTCCCAGTGCGGGCTGAGCTGTGCTGCTAAGACAAGCCAAATATGCAGTGAGCATCCAAGTCCTAAACCGCGTTATCGACCTGTCATGGCCACATCAATACCATAAAACTTCACCAAGCAAACTGATACTGATGTTTTATTCTTCGTCTCTGCAGCCTTGTTGCAGAAATACTTGGACAACTATGACCTTAGCATAAAAGTGATCTACATCCTGGGCACGCTGGGTTTTTCTCTTGGCACGGCAGTGATGGCGATGTTCCCCAACGTGTACGTCACCATGATAATGATCAGCACTATGGGAATAGTCTCTATGAGTATCTCCTACTGCCCCTATGCGCTTTTGGGACAATACCATGATATTAAACAGGTACGTGGAATATTTTGAGTATTTTAATCATGCAGAGCATTCACATTTCTCTGAAGATCACAGGGGCAAAATGAATTTATTAAATCTTGTTGTTTGAGGTACCTGCTTTGTTGGGAAGTGTGCCAAAGCACAAATTCATCCTCGATAGTAAATAACAAGAGCTGCTACTTAAATCAGATGGTATTAGCATCAAGTTGGCTCAGTGGGGTCGTGGTTACGTTACCCTGGGCTGAGGTATAAAAGAATTTGGGTGCGTATGGTAGATGAAGAGCAATGAAATAATTATTGGCGTATTTATTTTATGCCTAGTTGTTACTACTGTTTCTGATGTGTTACGTTAGCATTACTCAGGTTCTTCAGTCTCAGATACTGAGGTGAGTCTGGAAACGCAGCTGTAAGTCTGGGGAGATGTACGGCAAATCAGTTCTGCTGGAAACAAGGACAGACTTACTCTCTGCTTTTTAGCACTGTTCTATTTGGATTACAAATCACAGGAGGATCGTTTATTTTAACATGTTTCTGCATTGGGATTGGCAGAGGGATTCCTTTTTATCATCATAAAAATAATTTCCACCAACTGTTTCATGTAAATTTGTTTTACAAAACCTCATCTTGGGGCCAATTCACGCTAAGAGTGCCCCAGTAAATATCTGCCTCTTGGCGTGAGATGAGGAGGCCGTTGATAAGTAGAAAAGGAGACTGTTGCTCTGGACTTGTATAGCCAGCGTGACGTACAGGATGGCGTAAAGTTGACCGCATGGCTGAGAAACTCGAGGAAGATACTAGTGTTTAAATATTTGATTTCATCCATTGGTTTTACCTCCTAACATGTTTCTTGGCTTTTTCCAGTACATTCACCACAGCCCCGGGAACTCCAAGCGAGGATTTGGCATAGACTGCGCTATTCTGTCCTGTCAGGTTTACATCTCCCAGATCCTCGTGGCCTCCGCGCTTGGTGGCGTGGTGGATGCGGTTGGCACAGTCAGAGTCATTCCCATGGTGGCTTCCGTGGGATCCTTCCTGGGTTTTTTGACAGCTACCTTCTTGGTGATTTACCCCGAAGTCAACGAAGAGCCAAAGGAAGAACAGAAAGGACTAGGTCCTCCAGAGACAGCTGAGGGCAACGGCACGAGCGCAGAGAAGCCGACTGTGCTGAAGCTCACGCGCAAAGGAGCTGCCGCGTCGGAGCTGGAGAGCGAGTCAGCCGTGTGAGGTCGTCGCTGCTTGTTCACCCACATTCCAGGGAGTGCAGGTGCAGGATCAAGAACTTTTTTTTTTTTTCCCCCAGGAAAACAAATTAGGATCTTCACTACTTGTAGCTAAAATTGCAGAAGAAAAGGCAGTTTCGTGCAAAAGTGTAAATGAAATTCTGTAGTCCTTAATATAGGTTTGAACAGGTAGCTATGATGCTAATTGCTTTCTCTACAGCTTAGAAATGTCATTTCTGAACACTTTTTTATTAAGAATACATTTAGATTTCGAATAAGTTTTATTAATCTGCATGAGACTCACAGTGTATACAATTAGCAGTTAGAAAAATTAAGTTTTCGGCAGTTTTTAAACTAACTGAAAATGGAAGCTATCTTGACTTATAGTCTCTTGCTATTTTTTTGTCTGAACATTTCAGATTTCACTAGTGTAACAGCCGAATCAAACACTTAGACATCTTGATCGATTTTTTTTCATAAGCATGTTGTTATTGGTCTGACAGCTACAGTTCTTTAACGTTAATTTTAGACTTCATGTTTTTGTTAGTGCAATTACTACAGAATAGTTTTATTTGCGATTACTTTCAAGAAAAACAAAAGCAATTACTGCGGTTTCTAAGAAACTGCCGTGAATCCTTTTAGTCGTACTATTCAACAGCTCCTCCCAAGTCCGCTGCTTGTCAGGAGTGGGTGACAGTGGGTGCATGATGTGAACTGTAGATGGAAGGAGCAGCAACTGGGAGGGGTGACCAGCACTGACAGGTTTTTATCGCAAGTGCTGAATTTTATGAATGTCGTTGGAATACGCTGTGACAATTTTTAGCCGGGAGTTTTGCGTGCTGGTGAACTCGGCGGGTTTCTTGGCATTTTAAACCCGATGGTCTCTGGATAAAGCTGCCGTGGAGAAAGGGCATCTCTGGGGTCAGCTTCAGGGGAGGGGGCTGCGGATTCTCTCTCGTGGGGAAAGGACTTTGTTGATTAATTGCACTTTTTATGATCCTTTAACCTCCTGGCTGGGAACGCGGCAGCCAAGGTAAAGGCACGGTGTCAGTACAACAGGTAAACCGAAGGCCTACCTCTGTCACTTTATGGCATGGTCTGGGTGTATAAAAATCTGTCAGAAACAGTTTTTAGGCCTTAAAATTCAATCCACTAGCACGTGTTGCTGTTCCAGTCCCTGCGCTGGAGGAACTGTAGGCTGGAGCTCTTCCGAGCTGCTGTACCAATGTCATCAGCGCCACCTCCATGCCCCCTTCCTTGATTCAGGACATAGCTGCAGTGCAAAGACATTTTTCTGTGAAGAGCTTGAAAGAGTTGTGCTAATCTGATTTAAAATAGCGTTTGGATCGCTAGCAGTGTGCCCCAACCCAGGGGCAGCCAAAGCTCAGAGATCCAGCAGCCATTTAAAGAAACTTTAGAAACCGAACTTCCGTTTGTCGTCTTCTAAGAAGTGTTTGTGATGCTATTTACTCATTTTCGCACGGACCTCGGGGCCGCAGTCGATCCGCGCGCTAAACAGGCAAATCACAGCTCGTTGTAAGATTTCTGCTGCCTCAAACTTCTCATACTACAGTACTTTAAAATGCATGTGGAAATCATGCTGCAATATAGTCATTCAAAAGAAGAATATATATATTTCAAAATGAAAAGCAGTTTTTAATAAATTACTTGAATTGTCAATGTATTTAAGAAATGTATGTTTTGGTATATTTGAGGTTAACGCGCAGTCTTGGCCAGCGTCACTGATGGATTCCTGGTGGCAGACGTGGGTTTCTTAGCTGAAGGCTTTCGGTCGGTGCCGATGTCCTCTGCTATCAAGGGTGACAACGTTTTTAGGCTGGTGAAATCGCCGAGCACTAAAGTACACGTAATCGCACAGGACTTAGGGGTGGGGTTTTTTGTTTCCGGTGTCTTGAGAAAGTGGGTTTTTTTCTTTAAGGTGAATATTTTTTTATTTAGAACACATACTGTGAACTGTGTTCAGACAGGGGAATAATACTACTGAAGAATATGAGACCTTATCGAAGAAATCAGTTGTGAGAAATACTTTAACTGAACTTCTGCCGTGAATTTTATCATCTCAATTACATTTAATATATTCTGGTGATGTTCGTATATAACAGAGACGAGTTGTATTTCACCCTATGACTGGCATTCATGTAAAATATACACTGAGTTAGACATTTTAAAGTGGCTTTAATATTTTATTTTCAAAGCTCCTTGAAGGTTCTGCTTTTGGTTCAACGAACGCTGTCAAGTACTCCTATTTTAATCTCTATTTCTGGAAAGGTTCTTCTACAGTTTAAAAATCTGCATCTTCTGGCAGGTGCCAGCCTTACCCTTGTCCCCGGGAGCTTCATGGATCAGTGTGGTTTCAAATCGCCGTTATGCCACATAGCGCCTTCGTAAGCCAAGATTTCCTTTGCAGCACCGTCGCGCTGACCAAGGTCTAGCAGCAAAGAGGGAGGAGGAGTTTTGAAGCTCCCTCTCGCTTCACATCCGTTTTGGGGGGTGAGCTCACACACATTTATTTAGCTTTCTCCGTCAGGGGAAGGGTGAGGAGGGAGGAAGGACGTTTCGAACCCAGAGGGTGTCGATCAAAGGCAGGGCAGGTCCAATTTTGTCCGAGCCAGCATTTGGCGTAGCCTCGTTTCTAAGAATTGGATGTTAAAATCCATATTTGGAGTTGTTTATGGGGCTGTTTAATTACCGTTCATAACGCATGAATATGCACGCTGCCTTGTAGCAGGAAGCTCTATTTCACTCCCCTGTAAAGCCGAAGGAAATAATTATCCATTGTAAACGCGCTGAAGTATTTGTAGTATTGCCAGAAGAATTAACTTGGGGGAGCCCCTGCCAAAGTATCTCCTCCTGTACCTTGGCCAGCCTGTACAACCACCACACTGGCTTCGCTGTGCTCGCCGGCGAGGATTCCCAAGGTCTTGCGTAGTAATGCTTTTTCTTGAATTTGAGAGAGTTTTCTTTCTAGCCCCAGCACTTCTCAGGGTAGAGTCAGCAATGATTTATTTCTTCATGCGTCCCTTACCTTATCTTTTGATACAGAAATGCTTTTTGTTGTTGTTGTTTGTCACAATTAAAGGGTAAAGTAGTATGATTTCATGTGGTTTTTGCAGAAGCTGTGGGAAGAGAGATTTGAAGGGGCTTTATTTTATTCCTAGTGACAATAAGCACCGTTTTTTGTTTGCCGGTATTACTGTATAGTCAAATTCATCCCGCGTGCTCTGTCTCTTTGGACCTTTACTGCAGTAGGCTTCAGGTTTAGTGGTTTCATTCTGTGTTGCTCGATACTGTAAATAATTTTAACGTATTCTGCTGCAGTCCTACTGGTGACGTGTAACGCCTCGGACGTGAGACACCATTAGTGCTCAGATTCTTGAGTGCTGTAGTCGGTAACCTGCACGTCTGGAAATATCTCACACGAGAGCAGAGAAGCTCAAACTTTAACCGCTCGGAAGGGTGTAGCGTGGATTTTGCACCGTTGGGTTATTGCAAGAGTCCGGTCAGATCTGTGCTGTTTGTGGATGGCAATTTCAGACTCCAGAAGCAATAATTTCGTAGGAATGTTTCTCTTCCTGCTGGTTAGATGACTTTCATAGAGATTTATTACCTAAATAGCCTTTTAATAACATGAATCTGGTCGTTTGCTAGCGCTGGCAGTAAGCAGTTATGGAAAGATGTGGGTTGTTCATCATCAGAAGGGAGGAAGCCAGTAAATCCAACGGAGGTTAGTGCTCCTTGAAACACACAATGTCCTTTTCCCCTTTCACTTGGAGCCTTTTGCTAGACTATGAAATATTCCTGGCTCGGCGGGCTGAAAAGGAGGCAGCTGCGTTTAGCCTCCCGGTGTTCTTGCCAGTGCCGGTGCTGGCACACGGGCCCCGTGACGAAACGGGCTTGCGTGAGGTTTTCCACGGAGGCCTGGAAGCGAGGGCTGAGCCTTTCTCATTCCTCTCCCGTCTGATCTGAATCCCCCAGCACTTGGAATGCCAGCGACAGCAACAGCCATTATTGCCAGGTACCTCATTAAAACTTCGCCTCCGCCTGCCCTCGGGGTGTGGTGAGCTTGGCCTTCCTCCGACGCCCACCATTAAAGGCAGATTTTCGTGGCTACCAGTGGGGTCTTGCGGCCGTGCGGGTTGAGGTCACGTTTACGAATAAAGGTGGAGAAAGTCACAGTTTGCTCCTGGGAGAGCTCCCTCCGCGTCCGGGCAGGAGGAGAGTTCAGGGAGTGGGCTTCCTTCCCGGAGGCGCGTCGCAGGGTCAGCGTTCGTTTTCGGTGGTCGCTCGCGTTTACAATAATTTTGCGTGGACACAGAGCCAGGTTGTGGGACGCTCCGTTGTTCAGTCCCCGCGACGAGTCGTAGTTCAGTCACTGAGAGCTGGGGTTTTTCAGGTGCGCGCGTGTGTGTATATGTATCGGTGTGTATATACATTTATATACACACTGCTCGGGCCAAAATATCTTTGGTGGTTGTGTGCTCGTCGTCACTGTACTCAACAACGTTGTCAACTGAGTTCTTCCAGGTTTCCCTCGTCCTAGTCTGATGCGAGACGAGCTCAGCTATAAATATGTATCCTATTTAAATGAATAAGTAAACTCCTGCATGATATTCCAAGCACATGTAGCAGCTTCAGCATCTGAAGTATCTATTGTGAAAGAGAAGTTGGTTTTCTTTGCAGCTGTTTTGTCCTTGTTTCCTTTTAATAGGCCAAATAAATGTAACGAACACCAAATGTTGCACAGAAATGTTATTAATGACTGTGTAGAAAAAAATACCAAAATTTATTTTTCTTTGCAGAAACTTTATGGTTACAGAGAGTCCTCTAGCTGTTATTCTTCCTTAAACGACAAAGCTGAACGTTTGTAAAGTGCATCGAAAATGGTCATTTTTAAAAAGTGGAGCTACCCAAAGTTTTCTGTTTCTCATGTTGCATCCAGAACAAGCCGTTGGCAAAGGCGAGCTGCAGCAGCTCAGTCGTCAGCTGGCGTTTTGTTCTCGAGGCTCAGCGGCCCAGACAGTTAGGAAATCGCGTTAGATAATAACAAAAAGGCTCAGTTGCCTTTTCATGATGTCGCGCTGACGTCTGCCGGGGCAGCAAGGTCTGCTCGTTAAGCTGTTCCAGTTTTTTCCCGTAATTTAAATTAAGATCACCTCCTGGAAAACCGCTGCTGTTCGGTTCCTCGAGCCGAGCAGCCCCGCGGCTCACCTGTCTTTCAGCCTCGCCTCCCCTCGCCCCGGGGAGCAGGGGGAGGGCGAGGGGTGCCCAGGCGGGACAAACGCCTTCCCGCGGAAGAGAGCGTCTGCTAGAATGATAAAAGGGCTTTCGGTGCCCTCGCGACCTGCTAAAGCTTTAGCGAAAACCCAGGAGGCAGTTCAATTTGACATGCTCTGACACGGTTTTTTTCCTAAATTTTGAAGTTGAGGTGAAGCTCTGGGAGCCTTTAGCCAAACTCGGCGTCACCTCGTTTCGTCTGCGCCTATTCAGTCCTCAGCGATAGCCAAATTGTAGTAAATAGCCCCCAAAAACCAGACGTTTTCTCTCAACAAATTGGCAGTTCCCGATATTAATTCATTTTTCTGATGTAACATGAACACTAAGCCCTTTTGGTAGCCAAATGACCAGCTTATTTTAAATGCCTCATATTAATAGAAAGCTGCATATAGGCATCTCATAGCGAAAAAAGAAAAAAAAAAAAAAGAGAATATTTAGTTCCTTTGTGAACTGGCCATATGACAACTACTTTTTTATCAACTTATTAAGTTGGGGCACTATAATAGCTCTTGCTGAGTTTAGCAATGTTTATAAGCATGTGTTAAACACATAATGTTAAGTTTTATGAGGAAAAAGGGATAAAGAAAAGTAATGTCACAGATGAATGTTTGAGTGCGTAGGCGGCATAATGTATGTATGTTTTTTTTATTTCTACACTGTTGAGCTTATTTTCTGTTTTAAGGTTAAAAAAAAGAGATTTGTTGCATGAGAACTGTTTTATTGTGTTCTGCACTTTCTGTTCTTTTTGTATAATCTTGATTTTTTTTGTCATTTATGCATAGAAAAGAAAAATCAATTTAGAAATACTCTACTCCACGAGACATTGTGTTCCGATCCGTTGTTCTGAAGTTCGATCTTAATAAACATTTCAGTAAGAGTTGGTGGCTCGCGTTCCTGTGGTGTTTGGAGGGGACGGGAGTGGAGGCACGCGGGGCTGGACACCGCTGCCGCTTCTCCTTGTCCCTCAGCTGCACAAGCCAAATAACATTCACCTGCTCTGGCTCTTGCCGTCGCAGCAGGGAGGGTCTCATCCCTCCTTCGCCAGCACGTTGGCCTTTTCCCACTCCTCCGCCTCACCCTGACTGCGGGAGCCCTCTGCACGGGAGGGCCTGGGAGCGTTTCAGGGAGAAATAAGCATAACCATAAGCAGCTTCCAAAGAAACCAGCTCAGATCCAAACTGATGAACCACTTGGGCCGTTGCGAGTGACAAGATGGGAAAGGCGGAGGGATCTCTGTCAGGTTACAAATGCCAGCTGACAGGGTTGAACCTGCAGTGCGGAGAACTGGGTTGTCCTGCTTCGCTTTCTAGCCAGTTACTTGACGGATTTGATCTGTGACTTCTCCTGAAGCCAGGTCCTCAGAACCAGGATCAGCAGCCCAGAGAAGTCGGTGCCCGCACAGTGTTTGGTTCATTTTTGACTAAACACAGCTCAGCTGTGCTCTATTCTCACCAGACCTGAGGTTATGGGAGAAGTGAAAACAAAAAAAAAACCGCAATAAATCTGACTTGCAGCCTGGGCTCTGAACTTGCTTTTTCACCAGCAGCAAGGGGAGAGGGTGGAGCCTTGCCTTGCCTCCAGAAGACCAAGAGGACGGCTGTGCTGGTTTTGGCTGGGATAGAGTTAATTTTCTTCATAGTAGCTAGTACATGGCTACTACAAAGTATGGGGGAGTGAGCAAGCAGCTGTGTGGTGCTTAGTTGCTGGCTGTGGTTAAACTATGACAAGGGCGAGAGACTCCCCTCCTCACCCCACTTTGCTCAGCAGAGCCCAAAGTGAGGTGGGGGTAGAATCATAGAATAGTTTGGGTTGCAATGAGCAGGGACGTCCTCAACTAGATCAGGTTGCCCAGAGCCCCGTCCAGCCTGACCTGGAATGTTTCCAGGGATGGGGCATCTCCCACCTCTCTGGGCAACCTGTGCCAGGGCCTCACCACCCTCACTGTGAAAAACTTCTTCCTTATGTCTAACCTATATCTCCCCTCCTTTAGTTTAAAACCATCGTCCCTCGTCCTGCCACTACAGGCCCTGCTAAAAAGTTTCTCTCCATCTTTCCTATAAGCCCCCTTTAAGTACTGAAAGGCTGCAATAAGGTGTCCCTGGAGCCTTCTCTTCTCCAGGCTGAACAACCCCAACTCTCTCAGCCTGTCTTCATAGGAGAGGTGCTCCAGCCCTCTGAGCATTTTTGTGTCCCTCCTCTGGACCCGCTCCAGCAGGTCCATGTCCTTCTTGGGCTGGGATTCCCAGAGCTGGAGGCAGCACTGCAGGTGGGGTCTCCCCAGAGCGGAGCAGAGGGGCAGAATCCCCTCCCTCGACCTGCTGGCCACGCTGCTGGGGATGCAGCCCAGGAGACGGTTGGCTTTCTGGGCTGCGAGTGCACATTGCTGGCTCATGTCCAGCTTTTCATCCCCCAGCACCCCCAAGTCCTTCTCGGCAGGGCTGCTCTCGATCCCTTCATCCCCCAGCCTGTATTGATACCGGGGGTTGCCCTGACCCAGCTGCAGGACCCTGCACTTGGCCTTGTTGAACTTCATGAGGTTCGCCCGGGCCCACCCCTCAAGCTTGTCCATGTCCCTCTGGATGGCATCCTGTCCCTCAGGTCTGTCCACTGCACCACTCAGCTTGGTGTCATCCACAAACGATGAAGTGGCAGGGACTGTCCTGCATCCCTGTCCTCTCCTGGCACAATTCAAAGTGAAGAGGCCAAAGGGATGTGAAAGCAGCAAAGAAATAAACCTGAACCTCCGTGGGCTGGGTCTTGCAAGGCGTGACACTCCATGCATCTCCTCCCGAGTATCTGCCCTATCCCCTGTGCCAAGAGAGGAGGAGGATGGGGCAGCCCTCTTCATCCTTTCCAGTGCTGCAGCAGGAAGCAGAGAAACCCCTCGGGTGCTGTTGCTCCCGCAGGGTGATCCCCAGTGAGGAGGAGAGGCGAGAAAGCGCAGGAGACGCGACTCATCCCCTGGCCCTGGGAGTGGGATGCTGCGATCCTGGCCAGGGGCACCGGGTCCCTCCTCAGGGTGGGAGCAGGGTGCTGGGGCTGGGCTGGCCGGAGCACACCCAGGAAGGGGTGAGGACAGAGGAGCTGCGTCACTCCCTGAGCTACTGTTCGAGTTAAACAACGCAGCCGTTACAAAACAGCTCGCGGTGGCCTTGCAGTGGCTGGGAACAGCTCGGAGAGGAGCCTGCCCCAGCGCTGCCCCCACTTTCCAGTCTGGACTGAGGATGGAACAGCCAGCAAACCACTATCTTCCCCCAGCCCCATGTGCCCCAGTGGGGTCGGTCCCTGCGTCCCTCAGGCTTTGCAGCAGCTGGGGGGGATCTCTCCCCTCCCTGTGCACTCCCAGCCCCCCAACTCCCACCCACTCCCCAGCAGCTCCAGCCTTGCTGCGTGACACACCCATGAGCATAGAGCTCACCGGGGACATGGGATGTGCCTGTGGGGTGTCCGGGTGGCAACACCACAGACACACACCCTCGAGTTGGGGTCCCATGGGGTGGGGGCAGCCCTTCACACCTCAAAAAGGGGCAGGGGGCAGCCACCGGGCAGGGAACCAACTGTGGAGGGCCACAGCGATGAAAGGGGAGTTGCAGCAGGACAGGGGCCCAAATCCTGGGGCCAAGGGCAGCTGCTGCTGCAGCTCCCAGCCCTGAGCAGGCAGCGTTTGCCTCCTTTTCTGGGCCTGGGAGGCTGCGCGGGTGCCAAGCAGTTGTTGTGCAGCACCCTCCCTGTCCTGACACCGGGGTGGGCCGAAGGCCACCCACCCGCTGCCGAGAGCGGGGTGCTGTGCCGAGGCAACGGGGTAGAGCACCACGGAGAGGGAAGCCAGACACCGGGGGGAATCCTGCAGCTCACGTCCTACCTCGTCCTCGGCCCCTGTCACAGCTGGGACCTGCACCAAGGCCACACAGTGACCGACAGCCCCCCCGCCTTACCATGGTGTGTGCTGCATCCCGGGGCAGTCGTGGGCAGAGGGCTGGGAACGCGGCAGCTGAAATGGATGCAGAAAGAGCAACAGAGGTCAGCAATTCACGGCAGAGGGGCGAGGATGGGGTTTTGCTTCATTCGCTCCAGAAGGCTGACAGGGGACAGCAGGACTCGGTACTGGTGGAGAAAGGGGCTCGCCCCACGAACAGGCCCACAGCAGCCCACGGAGGCAGGCTGGAAGGCAGAGGAAAGGGCTGTTTCCCACCTCCCTGCACGGCCCCGGCAGGGAGATCACAGCCAGCACAGCACAGCCTGAGCTTCCCAGCGGCTCCCCTCTCCGCAGCGGGGTTATTTCTAGCAGCAAACACTGCCATCCCTCGGTTTGAGTCACGGAACCTGTACCGCCCGTGACTGCCGGCCCGTAACACCGGCTGGCAGGAGGCAGTGGCTCCGTCTGGTAAATCAATAGATTTATAAATATTTGTAAAACTTCTGTTTTCTATTCACGCAGCAACCTCTAAATACTGTTTTGAGAGTGAGACAACTTCAGGTAGAGCATAAAACTTCCCCACTGTGTCAGCCTGTTTTGAGCTCCGACAATCTGCTTTTTAACTGAAAGGCTCAGCACAAGGTTTGCAAGATCCAAGCCGTCCAGCACTAGTGTTTACAGCATCGCGATTTGCAGGAGCCCTTGCTCTGGGCCAACACAGCATCATGCCAAGCATTACATGGGCCCAACCAGAACCGTCTCTGCCTCAAACAGCTTATGGCAGGGCGAAACAACAGCCGGACAGAGAGATAAAGATGCAAAAGTCACGAGCCAGTGTCTGTCAGCAGGATCAGTGCGGGCTGCGCATTGGCAACTAGCCCTGGCAAGCCCTTGGTAGGCATCGTGGCGAAGAGGAGGTCTGAGGACCACTTAGGGACCTGAGGACCCCTTCCCCTGCGCCTTCCCACCACCGAGGGGCCCATGGGAAGCAACTGAAAATCCACCGAAAGCTGCCCAAAACCCGCTGTAACACTGGAGCAAAGCTGAAATGGTGAGCGAGCACATACCTGAGCTTTCTCGTCACGCCGGGAGAGACAAACCAGCGCGCCACTGTGCTCCTCAAGTCGGTTGACTTGGTACTGCTGGTCCTCCTGCTCTTGGGATCTTTATATCTCATGGGTTTGTCCGATGTGGTTAAACTCTCTTCTATATGCTGGTGTTCAACAGCTGCTATTAAAGAAAGCAGTGTTTTTAAAAAGGAGACATATCTACTCAATAAATTATGTTCCCAGTCAATAAATTACGTTGGAGTCTTATCAATAGAAGAATTTACAAGCATAAAAATGGACATGTGCTATTTTTTTGTCACCTGGCGTTTTCACAAGCTGGACACGAAGCAGTTGAGAAGACAAAGCCAGGTTTGCAAAGCCTGGCAGGCATGAGCCTCAGTGAAGGCCGTGACAGGCAGGTGGCAGGTTGGTGCAGCCGGGTTCATCTCTGCAGCAAGCGACGTTTCATTAACAGCGTGTCTCTGTACAGAGAAATCTGTTAATTCAGTAAATAATTCATGTCGCTTACCACCACCAGCCAGACAGGGGCCGGGGAGGAAATGAGGAACCTGAAAGTTACAGATGAGGGGCTCAAAGGAGGACACGTTACCAGCGGAAGCTGGTTTTAGAAAGGAGAATATGTAGAGAGAAAAACCCAGGCAATTATTCTCCATAGTACACAGACAGGATCCAAGTCAGCACAGTTACACAGGAAAAAGAACAAAGTACAAGAGGCCAGAGTATCAATATAGTGTTTAATAGTCTTAAGTTGAAAAAAAAAACCCTAAAAAAGTAAAATTTCAGTTCCCATCATATCATAAAACCGTTCATCAGCACATTGAAAGAGTTACAAATATTACATGGAGTCTATTTCCAGTAATTTACACTTCCATTAGGCCTACACTGGTTTATATTTATTAACAAAAGTAGCAGCCCATTTTTTCCTTCTACTTACAGTATTTTAAACATCGTATTCCACTTTACTCAGCAGTGATACCGATAAAACTATTCTGCATAGATTTATTGTTTTACTTGTAGATAATCATCGTCATCAATGGAAAAAACAATGTACGTCAGGAAGTTGTCAGGGAACGCTGCTCAAGAGAGTCCCCTGGACCGCAATCCGATGAGGCGCGCTTCAGTAATCAAGGAGTAGTTTGATGACTCTGCAGTACTTAAAAAATTAAGCAGGTTCTACACAAAGTAAGAGCAGTTCCTCTGATGACAGAAGTGGCGACGGAAGGGAGGAGTGGCAGAGGTTTGTTTGCACAGTAACTGAAAGGTTGCTTCCAAAAGCCAGTATAATACATACGGAAATTAAATAAATTAAGTGCTTCAGATGAAAAAAAAAAAGTTTCACAAACCATTAACAAATGCCAAGTGCTGTGCATTGTTTTTAAAGGAAAAACCAAGTTTTAAAAGCAAAACGGTCATGAAGAATATCCAAGTATCTTGTTTCACCAGCAGGGAGCTTTCAGTGCGATCAGGGAGAGTCCGTCTGTGTCTACGTTTTAAATAATACAGCACCATAAATATACATAGGGGGTAATGGACAGTCTTCCCAGCTCAATCTAGCTGCTAGTGCAGAAAGATACTCAGCATTTACAGTAACTCCATAAATCCAACAAATGCACTTAGTTTTTTCTTTTCGGTGACCGTTTCCAGCTATTATAAAGCTGTAAAGACAGTATCGCATCCCACTTCTGAGGCAGCCCACACACAGCCCGAAAAGAGCTCCAGCAGAATTACCGAGCCGGCTTCGGCGCTCTCAGTGCGCTCTGCACCACGCAGCCTGGCCTACAACCCTGGCCTTTCACAACACCCGTCAAGTTTCAAGCCAGTGACCGCTCTATTCACATTTCCGTTTCTTTATCAAACGTGCAGGAGCACTACAAGGTGCAAGGAGAGATTCACTTCTATTTCGATTTTCTACAACAATGTAGGGACTAAATTAACTCAATAAATACAAAACAATAACACTGACAGGTGGTTGAAATAATGCAAAATGCTGGAGTAAACACAGCCTGAGGTCTTCACTTTTTTCCGGCACAGGTAGACGTATTTTGAATAGCTGAACTATTCAGCTTTCCAAATGGCAATCTTCCCTTCTTCCTTTCCAGAGCCGCTGAGGACGTATCTGTCCTCGGCCGAGCACAGTGCCTTTACTGTATCGGCATGACCAACCAACTCTTTCTCCACAGTCTTCTTCTCAGCACTGATCACGTAGATCTTCCCTTTGCTTTTGCCTTGTGATCTTCCACTGCTACCAACCCATATCTGGAGTAAAAACAAAACAGAACAAACCCACAATCATTTTCAATGCTTTACATTTCAGTCTAGGACACAGTCGAGGAGTTTCACATGCCACATTGATATGGTGAGGGTTCTCCCTTGCTAGGCTGGAAAAGGGAAACACTGAAAATTTCCTATATATATATATATATATATATGTATCTGTTGGAGTTCATGTCTATCTTTCTCTCGCACTCCCTGACACTCCTCAGCCTGCTCCCCTCCTCCCGGAGCTCTGTCCCTGAGCGGAGGAGCTCCTCTCCCTGGGCGCACCTCCCACGGGTGTGCTCGCTGCTGCCGGCCGGTGCTGGCGTCAGAGCAGGGCTCACCCTGCATCCCACACCCGGGCGGCAGCGTGTTCCCACCGCGGCTCTGCCTGGGAAGCTGCGGCAGTCGCGGCAGGTGCAGAGCTTAGAGAGGCCGTGGCCTTCTGCCGGGTGGATGCCATTGCTCCCTGGTCGAGCTGGCAGAGCTTCAGCGCCCTTCCTGCGTGCAAACTGCTGCACAACCTGCTGTGCCACGGCCTGTTTGCCTGCCCTGGTCACTAGCGCTCCCCAGGGGTTTCTTTTATAGGTGTGGGGGCTTAGCTGTGGTTGCTCCTGGCCCCACTCAGGTCTCCTCAGCTGCTGCGGGCTCCTGGCAGGTCTCTCTGCTCCCCTGAGGTTCCGCTGGTTTAGGAAACCCCCTGTGCACCGCACTAGAGCGCTCCACTGCCGATCGTGCCGGCACCAGAGCTGCTCACCTCAGTGACTTGACTTGCCTTTGGTTCCACAGAGCCAGTGCAGAGAACAAGAGAGAAGGTGTCACTTTACCACTGTATAAACCACAGCACGCCCGTATCTTGAGTGCTGTGTGCAGTTCTGCTCTCTGCACTGCAAGAGCAGAGAAGATCCAAGGAAGAGTAACTAAAACTATCAAGAGAAAGGAACAGCTGTCATATGAGCAAAGATGGAAAAAGACAGGACTCCTTAGGCTGGAGAGAAGGCAGCTAAGGAGGGACCACATCACGGTTTACAAAATCACAAAAGCGCAGATAAGCAGAAGAATGTAGAACCATTGTTCAACACATCCCACAATTAGAGAAGTAAGAGACAGATGTGGAAACCAGTACGAGTTCAGTTTCACTTAGAAGAAAAAGTACTTCTCTGTACATGGCTGGCGGTGAACTTCTGGAACCTACTGCTACAGGAAACTGTGACCCCAGCAAGTTCAAAATGAAATGAGATCCACAGAGACTGGGTGCAAAAATAGATAATAAAAGACTGAGGCAGAGGTGCACGCGTTTGTACCCCTAAGTGAGGGAGCTTCAGGGGAATGCACTGCAGACACAGGCCAGGTTGACACGCTCGCCCTGCACAGCATTGCTGTTGCCACCGTTAGAGGCAGAATAGGGCGTGAGATGCACCTGGTGCGGCACAGCAGAAAACAGCTGTGGTCTTCTTGTGCATGGTTTTGTACAGGGTGAGTACTCACTGTTGTGCATTAGTAATGCTTGCCAGCCAGAAAGCATCCTATTTCAGATAGACACATGATGCAATTGGGGAAGAGAAAAGGAACAAAGTTCTTAAGCAGAACAGAAGAGAGCTTAATGCTTTGGGGTTTCCAAACAATCCTCTAACTCCCTGAAAACAGGGGTTAAATATATCCATTTCTGCTTTGGGGAAGGATATCTCAAAAGGTTTTTCCATTTTAGTTCACAAATCTAACCGAGGAATGAATACACAGAAAGCTTCCCTATTTCATGAGGCACTTTCTGAAAAAAATCATTTTTGAGGAAGGAAGGAGGGAAAACCTGAGAAAAAGATTCAGAAAGTTGCTTTCCCAGTAGATATATGTTAGCTATTTATTTGCAAATTAACCCTAAACCTGTCCATGTGGTATCACAACTACAATCATTTGCACAGCTACTGATGCCAGGCAGAAAGAGCAGGTACACAGCCTGAGGCCAATAATGACAAGGGCACAAGATGCTAAGGTAGGAAGCTGTTGGCTCCTTTGGTCTCTGTTGAGTTCGGAATGTGGTAACTAAACAAGAAAAAGGTCATCTACAAAAACAGGCTGGCTAATTGGCATTTATTGTTTGTCTATTAACCTTTTCCAAGGCTTAGTCTTAGGAGCCCTGAGGGATTAAATATCAAGGGACCTAAACTTTCAGTTTCTACGGTTCCCTGAAAATGTCAATGGCTAATAAAAGTCACCACACATTTAATTACTGATTAGGCTTTTGGCTTGATATGCATTTTGGGGTATACCTTAACAGCCAGTTGTGTTGGGCCGTCATTTGCTTCTCTGATTTCAAAGAGGAATCAGCGTTTCAAACCAGTACGTATGCAAACACCCAGTAAGGAAGCTAACCAGTGACAGCCCATGAGAGCTGCAAACAAACAAAGCTTTAGTAATGAATTCCACAACAGGTAAAAACAGTCCAAATGTCTCTCACCTGATTTTTAACTCTTATCATACAAGTAATCTCAGAGCAATCTTGAAGATGAATCTTTTGAGGTGTACTTGATAAGTCTTTGGTGTTCCAAATATACAGGTCGCTACTCCCTGAATAAGACGCCCACACTTCGTCTCTCTAAAGCACAGAAAGATAGGTTTAACAGGAGCACTGCTGACAGAAAGTATATTGCAGTAAGTAACTATGGCTTGTAATGCCACATAGTCGTGCTTCCTTTAAACTCTATTAACAGTTTAAACGTAATACCTCAGGAAAGAGCTGGAAGCAGAGAAAATAGGAACACACATCCTTCAGGTGATGCTCAATTTTCATTTGTAGTTGAAACTCATGAGTTGACACTACAAGTATGCAACTTCCAGTACCTTCAATATTAAAGATAAAAAGTTAGTAACAGAAGTGCCTACTTCCTCCAGCTCTATAAACCACGGAGAAGAAAAGCAAAATAAAATGGATGCATCTAACCACTGTCTTGTTTCTCAATCAACAGTGAAGTCTTTGAGGTACTTCTTCCTGTTTTTCACAGTATCTATTTTTTAGATCTGTTCTTTCTCCAAATGCTGGTTGCTATTCTGCAGTGCATACACCTGTTAGTTTAGAGTCCAAAAATGATGGGAGGAGAAGAAACAAACTCCTTAAAATTAGGACATCTCATACTTCACTTCTCAAGTACACAATTATTTTCATCTACAGAACTGAGACCAAGTGTCTATGCTACAAAGTTAACAGGGCGGAATCCTTACCCCACCACAGCAATGGCAGCATCGCTACTGCCCACAGCAGGACCAGGGATTTCCCAAGGCTTTAGCTGCTGTTCTGTTAAGATATGTTTGGATCCAGGCTCTTGTGTATGGCAGTACTGAGAATCAGCATAAAATTCTTGAATTGGTCACCATTTATGAAACAACTTCAAGATGATCCTTTACCCTAGCACAAAGCTTTACTTTATTCATCTGAACTCCTACAGAGGGGATGACATTTCTAGAAGCGGCCAAAATGTAAGTCTGGGTACTATCAAGTCAGACCAATACCATAAAGTCTAGCTGAAACACTAAACGCAATTTGCAACCTCCGTTGCCCCTCTAGACTTTAAAAGGACTTTCTCAAAGTTTTCCATTCCAATTTACAGGCATCGCCAGGGGAGGTCAGACAAACACAGTGTAGCTAGAAGTCAGATCCTGCAGCAGGGGCAGTACCTCCAGGAGCAATCTAAACTAGCCATCTACGTAAGTGTTTTGGAGGTCTCACCTACAGAAGGCTGCTTAAACAGACTAAATGGAGAATGGGGGAAGAACATCATGTACACATAAGTCTGAGATTAATGTATTGTTCCGTCTAATAAAGCAGCGTATTATGTGAACATGTACTTTTAATATTTTTTAATTATTTGAGGAATGAACTTACAGCACCACAGTTGGTCATTATGAAGCTTGATAGAAGTGAGATTTTGACAGGGCAGCTGAAAGGCACGGTTAACTTTCAGAGTGCTGATGTTCCAAGCAATCACTGTTCCATCTAAACTGCTTGAGTACGCTTCACTGTTGGTACAGATTAAAAAAATACTAACAATAGTATAGTGCACATTCATGTTCAGAACACAGTGCATACACAGAAGAGACTTACTTGCAAAATAACCAATTTTACAGTAAGCCAAATTAATGTTCTTCATTTCAGGGACTGGAAGAGTAAAGCACACTAACAATTTCCAACAGAAAACGGACTGAAGACCAAAAGGCTTCAAGGCCAGATACTATCGTTATTTTTAATAGCACACAATTAGACCGATTCACTTCTTTTAAACAAGGTGACCAGAGTCTTGAGTGGACAGGAGCACGTCCATCCTGTGCCCACCAAGATGCCTAGGGAAGGATCTAAACTTCTTTTCTCCCCTCGTTATATTCTAGGTGGCTGGCTCTCGACAGCTGAAAGTGCATTGAAGCAACCAACAGCTCTGGGTTGCAGGCAGGCAGCCACCTTTCAAGCTGCTTATGTCTCCCACTGGAACAAAAGTATTCTAGTACAGATATTTTTTTCTTCTTCTTAAGATTATACTTTACAAACTCTGTATCATCGGAAACACTGCAGGCTAATTCAGAGCTCTAAGTGAACTAGAGCACACATTACAGCATGCATGAGGAGTTAAGTACAACAAAAATTTTCCCCATAATTCTCCTGAACATTGTTGCCTGTTGGGTTTTCCCTCTTTTTCTCTCAAGTTAGGACAAAAATATCTCAAAACTATTTTTCTCTGCTACTGCACCTGAGAAAACAAATTATACCATCCCCTTTTTTATTTACCTTTAACATCTATTGTCTTCAGATGAGAAAACCTTTTTCAGAAGGTTCCAACAACACCTAAACAAATTTTCCCTGAAACCCAGTTCCGCCTGCTGCACCACTGGCAGAGCTGTGGCTGATGTCTGGTCTGGCCTTGGAGCTGCTGCCTCCATGGGAAGACAGCAGGTTAAGGCCTCCAGCCAACACTTCCCAGCGCTACCAAAAGACCAAAAGCATTTTGCCTGACCAAAACAATAAATGTATTATTATTTCTTCTACAAGCATGCAGGAAAAGTCCAGAAGCATGCTGTAAACATCTGGTCAATGATGTGCTCAAAGCAAAAATGAAGTGGTCTTTAAACTGCATCTCTATTGATTCATCGCTGGATGCTGCCAACTCCTGGCTGCTCTCATCCTTCTTTTAAAAGGAAATTCTTAGTTTACCATATACAATATGGGAGCTACAAAAATGGGCTAAATGAAGGCTTATGTTAGCAGGATAAGCCCCCCCCCCCCCCCCCCCCCCAATTTAAAACAAATTTTCCAACATCTAGGAAAATCAGTCACTGGTTTCCTATATGGGCTCCTTTTCCTTGAGCATAAGTCACCTTTTTGCCTTTGTTTCAGTCAAATAATTAAAGCACAATACTACACCATTTGGATCTTTAACTAGCCCTCTGCACACTGTGGGCCAAATTCTCTGCGCCGGTGAATACTGGTGTAGCTACATAAAACGGCTTTCTGTTTAACCACAGCAAGATTCTCCACATGTCCATGACTCTTCCAGTGGTACAGATGGCCTTCACATTTGCTTGTATATGTATTTTTAAGAAGAAAACATTGCAATTAAATATACCTGGGTATTCCATTCTTCTTCTCCACAATGATGTCTGTAACATCAGAACGATGATCATTTAGTTGCTTATTACAAGACATACTGTGGGTGTTGATTATATAAATAATGGAGTCTTGAGAACCGATCCACAGTTGACTCTGTTCTACCATTATCATACAAGTCTGGGGAGAAAAAGTGCAATTAAATAAAATCTAGAAGAAAAAACACTCTTTAATGTAACATGGAAAAAGGCTATGTTAAGATGCTACAGTTTTCTGGTGATTACAGTAAGAGATCAAGACTCGGTGCTCCAGTATTCTATCCTTTGCTCTGCTCTATGAATAATGAGAGAGGACAGGTCTCTCTGCTGAGTTTATCCTTCAGTAAACAGGACTAATAATGTGTCTTGGTAAACAACTCAAAGCTGTGTTTCCTGGCCCAAACAAAGTTAAAGTTACAAAAGGCATCAGAGGAAACCACAGAAGTTAGTGTATTTCTCTCTTCTGGATTGGAAGCCATCCTAACCATCTGATATAAACATACTTCCTACTTTAGTTAGAAGTGGTGTCTAAGAAAATACTGTCTTCTCCTCTACTGCCTCTGGAACGTCCTTCCCCCATTCAGAAGCTCTTCATTTCTCTCCCTCCCGAGTCCCATCAGTTCCAAGCTTTCCTCCTCTTTTCTTTCTCTTCTTTAGAATAGGTCAGTATCTGACTCTTGTTCTGGATTTCTATCTTCCCTCCACCCAGAGCCTTACCTCTCCCTTTTTGACTCCCACACTGATCCATAGTGAAGTTTCTCAGCTTTCACACAAGTGACCTATCCAATCCCTTTTCTTGCATGTTCTCTCTACTGCGTGTTTTGCACTCAGTCGGCAGCTCTGGTTCAGCTTCCCCTTTCTTCGAGAGAGATACTCCTTTCAAGTGGTCTTTCACAAGCAATTCTCTTTAACCTGCTGGTTGAGCCATCTTCTTTTAGAGCGCTATCTCTCTTTCAATATCAACTGCCTGGTTTCCTTACACCTTTCCCCAATTTGCAGTTCTTCAGCACAAGTGACTTTTCATCCATTAGGGCTCATCTCATCTTCTCTTTATATTGATTCCCTTCATTATTCTTTCTCCTCAAGTGTTTCAGATCTGCTTTCCTGCCCCAAGAAGCCATGCTGCTAGGCCAGCAGGCCCTCTCGATATCCAATCCATCACTTCCCACCAGTTGACTTGTTATGAATCCATTTTCCCTCCTTTCCATTTTTCTCAAAAATCTCCATTTCTCCAAGTTAACTGAAGCCCAAACAACTCAAGTGTCTTTCTATAACTTTTAAGGAAAGACAGTACAGCATTCCTTAAATGGATCCAGTGGTCTGGGGTCATACAGGCTATAGCAAAAAACCCACCAAGCTAAAGCTAAAGCAGCAACTGTGATACGTGTGTCAGTCTTACCAGTTTAGAGCGGCCCATTTTGAAACAGTGTTGTTGAATAGACCAGGTAGATGCATCAAAGACCACCACTTTCCCCTCATTTAAAGCACACCATAGTTTTGGATGAGCATTGTCAGGCCTTTCTGAAGCATCAAGATGCCCTAGAAATGAAGCAGAGAAGATGAGACAGGTAAAAGAAAATAAACACTTTTGGAGACACGTGGGACAACCACTATTAGGCAGAGCATCTTTCTAACAAAACGCATCTGTGTTCTGGAACTTAACACCACCAGTTAATGAACGACACAGTTTTCACAATGAATTTGTGCTCATTCTCATCTATTTGTTGAGCTCACCTGATAGTTTAATCTTACACTTCAAAGTTATTCAGAGCGGAGATAATCTTTTTCATTGATGACTAGGTACTTGGCTAACTTGCAGGAAGGCTTCTAAGCCCTATGAAATACAACTAACAAATCCACTCATTCTATTTGCTCCATTAGAGCTCCACTTAGAAGCCTCACACTACACAGAAGGAAAAGCACCAAGGAACCCTCCATCACCACCACCACCGCCCCACCCAGAGTTGCTCCTGCCCACTTTCTTAACTTTGGAATTTCACTAACTTTCCTCTTTTGTCTCAAATTGCCCAAATACTAGGAATTACATAGGAACTTACATCAGAAGGCTAGTAAGGTTATGAAGTTAAGAGTCAGCAACTTCCAGAAATAACATCTCTGTTACCTAAATTCATGCTCATCGCACACAGTCCTTAACTTTTTTTTCCCCCTCTAATACTTTTTTCATTACTCGGATATAAACATGCCAAGTATCACACAAAAGGAAAAGGAAGGATCAAGGAAATTGATAATGCTTTCTTCAGGGATGGACTTAAATGATGTGTGATGAATAGGACATTAGATCACATACTACCCAGTCAGAGTCACAGGAACATAGGTCTGGCTGGGACTTCATGAGGTGGTACACTATTCCCTGCATTGTGGTTCAACCAAACACCCCCATATGACTTTACTGAAAATTAAAAAAATAACAATGAATATTGATCAACGGTGGAGCATCATTCATCCACCCTGCTCAATAAATGAAGCCGAAGGCTTAATGGGAAATCGGCACATTAAGACATAATTGAAGTCTATTATAAGGCATATACACACAGGAAGACAAATTAAGACTGTGAAAGCCATGCCTTGGAGTATCTTAATATTACTGTTCTTTTTTAATGATTTTCTGTTTTAGTATTCAACACACAACCAAAGCATGTCAGAATGTGAACAAAACCAGGCAGTCATAATACCAGGTGTTATGAGATAACATGCTTTATAGGCTAATTAAAGCTGGGCTAACATAAAGAAAGCAATACATCACCTTACCTGGCGTATAAAGCAAGACATCTATTGCCTGTGGAAATGTCTCACCAGCTGAGGGGTTGATCTTGTGCTTTAATGTCTCCGAAGTTGTTTTGGGGACCATCATAGGCACTAAAATAGATTTTTAAAAGGTCATGAAGTGCATACTTAAGCCTGAAATAGATCTATAATTCTTATGAAATAATTCTGCACCATTTATTCACATGTCTCACTTTTCTTTCCCTCTAGGCTTAGCTGCCTAGGAGAGCCCAAACACCATTTGTATGAATTCTGGTAGCAGAAGCATGCATACAACACCCAAGCAGTCTAAACAACCAAAACAAAACCACAGCAGCCAACACAGAGAGAAACATACCAACTAAGGTTCTGACGCACAGAAGCAAAAAAAAAAAAAAACAAACCACAAACCTCTAAGCTTTCTATTAATATTATTTAACAAACTATGTCTGTGAAAGTGCAATCAGACTAACATCTTTTCATATTTCTACAGATAATCAGTTTGAAAACCGGAATATAAACAGAAAGAGCCGAGACAGATGATGCAACAACAGCAGGCTTTGTAGCATTGCTATGTGACTGACCTTCATTTTTCATCCTGTCAAAATAAGACAGTTTAGAGGCTGCATATATGGTTTTGGAGGACTGCAGGGCACCAACCACAGCATCCATCAGGAGAACATTTGTCAGTGCTTGCTGAATATACTGAGGATCCTAAAGACAAAAGTCTTACTGTAGTTTATCTATTGCTCGTTATTCTTACAAGTCTTCACGTTCAACAAGCACAACACACATCATGCTTAGCACAAGCACTGGCCAATTGCTGCCTGCAGTATAATGCATACTACTTGCAGTCAAATCCCACTCCCAAGCAAGACCATGGAGCAGGGAGCCAAGAGCCAGTGCTAATTCATTACACCGAAAGAAGTATTTCAGATCTGGCACAATCTTAGTACAGGATGTGCAAATGAAACCATATGAATGGCACTGATGGAAAACATACAGCGGACACAGGCTGGATCCCCATTTTCAGGCTGGATCTTTCTTCACGGGAGGGAAGTATGCATTATGCTTCATCTTGGCTAAAATGATTCATATCCTTCCTGAAGAACCACCAACCTACATTTTCACTACTAAATTCAGCAGTCATGAAGAATGATGTGGTTTAAATGGAAACCCTGCTTGTATGATCCTTTTTCTCAAGATTCCTGTGGCAGAAGAATACATCTTGCTCTATTCATTGAAAGGATCTATAGCCACCAGGGTTCCAGCATGGCAAAACTCTTTCTATGCATTGTATTTTGAAGCAAGGTGGGGAAAGTTTTCTGTTAGTTAGGATCACTATTCTCATACGTTGTGAACTTAAGAAACTATTTCACAGAACTAGTGAATAAATTAAAACTTCCATGCCAACGGATGAGAAAAAATATCCTGTATTTTTATGTGTAATCTCTCTTTTTTTTTTGTATTATTCCAGAAGTATGATATTTAGAAGTGATAACAAAAATAGAAGTTTATTACTTAGCTATTGTTTACTGAAACCTAGAAATTCTAAGATTGATGCATGAATTATTTAGAACAGAGAGAGAAAGCACACGCTTCATACTTATTTGGTTAGAGATTCCCAAATTTATACCTTGTGATCATCCGCTATTTTCTTTCCAGCCCACATTTCTTTCACTATCAGGTACCAGAGATCACACTCAGTTTTAAGGTTAGCTTCAAAGACTTCTTTTTTAGATAATGTTTTAATCCTCAGAGTAGGTATTCTCAAAAGAAGGAAAGCTACAGTCGTGCTCTTAACTTCCTGGAAATGTAGGGAAACAAAGAAAGCAAGGAAAATACACAGTGCAATTACAGATAAGATGCAGTACTCATCCTATCATCCTACAGGGTAACTTTCTCTATTTCTAACTACAGCTAATGCTTTCAATTGTCCATACACACCGTCAAGCAGAGATGGTTTGATGAAAATGTGAGTTTCAAACATCACACAGACTTTGCTACACAGTAGGTACAAGCTGTCTCGCTGACACCACAGTCAGATAAGTGCACTTAACGCTCACGTTATTAAGCTTCTCTAGCTCTATATCCCATGCACTGTGCTTTGCACCTTTCTGTACATCTAGAGGTTATGACCTCTAGATTTTTATTCTATGTCATCCTAGCACCTAGCAAACCGTACATCAGCACTGAAATTCTTGGTCCAAAGACCCAGAATTTTATATAATCACTCATAAGTTACTGACTTCAGAGGTGTTTCCTACACTCCTTACTGAAACTTTGGAACATGCCCTATATCTAGAAGGGATATGCAAGAGAACAAGAAGTTACTTGATGCTCACCTCTATATCCCTGAAAGCAGCAATCTGGACGTAGCCAGGATGTCCTCCTTCAGTCAAAAGGAACAAGCGCTTTTGAGTCAGAGCTATTTTTCCTACACCATAGTTAGTTTTAACTGAGCAGGATAACTTGTAGACACATTCATTTTTATCTAAATGCTCTATTACTGTTGGTGGCAGATTCACCTCTTGAGCTTCTCCTTCAGTTTCTTTCCAGTAGTTGTAGAAATCTCTGAATGTTTCAGGATCGATTTGTTTCTGATGTCCTAAAAAATTTTTAAAACTTTGTTACTGTGAGAAATGATTATACAGATTTGCACAGAAAGATAGCTTTAAAAGATACTAACTTTTCAATTGTGTCTGTAACAGCATAATGGGTAAGCAAGGTGCAAAAACTACGAAAAATAGGCCTGGAAAACAGTTAAGAGACAAAACTCTTCTCTTCAGGTAGAAAGATTCCTCTGCAATTAGCCTAGGCCATAGGTCCTATGCATCTGACATCCTCCCTTCCACCGTACAGTACGGAGAGAGGGAGGGAACAAACACTGTGCCAGTCTTGCTTTCTTAAATTCATGCCAAAAATCCAGTCAGCCAATGGGAAAAGATTTGTACTTCCCTACTGAACTGAATACTTTTTATTATGACTTTC
This sequence comes from Phoenicopterus ruber ruber, assembly GCA_009819775.1. Lineage (NCBI taxonomy): Eukaryota > Metazoa > Chordata > Aves > Phoenicopteriformes > Phoenicopteridae > Phoenicopterus > Phoenicopterus ruber. Next base: position 166,313,972 of record CM020216.1, on the reverse strand, counting down.
CAGTTCTTTATTCTATTAAATGCTACTATATCACCTACTTACCAACCTGGGATAAAAGCTAAAGTTGTAACAGTTAAAGACTTCAGCAATAGGTATTCTAAGTAATTAATTATTCTAAGAATTCAAGCATTTGGACAGCAGAATCTCAAACACACATGAATTCTTGCGAGATGTATGCTACCTCTGGCTTCAGAAAGTCTTGCTATAATCTTGCTGTTTCCACCAATGTTTAATCCTTTGTGGCCACAAAAATATAACAGTTACCACAGTAACTAGGCACAGAAAGAGAAATGCATAGGATTTTATAAAAGCACTCTCAAACTGTGTTTTTAGAAATCAATCACAAGATTCAGATCTTATTCAGGAGAGAAGAAAGTTCTCTCAAATATAAACGTAACCTCTCCTTTTGCTATGATGACCATCCAAGAGGAATTTAACTGTAGCTACTTGAATTCTGGATTTTCTTAGTTTATTTTTAACAGACTGCCATCTCACCATGTTTCCTAGTGGTTTATAACACAGAGGTATTTTCCACTGGCAATTAGGATAGTCTTGTATTTATACTCATTATCTAAGCCAAAGCAGAACTGCACACCATCAGATCACAAAACTACCTCACCTACACAACCTGAAAAATTGTAAATTGTGTGCCCAAATATAAGAAGATTCCTTGTCTTTATTGTGGATGCAAGTATAGACATTCTTGTATACATTAAATCTGTTCTCCATAATTATCCTAATTAAATAAAATTGACCATAAGGCTCACATATTGTGAGTTTTTAGAGGCCTAGAAAATGTTGAATAATAATTAAAAACAACTGGAGACAAAAAGATGTATTTGGGTTCATAAAAAAACCCCACGTTTGAAATTGTCATTGCACCAACGTAGATGGTCACTAAAAATGTATCTTATACTCACCTACTGTTAGGGCATCAAATAACCGATGTATAGTGTCTATATCCCTGACAATCCCAGATTCCTGGATTCGCTTCACAAAATCATCCAGTTGCATATGTGTTTTTGGCAATTCAAAATTTTTTACGTGGTCATCTATCTTCATAACTTCTCTTTGTTTTTCCATCACTCGACTTATCAGCTTCTTCAGCTCAGGTTTGCGGTCTGCTTGAGAACGCTCAGAAGGAGGCAAAGTTTCCACTATTTTTCGTACAAGATCAGTAGGGAAAATTCGTAAGTCTGTTTTATCTAGGTTCTGAAAGTCAGAAAGTGCATTTAGTAGTTTCCCTTGCATCAAGTTAATAAGTCCCCGGAGGTAGAAGTACCTTGCCAGCAATGCTGAGTTATCAGGTGGTAAGGTATTTATAGCTTTGCTGAGATGGTTGAAGAAGTCTGTATAGTAGGAATGAACACACTGGAACATCAGAGGAAAGTGAATTTCTGGGATTTTGAACATACTAACTGATTTGGAGGGCATTTTTAAAGCTAAAAACAAAACAAAACAAAAAAGTACATTGATTAGTGTAAGCAGTGAGTAAAAGTGTGAGTATCTTCACAACCAGCCATACTACAAACAACAAAAAGAATCCCCATCACAGCAACAAGCAATTACATTGCATGAAATTCAAGTAAGATTACAGTTGTGCTAGGGACACAAATACATTTCTATGTCCATCATCCTTATTATCAGAATATTCCCTAAGCTGATAATATCAATTCTGGGAAAGAAAAAGAAAAGGAAAAAAACAAAACAAAACAAAAAACAATCATGCAGTTTCTATAGGACTTGCTTTGTTAAAACAGTGGTAAGCCTAAGCCTACGTTTAAAGGTAGTGGAGAACTAGATATAAGGTGGGTGAGGACTGAACATGGTTACTGACTCAGGAAGCAATTCTACAATATCAGTCCTATTGTGACCAATCAGTCTTTTGTGGAACAGCAAAACTTACAACAGGCTACAGACTGATTTAACATGCAAGAAGCAGCACAGACAGGCCTCAGCTCAAAATGACCCAGCTTGCCTTTTCTTTCCAGCATCTGACACTGTTTCTATGAAAATTATTCAGTGATGTCACCCATAAAGACAAGACACTGTATTTGTTCAACACATTCTTCCCTTACCAACGCCTCTTTCTATTCTTCGAAGTGAGGAATTTCTAGTAGGGCCCTCTGGCAGCTTGATATCTTGCAGATTAGGCATACTGATTACCATACGCCTACTAATCATGTACTGTGGATTAAATCGTTTAGAAGCCATTTTCTCCATAGTCAGTCTTCTCGGGGTACGAAACATCAAGTTAAATCTGAGAAAAATTAAAAAAAAAAAGGTATATAAAACTAGTTTTAAAATTCAGTATACATATACACTAAATTACTATTTGATTTTTTTTTTGTATAATAGTATTAAATTACACTTATAGTATCAATTTATGATTTCAACATCCACAGCTGGACATGTTCGTATCACCCTTTTACAGTTATCTTAATAAAATGGCCTATCAATTAGTCATAATCTTATTCATAGATGACCTGGTCTCATACCAATAGAGTCAAAAGGACTTTTATCACTGATATCAACAGAAGATTCAAAACCAGAATAAAGAAGGAGAAAACTTTACCTTTCCTCTTCAGACTGGGTACTCAACTCCAGTCGAGCAAAAGCATCCATCTTTCTGTTCAGACGAGCTTTAAGAAAAGAGTGAAACATGTAGGTCTCTAAAACCTGCAAGACACAAACTGGTTAACTGTGGATCATTTACAAATTACATTTTTATTAACATGTTTTGCTCATTTTTATTACCTTTACATATGCAAAGCTGAGAACTTCCAATTTAGCAATCACAAAACCAAAAATATTTGAAAGCTTCAACAACAGAAAACTAACTCAGTTTCCATTCACCTTCTTTACTTTCATGATATTTGTTTATTGGCAAACAGTAATCTCAGACCACCCTCCAAAAGATGAAACCAAACAAAAATGAGAAATACTGAGCAAAAAAGAGAGTTTTAGCTACAAGTTTAATGGTATATTTTATGCCTGTAACTAAGTGCTGATAATATTGTCTATGGTTTGCAATAAGAAGTTTGTGGCACTCCAAATTAACATTATGTCATCAAACTGAAAAGACAAGCAAGTCATCTTTTCGCCTGGTAACCCCCAAAATTGTTCTTTTCTCAGGTAATTATTGTGGTGTCATCCAAAATAATTTTTAAAAGGTCAAATTGCTACTTTTAGGATAGAGGACACCATAAAAAATGCCAACTGTGAATTAAAGAAAGTAGAAAGCTGCCATCTCCCACCATTGCAAATTAAAACAAGATGAAAGCTAGGATTTGAGACAATACAACATGTGTACTATATAAATGTTAGTTCTAGCACAGGGCTTTTAGTATTGTTTGAAATAAACAATTCAGAAAACTAATCCATTGAGAAAAATCAAATGCAAACTTCATCAGGAGACAATATTGTTATAACCAGGAATCCTGTCTTCATGTTTACACAACCTCCAGCCTTTACAAACTTATTAACAGAAAGACAGTTGTATCTTTGAATGTAACTATGAAAAATTACTTTGATTAATGATATATCCCAGAGGCTTGCCTAAAGTACCCTTGTTAGTCTTGGAGTTTATCACAAGACAAAAATCTCACTGATCAGATATCAGTGTATTTCTATAATGTTTTTAAAACGCAAACAGGAAAGATTCGTAAGTAATCTAGGTACTCTGAAATTAATGGACACATTTCACCAACAAATAGGTCATTCTTATTCAAGATGCATCTTATCAATCCATTTGCAACGTATCCTGTAAAATGGCATCTAAAAAAGCACTAAGATTTCTGCTTTTAAGTATTTCTCCAGTAGATGGCATACTTTGTTGGCAATTGTATGTACAGGCGATAACAAGCTGCAGGAACTGAAAGAATCCTTTCTAATGGTTTTTGGAGTTCTCTTAATATAATTCTAGATACCAACAGTAACTAATCCGTATTGTGTTATCTTCTAAGATTTACTTGAAAGCAAACCTGCCACGATGTTATTTAGTATTTAAGTGAGTCAACTCTCAAAGCTCTTTTTAAATATGTGCATCTGAATTTAAATTTCAATTCATAAAATTGCCACTATTTCATTTAGAATCATAGAACAGTTTGGGTTGGAAGGGACCTTTAAAGCCCATCTAGTCCAACCCCCCTGCCATGAGCAGGGACATCCTCAACTAGATCAGGTTGCTCAGAGCCCCGTCCAGCCTGACCTGGAATGTTTCCAGGGATGGGGCATCTCCCACCTCTCTGGGCAACCTGTGCCAGTGCTTCACCACCCTCAGTGTGAAAAATGTCTTCCTTATACCTAGTCTCTATCTCCCCTCTTTTAGTTTAAAACCATTACCCCTTGTTCTATCACAAGCAGGCCCTGCTGAAAAGTTTTTCCCCATCTTTCTTATAGGCCCCCTTTAAGTACTGAAAGGCCGCAATAAGGTCTCCCCAAAGCCTTCTCTTCTCCAGGCTGAACAAGCCCAACTCTCTCAGCCTGTCTTCACAGGAGAGGTGCTCCAGCCCTCTGAGCATTTTTGTGGCCTTCTCTGGACCCGCTCCAGCAGGTCCAGGTCTTTCTTGTGCTGGGGCTCCAGAGCTGGACGCAGGACTGCAGGTGGGGTCTCACCAGAGCGGAGCAGAGGGGCAGAATCCCCTCCCTCGCCCTGCTGGCCACGCTGCTTTGGATGCAGCCCAGGAGACGGTTGGCTTTCTGGGCTGCGAGTGCACATTGCTGGCTCATCTCCAGCTTTTCATCCACCAGTACCCCCAAGTCCTTCTCGGCAGGGCTGCTCTCCATCCCTTCATCCCCCAGCCTGTATTGATACCGGGGGTTGCCCCGACCCAGCTGCAGGACCCTGCACTTGGCCTTGTTGAACCTCATGAGGTTCACCCAGGCCCATCTCTCGAGCTTGTGCAGGTCCCTCTGGATGGCATCCCGTCCCTCGGGCGTGTCCACCGCACCACTCAGCTTGGTGTCATCTGCAAACTTGCTGAGGATGCACTCAATCCCACTGTCTATGTCATTGATGAAGATATTAAACAGTACTGGTCCCCATACAGACCCGTGAAGGACATCACATGTCATTTATAGCATTAGAAACTGCTACTGGAAATATTTCAATCATTTCTATTCATTTGAAATCCCGGTCAGAATATTTCTGATTAATTTCTCTCCTGATGACATATTAATAGGTTCTTTTTAATTTTTCCTTTTAGTTTGTTTGTTTTAAGAGTGTTTGCTAGCATTGCAAGCTTTATCCAACAAAATTATTTCCTATTTAGGATTCACTAGTTTGTTATCTTTGAATTGCCAGATATTCTGCCAAGTTTGGCAACTACGGCTTAAGTAAAATGAGATACTTTTCTGAACATTTCCTTCACACGCTGACATTTTCTTTAAATGGATGTTCAGAAACATTTCTTATCATACGTTTGAAGTAGGAAACAAAACAGGAAACAAAAAAGGTGTTATCAGCCACGGCCTGTTGATGTTAATGAACAGGTCCTTTTACCAGGCATAAAATGGTTACTTCAGAGAGCCAACTAACAAATTCTAGCGGCAAAGGAAACCTCTGTAACTTTCATATGCACCCATGGAACATAGTTAAAAGCAAATGTAAAATGGCAGATGCACTTTCTTACATTCCTTGTTAAACCTTTGCTTTGACCCACAGGTTTGTTAAACAAGCTACAGTATCACCAAAAGAGTGAAGACACAACTCAGTAATATTTTACTTTTGAGAAGCTTAAATAATAGCACAACATGTCTTACAGTTGGTTAGAATAAGAAGCTACTTAATAAAGTATCTGTTAAAAACTACTATGTAAATTGCATCAAAGGGGGCAAGAAGCTGAGAAAGATGTCTTGCATCCCTTCAGAAATCAGGTATTGACCATAGACACTCCCTGTTTAGGGTAACAGTCTTCCAAATAATTATTTTTTTCATTTAACTACGGTAAACTTTTTATTTGGTTAATAATCATGACACTAAAAAAAAAAAAAAAAAAAAAAAAAAAAAAAAAGAGTTCATAACTTTGGATTTTGGCTTCCTGTGTCAAGACCGAATTTTCATAGAACACTGTATGTGGCTAGACACAAACCCTTAAAACATGTAAATTCTGTTTCCCACATACACAACAGTTTAGTTTGATTCTTTGAAGGCAAATATTCATTTAATCAGGTGCAAACAGTTTAAAGTAAAATAACAGTCTCAACTGCAAGGATGAAACTCACAACCTTCCCACTTCTGGGCAAAGTACCCTAACGCTGCAAGATACTCCTGCAGGAATCTCGTACTCTTAGTCTCTCCTTCTCTCCCTGCTCCTTTCCTTCTGTTGCCCCTTCCTTTCTCCTTCCTTCTCACCCAAAGGATCTCCAACCTGTGATGGCCAGTGACAGTCCTACACCAAAGGCATGGAGATCTGCTCTAAATCCTACAGCCTGGTGACCACAACATTCTCTCTTCAATGAGGAAATTAAACCCATCCCGTTTCCTTAGGATACACAAAGCCATGACATAAAAGGCAGATTCACGCACCAGTACTGTCTGTGCTCCAGAGCACGACAGACCTGCATCCTTCATAAAAACCTGGTTCGCTGTATACACTGGGTGAAAATTGAGTCATTTTGGAGCTTCAGCAGATCAAGCATACGCTAACGGAAGGATCGAGCTGATCAGGGTAGGTGCAAAAGGGACTCGGGGCTTGTATGGAAAAACTCCACACCCCTACCGGGTTTCAAACTCAGATAAGCATCTAATAAGCTCAGTTAGCAAGAGGGCTAAGAAAAACTAAGTGGGGATTTCAGGGTGTCCTTTAGCCTCCGGCACTACCGGGCCTGGCCTGAGGCTATGCACTAGTTGAGTATTACTCCATGGGCTTCACCAGCACACAAAAGTAAGCTACAGTTATACTACCTGGTAAAGCACATGTAAGCTAAATCAGCCTATGTCCCGCATGCCCTGCCGCACTGCAGGCCCTAAGGACACCAGTGCCACTCACGTGCTCACAGTGTCCGCTGTGACACGTTGTGGGAAACACGCTCACGGCCTGGGGCCAAGCAGCCATCGTCAACTCCATGCCCTGTTGTTCAGGCTGCAGATAAAGCAGGTCCTTCAGTTTGTGTCCTTTGAGCTCTCTCCTGCCGTGCTCACAGGCTTGCTGAAAACTCCTATCTACGTACGGGTTTCGGTCCAAACAGTTTGGACAAGCGCCTGTGCTTAAAATACAGTTTAGATGTAGCTTTACTGACCATCTGCCATAAATTAATCTCACCCCCAAGGAATTACTTTTAATTTGCTCCGGAATTACATAGTACCTTGCTCTCCAAAATGCTGTCTACTATTTTATCTGTTTATAGTAAATAAAATAAATTTGGTAAAGCATTCTGTGAAAGTTGGTGGTTCAACACCACCACACAAACCAAACTGTGACCATTCTATTAATATTTGGCATTAATCCTAAAATACAGATTAAAAACAGAGAATCAAAACATATTTAACACTGAATTTACCTTTTTGTAAAATGGCTGGTCTCCGATTGCCCTTGTTTTCAGAAATTCTTCACTGTTAAACACTCTGTGTTCATAATTTAGATGGTCTTTTACCTCCCTGGAGACAAAAATAAATAGATAGATAAACATGCTTGGAGATTTGTAAGCAAACTGCACTTTTGCAGTAGCAGCAGCAGCCCACTGGGTACTACTAGAAATACACTGCAGCATCAGAAGGCAAACTCAGTTTTAAACGAACAAGTCTGAATTACTGAATAATAGAGAAAGAATGCAAACTCTTATAAGAATTAAGACAGGCTACCTGCTGCCACTGCCATTTCAAATCAGCAAATTCACTTAGAGTCTATGGGATCAATTTTAGTAAACCATGGAGGAGAATCTATATATTTAAGTAATGACTTAGGCTCCAATCCTGGCATTACATTTACAGACACAGTTCCTGAATCACATACAACCCATCTGGAGCACTAAAAATACAAGCGTACCTATTCACATAGGCAATTGGAAAGATGTGATCTGACCTCGCACTGTCCCATTACATTGCATCTGTAACATGCACGTGAAATATTATAGATCACATGAGTTTTTGCTGCACTCTCAAACCCTGCTCATAAAGCCAGCAATATCTGGCAATTGTGTTAAACTAAAAAGACAGAACTATTGAAATAAAAAAGAAAGCAAGATAAAGAACCAATGCATATTTTAGTATATGCATGGTCACAGCAGGCAGCAGAGGCCCTATACTATCCCTGGAAAACCAGATGTCAATAGTAACTTCTGTGCCCTAAAGGTGAGCCAGAAAAATTTGTTTCAGGAGCAGAAAGTGGGAGTTTTTCAGAAAAAAGTCTGTGAGTAAGAAATGGTAAGTTATTTAAGCTAGATATGTGCAAGTGGCTAAAATCAGGGCTCTTTTCTTATTACATCTTATTTGATCTACTCATGCTGGGTATTGAGGAATAAGAAATTCCCATGAAAATACATGAATGAATAAAGTAAGTTGATGAGCTAAAATTTGAATGCAAGCACAAAAGGGGAATCTCATACCCATACAGAGAACTGACAGGTCTATACATCGCTTGTCTTTCACAGATCAGTGATAAAAGCCCATTAACAGTTTATCAAGCCATATGGGTTCAGAAAAAAAGATGGTTAGTAGAAGTACATAGTTCTATATAATCCTACATAATTTAGCATTGTTTGCTTTAAACATGGAACCTCCACGCACACAAAAATACTACAGTGCTTCACTGAAGACAGTAACAACTGGCAGCACAATTGCATCAGAGATTTACTTTCCTTCAGTCCTGGATGCTGGTAGACATAGCATTAGAAGATAGAAGAAACAAAGCTGAAAAAGAGAACAAAGAAAGAAAGTTTGAAGGAAAGGAGAAAGAAAGCAAGAGAAGAATCAACCCCTTTGCAAAACATTACCTCTTAGAGAGCAAAGCATCTATTCATTTTTCGTAGCCAAGTGTTTAGTGCATTAAAGAGTTCAAGCTGTGAGCAGCAAAATGCATTTCTCCTCATCTTTATCTGGAACATATTGTTGCCAATACCGAAATCCACCAAATCCCACAGTGGTAGCACATCAGGTTGTAAATGTGTCTCAGTTTCCATACCAGCTAGCTGTAAAGTCTGTTCTATCCTCCACACCTGCAGCTATTGTCCTCCTGGAGGGCCCAGCCACTTGTATGAACACTCCCTAAGCTGATCCAGCAAAAGCGAGCAGGTTAATAGAGACCTGGTATTTGGACTATATAAATTAACCCAGCACCTTCCGACTGAAAGTGTTAGGGAGCATTCATGGGAGCAATTCAGCAGCTGATCCAAAGGGGAGCACCATCTTCAGCAAGAAATAGCTGGGGATGGTTATCTGCACAGCTATTTGCAGATCTCTGTCCATATAATAAGATTATTTAGAAATGCCAGGTAGGCAGTTTCATTTTCATGGTCAAGTATGTTAGTATCTATGTAAAAAGAAATTAAGCCTATGCAAACCAGCCATCCATTTGCTGCACTTTTTTGTACAAATCACCTACCACACTTCCATTCCCTCCCCAAACACAGGCAAATAATAGCAGGATTTACAACCAGTACCCAGACTGATAAGATAAAGCAACTGTGGTTATCAACACATTACATTCGATTAAGAACAAGAAAATGAGCATAGTTGGACCTTTTTCTAGAGAAAAAAAACAAAACCCACTCCACAACATTACTAAAGTGTTGGTCTCAACCACACCCAATACCCAGCATTTCTTGTGCCAACACTCTGTCCTTGAGCTTAAACAGCTCCTCTCCCTCCTTCATTCTCCTGTGGTTGCACTCTCCAGACATCTCATCCATTCTCAGCATTTGTTCAGTTAGCCAAAACACACCCAGGTGTTCTGAACTCCCGATCCTCCTTTCAGCTCTTCCACCCTGTCCCAGTTTGAATTCATTTTCCTCTAACGAGAGTGACCAAGACTGTGTCCAGTTACAAATCAATATCCCTACTGGGCCTTAAGCTTTTCCTAATTACGAAATATGAGGACTGCATTTCTCTTCCTGGAATCTTCATACAAAAGACACAGAAGTTCAAAATTAGAATGGTTTTGTCCAAGATGTCCTAGCAATGTATATGTACCCGAATACATTAATTATTGATATTCCAGCAGGCTAGCAGGACTTCCTTCTAATATTCCCTCACAAAACTCAAGAGATTTACAAAATATCTATAAAGTAAGACAAAATAAGAATATTTTCAGTGACAGTGGAAGTGTCTTAACCAGTACCATATGCTCTTATAATAAACAATACTATATCCACTCACCTGAAGATATTAACAATTAACTGCAAAGTCGTTTGCTGAACTTCCGTATTCAGTTTCTGTTGCCAAGCCCTTCTACGCATTTGGAGTTCACTAAGATCTGTGCTGGCTCGGAGATGGCAGAGCTCTAGATCATAATGCAGCTGAAGACTCTCCACTCTACATAGAGAAGAAAATGATCACGTTACATCCTAACGCCACGATTTTTTTCATACCTTTTAAAGAAAAAGTCATTTAGGCCTCACGCATCTTACAGCTAGAGAAAGTGCAAGATTGATTTGCAAGTGTTGACAAGCTAACAAGATTCCTGGAAGTCCTACTAGTACATGTAAATCACAGTGCACTCAGTCTTCTTTGTAAAGAACAGTAAAGTTCAGAAAATAATCCATATCAGTAATAAAAAAGAAACATGCGTTCCAGGTGTTGCAAAATAATATGGTTATGATTATGACCGCTTAAAGTTACCTGTATATTACTTAACTGAAATTTTCCATTTGCCCTTATCAAATACAGTGGGGTTTATATTAATTAAATCATAATAAATAATACAAAATAAAAAACTTAAGAGTATCAAGCATGATTTATGCACTAGAATAAACACAACTTCAACATCTTTTCACCTTTTTGTGAAAGTTTCTGCTGCTTGTGCTGGAACATCTGGAATTTCAGGTTCCTCTTCAGTCATTTTTGAATGTGTAATATCTCCATTATCTATATTAATTAGAATTAAATCTTCAGTTTCCTTTTAACAAAAGAAAATAGAATGACTGTAAATATATTGTAAAAACCATTTACTACTTCTTTATGTACTCCTCAGACAATGAATTATTTCAGCAAGGAAGTAAATCAGAAAAGGATGGACTTTTTTCCCCCAACTAGAAGATCATATGGATAACTAAACAATTACTTTCAAGAAAAATAAATGTCATTAAATTAATAGATATTAATTTAATTATTAATAATAGATATCAAGCTCTTAAATTAATAAATAATATATTAATCTTGGTACATAAACATTTAGTAACCTAATATGCTCTTCATGTAGTATTAAATTAATACTGGATCTCTAAGCCCATCCTTGAAAAGCTATACATTATGAGGATATGTACAAAACCATATATATGTTCACAAAGAACCTCCTGAAAAGCTTTCTCCATTCAGCATTTACTCCTGTACTTACCCCATGGGATGACAGGGAGAGGGAGGGTTTATATATTAGTCTCAAACACAGAAACACACGCTAATGCACAAAAAGTCACATGGAGGTAAAGCCCATGCTGATGCCTCAGCTTGCAATTTTAATAACCTTAAAGATCAGTCTGCAACACAGTGTATGCGTAAGCAAACATAAAATCTTTCAAATTATGTCAAAGTGTGTTCTCTTTAGTTCTGATAGTGACATCATCTTACTGCTAACTAAAATAAATATTTATCTGTTTCTTTTTAATTAATTCTTTGTTGATTTTGGACTTGCCTAGATGGACCAGTTTCACTTTGGCTTATAATCAGATGGATTCATCTAATACAAATTTACACAACTTTTCTGTGTTCGATTTTGAACACTCACAGAAACCCTATGTGACACCCTCAAAAAAGTATATTCACATTAGCCCTCCACTACGAAGCTGTTTTTTTCTTCAATCTTTTTGGGTAACCAAGATTAATGTTACCCACTGAAAGAGGCTTAGTTAAATAATATTCTGAAAAAAGAAGCCAAAAACACCCTCAGAAAAATTGTGAGATTACATTCTTTACATTGCTTTTTCTTTCTTATTTTATTCAATACTTAACTCCACCATGGGAAACAGCAGCATCGTTAGAGTACTTTCAAGTGCATGCTCAATTCTTAACCCAGATGCCTGGAAAAGGCACCTAATTCATCCCACCCAACTCTGAGCAAAAAATAACCTCACCAATCTGAAGGGAAACTATTTATGCAATACAAACGACACATAAGTAGAATTTTTCCCCAAATGAAACATGAACTTACAAAAATCAGTGTATTATCCTGCAAAGAAAAGAAAGGTAAGGGATACAACAATAAGCTTTTTCCAATAAGCCAGTGGTCACATCAGTATAGTTCCATTACTTTTAATTTCTTCACTTCTCACACACCTAAATAACAAAAGCAAGTTTCTAGATGCATCTGAAAGAAGCACGGCAACAAATGCACTGAAAGTGAACAGCAAGAGTGGTAACAGTCTAAAACATACCGTGCTAACTTCTTCAAAATGATCAATGTGACATCCCATAAGAAAAGATGTTGGGGCCATTACAAAATCCAGCATTTGACGAGACAGAATAGGCACAAAAGTGTGTTGCCACTGAAGAGGATGAAGGTACAACATAAAGCATTCAGCAACGAGTGTCAGCAGAGCCCAATCAGAAGAAAAGAAAACTATTCGCTGCTCAGTCAAAATACAGGTCATAATCTGGAAAAAACCAAAATGTTAAATGTTTACAAAGAGTTATATCCAGAACATACTAGATATGCACAAATATTTCATCTGCTTGCAAAACTCACAAGTTCAGTTTTCTAATAGCTACCTTACATATTTATAAATTGAAATAATGTCCACTTAAGGATTCTTACAAAACTAAGAAGAGAAGAAAATAGAAAAGGAGAGACAATTTAAGTGACAGTGGAAGTCAAGGACAGTTTTGCCACCAACGTCAATGAGGCTAGGATTTAACTGGAATTACTAAGATGACCTGTCACCTTTCTTTCACAGTATTAGACCATAAAATGCCTGTAAAAAGTACCCAGATGAAGCATATGAGCAAATTTGTCTTTGATGGTGAACACAAAGACCATCTAGGTTTTAGACGTCTCAGCCAAACATCTATTCCAGACAACAGCTAGTCAGGTTCCTTATAGTGCCACTGGAGAACAGCACTTTCACAGAGCAATTCAGGAAGCTATCTGGAGATGTCCACCCTTTTCCACTGATAGAAAAGGACCCAATGGCATCTAAGGACCAAACTCAGATGCCTCAAGTTAGGTGGGATGAATTCAAGCCAAGAAGACTAATGGCATACGTGGGACACTCTCGCAGAGGTGCTAACGCATAAAACTCCATGCTCAAGATGCCCCAGTTGCAGAGGACCATTTAGGATTCCAGATAGTTTTATTCGTAACGTGCACATGTGAGCAGAAGCCCACGTGGGTGGAAGAATGGTCATATCCAAAAAAATAAACCAGCACTGCCTACTCTCAGGACTGAGGAGGTTTACAATCATCCTTGGAAAGAGGCCTCCAACCTGCTCTTTTTAGAGGAAGCGGCACCAATAATGCTGATGACCTTGAGCAACCTAATTTAATGTCACAGGTGGCCTTTGAGCAGGGAATTGGATCAGGAAACCTACAAAGGACACTCCAAGCCAAAATTATTGTGCAATTCTATGAAATACTGAAAAAATTCTTTGCAAATAGCTTTTTGTATTTTCTTGTCTTTCTACACCATTGACACTTCATTTATGAGAGTGCCAACTGTTACCAATCCATCCTACAGGTCCCTTTCTTATGCGTGAAAAAGGTTTTTATGAATCTTGTAAAAATGCACGTAATGAGAACTCAAAATAAAATCTGTCAATCAGCTTGGGTATTTATATTTTAAAATACACTTTTAAGAAATTTAGCACCTATTGCTAAACCACAGGAGAAAGAAATCCTATGAGACTTAATCTAATCTGGTTTATAAACAACAAAATATCTTAATAAGAAGTACATTTTATTGTGCCATATCTCTAACATGCAGAACTAACAGTATTCTGAATTCCTGGGTTTATAATGGGTTTTGGGTAACTAAACATCTTGATTTTTTTAAAACCACAGATTACCAGTATTGTCAATCTCTAATACATTTTAAAGTATCAGTTAGTTTTACCTGCAGCACTTGTTCTGGCTTGAAACACAGCAACGGAAGATGAAGATCCAAGTCAATAATTGGACTGTCTGGATCCTCTCGTGAAGGAATTATTATTTGAAGTGGTTTCATATTAAATACCTGTAATCACAGATGTTTTCCATTTACTTCTAAATGAAAATATTCCCACAACACATTTAATTCAGGATTTTAGTTCCAACTACAAAATATTAACATTAATTGAGAGCAAGACGACAGATATTTGTATACTGCAGAAAACTGAAATAGAGAGGGAAATATTAAAAGACATAATAACTAGCTTGAAATATTAACATGGACTTTGTCTCCTTTCATTCTCATAGGCTGTTTAGTCAATAAAACTTAAAAAAATATATATATTCTTTTAATAGAATTAAACTGGCTTTGTTATAAGCATAATAAAATAGTGGAATTTAGAATTGTAGATACAACTGGGAAAAGAAAAGTATTGATAAAATTCATACAGAAAATAGAAAAAACATGAACAAAAGAACTGAGCATAGGTGCTCACGTTAAGAAGACAGAACAAGCCAAAACAAATGAGCTCTTTCAGTGTTTCAAATACTCCAGCTCAAATCTCTAGGGGCCAGATCCTGCACGTGCTGCATATTTCAGCACTTAGCAGCTGGTTTAGCCAATCATTCAGACAATTTTCCAGCTATGCTATTTTTTCCTCTGCTCCTAACCCCTCCTCCCAGGGTCAAGGAAAGCAGCTAAGGAGAAGTCCATGGCTGACTGCTTCCCTAGAAGCCACTTCAGTAGACAAAAGAGAGTGTGCTGAAATCACCGACTCAGCTAACATACAGCTTGATTGGGGAAGGGTTATGAAGAAGATAATACAGCCCACATATCTCAGCTTCTGCCCTCAATACAAATGTCTATGCGAGTTTCTCTTCTCAGCTAGGTCTTATCCAGGCAGCAGCCAATCCAGAACATTTAATCCACTCTCCAGAACACTTAATCCACTACACGCTGTTCTGCTTCCCCAGAGTCATTCAGACACAAGAAAAGAGTAAGTCCAGAGCTGTACATGTTGTTCTAGCAACTGATTTCCTTGGCCTCTTTTCTCTCACAGGGACTGCGCTACTTCTCAGTCACACAGCTGCACATCCACCCATCACACAATCAGGATGACAGCCACGAGCATCCACATCAGGCAGCATGTCTTGAAAAACAACTGTACTGTGAGGGTGCCAGAGCCCTGGCACAGGCTGCCCAGGGAGGGTGTGGAGTCTCCTTCTCTGGAGAGATTCCAACCCGCCTGGACGCGGCCCTGTGCAGCCTGCGCTGGGTGACCCTGCTCTGGCAGGGGGGTTGGACTGGATGGTCTCCAGAGGTCCCTTCCAACCCCTACCATCTGTGATTCTGTGATATCAGACACAAGATAGGGAACTCCCACACTTCGGTGGAGTGACAGTTACATGATTTACTGGAGTTTATACATGTGTACTCGGTGAGATGGCCATGGCATACTGTTGGTGAAAGGTAAGCTTCCATTCTTACAGAGCAGTTACAGACTGGAGCTTCCAAACGCTTGTAGTAGAGCTTATGTGGGCTGCCCCGCTAGAAACCAAAAGCTAGATTATGCCGTCCCCAGACCTACCTGGGCATCATTTCAGAGAGTAACTAGTTGTCATAAGCCAAATCCTTCCCAGAAGAGTATTAAAAATTAAAGAGCATAACCAACTGGTATGGCAGTGCTCAAGCCTGCACCCTGGTCACACTGTTATTAGTGCTATCCACTAATAATGCATAGCCTTATTTTCAAAGCACAGGTATTGACATCAGTTTTATATCAGCAAGTAAAATCTCTGACCTGACAGTGAAGAATGTCCCCCAATTTATAGAAAACAATACCTTAGTGCTTTATAACACACAATGTTAAAATAATTATGAAATTCAGCATCAGTAATTACCAAGTGGAGTGGTCCTGGTGGTGGGCTGGGTATTAAAAATAATTTTGCTGCAAATTCTTTTACGTGCTCCTCAACATCTAAATCCTTGAAAGGTCGCAGTTGCACTAGTAAGCTGAAATTAAATTACAGAAAATTACTTATCAATAGTAACATGCAAACAGACAAAAAGCCTTTTTGCTGATAACCTAGAATATATACATATATATAAAAGGAGCAATGAAGCTATTATTACAGCTAATTGATTTCTAATTTATTAGATACTTTAGCAGCTCTATTTATTTTAATGATGCTGCCATGTCAGAAGTAGGTTTTTTTACTTCCATGCATAACATACTACTGCATCATGTATATCAGAGGATGCAGATGGCACAGTGTCTCATAATGGCAAAGAAAACCTAGAAGTGAGACGCAGCGAAAGGAAGCATCTTACAGAGACTGCTTGAGGAACAAAACACCCACAGCTGCAACGTAGTGCAATGGTGCTTCTCCCATCCCAAGCATCAGACATCAGTGTTGGGATGGAAAACAGCATCAGAGGAAAAGAGAGGTTGTAGACATGAGCTTAACGGCAGAGGAATGTGAAGCAAGAGCCATATTTAGCGTAAGGCCTAGGCCTGCATGAGCACTGCTCTTTGCTATTGTTCCTATGCATACAAAGAACAAATACAGTTGTGCAAACCTATCAAATGTTCCTATTTTAGAACTGTATTACCCTAGCTGCGTCAACGCCACAAAGGTCTTGCAGTTTTTATTATACGCCAGATCAGTTCATGGACATTTAAACATACATGCTATTAAGAGTGAAAAACGTTACATCCAACAGCATTTCTGAAATGTAACAATCAAGAAGTTAGATATTTGTAGTCAGAAAGGGCATTTTGTTCTATATAAGACTCGTGTGCATGTTTATAGCAAAAAAAACCCCAAACAAATCTTTACAAAATCAGAAATTTAAGCCTGTAAATCTATATATACAGAAACTAGGAACTTAATGGTTCTATTCTGCCTTGAGGTTTTATTTCAGTTTGCAGTTTTACTGGTTTCCTGCAGAACGAAAGGAAGAAAGTGGTCTAGAAAGCAACTGAATAGGTCAAGAGATACGTTAGAAGCCAGGACATCATATTTGTGTATGGCATTTAGATTCCTGAATAAAAATATTCTGTCATATATTACCGAGCTTTTTAATTCAATTAATGAGACATTTAAGTTTACTACATTCACATTTGGAAGCTGCCCTGGGCTGAGTACTACGCTGTTACACATATCCCCCAAAAGCACATCAGCTATTTAGGGGTGCAGAGGAGGCAGGGGGAGGGGAATTTAAGAATTATCAAAGAAAAACAGACAGTAGAATCATTAATTTAAACAAATATGCTGTCACACTTAGTAACACCTTAGATGTGGCTTAACAGCATAGCTAAATCTGCTTTTTTTGGTTGGTTGGTTGGTTTTGGGGTTTTTTTTTGAGACAAAAAGCACATATCAACACATCCAGTAAATGTTACAACACAAACAACCTGACCCCAATGCTGAAAAAGCAGCAGATGTACAGAAAGGACGGTAAGAGCTCCCTAATCAGTACACTGTGCCCATTAATGCAAAGTAATAGCTGCTGACAGCTCTGCACTGCAAACGTCTGCTGAAATAAATGAAGTAATCTCTGAAACATTAAAGTGGAGAGCTAAGGAGTTTATGAACCTTCCATTACCCCTATTAACTGCGCACAGACAGATGTTTGAGAAAGCAAGAACATGTCAGAATAGGTCCTTTGTACTGCCTCAATGATGTGAGCTATTTGCACACTTCCACCTTTGCTCAAGGCAGCTGAAAGGACTAATACACAGGTTGGAAGATTTACTGTTTGAATGGAGCCTATTCATCCATCCAAGATGGGAGTTCATCCAGAAGGAGATTACTGCCAGGAATATTTCACTTTTCATGTAGTGTAACAGATTGAGGTAAAACTACCTGTACAAAGTGCCAAAACCTCTCCATTTAAAACTGAACCTTTTCAAATAATGATGTAGAATAATCCAACAGCCAGTGTTGTGAAATGGTCTAGATGCACATTTGCTTGCTTTGGAGAGAGGCAGACACACCCCATTCAAATTGTTCTGGCTTTGGAAGCACTGTACCCTCGTAATATGTGAATTAGTTATAAAATTATTTACACAGAATATGAAGACCTTCGTTACTATGATGAAAGCTGGCAAGTTCTCTTTGCAGTTCAAAGCACCTACGTGGATTTATAGTTTGATGTTGCCTTTGTATCTCAGTTTGGTCTCAGTTTTCAGTGGTGATTTCTACTGTACTCTGCTGTTTGAAAAAGTTTAGGAACCTGGGTTGTATCTGGGAATGCTCATGATGATAAAATACCTTTGAGGACTCTTCTGAATGAAAACAAGTACCACCCCACCTATAAGCAATCCTGTGCACTGCAAGTCCTGGAGAAAATAAGCAGAATTCCGGAGGAAAATGAAATCTGCTGCAAAAAGGTCCTGAATGGAAGCAGAACCCCTTTAGATGCTACTTCAACATCAGGCCTTTGTTAGCAATAACAAATAGTATTTTTCCACTAGTTGTCATGAGGAAAGGGCTACACAGTAGAAATAGGTGGTTTGAGGTCCACCAGCAAGTGTTTTCAAATCTCCAGACTCGCAGAATGATTAATCAGTTGAAGCATCCTGCAAAACACCACTAAAGCATACCAAGGATACAAGTGCACTGTTGAACGTGTTATTATTTGTTAAGTACAGGAGGCACTACTACTTGAGTACACTCAGTCAACGAAAACATTTAATTAGATTTTTAACCCATTGGCCACCTGATCACAGCTAAGGTATCTGAAAAGAAAATAATTCCCTTTCTGGTTTACAGGAAAACAATGTCAATGTTTTGTAATGTTACAAAAAGCTGAAATATCGCCAGCTTTACAGGGCACTACGCTCAAAATATATCATTGAAGTCTTAACTATAATAGCTCATAGTCCATTCAGAACAGCCCCACATCCCAGCAGCTGTTTCACGCCATATGGAAAAATTTCAGTAACACAATCAAAATAAGGAAAAACAGTACCTCTCCACCCCTTCCTTTCCTGCCACTCAAGCATACTCTGGCACAGTAAAACACCTTTTGTAAAAAACAAAACAACACAAAACCAAACAAACAAAAACCACAGAAGAGCAGACATTCTGAAATTATCTATCAAATAGTATCAAGGAAAATATGTGGTGATTATGAGATTTCAAAAAAAAAAAAAAATCCAGAAGAAAATATCATGGAAACTTAAATCAGTTGAGTTTCCAGTACAGTGGGAAATGCCAGCACCAAATGCAGCTTTGTCACTTGCATTCCCCCTCTCCTGCCAGTTACACACACTTGCATCTTACGTCAAGATGCAGCAGCAAAAAGGAGAGAGAAGAGCTGTGCAACTGTATGACAAATTCCCCTGTTAAACGACCAGGACAACACACAGTACTAACATGGAAGGCTATTGTCCTGTTGAATTATATATAATTATTCACATATTTACAAATCACTTAAAGCTTAGATGGTAGGTTACTAATAAATCTGAATGCCCCTTAGAAACCAGTATAGACTCAGCTTAAAGAGAAAAGCCATCCATAGCAGTTAGCTTGGACGTTAATGCTTTAAATAGGTGGAAAAACCTACTACAAATGATCAAGGCAGAGATGCTTAATTATAATGTTTAAAATACCCACCCAGAGGCAGAAGCTTGCACCTCTAGAGAGTTAACTCCACCTGGTTCCTGTCTGCTCTAAACAAATACGAGACCTAGAAACATTTTTATAACCTCTGGAATTTTCCATGGTTTTCCTGAACATTTTTCCCCTTCTTCCTTAGTGGGCTCTTTAAAAATCTGTTCGCAAATTGACTGCTTCTCCCAGCTCAGAGATGTCTCACTTCAGAGAAGAAATTACTCATTTATGAATATACTATATAAACCACAGATGACCACCATAACTGTAAAGCTGAATCTATACTATTTCCCACACAGTGGAAAGCTAGTGCGTAGTGAGCCCTCATACAGGCTGAGTTCACAGTATAAAAGAAGTATGAATCTTATCATAAAGGCTGGATATAAACAGTAGAACACCACAGGTGTATAGCTGTAAGAGTTACATATGCAGATTAGCATTTACTTGAGATTTGAGACTATAAAAAGCCAGCAATGAATCAGCTCCTGCAATACCAACGGCTGATGTAATTGACTTAAACATAAGGAGTGGAAAAATTGGTCTGGGCAGGAAAGGAGAAAAAAACATTTCCTTTTTATTTTACTGATCATCTCAATCTCACACTAACCTGTGAATACCTAGTTCCATCATGTTGAAGTCCCTTGTCCACATTAAATCCCTTTACTAATGCTTTGAAAATGACAGAGCAGAGGTAGCATGAACAGCGTTAAGTGGTGTGTTCGCTCATACTTAAGGGCTGCCAGAGTGACTCATTTCTGATACCACAGCTTTTTTGGAGGCAACATCTGAACTGCCCAGGAGGAAGGCACTGCTTTGTGCCTCCAGGGCTCTCTTCATCTAAACCAGGGAAAGCCAGTCAGTGCTCCAACCAGATCCAAGCCCACAGCACCGGGAAGAAGAGGTGCATGGGGTGGGGAAATGAGTGCTCAGGTCTCATCCTGGTAAGGAGTCAGGTTAGGGGCTAGTGATGCGCCTCAGCTAGTGCCCAGGAAGCACCGCCTTGCCTGCTCATCTGCTCAGCATAATGACCGTCGGCAGAACAAACTGGAAGACTCAAGCTCCGACCTAAAACCCTAACATCTTTCAACTTACGTATAAGAAGCAAATACCTGCAAGGGGAAAACACCTGACTTCAATTTGACTCTAGAAAGCTTGATTGGAATTTAGTGAAAAAACCTCTTCTAGCTTTGGACCACAGGTCTGCAAGTGAAGATTACCCAGGAATGCCCAATGTACAGAGACAGGCTCCCTGATGGAAGGAGGTTTTAATCCACTTCAGAATAGAGGCACATGGATTTTAACAATTTAACAATAAAGCAACACACAACCTCAAAATAAGTTAAATTACTAAATAACAAGACAGACCCATGTTCACTTATCTTTTAACTCATCTACACTGCGGAGTATTTGAGTGTTTCTAACCAGTGAAGTACTCTGTATCCTAAGATCTTCTCTCCTAGTTCCACGACAGCCAAGCAACCACTGTACTCAATCAAGTGACTTATTTAGTTAAAGAACAAAGTGTCATTAATGGCTATTAATACATATATTCATGTTCTTAGGACATTTATTTGGTGCATTCTAAAGAGGTTTTTGTGCTTTCAAAGTGATTTTCGACAGCATGCTAAAATTACAGTTAACCCTCTTCCAAAAAAACCAAAATCTTTGAGAAATCTGTTCCCTGCAAATTAGTATTTTCTAGACTTACCAAAAACCTCAAAGAAAATGAAGACAACATCATAACTGATTTCCTTGATATTTAGAACTTGCGCTTACTGTCTGGGTAACATTCACATTACATTTCTTCTTTTCCTCTCCCACACATCTCGCACTACCATAACTTAAAACTAACACCAGTTTTAGAATTACGCAGCTATCCACATCGTGCAAATTCATGTATAAAAACCTGCACAGTTATTTCCAGGAGAAACACACAGGATAGCAAGTCTTACCACGAGAGACAATCCTTGAGGGCATTATAATACGGATATCTGGATATAACACAAATAGCGATCGGCACAAAACAGACAGGCATCTTCCCAGTCTGCGCAGATTCCCAGTGGGCCTGCCCATTCGAGGAAATACAGCCATCCTGCAAGAAAACTACAGATTAATGTGTTTATGTTAATCATGAATTTATGGCTGATATTTTCTTGAGAACCCTAGAGAGATGATACCCAATTCCCTCTAAATTTCAAGGGGATTTGGATGCCTGTCTCCCTTAAGCTCTTCAGAAAAATGTCAGCCTACAAGAATTAGACATACGTATTGAAAAGAATTTCAGCGCAAAAGATATTTAGAAAGAACAGAATACAATCTTCACCAAAAAAAATGTCCAAGGGACAAAGTCTGCTCCTAAATATTGAAAATTCCTAATTGAAATCCATAACAGTTTTTCCTAATGCAATGCTGTTCCAATGTACTTAATTTACAATGGCAATATAAGTATGATTTGTTCTGTATTCCTACTAACGTAAAAACATATGTTAACTAATTTCATAAATTAAACCTGTCATTACTCTCAAAGTGTTTTATTTTATATCTTTTAATATGTTTTAATAAAAGCATGAGTTAAATAACATACTTGCATAGGCTGGTAGTACTGTGCAACAACACCGTATGTTCTGTTACCGCAGACGTCTGTGAAGACCAGGAAATGAATGTGGTCCTCTTTTGATTCAGAAGTTATATAAAGTCCTCCTGCAATGAAGGCAGAAACTTTTTTTTTTAACTACATATTTAACTACAGCTGCTTGAAAAGCGATTCATGACAAATACTGCACATTTCCACTCAATTTCAAGAGAAAAGTCTCATTTTAAGCGATTAAAATGCACATATACACATTGATCATTTGATCCAAGGGTTGTTACAAAGGCTGTAAGCTGCACATTGCTGAAGAAGCAAAAAATATATATAATTATTCTGCATTTTAAGTGACAAAATACAACAGATGGGGTTGTTCACTTTTTTTTCTTTGAAGATATTTATAAGGTCTGCAACAGACTTGCGTATTAAAATGTCTGCAATTAAACCTGGAGGAAATAGTCACTACTTCAGGTATATCTTAATACCAAATGAAAAGTGAAAGAGTACTCAGTCATTTTTTGGGGAAAAAAGAATTTTAAAAGTGTGAGTGTACTTTACTCAAACCAAGAGTTACCAGTAAGGGCTAAAGTGACTTTTGGCTTCCCTCTCCTGCAGGTGTTGCAGCTACTATTGCTAATAGATCTGTTTCACACAACATAGCCACACAGAGTAAGGGCACCCTGTTCAGGTAACAGCTGCTCTCATCACTGACCCACTCCCAAGCAGACACATTTTTTATACTGTGAAATACAAAGAGATAGAGAAGATGATCATAAAAAAAAAAATGGCTGTACTATGGGTCAACAAATATACATTAAAACAGTTCTCATTAAGAAGTGTGAACCCCACCATACCTGGGAAGCACAGCTGTGGCAATCCAATAAGATCAATGTCCTTTGGAACTGTAATATCTTCGGTGTCAGGTGCTTTCTGCTCCCCATTGAGATTCTTGACATTTTCAATCTTTGGTCTCTCTTTTTTCTTTCGGAAAGATCGGCGTTTACTTTTATTCAAGTTATTACCAGCATTAATGACCTGAATATCATCTCTGCTGATAAATGGAGGCACAAATACAGAAAGAACTTCTGGATCAAGGGGAGGAAGACTTTTGGGTTTTCTTTGAGTACCCTATAAAAAAAAAAAAAAAACAATGCAAACAACCACTAAGTTGACACTCGTCCTGATAGGTTTTTTTAAACCATTTTTAGCCCTGTTTTCTCTCTACCCCTAAAATTGTGGGTTTAGAATACATTTTTTCTTCTTCCTAAATGATTAATCTTTCCTTCTAATTTCTTGCTTTACATATGTTAATGCAAGGGGAATACTCTGGGCATTTTCAGTAGGCAAAGAATCATTCTTCATCATTCAAAATGCACCATATCAATATTACGCCTTTGGCATAAGAAAACTAACAAATATCAAATACAATATTTCCTCCTTTGAAGTGTTAGGATATACTTAAGCTCTACTTAAAATAAACACTGGTAGTAAGAGAAACCAAGCAACAAATAAATGAAAACAAAGAAAAACAGCTGAATACCCTAGGTAAGTCTTTGTTCAACTTCAGGAAAGGCTACATTTTAACCCAGAATAACCTTTACAGGAGGAAAAAAAAAAAGGGGGAAAAAAAAAAACCCAGCACACAAGTGTTCACAAGACAACTTTTAACTTTATAAGGCAATTAAGAAAGTACAACTAAAAATGACAATCACTGTTACAATAAACACAATTTTAAGACACTGTACAACATGAAGCCATAAAAATTTCTCCATATACTGATGACTAAGTGGAACAAGCATCCCAAGAGCACATAGGAAATTACAACATTTTTTAGTAGGCAGCTTTGTAAAGTACTACTGCACTGAGAGGCCTTGCTGCCTTGCTATGAAAAAGCTGTGAAGGAAGTGATCAGAGGAGGCGATTTCCTTGTACTTGGGAGCACTTTTTGTATTCTTGACCATATAGTAGAGACAAGTAGCTGCATTTGCAATTACTTCACTGCAATTTTAATTCTTCCTGCAAGGTCAAAACAGCAAGTAAAAGCTTTGTCCAGCCAACGGATATTTGGAAACAGGAAAGGCAAGCTGCACTGTGGCTAAAAAGCTGTTTCATTTTCAACTTTTTGCTAACGGACTCAGAGACAGACGAAGCATACATGCTGCTTTTACCTTCAGACACGATGCATCGGTATTACTTGTATTTAAGATACTCCTTGAGAACCAATGCTGGCCTCTCTCATCATTTCCCTACTTTTTAAAATAGCTACAACATACAAAGCTCAGTTGCTTCACTGAAGCCAATCTTCCACTGTCCAAGTTTTGGAACAGAAAGTCTCAGCTTATTTGTCCTAGTAGATAAGTCCACTGGTAGTCGTCTTCACGTTTGAGCATTACAGGAAAAATGGGAAGGAATACTTACCTTCATGATATATTAGTTACTGTATCTTAAGCTCCATCATATTCTATAATGGGATGCTTGAAAGAAAGTACTTCAATAAAAATAAGAAGTGGAAAAAACACTCTTTTAATGAGCACACAGAGTCTGAACTAGGAAGAAATTAGAGTGGAAAAGATAAAAGTTCAGGTAAGTATCTGCTGGGATATTCAAAAGATAGCAATGACTTTAAAAAGCACATTACAAATTGAGGTACTGAGTGCCATATCCTGCCATGGTAAAAACTTCAAGTGTCATTTTCCTTAGCTGGCAGCTGACATCCATTTCAAGCGAAGAAAGTGGAAACACAGATAAATCCAACATGATCACTCTCAAAATAACATGCAGCTAAACATTTCGGAAGGAAATCAAGAATTAAAGCTCAGCCCTGAGGTTGTTATGCAAGAAAAACACAGACCTACTCAAACAGTAGCAATCTTAACTTGGCAGATTTGCCCTGCAGAGGTTTTCATACAAAGTTGCTTTGACAGGGCAATCCCTGACTTACACTGAAGGCATCTCTGTGCTACGAAGTGCTGGATGACAGCCAGCGATTTAATAGCCTCACAGTGTAACAGCTTCTAAAATGGCAGGTCCTTGATGTCTTGACTACAACAGAGGCATTAAACACCATTTTTTTTTCCCACAGAACAGCACTGTCAGCACTGTCGCTGACCCAGTGACTCAGTCGTCAGCATTCAAGTCAGCTCATATTAACGTCTACGGCCAAAGTCATATTTTCTTACCCTTTCAGTTCAGGGATAGTGAATAGGCAGCAACAGAATAATATTCACTTGTTTCTACTATTCTTTGAACATTTTATGTTCTCTGCTTCTACTGTTACTTCTTCATTTTGAAATGCTTCTCTTCTGTCACTTTTTACTATCAAATGTCCTTGCATCATACATAGCTTTTTATAAACACTAACGCCTTTTCTTTCCTGAAATTCTGCAAGATTCCAGAAGCCAGGGGTTTTATTCCATCCCCATTTACTGATTACGTTCCTGTAACAACGGTGCCATACAGGACACAGATAACAGACAGACATTTTACAATGACCACACTATTTTAGACACAAACAAGAAGTAGTGTGTTGAAACCACAGATCAGAGTGGGATCTCAGCTATTTGGTGTTTCCTTGATCTCGTTCTCATCTTCCCACTACTGAAGAAGTCAATTTCATTTTGAATGTCATGAAAGAACTGGCTTCTTTAAGGAATAATTGGGCAGGGAAAAGTATGAAGCCTTAGAAAAATTAGGTTGGAAGAGACCTCTGGAGGTTCTAGTACAACCCTTTGCTCAAAACAATGATAACTTTTAAGTTAGATCAGGTTGCTCTGGGTCTCATCCAGTCACGTTTCAGAAATCCCTTAGAAAGATTTTTTTCCCCTATTGTGCTCCAGCCCTCATACAGCTTAGCTTCTTCTGGTCTCGTTCCCATTTGTCAGTAGTTCTCCCGTATCAAGGTACTCAAATGTGGGACAGTATTCCAGATGTAGCCTCAAGAGTGTCGAGTAATAACAATAATAGTAATAATCCCTTCCCTTCGCCTGTGAGCTACGGTCCTGATGATGCAGGCCATTACACAGTTACTTTTCACTGCCCCAAGCGCACACTGCTGACTAATGCTCAGCTCGATCACACCTCATTTCTTTCACACAACTTGACACCCAGGGGAGCATTACAGAAGAAGGAAAAAAATGGTCTGGTGGTTATGTCTGCATTAGCAGGGCCAGAAAGCATGATGCAGGCACTGTAAGAGACAAGATCTGTACCACTGACTGCGGTAGACAGATACAGAATCCAACGATGGAGCCGATACGAAGATCTGAGACATCTCGCAGACAGCTTTCACATCATACTCGCCATATCAAACCCCAGCTTTATAGCTGAAGATAACTTAGGAGAAAGAAGCCTTATCAAAGATGGCTGTGTGATCTTCACTATTGTACATCTCATTCTTATAAAATATACACTTCCAACGCTGAAAAAGTAACCTCTAGCTGAAAATAGCAGCCTTTGATCTCTTCAAATTGAAATCTTAGAGTGACAGTTATCTCGGCAATAAGGACAACTGATGGATGGCAGCGCAGAACTTCAGTTTCATAAGCTTCGGCGCAAAACTATATCTTTTCTCCTGGAATCCCCATCGACAACAGGTCAGTCCTATAAGACTTTTCTTACTTTGGGAGTGGGTTATATCATGTCCCCGCTTACTTCATTGACTTTATTACGCTGTATTGCAATGAAGTTAAGAATGCACAAACACACTTTCAAGACCAAGATGTGAAGCACCATCAAGATTTTTACCCTGCTGTTTCATCTATAAATATCATCAGAGGTCCACTACTTTACACTGAAATGTTCTTATTTTCTCTCAATAAGGTCTCTTCTTTCTACATTCACTGAAATTAGACACAAAACATATTCCACCATTTCCTCATGTAGACAGTGCTGCAGAAGGAAAAGGAAGTGAAGTAAATCTATAAACTTGCCCTAAGACAGTGATTGAAATCCCTGGGGTGTAACAGTTTGCAGGGATGTTACTATAGTTAATATTGGTAAGTGTAGGGACTACTTTCCTGGCACTCCATTTTATACCTTGAGCAAAGAAACAATTCAAAACCTGTAGTGCGATCAGAATATCAGAATGGCTTCTACTTTTTGTAGCCAATTTCCTATTTGTTGTTCTACAGGTTTTCTGGAAGCAATGAGATCAAACTGAGCAGACTGGAATGAAAAAGAAATTCCCTTTCCTTTGGGTTTACTTCTCACACAGATGCCATAACAACACATACACACCGATTTCAAAAGTCCAGTGGTGACATTTATGGCACAACTACTTCCCCAATTTGAACGTACACATGACTGAGATCCTGGAATTCGAACCTCTGCTTAGCCGATATCACTTAAGAAGCCGACATCAACAAAAGCCGTCTCTTGAGCGAGTGAGCAGCAATAAGTTTAACAAAGACTTCTTTATCTAATGCTATTAGAGCATGCAATCAAATTCAAGTTCAAGCAAGACAACAGAGATCCCAGGGAGCAGCTTGGCTTTTCCGCACGTGCTGGCACCACAGCTACTCCCGCAGCGGGACGGCTCATAGGTATCTAACAAAACCATCAGCACATTTTAACAAAGCAAAATCAGGAAGAGGATTTAATTGTTAACTCACATGTGTAGTGGCTATAGTTGTAAACAAATTATAAACCACATAATCAAAGCAGAACCAACTCATCAACTTTTGCTGTATCTGAATTGCTCAGGTTGTGCCAAATTCAAAGCACTAAACTTAATCTCAGCACAGGGATTTAGGCCTCGTGTTGTCCTAAGGATACAAGTGACTGAGTTTTAATTCCCATATCTTTAGCTTTCTCTCCAACAGACGACGGGAAATGGGGTATCACCAAGGAAAGGACACGCATTGTTCAAGTATTTTGCTGTTCTTGTTTCTATAAGCTACAGTGCATTCTTATCTAAGCTCAGACCTTTGAAAAAGTGTAATTACCTACCACTGCTACCAAATTATCCCTACTTTGTTGATGATCTCCTGTCAAAACAAGTTTTCTTTAAAGTATTTCTGCTCTATCCCATGATAACAGCAACAAGGCAACCCCATAGTTTTACTCAAGTCCGTACGGAGGAGAGAGGCCCGGGCAGGGAGGAGCTGACCTGGCTCAGACTCCGGTTAGACCTCAGGGCAGGGAACCGCGCTGACAGAAGCTGCCCACAGACCAGCCGGGGCACCCGGCCGGCGGGCACCGCCGAGCCCGCCCGCCCCGCGCTCCCTCACCGCACCGAACCCCCTCTCACCTGGAGGAGCGCCCTCACCCGCTCCCTGGGCACGCCGACCAGCAGGCAGATCTCCAGCAGGCCCGAGGGCAGCACGTCCTCCATGGCACAGCGGGGCAAGGGCGGCCGGGACAGCGGGCTCCGGCGACTCCTTCCCGCAGGGCCTCTCGGCCCCTCCCCGCGGGCCGGACGGCGCTGGGGCGGGAGGGGGGGGGAAGCACCCGCTCCCTCCCACAGGCAGGCGCGTGCACAGCAGCCCCCCTTCAACGTAACGCACGTTGTGATTGGCTGCCTCTCCCGTCGTTCTGAAGACCTGCGGCAAATCAGAACGGCAGCACGTGGCGGCGGAGGCCTCGCGGGCCGGGCGGGGGCGGGGCGTCGCCCCTCACCGCCTGTTGGAGGGGCGGGGCGCGAGACCTGAGCGCTGAGGTACCGGCTGCCCCGCCGCGCATGGCGGCTGTGGGTCGCCGTTAGTCCCTGTCTCCTCACCTCGTCTCTGTCTCCTCACCTCCTCTCTCTCCCCGCCTCTCGTCTCTCTCCCCCCCACCGGGAGAGCCCCCGGGGAAGACGCTTCCCGACCCAAGGGGGAGGTCACTGTTTTCTTCCGGCCAGTCACAGGTTGATTTCCCGGTGGGGCCGTTGGCCCCGAGGGGCTGAGGTGCCTCGGGGTTGAGGTGCCTCAGTGCTGCCCGTCGCCGGCGCTTCAGAGAGGTGGTGAAGTCATGGCCTGGTGCTTTGATAAGTGGTGCCATTCCTCCTGTTTGCTCCAAGTGACTCAGCAGGGGTATGTGACTGCCAAGACTCTAAGTAAGAGTGTTATATTTAACATGGGTCACGGTTTCAGTGAACTGTAAGCACAGAGCTGATAGCAGACTGTGTGGTGCTTTCACCTGCGCAGCAGCAGCAGAGAACAACCTAGGGGACTCCGGGATTTCTTTTTGAGTGGTTAATCTAAATAGACAATGAGTCACTCTGTAGGTACAGGCTCTGTGTAGGTTATAACTGAGAGAAATGTGTTTCCTCTGGGACCAGTGCATAAAGTACCGAAACTGTAGAGAGCAGTTTCCCTGAAACTGGAGGTATGAGAAGTAGTTTCGTCACAGCCACAAACTTTTTTTGTGGACTAATGTTCACGTATTTTAAATGCAAAAAAATCCCAATATAAATGTCTCCAGGCTATCATGAGTTTGTTATCAGTCCAACGTTCAGGAGACACTTCTTCAAAAAGTACAAAGAATGTCAGAAGCACAAGGTGTGGTCTTCATGGGGATTTTATTATCTGAATTTTTGTGGTGTTAAAGCCTAGGATTATATGGCCTCCGGTGTTCTCGAATAACTTATTTAGAGGAAGTCACAAATGCGGAATGTAGGAAACTATGTTATATGCCACTGACTAAAAGAAGGAAATTCTTGAAAACCTGGAAGTTCAGGATCACTTCTTCAAGTGATAGAAGACGATCATAGGCTCAAAGATTTATGTTAATGAACTTTAAAGGTCCTAAGAGATTGTTAAATCATCTTGTTTAGCCTGTGTAGCTCAGGTCACAGAATCAGAGTGATTCCTGTATTAAATTTGTAACTTCTGGCTGACACCATGAGTTCCTGCAATAGGGATTACTAACAATCACTGTTAAAGTATGCATCTCATTTTAGTTTCACCGTTTAGCTTAGGTTTTTGCCACGGGATTGTTTGCCTGCTGTTTGAACAGATTCTTACTACGAAAAGATTTCTCCTTGCAGAGTTCAAGATTATTAATCTCAATTTACTTTTAAGAGATTATGCAACTCATACTTTTTAAATTTCTTTCCTAATCACTTGTGTGCATCTTTCTCAACCTTTTCAAATTTTTCCAATCATTCTTTTTGAATTATAATCACCAAAATAAGCTTTACTATTGCTGAATATACAGTGGTAAGGTCACATTGCTGTTTCTAACTGATATGCCCCACCTAATTAAAACAGAGAAAGACTGATATATGAATCATTCAAAAGGGTGTAATATTTAATTGGTTATCCACTGTAACCCTGTATCGGTTTTCTTAGGGTTATTACTTCCAAACATGACAGTCCTACATCTTACATTCGTTGACCTATGATTATGACCTAGCATTTGACCACATTAAAAGAAATTACAAATGAACCAAGGCTATTAAGCAATCCAGGTCACCCTGTAGTTAATTAATCTGTATCATGATTAGTTCTAATTTCTCTGCTATCTGCAATGATAAATACTGGATGATTCTTGTTCATAATTAACGTAGCCCTCAAAGCAAGGCTACGGTGAAGTTATTATCAAAACAGAACTATAAGATGAAAGGTACTAATATGAATCTGATAAAATCTCAAGAATTCTGGAAGTAGGAAACTTGCTATAAGGGGTCACTGGTAAGAGGCAAAATAATTCACATAGAGAAGAATGCCTCTGTGCTACAAAAGGTTCATGTAGTTAAATATTTTTTTTCCTAAGAAAAGTTGTCAACTGAGGAAGAAATGCCAGCTTTTATTATGTGTTTTCTTTTTGTACTATCACAATACAGTAAATGTTTGTTTGTTTGTTTGTTAACTATCTGATGTGGTGCTCGGCTGCTTAGAGCTATATACAGAAAAAAATGCTGATCTTGATATATCCTCAACATGGGTGAGGCTTTATCAGACCTGAGGGCCATAATTAAAGATTCCCTTGACACAGAAATCTAATTCAGCTTCCTGTGCTGGTTTTGGCTGGGATAGAGTTAATTTTCTTCACAGTAGCTAGTACGGGGGCTGTGTTTTGGATTTGTGCTGAAAACAGTGTTGACAATACAGGGATGTTTTTGTTACTGCTGAGCAGGGCTTACACAAAGCCAAGGCCTTTCTGCCTCTCACCCCACCCCACCAGCAAGGAGGCTGGGGTGGCACAAGGAGTTGGGAGGGGACATAGCTGGGATAGCTGACCCCAACTGACCAAAGGGATATTCCATGCCATATGATGTCATGCTCAGCATATAAGCTGAGGGAAGAAAAAGGAAAGGGGGGGGGCGTTCAGAGTGATGGCGTTTGACTTCCCAAGTAACCATTCCGTGTGATGGAGCCCTGCTTTCCTGGAGATGGCTGAACACCTGCCTGCCCGTGGGAAGTAGTGAATGAGTTCCTTGGTTTGCTTTGCTTGTGTGCACAGCTTTTGCTTTCCCTATTAAACTGTCTTTATCTCAACCCACGAGTTTTCTCACTTTTACTCTTCTGATTCTTTCCCCCATCCCACCAGGGGGAGTGAGTGAGCAGCTGTGAGGTGCTGAGCTGCCGGATGGGGTTAAACCACAATGCTTCCAAATACAGTGCTTATGTTTTAGCTAGACTGCCTCTTGTTAAGAGGAGAAAATAATTTTACAAGTCATGTGTTCTTTGATGCAATCTGCTTATAAAATATAACCTACCCAATCAGATCAGAAGCCTTGAGCTGGCTCTAACTTTAACAAGGCCACCCTCAAAATCCCATGCTCATAGGTGATACAATACAGCCTTCCGTGTTCAGCCTTACATTTGAAATACCTTCTAAATTCACCTCCAAACTTCTGCCCTCACCTCTTTCAAATTACTGCTGTAAATTACTGCTGCGAATGGGATTTGTCTGGCAATCGTGCTGTAGACTGCATGGAAATGGTTGAGTTGCTGTCCATCAACCCTGAAGGGAGCTCTGAGTGACGTGTTGAGTTGTAGACACTTATACTGCGAACACCTCAATCTTGAGGGATATGGGCCAGGTGAAGAGTAGAGTCAGGACCCTGAATTTTAGGAGAGCAAACTTTTGGTTGTTTAAGGAACTAGTGAATGGGACCCCCTGGGAAACTGCTCTCAAGGAGCTGAAAAGAGTTGGCAGCTCTTTAAGGACATTGTTCTTAGAGCGCAAGAGCTCTCGATTCCCATGTGTAAGAAATCAGGCAAGGAAGGCAGGACATCGCATAGCTCAGTAAGGACCTCGTGGTCCAACTGAAGTGTAAGAAGGAAATGCACAAGCAGTGGAACAAGGGACATCTATCCTGGGAAGAATATAGGGACGCTTCCCTGATGTGTAGGGATGAGGAAAGCTAAAGGTGCAGTTGGAGCTGAATTTGTCAAGGGATGCAAAGAATAATAAGAAGGGCTTCTACAGATATGTTGGCCAAAACCAGAAGATTAAAGAAAGAGTAGACACACACTCAAACACACCCCCAGATAATTAAGACAGGAGAACCAACATGGAGAAGGCTGAGGTACTCAACAATTTGTTTGCTTTAATTTTCAATGGTGATCTCTCTTCCTACATCTCTCAAGCCTCTGAACCTCAAGGCAGGGACTGGGAGAATGAAGTCCCTCCCACCGTAAGTGATTCAAGACCATCTGAGGAATCTGAACATAAGTCAGTCCATGGAACCTGATGAAATGCATTCCACGGTCCTGAGGGAAAGGGCTGATGTAGTTACCAAGCCACTCTCCATCACATTTGAAAAAGTCAAGGCAGTCAGGTGAAGTCCCCAGTCACTGGAAAAAGAGAAACATCATGCCCATTTTTTAAAAAGGGTAAAAAGGAGGACCCTGAGAACTACCGACCTGTCAGCATCACCTCTGTGCCTGGGAAGATCATGGAGCAGATCCTCCTGGAAGACATGTCAAAACATATGGAAGACAGGGAGGTGATTAGAGACAGCCAGCATGGCTTCACCAAGGGCAAATTACGCCTGACTAATATGGTGACCTTCTATGGTGGAGTGGCTGCATCAATGGACAAGGGAAGAGCTACAGGTGTCATCTACCTGGACTTCTGTAAGGCCTTTGATATGGTCCCATACAGCATTCTTGCCTCTAAATTGGAGAGATTTGGGTTTGAGGGATGGGCTGTTAGGCAGATAAAGAATTGGTTGGATGGTCACATCCAAAGAGTTGCAGTCAATAGCTCAATGCCCATGGAAATCAGTAACAAGCAGTGTCCCTCAGGGATCCATACTGGGACCATTACTATTTAATATCTTCATCAGTGACACAGACAGGGGGATCGAGTGCACCCTCAGCAAGTTTGTAGACGACACCAAGCTGAGTGGTGCGGTGGACACGCCTGAGGGACGGGATGCCATCCAGAGGGACATGGACAAGCTCGAGAGATGGGCACTGGCGAACCTCATGAGGCCAAGTGCAGGGTCCTGCAGCTGGGTCAGAGCAACCCCCGGTATCAATACAGGCTGGGGATGAAGGGATCGAGAGCAGCCCTGCCGAGAAGGACTTGGGGGTGCTGGGGGATGAAAGCTGGACATGAGCCAGCAATGTGCACTCGCAGCCCAGGAAGCCAACCATATCCTGGGCTGCATCCAAAGAAGTATGGCCAGCAGGTCGAGGGAGGGGATTCTGCCCCTCTACTCTGCTCTGGTGAGACCCCACCTGGAGTCCTGCATCCAGCTCTGGGAATCCCAGCACAAGAAAGACATGGACCTGTTGGAGTGGATCCAGAGGAGGGCCACAAAAATGCTCAGAGGGCTGGAGCACCTCTGCTGTGAAGACAGGCTGAGAGAGTTGGGGTTGTTCAGCTTGGAGAAGAGAAGGCTTTGGGGAGACCTTATGATGGCCTTTCAATACTTAAAGGGGGCTTATAGGAAAGACAGAGAGAGACTTTTTACCAAGGCCTGTAGTGACAGAACAAGGGGCAACAGTTTTAACTGAAGAGGGTAGGTTTAGATCAGACATAAGGAAGAATTTTTTACAGTAGGAGTGATGAGGCACTGGAACAGGATGCCCAGAGAAGTTGTGGATGCCCCATCCCTGGAAGTGTTCAAGGTCAGGCTGGTCAGAGCTTTGAGCCACCTGATCAGGTGAAAGATAGCCCTGGCCATGGCAGGGGGGGGTGGACTAGATGACCTTTAAAGGTCCCTTCCAACCCAAACTATTCTATGATTCTATTTAGTCAAATGAATCCTAGCCCATGTAATAGTAAAGCCATTCAATATATCGTCCCTCACATGTATGTCTTTTTTTATCTTTGGTACCCATAATATAGGTAATATTAACTGAGTCCTCAACCCTTATGTGTTCCCTCCCAATGGGTATGATAAAACCACCTGATAACAACAGCTCTGAGGTAAAGCTGAGAAAGGAATTTGCCTTCCAGAAGCTTTAGGACTGTAAGCTGTAAAGTGCCTAAGTGACTTAAGGAGTTTCAAAATATTATGGTTATTGGGCACGTTCTTTTAGTGCTGATCTTTATTCATGCTTGCGCATCTTTTCAAATAGTGCTGAGAACTATACTAACTCAAGACTTCGTACATGAACTCTTGCAGAGTTTCACGGTGATGTGTTTAAGGACTACAGGAATTCCTTTTGAAACTGAAATAGACATTTGTATTCTGCACATTTATTGAGACGATGCTCAGTTCAATATCCTCTCTTTCGCTTATGATTAAGGTTGTTGCAAGGCAGTATCTTTAGGTGAGAACTGAAACTCAGGCCACGCTTCCTTCCATTACCTGGCTCACAGGAATATACATTTCTGAGTCTATGCCTAAGCAAGATTGCATAGATAAGAAGTCTTTATTCTGTCTGGTAAGAACTGTGCACTCTAGCTAAAGAGAAGACAGGAAATAGAGCATGAAGTATGCTGCTTTGATATGTATCAGACAACTCTTTGCAGTCTAGAAGTCCATGAAAAAACACCATGTCTCAGGATTTTAAACCCTTTGTCTCTAAAATCAATTCTTATTAACAAGATCATTCATAGGGGGAAGGATTTGTTTTGAACAAAACTCAGGTAGGGCAGCTTGACGTATTCTCTTCAACTTCAGCATTTCTCATTTTATATTCCTTCTTCCAGAATAGCGAAGCAGGAGAATTCCATGAGTCCTGCAGAGAAAGATCTTTATTGACAGAGATAACATTTCTTTCATTGCAGGACAATACACTTTCTAAATTTACACTGATATTAGCACCAAGCAACCCCTTGGTAACTGACTATGCAAATTGAATCATTATTTTCAAACTAGAGCCCTGTGTAGTCTTAAAATTCCTCTCTCAGTGTCTCAGACATTTTTTTCCCCGTTAATAATGCTCCAAAAACCTACTAT
Source organism: Phoenicopterus ruber ruber (assembly GCA_009819775.1). Taxonomy (NCBI): domain Eukaryota; kingdom Metazoa; phylum Chordata; class Aves; order Phoenicopteriformes; family Phoenicopteridae; genus Phoenicopterus; species Phoenicopterus ruber. Next base: position 166,278,244 of record CM020216.1, on the reverse strand, counting down.
GAGAATTCTTTACTGTCCCAGGTGTCATCCACTGAGTGCAATGACTTTGATCCCAATATTATTCTGTAAAAGGTCAGCATAATGTATAAGAGGGAAAAGAGGACAGTTCAGGGATCTCTGCGTCTATTAACAGTTCCATTTGCATCTTCTTTCTTTTTACTTGGCTTGTCTGATTTGTGCTGCTACCATTTATGGTAGAACAGAATACAAATTTTCTGCAACATTAACTGTCATTTAGCATGCATCTCTTTAATATACATAGATATGTTTCACTGACATTACGGAAAAATGCCCAGCACGAGACCAGTTTTTACAACATTATCACCAGATGGGATTTGTATTCTCCACAGCTTGTAACTGCCCGTGTGCTGGAGAAGTCAGCTACTGTCTGCTATTTCCTCAGTTCTTGAGCTATAGAAAGTTACCCCCAATTCAAATGTGTAGGGAAACACACCCCTTAAAGCTCAGATCCTTGTGATTTGTCCACATATGCTGAAGGGCTTTGTCGTGTTTCTCCACCACCTCTGAGTAACGTAGTGCAAGTACTAAATACAGGTAGCAGTGAAGTCTGCCATTTCACCCTGGAAATGCTCTTAAAGTATCTGAGCTAGTACCTCCACCCTGTGCTACAGTGTGCGGTATAGACATATCTTAGAACTGTCGATAGCAGTCTTTTTAACCTGCAAAAATGTCAGATTAATTTAATATGCTGTATGCAGAATACTCTTTGGTTTATATTATGGCTGTAATTAATTACTTCAATGTCTGCCATCTCCTTTTAAACATAAAGCTAGATCAAGCCACACTGCGAATGAGGGTAGGATATGGGAGGGAGAGAAGGGTGCCAGAACCACACATGTGCAGCTATGTCGTGTGACCTGGTGTTTGTGCCCCACCAGGGAGGGCGAAAGTGCTAATGAGGAGAATGAAGTCTCCTTAGCCCCACTGTCATCCATGTCCTAATAAAAGCTTCTGCAAAGGACTGTAGGAGAACCATATGCAAGACTGGATAAAGACATTGATAAACCAGAACAAAATTCAGCGGAGAGCTGCCAAGGTGGTCGGGGCCTGAACCACTTGCCCTGTGAGGAGAGTCTGAGGCAACAGGACTGGAGAAGAGATGGCTCAGGGGAGCCAGTAGCAGCCCTAGTACCTACAGGGAGGTCATCAAGAAGATAGAGCCAGGCTCTTACCAAGGGTGCACAGCCAGAGGTGGAGAAACAACGGTCCTAAACTGAAACAGGGGAAGTACTGATTGCATCTAAGGAAAATCATTTTCATTCTGAGAGTAGTTGAGCACTGGAGCAGAGGGCCTAGAGAGGTTTTCAAGAAGAGATTGAATAAAGCCGTGAGCAAACTGGTCTGACCTGACAGCTGACCCTGCTTTGAGCAGGAGGTTTGACTAGAGATCTCCTGAGGTCACTTTCGACCTGGATGATTCTGTCGTTCTCAGGGACTATGTACAAATACAGCAAGAGGGTTAAAAATTTTTATACGAAGGAAACAAAATGTTAGAATTCCAGTCAACCAAGTAGGGAAAATCCTCAGCCAGTTGTACAGTCAATGACCTTGTCATTTAACACAAATAATTCTTTGTGATGGGTTAGCTGAGGCCCAAGGAAATAGCTTTGGGTGTCAATGAAACACTTATTCCTCGTTGTCTCTGTATTTCTGATAGGAGGCTGGCTGTAGTTTTATTTTTCTGAGGAAAAAAAAATCTGTTGAAAATCCTAAGGGGGGGCGGCGGGGAAGCTGAGTTTTATCACAGCCCCTGCATCTAGAGAAATGTAGCAACACTAAGCTGTCATGTCTTGGCAAAGAACCAGACTAATGTGAGTGCTCTGAATATTAGAAACACTTTGCATTGTAGATATTGTGGGATATTCCTGAGGCTACAGAAGAGCTTATTCCTGAATCTAATCATTCTAGGGTCAGTTTTAGCAGTGTTTTATTTATGTGAGATGCATAACATGTCCCTCAAATCTGACTTGCTTAACATGACATTTATACTTCCAGTTCTTTACCATCTGGCACAATCTCAGGCAGCCAAAGAGATTTTGCAGCTGCTTTTATAGGAGCATTAAGACTTCGTAACATTTATCCTTTTACTGCAGTGCTGTAAAAGAAGTGCAGATTCAGAATTACTGAGGTGGTGGGACAAGAGAGAGGAGAGGTCAATTAGTGCACAAAGGTAGACAGTCAGATACAGAAAATAAAATTTGAGGTAGAACAGTTTTTGTGTAATAGCTTCTTGTATACATCAGTGTAAGAAACCTTAAAATACATAAGCAGAGATATCATAATTCATAACTATGAACTGCTTTTTTTTTTTTTTTTTAAGTAAAGTAAACTTGGTTTTGTCTCTGGAATCTGAAGAATCTCTTGGGATGCTCCACTGTGTTCAGAAAAGATCTATCAGCAGTTCATAGCTCAACAAAAGCACAATATAACGCAACTTCACTGGTAATTAATGTTAGCTTAGTGAAACACATATTAAAAGTCAAACACTTTCCCTCTTGATCTTTTTGTAGCTGCCCCTACATGACTCTCTTTATGAAAAAATAGCATATGTAAATAAGTGAACTTTGTTATATAAAAACCAGTCTTCCCTAAGCTTGGGAGCTGTTTAAATATGATAAGGTTGTTCATTTTTAAATATTCATATTACACGGTTTTGAAGAAGATTAATCCAGATTGGATCCAACCAGAATACCAAACAGTTGTATTTTCCATATAAAATAAAATAACTAGCTTCCAAGTGACCTCAGTTTTTCCCCAGATAAAAAAATGCATCAAGAAGAACCGCAATAAGGCACATACAGCAGGTATCCTTCATAGCAGTCTAATGTAAACACAAAAAGAAGAGAATCCATGGGCATTAGCCAGTATGGTTATGTATAACGTGAGACCATTCTAACTTGACAGCATTCATGCTGGTGCTGCTCGTTCTCTAGCAGGCAGTGCAACACTGGGGAGCAAGACCTCATGAAAACCATTTCTAAGCACAGAAGGGCCAGAAGGTGCCTCAAAGTGGTGAGCATGGGTTTACCCGAGGGCAATCAGGCCTTACCAGCCTGGGTGCCTTTCCTTGATGACCGACTCTGTGGAGGAGAGGGGAGAAGTGGGTGTCGTTTACCCTCTCACAAGGCATGACACAGTCTCCCAAACTTGTAGCCAAGCTGGGAAGATATGGGCTAGATAGGTGGACCACAAGGTGCTTGAAACTGGCTGGACCATCACTTTCAAAGGGTTGGGGTGAACAGTTTGAAATCTAACAGCTGGTTATAAGTGGCATTCCTCAATATTTGATATTAGGGCTAATAATACTTAGCATCTTCATCATGACGTGGACCATGGGGTGAAAGGCATCCTCAGCAAGCTTGTGGCTGCCGCTGTGGGGGAAGGCTGAAGGGCAGAGCTGCCATAAGAGAAGGCTAAGGAGAGAACTAATTGCCATCTACCTGAAGAAGGGTTATAAAGAAGAGCAACACAAACTCTTCTCAGAGGCACACAGTGGGAGGACAGGAGGAAACAGTTGAAAGTTGCAGCAAGGGATATTCTGATTGAATATAAGGAAAAAGGTTTTCACCATGAGAGTGATTAAGCACTTGAGCAGGTTCGCCAGGGAGGCAGTGTAATCTCCTCCTTTAGAGATTTTTGAAACTTGGCTGGACAAGGAGCAGGGCAGCCAGATCTAACTTTGAAGTTATTGCTGCTTTGAGCAAAGAGTTGGACTAGAGACCTCCAAACATCCCTTCTAAACAACATTTGTCTTTGATTCTATAATTAATTAAGCCCATATTGGTTTATTTGCATCCAAGGGTCCTTAGAGATTTAAAAGTGCAACAGACAGAGAACAAAGTTCAGCCATTTGCATAGCTAAACATATCATATAGTTTTAGGTGCACTTCTATATCACTATAAAGGGAGTATGTTTAAATATTGCCTGACACGTCAAATATAGCAATTAGGCACATGTTGCTGTGTCATGTACGACTGAAACTTGACAGAACGTAACTTCTCGTAAATAATTAGCTCTCGTTTACTGCTTCAGAATCCCTGATTTGCATGAGGACATCATGGGGCAACTTCTACTGTGAGAGCAGGCATGCTGTGCTGCCACAAGGCCAAGGAGGATTCTGCATAGCTGACTATATAAAAAAAATTGCAGTAGTACAAACACCACCCAATAGTCTGTGCTTGTTTTCCATGTTGCACTTCTCTGAATATTAAAAAAAACAATTGCCAAATTTGGGGTTGGAAAACTTAATTGACAGTGTGTCCCCACTGTCTTGTTTTCTACGGTTCTTGTTTATTCCTCCATAATAGCTATTTCAGTTTTCTGTAGGGTGTCTGGTTAGTTGAAGAGCAGAGAGAATATCTCATCTACAAAGGTGAATTATTCATCAAAGGTATTTTAAGAAATTTTAAGAAATTTTTAGAGCAATTTGGACTTTCTTTTCTGGCACAGCTGAATCTAATGCTGTATTTCCTTATTTCAATTTCTCTTTCTTTGGTGTTTGCAGAATTTTTCAGAGTTGATTTACCTCAAATCTTCTAGTAGGAGAAAACCACCAAAATAGAACATTTCAACTTGGTGAAGTACCATAACCTGACATAAATGGAAATGACTGAAAATTATAAAAGTAGGTTCGTATTCCACAAAGATTAACCTTGTGTCCAATTTCAAGTGTCAGAAAGAGCAAACTGTTTATGACAACTCTGTCCTTCCTAGCAGAAGAGGATCCTTCGGAAGGGTGGCTATTAGTTTTCTGTGTTTGTAGAGCACACACAACGTCAGGAGCCCAGTTTGGTCAGCTGCCAAGTACTATTATAATATGTTACAGGAGTGCTCGTGGTGATTGTGAAAAACGAGAGTTTTTTATTTTATCAAGAGTTATTGTGAATGCAAAGGCAATTATTGAATTCTAGAGTGGAAAAAGAGTTTGTCGTGTGATTTGGGAAAGTTTCCTCTTAAGAGAAGCAATGACTCAGAAAACACTGCTCATAGCTTCTGTAATATTGTCGCCAAAGCTGTTCATCTACTGAGGGTAAATTATGTAATATAAAAATATATAGAATTTTCAGAGCTTGTATTAAGTACATTTCCATGAAAAACTAAAAATAGATATAGCCCAAGCTAGAGTTGGAAACACATTTATTAGTACCTCCACAGAGGACAGTATTTATTTTTAAGTCCTGGCTAAAAGAGACAGACTTCTTTTGAGTTCTCACGTTATGCAGACCGAAGGCTTCAACAACAATGTTTTCCTATTAGTTCTGTTCTCAGCTACATTTTATGCATTGGCGAGTTCACTTGCTGCATCTTTTCTAAAATTAAGCCTTCGGCCCTCAGTTTCTTTTTCAGGATCAAGCCCACACAACTCATTATTGCATCGCAACCTTCAACTGTAAATGCCTCGGGGTAGGAGGCGTTTCTCCGAGTGTAGTACAGTTATCCTACGGAGCAGGGCACTGATCCAAGGCATGCGGATAACAGCATGACAACAATAACTAATGGCTTTCTGGTATTTCTTTGTTGAAGTTCTGCCATTGTTTTAAAGGAAAGCTGGTTTACATCTTTCAGCAGATTGCATTTTGGCCCCTTCACCAAACATGGCTGCAAGTGACATTAATATAAATTGTGAAATATATCATTCTGCACTGTTCCATATTGCACCAAAAGAGAAGTAATTTTTAAAGCATGCTAGGAATGTGTAGTTTGGCAGAACCATGTGAGGCATTCCCTTTCAGGCCTTTCTTCAGGCAGCGCAAGTTGCTCGTAGGTCAAAGGTTGATCATACACTGATAGAATCCATGTGTCTTTATGACCAGAGTACATGCTTCTAGTAAAAACTGGTTCAGCAAATTTGTTGTCTTTTCTGTCTTTCCTTGGCTATAGTTACAAGAAAGCAGCCATTGTTTAATTAAGAAAGCACATTAGTGGAGTTCATAAACGAATCTATGAACAGATTTTTCTGCCAACTCTGTTCTTTAATTCATATTTCCCTGGGTTTTCTCCCAGATTTAACAAGGTTTTTCACGGAAGCTTTCTTACAGCAATTTGCTGCCAATATATTACAGCACCGGTAGAGAGCGGACTGACTTGAACGAGATACGATCACCTCTTCATAATGACATGCATGATTACCCCTGCAAATCATGTAATTATGATAAAGATTTCAAAGGAAAGAAGGTAATTTATTTATGTACTGTCCAGAAACATTCAGTCTCTTGATGTGGAGCAAAACCTGAATCTCAATATGGACGTCTTTCGAGTTACTGCACCAAGACCAATCTGAGTTAACCAGGAAGGAATCAAAGAGGCTATTAATAAAGCAGTGCCGAGAAAAGTGCTACAGGGCGCTGTACTGCAGTATATATTTACAATACGTTATAAAGGCTACATTTATTTCAAAATTAACATCTTTAAAAAGCAGCAAATTTTGTTTAGGAGAAAGCAACCCTCAAATTGAGTTTCCGAGTGATCTGGACCTATCTAAATCTTGTGAAATAACAACAGCCAAGCCTTCCGTTTTTCAGCTCAGCCAAAAAGCAAACCTTAAACATAACAGCACAAAAGATTTGGCACGAAGCAGAATCTGTAATTCAGCACTGGGCCAGCTATTGAATCCCCCATACAATATTTTTGTACTCTGGTTTATTTTTCCTAACACCTAGATACCCCATGGGGGCTTGAAGCACCATTGATGCTTGGTGCCCTACGGACCTATGGCATAGTCTTTTCTCCGAAGAGCTTACAGAACCAACAGCCAAGCAACATGGGCTTGTTTTGTCTTTATTCTCTGAGTACGGATGGTGTTCAGTTCTGCTAAGTTAAAATAAATAGCAGAACTTAAATATAACAGTGACATCCTGCAGACAAGTGATTGCAGATTTTGCAGCCTTGCTTTCGTATTAATTCTAACCGCATCTCACATCATCAGACAATGTTTTCCCCTTATTACCTTTCACTACCAGTCTCATTTCAGACAGCAAAACCAGCTCCAGACACATGCCAACTCTATGATAATAAAATATCCATGGCTACCTCTGTAGTCTATGACAGAGTTCTGAAAAGCTGTGCTTACCCCTCCGGCTGCCAGCAAGGAAAAGGGAGAGGGTGTGTGAGATGAAGACTCAGAGGTTGCCAGCGCATAAGCACCAGCTACTGATTTCTACTTTCCCATTCTGTTTAAGGCAGAAAGAGCAAGCCCAGCTCTTCATGGTTTTCCCATGAGTTTTCTAGCCCAGGTCTTGTCCTTCACCTATTCATCCTGTTTCCCATGCCAGGAAGCGCTTAGTCTCAGCCAGGCATCTGTTCTCCCTCCTTAGAGTGACAGTATTCCAATTGCCTGCAATGACGGCAACCCTGAACTATCTGTACCTGAAAAGCAGGGAATTTATAGGTATCCTCTGGTTTCAGGGCTTAACATTTGTTAATGTTGCTTTCACCCTGTAGCTATAGTGCCACTCAAAATCATCATGGAAATGCCCAGTGAATCATTTTTTCCTTTTTTCATGTTACAAGACATTTTCTGATTTGCAGCAGGGGAGCATGCAAGGTTTCTATGAAAGAAAAGGGTCAGGAAGGAGGCTGAGGTTATCAGTTTTTTCAATTACACATAGTTTTCTCTACAGACTGTGTGACCCTTACCTTTGGCCATGGAGCTCAAAATGGTTACTACAGAAGTCATTAGTACTTGTACTCCAGTGGTGCCTAAAGCCATCAGGATCCAGACTCTGCTGAATGCAGTATAAATGCAGTAGTCTTTGCCCTAGGGAACATTCACTCTCCACCTTTCTTCACCCTCATTGCATATTCTGCCCCCAAGGCAGAATGGAAGCAGTTAATGGTAGCTGTAGTGATGACTGCTGTTATGTGGACACTTTCCACTGCAAACTGTGTGGATGCCAATACTGATTTCTCTTCAAACCCAGTACTAATTTCATGGCATTCAGCCACCCTTATTAATGGCTAAAAGTCCAAATCGCAGACTAGGCTCTAGTCTCCACTCTTGCAATCATCTACCCATCCAGTTTTTCTGCCTTTAATTGACAAAGAGAGGTGGTGAAATTCCCATTCCTGGGCAACCTAATCTAATTTCCATGTTAGTCCTGCTTTGAGCAGGGGATTGGGCTAGAGACCTCCAGAGATCACTTCCACTTGAATTTTTCTCTCATTCTGCATTTTATAAAAGCAGGTGTATTGGGTGTCCATGTCCAGCGGTGTTCTCAGGGGCTGCCACTGCATCAGACAGAGCCAGCTCCAGCCAGCTCCAAAATGGACCCACCACAGGACACAGCTGAGCCCGTCAGCAACACTGGTGGGATCTCTGGGAAAACATAGTTAAGAAAGGACAAAAAAGCTGTGCAGCAGCTGAGAGGAGTGAGAAAAATGTAAAAGAGAAACAACACTGTAGTCACCAAGGTCAGTGAAGAAGGAAAGGGAGGAGGTGCTCCAGGCACTGGAGTAGGGATTCCTCTGCAGCCTGTGAAGACCATGGTGATGTAGGTTGTCCCCCTGCAGCCTATGGAGGACCTCACTGGAGCAGATATCCACACTGCAGTCTGTGGAGGACCCCGCACCAGAGCAGGTGGATGTGCCCTGAAAGAAGGTACAGCCCATGGAGAGCCTATGCCAGAGCAGGCTCCTGGCAGGAGCTGTGGCCCATGGAGAGGAGCCCATGCAGGAGCAGGTTTTCTGGCAGGACTTGTGACCCATGGGGGACCCATGTTGGAACAGTCTCTTCCTGAAGGACTGTACCCCATGAAGAGGACCCACGCTGTAGCAGTTCTTGAAGAACTATAGCCCATGGGAAGGACCTACGCTGGAGAAGTTCATGAAGGACTATATCCTGTGGGAGGGACCCCACACTGAAGCAAGGGAAGAGCGTGAGGAGGAAGGAGCGGCAGAGATGAAGTGTTACGGACTGACCACAATCCCTGTTCCCCATCCCCCTGCACTGAATGGGGAGCGGGGAGGTAGAAGAGTTGGGAATGAAGGAGTGAAGTTGAGCCTGGGAAATTGGGGGTAGGGAGGTGTCGTGGTTTAACCCCAGCCGGTAACCAAATACCACGCAGCCGCTCGCTCACTCACTCCCCCGCTCCCCAGTGGGGTGGGGAGGAGAATTGGAGAGAAAGGAAAACTCATGGGTTGAGGTAAAAACAGTTCACCAGGACAGCAAAGAAAAAGATAATAATAACCTAGGAAGCTGGAAGATGTCCTTGATCGCTTAGCAGCAACTAATAACATCAGTGTATTATCAACATTCTTCACATACTAAATCCAAAACACAGTAGCTGCTGGAAAGATAATTAGCTCCATCCTGGCCAAAACCAGGATATGAGGGAAAGACGTTTTTAGTTTTATCTTTGTTTCTCACCATCCTGCTCTATTTTCAATTGGCAATAAATTAAATTCGTTTTCCCCAAGTCAAGTCTGTTTTGCCTGTGACGGTAATTGGTAAGTGATCTCCCTGTCTTTACTTGACCTGTGAGCTTTTTCATCTTATTTCCCTCGCCATCCCGTTGAAGAGGGCAGTGAGAGCGGCTGGGTGGGGTCTGGCAGCCAGCCAAGGTCAAACCCGCTGCGGCAGGTATTGAATTTTACAAGCAATTGCAGCCATGCCCTGATCACTTAAACACATGAACAACACTATAGAATTCATAGTGGGATTTATTCAAGTGCATAAAGGCATCAGGATACGCCCTTTAATGATTGTACTAGATCTCCACCACTACCAAATCCCTTGAGCCTGTGCACAGCAGAGTTCAAAAAGTGTTGCACTCTGCCACTCACAGTATAAAATGCTAACACAAAAATACGTGTCTCATATGGTGCAACTGTAAACCTATACCTCTTTATGAAACCATTGAAATGATGCTAACAGATTTCAATGCCAGTATTTTTTGTATACAAATCATAGAATCATAGAATCATAGAATAGTTTGGGTTGGAAGGGACCTTTAAAGGCCATCTAGTCCAACCCCCTTGCAATGAGCAGGGAAATGTTGAGGAAAATATGAGTGAAAGAAAATCTTGCAGCAAGGCTTTTCTATTTACAGTTAGACAGGCTACTGAAATCATTTACTATCACTCAAACCATTTAATCATTTTCTAATTTAATTAGGAAACAATTAAACTTTCAGTTATCAATTTAAGTTGTTTGCTTTCGTTGCTGATCTTTTGGGTGAATAAATACAAGCATGATACATAAATGTAACACAGACTATTTCTCAACAGGGTTAAGAAAAACAAGAAAACCCAGTAGTAAGGCGATACTCAATGATGGCAAACCAGAGTTACTGCAAACTGAAGGACTGATTGGTTTCACACACAAAGGTGAGCAGGAGTCATTGTTATCGCCCTTCCTCTCCTGCAGCTATTTTCTTTGTAAGTTTTAATCCTCTGCTCTCACTAGTGTCCACTTTTTTCCAGAAGGAGGAAAAAAATACTTCTGGTAGCACCAAGGATGGAAGGAACAAGGAAAGTACAAGCTTGGGAAAGGCTGCACACATTTACTAGTGAGTACTGTGTAGCGTTTATCCTGCATGTGTTGATAAAACCTGCTTTGAATGTTTCAAAACTGGGCACTTGCAGATCAAACAAAAGCAAAGCTCCAAAAACTTAGCAGCTGCAGAACAGAGTTACTGCCCCAGATGACAGCTAAGGAATTAGCAGTGCCAAATGAAGTATGTCACATTAGATTCGCAACATCAAATCTAGCCACCCCTGCTTGCAACATATACCAGCACTAGCTGCACGTAAAGAATACGAAAAAACAGGAGGTGAGTTGGTAAAAAAACTTGGATGGAAGCATGACTTTTCCTGGGGAAGACAGGGAAAAAGCTGTATTATTATTGATGTATTTAATATGACAGATATGACAGCTGTTTGTGACACACCGTAGACATGCAAGGTCCTACTGGAAGGAACCTGTCTTTGTAAGTGTGTGCAAACATCCTGGATGCAGACCATGAAACTGTAAACAAAGGTGGAACGGTCTGCTTTTGACTTGTAGTGGCGTGGGCAAACGTGGTATGAGAAAATAATCATAGAATAGTCTCCCAAGACTACCCACAAGTAACCAACTCTGCAAAAGCTGGTGACAGTTAAGGATGTTCCACGAGCATTTGAATTTCTGAGCATCACTGCCACTAATTTTATGTCTTAGCACACCAGAGCAAGTCTGTTGCCACCAGCCTGTCATGCTTCAGGCTTGTAGATACTGCTTATACACAGCAGTATCTAAAGATGATCAGTTGGTTTTGAAAGTGTACCTCTTACTCGTAACAACTGTGGAGCAACTTAGACCAGGATTCAAACTGACAGTGGGATGAAGACACCACTGAGAACAGAAGGAGCTTAGAGTGGATTTCAGCTTAGGTACTTCAGTTGGTACCTAAAGACGGACGTGATAAACCTCAGCTTAATTGTTCTGATAAGAGTACAGAGACACAAGAGTAACTAATAGATACATATAGGAAGTTGCAAATTTCTCAAGAAGCACTTGCACATCTGCATCTTACCAGTTACACCTGAGGAGAAAAAAATCCCACGCTTGATGTCATCTGTGCATTCAGCTCTTACACTCTCACTGGAAAGATTAAGAAGATGCTAGATTATATAGGCGGTTTTCACCTGTTTTTGACTGCTAACAAGTTAGTAAGGCTAGCAAATGTCTCTGCCTGAAAGATTAGTCCAAAGTTTATAGTTCAGATGAACAAAAAATAACAAGCTGATTTCCCTTTTCTGCCAACCCATTCGTGTGGAATAGTACCGGCAGCATTTTCCATATGATGCATAGTAATGCTGTTATTTGGTTCCTCTAGTTTATAAATAAAATACTTGTATCTGCACCTCTCTTTGCCATGACTCACCTCTGTAAGATCACATGGGAAAAATCAGTGCACTGCTTTCTTCTCTATCAATCAGGCAAACAATGTTGGCTGCCATCATGCCTTGACGTTCAGGACCTGAGCTGTCTGCTTCTTTGTTTCACCTTCTGTGCAGAAAAAGCAGGTACAATAGCTCCACAGGATTGATTTTTAACCAGCTTATTTACCTTGCTCCATCTGTTCAAAGCAAACAAACATTGTGAACAGGACAGGTAAGAGGCTGGGCCAGATGTACAGAGGTGGTTACTTCTGTTCTATTTTATGCAACTCCTGATCTTCAAATTTAATAAACAAGGACTTCCTTCAAGCTCTGTGCAAGCATTAACTCATAAACATACCCGTGAAGGAACAGATAAGAAGCAACCATTTCACAAATAAGACAACTCAAAATATGTCAGTTCTGGGGGGAAAAAAGTGTATTCTTCACTTAGGTTGTACAATTTGAGCTAAAACTGCCATGAGTATGGCAAGTGAGCTTTTTAACCTGGGTTAGTAGTAAATGAATACTGAAAAGGGAAACTTGAGGATAAAAACAATCCCCTTCCCTCTATTAAAACCCCAGCTGACGTATCTTTATCTTAGCATAAATGAAGAGCGTACTTTCATTCTTTCTTTGGAATGTAAGCACATCCTAAATGCAGGCAAGGAATTTCAGAAGTAGCTACTGATTTTGACTCTGGTTTTATATGTTGAGTTTGAAGTAGCTTAAGAGAAATTTTCAGAAATGCTATCTCTCTGACTGCGGTTGTATTCAATATAAACTGGAGGTGTACAGCCATCACGGCTTCTTGGCAGCCAAAGACATCTCTGAGGAAGCTTGGGGGAAAATTACTTACCCTTTCTCTGAAAAACAGAAGTCAGATAAAATGCTCATGAACTGTGGACTTCCCTTCCCTAGTACTGCTGATAACAGAGGAGAAAAAGCTGTAATTATTTGTTCCTTGCCAGCATGTGTACAGACTGAAGTCAAAATCCTATCTTCTCCAAAGGGAGAACTTGGAGTGAACTGTTTCCTACAACTGAGATCAGGGTTTCCCCCACCACGAAGTACTCCTTTTATCTTCCTTTTGTGTGCAGTATCTTCCAGCTGAGAAAACCCCAGCGCCTTTTGTCCACCGCCACTTAACTGTTGGTAGGCCTAGTTACAGATTCTCCAGAAAAACTGTCTATTTGATTTTCACTGAGACTCGACAATCCTGGTTTAGGTTTCACAGAGACTTAAAAAATTTGGACTTGATAAAATACCCCAACACGTGTCCACAGCCACAGAGTGAGCTCATGTCTGAGCTAGCCTGAAACTAGAGCTTAGGACTTATTCAGTTAGTTCCCTATGATGTCTACACAGATCGTCTAACCCACCACCTCTCTTCAAGAACAAGGAAATACTTCCGATGTCATAAACTTCCTTTTTGGTATAGGGTGATCAGACTTAAAATTGTCTGAAAGAGGAAGAATGCTGTTCTTCTCTGGGGCTCCAGCTCTGAAGGTCATGAGGAGAAGGCAGGAGTTATTTCAATTGGTAATGGCAGAAAATATTCATTCAAATACATTCAGCATGTCAAGTGGCATTTTAAAAATCCTTTGAGGGCAAGATGGACACAGCTGCAGGCGACTGCTTTTGTCTAGGCAGGAATAGGGCACAGAGGGGTCACATTTGCTCAGGCCTGAATCATCTTGCACAAATCACATTAGAAAGATCTTTCTAAAGGCTTCTTGAAAAAGATCGGATTTGACAACCTCAAATTCAAGTCTTAAAACTAGGACAGAGAAAATCTCACAAATTTAAAAAATAATAATAAAAAAATCTTTGCAGTAATTCAAAAGGATACAAAACCAGAGAGTCTGTGTTTCAGGAAATACATTTTAGCTGCTGTTGCATGTCACAAATAACTGTAACTTCATACAAAGTCTTTTTCACAGCGGTCCTCCCAGTTGTCTTCACCGCAGACAGCAGAACAAGAGTATTCAGGGTCAGTGGGCTGTGTCAGGAAATGACTCTGAGGAGCTCTGTGAGATTAAAAGTTGGAGTCCTTTAAAAGTTATTTTTGGTTCCAAATAATAGTTTCAAAATCAAATTTTATGTGGCACTGAGACACGCTTAAGAGAAATGTTGGGTTTAGATATGATGCTTCCTTCATTATAGTTACCTCGCTTGTGCCGAGATAGGCTAACTGCTTTGACAGTAACACGCTAGCTGGAAGTCTTGCTGTATATTTTAGTTCTTTTATGCCAACACACAGGTAAGTAGTTCTCTCGCCCCCAGTGAAATGTCTTTTACTTCCTGAAATCAACAGACACACTAGTACTGAAGTCAGAGCAGCCACAACCAGTATTTTAGCCACTGCAAATGAAAATAAAACCCAATCTGATATGGCAGAGTCTGCAATTGCTAAAAAATCCCTTTGGCAATTTTCATCTTAATGACCTCCTCTGCTTGTATCAGAGGTTATGGCCTAATGGCTTCCAATTTCTTCACTCATCGCCTGTCTAAAATCATGCTGCCTTTCTTTAAAATGATTCTAAGACTTTTCCCTGGAATGATTAATTTAACAATACTCTACCCTTCAATGGTATTTAAACACACTTAGACATGCTCATGAATTAACCTTTATAACCTCCATTACGAATTCATGGGTATCATACTTACTACACAAATTAGTTACTGTTAGATGTTCAAACAATCAATTTCATGCTTTCTCTCATGCTTTGGGCTTACAAAAATATTTACAGAGCTCTCTCATTAGCTTTTCTCAAATCCGTCATTAAATTTTTTTTGCCACAATACAGAAGCCTTGGCAACAGCTTATACCCTGTGCTGGCTGCCTATCACACTGATCAGTATTGCTTCACTGTTGTCTTAAATTCCCCTCCGTGACTGTATCCATCTGTTGTTTCTTGTCTTACATCTCAAAAGCAATTTGGGGCAGGATTACCTTTTCATTTCAGATTTTTGTTGCTTCAGTCACAATGGGATCATTTTCTGTGACTGAAATTCCAACATGCAACATGCACAGTAGTGAACAAATGGGGAGACAGATAGGAAAAGGCGAAATGACTTGCCTAAAATATCCTGTGATGGCTCAGAGTCAGGGCACTATCCATCTTCCTGTGTTTGCATCCTTTTTCTCACCGTTGTCATCCTTCTCATTACAGAGGAAATCCAAGCATTCTAGCAAGGATGAAAAATCAAATTTTAAAAAGGAAGGAAGATTACAATGGGTAATTCTAGGGAAAGGGAAGAGTGACTCATCCAATTTTCCAAGACCTTCAAAACTCTAGCAAAACTCATATAAAACGTGTCATGGGTGCTTTTAACCACTAGGAGCCGTATTCAGACCATCTCCCGCCTATAACGGACCTGGCAAATTTTAGCATTTAGGTCAAGGGAATAGTTAAGATCGTCTGTCATCCAGGGCTGCCATATCCTGCAATCACCTGCACCTCATCCTTCCTTGTGTTTGGGATTGCCAAGCTTCCAAGACTCCTGGGAATGCTCCACATGTCCCAGCCTGAGCTGAGAGATAAGCTCCGTTATAACACCAACTCATAAAGAGGTACCTACCTCCAGTCTAGATTTCCTCACTGTCCTGCTGTGATCACATCACACCCAGCACAGACAGCCAGTATTGACAGAGCTGAAGGGAGGGGAAGTGATTCCACTGAATCTTGCACAAAAACTTTGGGCAAAATTTGCAAAGAGAGGGTTGTGGGCTTTTCTGATTCCGGAGGAGGTTGTAGCTGTAACTCCTAGTTCTTGGGAAGTTGCTTCAGCTAAAGGGCCCATTGTCATTAATGACCCATCCTGTTTTCACAGCTCTGGACTCCACAAAGGGCTGGAAAGGGGGGAAACCTGGCTTGGCTAGGATTGCTAATTGCTATGGGTTAATGCACTTTTTTGCCTTCAGTTTGCCTAAGAACCTGGTGACGTTGGGTGTTTGAATGTTTTAAATAGTCATTCTTGAAAAGCTTGAAATGTCTCTTTGGGGAGATTTTTCACTCCTGTGATATTCACCATTTGAAAGCTCAGATATCACGAATTCCTTTAGAAAAGTATGCTAGGTCAGCTGCAGAAAGACTGGAATCTCTCTATCCACTGCCTGTTTTACCAAACAGGTTTCAAAATATGAGGAGGTTAATGCAAAAAATCCAGATCTTTGCCACTTTTCTCAATCAAATTCTGTCCAGTCTAACCAGTTCGCACACACACAAGTTTGCAGGACATATTCACAAGCTTGTACAGAATTCAAAAGCTCAGAAAATTATTTAGAAAGCAAACCTTTTGTTCACTTTTTCATTATCCAAGGAAGTAATAACAAACATATCTCCATTTTAAAATGCATACACAATTTTTTAGATATTATGGCCGTGATTTATTATAGCAACTTCCACAGCCCCACTACATTGACCACCTCCCTGGAAGCTGAAACACATCATCTCATATTTCCCAGCCTACTACAGATGTGAGCAAGGAGGATTAAGTAGTTGATGCTTTGAGAGGTATTTAACTTCTATGTGATGCAACAGGATTGCAGTGCTGTGCGGTTCTCATATAAAGAACAAGCACTTAATAAACACGTAAATAATCCACAGGTGAAATTTGGTCCCATGAGGTTTAGAGTTCAACAGGTATAAGACAAACGCCGCTTGCTGCAATTGCAGGAATGAGAAGCAGCAGCACTGAAGGCATCTTTAATGAAGTGTGTGGCATCAGAGTGACCAGTGTGTTACAGTTTGAACATAGGTTTGAATCTTGCTTGGCAAAAAATTTGAAAGTCAGCTGGCTCAGCTGTCAGCTCAATCCATTTACACCTGATCTTTCAGGCTAAAGACCCATAGTTGGCTGGATGTGCTGCTAGCTATGTCTCTATGTCTCTCTCTTGTGTGCTAGTGGCTACCGAAATCACCTGCTGCCTTTGGCATACCACAGTCTTCACGAAGTATAACAGCTACATAAAACAAGCTGATTGTACATGACTTAACAGTTCTCTGCTCTTCATCTGCAAAGACTACAGAGCCAGAGCTTGAAAACTGTTGTGCTGGGCAACCAAACCACGAGAACCGAATAGGTGGGACCAGGCCACGGTGTGTGGCAGCAACGCGATGGATGCACACTAGCCCAACCACTCTGTGTCTACTGCACGCTCCTCATGCATCTTCAGGGCTGGACTCCCTTTCCCAGCCTGTCGTGTAACCCTGAGCAAACCATTCTCCCTGCCTGCCGCAAATTTCTCCTCTGTAAAATGAGAATAAGAAGGCTTCCCCCATCCATGGGGATCACTTCCTAACATATGCAAAGTGCTTTCAGAACCTCTGATTAAAGGGGTACATTTGGATGTTTTATTGAATTTCAAAGATCAGACTGCATTTGTAGCATGTGATGTTGACACACTGACAGCCTTTTCTAAAAGGAAGCAGTGTCATGGCTGTGGACTAGGTTTTTTTAAACCAGCTACACAAAGAAGTCTTCCTAGTGACCTGCAAAAACTTGCACGAGTAATTTTTGAGTGCTAGCACCAGTGAATCCTGGTGTCGTGGAGACTGGTGCCCTGATGGACTGACTTCTGCATCTAAAGAAGCAAAATCACCAAGTGAAGCTTTTCCCACAATAGGAGCACCTACATGGTGTCCCTCCCACCTGGATTCTCTAATGACGCGTGAGTTTCCAGCCTTTACTTTGGTAAGTATGCTTACAGGTGCTTTATTTTCTACCCACCTGCCTATTTTCACAAAGGTGGCATGAACTTCTGTTCAGCATTTTGCCCTTCTGTCATATTTGACTGAAAACAGATTTAAATGTTACTAGCAAGAGAAGGAAGGATGGAGGGAAATCCATCAGGTGCCATGGTTCTGCAAGTCTCCATAGGAAACCAATCAGAAAATAAGCAATTAAACTCCGGCCAGCATCAGGGAAAGACAGGAAGACATAGCTCTCATCAGGCAGAATGAAAATGCTCTGACAGTAAAAAATAACAACTGTTGCACTGTCTGTGAAGGTCTCTTTCCAGGCAGCACAGAACATCCAAACGCAACCTTTTCCTCTGGAATCCAGCACTGACTGGATTTTTTGCTCAGCTTGCATATGCTGTTGCTGTACGCAGGAAGCACCTAGGTCTTCATCTGATCTCCATGAAAAAAAAGCAAGAATAGATAGGTAAATTTGCAAAATCTGCTTTTTATTCCCCTGCTTAGAGAAAATAAATTCTGTTGAGGGGGCACAGAGAGGAGGGCTGACAACTCTCTGGAGACAGCAAGAAACCTCCTTTGGCTACATTCCCAGTAGAAAAACCTTAATTGTCGTGATGCTAATTATGTCACACACATCTGTACCTTTTTGTGCTTTTCAAGGAGTTAATAGTTGCTG
Organism: Phoenicopterus ruber ruber; assembly: GCA_009819775.1. Lineage (NCBI taxonomy): Eukaryota > Metazoa > Chordata > Aves > Phoenicopteriformes > Phoenicopteridae > Phoenicopterus > Phoenicopterus ruber. The sequence goes on along the minus strand of CM020216.1, from coordinate 166,259,982 downwards.
CCACAGATCCAGCTCTCCCTACTGAACTGGCATCCCTACTCTGCATGATTAACATTTGCAAGCAAATGCACAATCATTTGTTTATGCTCAGCTGCATGGACAATACAGACACAGTTATGTGCAAACAACACCTCGCCTTGTAGGCAGCAAGTCACATGCCTAACATTAAGCGTAAGTCATGTGCAAACTCATCTCTGGCCCTCGTCCAAATCCCTGCTTACCCTCCCATATACAAATATACAACATTAGATGGCACTGAATACCTAAATCGAAACTCTCCTTAGTTTTATTGAAGTAACAGACTGCAGCTGCTTTTAATTTTTGCCAGCACACAGGTGGGAACAGCCATCTTGGTCCCAAATTACATGCAGCACACTTAATCTTACTACATTACTACAGCATCTTAAATGACTTCTAACGACAGTTCAGAGACCTCCTACCCAGGCTTGGCAGAGCCTGGCCCCCATGGCCTCGTAGTTGTGGGTAGCAGGTGGCCTGAATTGCTCTCATGAACTCAGTATGCCATGTTATTCCATCTGTCATAGGCACCATAAGGTATGTCCACCCTATATATTAAGCCTGCCATGCAGGGTGAACTGCCCAGCTGAGGCTGTGTCTGCTTGTGAGTTCCTTCAGCCCTCTCATTTCTCTGTCTCCTGGATCATTGAGCAGAGCTAAGCCCAGGGATCAGCTGAACCAGAGGAGGTAGCAGCTGAACAGCAGTTAGGAGCAGCTCAGTGCCCTCCCAGCCCACCCCACCAAGTTCTGACCCTGGGGTCTCCTAAAGACTTTGACCCTTGGCTAAAGGGCACTGTGGCCTGGGGACAGAGGTTTTACAGTGTGATCAGCAGGCCCAGGTTAAATACATGATGTGAACGCAGCCATAGTAAGCAAGTGGGTGAAGTCTTTAAAGTTACATATTATAATAAAATTATAATTAAATATATATAATTTTCTATATTTAGACCTGGTTTAGGATATAGCCTAAAAAATAAGGTAGGTGTGATTCAATGTGTTTTCCAAACTGTACATACAATTACCAGCACTCTGGGATTCAGGGAGGGGAAGGCCACTGCATGCCCCACTGATAAAACTGCCTGCTGAGATCTGGCTTTGAAATGTTTCGTGCTAGTCAAGGTGCTGTTTGTGCACAGCCCAAATAGTGCAAGGGGGCCAGCACAGCAAACAGCACTTCCCCCAGGAAGAATTGCCTCCAGGCTCCCGTGGGAGCAGAGATTGCTTGTACCCATCGCTCAGCAGAGCACGAGAGTATCTGAGTGCCATCCCCTCACTTGACAGGCTTTGAGATGTGGTTTCAGTGGGTACTCGCTGATTTAAATATTCTGGCTAGAGGTTGTAGCACTTCAGATATGCTTTTTAACTTCAAAAAAGGCACACCTGACAGCGCAAATTAGTCACAGCTAAGGAAAACCTAAGAAAATGCATTAAAATTAGAGCAAAGACTTGGCTCCCAGGAGAGACTAGTGTTTTCATTAGCTGCAAAATACAGATAAGATTTTGTGACTGTTTCCCATTTACATTTTGAGAGCCAGAGTTGCTGGATATTCCCTTCAACCAGGAGCTCAAGTGCTCCACACCCCAGTTGCTTTCCATGATTTCTGCACTAATCACTTCTCTTCTTGAAAATTCAATTCAAGTCCATGTCTACTTCTAATGTAGGGAAGCTTCAAGAATCTGAGGTATATTCTTTTTGCATCAGTCTATTTTTGTATCACTACAAACGTTTTCCTGCTGTGTGGGTCTGCAGTAAAGTCCTTGCTATGAAACTTACCTTCTGAGGTACAATAGAGAAGGAAACCTGAAGGGAAATGTCCCTTTTGCAGGTTGTGGGGAGGCCTTGTGAGCCACGGCACAATCAAGCTGAAATGCAGATGAGGTCGAAAGGACGCACACAAGTGCCAGACATGTCCACCTCTCACCGCTCGTGCCGCACACTGCAGCTGGAGCAGGATATTTTGCCAGGAAGGAAATCACCTCCTCACCCCCGGTGGGATTTCCCCTAGTATGCAGATGGCTCTGGTGTGATGCGAAAGTCCCACCGCCTCCGAAGCAATTCCTCATCCCCCTCCTGTACCATCAACAGCTGCTGCCTCGCTGCTGAGGCTCCTCTCAGGTTTTACAGAGAGCTAATCACAGCAAAGGGTGCTGGGCGACTGTATCAGCCTTGCCCAGGCAGCAGCATCTGCGGGATGAGCAAGAATCTGGCTACAATAAGGAGATCGTAGGGCCTTTGGTTTACAGTCCAGCTCTAGTACTCTGCCAAGGAAGGATTTCGCTGGGTTATGTTCAGGACCAGTAATTAGGCTCTGTTTCAAGATGTTGCCCAGAAAGGGACTCTGAAGGAGGAAAGGAGGTGGTGGATTTTTTTTTTATAAATGCTAGAAGTTTGTTTTCTGACAGCTGGACTGCATTTAAGCAGCCTGGCAAAACCTTACATCAGTTTTAAAGACATGCTTTACTACAAAGTGATTTCTGCTTAAAAAAAAGCACTGGGGAAGTAGACTGGTTTTTATAAAAATATTTCAAATCATCATTCCAGCAGACGAAGCAAGAGAAAAGGCAAGCTCAGAGTTTCGCATTGTCTTCCCCATGGAGAATAATCCATCACTGTCTATCACACGCGGTGCAGGTGGATGGGAAAGGAGGGGGTGAGCTCCTGCTGGACCAGGAGACGGGAGTTCAGATTTGAAAGGAAGATGGCACATTCTTTGGTGTTATGGTGTAGAGAGACAATACTTAGCCAGCAGTAGTGTCTCAACAGCACGAAATACCACAAGATTTTCATAATAAAGACAGAGCTGATCAGCCATAAAGAAACAATTAGTTTAAAGGACGGATAAATGAAAGTTTGGCCATTTACCTGAAGCCTCATATCAACATATTAATCAGGAGGAGAGCAAGGGACGGATCCGAGAGTGAAGGAAACGGACAGTGCCAAAACCAGTTCTGTGAAGATAAATCACCACAGAGGAAGAGCATGACTAATTTAGTAATGAATATTAATTTGTGTGGGTGTGCTCTTCAGGGGCTTGGGATAAATTCCGTTTGGGGTGCATCTACCAGAGTCCTGTGCAGTGCTGGGGAATTTGCTCCTGAAATTCAGGGCTGAAATCAGAAACTGTGGTCATACATGTGAGAACCTACAGCTATATACATACAAGGTTTTACACTTTGGAGAGGTGGCAAGCAGTATCTGTCATAGCTTTAAGTTGCTTAAACTTTATAATGAAGTAAACTGAAAATATAAGGTGAAGGAAATGGGCTGGACAAGGATGAATGACTCTGGACCGAAGGGTTTGAGTAAGATGACTGAAAGTAAGGATTTGAGCCAGGGATCCTGAAAAGACACTGGAGTGGGACAACATCTGGGAGATTTCCTTCCTCCAGATAGGGCTGAGCATGACTATCCTTTCCACTGCAGCTGAGATGGCAGTCTCCTACCTGAGCTGTTGCTGTACGCATGGTGGCTCATTCCTATTTCGCAAATGTGTTTCTTTCCACCCACCATGAACAATTCCCTGCCGGCAGCACCCTGCATCACCTCTCACATGGCCTTCGGCCAGGCCCTGGAAGATGCAGCACTTGATGTTTCTGGTTGTGAACTGACGCACAACGTGCAGAAGCACCCTGTATGGGCTGTGCCAAGCTACCCGCCAGACCACCTGCCATCCTTCCCCAGGCAGCGCCGGACCTCTTGCCTTTTGTGTGGTGGCTCTTTGGCACGCGGCCTCTCCCCGCTTCCCGCACTGCAGAGTGGGGCGATTTTTTCCTCTCCTCAGGTCCCTTCCCTTCCTCTGTCTGCATGGGCGTCACTGCCCGTTCCCCGCAGCAGTACTGGATACCAGCACCGTGAGTAAAAGCTGGGAGACTACCAGCAGAGGAAATGCTTTGAAAATGAGATCTCCTGCTTCTGTGCAGAGGAACAGGCTATTTTAGGACCAGATTGTGTTGGAGATATGGGCTGGGACAGGATTACAGCAGCTGCTAAAGGAAATGCTGTTGTATCCAAAGCTTCCCAATAAGCAAGGCGATAGACATCGCGTAAAGAAACCTTCCAGGCTTATCAGTTCCTCTCTTCTCTCTTTGGCATGGCCCCTGGGCTCCGAAGTGGTAGGCAGGAGTTTCCCCAACCACAGAGACCACCACTGGTTTACAGCAATGTAAGGGAGCAACTCTGCCATTCACACCTTCCTAGAAAAATAACGATTTCCACACAGGCTCCTAATTACAGCAGAAAGAAAGGGTTGTCCTGCTGTCAGTCTGAGGGCAGCACGAAGGAGCGTGGTGACAGACCAAATTCCAGCAGCCCTGGGCACGTTTAGCAACATTGCTAAGAAAAATTCAGTCCTGAGCAGCTCCCAAGGAAATCACACCCCCTTGTCTGCCTGAGATTCACTGATTCCCCCTCCAGCTGCAGCTCCCCAGCTATTTAAATGATGTCAGATAATTAAACATACTATGAAAGCAGCTACAATGTCTATCAAAGCTCTGTTGGGTTTCACCAGAGATCCTTCAGCTGGAACCTTCAGTTCTTAAATTTTCTTGTAAGCAGTCTGTTGGGACTGGCAGGCCACATACATTTCTCATCACCTGTATCTTCAGTGCACAGGTCCCACCTGCCAAGGCAGCAGCCTCTGGCATGCAGTACTCAAAAGCAATCCCAGTAGCCTGACTTGGTGTATGCTTCTCCAAGCTACATCTCTCCGCTACAAGCAGGAGAAGCTGCAAGCTACACTGCAGAGCCCTGCAGACCTTTGTCCGTCATCGTGCTGAACAGTCACTCTGAGAATTACCTGCAGATTTATTACCCTTCAACATAACTTGAGAAGAACGTTGCTGTCTCTATTCTTACAGAGATTTACAGCTCATTCTGCCTAGAAATGGGGCTTTTTTCTTTTTTAATTGAGTGATCTGTCTTTTGGGGAAATATTTTATTTTGTGCTGTATGTTTCAAGGTCTTTGACTGTGTCACTTCCACTTTATTTAGCTACCCTGTCATACCAGCCTTGTGTACTCCCTGCTCCACTATCCATGGCAACCTTCATGGCTCATACATTTATTTTTCCTTTTATGCATCTCCATGATTCTTCCCAAACCAGCTCTTGAGACTGGAATGTGGCCCTAAATTAGGACTTATCTACATGGGAGACTTTTCCAGAGATTTGGGGATAACTCCTCTCTGTGGAAAGACTAGCTGCAGCATATGTATGCACAGCTGGGAGTTATACCAGTGAGCTGTCATAGTTCACTGTGCCTTTGTGCCACGATAAATTAGTACAAGCACTAACTCAGAAAAAGTCCTTGGCTATTACTGGAGAAAGGTCAGTTAAGAACTGCCGCATCCAAAAAGCAAACATATGAGGCTATATAAAGGATGGGATGAAGGGTTATATAATTCAGTTACACAATGTATGTGATTGCTGTCATCGAAGACTTTCTTCAGTGCTTGTTAGTGTGTTTCAAAAATAAATAACAGGACTGGGGAGTTCAGGGACAAGTAGCATTCTTACAGCAATGAACAGAAAAAACTAAAAGAAGGATTGGAGCCATTTATCTGGGAAGGATAAGATGTGATAAATCAAATAATGAACAGTCTAGGACATGTGGATTAAGAATGCCCGTTTTCCCTTTGATATAATAAAAGAGCAAAGTGTCATTCAAAGAGATGAGAAATAGCAAATTACAATTTTACAGCAGAAGCACTTGCTCGACATAATTACAAACCATGGAGCTCTGGAATTTACTTAAAACCCAAAAGTGAGAAATCTTGATGTGGTAACAGGAACACTGCAACACTGAAAGATAAAAAAACAGAAGGCAGATAAATGCTTCAGTATCTATTATATATAGGGGACTGATATTACACCATCAGGGAAAAAGAGATATCAGGGCTTGTTTCCACCCTCTACTGATGTCTCCATTACTAAACTCTCCCAGAAACAAGCTATCCCACCAAATGGCCGTGCATCCAACAGGACAGTGATGTCTGTGTTCCTGAGGAACAATAACAGCACTGAAGGCAAAGGAGCTGCCTCTTATTTCCAGAAATGTGTAACGTCTGCCTATTGTGCCCTTGCTGATGCTTAGCATGGCTGTGCACACTAGAGCCACTGTTCAGAAACAACTTTCAGAGATGCCAGTTCAGCCAGTGAAAAATATTATGTCTGAAAGAGCTCAGATTTTGTGAACTTTCATCAGATCTGAATTCCAGCTCTGGTTGCCCTGGAAACACTGGGATGCTGAAGACACCTCATCTCAGGGCAGCTCTGTCTGAGGGGTTTGCTTGGCGCCAGGAGCCTCGGCCACTGCAGCACTTGCTGAGACACCGACGAGAGCATCGATTTCACTCAACGACTGCAGGGCAGGTCAAATTGCTCCTTCCTGGAATTCATATTGGTTCACATCCAGCCCAGACCTTTTGAGCTGAGTTTTCTTAGTTCAAATGCATATCTGTGCAGCTGTTCCTGTCTTTGAGTTGCTCATTCCCCCAGGTGGGTGCAGACACCATGTCTCTTATTTGCCCTGACAAAGCGGCAGAGGGAGCTCAGGCAGTTCAAACATATCCCAGAAGAAAGTGAACAGTGAATAGACTTCTGGCCACTGTATCATGGTTTGCTACCAAACACACAGCTGTTCTCCAGTTGCACTGCAAGATGGAGCCAGATCGTCTATTCTTCTTGGCTCTGTTACCAGTTTTCCACCGATCTTCTCGGCTGCCTGACCTCTGTGCTACATGAAGCTGAGAAACTTCAGCATTTATACATTTCAGTAGGAGTTCCATGTGCTGAGTGCCCCTCGGACCAGGACCTTATTTTACAGGTAATATTTCATGGCCAAGTTTCTCCCTCAATCTCAAGGTTTTACAAAACACTAATAAAAAAGTTATGCAGCCAGGATCTAAATCCCCAGGTTATGGGGCATTCTAGGGCTTAATCATAGAATCATAGAATCATGTAGGTTGGAAAAGACCCTTAAGATCATTGAGTCCAACTGTAAACATACTACTACCAAGTCCACCAGTAAACCATAGAATCATAGAATCATAGAATTGTTCTGGTTGGAAGAGACATCCAAGATCATTGGGTCCAACCATTAACCTAGCATTACCAAGTCCCCCGCTAAATCATATCCCTTAGGACCTCATCTAAACGTCTTTTAAATACCTCCAGGGATGGGGACTCCACCACCTCCCTGGGCAGCCTGTTCCAATGCCCGACAACCCTTTCGGTGAAGAAATTTTTACGAATATCCAATCTAAACCTCGCCTGGCGCAACTTGAGGCCATTTCCTCTTGTTCTGTCATCTGGTACTAGGGAGAAGAGTCCGACCCCCATCTCTCTACAACCTCCTTTCAGGTAGTTGTAGAGAGCGAGAAGGTCTCCCCTCAGCCTCCTTTTCTCCAGGCTAAACATCCCCAGTTCCCTCAGCCACTCCTCATAGGACTTGTGCTCTAGACCCTTCACCAGCTTCGTTGCCCTTCTCTGGACACGCTCCAGCATTTCAATGTCTTTCTTGTAGTGAGAGGCCCAAAACTGAACCCAGTACTCGAGGTGCGGCCTCACCAGGGCCGAGTACAGGGGGACGATCACTTCCCTAGTCCTGCTGGCCACACTAGTTCTAATACGAGCCAGGATGCTATTGGCCTTCTTGGCCACCTGGGCACACTGCTGGCTCATACTCAGCCGGCTGTCGACCAACACCCCCTGGTGTCCTTTTCTGCCAGGCAACTTTCCAGCCACTCCTCCTCAAGCCTGTAGCGTTGCCTGGGGTTGTTGTGACCCAAGTGCATGACCCGGCACTGAGCCTTGTTGATGGTCATACAGTTGGCCTCGGCCCATTGATCCAGCCTGTCCAGATCCCTCTGAAGAGCCTTTGCCCCTTCTTATTTTCTCCCTGCATAGCCTCACAATATCTTTGTAGTCCTCCTGAGTAGCCTGCCCCTTCTTCCAAAGGTCATAAACTGTTTTTTTTCCCTGAGTTCTAGCCAAAGCTCTCTGTTCAGCCAGGCCAGTCTTCTTCCCCAACGGTTCATCTTTCGGCACATGGGGATGGCCTGTTCCTGTGCCTTTAAGATTTCCTTCTTGAAGAATGTCCAGCCTTCCTGGACTCCTTTGCCCTTCAGAGCTGCCTCCGAAGGGACTCTGTCAACCAGTCTCCTAAGCAGCCCAAAGTCTGACCTCCGGAAGTCCAAGGTAGCAGTTCTGCTGACCCCACTCCTTACTTCTCCAAGAATCAAAACCTATCATTTTGTGATCACTATGCCCAAAATGGCCTCCTGCCATCACATCACCCACAAGTCCTTCTCTGTTCGCAAACAACAGTGGGGCACCTTCCCTAGTTGGCTCCCTCACCAGCTGTGTGAGGAAGTTCTCTTCCACACACTCCAGGAACCTCCTAGACTGGTTCCTCTCTGCTGCATTGTATTTCCAGCAGACATCTGGTAAGTTGAAGTCCCCCATGAGAACAAGGGCTAATGATTGTGAGACTTCTCCCAGCTGCTTATAGAATATTTCACCTGCCTCTTCATCCTGGTTGAGTGGTCTATAACAGACTCCCACCATGGTATATCTGCCTTGTTGGCCTTCCCCCTGATTCTTGCCCATAAACACTTGACCCTTTCATCACCATCGTGAAGCTCTAGACAATCAAAACACTCCCTAACACACAGGGCTACCCCACCGCCTCTCCTTCCTTGTCTGTCCCTTCTGAAGAGTTTAGAGCCATCCATTGCAGCACTCCAGTTGTGTGAGTCATCCCACCATGTTTCCATGATGGCAACTATATCATAGTTTTCCAGTTACACAATGGCTTCCAGCTCCTCCTGTTTGTTGCCCATGCTGCGTGCGTTGGTGTAGATGCACTTCAGCTGGGCTGTCAACTCTGCCACATTTTTGGGGGAGAAGCCTGAATTCTCAGGCACTTCCGTGGTTTCTAACACATCAATAACCCTTGTGTCTTTGCTGCTGTATGGATCTCCATCCCCGACCTCCGCTGAGACGGCAGACCAAAGGACCTCACTAGCACATCATCCCCCAAACATTGGTGTGCCACTCCCAGGCTTATCCCTAGCGAGCCTGGTTTTATCCCTTTCCCCCTTCAAATCTAGTTTAAAGCTCTTTCGATGAGCCGTAACTCCAGTGCAAAGATCCTTTTCCCCCTTTGAGACAGGTGTACCCCGTCTGTTGCCAGCAGGCCTGGGGTCATGTAAACCGACCCATGATCAAAAATCCCAAATTCTGCCAGTGACACCAGTCACGGAGCCAGGTCTTGATCTGCTGGGTCTTCCTGTTTCTTCCCTCATCATTCCCTGCAACTGGAAGGATAGAAGAGAACACGACTTGTGCTCCTGATCCCTTAACCAGTTGTCCCAAGGCCCTGAAGTCTCTCTTGATCGCCCTCGGACTTCTTGTTGCAACTTCATCGCTGCCTACCTGAAAAAGTAATAATGGATAATAATCCAAGAGCCGTACCAGGGTAGGAAGCTTTCTTGTCACATCTTTGACCCAGGCCCCAGGGAGGCAGCAGACTTCCCTAAGAAGTGGGTCTGGTCGGCATATTGGGCCTTCTGTTCCCCTCAGAAGAGAGTCTCCTATGACAATGACCTGTCTTTTTTTCTTTATGGAAGTGGTTCTGACACAGGGCATAGGCCGACTTAACCTCGGCGACACCTCCAAGCTGGATGAACCATCGTCCTCGTCATTGTTCGGTTCCACTGGCAGAGCCTTGTACCTGTCGTGCAAGGGCCCCTAGGAGGGTAGAGGAGTCATGGAGCTGATGTACCTGCTGCGTCGGGCAGGAACTTGTCGCCATTACCCCCTGTCCCTTATGTCACTGTGTTCAGCCAGGCAGAGAGAGGACAGGGAATCCTCCGTGTCATGTGTCCTGGCTGCCTGTCAGGCCTGTCCCAGGGAAGGTGGGGTGCGGTTCCAGTCGTCTCTCTCCCTCTCGCACTCCCTGACACTCCTCAGCCTGCTCCCCTCCTCCCGGAGCTCTGTCCCTGAGCGGAGGAGCTCCTCTCCCTGGGCGCACCTCCCACGGGTGTGCTCGCTGCTGCCGGCCGGTGCTGGCGTCAGAGCAGGGCTCACCCTGCAGCCCCACACCCGGGTGGCAGCATGTTCCCACCGCGGCTCTGCCTGGGAAGCTGCGTCAGTCGCGGCGGGTGCAGAGCTTAGAGAGGCCATGGCTTTCTGCCGGGTGGATGCCATTGCTCCCTGGTCGAGCCAGCAGGGCTTCAGCGCCCTTCCTGCGCAAACTGCCACGCCACACCCTGGTCAGTAGAGCTCCCTAGCCATTTCTTTTATAGGTGTGGGAGCTTGGCCGCTGTTGCTCCTGGCCCCACCGAGGTCTCCTCAGCCACTGTCGCATGAGCTGTGGGCTCCTGGTGGGTCTCTCCACTCCCCTGAGGTTCCCCCGGTTCAGGAAACCCCCCTGTCACCGTGCTAGAGCCCTCCGCTGCTGATCGTGCTGGCGCTGGGGCTGCTCGGCTCGGCGACTGAAGGGGAGTGTCTTTACTGCAGAGCACTTAATAGCTCTGCTATGATAGATAGCTGATGAGCACATGTCAGAGCATCGTGACTAGGACCCAACCATAACTGATATGTGCTTGTTGTTTAAAAGAAGCAAGTAGTTAATGACTACCATAGTTAATTATGATAATTACTGTTCTCTCTGGAGTGCCTTCCACTTAAGAATCTCCACAAGCTTTTTCTGCACTGGTTTAATTGATGGCCCTGTTCTGTGAGGTACATGACATCTATGACCATGGGCAAGTCACTTAGCAGCCCTTTAAATTCCACATTAATAGAATGAGGTTAATGAGAACATCCTGTTTCACCAGCAGGAGGATACTATTCCAGATTATGGGATGTTCAACTTAGAAGAAGCTGGAGACCATATAAATATCTAAGTAAAGAGACCCATGGAGGAAACACAGGTAGAGGGAAGCACCAGAGCTAGAAGCTTAACTGTCCTCCACACTTGCTGTCATACCACACCGGTAGCATACCAGCTTGAGGCACCCCGGAGGCAAAGTGGATCTGGAGACTGGCTGTGGGCAAGCTTTCCACAGATATGTTTCTGGTAAATGCATTCAGGCTAACTAGCCATTAAGACTAAACACAAGCTTTGGTTTAGATTTTTGTTTTCTCAAGCTATCCAACCCAAAATGGGCTTCCCGGTTGTTTCCTTAGTAACCAGTCCATATGTCAGGAACATATTTAAGATTATTATGTATGAGGTAAACAACTCCAGATTAAAACAGGTTCAAACAGTAGCCCATATCTACCTGATTTAGGGAAGAAAGCCACAGAATTTCCTCCATTTCTATTAATTCTTTTACATACACGGGAGGAAGTGTCTCTGGACTAGAAATCATGAAACTATCAGCTCTGCTGTGGATTTATTGTCTGGGTAGAGAACAAAGCAATTACAGTTAAGGGAATGGTATGAAAAATAACTGCTGCTGAATATTTCTTTCCAATTTTAATCAATGTTAGACATAACGGTGGAAAAGTTAGTGTTTATATTTAATGTCTAAGTTCATAACTCTGCCAATTATAAAGTTCTTTTCAGGTAAAAGCATTGATAGGGAGCACATTTCACATGCAGAATGCCTGGCTAAGAAGAGTTTCATTTGCAGACAAATATTCATGCCTGATCTTTCATGCCCTTGAATATGCAGGGAATGGAAACAGCATCACGTTACTTCTCCAACTAGGTGGAAATAACACAGCCCTAATGTTGAATCAATTCACAGAATAAACCCCGTGAATAGCTGCTGAGGAAATCAATATGAGGAAATAGTGAACTGAACATCTATTCTGCAAATAGTCACAAAAAGAAAAAATAGATTGTGACTGTCCTGGTTTTGGTATCCCTGAAAAGTCTGGGCCTAAAAGCCAGTTGGGTGCCCAGTTCCCATCTAGATTAACAAATTCATTGAGAATGAAGTGGGGAGGTTGTGGAGAGAGAAACAAAGGAAAGAAATTGAAATAAAAGAAGGGGGGTGATGGAGGGAAGCTGGGCAGTTACAGATAAGCAGTAGCACGGATAGGTGAGGTGAGAAAAGTATCAAATGACGGAACTGTTCAAAAGAGGAAGGAGTAGAAAGAGGAAGTGGGATGGGGTTAAAGGCAGCAGGTAGAGAAAAAGTTCAACGTTTTGCTTTCTGATACAAGATGGGAGTACCAGCAGGGAGTACCCTGTAAGAGGAAAGACTGCCAGATGAAGAGGACAAGACCTCTGAGAAGGTGGAAGGAGAAAGATACCAGAAATAGAGCCAGATGTGACCATTGGATTTGATGTCCTATATAGCACAGCCCTTAAATTTCACTCTGCTGCCCTCTCCCTTTTTGACAAATGGCAGAGTTCCCTGAAGTGATGCCATCTTAAAGACTCGAAGAGTTGGAAAATGATCTTGGACAGCTGTGATCTTGTCCATGGTAGAGGAAGGATTCCAGGGACAGCATGACCAAAAGAGAGGGACAGGAGGAGGGTAGTTGCAAGGAGTGAGAGTACACAGAGGTTATGGGAGGGGAGGGTCAGAAAAGAGAGAAATGTTAAAGATGAGGAAGAAAAAAAGAGTGTAAATAAAGCTTTATGCTGGTGAGAGGAGGGAGGAATGGGCTGGAGAAGGAGAGAAGGAGGAGATAACTGTTCTAATGTGGATTAGGATGACATCAGAAAAACTGTGTGTGCATTGATGCTGACATAGCAACCAGTTTGCCCAGGCTAGAAATAGATAATTGATACCATCCTTTGGGAGCTGCCATTCATCAAAGCCCTTTAGTATAACCCTAGAAACCACCAGTTTCTCCTTGCCGTTAATTTGTTTTAATGGAACACTTTTCCTGCCTCTTCCTGTATTTTTTAGCAACTCCTTGCAACCTTTTTTTATCCTCAGCACTTTAAGCAAGTGATAAGCTGCTGGTAACCTTGTTTGCAATTTGCAGTTCATTAGAAGTTCAGTCGGAGGCAAGGGCAGCACTTGTGTGCAGGGTGAATTATTGGGCAGATGTGTTTGGTCTGAGCCTTGTCTTTGCCAGCCACTTATAGGTGCCACCTAATCCTTATCAGTCAGCACTCACTGGGATTTCTTGCTCTGCAACTCCGGTGACAGTGGTGACAACCATCAAAATGGGGAAAAAAACCAAGTATTAGCTGCACAAAAAGCACAAAGTTAAACACAACGTCACTGAGAAAAACAAGGGGCAGGATAAGATGAGGCAGGAACAAGACAAGTGAGCATTGAGGATGCACTTGCCACACCCATCGGTTGCCACCAAATGGCAGGTTGCCAGACTGAGTCCCACCTCCCTTGTTTCACACTCACCAAAATGCCACTTAATGAAGGTGATGATTTTGAGTGCTCCAGTTCTTCTCTCTGACCTGCAAACTGTTCAGTGCCAGGAGGCCTGGGGACCCAGGACTGTGCCCCTCTTCCCTAGAGTAGAGCATGAACCACACACCCAATCCTGCAGTTGGGCTGGGAAAGAAAAATGGAGGTGGATGAGCAATAAGGTTAAGAGATTTATATTTGAAAACACAGGGAAGCCCATCTCCACTGGGTACAGTGCCCTAATCATATATACAGTGCCCTAATTGTATATACAGTGCAATGCGACTCCAGGCAGAAGTCTAACACCCTTCTCAGCCTTTCTGGTTTCCACTGTTGTTCCCCAAGCACCTTTAAGCACTGCAAGGAGGCTCAAAAGGGTGCCAGAAGGAACAGGGGCAGCTCCCACATACTCCGAAGGAGATGCAGGATTTGAGCATGTCACGTGGGAAATGTCCTCCAACGCAGAATTTCTAGAAAAGCTGTGGCTCAGCACTACAATTCTTTATCTGTAACCTCTGCTCTCACCTGGCAAAGGAGAAAGTTAACTCCCCAGTCCATATGGTCAGAGCCCTTCTGCATTTTATTTGCCTATGTCTTCTTCCCCTGTTACAGTATTTCAATGATCTCCAAGGTTCTTGCCCAGATCTTAGCCAGGATCTCTTCTGATGAAGTTTCACAATGTAATTTCTGCTTTACAGTCCAAGACTGGTCCCTTAAGGGCAGTTTCTGAGTGTTTGTGCTCTTGTTCATCTTTGTGCAGGTCCAGAGCTTTATGCCGACACAGAGGCTTCCTGTGCTTATACATAGATCGGTGCTGGGGACTGCATCTTTGTACATTGAACCGGTAAGATCTGAAATAAAGTTAATAATCTGGGAAGTGACAACTTTTTCTCCCACTGCTGCTCAGTATGTTCATGCAAGAGATGTACCAAAGAAACCTAAGTATGCCCTATATTGCCAGCTGTTGCGTGCTTTGGAGTCTTGTATCTCCACAATTTGCTCTTCTTTTTTCTTTAATCTGCTGGACAGAGGTAATGAAGATTTAAGTACTACGTGTAAACCCATCCGTTCTGGCGGGGTGGCTGGAGTTGCGCAGAGCCGCAGAGCTGCAGAGCTGAGGATCGTTGTAATCAGCTTGATGGGTGGTTCTGCCTGTGGCCAAATGGATTCCATATGTGAGATCGTCTGTCATGCAGAAGGCACCGTCATTAGCTCCCTTTCTAAGAAGTCCTTCTGCTCTCCTAGATGAAATACACTGTCACTTACCCCAGCATGTTGACGTGCCGTGATGGTATCAGTATGGAGCGAGCTCTTCTTTGGTAACTTTCACAATTACAACACCCCTGTTCATTTTTTGGGGACTTCAGACAGATAATGTTGCTATTGCGTTAATTTTATTCTTGACGCATTTTTGAGCCTCTGCATGAAGATGATTCCAGTGTCCAGATACCTTTGAGAAACATCATCTTGAGTGAGGAGAGTAGTCTGGATTGAAGATGTGCCATACCTGGGCTTTTAATTTTAGGCTTCCACCATTAACCGAAGAGCAACAAGCTGCCACTCTGCATGTCTGTGTAACATGCTGGGCAATCAATCTATTGCAGCCAACATCTTCATCCTCATTTCTCTTTTTATAAGGAAGGCAGGTTCTCGTGCCCAGAGTTCCTCAGAGAATCTTGTATGACAGTGGGCAGGGTAGCTGCGGAAAGGGAGAACGTAAACTGCTCTCCATGTCCCCTGGGGGTGGGTCAGCTGTAAGGAGTTGAAACTGAAACAGAAGAGTTAAGTCAGAGATGACAGAAACCTGTTTGATAGAGGAGAGGACAGTGGATAGATGCCTAGGAAGACTGTAGACCTCTAGCACTGGCAGTTTGTTCAATCTGTTTCTCATCTCCCAGGAATTAGTTGGACGCTAGCTCATCTGGACTTTTTACCAGCCAGTTTTTCAACTCTGCTTTCTGCTGTTATGTAGCAGCAGATGTTCAGATTCTGAATATTTTCCAAAGCTACCCAATTATTGTTAGGTATAATTAACACCAGAATCCTTAATCCATAAGTCTGCTTTAGATTGGACCCAGTCCTATTCTGTGTTTACAAAATAAAACCTCAATATGAAAATCACTTCTTTGAAAAGAAAGAAGCAATCGTAGCTGCCAGTCTCTCCCGGTAAGGTAGAGAAATACTTGTAGAATACAGAAAGCAAGGAATATTACTAGAACATGTAATTGTTTGCAATAACAGTAGCACAACTGAACACTTACAAACTCTCCAAATTTATTAGTGCTGAATTAATTACCTAGCCATATATCTAAACTCAAATGTTCAGGAAAGTGATTAATATTACTCAGAACTACCAGTTTATGGATCATTGTCTGGAATCAGGTTGTAGTAGTTCAACAAGATCCACGTTTCCTGTGGTTGACAATGGATTATTCACATAGGATGTGCGGCATAATTGAGTTAAGGTTATGGACGCAAACATACTGTCTGGAATTTGCCCAATCTGAGTCACATAGTTTGGTAAAGATAAAGTTGCATAATTAGGGGGTATTTTTATGCACTTGCACAAAACAAACACTATGGTCATGTGTTCTGAAGAACAATGTGATAGGAATAGTCTTGGTTCATACTAGGATCTGGTTAAATAAATTAGAAGGACAGTGCAGTGTTTGGGAGGTTTCAGTTATAAAGCTATTTCAAGAAACCCATGAGGATTTCACTAAACTCTGCAGCTGCAATGTGTGCAGGCAAACAGGATGCTGTTCTATCACCAAAGGAATAACAAACAATTCCAAAAGAGGGGGTAATTTAGTTAAATATAGCACTTGAAATAATATACTAAGAATTCACGTCTTTTGTGGTCATTCTACCTTTTTTATGCAGTGGATAGCAGCAAAATCCTCAAACTGCTAGTGACTGCAAATGGTGTTCCTGTAAGAGAAGAAACAAACATTTGGAGATAACAGGCCTAAGGACAGCGAGGTGAGCACAGGCTCTAGGAAATAAGATAAAAAGAAAAAGCACCCGAATGTCTGAGATCATTGCTTTGTCTGCTTCCTAGGCCAGATCCTTGAGGTCTTAAATGCACAGCAACGCTGAGAAAAATGTGCGATACTCTAACCACTGTGAAGGTGTTGATGGTCAGTGCATGAGCTTGTTCCCTGATTTAGTGCAGCCTGAGGACCAGTCTCTGTTGTCTCTAAGAATCCTTCTCTGACATCAGCCAAAGTAGATGCTTCAGGAAGAGGGTAAGAATCGGACAAAGCAGACTCCCAGTTTGCAATCATTTGCAGTTCAGGGACTTCCTGAAAAGGTGGGCTCGGTGTATTAATAACCCTCAATCTCTCTCTCTTCCTTGAGGAGGCTGCTTGAAGGGATGCTTTTGAAGCCACATCAGCTTTCAGTTCCCACAACACGCTGTGGCAGGAAGTTCCAAAGTTTAACTACAGGCATGAAGAGTCACTTCCTTCCGTTTGCTTTGAGCTTGTCCTCTCCTACTTAAAATTGCTGCTTCCTTATTCCTTTATTGGAAAATGCCATGAAAAATCACTCTCTTCACCTTCTCCGTGATGTTCATGATATTATAGATTTATCCTGGTTATCTCTTAGACTGAAGAGGTGAACCTACTTAGTTCTTCCTTATATTGAGTAGTTCCATACTCCTATGATCTTTGTTGTTCTCATCTGAATCTTTTTAGCTCTATTGTTTCCTTTTTAAGTGAGAGGACCAGAGCTGCAGAGAGGATTCAAGCTAGAAGAGCCATAGATTTATACAGTTGCGTAACGACATTCTCTATTTTGTTCTCTGTCCCTTTCCTAGTGATTCCTAACGTTTGATTTGCTTTATTGACTGCTACTAAATGCTTAGCTGATGTTTTCATGGAACTATCTATTAGAGCCGCAAGTTTTCACTCCTGGCCAGTAGTGGCCAGCTCAGGGTCACATGTGAGCTGAGGGCTGCTTTTCCCCTTGTGCATCATTTCACTGTCCAGTCACTGAGATCCTGCAATTCTTCGCAGTCTATCCTTATCTTGAATACCCAGAGTGATTTTGTATCATGACTAAACCTTGTCACTTCACTGTTCACTCCTTTTCAGCTCACGTATGAGTTTGCTGAGCTAACAGCACATATCTCCAGGGGACACCACTGCTGATCAACCTCTACCGCAAGACCTGACCATGAGCTCCCACTCTGTTTCCTAGGTTTTTTATTCATTCCTTTTTTATTCATCCAGGAACCTTCCCATTTACGCCTTGACTTTCCTTAAAAGCTTTTGGTGAGAGACGCTGTCTGCAGCTCTCAGGAAATAAAAGCCGGTTATATCAACAGGATATCCTTTATCCAAAGGCTTGTTGACACCTTCAGAGAACTCCAGTGGGACCATATGGCAGGACTTCCCTTTATAAAAGCCATGCTGACTCTTCCACAGCACATCACATTTACCCATGTGTCCCCTAATTCCAGTTGTTTTCACTAGTTTCTACAAAGCAGCAGTACAGTACCAATCTGCACTTAGCTTCTTACGCTGCTGGAAGAGCTGAGACCTCACGTTAACCTGAAAGGCTAGGACAAAGGCACTCCCAATGGATCTGTATTTTCCAGACCGCAACTTTCAGGTGCTGGAAGAGCAGGAGTTGGGATATTTTTCCCAGAATTTCCTCTTAGTGTTTATTGTTGTTTTCGGTCAGATATACAAGCGAGTGCATCACACTCAGAGAGCGGCATCATTTCCCCGTGTCAGGATTCCTCTACCAAAATGTTACAAGCAAAATTCCCTGCTGCGGTCAGTCCTCTCCGCATTGTCAGAACTGCAAGATGAGCACTCGCCTCCCTTCGGGTACGTCTCCAAGGGGCAGGACATGCCTCTTTCTCACCGTGTCCCCTAAAAACTTGGGTGCGGGAGTCCTGCCAAATGAGGGGAGGAAGCACCAGACAGGTTAGTTGCTGCCAGCCACCAGTTGCAGTCAGTCCCCAAGGGAAAGCGGTTATTTAGCATGTGCTGAAGTGATTCTGTGCGGTGAATCAGGAACACGTTTATAGCTCCCAGACAGCCAAACCTCCCCCTCCCTTTTAAGAGGGAAGTTCATGCAGGCAACAATCTGGCTTCTTCGAATAAGCCAATGTGACTTATTTCCTGATCATCTCAATGATGATTTTTGGTTTTGAGGGTGCAGATTCCTCAATCAATTTATCTGCACTGATTGCCTGGGAAAGCGGAGGACAGGCTAAATCATCTAACCGCTCTCACACTGCTCTTCTTCTTGGGGTGGTGGGGTTATGACTTCTTCTTTAAATTCTGGAAAATACTGAAAGCAAAATAAATGATGGAAAAAGAGCAGCTGCTAAACAGCTCAAGAAGGGCCTTGTGATCATTTCCTTAAAAATAAACCACCAAAAGGTAAACAAGCATGCTTCCTGCTCATGAGGAGTACATTTCATCCTTTTCTAGGTTTTAACAACTTTTGAATTAAGTGAAACACCAGCACTTTTGAGACTTGCATTGACTGCAGAGATCTTTCTGGAGCCCTGAGCTACCCCAAGGAAGGTATTGCTTCGACTCTTTTCACAAAACCCATTCCCATACATTGCACTGGGCTCACAGCACAAAGCTGACCTCTCTGGGAAGCTTGAAGAGGTGTAAAGGTTTTAGCAGACACCGGTAGGAATCCGCTGTCACGCTGCAGAGTGACTCATGTTACAGACGACTGCTGGCAGGAACACAGATGTGCAGGAAGCAAACCTTCGTCAGGCTGAGTAATTCAGGTGAGCCCAAGCGTGACACCTGAAGGCACGTACGTTCTGGGTGTGATGCGTCAGGTTGTGTAACCTGGTGTGTCCTTATATACACGACCTCAGGGGTCTATATTATGGCTTCCCAGTACTTTGAATGTGAACCACACTGTCCCCTGTCATGAAGAAGAGCTTCCACTTGCCTGCACCAAGGGAAGCATGGCGTGCTTGCCTGCCATGCCTCCTGCCTCTCTCCCAGCAGCCCTGGGATGCTCTCAGATTACCAAATCAAGAAGCCTCTGGTTTTTTTCAGAAGGTTCCTGACATCCCCTGCTGTGAGGGAAGACGGGACCTGTAGGCTGGCAGACCTCAGGATTCACTTTACTCTGCTGCTTATCTCACTCCCTTAGGATGGGCAGAGGTAGTCTAAATCCCATCTGATTTACAGGACTTTAGTAAGGAGTGTCCATATCCTGTAGGATGTTTTGAACACAAGGCTCTGACATGTTTTAATTCAACCCCTTCCCAATACATCAAGTAAAGAAGGGACCATGAAGGGAAAATAAAGAACTTTTAGGAAAATCTTAAACAAAACCCCAAGCCTTATGAATTCAGAAGACCAAGATCCACCTGCACGAATAAAATAAGTCATTTCCATGCATTTTTTGGAATAAATGGAAAAGCCATTAAAATAACACAGACCACAGTCTAAAATACCAGTACAGGCACAGAATAGCTGCCATGCAAATGCCACAATAAATGGTCATGGAATGTGAAATGCGAGTTGTCAGCAAAGTTGCACCTTCATTGAAAACAATGGTACAAAATCTCCTTTTGCTAATTTATTTGTACTCTACCTCCAGAGAAACAGGAGTAATGCAAAGTCTTTAGTCTTTTCTAGGCACTCTTCTCAAACAATCATCCCAAAGTTAGTATAAAGGTACCAGTTATAAAGTGACACCTAAGAGAAACCGGTGCCTTGCCTGTTTGTTCCAGAAGAAGATGCCCATGCAGGACAACTTCCCCCCAAATGCCCTAGAAGAACTTTCCAGTAGGTAAAAACCTAGGTAGTTTTGATAAGGAGCTTGATAAATGAACGAACTGCCTTGTAAATCGTGACTGTCCTACTTAGGAGAATATTGGATTAATTTGGTTTCCAATTTTAGACTTTTATACCCCTGTGTTACTCAGTTTATGCTGGACCTGTACAAAGCATACATTGAATGCACCAGCATATTGACAGCGAAGGAGAAAGGTGAATTTGAAATATGGCTGCTATGATGATCTCCTGTGCCCAGCCTGCTCTGTTCTTCTGGATATCTGAGATAAATTCCAATATGCAGAACAGTTTCTCCTCTTTGCAGTGCAAAGAGCTGTCCTTGTTCACTCATGCATGGAAATCTACCCTGAAAGCCAGAGGCAGCAAAGGAAGTTCTCCTATGGAAAACTCACAGTGTTGTCTTAAGATCCCATCTTCTGTCCAGCTGCAGGGATGGTTGTACATCTATGGGAGCAGTGCAGAGATGAAAACAAGCGGCCATATGAAAACAAGCAGGAATAGCAGGGGATGGATGGAAAATCCTGGAGCTGCCACTTATATCCCTGTATCATCAAGCTGTGATTCATCTCAGTTACACAGGGTTTGCTCTAGGAAAATCTGGAATGTACTGAGCGCCACTGACTCTCCTCGCAAACCTTGTACAGCTGTACACGATGAAGAATACATGAACTGCAATCACTTGGTCTCCACTTGCTTCCAGCTCATGTTTGCTACTTTTTGCCTTTTGCTCAGTTCACAGTGAGGAATGTTCATATAAACACAAATTTGAAGGAAATGCCTAGGGAGTAGCTGCCTGCTATGGAAATGCATGTGGAGGTCATTTGTGAATATCCGCAAAGGAGAGCTAGTTCAGGATTAACTTCTCCAGCCAGAGAAGATAAACTTGACTTGTGATTCATGTGTCCAGTCAAAACTGACAGCACAGTTCAGTTTAACCCATCTGCCATGAGCTGCTAATGGATAATTGATAAGCCATGACTTACTGGAAAAAAAAAAAGTTATGTGAGAAATACAAAATATATGTGATAATAATAATAACCTGCTCTGTTAGCTCCTGAAGAAGAAAAGAGATTGCATTTATTGAACAAATTTCAATATATCACTTCTCACACCGGTACTGAAGGGCAGCCGTTACAGGATACGCAGCTCCATAGGGGTCTGGGTAACTGTGATTTTTTTATTACACAGTGGAGCCAACCTACCTCTAACCACTGCCAAGAAGGATGTCCGGCTCCCTGATGCTGTCTCTGACCCTGGCATGCATCCTGCAACTTCCATTTCACTGCACCGCTATGTCCCTGACCCACGCTGTGCCAGTCCAGGGAGCTAAACCAGCATGGAGCCCTCCAGTTTTTATGCCACAGAAGGGTTTTTACTGGTGTAGTTCCCAGCACCAGCATGCAGCAGGATCAGTACAACGGACGTAGTGGAAATGTGCAGCCTGGTGAGCCTGACCATCCTTTCCAACAATAGCTATCCATTAATGAGGATCAAAAATATGATAAAATCTCATTCTCAGCCTCGTAATACCACCATGCCATGCAGAGAACAGCAGTGGCTGCCAGGGAAGAAGCAAAGGGCTGTAAGGGGAAGAAACATGCAGTCATGAATGACGGTGAGAATTAATTTCTGCCATAAAATATGGCTCATAATACAAAATGTCTGAGAACCATCTCGAAACCTTGTCCTCTAGCAGTTAATTTTAAAAGTATTAGTTATGGCTTAACATCACCTGAAAGTACGTGAATGCCTCGCAGCACAGACTGACGGGCAGAGAGCTGCAGACCTCGGGAACTTGCAATCTAATTAACGCTTGACAGCACAAGGGCCACCGTCGATAAAAGAGAAATAGAGGGGCACCAGGTGAAGCTCCTGATTGCAACAAGTACCAGCTTGTGGCTTAGTCATGGGCACAATGTAGTGGTTTGCTAGACAGGGAGGAGGGAGAGCCTCCAACATCTGGCAGTGAGGGGATCAGGGGAATATCTGTCCGATGCTGTTTTAAAGTTTTGTGGAAGTTTTTCCTATTGATTCACCCCATGGAGACATGTGGGGAAAGGGCAGTTGTTAGGGAGGAATCTGAAGGAAAAGGGGCTGTGGTCCTCTCCCCGCTCTCAGCAAGGCCTTGCACTGCTGCTGGCGTTGATGCAGAAAGCAAGCGTAACGAATTAGCGTGCAGAAGTAGGGGGTGACAGGGACACATCTGCTGCCTGAAAAAGTGACCTGGAGGGACAGGGAGGGATGGTGAGCAGCTGGATGTGTGAGCATGTATCATATCGATTAGTGAACAGGCTCCTATAACTGTCAGAGTTACACGCGGTGTCAATACAAGTTATGGAGAGGCACTTCAATTAAGAGAAAAACCAACAACAAAAAGACCTTTCTGGTTTTTAGAAACACTGGCAGAAGAGGGTTATTTCTAAATTGCTGCCCACACTGAGTCATATTGTTCACGTAAATTAGCTTGGCCTGAAACAGAAAGTTCAGGAGCTGCCGATGGCAAAGCCAGCCACAGGTATGAGCTCATGAGAGGTTGCCAGTCCCGTGGAGTTAGGCTGGTCCCATCACGGATGGGAAAGGTCTAAAGAAAAGCCAGGGTGTGGGAAGAAGGTGCATTGGTTGACCTGCTTCCATCTGACACGGTGCTGAGCCAGGGGCTTTGCGTGATGATAAAGAACATCTCTGGGGGAGCAACGTGGCCTAATCATATATATATAACAGACATTGTGCGTCCTTTAAAGGCTGCATCTCCCTCCGCAGCCTGCTGGATCAATGGTGTTATTCTGCTCCAAGCGGTACAGCAGGAGACCACTTGATGCAGATACACTTTTACATTCAAGTCATCCCACAAAACAGGAGGCTTGCTGTCATTTCCAGAGATGACACTGAAATTCCATTAAACCCCCTAACCCATGCTTGAAGAGAAACTATTCAGGTTTCTCCTGTCTACCATTACGGATTAGTGTTAGGCATAATCATTGCTTCACACTTGCATCTCTCCGCTTATACAGCATTCCCAAAGTATATGTGTTTTTCATAGTCACCCAGCCTGTGTTCATCCATTTTGGCTCTTAAGTAAGCTGTTATATACTGACATCCTCTAAACTGAACCCAGAAGTGTTTACTGGACTGAAAAAGACATCACCAGATGGCTCCAATATCAGCCTAGAAGGATTTCTGTTCTTCAACAGGCGCTAAATGTGTCTGAAAAATCAGCAGGCTGTAGAGCGTCTGCATAGTCAAATCACCTCTAAGAGGCTTTGTAATTGTGTTCAGTTCTGCCGTGCTGGAAAATGAGGATAATAAGCTCAATGTATTACACTTAAACTGGGGCTAGGCTCCATGTATAGTGGTAATAAGAAATATAGGCTGAGGTTTTAAAAGGCAGCTAGTGGGGCTCAGCACTTTGCTCAGTGGAAAAGGAGATGCCAAGCTACCTTAGTTCACTTGAGAGTCATGGCCATGAACTCATAAGGTTCCAGAAGTCCCCAGTGATGGGGGATCACCTATTTCAGATGGTGTGAAAGGGCTCAGTTCTGAGAAGTCAAGTCTTATGGCCTCTCTAAAAATCAGGCTCACGTAGTGATCTTAGGGTGAGAATCTAACAAACTACACACACAGAATCTGTAGGCATTTTTTGGACATTCAGATCAAAAACTGCTATTTTGTCATTAGCTTTAAGGCTACAATATTCTTTCTGATACTGAAGCTTTACTAATCATTAAGGTATTTAGTTTTGTCTTGCTTTACCTCACTTCTGTTTCTAGCTTTCATCTTCTGGCTCTGTGCACATGAATTACGCTGAGGAGTTTCCTAACAGTTGGCCATACTAGCTACTGAAAAGTCTTGAACACATTTCCATGAACATCTTCTCTGTGTATCAAGTTCTTTTTGACAAAACCTAAAAAAGACCTGGCCTTTTACTATCTTTTGCCTTTTTTTACTGCACTGGGGATGGTGCGCTGGGTGCATAAGTCAGTAGTAGATAAGTCAGTGAGTAGATAAGTCACTCCACCGGGTTTCACTTTAAAGGAGTACTTTCCCTTTATGCCGTAGGCTGGCAAACACTTTTTCTAGCTACTATGCCAGTTCAAGCAATCCCAACATCTCGTGCTGCTCACTCAGTTGTGCCAGTACAACTTTGCATGGGCTGCCCAATAAATCCTGCAGGGATCGATCTGGGATAATAATAACCTGACCAAACATGACTCCCTTTTTTTCTTAAAGCCCTTTTAACCCTTATTGAGTCTACGTAGCTCAGCGCCACCACTGAAAAATTGCACGCCAGACTGCACCAAAAGCAAAAGGGAATAAATTTGAAAGTTGATTTCAAATTACTTTTGGAGTCAACCAACCGCATCATTGTATGGAAATTCAATGCAAAGTCTAATGTACTCATTTATCATCAAGCTCAGATCAGGGAATGTACAGCCCCACAAACTCTCACTCTGTAGTTGTAGCCAAGTTCCAGGCACTAAACAACCTATTTTTGTGTCAGAGCAAAGACTCACAAAACCTTCAGCAAAAATGGTCCCACCATGGATTCAAAAGCCCAGTGAAGGATGCTGAAGTCCTTCTGCAGTCCCTGGGGAGAGCAAGGCATTTTGTACAGACAACATGACACCACAAACACCAACCGGGGGGTTGGGTGGAATGAGCCAACGGGAAACACAAAGCACATGGCTGCACCAGAACATCTCCCCTCTGTACAACCCATGGGCTGCAAAATGGGCCCCTTCTGTCAGCCTGGCTTTCAAAGCCTTCTTCTGGGGCGCAGTGATGTGGGGAGGAGTGTGGTGTTCAACCCATCCTTAGCTGGTTTGTCACCCTAAGTGCCCTCTCTGGTCTTCAGTTAGGGACATTGAGAGGAATTTTGAAGAAGACTTTTCAGATCAGACAATGACACTTAGGATATGATTCATCTCACCTCACTTTAGCGTTCCACAAAATGCAGGGTTGGGATTCAATTGCCTATCTAGGTACTAGGCACCTCGTGCCACGTGGGATATTCTGTGTCACCCAAGGCCTCTATACAGGGCTGGCAGATGTGACACTGAACATACAGGAGACCTGCACATTCTGCAATGGCAGCCAGCATCGCTCTTGTCGCCTTTGTTAAGACAACTAAATGTCACTCAAGAAGTCTACATCTGAACTGATGGTCTGGGCACTCGTCATGGTTAGAAGAGGTCTAATCATCGGCATTAAGTGTAGGGTGTCATTCACCCAAACAAATGCAGGTGTCTTCTTTGGGAGATTAATTACACTCTGTGTTCAACTGACTGGTGCCTCTTACCCTACTGATTACAAAGGTGCCCTGGGTGAGTTCTCGGGACCCACACTGTAGATCCACATACAGTCAAATGAATCCCATGCCCAGGATTTTTCAGGGTGTGGTAGCTGCTTAGGCAGGGTTGGCTGGACTGCAACCGTACCAGGATCATTTCTTTAACCAAGAAGAATATGTTGGCTTGATCCTTTGGACCTTTCAGGTCACAGACTATCATCGCCTGTGAAGGCAATAAAAATGGATGTTTCTTGTAATGGTCTTCTTGACAAAGATCACTAAAAAGACAGTGCCTTCTTCTAAAATAGTTGATTGAATTGGTTTGCAAGTTACTGGGCCCAGTGTAGGACACTCTGAGGCCTTTGCTCCTTGGATGTCAGTGGAGAGGGTCATCTTGGCCCTGTATGACTATTGGTGGCTGTTACCTGACTGCTGCCAGCCCAGTCCTCCCGAAAAAACTACGATGTGGGCCACAGGAGGTCAGGGTTCCTCCTCACAACCTTCTCTGTGAGCTTCAGCAAAGCCTGCAGAGAAAGCCTGTGGTGCAGGAGCGACTTCTGACTCATGTCAGTCAAACTTTGGCAGTGGTGCTCTCCGTGGTTTTCACCTTTTCACATCTCCTTATATACTCATTTTCTCATCTGTACCATGTAGAACACTATGGAATTTCCCAATGCTCAGAAACTGTCTTTCCATCACAATTACCTGGAGTTGCACTCCAACCACTAGCTCTTAACTGAAAGGTTTCCAGCCCCTCAGCTTTCTGTTGCCCAACACTTCCTTCAAGCTAGTTGGACATTTCTATATAAACCAGACTGTAAGTCCCTGCCCAGAACAAGTTGACTATTATTACACAGCCTGCATCATTCTTTTGCTTGGCTCACTCAAGACAAATCAAATAAGTGGGTACTGCCTCGTGCTGCCTGCAACTTAAATTAGAAAGAACAGACCGCAAGAACAACTGCAGCGGTAGGAGAAGTGACTATAAATAAGGAAAGGAAAATGTTTCTCTTAGAAACCTTTGTTCCACAGAGGGAAATTGTAAAAGTAGTGCAGGATATTTTTGTTGCTGCTTTTTAATTTGAAATTTCATCTCTGGAAGCATTTACAGGCGTAGAGTGTTGTGCAATGTTTTTGCTGCAGTATGGTGATTGCTAAGATTAGCACAGTAACAGATCTTTTCAGAGTAAATTGCATATAATTAATAGGAAGCAGGAGGAAAAAGGAATAATTGTACTTTAATCTAAATGCAAGTTCAGTTCTCCCAGAAGGTGGAACTGGCGCTAAGGCCATGCTAAAGAGGAGCCCTCTCCGTTCCTTTCAGCTGGGTAATGAACAACAATTATGAGCAAATTCTCATTTCCAATTTGAGATGAGTTTTACCGAAGTGCAGGGATGTTCAGAGCTGGAATTTGTTTCAAGTCCTTCCTAGCAACATTGGAGATTATTGCTTTGTGCTTCTGGCTTGTCTCCCATCCAACGTCAAAACACGTTACAGACATTAAAACAATGTTTCCTTGTGAAGGAGCTATATAAAACCTATGGAACACAACTTACGTTTTGGCCTCTAAGGCAGGACTTCATTGGTAATCTAAACACGGCTTCAGTTCACCATTTCTGAAGTGAGGCCTCAATGTCCCCTGGAAGGAAAGAGCAATTCCTCTCCAGGTGGACACACAGAGATTAAGCTCCAGGACAAAAGCGCCTACACTCCACACAAGGTTTCTATATGTTACAAACCCTGTGACACCTCACAAGAGGGAATCCCACATCTCATTCCGACATGAGTAATTACGGCCTCCTCCCCAAACCCTTCTGGAGCTCATGGTCAGTAGGGGACCTGTGCTGAAGCCGCACGGCACATTGCACGATGAGCTCCCGGCTTCCATCCCACCGAAGCAACCAAATTTCCCAGCGGGTCGTTGTGTGTAGCAATAGGGAGGGACAAGTCCACACACCTGCTTCACTCAAAGCATTTCTCAGCTCTTCACTTCCCCACACAGACGTTCCTCCCTGAAGACATTGGAGCATCACAATATTGCCAGATGCACAGCTCAATAAAAGTACTGAAATAAAACACTGCATCCAAGGTTTCACTTAGCTGCTGTTATTAATCATTAGCAATAGCTATTGCTAATTAATGTCATTACACATCATGGCTATTCATCATAATCTGCTGATGCAAGACATATTGTCTTTCACAGAAAAGAAAGAGGAAAAAAAGCAAGCAAGCAATAACCAAACTTGAAAATTATGATGGGCAGTGTCTGCAAATTCACATGCAAACTTCATGCTAAAAGTAAGCCAACGTCCCTGCCCCAGTGGCTGCATCTCAGCTATGTTTAAGCAATGCCACTTGTCACAAAAACACACCACCAAACTGGGCATACAGCTTTAAAATATTATTTAGTATACAACGTCTTTTGATGATAGAAGCTCTTAACCATGTGGGAATGAGATGTCAATTAAACTAATTGTCTCTTCCATAGCGCTACACTGCTCCCCCCGCAAGAACACCCTCATGCTGCTATCTTTACATCAGGGTCTTTCAAAAAGAGTTAAACTGTTCAGTTCAAACACAAGCTGTTAGGCTGTATGCAAAAATCACCGAGAAAATGCCCATGACCTTTGTTAGGTAGAAGGTGCGATTAGCTGACCCTAAAGATCCTTTGGTCCATGAAGTCTACAAAATGCTACGGCGCAGCAAATTATTTGACATCGGAAGTGCTGGGTCATTAGGGCTTGTGTGTCATTAGGATTTAAACCCTCATTAATCCCTTTTTTTTTTCCCCTCATAAGGAAGGAAAGGGATATTTCCTTCGTTTTATATTTTAATCTCAAATGGAAATTTAAATGCAGGTGTCTGAAGGTGAAATGCAAGAGTGGAATCAATTCTGTAGCTCACAAAATTGATTTGCCCCAGACCTGAATTTGTAACATATCCCCTTAAGCAGGCAGTCGGGAGCTGCAAGCACTCCAGCACGCCTGCTGTCCCCGCGGCACAGGAGAGAGCTCGCATACAGCCGTCGGCTACCTGCCTTCATACGGATGAACGTGGACATTGCCGGCTCAGGAATGAAATCTGTAAGCAGGAAGTTATTGGCAGTGGTTGAAACAGAAATTCACTGCAATAGCAACCTCACAAAGGCACGGTGCAAAGACCAGGACATATCTGCTGGCGCTGGATCTGCAGACTCGGGGGTAACGGCGTGCCAAGGACAGTCGTATGGAGGAGAAGGTATCAGTCCTCTGAAACAAAAGTATTTCTGCCGCACGTTGAGATGGCCGCATCTCCATCTGCTACGGGAGAAAGGGCTGTTGGTCACAGTGGCGAGCTCATTAAAATGAGATCAATAGAGATTTAATCTAATGCTGAGGATTATTCGAAGTGGAATGCTCAATTAAGTGTGGAGGAAAAAAAAGTAACACATCAAATGAATTGCCAGCTGATTCCCCTGCTTTATTTGGAATTTAGCCCAATATCGAGGAGGGCTGATGATAAGCTAAGGCAGAACTGTGAAAAACAGCTGATGCTGGGGGGCAGGGGTCAGCAAACACAAGTTAAATGTGCCACATCATTACTCAAAAATTTTGCAGCAAGCTCCGCAGGTACGTAGCGTTTGGCTAGGATTATATACCTGCCAATTTCCACTTCTGTTCACACCGGTGGCTCTAAGAATATTCAAAAGCTGCTAAGGTGAGGATTTGCATAAATAGGATAGACCATGGCTCTTGGAAAATTGGAAGAGTTAAGTGCGATGAGTGTTACAAAACTTGCCTTTTCTTTGCAGTTCTTCTGTAACCCTGGCCATTTCTCCCTCCCTCCTCCTCCCCCAAAATCGAAACCGCTGCCGCCTCCCCAGCTCCCTCACCTCTCCAAGCAGCGGCCACACACAGGGACAAAGAGGATTCTGTTTTGAATGAACATTTTATTCTCGAGGCATGAAAACGCAGTACCAGGCAGTAAGCCAAGAAGCAAGAAAAGAGAAACATATTCATTAATTAAAACAAGCATTGCTTGCTTTGAACTAATAAAATCATGTTAAAAAAATGGGAGCAATGAGTTCTCGGCCTCTTGAAGAGAAGAACATGCTCCAGCCCAACTAGAGGCAGCGGCACAGCAAGCGCCTGCATTGCTGCAGGAGAGGAGAGGCAGCACGAGATGCATTCCCTGAACTTGCTAATTGGCAGGCGCGGGGCCCCGTGCCGCTTACGGAGAGAAGAATTAATCTTAACATGAACCGCTATGTGGCCTGTTGGCACAATATCACAGCATTTTTTTTTTCCCAGCAAGTAGCATTTAATCTTTGCCCAGACATTTCAAGGCAGAGCTGTCTTATTTCTCCCATTATGGCAGGACACCTTCCCACGCCATTCCCTAAAGTCAGAATTTTTGGGAGCCCAGCAGGATGAGGTCCAGCCAATCACGACCTCCCTCATGCATCTTCTTCTTCTCTTCCTCCGAGAGCCTCACCATCCCTAAGGCTTACAATTGCCTCTAAGTTCAGCAATTTGCCATCCTGAATATTTTGCCCAAGCTCCCACACTCTTCCCCCCTCTCTCCACGGCCAGAGAGGTTAAAAACATCCCGAGGCTGCACATTGTTAACGGCGTGTGAAGCAATGCTGCCTCCGAGGCTCTCCACATTGCTCTGCGTCCTGGACTGCGAAAGGCCAAGCACAGGGTTATCTTCTGCTGCCTGTTACCACCTACCCATGGCCCTGTTTCTTTGCTATTTATCACTGTTGTTATCACTATTTATCACTACTATTATCATCTCTATTTATCTGTGGTCTAGGGTACGCTGCAGGAGTCTTCCTCCTGCTCCCTCCGTGCTGTTCAACACCTAAAGAGAGGGTATGTTTTATACAGTGGTTCAAGATGGGCTGTGGAGGGTGGGAGACCATGAGCCATGGGAGTTAAAAGACCGAGCGGCACCTATGGCTATAGATGTCTCAAAACAACTGACTTTTTGGTATGTTTTGTTGCAATTACCCACCAAGTGGGAGCAGTGGTTTTGCAGGCCCCCAGCAGCAATCCCTTTGCTGTCTGTTCTGCTTCTGCAAAGTTTTTCCAGGGCTTTTTGCAAAGCTTTTTGAACTCAGAGGGACAAGAGCCACACTGGCACTGGGGGGTTGCATTACCCCAGCTGGCCCCAAACTGGGGCAAATGCCTGTCGTATTTATAGCCTCTTCTGTGATTGCCCTCAGGAGCCTCCCAACTGATCCCACAGACAACAAACTGTGTTGGCCTGTGCTTATAATGCAGAAGACCCCTCTGATCGTCACTCCACACCCATGCCTCTGTAGCAAACTGGCAGAACAGCACAAAAAAAGAGCTGCTCTAGGATGAAACAGAGAGATCTGATGGAAATTTCCTCCAAAATCTTCTCGTACGTTTATACAGAGGAAGAACATCCTGCAGGACATACTGTGGGATGAGGGGTACAGCATCCTGGCTTGTCCCAGCACTGCCTGTGCCTGTGGGACCTGCTGAGCCTCGAAGGGAGCCAGCAGCGACCGTGCATCTACCAGAAGAGCCTCCTGGCTCCCCAACGGAGGCAAAACACCTCCCCGCCAATGCTTCTGGTGTCAGCACGTTGTCGATAGCTTGTGAAGCCTGGGCTAAAAGCTCCAAATAAGAGTGGCATTTGAAATGCAAAAAACTCCTACGTGGCGGAGTCTAAGCTCCTTGACCCCGCGATGAACACACTCCGGATGCCAGCAGGTGTGATACTTTCTGTGGCATGAATAGACGTGCAAAGGGAGTTTGGCAGGAGCTACCATGAGGTGCAAAGCAGAAATGTTTGAGGGACTCGCTATTTTAGTGATGGTGAGTGCAAAACACAGAAGGGCTTTAACTTTGTACAAATACAGCAGTTAAATACAAAGCAAACAGCACTCACTGGAGAAAAGAGTAAATGATGAGGGGAAAAAAAACCCCAAACCAAACAATGTGATTTATATATAGCATAGATCTGTATGCTTGCTGTTTTTACAGTCATAAATTCTATAAGGCTTTCTATAATGTTCTGGCAATGTTTTGTCTCGGGGTTATTTTGAGGCTATTAGAAGAGACAGAGCGTGCCCAACTTGAGTGAAATTTGAAGCAGAAGATGTAGAGTTGCTGGTGCAATTCCACCCCGACCACGCCATCACCTTGTGGCAGCCAAAGGGAAACGGCACCAGCCCCAACGCCTGCGTGCAGTCTGTCAAGTGCCAGGATCGATATCTTCATAAAGAAATACCGTTGTGACTGAACACTCCTGCCGAGCAGCCGAGCTGCAGCTAATGCTTCCACTCGCTGTGTCCTTGCTATAGCCAGCATCAGGAGAAGCTTTAGAAGATGAAGATAAATGCCCAGGCCAGGCGTTTTCAAGGAGAAGAGTAAGAAGCAGAATTCAATCTGGAATTGGTGCAGAATCTGGCATGTCTGTGCAGCCCCGAGCACCCTGCGTTGTCCCCTAGTCATGCAATTCTTTAAAACAAGCAACTTCTTGCAATTATTTGCTGGCACTCCATGAAAAGCAATGCCCCCTTCAATTCTTTCTTTCTGGACTTTTTATTGAAACCAGGCAGTCAAAAAAAATGCAGTTCTATTGGAAACAGGACATGAGGACAGTTTTCGCCTGTGTGGCAATTTTCTCCCTGCGATCTGCTCCCAGCGACAGCCTATTCTTCTCCAGGACTTGAACAATAAAGGTCTCAAACAAAGGCGGGTCACACAGCTGGAGAAAGGATGCTCGAGGTCAGGGCTCCTTCCTTAACCTCCGGTAAGGTCAGTAAGACGGGTTGTGCCGGTCCCGCTTTCCTGGGTGAGGCTCACCACAGCCTGTCGGAGCTGCTTCGCCAAGCCCAGGAGGTGAAGGAAACAGAAGGTCTCCTGCAAGATGGGGTTCATAGGGCTCTTAGACCCTTGGGGTTCGGCCCCTTGTGCTGCAGAGAGGCTGTCTGCACCAAGGTCCGTGCCAATCCTGGGCTGAGGGGCTCCCTCCATCGCTCTAATCTGACTCCTCTACTTAAAAGGGTAATTTTGTCAGCTGCAGTCATTTTTAAGCCACAATTTTAGACTTCCTGGCTGTGGTTTTTTTTTTAATAACATTTTCTAAGCCCACTCCATCCATTTAGGAAAACACACACATACAGAAATACACAAATACATATTTTGCGTGCAGCTTTGTACCACTTAATGACACTTTTTTCCCCCCCTTTGGACTCCATGACCCTCTGTAACACAGAAAACCCATTTGTCTCCCTCACTGGATACAGAGTGGATAAATACATTAAATACTTTGAAGCACATTGGCCTGTTTTTTCCTAGTCAGGGCACCAACATATCTGCACCACAGCTAGACTCGGGAAAACCAGCGAACCATGTAAACCGCAACACCGTGGGGAGACTGAACTGAGCTAATGCTCGGTTCACACAAAACACGTGGTTATACAAAACTCAGGATGGAAAAGAAATTGATCACAGAGCCAGGTAAAATTGGCACAAGCCCGTGTATTTGTGTAGTTAAACTCCTATTTTCCCTGGCAAGGCAAGACACAAATGGCAGGGACTATCTTTGCTCTCTCTGTTTTTATTCCCTCCCTGCCACTCAGTGCCAAAATGCCGTTTTTTGTTGGAAATTTTGTCTCGTCCGTCCCAGAGGCAGTGCTTGGCGCTTTCCTGCTGCCTCCTCTAGCTGGTCTGGAGCCTTTCTGCCTCCATTTCACAGGCGCAGACATTTTCATAAAATAGCAGCGAGCAAAACCCCCAAACCAGCCACCACAGGCAGAGACATCTCCTTCTGCCATGTATCTGGTACGTGTGAAGTTTCCGTTCTGCAAACCTTGCCACCCAAGGCTGATTCGCTCTGACCACAGCTTCCCGTCCTGTGTGCTTTGCCTGCGCTTTCAGTAGTGATATGCATTCGCGAAGCCAAGAGAGATGCTTTCCCTTGGACGTAAGTTTGAATTAATTACAGAGGATCTTGTCTTTTCATTCCCACGCAGGCCTTACTGTACAATTGACATGGTGGGACTCTGACTTGCAGATCTAATTTGCTCTGAGCATTAAATCATAGAATGGTTTGGGTTGGAAGGGACCTTAAAGATCATCTAGTCCAGCCCCTCTGCCATGGGCAGGGACATCTTTCCTAGATCAGGTTGCCCAGAGCCCCGTCCAACCTGACCTTGAACACTTTGAATGTTCAAACCTTCCAAATCCAAAGATATTTCTCTTCCCTGTGAGTGATGTAAACACAGCCTGAAAACTAAGGGATCCAGCTGTTCCTTGCGCTTCTCACATCATCACCAGCAGCAAAAACTCTGAAGTCGATACTCTGCAAACAGCCAGCCCCGTGGCCCAGCCAGCAGCCGACAGCCTGGCAATATTTGCGTGTAGGGTGAAACACGCTTTTGCTCAGTAAAGCCACCAGACCAGCACGAGCAGACACGCCGAGCAAGAAGATGCACTTTTACGTAGCCACTGTTCTGTCTACACCAGCACTCCAAGGCACTCATGGCAGAAACACGACATATAGTAGAAAAGGTGTGAATTTATGAACTTGCACTTTCAGGACTATCATTTCAGTCCCTGGAATCTTACGTGGTGGGAGTTCAGCAAGAGCCGAAGGCATTTTTCTCTGCAAAGAGCATTGCAAGGCATTTCTCTTTGCCCCCACATTTACAGTAGAGCTCCCACTTTCTTTTTCTTACCAAATTCTTTTTACCCCCCTTTTGCATGTCTCCAGCCAGAAAACCTGCCCTCGCACTCGCACCACGCAGCGTCTGGCTGTTGACACCCAAATGCTATTAGCAGCTTATCCATGGTGCAGCCTTGCCTGAAGGTTTGTCAAGGACATTTCCAGAGCTAAGACCTGTTATTGGTAAAATTGTCGTTTTGAGCTCATGTGGCAACATGCATCTTCCCCAATGGCAGCTTATTAATGAATTTGGCTTTTTGTTTTTGAGTTGTTGGGCTCATTGAGATAAAATACACCGTGTTTTCACTTCCCTGTGCATATTCTTTTACAACCAATTTGCACCTTGGAAACAGGAACATAAGAGAGTTTGTTTAGGAGTTGAGAGATATTGGGCTACTTCAATTCTGTCATTTTGTAAGATCACGCGGTTCAGATGTGCATTGGAGCAGATTCTTGTGGATTCATTTGGCATCAGCTTACTCTGAAATCTGGATGTTGATGACCTGCAGACGAGTTTTTGGCTAAAGGAATGGCCCTTCGTTAGGCATCACTTTAGGTGTGGGTGGCTGTGCCATTATTTGTAGATAAAACCCTGGATGCTTTCAGCTTGCACTCAAAGGGAGTCATGTCAGATAACAGAAGTCCAAAGTGGTAGGAAAATTAAGGATTTTTAAGACTTTAATATGAGAAGAGTGTTCACCCCAGTCTCCATGTGTGCCAGCATGCAGGTCTGCTTTTATGCTATCGAAGTCTAGTGGAAAATCCCCCAGGGATGGTAGCAATAAAGACCCCTTCATGCTGATACACCAGGAAATCTCAGTGCACTTGGCATTAAAAAGAGCATCTCTGGAGCATCATCCTGCAGTTCAGGCTGGGAGGGATATGGAGACACCCACGTCTTTGCCCCTGGCAAAGGGGCAGGTTGGGCTCCTCACCTGCAGCACTATTTGATGTAAATACCCATTTTGTGGCAGCAGAAGCCACCTGCAAGCGCAGGAGTGGCTCCATCCCAGCCTGGGACTCCCTCCTCTCCGCTTGTATACAGCCGGAGACCAAACTCTACATATCCCATTCCCAGTGAATTGCTACCACAAACCCGTGTTTATTTTTCTTCCACTGTGTTTGCAAGTGGGATGTTTTGGTTCTTTCCTAATTCAGAATATTTAACATATTTTTACTCTGATGACAGAAGGGAGTTAGTTATTGCCCTTACGTCAAAAAGCAATTCAGCACCTGGTGGGTTTGGCGCGCGTTAGTACGTACTGGTAACTTGACTGTGTGAAGAGCGGACGAGAAATACTGAGTCATTGAGCAAAAAAATCATCCTTGCCTGCAAGGATGGCTTCCCCAATGCCTCTTTTTGATTGCGATAGCCCCAAAGCAGGTGGCAGCTGAGAGGGCAAGCGCAGGGCTTCATTTCTTTTCAGAAAACAGAATGTAAAATGTAGTCACTTAAGCTGGTTGGGGGCCGTCTGGTACTGCTAAATTTTTTAATAACCTTCTTGGCGGGAGCCAGCTTCCCCTTTGATGTGGTGCTGGTTTCATTAGTACTCGTTCAAGGTGAATACCTGATTAGCTATGGGGAGCTGAAGAGTTTTTTCTTTCCCTTTTTCTTTTGCCTTTCGTAATCCTTACTACAGACAAAGGGCACCCGTGTCCTTCCCATGTTAGAAATATAACAAGCGGCGTTAGGCCAGAATAAGTGAGTTTGGGTATGTTTGACAGTTCAGATGCACTAATTCACGCAGCCACAGCTGAGCTTTTTGTGCGAGCTACCTCCGTGCTGCACTTCGTGGTGTTTTCAGTCTTTTGGGGCTCTTCTCTCTCTCAAATCCAGGGCAGCTGCAGAACGGCTTGTAACAAGTATTTCACTACCCCTCACCGCGGTGGCTCCTCTGCATGACGACCATGAGGGATCTGTGAGCGCGTGAGGTCTTACTGCGGGTCTGATTTTTGCACCAGTAGAAATAGAGCTATGCAGAGGGAAGAGTTTCAGCAAGATCAAGGCTCGCTCTTCCAATTTACTGCTGAAATAGACCTACCGACCCACTTGAAAATAGTCCTGAAGCACTAGGTAGATCCTAAATGTCTTTTTATCCCTTCTTTCCCCAGGAAAGCACTGTAATAAGAGACAGATTATCCAGTATTATATGCGAGATCAAGAAAAGGGCTGCAGTTTTGGGGAAAAAAGGTAAGAAAACTTTGGTTACCCGAGAACTCCTAAGAAATAAATTCATCTGACCACTTGCAAAAACTTCACAGATTTCTCGCCTTGATTTCCTTCATGATGTCGAAGACAGAAGACACAGTAATAAGTACTCAGAAGGCTTCCCAGAGATGCTACAAGCTGTCGACTGAATTTCAGGCCAGTTTAGACATTGCTCCTGCTCCCTTTCCAGAGCCCATCAATGTGTCATTCTTGGATAAGCTCAATTATTGGTGCAAAGGGAAAGAAACTGCTTTCTCCCACTTTGGAATAATAATATAATCATAACAGCAAGCCCTTAAAAAGCCGTTCTCCACAGGAGATGCCAATGTGCTCTGTAAAAGATTGTTTTACAGCCAGGGTGATGGAGACATGGGAAGGTAGTGACTTGCCTGTTGCCATTCAGCAGAGCTGAGAGGAGGATACAGGTCCCCCGAGGGGGATGTAGTGGCATAGCTAAAGTCAGCTTCGCATAAAACCTCCAGCCTTTTCCACAATATTTTGCCATTTCACAGTATTTCTGATTTTGAACTTATTTCTTCCCATTCTCCTAGCCTTCTGCTCCTATCTTTTTCTCCCCTGTTACTCATTCGGCAAGTAGTTTATTCAACTTACATCCCCACGGAGAACAAGACATTTATTCCCGCTTCATGCCATATGTTGGGGTAGATCTAAACGTGCTCTGCTTTGTCCTCAGGTGCCTGGGGGACTTTGGCAGAATTGGCCATTTTTTCGCTTCCTGCCAGGACGCTTCCGTGCCCTCCAGGCAGAGCAGGAATGCAAGGACCACACAGCTGCCAGGGCCGGTCAACATGTGCTCCCCATCGACCTCAAAAACAGCAATCAGGAAACAACAGGAACCAAAGCAATGCTCTCTCTGCCCAACATCCTCATTACATCCTTTCTCTTTCCCTAGCAGCCTGACAGGACTCCAGGACCCAAAATTCCCATCTACTGGCTCCAACCTGGGTTTTGATAGATCATGAGGCTCAATACAAAAGCAGAGAGCCTTTGAATAACGTTCCCCAAGCGTATCTTGCTGGAACCAGTTTCTCCCGGCACCCTACCGAGTCTGCTGCCTGTGAAAGACAATGCTGCGTCATTCCAGAAAGCTGCATGGAACCCTGAATAGACTTTGTGTAATAAAATATCACCAGTGTCCTTACCAGCTTCTCGCAGATTCAGAGTTTTTTCAAAGGCAGGAAGAACCACCGTCTCACTTCCTGAGGGCACAGAGCACAGTCTCCTCCTCTAGCCCTGTTTTCAGCCCAGGAACCTACTCTTTAATTCACCACACTGTGCAGAACAGTGCTGCATGTTAATCCAAAGCTATCAAGAGATGGAGAGTCCATCACTGGCCAGCTATCGTGTTCCCGTGTTTAATGAAACTCTTATTTCTTATTTCAATTTGTCCAGCGTTAACCTCCCAGCACTGGCCGCTCTCGTGCCTTTCTGCCTAAGATTAAAGAGCCTCCAGTTACCTGCTGCTTCCCCCACAAAGTCCATAAGCACAGATACCAAGTCATCCCTTGGTCTTCTTTTGGATAAACTAAACAGACAGAGCTCCTAAATCTGGCTATGAAGCACTTGCGGTGGGCCTCAGGCTGTCTCTAGCTTCTCCCTCCCACCAACACCAGCTCAGCCCATCTTCAACATTTTCTAAATCAGAACACGCAAACTGGA
Source organism: Phoenicopterus ruber ruber (assembly GCA_009819775.1). Taxonomy (NCBI): domain Eukaryota; kingdom Metazoa; phylum Chordata; class Aves; order Phoenicopteriformes; family Phoenicopteridae; genus Phoenicopterus; species Phoenicopterus ruber. The sequence goes on along the minus strand of CM020216.1, from coordinate 166,221,969 downwards.
TGCAGCGTTTCAGCCACCAAAGGCAAAAGCTCACCCCTGCGCTGCCCTCCGGCACGCCCTGGCAGCGTGGCTGCTGTCATGTCTAACTTTGCATCTGTCCGCTTTAAGGTAGGTTTTATTTGTCCCAATCAGCTTATTAAGTCATTTATCTCATACGGTGTGACATTCTCCCTTGTTAATGGGATGGGTTGTTAATCCAAATTGCCCTCTCACATCACTGTGAAATCGAGGTGGTTGGCCAGCTGGTAAAATCCTCTTACAGAAAGCCCAACTTTCACTCTCTCATATTCCGCTTCAGTACTGGGAAATTATCCCTTCTGAACTACCCAATATATTCATTACCGCGTTGGTCCATCCTCTGCCTCTATTGAAACGGAGTCCCAGCCATATGTTCCTAAGATACCGTCAGCTTCCAACGCACAGACCAATCTGTCAGGATGAAATCTGAAATACTGTTATCTCGTGTTGGGTGTAATATCTTCTGGGCTAGAAAATGATCGCACATCATTTGAGAAACTTCAGAGAGATTTATTTCTGGTTATATGAGACTTCCAGCATACATCTTTATGATTGAAATCTCCCATTACCCGGTATTTCTTTCCATTTATTACAGATAAAAGCTCCAGGAGCAACTCACCTCTTAATGTGAACCATGGTCTGTAATCCCCTTTACAGGCACGCTCACCCCTCACTACACCTCCTAACTTCATTAGTTAGAGCTTTAATATCGCTGTATTTAACAGCTAAACGGGTCGCGGTCTCCTTCCCACTCAGCCTTTTCTCTTGGGCGCACACTACTGTTCATACACAGGTTGTAGTCAGCGGTTTTAATGCTCCGTTCATATGTCAGCCTCCTCTCACTCCATTTTGGCAATTACATCAAATTTCTTTTAATTAACAAGCATTTGCAATTCCTGTCATCGCCCAAATTCCTCAGAAACATGAAGAATGAAGGTGTTCATACAGCCACCGAATTTCAAGCCCTGATAAGGGAAATTAGACAATTTGCTTGGGCACGTGATCTGCCTCGATGGATGAACCAAATCTGCCAGTCACATTTTGGTAGGTGCTTTTAGGCAAGTACCTGCCCCTGCCCTGCTCCGCCAGGCAGCACGACTGAGGAATGCTAGCAAGCATCGACAGTCAGTCATCTAGGGAATCACAAAAATTCATCGAAGAAATAAGATAGAGAGCTGCAGGGGACTCTATAGAATCCGCAGAAGACGTTCAAAGTCAACGTTACAGCGTCCTGCTCGGAAGAAGGCCCTTTGCCTTTGTTTGGACCTTAGCAGGAAAGGATGTTTATAGGTTGTGTCTTTTAAAGTACACCATGACTGAGTCAGAGGGGGTGTTTACATTTGGTTGTTGGGTGTTTTTAATATCAGCACAAAGTCCAAAGAATAAATTACTATAACAGGAAAAGAAGGTAATGTCACTTTTCACTGACACAACAAATTCTAGTGCTGCAAAGCGAATGGGTAACGGGGCAAGTCTGTCTCTGTTGATATGCCTGGTGCAGTGGATCTGCAGTGGCGTTTGCTCACAAAGCTGAGCACTGGCGGGTCCACGGGACTTAGAGACAGAAAGACACGCGCGGTGGCACAAAACACCGCCTTACCGACGGCAGCTTTTTGGTCCAGGCATATGTAAACAGGCCAGGGAGGAGGTGTAGCAGTAATTACTCCAGGAGTAGGAGGCAATAATTCCTGATATAATCAAAACTTCCTCAAAGTCTCTGAAAACACTCCTCATATACCCAGAGCAAGAAGAAAATGGGACCAATTCAAACCAGCACTGCACCGTGTCCTGGGACTCCTCTCCCTGGTGGGGAGCGGTTCCCCCTTGGCAGAGCAAAACATCTTAGAGACCCTCAACCAGCCCAGGAAGAGTTAAAATCTCACTGCAATTATTTAGCTCAGACCTAAAGAAAATAAATTCTTTCATATCAAGCCATAAAACTCAGCACAATCAGATGCTGACAGGGACACAGAACACTCTCCAACCATCACAACGCAGTGTTATTCTAGAGTAGATGGTTCCAGGACATTTTGGACTGTGGGGACTGACTGACTCCCCAAAGCAAACCTCAGTGCAAGCCATATCTCCGTATTTCCCAACCAGCTGCTAAGAGCCTGGGCCCAGCTCAAAAGAAGAGACTTAGCGAAGAGACTTGCACATGTGTGAAACCCAAATGAATGGGAGCAGAAACAGGTAAGAGAATTGGAGGTGAGATCTTTAAACAAGCTGTCCCAGTGTTTTCATCGGGAGGGGCTTGTGTTCTGTTCAAAATCATTTCCTTCTGTTATGTTTGTTTTATTCTGTATTTTTGTACACCGCTGATACGGTGGAGTCCTGCCAAAATTGGACGTTAAAATGCCAAAAGGAGGAGAGGCTCTGCCGGAGCCTTTCTGCTTCAGTAGGAGCAGGAAGCAGGGAAGCCACAGGCACTTCTGTTCGTGCACAAGTTCCAGCCCCAAACTGCTGGCTCCGGAAGCTGGATTTTAGCTACTCATCTGAATTAAACCCATAATGGTCCGTCACGGCTTGCAAGCAGGTGCACTTCTACCAAGGATACTAATTGCCCTGGAAATAACACTGAGAGCGCTGCAGCCTGAAAGCCCGAGAGTCCAAATCCCTCTGTGAGGCACTGACACTCAGTATTAATTTCACACAGTAGACCTTTTTTTGTTTGTTTTTAACATGAATACTGTCCTTGGCACCCTATACGACATGCTACATTCCTGTGGGGATAAATGGAGGTTTGTTGCAGCTTTGACTAGTCTCTTGTCAGACGCACAACATCTAATTCACTACGGTACTTCTACTTGTCCCGCTCTGGCTGGACATACATACCCCCACCATTACACTACTACTTTTAACTGGGAGGGTTCACATCTTCTTTGATTGCTTTGTCTCCTGTAAAGCAAAGGGAAAAAGGGATGGTCTTGGAGATCGGTGTGTGGCTCAGCCCCAAGGTCGAGGCAACATGTCTCGAGGGACCTTTCCATTTCTACAGAATGATATAGTGGGGTTTGCCCACAAGTAGCACCCAGTCGCTCTCCCTGGGTGCTCCTCTCATCCCAACCTGCAACAGCCAAATTCAACTCACCTATAAGTGTCTCCATCTGGATTCGTTTTATGATTCACTCTTTTAATCAGTGGAGAGAAGCAGGTTCACAAAGGATGTGGTTCATCTCATCTTGAATTCGGTGTCTGAACCGGCGCGGGCGAGCTGCCCCCAGGATGACTCTTTGCCCTCATCAGTGAAAAGGGGAGTCCAGATGCTCGGATGGGGCTGTTCTCATTGCAGCGGCCCAGTTTTAGGTTAGGTCTGAGGAAAAACGTAGAGACCTTCTGCCCTTCAATCATCCTTGCCGAGCTGGGAAAGAATCTCAGACACAGCGTATAAAACATTTCCCTTCCCACAGCCTTTTCCTCTCTTGTCACTGAGAAGATGACATTTATATTCGCATAGCATTTAGCACAAGGGACCCCCACTCTCATTTCATCCTTGGGCGCTGCTGTAGTAAAAATAATAAACAGCTGAATGTGGCGGTGGGGTTTGGGAATGATGCCAGCTAACATTTAAAGGATGGGCCCGGTTATTTCTTGATGAATAACAGCATTTACAGAAGGCCTTTCACCCCGAGGTGCTTCACAAATTATAAACATACATCACCACATCAGAGAATGGGCAAAACAGCCAACTTCAAAGTTTCGGCTGGGAAAATCCCACACACAGCCCACTGCAGGGAGCGATTCACCTGCCAGATACCAAAAGGCAAGGCAGTCCTACGCATAAGGGAGGGTTCGCTGCTAGACTCAAGGCGTGTCCAAGCTGCAAAGCAGACCACAGGATCATCTTTCTCCTCTCTGGAAATTATTTGGATGGTCTTTGAGTGTCTTGAGTTTAAACGTTACTCCCTCACTGCCAGAGTTGAAACCATCTATGTTTTATTGTGTTTCAATACGCTTGCAAGGTCCATGGGATTCTTCACCTTTATTTCCTCTCCAAACAACTGTTCCTCTCCATTTCCTTCACAAATACTCGTGCCAGCCACCCCTTCCTTGCAACCAGCACTCCTGCAACACCACACCAGTGCAAAGACCCAACAGAGAACTGAAAAGATGCATGCCTGTATAAAGATGGCAGCTAAAGAAACCTCCAAAAAGATGATTCAGGAGTTTTAGCTGAGAGTGTGTCAGGAAAATTCAGCTGACGGGATTTGCTTTTACACCTTCTGAAAACCTTGGAGAGTGAAGGAGCCTCAAGCTGGGCGTGGAGGCGAGGAGCATGGCCTGAAGGTGGGTCTGGGAGGGCTTCCAGCCACCTGCTCCGAGTCTGCAGCCACCTTCCCTCTAGCAGCAAATGTGGGACCAAAGCAGGACCATGCCCTGCACGAGCTGCATCGTGGGCATCTCCCAGCATCACTGACCACCTGGGCATTTTTCCGTCCATCTTCAGGAGCCAAGATAAGGATCGGCAAATCAAACCTCATGCTCCAACTAAGTGACACTTTCACAGAGAAATCACAGGATACAAAGTGTGTCTAAAAAGCCAACGGTCCAGAGAGAAACATCAACGTCTAACTGGCATCCTTTAATTTGCATTCATCAATTTATACTGCGACTTTCTGCTTTCTACAGTGCTCCCTGCCTGTCCCAGTGAAGATCAAGAGGTTTCAGTGGTGTTGGTGAGTGCGGAGGCTTTACAACCAGGATTTTTCTCCTGTGGTAGGTAGCGCAATGCAGGTTCGTTCATTCTTGGCTGGAGTAGACTGAATCAGCAGATAGACGGGACACTAGAAGGACACCATTACAGTCAGAAGTGAGCGGGGAATAATAAATTGAAGTATTTGGATGTAATTATCCGAAGGAAAATGCAGATTGTGCAAAAAGAAAAACTTCTCAACAGTGTAATTTATAAGACTACAAAATAATCACACGAGCAAAATATGGGAAACCCCAAATTAGAGACATCTGAGCATCTAGAAACCAGCTGAATACTTTCTTCCTCTCCCTGATTTCCCCAGTGCTCTGATTGCACTGTTAGTTCTGCAAGGCCAGGTTTGTTTTCAGAGTGATTAACGATTAGCAGCAGCAACAATTTTTTTCAATCTCTTCTGCAGATCAAGGGAGGAAAAAAATGCAGCTCAGACAGAATTTCTGCCTCACGCTTCCTGCTCTCGGCAGGGCTGAACTCTCTGAACAGCAAAAGCAGCTACAGGTGGTCGCAGCGAGAGTATTACCAGGAGAGGATTTGCTCCATCTCATAACTGACCCACCCACTCATCCTTTCAGAGCTGATGTTCCTTTTCTTTTATTTATATTAATGAACTCCACCCCAAATAGTTTGCTGCGTGATAAGAACTCGGATAATCTATTAACCGCCTCGTGTCGGGTGGCTGCCCCCGTTGAAATGAGATTTGCATGTCGTTGGGCACGCATTCCTGCAATTCAGAGCCTCCCCTAATTGCATTCTCGTGCATATTAGCATGAATTAAAGCCTGGTTGCAGAGATCTTGCCTTCCTATTTTGTTCTTGTAATGGTTTTTGTTCTGGCTGTTGCTGCTGAATAATCCCCGCTTTGGCAATCAAACTGAACCTGAAAGCGTTATTGGACTTTGCCGCAAACGAGTCCATTTTAGGCAGCAGATAAAGTTTCCAGCGGAACAGCATTGCCCTTGGTGAGTTAACCTCCCTCTGCCCCAGTGCTTCCTGTTTTCTCATTGTCCTTTGAGCTTTATATTTGAGTTATTTATAAGCATTAAATTTGAATTTATGGACACCAAGAAATGTTGAACGTGTAAATAATCTAATCCTTATAAACGTATAGAAATAAATAGGTACAGAATACTGAAAAGTTATCATTAGATTTCGTCCTTTTAAATAGACAGTGTAGAAGACATTATTCTGCATTCTTATGCCAAGAAGTGAGACCATGTCATGCCTAGACATTATCTCCTTAACATCCTGTTCATTCCCAAATCCAAATCCAGATTACAATTGTTTAATTTTGTGTGCATACATAATTTGTGGGTTGTCTACCTTTTGGAGAAGTCAAGAGATCTGAGGCTATTGCAAACACTTTAATTTCTATTCTCACAAATGACTCGCATATTCCACAGGTCCCTTCCCCGAGTTCAAAAGGTGTCTTTGAAAAGGACAACTCGTTGAATTGCCCTCTCTGCATCCAAGGAAATGACTAAATTTGTACCGACTATACCACTTAAAGGTAACTAAAGATACGTACCGTGACCTAAACCCAATTCCATTCATCTCTAGCAGGGCAAATACATGAGGAGGCAAATACATTACATCATGTGAGATGCCGCTATAGCTGGAAAAAAGAAAGACAGTCTGATCAACCTCATTCCCTGACAAAAATCACACCAAACACTCTGGGAGAAGAGGATAAACATCCTGCCTCAAAGTTTCGTTCTGCTTGTGTTGCCCTCCAAGTGCTTGAGAACCCAGAGAGGTGCTGCACTTTGTTGATACCGAACGGAAGGCTGAGGTTACCTCCAACATGCCAAAAATTTTTTTAAACACCTTCAGCTTACAAATCCTTTATGGAATTATAAACAAGAGAGTCTCCGGTTACGAAGGGGTGGCATTAGTCCTGGGAAAACAGACTCTCCTCCAGGACGTCGCTTAGTGGATCATATAACCGGCTTCCGAAGAGAGAGCCTGAAACACCAGCACCGTCTGCAGCAGCTTTTCACCTTGCCAAGAGCAGGGCTGCAGGGGAGAGCAGGGGGCAGAGATCATTTATATAGCGCCGTACTGGTGTGCCCGCCTTGCTACTGATACCCAGGCGAGGCAGTTTAACGCTGTTATGGGTCTCTGCACTACGCTGCTGTGTAGTGGGGCAGGTATCGCCCGTTTTACACCATTTTTTAATGCAAGTCCGGGGAAGTTTGCATTAGATGGCAAGCTTGGCTGATGAGAGAATTGATGTTAGACTTCTGCAAGAAATGTGCCTTGTAACAACAGTACAGCATATTGAAGCAGTAACTAAAACAATACAAAACCACTGTAAAACACATTAAATGGATTAAGAATTGGCTAACTCCAGGTCTCAAATACAATTATAACCAGAGAAATTTTCTTTGAGTGGGTGTGTGTTTGGAGAGATCCCACAGGGACTGGTTCTTGGCTCTACGCGATTGTATTTTATCAACAACTTAGAAAAAAACCCCTTTAAATCATTATCAACAATTTTTTCAGATTAAAAAGGCTGGGAAAATGGCAAAAAGAAGGAATACAGGTCACTGATACAAATGGCTAATTGGTAATCTGAAGGTAAGCAAGTACAACCAAGTTAAGTCACAAGATCGGAGAAAGAAGGTATTTGCCTGGTCGGGGCTGCAGCAGCTCCACACTGGAAAGCCATGACCAAAAAAGGGCTGCAAGTCCCAGTGAGTAACCAACTGTCCACGAACTGACCTAATCTGTATATGTATAAGGAGAGGAAATCCAAGGAGAAGAGGAGGATTATGTTGTCTGAGTATTCCCCCTCTCCCGAAACTGCTGCCAACGCATTGTGCCCTGCTCTTGCATCCACAAAGCAAGCGGGAGATTGAAAAGCTGGAGACAATTCAAGAAAGAGACACAAGAATGTACACAAGTCTGAGAAAGACGACTTACAGGGAGAGACTTAAGGAGCTTAGTCTGTTTAGCTAGTCAAAAGAAAGCTAAGGGGTGGCTGGACACTGATCCAAGAGCCTCCAGGGAGAAATCCAATATCAGAAGTTGTCTTCAGTCTAGCAAACAGAAATGTCCCATGCCACCAGACTTGCTCCGAGTTCCCATACCAGGTGCACACCTTGGCCATGTCCTGCCACCATAGGTGGGGAAGACACCAACCTTTTTCTCAAAGAGAAATCCCGGTGCCTGGTCCAACCGAGAGCTACGGCATGTTCTGACAGGTCCTCCCATCTAGACTGGGACTGGGAGCCTGTTGCGCACCAGCTTCTGAGTGTGAATGCGGACGGAGAATTTGGGTCTGGGATTCTCCAGCTCTGTTTTCATTCTGTGGTTTTTGTCTCTGTTCTGATGCCGGTGCCAAAGAAACGTTGCATTGTTTGAGAGATTTGAATCTGGTGGCACAGACTGCCTCAGAACAAGCACTTTCAAAGCCCTCATCTAATCTCTGAACAGGGAAGAAGCTAAAACAAGAGACAAAGGTAGTAGGCTCAGTCAAGAAAACTGCTGTGCCTTTTCCCCAAAAATGAAGGCAGGATTATGCATTGACCAGTTTGAGCAAGAGACAAAATGGAAAGGCTGGAGAGCAGCAACACTTTGGAGTGCTGTAGATGAGAAAGACATTAAAAAATGACAATCCATACCTCAGCATACCCTCATCCTGGGCCTACACCTCAGCAGCATTTATTCCATCATCCTTCCTGCCCCTTTTGGAGACCTCTTATCCCATCACTTCAAAGGCCAGTAGCCAAACATGACAGTGAAACAGAGGTCAGAAAGGGGTGGCTAACATCCGACTGACTCCATCTGGCTGCAGATACCGCCTTTTGTGCAGTCCCTCCCTTTTCGTCTGTGGGTTTTCTTCTTCAGCTCTACTGGGACATGGCTGGAAGCACAAAGAGGGGAAAAATAACCAGTGAATACGTAACAGGAACAATTTGTTCTTGGATTTAGAGCTGTCTATGGACAATATGTAAGGCAGTGTTTTGAGTGAAATATTTGACTAATGATCCCTACAAGGAGTATGGAATAACTAATGCCTGGAAGGGATATACAGGGATATGGGGAAGTGGGTGTAACAGAGCGGGACCATGGCAGTATTTGAGAAAAGCCCACACCGTTGGAGGTAGCTTTTCATGGGGGAACAAGCTGTGAAGAAAGTACGTGATGAAGAACAAGCTGGATGCTTTAGCACACTTTTGAAGTGTCTTTAAAACATTATAAGAACGTGTTAAAAACAATGTTCCTGTATTTTGCAAGCAATCACAATGCTAGCTGCGTATTTTTAATGGGAGCAAATTATTGACTTGCACCAGCTTTACAAAACATTGCTGAAACTCAGGCCATTATACTTAAGAATAATTGCATGAGCTACTTAAATATTCAAACACTGGTGAATAAACAAGTATTGTTCTGTATTAAGTTCTACACAAGTTGTTACTGCTTCTGGTTGAACCTTGCATTCCCTGTAAAGACTACTTTCTTGTGGCACTTCTAAAAGCTTATGTGCAAGTGCAAGTGCAACATATAATTTTGAGGTCCTTTTAGTTAATTGCCCACACAGCTGAATTCTACATAACTGCTAAATTCCAAAAAGGCAAAATCGGAGCTGTTTGTTTTCTCTTCAGTGGGAACTAAGCTCTCTACTAATCAGTGACTGCAGCTGAAATGAATTCATCATCACAATAGTAAAACAAGAAGTGCATTCATTTAGCAGCACGTTAAACTGTGCTTGCATTTTAGCCCCTTTGCAATGTGGTTGCTATGGCATTTGTGGGTGGCGGTGAAGATGACAGGAGATTCTCAACATAAATGCCAAACCACGCTCTAATATATGTCATACTGACCTGCTATTAATTCAGTGGCTGCTCTTTTATCATAAAAAAAAGATCAGCTCAACTTTCACTTCAAGAATAGATGTGAAATTCAAAACAGCAGTGGCTATAAGAGTGTAAATCACATGATAGAAACTTTAAAGGTTGATTTTTTTTTGTGTTGCTGGGGCTTTCTGAAACCATAGAAGGATTATGAAGAAATGGGAATAAGCTGACAGTCACACCAAAAAGTTAGGCTGTGCGCCTGCCCATGGACTTAGCTGTAGCAATTTCATCTTGTCATAAAATGCAATAGTTGTCGGGAACATGTATTAACTTAAATATGAGGTTTTATTTCCCTGCCATTTTTTTTCTAGGTGGATGTGAAACCTGTAGCAGAGCTGGGTATTTTTTTGGTCCCATGCTCTTTATTTACAAGGAATTTGGAAGCTTGTTTTCCTTAACTTTGAGAAGAATCAAATAACAAAAAAATCTGTTTCATGGTCCTTTTTCTCGGGACTGTGCTTATCATCCTTGTGCCAGGGTCTGGGGCTTCTTTCTCAGCTGCATGGAAGCCGTTCTCCATCCATGTGTCCTGCACGGGCCTTTGGCCAGGGACAGCCGGCTGTCCTCTGTAGTTCCTACTATTGCTTCAGTTATCTGTGTCTTTAATGAAGGTTACTGGCTACTTACAATTAACTCCAACACATCTCTAAGACAGTCCTGTGAAGTAAAACATCATTATATAGGAAGCAGAAGGTATGGATTTGTGTTTTCTCCCCCAGATTAGCAACCCCATGAGCATCCTGTCTGGAACATACCAGTGGCTGGTGCCGCCTTGCTCATAGGAAGGTGACAGTGTTCCTGCCGGGACACGCTTCTGAAACCGCGCTGAGACTGGGTATCAATGGGCACTGAGAGCACGCTGGCACTGGACTCTTCCCAGGAGAGCAGCCGGCCTTAGACCTGAGCTTCTCTGACGGCTGCGACAGGCTGTCGTACGTCGGGAAAGGTGGTGATTAAGACACCGCCTGCTGCTCGCATTGGCAAGTAAAATATTGCCAGAAATAAGTTCAGCAGAGGATGCGAAACCGGCTTGTAGGTGCCAAGGCTCGTCCTCTTGTCTTTCCCTGCATTGTTTTCTGCCCTGCGGGTCCCGGCCAAGGTCAGACGGCGATATGCCCGTTTCCGTCAGCCCCCAGCCGTAGAGCGAGCCTGAGCAGTGAATACCAGGACTATTCACGGGGAGCACGCAGGCTCTCTGCACAGAGGCAGCCAGAGTTTCTCTTGTTCTGTATAAGCATTTCAGCTCATCTGGCATTTTTCATTCAGGAGCATTAACCTACAGTCCAATATAATTATGTACTATATGCTCTTAAATTTTTAATTAGTTATATGCACTCGAGAGCAAATGGTCTCTTTTTTTCCCCTGGTATACATGTATAACTCCTCTCAGCGTTAATGGGATTTACATGGGTTTATCAAGTGATAATAAAAGCCCAAACGTCAGCCTCTGCTAACATTTACTATGTAATTTCCTGCTCTCTCAACGCACAGGGAGTATAACTATGCGCTATTAAGTGCAATGTAACAAGGAGAAAAAACATTGAAGGTTAATGCGCAGCTTTACCCGTTGCATTGTCGGAAACCTGTTCCATACACAGTTCTTTTTGAAGTGTTACGACAAATCACACAGAACGAAGCAAATCAAAGGGAAAACAGATTTAAAAGTCACGGATGGGTCTCTTCTCCCCTGCAAAAGGGCACGTCTGTTCTTTGAAACATCTGGGTAAGCAGAAGCCTTTGTAGGAGTCCCACAGCCTGTGTGTTGGAGGCTGCAGCAGCAGAAGAATGTGAAGGTCCATGCAGCACCTTGCTCTTGCTCTGAGGGGAATATATGAAGAAGATAACACCAGCTGGGCTGATTTAATCTGTTCTTATGTGCCTCCGGTCTCCCATCAGGCAGGCGTGAAACAACAAGTCCTTCAATGTTACGTCGGCATTCCTGGGGGCTGGAAACGAGGTTTAGTCCCAGAGGGTGGGACTCATCTCTCCCAACGTCAGCTGTGTGCAGCGGAGGTGTCTCCCATAGCCTTCTTGTCCCTAAACTGCCTATGTCTGTCCCCCAAATGCTAAGGAATAAAACTAGCACACCTGAAGTTAGGTGACAGCAATTCCACCTGAACTGGGCAGGAATGGCCCCGGCTTCTCTGTGATTTCTAGCTACAAAGCTGTGGCCTGTTTCTTGCCCTGGAAGTGCCCTGGTCTTCAATGACAAGAAAAAACGCTACGAACAAGTGTGCACAAGGCTCGTCTCACCCGTGCTCCATCCAGGCAGCTTTAGGGTAGAAAGGGCTACATTATAAACTGGATTATTGAGTCACAGACATTTCTGTGGTTGTTCAAAACAAACATTTTTAAAATCTCCTCTTAATACCAGTAATTTTTAATGCTTTGAGGGCTGAATTTTACATTACGAACGTTCTGTGAAGGCTTTGCGTGCAACTCGCAGAAACACACAGCCTGCATACCTTTTGTACGCAGTTTCAGTGTAGAGTCTTAATATTATTCTCCAGCCATTTCTTACGTGCCACGGCAGAAGTGACTTGTGAAGAGGAAGCTGAATGGGAAGGGAGTATGGAAACACACACAATTTTAGTAACCGCTAATACAAGTTCTAGCCACGTGCTTAACCACCTCCCAGAGAAAATCAGATTAGCATTAGCAATAACACCGGGCACATCTGTTTATTGGAAAAATCGAAAAGGAAAACCCCCGTAGAGGGTGAGTGCTCCAGGCTGAACTTCTGTCGGACAGATGCTGAAAACTGATCCCCCCTAGCACCCTACAGCCAGAAGGACCGGCACACATTTATTGTGCCACCGTACCACAGCTTGATGGAATAGCTGTGCGATTTGCTGCCTTTTATCTAGGGACAGAAAATACGTAGGAGAGAGGGTTGGGTTTTTTAAACTTTCATATTGGAAAACTTGCCTGTTCTAAGGGGAATGTGGTGCAGGCTCAGCTGCAGGCAAATACGGCCAGAGGCATCCCACACGCATACCAACACATACGTAGGGAGCCATCCACAATATGCAAACGCCGTGAAATCCCAAATAAATATCTCAAAAATCAGTTGTGCTCCAGGGGAAACAAGGGGCCCACCCACACACAGAATTAAGAAGTTAATTAGTGTTTAAATATTTCCTTGCAAGCTTTGGCACTATTGCTGCTTCAGTGAGTATAAAACTAGCAAGAACAAGTGACTATATGGGAGAATGACGACTCTGTTTTTCAGTATGCTAAGATAAATGGTAAACAAAAATCATGCAGGTAAACGCTGCATGTTTTTTCTTACAGCTTTCATATGGCATGAGTGGGAACTGAGGGAAATACTTTTTTTAAAAAGCGTATTCATTTTGATCTAGCAGTGACCTTTTAATACGTTCAGGTCCCTGCAGGGGAGACGAAGCTATTTGAGGTCTTCTGTAAGAAAAGATGAAGAAAAAAGGCACTTCAAGATCATATAAAATCAAGGATCAGCCATGGGGAAATACGTTTTCACCCTCTTAAGTATTTCACCAGACTTGATGATCTATTCATTTTGATGCATTCCCCTCTGTGACCTCAAGGTGCGATGGGGTTTGTTGGGTCTGCCAAGACGACTCATCTGTCACCTATAGTTAAAGAATGGAGTAGCTCTGCTATAGCTGGCAGTGGGCAGATGAAACACTGCTTACCCATTCCTGTAGGCATTTTGGTACTTACCATCTGGGACAGAAGCTATGATTTGCTTTTGTCACCTCTTTTGAGTGCCACCAGCAGACAGCTGATACAGTGCCAGGGGAATCAACGGTGCCTAAGGCACCTCGCTGAAGTTCTTACTCTCCTCTTACAGTTACTGTACAACTCCAGTGGGGATAGATGGACGGTGGAAAAGAGTATGGATTTATACTTTACTCTCCACACCTTGGGCTTTTGGATTTTCCTTTTCTGAAAAAAGAACAGAATAGAATATTTTCAGTTGGAAGGGACCTACAACGATCATCTAGTCCAACTGCCTGACCACTTCAGGCCTGTCTAAAAGTTAAAGCATATTATTAAGAGCATTGTCCAAAGCTTTTTAAGTCATTGGTTTTTAATTTACCTACAGGCCAAGTCTGCATGTTGCCTCTAATGGCAGAGCCATTTCAGTGCACGTATTGAAGCTATACATTTCTCTTTTCAGGCCTCTGGGGACTGAGTTATAAGCCAGGTGCTTCTGCTCCCAGAAACATGACTAGCTTGTCAAAATGGAAAGACCCTTGAACAGTAAATTTTAAAAAAGCACGAGTGGTGGAAGAGTTTTCAGGCTGAAGTACTCCGTGAGCAGAGTATGTGCTTACCAAGCTATGAGTCTAGAAAATGGTTTTACGTAGGACCAAAGCTTTCTGGAAACATGCAGCAAGGATGGAGAGGAAAAACATCACCACTTTAGTGCTTACTAATTGCTGCCTGCACTGCAGTTGTGAGAGCCCAACATTTTACCGTTCGCTTCTCTTAACGGCTGATAAATGGTTTAGTTTTATGTGCGATTCTTTGTCTAGAGAAGTTCACTCGTATCAACAAGAAGAAGATCAATGTTCCCCAAGCACAGCTGCAGCAAGGCAGCTGGCTGCCATCAGTACGTGTTAAACTCACCTCGCAAAGTTCTCTTCCAGCTTTGCCACCGACTCATTTTTCTGACCTTGAGCAGGATGTTTTATCTGTTGAGGCACCACCCGCCGTGCCTGCAGATGGGAATCCTTCTTACCTTTTGGAGACCGCTATCAATTTAGCTAAACCTGTATCTGTAACGTGCTTTGAGCTCTTCAGATGAAACAACACGGAAGGGCAGGTATTACTGAAACACTCAAGTAGAAGCCATGGATAAAACAGTCTTTCTGGAAATGACTCGCATGGTCTCGGCTGCCTGTATGCAATATTTGTCCTCGGCACATTCTGGACACAAAGGTCTGAATGTGTTTTTTCTTTTAGACACGAAGAAGTGGGTCAGCAATGAGAATATTCCTTTATTTTATTAGAAACTGGTGCTTCTATTTAACTCTGAGTAAGAGGAAAAGTAAATAAATGGAAGTAAATCTCAACTTTTTTTCCTCCCTTCTGGTTTCCGCAACTGATATGCATGTTTGTGTGCATTTATCTGGCAACTTTTAACTATATTTAATAAAACTGTATAGTGGTTGAGAATCCCAACACGTTTTTTTAAGCCAGACAAGCTCCACAGTCCAGTTCCCAACCCCTGAGCATGTTCACTGATAGGGTTGCAGTAGCACGGGGCTGGAGCGAAAAGCAAGGAATGAGAATACCTCGTGTATTGCTGTTGAGGACTCGGCATCTTAAAGCCCCGGCCCAAAGGACTCTCCCTCATCAGGAAAACCGCAAGCCTGAGGATACTAAGGATGCTCAATGTATCTGCCACAGCGGATGATCCCTGGCCCCTGCACAGGGAAGTGCAAAGCAGAGATGTGCTGTGCCCCACCATCGAAAGTGTTCAAGGCCAGGCTGGACGGGGCTTTGAGCAACCTGGTCTAGTGGAAGGTGTCCCTGCCCATGGCAGGGGGGTTGGACGAGATGATCTTTAAAGGTCCCTTCCAACCCAAACTGTTCTATGATTCTATGATGTCATGGTTTTCAGGGCTAAGCCCTCTCTAGAGCAGACTGATGCATCTACTTGGGGCTCTTGGGGTACCAGTACAGGTTAGGGGTTGACCTCCTGGAAAGCAGCTCTGCAGAGAAGGTCCTGGGAGTCCTGGTAGATGACAAATTCACCATGAGCCAGCAACGTGCCCTTGCGGCCAGGAAGGCCAACGGCATCCTGGGGTGCATTAAGCAGAGTGTGGCCAGCAGGTTGAGGGAGGTTCTCCTCCCCCTCTACTCTGCCCTAGTGAGGCCCCATCTGGAGTCCTGTGTCCAGTTCTGGGCTCCCCAGTTCAAGAAAGATGAGGAACTACTGGAGAGAGCCCAGCGGAGGCTACAAAGATGATTAAGGGAGTGGAGCATCTCTCGTGTGGGGAAAGGCTGAGGGAGCTGGGGCTGTTCAGCCTGAGGAAGAGGAGACTGAGAGGGGACGTCATCAATGCTTATAAATATCTCAAGGGTGGGTGTCAAGAGGACGGGGCCAGACTCTTCTCAGTGGTGCCCAGTGACACAACAAGGGGCAACAGGCACAAACTGGAACACGGGAAGTTCCACCTGAACATGAGGAAAAGCTTCTTTCCTGTGAGGTGCCAGAGCCCTGGCACAGGCTGCCCAGGGAGGGTGTGGAGTCTCCTTCTCTGGAGAGATTCCAACCCGCCTGGACGCGGCCCTGTGCAGCCTGCGCTGGGTGACCCTGCTCTGGCAGGGGTTGGGCTGGGTGGGCTCCAGAGGTCCCTTCCAGCCCCTACCACTCTGTCATTCTGTGATTCTGTGACTCCCTGTTGCCATAAGGCCTAACTAATTTTTTTTTGAGGGTGTCAAGCCTTTTAGGAGGGTGTTGGAGGACTGTAGGACAAAGGGAAATAAACCTATAGAACTGCTTGTACAATCCCCTGGAGTGATCTTTGAAGTAAACAAACCTAAACACTACAGCTAGTTTTTATTTCAGGGGGAAGTATCTGAGTGACTCCCAAAGACAGCTGGGACTGAACTAACGTTTTCGCATTGCGGATGCTCAAGGGAGAGGACCCAAAAGTGAACGGGGAACTAAGTTATTTACAAGGGTGGAGACACCTTCAAGGGAGAGAGGGGAGCTGGCTGCTGCCTGTAGATACAGAACTGGAGAAAAGAAGGGAGGGGAAAGAAAAGAGCTGTTTAACCTAAGGTACAACATGGGGAAAAAGGCAAACAAATGTAACACCACAGACAAACGTACGGTGGACACTGAAAGGAGGTTTCTCACTCGTGACTAGTTTACCACACGCCCTTGAGGAGGACCGGGAAGTTCACTGTTTTGTGGCTGAATGTGAGAGATTCAGGATCAGGCTCACGCCGTGAGGCGGGTGGTGATAGCAGGGCACCGCACTGCCAACTCGTCAGCTTCCTTTCAGTCCCAGGACATTGCAGGATGGCCCCAATCTATGTGTTCCCATACCTTCCTCGGGTTAGGTCCCCAGGCCTGAGTATTTCCTTACCTAGAAATAACAATGAATGTTAAATAGCAGCATTTCTTTTAAAATAAATAATAAATATGAATAAAAGCATAAGACAAAGGGCTTGCTCCTCAGTTGGGATGAATAGGGGCAGGTCCGCTCATTTCTGTGGCCACATTATGGCAACGAAGGATTTGGTTCAGATAAAATTAATCACCAAAAAAGGACTTGATCTTCCTTTGGACTAGGACTATCATTAGCTCCTTCCTTAGTCTGCTCTTCCAAAATACTGCTGAACAAGAGAGGAAAAAGGATGAATCACTGCAAAACTGCAAATATTTGGCTGGTTTAACAGTAGTAAAAGCCATTCTCCTATAGTAATCTCTTCCGCTGTGGGCTCACTTCAGTTTATTTTAGCTCATGAATGAATGTATCAAGTATGTCTCTTGAAATTCAAGACAAATACTTTAATTTAGAGCGAAAAGGCAAAATAATGAAGGATTGTCGATCTATGTACCTAAAAATGAACACCACCAAGCCTGTATTTAAGGGCATCAAATATCCCACAGGTGACTTTCCAGTAATTCTCATACTTGACACTACAGCTGCGGTGTAAGAAAGACAACAGAAGCCTAATGGACTCTAACGCAGTCCTCATTTATTGCGGCCAATAGTCTAGTATTTGTATTATTTTTACTGAGGGGACATTGTTCCGTAGCTTAAAAAATAACACTACTATTGCTATTGAATTTGTTGAATTTTTAATTTTTGTTTCCTGTGGAGTAATTCTCAGGCAGAGACTGACTGAAGTGGGACTGGATCCACCCGCGTAAGAATTAGGGCTGCAAACTTTCTCATAATTTCCGCTAGATGTAAATAAAACCGCTCCAGCTCTTCACCAGCCCTAGAGAAAGGGTGTTCTCTCCACTGCAGGGAAATTACAGATAAACTTGAAATTCCAGAAGCTCTATTGCCAAACTTCATGTCGTATTTTATCTGAATTTGACATTTCTATCTTTCCCACATGCACAACACCACTGCTTTCAAACAGTTCAGTGGTTAAATCTCTCAGGTGCCATATAAAAGCAAGCCCTGTAAGATAGTAACTCTGTGCACGGAACACTGGAAGTTAGATTTTTTGTAATAGAATATAGTTACAAAAAGTTAAATAATTGTTTTGCAACTTTCCAACTCACAAAGAGAAATCCAATGGTAAGGCTGAACACATGCCTTTGAGATCAAAATAGCAAGAACTGCAAAACTAGTAACTAATTTTATTAAAAGTTTTGTAAAAGAAGAGTACTAATTTATACCATGATCCGGTGGTACTTAAAAGCCACTAGCATGTTTTACTGTATTATGGCTAGAAAAGTTAGCTGCAGTTTGTCTTCAACAAAATAAAAACTTCAGAATTAATTTTAAAAACCTGTAAGGTCGGTCTCAGGTTTATAACATGGCTAAGCAAAACTGCACGGCTTGGCAAACTGAAAATGGAACTGGAAGCTGGGTACTGGGAAGGGATTGTCAGTCAGTTGTTCCTCTTTTTCTAGCTAACAATTTCGGAATTCTTTAGAAATCTATTTAGTGGATAACTAGCCATCTTAAAACATGCTAAATCCAAAACTTCTCTAAAATGTACTGTTGTTTTAATTTAGAGCTAATACTACTACCGTGAAATCCTACTTTCTGCACTACTTACATATACTCTGTACATTTACCTTAGCATGCTACAATCGTGTGCACATGCCTATAAGGACATAATTGCAATGCCATATTACAGGCGTGCACAAGCCATATTATATTATGGCAGTTGGTATAATCCGGTCCTTAACAAAGATAATCGCTTTTCAATGTACTAGAAAGTTTCTGATTATTCTTGAACTCTCACTTCTGAAACATTATAAAGATTAACAGAGACTGACACTCTTTAAAGTATACCGATAACCGTATAGAATGAAACTAAAGCCTACAAGTGGTCTCTTGCTATAGGAAGGGTGGGAGAGCTATACGTGCCAAGTAGCCCAGATGCCAGTATTTGGAAGAAGCGCCTACGGCTCTTTGCTGACCCAGGCATTTCAACTGGTGGCTCTGCAGCCCCTTCCGAGTTTCTGAGCTAGTCACTGGAATACCTTGATATGCTCAAGGAGCTTTTTTTCCTTACTAAATCATAATAATGACAAAATATATAAATATTCCCCAAATATCATATGTTTCCCAGAATATTTACGTATGATTTCAATGGGAACGTAAGGAAAACAATATTCTCTGCAAATATTAAGATTTTCCTTGGCACCTGGTTAGAAGCAGTGGACTTCATTTCTATTCTTGACATCAACACCTGTGAGTTTCTGTTTTCAGACAAATTGCAGGGCCCCTCTCACTGCAGCAAAGGGAACCAATATGTACCTGTACAGACAAGAATTTGCTTTTTAAGCATGAAATCTCTCAAATGTCTTAATGGTCTGTTTTATTACATATTTATTACATATTTTGTTACATATTTATTACTTATTTTTATTACGTTTTGGTTGCATTAGTCTGATTTAAATCATAGTGAAAGACAGCATCGGGATAACTATCAGGAGCTTGAAAAATCTCTACTGGTTGCACCTGCTTGGTAAATAAACAAAGCAGCTCAGACTGTAACTAGCTTAACATAAATAGATTTGAAAAAAAAGTCTGACACGGGAGCTGATCTAGCAACATCAAAACAAAACAGTAAGGAAATCTTCGCTTCTCTGTTAAGCACAACTCTAATCCTTCACTGAAACTGCAGGAGGTTTTTTTCTAAGATACAGATAAAAGGGTTGGGAAAACACCAACTGTATGAAGAAAGAGAAAAAACCCTGACTTGTACACTTTGTCTTCAATATTCCGGCAGCTTCAGTCTCTTTTCTGAACCCCTCCTAATTGTGACTCCCAATATCTTCCCAGAGCTATCAAATTACCACGCCTATCTTACAGAATGGAACTGGAGGCATCAAAACACTAAATGACATTAAACCCCACATGAAGTTCAGAGCAGAAGAAAAGACCTAACACTGCACTGCTTCTTCTAACGTGTAAACTCTTTGACAGTTAAATATCCTGTGTATGTACTACACTGGTAAGTAACACTTAGGAAGTTAATATTGTGATGTGCAAAAAATATGTTTCTAAATAAATAGTAAGAAATAATCCACACCTGATTTACAAGGCTCTTTCCCTTCCTGCACACCAAGGCAGCCGGGTAACTTTCTAGAGGGGCGGACATCCATAAGAAAGAAACGTTTGACTGTTTTAGAAAGAGAAATCCATAATTTGGTACACTCCTCTCTCGCTGTTCCCGAAGCCTTTATTCAATGCAATAATTCTGTTATAAAGCTAAATAGTCATACTTTTAAAACTGGTTCAATAAAAATTAAAACTATTACAGTTTTTTCTTTTTGGGGGGAGAGTAACATTTTGAAGAACAAATTCTGATTAAAAGCTGTGTTATAGATGATTCAGCTGCTGTCAGTTCACTTTTCTACAGCTAATAGTGACTTTGATGCAAGAACGTTAGATTGCCACAAAGAACAAAAATCTTCGTGCAAACTGAAATGCATCTGGCTGCAATCTTTCTGTCACAGCAATTGTTTTCAGAATAAAGGAACCCAGGAGAAATATTTGTGTTTTCAGTGCTTGCTGTATCAAACTGAAATGGCAGACAACATGAGGATATATAAAAATGCAATTGTTAAGGAACGTGGTCTGTTCTTCAGAGGTTATTGTAAAGTATGAACTCACTCCTACATGTGCTGCAATCAACTCATTTAGTCCTCCGAAGCAAAACACACTGATTTCAGTCAAACCACAGGTCTCCTCTCTTACCCTTTTTTTTGTGCAATATTCTTCCTACAAAGTAGGTCATTGTAACCTTCTAGATGACAGGTGTTCAGAACATTAGTTAATCTTATCATAAATGGATAAAATTACTGCAGTCTTAAAATAAAATAAAGAAGTTAAAAGAAACTCAAGTGTGGTATTGAGGTAGTCAGGTACAAAGGCACTTCACAGAACACCTCCAAAAGACGCAAAGTTGTTGCGCCTGTACTGAGAAAACTAGTAAGCAGAACTGTGTGGGCAACAGGGAAAAGAAGACAATACAGAAAATCTCTCATTTTCTATCATCCTGCAAATGCATACCCGGCAATGAACGTCCGCAGTGTACTGAGGGATAAAGAACAGGATATTCATGAGTTCGATAATCCTGCGAAGGAAGTATTTCCCAGTGCATCACTCTCTTCTAAACATATCTGCTATGATAATTAGCTCCATATTTTATCCATTGCAGAGGCTCTCTTGAAAAACTTTCTGCCAGAGCAGTATCCTTTCTCTGCAGAATCCTAAAGGAGAATAAATGATCAATTTTTAATTAAGCAACCGAAGAACAAGGACCTGAACTCAAGAAAATTACAATCCCCTTTTATTCCATTTTTATTCCAGCTTTCAAAGCAGCACAGGATGAACAAATCAGAGGAGTGACAGAAGCCTTCTACCTCCTGGCTGACTTAAATTTATGAGGTCACTCATTCAGTGGTTCCCAAGTAATGACTTCATGCAGACAGCAGGGACTCTCTACGCAGCCATCGTAAAATGAATTCATGCAGGTCAGCAAGATCTTGCCTGTAACTTAAAGTAACTCTTTTTCACAAGAGGAAAATGTAATGCAAGGGGATTGCCTCTGAAACAGGATACAGAATGGGAAGATTCACCCCACCCCAGAAGCGCGTGCTAGAACGTGTCCTCTTCACCACGTCCCACGGCACAACACAGCTATCAGGGCCAATGACACCTGGTCCAACGGAGCGATTAGAGTCCCTGCCCCCCACTCTTTTGATAGAGAGCAGAAAAAGAGGGGCCACAACTTTAGGGAGGATGAGGAGAACCCTATAACTGAGAGGAAAGGCACACGGAACAAGTACCAGTCCTGTATCCCACTCCTAAAATCCAAATCAAAGTAGTATCAAAGTCTTCATGATTCTGCGACAGATTCCAAGACGACTGGTCACATTGTCTTGTCAGAACTCCTTGCACCTAGAATTGAAAATCAGGTTGGTAACAAATTTGTAGATACTACAGTTGAATAAACAGAGATGGGAAAGTAAAGAAAACATTAGAAGAATCAATATTCACATACATTCAAAATCATTCACTGAATGAGAGACTGGTCAGCAATGACCATTAATACCCACAGAAAACAGTCTCCCTACTTAATGTATTTGTTTCTGTGTTTGAAAATAAAGCTACAGAAAATTATTCTCCGATGTCTAAAATGCCATTTAAAGTGGCTGAAAGGATTGCAGAAAGGAGATTTTCTTTTTTGCCATTTGCTCAGATGTTGAAAAAATGTGAAAGAAAAAAAGACACGTTTTCCCCAGTGTGGTCATTGTAACCTTCTAGATGACAGGTGTTCAGAACATTAGTTAATCTTATCATAAATGGATAAAGTTAACGCAGTCTTAAAATAAAATAAAGAAGCTAAAAGATCCCTCACCAATCGTCCCTGCCCTCCTTGCTAGCTGGACTGACGTCCCATGGGCCCAGTGTCACTCTGTGGAGATCAGGAGGATTAGATCTATACATTCACATCTGACTGCTATAAGTGTGCTGAAATTTGCATTAAGTACAAGAACTCCTTTGATCAAAACATCGCATACATTTTACACATCAAGGGGCTCTAGAGAAAAAGTGTAAGCTTACCAAAGCAGCTGAAGGGATTTTGGGAGGGATTTGACAGAGAACAGAGTGATGATGCTACTGTCACAGTTCCTGCAAAAAGCTGACTTGATCTGATTAATGACAAAGAACCAGAACCGCGTAAGGACAAAATTAAAAAAAATATTTTTTTCAATACCAGTTTGACTAAATGAAAATACAAAGATTGTGGGTTGGCTTAGAACTGGAAGAGACGAACGGCTGTATCCTTCAGGAAAGCGACAAAGTGCACTCCTGAAACGCAAGCCCTGCGGCTCCAACCCCGGCTGTCCCACACGCCAGCCCCGCTGAGCGCGCATGCTCCTGAATACCCCCTTCTCTCCTGAGCCCTTCTGAGGAAAGCGCGCAACACAGGCCTCAAAATGGTAGAAAACTGCAGAAGATAAGTCAAAGAATTCAAGTGTTTCTAAATGTCCATAAAAACGACATCCCTTTATGCTGCTTGGTCGCAACAGAATGCACTTCTAAAATATATGGTTTGATTTGGCTCAGCTACAAGCTTGTCTGAGATTTGGTTGGCAAAAAGAAAAAAAAAGGTTGATTTCTATCATGGAAGCCAAAATAAAATGAGAAGAAAAGAATCTCTGATGGGAAAACCAGCCCTTTAGGACAGATCATGAATTTTACTTCCCATACCATCACACTAGGGCTCCGTCTGAGAGTCTCCCGACTCTCTTGTGCTTTCGTACCGACAGGACAGAGAACGAAACCCTCCTCTTCCCTTTTAACTTCCATTTCTTACTTGAAACCAGGCTAACTAAGCCAGCATGGGACCTTTCCTTTCTTTTTAGAAATCAAAGCTACCGGTCAGGACAGAGATTTTGTTCGATTTTCTAGAAAGAGAAATAAACTCCTTGATGCCATGCTTCCACCTAGAAGCCATGCTGAAAGGCCAGGTAAGGTGGTCCACGCTACCGTTGGGGTACCAACGCTGCAAACACACATCAGAAAACGAAGCAGCAGCACTGGGAGGGTTCCCTTGCTGCCAAGTTTGGTTTTAGCCAGTTATATCCAGAAAAAAATTGTCTTGTTTTTGTTTTGTTTTGGGTTTTTTGTTTCCCACTGGGAAATCTAGGAGGTTATTACCCTGCTTCTAATTAACACATTAACATTTGCTTTGGAGGTTTTAGTTAATAACAGCAACGCATCAAGCGGGTCCCCCAGCTGCTAATTAGTTTTTTCCACACCAAATTTTCTACCTGAAATTTCCTTCCTGATCCTGTGTAATTTTGCCAATTTCCCTTGGAGCTTTTCTTAAGAATTTCTTTGTGTTTGTTTTGGGGTTTTTTAATACATTAGAAAAACCTCCACCGGTGACTTTCCAATTAGCTTCTACTCTAGATGCTGCCCAGAAATGCTAATATAATGGTTTGCCTTTCTTTTTTTTTAAATCCAGAGGGAAGCAGAGATGTGCATATTAACATTATTAACATTTTGGTGCCTTTAATTGTTCAAGTCTGTCCCTTCTAACCATGAGGCTGCACATACCACTGTGCCCCTAATTGCTGTAACACTCATCCTCCGTCTGTGCGGCATTATTCACTGTTACGTGAAGGACCTGATCCCTCAAGGTAAACCGTGCCACTGACCTACTGATTAAAGATGAAAACTCCCATGTGAGAAAAAAGTCGCAGCATCACATTTGCAGCAGATTGCAACTCTGATAAATTGGGCATTGTCATTTTATTTCTATCTACGTATAAAATAGGTATTTACTCTATACTTTTCCTTCACCAGTGTCAGAGTACTATGTAGACTCCTTATGTATGCAGTTGAAGACTTCTTCATCTGGGGTTGATTTAAATGATTTAAAAAAAAAAGAATTTTCCTCTTACGATGAAGAACGTTGCTGTGTATTTTGTGAAATATTTAACATCTTGCCATTTTCTCCTTTTTCGCAAATCCCCCTGCACTTCATCGTCCCAGCTTGAAATAGCCCTGCAGTTCAGAGCTACCTGACTCTCAGAAGCCTCATCACTCTGGTTGCTTTAATGAATATTCACCATCCTGCAGAAAAGCTGAAGGTGCCTGACTGCAGCTGTGCTCCAAAACACCGGAAAGAACTCGTTCTCTTTAGAGCCATTACCCCCAGCTCCATCACTTAATAAAAGGAAAGACAATACATGCTACACTATAATGAAGTTTCCTACCTTTTTGTTTATACCAATGCAGCACAGGTTTAATAACCACCGTAAATTAAATGAGATAATGGCATGGACTGGACAAATAATACCATTAGTATTAAACTGAATGTCTTACCTCAATATTAATAATCTGATAATAAATTATAGGGGATAGTCTTTTTTCCACCTACCAACAACCTCTGCGTAGACAGAGCAGGCAAGAAAATTATTTTACTTTTCTGCGCGAGTTCTCAAGAAACAGAAGAAAACAAGAATCTTAGAAGACAAAGGTGCAAGTCACAACTTATAAAAGTTTAGCTATGTATAGATTTAGGCTAATTACCTAGGCTCTCCCATAGTCAATTGAGAAAAATAGGGGTAATCGGAGAGCGATTCATTGTATTCTCAATAGGTAGGAGGGATGAGCTGCTGGAAAAGCCTTTCTCATAGGCAATTAGTTTGGATGAGACCCTGAAGTTGGAGGGGAAAAAAACCAGCACCTAGAGACAGAGCAGAGATTTGACTCTGGATGCTGTACAGTCCCTACAGAAGCCATGACTATCATCCTGCTCGTGTCTCCCGAGTTCATGCTGAAACTATCATTTTGGATAATCCTGTAACTTTTCATTGGGCATCAACACAGCTCCTCTCTCCCAGCTGAGAGCTTGAATCACCAGCTTTTATGGAACTTCCTCTATATTTGACTAAAAATTGCATTCTGTAACGTGAGAAAGGTTTCCCAGCAAGCGTTTTATCAAAATCAGAATGTTGCTGAAGGCTTCTGTTTTTACAAGCATTTCGCTGATGAAAGAAAGCAACAAGAAACCAACAAAAAAATGCTCACCAGGACCTGAAACAGAGACTTTTCAGGAATTGCTATGAGCCGTCAGTTCGATATATTATTTTGGGCTTGCCTTCATCCCATGAAAACCAGTGGGAAAGCTCCCAAGGGCCTCAGACAGCATACTTCTTTTCCATATGAAAAAGTGTAACTATTAAAAGGTTGAGCAGAAATACCAGAATCAGATTCCCAGTTCTACCATTGCTATGGCTTTACTCTGTCTCCTCCATGAATTACGCACATATCACTTAATAGTTTTTCCACCTGTAAAATGGAGACAATTGGTACATTGATGTCGCCCAGAGAACCTGCAGAGGATAAAGTTATAAAAACACAAGAATAGTAATTATTTATTAAAGCAAGGACATTTGAAAAAATATCTAAATGAAGAATGTTTCTTAAACCTCTATGTAAAATCAATAGGATATACTACGCATGACAGAAAGTAGGTATACGCTACTATCTTGTATGCGTAGGATATAGCCCTGGAGAGGAGCTGTTTGCTTTTAGGCCTGTTCAGCCAGTGAATAATGAGTGAATTTGGCAACTCAAATACTGTTTCAGCTTTCCAGTGTAAAAAATGGGGATAACTATCTTCTTCACAACTTTGGTCAGAGGCTAGAGCACTCTGACATCTTTGGACGAAGGCTGAGATAAAGGAGAAATGATTAATAATTGGGATCAAATGCTTGGAAGGGTCATTTAGTGCAATTCCCTACTATTGCTAACAACCCTATCATAAAAATTTATGAAGCTCCATTTTCCCTTTCATGTTTCCTTTCCAGTATTTATACCACCCCTTCCCTGTGTTTTAATCAGAAAATATGCTCCTGTTTTACTCATGCATTTCCTTCCATTTTTACTATCCCAGTCCTCAAGAGCATTCAATTTTTCCTGTGTGTTACTGTGAACATCCTCTTTATTGATGTCTACCAACTTTCTGTCATCAGTAATTTTAAATAGCACATTTCTACCTTTTCTGGCAAGAGCATCAATAGTGATCCCAAGACCAATAATTATAAAATAACTGCAGTCATTCTTCCTTCCTTCCTTCATTTCTGCATAGTGGTCCAGCTCCAGTGGAAAGGGTAGAGTGTGTTCGCTATCCTGTCTAGCCTACAGCTTGCTGGTTAAAGGACTCACTCCTCTAATGGCCATTTTATAAAAGATGGACAGGAATACTGTACTGCTGTTTAAAAGAGAGTTTCTAGGACTTTTTTTTTATATGGTGCTCAATGCATTTGTATCATGTTCACAGTTTACCTGATGGATTGGGTCCTGTAGGGAATTGGGACATTTTAGGTGGGATTCACCTGGAAAACTGTATTTACAACCTAGGTGTCTACTTGTTTAGCATGTCTCCCTTGAGTGAGTTTCCTTATAGTGCCTGGAAAACTAATAAACAGAGGTAAGTTTAAGAGTGTGACTTGTCTTACCCTAAGTAAACTACCCATGTTTGATCAGATGAATCACATCCCAGTGCCATTGACTATATTGACTAGATCTCCATCAACCCTAACAGCAGCACAGATATGCTTAAACCAAAGCGAAATGCATCCTGCCTCCAGTTTCCAGACACACTGGCTACTTCCAGAGGTGGAGGTTTGGGATCTGCTCAAGCTCAGGCTGCCTGGGGCACGCAGAAGAGCAAAAACTGAGTTCAACCACCACTAGAAGCAAGCAATGGATTCATATGGACTTTTAAAATGACAATTTCAGACTCAGGTTATTAAATATACTCAATGACTGACAAGCACGCAAACACTGTGGTCACATGTAAGTAAATATGCAAGTATTTCCTTGGAAGAGAATATCTCAGTCTTGAAACAAGAGAACAATTGTGCCAACCAGTGCCACCGAGGAAATGAAGCAAGGCCAGAGGCCCCAGAAAAGGCCACAGAGCGCGTTTGGCTGAGGCGTTTTCACGCCTCCAAGCAGCTGGGACGCCCGTCACAGATGAACAGGGAAACGCCGAGGACGCAAGCTTGAGCGCCGAGAGCCGCTTCTGGAAAGCGAGTGAGGACAAGGGGTTAAACTTCCCCTCTTCGCGGCCCTTTCCACCGGCCCGTCAGGATCTGCGTTGCCTCGGGGAAGGAGGGCGGGAAGAGCCCCCGAGGCCGGCGAAGGGACGGGACGCGCGCTGCCGCCATCGCCGCGGCCGCCCCTAACAGGGTTCGAGGCAGCGGCGGGGACTAACGGCTCGCGCCACCTGAGGCCCGCGCGCCTGCGCAGGCGGGGCGGGGCGGCTCCCCCCCCCCCCCCGGTTTGAGGGGCGGCAGCCTGACCCCCCCCATCCCCCGCAGCCATGTTAGTGTGGGGAGCGAACCAGACGGGAGGGAGGGAGAGGGCAGCCGCGCATCCCATGGTGCAGCGCGCCGGGAGGGCGGGGGAGCGGCCTGGAGTGGCCGGGGCGGGGAGGCAGGCAGGCAGGCAGGCAGCTGCCCGCGTCCGCCGCGGAGACCCACCTAGAGCGGGGCGACAGCCGGGCGGCCTCAGCAGCCGGTGCTGGCGGGATAACTCCGCTGCTTCTCTTTCCCTCGCCCCAGGTCGCCGCGGCCCCTCCGCCTGCCGGGGACCGGCCGGCCGGAGGCGGCTGCCCGCAGCGCGGTGAGTGCTGGCGGCAGGGGCTGCCTGAGGAGAGGAGGAGGAGGAGGAGGGGACGGAAGGGGCGAGGGGGACAGGCGGAGTGAGGCGCAGCGGCCCCAGCGGCCCTAACTTACATAACGGGGTGGGGGGAGAGGGGGGTGGTGGAAAGGGGTATGGGGGGGCAGCGGCTTCTCCTTCCGTGTCCCCCCTGGCTCGGGGTGCGGCGGCGGCCCCGTCTCCTCAGGGGAAGAGCCGCCCGTTTCTTCTGTATCCCTCGGGAGGGGCTGCCTTGGGCACCGGGGAGGGGGCACAGGAGACACCCCCCCACACACGGGGCACGGGTGTGTACACGCACGTACATGCACACACGAACCGCACGCCGTGTGTGTCGGCGGCCGGGGAAGCCTCCCACGGCTGAGGGCACCCCGCAGCCGGGGTGCGAGCGAAGGGCTCCGGCCGGCCGAGGGGGAGGGCGGGTACGGGGGGTGTGGGCTGGGGGTCCGGGCAGAGCCGCTTCCCTCCCCCGCGGCGCCTTGCGAGGGAGCTTGGTTGGGCGGTGTTGGGAGGACGGGCAGGATGGGAAGGGAATGGGAGAAGAGGAGGCTGCGGGGAGAGGTCATCTGGTGCACCGCCTGCCCCGGCCACCCCTCCCGGGGCGAAGCCGGCCGCCCCCTCCGCCCTGCCCGCCCGCCCGGGAGGCTCGGCCCGCGGCCGGCCCTCCCTGCTCCCCGGGGCCGGGGCGGCCGCGCCGGTCCGGTCCCACCGGATGTGGCGGGAGGCGGCGAGGTGCTGGCGGCTCGGCGGTGGCGGGGCCGCGGCTCGGCGAGGCGGAGCGGGACGGTCCGTAAAGTAAACAAAGGGAAAGGAAAGGGAGGAGGAGGAGGAGGTGTCCCCTCGCTGCCGGAGCCGGGCTGCCTGGCTTGCCCCTTCCTCTCTCTAGGCGTGCTGGTAAATCTGTGGTTGCCTCTAGAGCCTGGGTGGGAGCGCAGGGGAAGTGGTTGAGGTTTCTTCTTTTGGTGCGTGTGGGGGTTTGGGTTGTTTGGTTTTTTGTTTTGGTGTGTTGGTTTGGCTTTTTTTTTTTTTTTTTTTTTCCTGGTTGGTTGGTTCTGGAGAGTGGGGTGGTTTGATCCGAAGAGAAGCCGGGGCAGCTCTTTGGTCACATAGGCGTTTTAAGCCGGGGATAGCTTCCTAAATCTGTAGCGGGGAAGGGGGAGCGAGTGTTCCTCAGCATGGCTTTTGATCGACCCGGCTGGTGCCACAGAAGTTGGATTGAATAGAGGAGCCTTTGCACTTCTGGAAGAAATTTGATATCTTTTTTTTTTCGGTTGTAAACCCGATTTTGGAGTACAGTGGGAATTGTACTTTTGCAGCTGTAACAGAGTATCTTTCTCCTCAAATCCCTGGGACTAATTTTGAAGCATATGCTGTATATTGCCAATTCTCACATCCATTCTCTTTCCAAACCTTCTTTACTCAGATGATGCTTTTTTGGAACCAAGGGGTAGTCTTTCTCTTTGATTTCCCGTTCTTTTTTTCCTGGCTGAAAGACTGTTCACTAAATTGTTTCTGTGTTAGTTGACTGGCAGTCAGTCTTATTGAAGTGCTCTGAAATCAGAGTGTATCCTGTAGGCCCTAGCACCAATGTTGGACTCTTGCAGCGTCAGCCTGCAGCTCAGTTTTTGGCAGTTCGACTAGGATAATAGTAGTGCTGTAGTAAATGCGTTGAACAAAAAGTTCACTTGAAAGGAGAAACACTTGGGGATTCATATTGAAGTATTTAATGTAAGTGTTAGCTTAAAAGTGAAGTGGTATTACAATGTCCCTTAAAAATTCGGACACCTTTGGCCTTTGGTTGTTTAATACCTTTTTTTCCTGTGTTAATTGGAAAAGTCCTGCATTCCTCAAAGCTAATCTGCCTCTATCATCTCTGATTCTATTAAACCTGGGTAAGGTCAAGAGCATAACTGGATTGGGGCCAGAAAATATTAAATGTTACATAGTTATTCAGAACAGCTTGTTATCTTACTGATGTTGTCCATGTCCAAAATTCCACCACTTCCTTTCTCCACCCGGTTCCTTTTGTGTTACCTCTGAGATCCTACCTCCTATCTTTGTTGGCACACCTTTGCCTGTATGGTGTGATTTGCGGATGGGGGCCACAGCCTTTGGATTTCTTAAAGCAACGTTTGTGGCTGAGATTCTGCAAGGAGTGTGTATGTGTACCTTTGAGATCACAGCCCATGCAATAAATTTAATGGATCTAAAAATTTGGGGTGCTGTTAACAAAACAAACAAAAAAAACCCCAAAAGAGGGAGGAGACACTTTACTAGCTGCTGGGAAGCATTTTCTCTTACAGGACTGTAAACTCTACTGGCTATTCAACAAGAGAAAAACAGTTCTGAAATTAATTTCTTTTGTGCTATTATGCCTTAAATCCATTTTTTGTAGAACATGGCTTGGATTGATGTTTGTGTTGATTGACCTTTTACTTTTCGGGAAGGTTAATATGTACACATAAACAAAGATGGCATGGTACTTATTTGTCAAAAGCTCGAAGCTTTATTCGACTACAGCCTTGGGTATTGTTAAAAGTATTAAGCATGTGTAGTTGACGTAGCAATCAACTAGTAGTGTACTGGAGTACTTAATCCAGACATGAATATTCTTAGAATAGCACTCTTTTGTCTTGAATGTGTAATTTGATGAAATAGCTTTAAAAATTGTTTCAGCTTCTAGATATCTAACCAGGTGGCTTTGATGGTTTAGGAGATTGTCTTCTATTTTTTTTTAATGCATCTATAAATGTGGTGGAGTTTTTTCAGTAAGAGAGTAACTCAAGAAACAAGAAGTTATTTTTGCCATTTGCATAACAAAATGGTCGGGTTTTTTTCTTCCCCAGTAGGCATTGCCATGTGTAGCGGTACGGTCTTTCGTATGATACAACATTCATAGTAACAGTACAGGCTATTCCTATTCCTTTTGTGTCTCTTAGGATTTGTGGAAAAGTCACTATGACAGAGAACTTTTGGTGTTCTCAAAGTACAGTTTTGAAGTACATTGTGTTGCCAGTTGTTGTTAAATATACCTATGTGTGTTCACCTGCAGGTTTTTGACAGCTACCTGCACTGGTGTTTAAGCAATAGTCATGTTCCACAGACTATTGGTAACTATAAGTAAGTTGTAATTTTGCTGTAAAATCTGTATATTCAAATCTTGAATGTTTTTAGCGTTGCAAAATTTTTTGTCTTCAATTAAACATTGATTGTAGCTTTACATTTGTTCTAGATTATTGCGTAAAGTGGCTCTGTATTCTGTTCTGGACAAATTTCAATAAATTGATAGAAGGTATTGAAAAAGGGCACTCTTATGCTAGAATTCATACTGCAGACCTTTTTTCTTGTGTTACAACTATCACTCTGGGATGCTAGCAGTGAAAACATGGGGTTTAATTACTTCTTACCAGTAAGCTTTTGAGTCCTCATTTTGGACAGCTGTCAATGAAAACTCAAGCGTGCAACTGATATTTAGCTCCATCAGATGTGATTTACAGACTAAATCTGTTTTTCCTCTCATCTCGTGTTAGTGTAATTCTAAAGTTTCAAGTACCATTGCTGAATAACATGAAAATGTGGACATATTGACTTAATTTCTTCAAAAGGTTTTAATTAGAGGTCACGATTTTAAAAACTGCAACCAGCAAATCCTTACTGTATCACTTTGAACTCCTGTATGGAATGACAGCAGAAGTGATTTAGGAACACTCTAAAAGTCTTCATTTTGAATGTACTTATTTAGCACCTGAACTACAGTGATTCCTGTATCCCTGAATGGTAACTTCTACAGGATAGTTGTTATGTATTAAAAGCTGTCTTTTAAGTTTTTTAAGTGTTAGGAAAAAAAGCTAGAACTTAATGCAGATTAATGCAAGATTAGAGTTCATAAATTGTTAGCAATTTCAAATGAGTCTCTTTATTTGCGTATGACTGACACTTAGGAACCTTGAAGTCCAGTGTGTTCTAGCAGTGTTCAATAAACGTGGTTTACTGTGTCTGAAATAGAAAGACATGAAGGTGAAAGAATGGGAAATTAAATGGAATATGTGATAATCCAGATAGATACCTGGTTTTAAATAGTCTTTTTAGTGTAGGAGAGGAAGAACTTCTGTGGAGATGATGGAGCTGATCTTTCTAAAAGCTCTCATTTTTCATGTCCTGCTCTCCATATTCAGGCAGTGGTTGATGGCTAACAGATGAACTGTTGAAGAAATAGGCTATTTAGGGACTGAACAGCTTAAAAACCTGTAGGTGTTGTGTTGTAGGCTTAAATGTTTATTTTCCCTATCCCATTCCTTTGTAGCTTTGTGTTCTTTCTGCCCTGAGAGCTTTCTAAGGTAGGAGTTTGTTGCTTGCTCAGTGTTTAGTGTTCCTGACACTGGGATGCAAGTCTTGCAGCTGTGGGAACTTTTGAGTGTCAGGTCTTCATGAATAGAAAATGATTTAAAAAAAAAAAACCCAACTGCACAAAAATAAAATATCAAACAACCAAAAGCACAAAAAACTTCAGATGGCTTGATCTGATTTTCTCTATTTGTATTAAAGCAAACACAAGAGAGACAATTGTGGTTACCCGGGTGTGTTGTGCTGAAAGGTGTAGGAACTACTAAAACTTGCAAGGGGGTATTTTGAAAGCTGTGTCAGAGGGATGTGTTGTTGGAGGGAGGCAACACAGGGAATCATGTCCATGGAAGAAATAGTTTCAGAGATGACAGGAGAACCACAGAAACTGAATGCTTTCCGGCTCTGACAGTGCTTGAAATCTGGAGATGCAGATCACTGGTGGTATCAATGGTTTGTAGATTAAGAAGAAATTGGAGAATAGCTTCTGAAAACTGGTTTACGAGGTTTGAATGCAATTTCTGTCAAGTAAAAATCAGAATGGAAGAGGTAAATAACAAAAGCTGAAGGCAACAGGCTTTGTTAGAGAACATCTGATGATTTGCTTGAATCAGTGTTAATTGTGGGTACATCTAAATTTTCTTCGGATCTGCAGCAGTCCACGGCTGAACTGGTAAAATTCTCCTGTATTGGATTTCCTTTGTCCCCTATGACTTCAAGACTTTTTTCCCTGCCCTCTTACTCTCTGCATTGGTCTTCTGCCCTTTTTTTATCATGTTCAGTGCAGAAAGGGCATATAGAAAAAGTTTGGGTTTCTTTGTTTTAGTGAGAAGGGGAACTGACAATCACTCAACTTGGTTTCATTTTGCTGCAGGGTTCCAACTTCATACAGTATAATACAGGTCAGTTTAGAGCTTAATCCTTAAGATTAATCTTGACCCTTTCCCTGCCTGTGGAACTGTAATTTAACTCATTTTAAGACCCTGGACTAATTTCCTTCCTCTTGACCAAAAGTGTATAAGCAAAACGTGTGCATCGGTTGTCCTGGAGACAGAAAAGGGAGATTACATATTCTTTGCCACTGCTGTCGTTCTAGGTATGTTGATGAACAGTAGGTTTAGAAGCATTTAGACAGTGTATATGTTAAGAGTCCTTAAATGAGGCACTTCTCATTGCCTTTGCAGAGATTGTAGCGATAGAGCCGAAGCTGTTCTCGCTGTTCGGGACAGTAAGAAAGGGGTCAGAGGGCTCTGCTGGCTGCTAACTACTCCTGCTTCCTGCTGCCAGGCTTGGGGTTTTTCATTGTTTACCCACACATGAAAATGTGCAATTCCTGCTTTTGTTTTATTTTGTTTTGGGGGAAGGGAGAGGGAGCAGACCATCTCAGGCTCTAAAGTATCTTTGGAAGGCAGAGATAACTTTTCCTTTAATCCCATTGAAGTTCCTGGGAAGGATTCAAAGAAGCAGCTGATTTTTTTTTTTTCCTTTTTTTTTTTTAAATATGGGAAGGAGGAGCTGCTACTCTTTCCTGTTTTCTTGCTGTTAGGATAGCAAATAATTTGGTTGCAAGGGGGTAGCAGAAGTCTAGTTTAGCAGAAGCTCAAAATAAGCTAAAAGATATATTTTGCAGATCTGAATGCACCTCTTTAACCGGGTACCTAGCTTTTTTTTTTTTCCCCAGGCCTTTCTTAACGCTGCAAGGAGTGTTAATGATATAATCCATGGGATGTACAATAGCCAGTAAGGTCTCCAGTCCATCAACATTTGATGTTTAACTTCCTAGCATTGCCTTCGAGATTACTGCTACTGAAGGTACTAGTAAGAGACTTAGAAATCCCAGTGTCTGAGTTATACCCAGTGGTGGGGATTTCTATCAATCAATACCTGTTTCATCCTGTCTGTTGTAGGTTTTATGTGCACTGTGAATGCTGAGGCAAGTTTGTCCTCAGTAATACTCTGTAGCATTGAGATTCAGAAATTCTGTGATCTTTAAAAGAGAATTTCCTCTTACTGATTTTTAGGCAATCTTTTAAATTCTTTTGCTATGAAAGATACCATAAAAGCATAAAATCTACTGCCATTTTCTTATTTTTACATAGGTATCTGTTCTTGATTTCCTTTTTTGGACTAGGCAGTCGTAATCTTTCTGTCCTTTGAGGGGAAAAATTGTCTATGTTCTGGTTTAGAATACTGGAATTTTTATTGCCCACTTTTCTCAAGTAAAGGTTAATACAGAAAGGAGAAAAATAAAGTTAGTGTTTAAAAGAGTACAATTCCTTTTTATTTTTGGTTAATTAAGCAAGCTGTTTCCCGGATTTTTTCCCTACATGAAAGTAACATGTAACAGGTACCTTTATAGTTCAGTTGCTTGAACTTACTCTTTGTAAAGAGTTAAGCTTTGTACTTCTTTAATTTTGTATTAGTCCTTATTGCCCTTTCTTCACTCTTTCCCCCAGCAAGTTTCAGAACTTGATGGAGATATTCTTGTATTTTTGCCAATGCCGAGTACCTCTCATGCCCGATGCCACTGTTTTTGTTAACCAGTGGTGGAAAGAGATAGGAAACATTGATACAGCCATGGTACGGGAAGTCAGGAGGCAAGAATTTTATTTCTGTCTTTTCTGTGACTTATTTTTTTTCCTTTTGATAGCTAAACAGATTTACCTACTGTGGTGGTGTTTATTGTCACTTAAAATAAGGACAGTGCTTTGCTCAGGCTTTATCCACTGGCGTATAAGCACATGGCAGTTCCAAAGTACTTTCTGTAGAGGGGTTTGATGTACCCCTCACGAGGAAAAGTAGAAACCATGGTGTTGGATCCAGGTTGTTCATTTAAGGTGCCATCTTACTGCTTGGAACGAACCATCGCAATTAATTCACGTTTGTCAGTGTACTTGTTAACCTTTCGTGATGCCTGACTCGGAACTGCGTTTGCATTTACTAAATAAAATGCACTTGCATATTTTTTTTATGAGTAGGAACAAAAGCTGGTTGATAATATGTATCTAGAAATGCACATCCCTCTGAGATGAGGCACAAGTTAGAGGGTTTTAAACTCGCAAGTTCCATCTTAATTGAAGACCGCTTAATTTTGTTACGTTTTTAACTAGTTTTCTATTGCCAGCCTTCACCCAGGAAACCTTTATGCACTGCTGACATGCAAGGGTCTCTTCCTTGCAGTGAAGCTCTCTGCAAACGTTACAAATTACAGTTTCTGTTCTTACTCTTATGTTAACAGTACCATTATGAGAATTCTGCTAATTAATGGCTGAAGAAGTAATTCTGAATTTTTATCAGCTCTCATTTTCTATTTCAGGCTTAAGCACTATATCCTAGAGGCTTCTAGATTCCAGTTGGTTTATTAATTATCTTGTCATTTTCACTTTAGTTTGTATAAATCACAAGGCTGGCTGTTTTCTGTACTTGTTCTTGTGCCTGTCAACTCCACAGCTTCTTCCTATGCCATATTTAGTGCATTTGGAATTCTGTTGTTCTAATGTCTGCTCAAAACCTACTTCTCAAGAGCTGAGTAAGCAGTGATGTGCAGGTTATTGATTGATCGGTGCTCAGTTTGTGATTAACCTTGTCCTGCTGGTGCAGAAAAAGAAATGCTCTGCTGTGGTGTAGCAAGCGGGTAAATACTTGGAGTAATCATTCTCCTGAATTCGGTATGGTAGGATTTAGTTATAGTGCTATTTTCAGTTTTGGGCACTGTACGTTGAGAGAGGGTTTTCCTCTCTTTTGGATGCTTTCAGTAGCAGATGAGATACCTGAAGAATATGACACACAACAATTGAACAAATGAAGATGTTAACTTTGTATCTCCTCGTAGTCTTAAATTATTCACATGCATTAGGCTACTACAAGGAGGAAGAAGATAAAGGCTTATGGGGGCTAAAACAAGGAATAGTTGACTTAAATAACAGGACTGAAGACTTGGGTTACTTACTTGGGGAGAAAGAGTTCTAATGTGAAGAATAACAAACGGTTGGACTAGATCAGGGAGGGAACTCTTGTCTAATTTGTTCTTAGAGGCCGTCAGTGACATCTGTCAAAAAGGAAATGCTATTTGTCCCTACCTCAGGAGTGGCAGATTGACAAGATGACCTCTTGAGTCCTATCCAGCACCGTTTTTAGTGATGCTGATAGGTAAAGAATGTGGGGTTATTATTTTCAGGTTTACACTGATAGTCAAAAGGTAGTTGACAGTAACCCCAGCAACTGAGAGTTTTCTCCTAGCTCTTGTAAGCAAGTCCTCTCTGTTACCTTGTTAGCTATTGCCTGAGACTGCGCAGCTTTGATGTAAATTAGTTGCAGGCAAAGCATCTTGTATTTTCTTTGTGGAATGCTTTTCTCAGTTATGGCCGCAAAGGTCACGGAGAGAAGATCCTTTCCATAAATGAAACTGTCACGCTCTTCTATAGATGCAGATGTTACCTAGATATGGCTTGAAAAACAGAATTATAAACTGGTTACTGATATTAGAACAATTAGCTTAGTTGCCATTTTGTCGTACACTTACAAATTTCATGGAAGAAAACACGCAAGGCTTCTAAACTGTACAAGCAAGTTAATAAAGTGTCCTTGGAGGATGACTTTTCTTATTCCTTTTGGTATTGCCCTTTAATTAATGGCTATATTCTATTACATATTAATATACGGAGCTTTGCTTTCAGAATAATAGGGACTTCTGGTGGATCTATACTTTCTTTTTGTCCATCTTTCACTCTTTAATATGATAGCTTGCATTTTGATGTTGCACCAGTAGGCTTCCTCTTAATTGTAACTCAAATTAATCAGTTTTAAAGCAAGTCAAAATGTTTCTCAGCATTTTGTCATGGAAGGAGTAAGTCAGTACTGGGATTGGGAAACAGAATTAAGTAATTTTTAGTGAAAATGTGTACGGAGGCAAACTAAAATGTGGTCTGTATGCCTTTCTGTACTCAGTGCAGCCTCTGCTGGAAACTAGTATTAATGATGCACCCTGCATTTGAGATGTTGCTTATGAAAGAATAAACTCAGTGATTCGATTAGCTTTTTAAACGCTATGTTAAAATTTAGAGGCAGAAGGTGCTGGAATTAACATTTTAGTGCTACATCTGGGCTTTCAGGGAGCCTCTAAACTAAAAGGTGGAGCTAAGAGCGTACATTTGTGCAGTGTGTATAAAGTCTTGTAAGCTCTTTGCTGTGGTCTGGGGAATTATAAGTAATTTTAAAAACCCCCCAATCTATGTGGTGTGGAGGCAAGGGGAAGCCTCTTGTTCATCATTTGTATTGAATTCTGTTTAATCAGTTATAAGAGCACCTAGTCAGACTAGATACTGTATCTTCATTATCAGGATAATCTCATAATTTCAAATTTATGTGGATTTCTTGTTTAGCATTGCCTTTGTAAATTGTGTGATTTTGGCTGGGGGAGATCTCCTCCAAGGAGGAGGATAGCATTGTTAATTATGTACCTTGGCACATATGTACATTTTAATTAATGGTTATCAGGAAAAATCAATCCATTTCCAGAAATAATATTCCTTTTATTTTGCCCATGTATTTTGATGGTACAGTTTAAGGACTGAAGTTTGTAAGAGAAATAGGGTGGAAAAAAGTATATGGTGTCTGCTTCTCTTGTGGGAATATTCTGACTCTGTCTCTTCTTGAATGCTTTGTGAATATTAGATTGAGTTTATTACTTGTATTTCTCGGGTTGTGGACGGAAACAAAAATAACATAGTCAGAGGCCCTGTAAAACTTAGGCAAGGAACGGAGTCAAAAGAAGGAGCGGGGTATAACACCCAAATACACTTCTTTTCCATCTTCTCCCTAGAGTTTGTGTTAATATTTCATTTTTATAAGAAATCGGGCTTTAATTCTCTGTATTTCATTCCCTTGTTGCTGGAAATTTCTTACCTACATGAAATTAATAAACAGCCAAGTGGATTTCTTCAGGAGATTAGGCACCCTTAGAAGAAGATGGTGTGCAGCATAGGCGATTAATTCTCAGATGGGGATTTAAATGAAGTGAAAGTTTAGTTGTGTCATAGGCTACAAACCCCTGCTTATTCAGCCTCAGTAGAAGGGGGAGAGTTTCTTTGTGTGATGGCAGTACTGCTTGTCTCATGCTGTTTCAGTGCTTTCAACAGCTAGTTTTATGCCTTGCTCCCTTTTCATCAAAAGAGGAGAGGGAATTCTTGAAGACAGGAGTGTGTATCATTGGCTTCATTTTACAACTGAATCAGCTTTTTCTTAAAGGCAAACAGAACCTTTAAACTGTTTCATAATCTGAGAAGTGTATTGAATACAGGAGCTTCTCTTCCTAGGAAACAAATTTTGGAGTTCTAGAATGTATTTATCTGTGTGGCTTTTTGGAGATAAATGGGGATTGCATTGAAGTTCGTTCCTTCAGAAGTCTTTGTTATTTGTGTTGAAATAAGTATTGAACTATGGTACTCTCAAGTGGGAGTAGGAACACTGGCCATATTAGAACAAGAAAGAGATCATAGAGTGGAAGCACGGGAAGGGCGAGGACTGCAGCAAGTTGTGAAAATAAATGTACATAAAGCACGCTTGCTTTCATACCTTGCTCTTGAAGTTGATAGAAGTAGTAAAATAAGGCAAGACCTTGTGGTTTGCTGAGTCAAGATCAGTTTTGGAATGGCAAGATGAAAGTAGTGAGTCTTGACAAAGGATTTGAAGCATAGTCAAAATGAAAAGGGAAGGGGGAAACTGCGATGCCCATGTGCATATAATGTGAGTACTTAATGCACAGCTGTCACTTGAAATTCAATAGTTTTTTTGGACTGAGTCTGTGTTAAAGCAGTTTTAAGTGTTACGTTGAACTTGCGTTCTGTTTTGTTAAATCTTTGTCTTTATAGCTGATTTTGTGTGATGGCCCTTATGAATAGGGGATGATAGTAAGTATGGACTCTTTTTTTTTTTGTGGTTTTAATATGATACGAGAGTGAGATCTTACTGACGTTTACCCTTCTTCCTCCGGTTAAGTTATAACAATCTGGTTAAAAGTGTCTGTAGAACTACTGGTAGTGAGGCTGACAGGGGCCATGTGGACATGTTTTGTGGTGACATCCTTAGGATCTACGTTTGGGCCCAATGAGTCTGTTCCAAATTCTACTTTATAGACTATGTTCTTCTGCTGTCCAGGCCACTAAGATCAAGTTAGTGCTTGTATGCCGATTATCCTGGAACACTAAGGGTTTCAAGACTACTAAATTTTCACGGCATTGTGTCCATGCAAATAGTGTCCTTGAGTCTGTCTTGAATTCAGTAACCGCCTTGACTGTTCTGGGACTTTTCCTGAAGGCTGTAGGTCATTTGTTAGTAGACACTACTTGGGGCTGTGTTGTACTACTTTTCTGCACAGGTTTCTTCTTGGTGCTACTGCTGAAAGTGCTTCAGGCAGGTCCATTACCCTCGTTGCTTGAGGTGAAGAGGAGCTGTGTGCATCCAGTTGTTTACGCAAGATATATGAGAGTATCTAAAAACCTGCATGTAGGAGCAGGAGCAATAACATTGCAGATAACTTAGGTATAATTATGTCTCATCTCTGCTAAAGAACATAGTAGTTGTGTCTATAAATTGCTGTTACTGTTGTTTCCATGCACTGGTAGAGCTCTTCAGGTCTTTCCTGTCTACCATGATCTTTTGTGGAGTTTTCCAGTGACTTACTGTAGTGCCAAAGGGACATCATTAGAGACCAGATCTGATCATGTTAAATGCTTTATGAGGATAAAAATGTTGCATTGCACCAAATTGTTTATACACTTTGCCGCTGCGGATCAGAGGTAGAAGGAGAGGGAAGGAAACAAGTAATGTTGATCTGTAGTGGTCCATCTTTAGCTTTGTAAGACTTGATGATGAATTGCTGTATTGAAATGGAGTGGAAGATCTGGGAGAGGATTAGGAGGAGAGGAGTTTGTGAAGAGTGATGAGAAAAGACCAAGGAAGACAAATTTTCTTGAAGAACATGATCAAAGAGCATTATAGGTAGCTGAAAACATAAGGAAGCTGAGGAACGGGCTCCACACCTAGAAGAGGTTTTAAGATTTTTATTCCTGGATACTAGTAATTGGTTTATGTCTTCAGTGGTACGCTTGGTGAAGGAGTCAAACTGGAGAGGGAGTGGAGTGATACTGGAAGACAGAACTTAAAATTTCAGGCAGTGTATATGGAGGTTTAGATCTACAAGTAAGATGCTCTATCTTTTTAATTGAAAAACAGGTAGGATTATGCATGATTTTTAAGAGGAAAATAAGGTAAGACAGTGATAGGTAAAACTGAGTAAAAAAAGATAAGGAACCAAATAAAACTGGACCAAATGGATGACTTCCAGCCAGTTGGAAAAGTCTAAAAAGGAATAGTTTTCCACTACAAAAAATGTGTTAAACTTAACATTTAAATATTGTCTCTTTACTGAAAATCTTTCCCTGTGGACAAAGGTAGAGAAATTTCAAAACCTATGAAAAATTCCTTTTTTTTTTCCCAGAGCAGGTGTATTGTGTTTTTTTTTACTTTAAAGAAACCATTTTGTAAGATACATAGGGGTTTTTTTGTTTGTGTTTTTTGTTTTTTTTTTTTTTTTACAAAAAGTTGGAATAAAAGCACAATATTTTGCTTTACCCAAACCACTTTTTATGTTTTATCTTTTTAGAAGCTTTCAGTATTTATCCCAATTAGAATGAGACTAATTGATGTTTTAAGAAGTGTTACAACTGGTCAAACTTGAGCGGAGCATAAGAGTTCTTGTTGCTGCTTGCTTCGTTAGTGATCGATGAATGAATTAAATCAGTAAGTAACCTGTGAAATCAAATCTTGGGAAGATATGCCTGGAAATGGCTGTCAGTGTAAGGGAGATGAAGTGATCCTGTGTTTGGATCGTCTCTGACTGTGTTACTCTCTTAACAGCTAATGACCAAAAGAGAGGCCCTTTATCTGGGCTCTAGGGTTGCCATCCAGCATCGAGTCACAGTAGCATGTGTTTGCACACTGAATTTTACACACAGGGGTAGTTCTATTGAAAATCGGTGGGATAACTTGTGTGGAAAATTTAGCATGCTTGTAAGTGTTTGCATTATCGATGCCTAAGTAATTAAAATAGTATTTTTGTAGTATTTGCGTTTGGTGCATTTTTGATGTTGCATGTAAGTCCCATGGTATTACACACACAAGTATTTTAACAAATGCTTTAAGGGTGCTATTGACATAACTTCCTGGAGCAGGGAAAGGTCATTACTATCGGCCTTGGAAATTAAAAGTAGCTTTTGCCATATCAGAAAATATCTTTAATTAAATCAATAACTGCATGGGTTTCTCAATCTGAGAAACAGTCTCATGAGTGATTTTCCTTTTCGTAAAGGACTTGTCATGATGTCATTCCTATTGTGTTAGTCGTTGGTGTTTTCACAAATTGTCCCAAATCATGACTAATTCCCTAAAAATATTCAGAGCAGACATGATTCTGGGGAAAGCTGTCATTCGCCACTCAGTCTGGTAGAGACAATGGGACAGCCGGATGACTTAACAGATTCTCTGTTAACTTCAAAATTAGTATTTCAAGGCAGTGCCATTCCTCTTGCATGCCACCATAAAAGCAATTCAAGTACTCGGTGATGTTTTTCCCAATGGTATGGATGTGTACTTCAGGTGAGTGTCTGTGGCTCATTTCTGTGTCTTTCACGTAGAAATCCTGTTTAATTCTGTTCCAACATCTTTATCAATGATCTGGATGAGGGGATCGAGTGCACCCTCAGTAAGTTTGCAGATGACACCAAGTGGGGCAGGAGTGTTGCTCTGCTGGAGGGCAGGCAGGCGCTACAGAGGGATCTGGACAGGCTGGATCGATGGGCCGAGGCCAATTGTATGAGGCCTCGTAACAAGGCCAAGTGCCGGGTCCTGCACTTGGGTCACAACAACCCCAGGCAACGCTACAGGCTTGGGGGGGAGTGGCTGGAAAGTGCCTGGTGGAAAAGGACCTGGGGGTGTTTGTCGACAGCCGGCCATCAGTGTGCCCAGGTGGCCAAGAAGGCCAACGGCATCCTGGCCTGTACCAGCAATAGTGTGGCCAGCAGGAGTAGGGAAGTGCTTGTCCCCCTGTACTCGGCCCTGGTGAGGCCGCACCTCGAGTACTGGGTTCAGTTTTGGGCCCCTCACTCCAAGAAAGACATTGAGGTGCTGGAGTGTGTCCAGAGAAGGGCAACGAAGCTGGGGAAGGGTCTGGAGCACAAGTCCTATGAGGAGCGGCTGAGGGAACTGGGGATGTTTAGCCTGGAGAGAAGGAGGCTGAGGGGAGACCTTATCACTCTCTGCAGCTCCCTGTAAGGAGGTTGGAGCCAGGTGGGTGTTGGTCTCTTCTCCCAAGGAACAGGCGACAGGACAAGAGGAAATGGCCTCAAGTTGCACCAGGGGAGGTTTAGATTGGATATTAGAAAACATTTCTTCCCTGAAAGGGCTGTCAGGCGCTGGCACAGGCTGCCCAGGGAAGTGGTGGAGTCACCATCCGTGGAGGTATTTAAAAGCCGTGTAGATGTGGTGCTTAGGGACATGGTTTAGTGGTGGACTTGGCAGTGTTAGGTTAACAGTTGGACTTGATGATCTTGGAGGTCTTTTCCAACCTAAATGATTACATGATAAATTTAAATTTAAGTATTTTGGTGTTCTTACTTTTTCAGTTTATTATAGCTTAGATGAACACTTAAAATAGGATTTGAGTGTTCTGTTTTTTATTAAAGAAAAATCTCTGCACAGTTTCTGTTAACTTTTTTTTTTGTGTTACTTTATCTCATCAGATTCTCTTGTGGAAATTTTTCGATGGCCTTTGTGTGTGGGAAAAGCTTAAGTAGCTAAGGTGAATAAAGACTCAGAAACAGTTCTGAAAAATGGATTTCTGTGTGCTTAATATGTAAGCTTAGGTTTTCTACTGTTACTGCCTTTGTCCCTGTAGTATATATTTATTTGAGAGGCAAAAGAGCAAAAACAACTAGCAAAATAGCAAACCCAACACTGTAGATTACTCAACTCTGTTCGATTAAGAAAAAAAACCCCACAGCTCTTTCTGGACAGTGTATTACGCATGTGTGTGTGTGGAGCTATATCTGTATGTATTTGTTACTTCAGCTAAAAACTGGCTTGGCTGTCCTATGATGCACCATACCCTGAGGAAATAAATGCTTTTCACTAGTTCCTCCCACACTTTTTTTTTTCCAGGGAAGCACTCTTTCTATTTCTAGATCTGGATGCTGCTAACATTTTGAATCATTCATCAGGGTTTTCGGTGCTCACTGAACTGTTGTTTCCATTTAAATGTATATTAGCTATATTAAAGGTTCACTTCGGAATCCTTCTTTAACCTGCCTCCTCCTTCAAAATACCAAAACCATACAACTTGTGAAATTTTTAGTTTACTTTCATGGGACCTACAGGATTTCTGGCAATTTGCTTTGTAAGGTGTATATTTTGAGTTCAAATGTAAGCCCCTGGCTTCTAATTCTGCAACCTTTTGTGGTTTTGGTGTGGTGTTTTTGGTGTTCCCCCCACTAAGGACTTCCAGCTAAATAATCTGCACTTGTAAAGTAGGGTATCTACTGCAGCTCATTCCTTTGGAAGGTTATCTTGTCTTCATAATAAGAATACCGGTTATTTGCTTTTAAGCTTGTTGGATATGTGACTACTTTGATGTTAGGTCAAGAAAATAACCTGATCAATTCTAAATGTTCATTTCAGATTTCATGTTTCATCCTGTGTTGAGCACCTGCTGCTGAGAGCTGGAAAGTCTACTTAAGGTATGTGGAACAGCTAATGATTTCACTTCCACACAGGGTTTTATTCAGGATAAAATGGTTCACGTTGATGTTTGTTTGTTCTTTCTTTGTA
The DNA here is from genome assembly GCA_009819775.1 of Phoenicopterus ruber ruber. Classification (NCBI taxonomy): domain Eukaryota; kingdom Metazoa; phylum Chordata; class Aves; order Phoenicopteriformes; family Phoenicopteridae; genus Phoenicopterus; species Phoenicopterus ruber. The sequence goes on along the minus strand of CM020216.1, from coordinate 166,177,772 downwards.
ATTATTGTTAAAAATCCCGATTTTTAAACAATGGATGTTAAAACAGAATTTCTTGGTTTGTCTTTTTACTTGAGCCTCCTGGAACTGACTTTTTTCTGATACCCCATTTACTGCCCTTCCATTCAGCCTGAGGAGTACAGAGGTTGGGTAGGCCTGTGCAGCAAGTAATTTATTGTGCACGGGAGGAATTTGTAAGCTGTTTTCTCATCTACTAAAAATGCTTAGGTGGAAATTGTCTGACCAGACCGATGTGCTGGCTTTGGACCGAAATATTAATGATTCTCTATTTTCACGTTCTGCTTTCTGTAGTACATAAAAATTTGTCTCAAGTAAAATCTTCACTGTAGGGGCACCTGGCCTAATCTTAAGAAGTTTAGCTGTAAGCAGGAGTAGAGAAAGTTGAGCAACCCCAGTATTCTTTGTATTACAGGAATCTATTTCTGATCTGGTTTTTTTGATTCCTTGTGACTCTCCCCCCAGGGTGAATGGTTATATTTGCAAACTTCAGTTTTATTCCTCAGTATACTTGGTATTTCTGACTTCTGCTTTTATTGGTGCTGACATACATGGATGTTTGGAATATTCTTATGTTTGAGTGTGGCTAGAATAACTTGTTGGATTCCCCCCACCCTGGTTTGGTGCGGTGTGTTTTTTTTCTTTCGTTCTACAGCCTTCTCTGTGGTTGGTGGTTTGGGAGCCTGTATTACATTTTTTTCTATTTCTTAGGCTTTGGCAGGTAACAAATTCATCGCCTGCCATTTCAAGAGCACTTTTGCATCTCTAACTTGCTGATGTGGAGAGCCTTATTTAAAACTTCTGTATCACCTGTTTTAGATTATGTTAATGTTCTCCTTGCCTGGGCTGTGATGCACTTGAGAACAAAGGAGATGTGGCTGCTAGCATTTCACATGGACTAGACCCCTCATGGGATTTCAGACTGGTATCTTGCAGTTCAACTTCAGAGTACGGCCTCTCCAGGATCCCTCCGTATTTTCACCTTCAGGAAACAGCAGAGGGTCACTTAGCATCTCCTGACTATCTAAATTTGCAGGGGTAGATATCTTTATTCTTCAGTAGCTTTTTTGCTTAACTTCTTACTTCATAAGTGGTCTGGATGTTAGTCAGCCTTTCTTAAACTTCAGTTTTCAAGTTTATGGTGTCTAATTACTTCTCCTTTCTAATTTCTCCCTTCCCTTTTCTAATATGGGATGATGTTTGTATTATGCAATTAGTTTTTCTCCAAGGAATTCCATCTACTTTCACCACTCCACGGAATAAGTTGAGTGATTTAAAAAATAGTAGTCTTCAGTTTTGTCACATAAACTGGAAAAAACCCAAAGTGCTTCAGTTTGAACAAAAGCACCAGTACTGATATTTTTGTCAATTAAGACTAAAATTTCTTGCCTTATGTTTCACATTAAATCTGAATTATGATTCAGAAACCCAGACATTTAAAAAAATATTTTCTGAACATGGAAAACTGAGTGTGGGAAATCCAGAAAACAAGGGGGATTGGGGGGGGGTGGGGGTGGGAGGGAAAGGAGGCAGAACAGACCCTCCCCTCTTCAGCTTATCATACATAAAGGCCTACAAATCAGACCTATGATTTCAGGGGGTTTTAATGCTTCCTTTAATTTTATTTGACCTTTTAAAAGGAACAGCTATGACTGTTGTGATGTCATAGGCAAAAAAGCACACTTGTATGTTTTGTGAACTGAAGCCATTTGTTCTTTGGAATACGTGGTTTGTAAAAGGCTGAAGTGAGTCATATCCTGGTAAAACCATGACAACTGAGTATTTATTAGTTGTTAGGTAAATATCTTGCAGTACCTTCCTAGATAAGACTTTATAGTAAACCAGCCCTGTGAATAACAAGGCTGTGAAACGTAGTGGCAAGTAAGAAGAAACAGCAAAAGATCTTAAATGTAAATTGGAAGTACTTCTGACTTGTCAGGTTTACACTGAAGTATGTGTATTTTTTCTGGCTGGAGATTTGGTAGGAGGAAGAGATTAGTGCTACTTACTCTTTGAAATTGGTATTATATATGCAAATACTGGAATGACAGTTCCAGTGGAAATGACAGAAAAATGTATTGAATCTTTTGCTTACCCAACTGCTTTATAAACTGTTTGTTGTAAGTCTTGTATTCATATTGCAAAAATTTAAGCTCTTATGTGTATCACAATAGTCTTTTCATTACACGTTCACATTCTTTGTTCCACAGAACCACTGTCTTGTTTGGTACCAAAAATATACTTGTCTATTCACTGCCCTCTTCAAGCCCTTCTCTTACAGGATGGATTTTGCCTGTGAAGTTTGCCTTGGTAGTGCTGGCTTTACCCATTCATCTTATGGTATCATTAGTACCTGTGCTGGTGGAGTCACAGAATTTAGGAGCAAAGGTTTCAATTTTAGGTCCCTGCTCAGACATGCCATTTTTTTTGTTGTAACACTTAAAATTTGCGCTCAAAGCAGATCTCTCACTGATTTGAATAGCACCTGGAAGTACTTGGCAGTTCTCTATTTAACCCCCCAGGTATCAAGGCATGTGTCCATCAAAGAGAAACACGTGGTGATTGTGGAAAAATTGACTAAATGACTCTGCTGACATCATCCAGAAACCCTGAATGCATAGATGACGCTTAATTGCTTCAGCTCATAAAGTATTCTTTGTCTTCTTCCTGATGCTGATTATTGACTCTGATTATTTATTAGCGGATGCAGAAGGCGTGTATCAATAGGGAGGGATTATGAGCAACAGTTCTGTTTAGCTTTATAATTCTGATTTACTTCTTAGGCAAGTCTTTATGCACTGAATTGGTGCAGGGGTTCTGTAGGTAGAAGTACATGTCATTGTGCGGGTATTTATTGTGTGTGTGTTTTCAGAGATGTCAGATAGCCATTGACAGTAGGTGGTGCTAGCACTTCCACCTAAGAAGCAGTTTCCAAAAGATGTTCTTCTGATTCTAACCCTATTGCAAATGACATCAGATGCTTTCCAACTTTATGGTTTTATTTCAGTTGAAATTAAACTAGTATTTGATGAGCAACCTTATTGTATCCAGCATAGCACTCGTTTAAAAACAGTATGGCAGATCAATAAATTAATGTTCCTTTTTATGTCTTACAGTAAGAAATGCTTCCCTAATGAAATCTTTAAAGATCCATGTTTTCTGTCTATTGTGGATGTTATGCTTGTAATCCTGTTTTAATACATTCAGGGCTTTTCCCTTCTTGATACAAAATCTGTCTCAAAAGACTTCAGTTTGCGCTTAAAACTGTAAAGACTAACCACTCTGTTCTCAAGTGTCAAGATAATTAATGTGTAATGCTTCTTGCCAATAACACCTATGTGCTTATAGCTCCTCCTGGCTTCTGAAAGTGGAATTTTGCTGGGCTTGCTCTCTGGTTTACATTGTTCTGGACTTTTGGGGCGTTGGAGAAAGATTTACTTTTCCATCAAGTTTATGGTAAACTTCAACTTCTTCCAAGCAGGCTGGGTGCGAGTTCACCAGCAGTTCACACTCTTCTCTCTGGCTGTGAAGGGCTCTGTGCTCTACCTGTATTGGCAGGCATCACCAGAGTTTTAAGAGCAACGAACTTGAATTTAACGAACACAAACTGTACCACGTGGTGCTTAATGCATTCCCGAACTCTGTCCTGGCCTTTGCTCAGCGCAGTTGTTCCTCAGCCTGACCTCAGAGCAACTGTTGTCTTTTACATAGAAGTAAGTGGGCTGGGGGAAATAAATCTCAGTGCTTGTGATACTCTCCTTAGTTCTCATCTCTCCATGGAGTTTAAAACCTTAGCCTGTCTGGGTTATCTCGGAATATGTTACTGAGGTAGAATGAAGTAGGGTTTTAGTCTTCCCTCTGGAGGTGCCAAAGGTCTTCTGTGTACCAAAATAAATTATTTGTTTTGGTTGCTAGGCCTTTTGGTAAATGTGAGTAGGGAAATAAAAGCAGAAAACAAAAATTGACTCTGTAAATAGTGCTCCTTTGTAATACGACTTGGATGGATCTGTAGTAGTACATTCTGATGATGCCAGGCATAGCCATGTAATGCTGCTGCTACTGTCCAGACTATTTAAATTCCAGATTTCTGAATGATTGACGTGGTTAAATATCCATGAAGCTTTTCGCCATACATCTGGGCATTAGCCTGTATGTTGCAGCATTGTTTCAGCTTGCGAATGTTGAGACATTTTCACAGAATAGATTCTTCTTGTCTTGAGGCAACTAATTTTTTTTCTTCATCCCAGCCCTGCAAACACATACCTGTTCAAATTGGTGCAACCATGTTGACATGTGAACAAATTAGTAAGAGTAGTTCTTATGTCTGAAGTCAAGTATGCCTATACTTTTTTTTTAAGCTATTATGGTGGTAGGCTCTTATTTATAGTCGTAATGAAGTCAGATGCAACCCATTTTATTGGTCTAAAAAGCAAAACTAATTCTGTTTCACTATGGCTATTCTATTCCATCTCACTAGTGTGGGATCACTTCTCTAAAAATAGACTTAGAGCTTTTGGGAACACAGGGTTATATTTGCAGTAAAGTTTGCCGTAGCTCTAGTTCTATGAGAACACTTCGCTTGCTCACTGGTCATGTATAATTGTCCTTTGATCCTGTATTTTGGCTAATGGATTAAGGTCTGTACTGCCTGTTATTTGCTGTAGGAAATACACAAGACTGTTCCGCACTGGCCTAGGAAAGTTTCTAAAAGCAGCAGGTTATTCTGAGTCATTCACCAAGACCATTCTTACACAAAATAATCAATGATAATGTGCATCTCGCTGCTAGGTGGTAGACTTTTTAACGTTTCAGTACGTCCAAATTTCAGACACTTAGTGGATCAACTCCACATCAGCCTTGCACCTTGAAAAGGGTGTTACCTTCCTGCTCATAAAAAGAAAACTCGAAGAGAATTTTCTGAGAACATTCAAAAGACAAATTCAAACCAGACCATAATCTTCTTAAGGCTTGAAAAGTTCAGTTTTTACCTGTAAGCTGAGTTAGGCTTGCCAGGCTTCCTGTTACCCGTTGCGATAGTGTTTGTTACTGGTGTAGCATCTTGAGTTGTAGTTGTAGACCAGGTTCTAATGAGTGTCCTTACAAGAAAAGGAAAATTAGTGGATACAAATGTACTGACAAGTCATAAAATACTGTGGAAAAAATATTGGTCAACTTGATAGGCAGCAGGCCCAGCAAGTGACAGCCCAGGGGATTGCCAAGGTTGGTTTGTGTGTGCTGTAGTAAAGGAAGGATCTGGGTTATTTCCTGGCAGACGTTCACGGACAACTTCCTCTGAAGAGAAGCGGTCTCGAGTGCACTTCCTGAAATGTGTTTTAATTAGCAGTGCCTGAGATGCAGGGAATTTCACTCCTCGGGAAATTCAGGGCTTATAACTATTATGCTGTGCTCAAAATGGGACCTGATATTCTAGTGTAATCCTTACCAGCATTGTATTAAGTGAAAAGATTACTTGTCTCCCTTATGTTTGGCACCCCTTGTTCACAAATCTCAACATAATAGTTTTTTAAATTTATTTTTACCCTTCTTTCAGTAGTCTCAATAGTTCTTGTTCACTTTTGATTCACTAACACCTCCAGATTTTCTGTGGTATTATTGTCTTGCTAGTAATCTCATTTTGTATATGCATGGTTGGTCATTCTTACCTAGTTGTAAAGCTGGTGGAAAATCATGTGATACAGTGTTAGAAGCCTCTGATGTGACGTCTTTCCTTCTCGTGTAATTATAAGACACATTACCAGTTAAATGCGAACAGCCGGTATAAATCCTTTCAAGTCAGCCTGACTTCCCTTTATGTCTAGATGCTTGTAGATAATTTGGTTTGCTTATTCTCTTATTTCTTTTGGACCTTGAGTTGTGTAAGTCTTCCTAATACATCACAATTATTTAGATGCCAGTTTCTTTTGAAACTAAGTGCTTTGAATTTGTTTGCTAAGCTTGTAGTTGAATAGAATATATTTATTAAAAGCTTTCTTCTGTTTAATGTGCTTGTGCTGCTAACTGTCTCTGTTTAAAATGTTCCAACTTGTCAACAGATTTTTTGACCAGTGGATTTGTGGATCAAAAGTATTGACCGTAAAGTGTTGGAAATAACACTGTGTTTTCATGTGCTTGAATTTCATTAAATCCATTTCTGGTAGCAGGAATTGGCAGAAATAATGGTTTATTTTTGATTATATTGTGTACTGTTCACACATACTGCTATCTCAGGTATAGAGTAGCTGACTGTCAGAAGTGATGTGGTTTGTTTTGTTTGTTTTTTACTGGTACCTATGAATTGGTACTTTTTTTTTTTCTGTGGCAAGAAGTAAAGCAGGCAACTTGAATTCCCTGGGTGAGATTTTGGACAAATGTAGCTTGGGCAGTGTTTTCTTATTAAGGAGGGTGAAGAGGACATGAGAAGGCAATAAGAGTCTATAACTGCACCCATAACTGAATGCATGAAACGAGAGAATGCTCTGTACCAAGAGGGAGCCTTGGTCACCTAGTGGAAGTTATTAATAGCTGTTCCAGGTACCACTGAAATACTGCCCTTTAACAACAAGGGGAAGGTGTATTGTAACACAGTCCGCTCCCAGCTGTATTGTGGAAGGTGCAGTCTTTAAATTGCTAACCAAGATTCCCATTAGGAAAAAAAAAAGGTCATTTCTTATTTTAGTAAAATAGTCTTTAGAATGTGGAAAGGAAAAGGGCACTTAAAGTCATGGTTGTCAACAGGACTCCAAGCTTGGCATTCCAGGTTCTATTTGTATGTACTGTTAGCAGGTGGCTGTGTTGTCATTTCCCTCTTTCAGGATCAGTCTACTCGGTTTAACTTTCAGGATAGGACGATAAAAGCTTGGCAGAATCATGGTAGGTCTTAAGGCCCAAAGGAATTGGGGCAGCTGTGATCGTGGAGTTCTTCCTTTCAGCCTGTTCCTTTGTTCTAAATGCTCTCTACAAGAGCAATGTCCAAAAGGCATGGTTGGCTTTTTCTAACAGTATGATACTCAATGTATTTTAACTTTCTTCTGTTTCTGGAAGTCTTTCTGTGTTGTTTTGCTAGTAGTAATATTCCTGGGAGGCTGAACCGTATTGTATCATAGTTGTTTTAAGCAGAATAATTCAGGTTGTACTCTTCTGCCTTTAATGTATGCTAACTCTTACCAATCACCTTACATATAAATTTGAGTTGGACTCTTATTATGGTGAATAATTGACCTTAGAAGCCTCTGTGTAATAGTTTTTGGTTTTGAAAAACAAACAAGCAGACAGGATGATAACTTGCACCTCCTTTTTGCATGGTGTTAGGGGCTATGGATTAATCCTTCTTTGATACCTTAAAAAAATCCTGAGCGCAGGATATATTTGTATCCAGCCGGAGTCCTTGTGCTTCTAGCTCTAGGCTAAATCCTAAACCGATGTGACCCTAAATGAAGGTGGTCATTAAACAATGACCTCTAAATCTTTTCTGGGGGAGGTTTTTTTGGGGTGGCTTCTTTTTTTATTTTATTTTTTTTTTCTTTTGAGGCTCACTTTCTCCAGGAGATCTTGTATGGATGGAAGTAGTCAATGAAGAATAGAACATGTGGTGGTGGTGAAATCTGGGCTTCAGTTCAGAGGTTTCCTGTTCATAAGGTTTGAAGAGAAGCCAAGCCAAAGCTACCTGGAAGATTTTCTTGGGAGGTGTGTGTGTATGAACATAGGTATGTGGTGTGAAACTATCACCACTTACTCTTCTACTTCTTGAAGGAGTAGGATAAGAGTTAGAGCTCTATACTAAATCCAGAGTTCCAGTGACATAAAAATGACTGAATCCTGATACTAATACAAGGCATTAATATTTTTGATGTTGCTTTTGGTAACAAACACTTAGCTTTAGAGATACAACATAAATGCAGGGCCCCCCCCCCCCCCCCCCAAAAAAAAAAGAACGACGTAAGGAAAACAGTAAGTTATGTTGCTGACTATACTGATGGTCTCTGTATCCATAGCGATGACAGCAGAAAAACCTGCACAGAATGCCGCTACCATTACTGCAGTCACTATATACGAGCAGTATGACTAGTACGGGTCAGAAGATGCTGGTTTAGCTTTTCTAACTGAAACTTCCACTTGCAGGTATCGTCATACAAAGAAAACTTGTGATGGCCATAATCAGGGGAGCATCACAGATTTAAAAATTAGCTGCAACGCACAAATAGAGTCAATTATTCTTTTAGTATCTAATGGTTTTGTAATGTAAGTTGTGTATCCCCTAATTCTTAGTGGGCAAGGTGTGGAAGTATTAAGGTGGGGAGGGAGGGTTGCGATCAATCAGAAGGCTCATCTGCTTTTAAGTATAAGGCTATGTAATCCCTTCTTCATTCAAGTTCCTCACCTGGTTTATATTTTTGAAGAAAGTACTTAATCCCTGAATTTGCGTGCGAACTGTAAAATACTTTTGTCAGGAAAAAATTATTTCTATGTTATTTGGGTGAGTTGAGTGGATTACTTTAAATTTGTTACTTTAGTATGGACTTCTTTTTTTCTTCTTTCTTCAAAATAATTTTTCAAGATAAATTACTGGGAACCTGTGAACATTCGAAAAGCAGTTTGTAGGAAAGGCCCAAAGCTTGGCCTCATGTCTAGAATTTTTGCTCTCATAGAAGTTCTAGTTAATTATAGAAGATTATAGAAACTGAACAAAAGAATTCTTGCTTTTGGGGGTGGTAGAACTATTTTTCTCAGTCCCCTTAAGTGGCAGCAATGCAGGATTTCTGCAAATTGGCACATTTCAGGTAATATTGGTTTTCATCTCTGCAGCATCCGTATTTTCTATATAGCTGGTCTGATGACTAATTGAGGTCATACATAGTCTGTTCAGGAAATCCTGGTAACTTTGTATTTTCTTATTTTTACTGTTCTCTTGTATCGTTAAAATTTCCTAAAATATGTTTTAAAGCAAGGACATGTCTTTATTTGTCTGCCATATCTGAAATTTCTGAAGAATGCAGAAATTTGAAGGAGGGAAGCAGTCAGAGATGTGAGCAGCCCAAGGACAAGGAAACCTCTCCAAGCCTACTTTCTTCCCTGTGGTAGAAAGAGAAATATGCAGAAAAAATTTAGGTTTGCGTTTTTGGATTATGCAAATAATGGCACATATGTGCCACTTGTAGCTTAAAAGGGGTGATTATTCCCAAATTTTTGTTAAAAGCAGGAGATATTAAAAAAAAATACATTGAAATATTCATAGCATATAATTGCTGAGACTGTTGGTAGTGCACATTGGTATTTATTTCACTTTGTGGTTTATAACATATACATTTTGTAGATAACTTCTGTTAGATTTTTAACTCCTACACTGACTGCAAATTAAATATTGATTTGTGCATTTCTGGTTTTTAAGCTTCAAGGCTCTTCTGAGTTGTGGTTAATTGATCTCCAGCTCCATACTTTAACACACAGTGGTGGCTCTGAAAGCAAGGCATCTGAATTACAAATTACTGTATGTTTTGCACATGCGGTTCACATATTTAACTGATTTCACGAACTTCATTGCTGTGCAAGTTACTCTTTGAAATGCTTGTAAATATGAAGGGAAAATAAGGATCGAACAAAATAAGAAATGAGCTACTGTTAACAAGTTTTCTAATATGAAAGTAAAGTTATTTGCATGTAAAATATTTGGAAATTCCACACTCTTATCATTCACACTGTCCATCTCATGGCATTCAGTTTCCCCAAAACCAGACCTCAATTTTCTGGAGTCAGAATGTCAGTTTTTAGCCAGTAATCAGGGCTGTAATCCAGTCCACGAATGTTCCCAACATAGGCTTCTGCTAGCTTATTCTCACAATTTATATACATGTGATTTAAATTTCATCATCTGTCATGGTTTTCTTGAATGAGAGGATTTTGTCCTTAAAAATAAATTTTCGTGGCTGTTGTATGAGGCCATATGAGTTATTTTTAATATTTTTATGCTACTTAAAAACATTTGGATGTGTGTTTGATTCTTAATCAATGTTACAATTGATTGCCTTTCATTTGAATAACATACCTATATTTAAAGGGTGTTGGGGTGGAGGTCTACTAGGTCTCTATGGTCATAATGTAAAATTGAAAAGCCCACCAGGAACTCTGTTTCACGGAGGGCAGCTGTTCAGCAGTTGAAAAGAGCTGCTTACTACCTAGAAGTCTTGCCTCTGATGATGATGAGCTGATAAAAGTTAACATAACACAGTGAGACTGTCTTAACTCTTTAGCAGGTAGGGTGAGGGTTCCTTGTTTGTTCTTTTGTCTTTGAGATGTCATTGAAAAAGCTGATGTCAGGAGGAAGAGCCATGTTGGCCATAGGACATCAGATGTAGTAGGTTGACTCCATTGACCAGCAGTTTATAAGGAGACAAGGTGTCCATTAACAATCTGCGTGGAAGGGAGCCCAGGTCATTGGAACCATTTTGTGATAAAACTGTTGTACTGGCTTACCTCAACTGCAGAAGCAACATACTTGCATTTTGAATGGCTTTAGTTTTAGAGTTTGGGATGGAGGCTGAGGAGACAATGGGGAGTTAAATCCTGTGGAGACTAAATCTTGGAAGCCTAAATAGAGAGAAAGTCCATAGTTTCTCAGTCTAGCTTGGTATTTTTGTACTTCAGGGAAAAGATGGAGTTGGAACTTTTTAAGAAGTTAATACTAAGAAAATATAAAGCTGAACAAGACAGTATTTTTCTTCAAACTTTTCGGAAATAGAAGTTCTAGATGTAGGACAGGTCAGAAGGGTAGGACTTAGATGGTCTTGCATTCATGTGAGTGCTTTGGGAAGAGGCCTCAGGATGAGTCATGGCAAGTCACTGCCCAGCCTCAAAACTGCACTTCATGATTTTTGGCATGGTGTCTAATTAATTTGTAGACTTTAAATTTCAGAGCTGTATGTCATTGCCAAAGCTGTGGACATTGTCTAATGTCTACAGACAGGTGTGAAGATGTCTTCATTAGGAAAGTCTATGTGGGAAAAACTTGAAATCTTTTGGTATTGCTTTTTCTGAGGTGACCTAAATGAGTTTTAGCTAGTATATTGTAATCTTAATCATTGGGATAAGCTGTTTTGTGTATGTTGTCTGTAAAGAGGTAGTTTGGACCAGATGATGCCCTTTTTCCCTGCACAGAAACTCCCTTGGACAGGATGAAACCGTTACAAGTCACCGCCTCTGACATCACACTTCCCTTCTCTCTATGGCCGTGTTCTTAATGACAGTATGGTCTGTCATTACCTTGCTTTCCTAAATAATTTGACTTGTGCTGCATACCATCTCTATTACCCTCTCCCCCACACTTTTTGGCTATAAGCTGGTTCCTACCAAATTCATCACAGAGGCAGAAGCTTCAAAACACAGCTGAACAGAGCTGCTGCTTTCAGGCTCCCGACATCAGCGTGCACGCGTGGTGTCCCCCAAACTGGTACACGTGGAACTTCGAACCATCCAGAGCACTACGATGCTTCTTGCCAGCTGGTAGCAAGGAGGTGGGGTTGGGGCTCAGGGGTTAGCCAGAATGGCTGTCTGGAGGCGGGTAGCGGCAGGTCGGAGGAGTTTCGTGAGAGATTTGCTAGTGTACAGGTGCACTGGGATAAAGGGGCTGCGCTGATGGATGTGGTGCTTTCTCCTTGCTCAAGGGTCGTCTGAACACTGTGATGGTGTTGAGTATATGGGTGTGTGCTAAATAACACTTTATTAATCTATTCAGAAAAGTTTCTCGATTTTCAAATCTTCTAATCTGGTATTTCAAAACAATGTATTTAAGTATTTTAATATTTTAAGAAGGTAAAATTGTGTTGGAAGTGTGTAAGGTGGTCCTGGGATCTTGGATATCCTATTAAGCACCATGCTGTGCCATTCATTTGCATCTTAGGCTTGCTTTTTAAATTCAGAAGCTGTCTGGCATTGCATTCAGTTTTCCTTTGCACTGTAAAAAGTGAAATCATCTTTACAGCTGCTGAGGCAAAAATAAGTTTGAAAACTTATAAAAACATCCAATTAGGGGATGAGATTCCTACGGGTAAATGGGATAGCAGGAGGAACAGAGTTGCCCAGTTTACCCCAAATTCTTCTAGAGGATTTCTGTGGTCTTTCTCTTCTCTACAGAAATAAACATTCCATAGGTTTCCCTCTGGCCTTATGACTTCTGTCACTGCTCTGCGATTCAGAAATTGGGTGAAAGGAGATAAATGGACTTACTTAAATTGCGTTCATGTGGCAGCAGGGTTAACATCCCTCTCATTTAGGCTGAAAATAATTCTTTCGTTCTTTTGAGCTTCCTCTGGTTTGCTCTGAGCTTTCAGTATCCTGTTATTAAGAACTTGTGCATTTCTTCTTATTTGGGGCTACAGCAGACAAATACTAAGCAGAAATTATTTCAACTCCAGTTCTGTGACATGTTGTTCGCATATGCAGCCCGAAATTCCTTTGTACTGTCGCAAATGCTTAATTTGCAGAACGATAAAATAAATATTAACCGTACCAGAGTTGACACGGGAAGAAGTACACACTGCAGTTCTTTAATTTGATCTCTTTCTGCATATCAGCAGATGATGTATGCGTTCAGAAGTTCCTGAAATGCCGGCATCCTTGTGAAGTAGCTGGATGATTTTGTGCCAGAATTACTTTAACATTTTCAAGCAAATTTAAGTTCATGTCCACTCTGAACCTGATTAGATCTTGAAACAGCTTGTACTGAAAATAAGTCTCCGTATTCAAATTTCCAATAATTATTACAAGGTTTTTAGTTTGGACCTTAAGCCATTTTCTTTCTCATTTATGCCTCAAGCTTGAACTCGAATGATTTTTTTTTTTTGAGGGTGAGTCTTAGGATACCTTCACCAACGATTTGGAGAGGGAAGATTGGGGAAAAGAGATCTTCAATGTCATTTTAGTATTTGATTAATTTTAATTTTTAATAAGCATTGCATATGTATTCTTCACATTATGGGAGATAGAAGACATTGTAACAATGTATTCTAAATAACTTAGTGTGCTAGGGGTACCTGACACTTCATACATGGTAATTTGAAAACTAGATCGTAGTGTAATTAAAAATTGTCCACCTCTTATTGTAACTGAGGTTGAAAGTGCATAAAACAACTGTCAGTTCAGTTCCAGATAATCACTGTCACCAAGTTTAATTCTTTGTTCTTACTCTTGTGGGATTCGGTGGCATTTGACTTTGTCTAAGGTGGATCAGGAGCAGAGAAAGCTGGATAGCTTTTTTTTTTTGCTGGTCTTTTCTCCTTCCATGCCCTATGAATGATCAGAAAAGGAAAAGGTTTTTAGAGAATAGTCCTCAAAGAATTCATCCTTGTTTGAAGTAATAAGAGGTGAGCTGCTGTTGGTTTTTCAGGCACACAGAATGGTGTGGTAACAAATAAACTACAATATCAGTGAAGAATTTAAAAAGCTTAACACTGTTTTTTCTTGCTTTAGGCTTTATTATTCTTGTTGCCATAATTTCCTACAGGTTATATTGTGGTACAGAACATTTACGTTTTCCTGCCTTCCAGCACTCATTGCTGAGGTAAAAGCACACATTTCTTCTGTAGACTTCTTTGTGGTCTTGGATTCTCATCTTTGTGCAGAGAATATTTATTCACTGAGTCCAGCCTACACAGGGCTGTACCAAATACACTTATATAATTGGGATCTTTGTGGTCCTTTTCTGTTTTGTCTTAAAGGACTACATCATGATTTTCTTTATTTCTGCCAATGCATGTTACAGCTAACTTGTATAATGATTCCTTATCAGCAAGCATCAGCGGTGTATGTATTCGCCATTAATACTGCATTTTATATATCAACAAAGCAAGTTAAAGTAAGATGTAATTGTACAAGTGTATACGCTATATGATCCCTTTGCATAAATGGAAAAAGCTGTTACTGAAATATTTCACAATGTACTTTTCAAGTGAAACAGCACTGTTTCTTAACATCAGCAGAAATAGTAAATTTCAGACTTTTTTTTTTTAATAGTAGATGCATTTTTCTTTTCCTAGGAAGTCATCTCTAGATACAAAATTATGGTAGACTTAAAATCCATTTAAAATAGATCTGCAATACTCTGTAGTACTTAAATACTTACCAGTATAATGTAAGTCAGAGTTACTAAGAGACTTAGTGATTTTTAGCTAAGGAAGTAATGAGTGTGTTTTCTGAACAGCACTCACATCAGGATTTCTTTCCCTGCTGCTGCCCTTAAAATTGGTCTGTTAATTATTTGTAAGGAAAATCGATTTGACAACCCTGAAGGCAGAAGCATTCACTTCACGGTACAAATAGTGCTGTCACGCTGTAGCCTTGGCCCTGGGCTGATGAGAGCTGCTGCTTGGAGAACCAGCTCCGGTCTTGCCCCAAGGCCATTTGGGTACCTCCAGCCCTGGGGCTGCCAGCAGGGCTGGCTAGTAGATGTGTCTCCTCTAACATGTATTAACTTCTGGCTTCAAACCGTTCTGTACGGACCTCCAAACATTCTTATACGGTAGCTTTCTGTCATTGTGTTTTGATATTTCTGTGGATAATCTAGTTTAAATTGAACCTTGATAAATTTTGGGTAGACTTGTAAGCTGCTTGTTACCTTCCCTGAGACAGGAGGGGACCTGGACCTAGAACGCGTTCTGTTCTGACCCGTGCATTTATCTAGCCTGGTTTTGACCTGGAACCTACACAGGAGATGTAAAGTGTATATAAATTGAGAGTTGTCTTTGCTGTCCTTGTTCTTTTTCCCTTGTGTCTGTGGAGTTTCAGTATTGTATGAAATGATGCTTTATGAGATTTGACTTTAAAAACTGCAGTCATGGCTTGTGTAGGAGGTGCAGCTTGGGTTAGCTGCTGGGGAGGTAATTGCAGTGTTAACTAAAAAAACCACAGCTCTTAGACACAGTATTGAGTCTACAGACTATAGAGTTTATAGCATATCTAATGTTTATCTGCCACCTAAGATGTAATGAATCTTAAATCTTTCTGCAAGTATTTCTGGTGGTCTTAATCTGTTTCATGCCAGAGGCAGACAGAAATAATGCTTTCAATTTTGTCAAATTAAGTTTTTACTGTGCATTAAATTGATTAAATAGAGCAGCAGATTAAAGTGAAAAATACTATCTTAAATTGCAGTTCGGGACTGATAGAATCTTAATGATGCCAAGCTGAACTTTTTCAGCGGGTTTGTGGATATGAGAAACCATTAATCATACATGCTAGACTTCGCGTGCTACTGTATTAGAAACAAACTATTTGACTTGCTCTCTCTGCCGATATGAGTAATGGCCGTGCTTGGAAGTCGCAGCAAACAGAATGTGGAAGTTGCACGCGTGTTGTGTTCTGTCAAGCCAACTGGGTCTCTTGTTTGATCATGTTCTTGCAGAGAACAGACGTGTTGGGGGTTTTCCTTTTACATGAACGACACTCTTTTGAGAGTTGCTCTCCGACGGCTACATGACAGAACCAATTAGGAGAAGAAAGCCTGTCTCATGTTGTGTACTGAAATTCTTCTGTCTGCAGTCTTGTTCCCCCACTACCCCCTTTTTTTTCCTTCATAATCTAGTTTTTGTCAGCCATCTCTGTTGGTTTCTTTGTCCTGGTGCATGTGTGTGTTTTGCGTTGTTTTTTTTCTGCCTGTGGTTCCTCTCCACCTCGCTTGTCATCTTTTTTGCTGTCTTAGTTCATCCTCCATTTCTTTTCCATCTGGAAAACTGTATGAAAGGGGACAGAGAAGCAGAGGAGAAGCTAGGGAAAAGATTTTTCTCTGTTTCTGCTGGTGCATCTGCCTTGTGTGGGGGAGGGAACTGACCTAACACAAATGCTGCTATCATGAAACATAGCAAGGAAAATTAATTATGTCAGTGTAGATGAATGCATAATATATAGCTCTATAATGAGTCTCTCGCCCTTTCCTGATTTGTTGTCTTTATTTGTTGCCCCTGAATTCCTTTTTAAGACCCTGAGATAGGCTCTGTGTCTTTTTGGCTTAAAAATAATTACATATGTTTGTTTAATGATAGAAATAATAATGTTTGTTTTTATCTCCTTGCTAATTCTTATTGCCCTGTGTCTGCTCTGTTCTTTGACAAATAATTTATTTGATCTAGATGGTTCTTGAAACAAAATTCCTTTGCGACCTAGATTTTTGAAAGCTTTTTTGACTTAAAAAAAAAAACAAACCCAACAAACACCAACCAAACAAGAAAACCCAAACAAAAAAAACCCCTAACTCACCAGCATTACCCTTTGCAGCATGTTGTGCCTCCAAACAGTACAGTAGTTGGAAGCGTTGTAAGCTGTGTCCTTAGTAAGACGTGTAAGACTTGCTGAAACAACCAAGATTACATTAAAGGAGTCTTCCCTGTGGTGATAAATTTATTGGAAGTTTGTCTAGCACACTGAGCATGCTGTCCTCAGTTCTCTGTTATTTCTTACATTGTTAAGATACAAAACTGCCATGATTCACTGGAGAACTGATTTCAGACTCTTTGTAGCGCTGGCTGCAAATGCCCTAAGCCATATGCTTGTGGAAATGCCTGTTTGTTGTAAAGGATCTTATGCTTCGCTTTGAGAACAAGTTCTAACTGCAGCAAAATTTTTCTCCATCCATAGTATCACTATTGGACTAAGAAAACACCGGTATTCTTGTTAAAAAAAGATTTCATCTTGTTTATTGTGGCAGATTTCTGTATAGAACAAAACTTTTGCAGCTGCTGTCAACCTCGCTTTGAATGCCTTGCAGTAATCCCATTGAGGTCAATAAAATGTTTTTATTTTTTAGGTACTAAGTAAGTTAGTCTTTTCATGCATGCAAGTGTTACCTAAAAAAAAGGGCCGTTACTAGTTAAGTACGATGTATGTGCAAAGGTGATAATCTTCTGTTAAACTTTCGACAAACTACTTTGTGTGTTCTTTACTGGAAAGCTGTCTTTTGAAATTTTTTCCTTCTCCCTCCCTCCGTGCTGGCCCCATTGATTATCTTCAACCTTCTTTCACACATCTTGAATGTTCTGTAACTTCAAATGAAAAAAAACTTAAAACTTTAATTCTAGCTTCTGAAAAACTGCTGTAACAATGGAATCCATGTGTGGGCCATAACCATGGAAACGGTGTAATTTTACAGTGGTGGAACATGAAGGGAAATGACTCTCCCAACTTTCTAAGAATTTGTCTTTAAAAAAAAAAAAACAAAACCCAAAAAACTTGTAAAATACTGTTTTAGTATTCTAAAAAGAAACTTTGAGTGGGTTTTTGTTACATTGTTAGTCTGTTACTGTAAATCTTCTTAACTAGTTATCCTTTTAAAAAACCCAAGACAAAAAAACACCCAAGACAGCAGTTTTCCCTTACACTGTGTTCTGGGATCTGTAGCTCCATTTGAGTTATTTTTTAGTATTTTGCCTGAAGTACTGTCTCCTAACTCTCTCCTGGTTTTGGTTGTGTCCTTGGTGTTCATTTCTGTACCTGGGAAAACATTTATTTTGCGTTCTGAAACATCTACACGCTCTTGCTGAGTTCCTGCCATACCTAGAGTGCACAGCGGCTTTACTGGCATGCAGTGCTGATTTGTATTTGAGTACAGGAACTATAAAATCCTGTCACCTTTTGGAAACGTGGGTGACTTGTGGTGGCACACTGCATGTCACGAGTCCATCATGGAAAATGACAAGGGAAATTCAGTGATACCAAGCAATGTCAAGATAATGTTTTTCAAAAAAAAAAAAAAAAAAAATTCCACTAAACCTGTCACTTTTAAGAACAAGCACTCTGTAGTACAAATGGAGGGAAGGTAGACATGTATAGAGAGCGTGTCTGCAGGTTTCCCTAAGCTTGCCTGAGGGCCTGAGTTGGTAGGTTCATAAAATGTCACAGTATTTCCATCAGGATTACATGATCACAGGTCATAGTGCTGGAGATGTTCTGGATAGACCTGAACGATTGCCAGTGCACAGATGTCCCTCCTTAAACATCCTAAGCGGTTTTAAATTTTCCTGGGCTTGTTCAGAGTTAAACAGGTCTCCTTTTGCTTTAAGCCATTAAAGGGTAAGAACATTCCTATAAAGTAGGTGACATATTCTTAAAGCAGCACTTCTGATTGAGTAGGTATTCTTATAGGTCATGTCTAAAGCTCATGACTGTCCTACATCTTCACAGAGCCGCGACGGGGAGTTTAAGAACACAAGAGATGCTGCTGGATGAGACCAGTGATCCTCCAGCCCCACAGTGTGCCTCGGTGGCTGCAGAAGGTGGTGGTTAAATAGAGTTTGCACGCCTGGCCCTGTATTTCCTCGGCATCCCCGTTGCGTCAGGGATGCCAGCCGGTACCTCCTTGACTAGTGCTTGTCATCTTTCCTTGCCAACCTGCTGTGAATCTGTCAGGTGCCTTTGAACTTGCTGATGGTACCTGCTTCCACACCCTTCTCCAGCAGGAACTTCAGGAGCTCACTGCCAGCTGTGAAGAGAGGCCCTCTTACTGGTTTGAAGCTGATCTCCAGTAGTTTCCTCAAATGCCTCCTACTACTCATACTGGCAGGATTTGATGAATAGTGGTGCTGCACTGATTTGCTTTTGCCCCCCTTCCCCCCCCCCCCCCCCCCCCTTTTTCCCACCTATTTGTACGCTATAGTCATATTCACTGTGAGCTTCGTGTCCTCCCTGCTGAGAGGTCCCAGGTTTTGTAGTCTGGCCTTACATGGCAGCTGCTTCATCCCTCGATCACTTCAGCTGCCCTGCTCTAGACAATCTCTAACTCCACTCTGTATTCCTTCTGATGCAGAGACAAGAACTGAACACAAGATGTGGATGCTTTAGTGTTTTGTACAGCAACATGTTTAAGTACCGTGTTTTCAGTACCCTTCCTAATGATACACAATGTTCTATTGCCTTTTTTTGGTCAGCTACTGCACTTTGAGATGGTGATTTCGGAGAAAACAGTGACTCAGCCTTCCTCCCGCAGTTGGAACTGGAGAAAGTGCAAGTGTTAAGTGGTTAAAGAGGTATTGCTTAGAATATTTTTCCCCAGATGCATTTCTATCTATGTCGAAGCGTATCTGCTGTCTTATAGCAACTTGCTTCATTTTATGAGATCCTTCTGGATTTTGTTTTTCCCCGTTAGCGTGGCTTTTGCCTACTCATAAGAGTTTAATATCACCTGCAGACTTGAAGATTTCACTTACCCATTTTTGTGATGCTGAATAAAGCCAATTCTTGGGTACCCTACTGCAGTCTCTTCTCTATCCATGCATCTCTTCCCCATAGGAAGTGTATATAGTACTTGTGTAGATATTGAGAATAAATTCTTTATCTGAGTTGCTCAGGTACTGCATGTTGTGAAACTCAGTGTGTAATGAGATTGATCCCACCTGCCTTGAGTAATGATTGAGTGATTTCTTTTGCTGCTCTTAACCTCCTTGAATGTAGCTTCCACCAGGACTCTTTCGTTTAATCTCTTACTATTCAGTATGTCTGGTCTAGAATTTGGCTGCTGGTGGCTGGATAGATAACTTTGTGGACATGCTCAATGATGCGGTGTAAATGAATTTAAAGTTTCCAGGTACATGCCCTTTCATTTCAGGGCAGAGTTCAGCTGAGATGGAGGAAAATGCATGTGGATTACTTGCAGCATCTTAATTGGAATTCGGGGTTTTTTTCAATTTCAAAACCTAGTATTTAAGAACCATAAGCAGAGTGTTTATAGGAGGAGTGTTTTTCTCAGTGGGAAAGCAGAAATTGTGATTGGAAACTGTTGAAAGACTTTTTGTAGATGCTATAAGCTAAGGAGACTAAACATTGCTTTTGTTTTTAAATCACGATGGCTGGGAAGCAGAAGGCAGGTATAAACAGAAGATTAGGGGCAGTGAGAAGAATGCAGTGGTCAATTAGCCACTGATTCGTCAATTTGTTGTTCAGTTTACATTTGCTTCCATAACTGACATGTTCCTGAGGTACAGGACAAGTTAGCTGACACTGACACTTGTACTGCTGTAGTAACATTATGCTCCTGTGTGTTTAAAGCTGTTTGAGGTGTGTTAGATATGGTGCTGATCACACTGTAAATGTGCCTAGTACCTAGTCATAGCATCCCCAGGCAACGCTGCAGGCTTGGGAAGCAGTGGCTGGAAAGCTGCACAGCAGGAAAGGACCTGGGGCTGTTGCTTGACGGCCGGCTGAGTATGAGCCAGCAGTGTGCCCAGGTGGCCATAAAGGCCAATGGCATCCTGGCCTGTATCAGCCATAGTGTGGCCAGCAGGAGTAGGGCAGGGATCATCCCCCTGTACTCGGCCCTGGTGAGGCCGCACCTCGAGTGCTGTGTTCAGTTTTGGGCCCCTCACTCCAAGAAAGACATTGAGGTGCTGGAGTGTGTCCAGAGAAGGGCAATGAAGTTGGTGAAGGGTCTGGAGCACAAGTGCGGTGAGGAGCGGCTGAGGGAACTGGGGGTGTTTAGCCTGGAGAAAAGGAGGCTGAGGGGAGACCTTATTGCTTTCTACAACTCCCTGCAAGGAGGTTGGAGCCAGGTGGGTGTTGGTCTCTTCTCCCAAGTAACAAGTGACAGGACAAGAGGAAACGGCCTCAAGTTGCACCAGGGGAGGTTTAGATTGGACATTAGGAAACATTTCTTCCCTGAAAGGGTTATCAAGCATTGGGACAGGCTGCCCAGGGAAGTGGTTGAGGCCCCATTCCTGGAGGTGTTTAAAAGATGTGTAGATGTGGAGCTTAGGGACATGGTTTAGTGGTGGACTTGGCAGTGTTAGGTTAATGGTTGGACTTGATGACCTTAAAGGTCTCTTCCAACCTAAATGACTCTATGATTCTATTTTGTCAACCAAGCCTATAATCTGAAAAACCCCTTAGTGTTCTGTGCAGTATTTCAATTGGTCCTCTAACTTTTCCTTACCTTCATTTTGTGTTGCTTTTGTGTTTTGGAGGCAGCGGCTTACGTTAAAACTAATGACTGGTTTAACAGAACTTTTCAAATATATAACATCAGCTGTGCAGGTTTCCCGAGGAGGGTTTCACAGCAGTTCATTCTTGGCTGTTTGCTAGTTAACCTTTTCAACGGACATAGATGAAAGCATTAAATCATTACTGCTGATACTTGCAATTGAAGATTTAAAGATTTAAACAAAGACAGTAAAGGACTACAGTGCAACATGGATCTCCTATGAAGTAGGGCTGTAAACAAAAGATGTGTGGCTTTGTACACTGAATTTCTTCTGATCTGGCCTAAAGCACAAATAAATGCTGGCAAGTTTTGTGGATGGAGGTGTCTGTCGTGTAATCATCCCACTCCATCTCTCCCCACGGTAACGGATAAAAATTTGCAGTTAATGCTGGATATTCAGCTGCTGTTGTGCCTAAGGTAAATGCAATAAGTATGTCAGTAGGGGAAAAAACTCAGTCTAAGTAAGCAGATGCTATTTTTAGTGCTGTTATGATTGACTTATGAATACAGTGTCAGGTATTGGCGCCGACAAACTGGGGAAGCTACTAAAAGCAAAATTAGTTTGAGCTTTCGAAGACTTGTAAGGATGATAAAAGGTTTAGGAAAATGGGCCTTTATAGTCAGCCACTTCTGTTTCTTGTTCTACATAGCTAATATAAGAAAAGATTTGATTGAGTTGCTCTTTAAAATTGCCCTAAAATTGCCTTAATAGGAAATGATATAATAAAGGCTGTTAACAATCAGCTCTGCAGACTGCTAAATTAGAAGTAGGCTAGATTTAGGTTAGAAATAAGGGATGCACTTTGAATGATGAAGGAAAAAAAATACATATCTGGAACAATCTAATCGGTGGTTTATGTAATCTTTTAATCATATTGTAAAACTTAACAGCTTTGTGTTAGCAGGTGTACTGTCAGAATGAATTCATCTTTGCTCAGTAGGTTGGATGATCATGGATAAATCCTTGAGTTTCTCAACAAATGTAATTTTACAAAGCAGGGCCTTTTTTTTGAAAGGTGACTTGTGTTTTCTGCTTAATTATTTGCTCTTTAAAAAAAGAAAAATCTTTTGACATAAACGATGAGATCTCAATTTCATTAAAGATTAGAGGAATGTCCAGCTGCCTTTTTAGTCTGCCAGAGAACTATAGGAAGGGAGACTTCCAGGCTGTTGAATCCAGCTTCTAAGACGACATCCTTCAACATCAGTCACACAAAGGCTGAAAGCTGAATACATGTGTGTGTTCCTAAATGATTTTGGTACCGGTAGATAAATAGGAAAATTGCGTCTTATGTTGCATCTGTGATATTCCTTGTTCGGTTGGAAGGATCGTTGTCGAATGGCATGTGCTACTCGGCTTCCTGGAGACTGTGGTCTGTGGTTCCTCGTGTGCTGCGAGCCTTTACTCTTCACTGGAATGAGAGATCGGTTCATGAACTGAATATCTGAATTCATTTCAAGGGAATACTGTTAGGTTAGAGGCAGTCAGTTCCTGCTACAGGAGAACAGGATTAAATTCCTTGTGGTCTGCTGCTTACCACAGCTCTGGAAAGAGATCAGTGCTATAGATGGGGTGACAGTCTGAGCCTCTGTAGTTGTCCATGGAGCCATATTCTCATTTTACCTTGAGGTAGGAACATGAAGCTCACAAAATATTTCTGTTTTTGATGATTAGATGTTACTCTTGGAAAGAAGATGTTAAAATTGTGGCTCCATTTCCAAGAAAACATTGGAGGAAACTCTGCAATGCAAAATGCATAGTTTCATAAAAATATATATAGTGTTAGACATATCCGGTAGTCAAGGCATCCATAAATCATAGAAAAAACTATTGGTGACGGGATCCACAAAGCCTGTTTGAGGACTATACTGCCCAGAACTGTTTCAATGGGTGTAGAAGTAATAACAGTATTCTCTCTTTTAAAATAGTCTTTCTTTTTTTGTTCCTCAGTGAATTCATATAGGTAATTGGTTTACTTTGAGGTTTTTTTTGGCTGAGGAACTTTCTTACTTTGTAGCACCTCTAATGTCATTACAGCTTCTTTCCTGTTCTGTAACTGTCATCTGTGTATGGCATTACAGAAACCTTGGTTGGAAAGGACCTCTTGAGGGCGTCTGCTCCATCCTCCCAATATCTATTTGGGATAAAACCAGTTTTCCTTGAAAACTGGTTAACCTTTACAAGGTATGTAGAAGTTTTGTAAATATGGCCCGAAAATCATTTTTGTTTCTGCCTATTCAAACTGACAGTTTGTTCCCTACGTAGTAGCGCAGTAAGACGTGTAAGAATATAAATGCAGAACATGACTGATCCCTTGAATCATAGAATCATAGAATTGTTCTGGTTGGAAGAGACCTCCAAGATCATCGGGTCCAACCATTAACCTATCACTACCAAGTCCCCCACTAAATCATATCCCTTAGGGCCTCATCTAAACGCCTTTTGAATACCCCCAGAGATGGGGACTCCACCACCTCCCTGGGCAGCCTGTTCCAATGCCTGACAACCCTTTCAGTAAAGAAGTTTTTACGAATGTCCAATCTAAACCTCCCCTGGCGCAACTTGAGGCCATTTCCTCTTGTTTTGTTGTCTGTTACTAGGGAGAAGAGACCAACCCCCATCTCTCTACAACCTCCTTTCAGGTAGTTGTAGAGAGCAATAAGGTCTCCCCTCAGCCTCCTTTTCTCCAGGCTAAACATCCCCAGTTCCCTCAGCCGCTCCTCATAGGACTTGTGTTCCAGACCCTTCACCAGCCTCGTTGCCCGTCTCTGGACACGCTCCAGCACCTCAGTGTCTTTCTTGTAGTGAGGGGCCCAAAACTGAACACAGTACTCGAGGTGCGGCCTCACCAGGGCCGAGTACAGGGGGACAATAACCTCCCTACTCCTGCTGGCCACACTATTTCTGATACAGGCCAGGATGCCGTTGGCCTTCTTGGCCACCTGGGCACACTGCTGGCTCATATTCAGCCGGCCGTCAACCAACACCCCCAGGTCCTTTTCCGCCAGGCAGCTTTCCAGCCACTCCCCCCCAAGCCTGTAGCGTTGCCTGGGGTTGTTGTGACCCAAGTGCAGGACCCGGCACTTGGCCTTGTTGAACCTCATACAATTGGCCTCGGCCCATCGATCCAGCCTGTCCAGGTCCCGCTGTAGCGCCTGCCTGCCCTCCAGCAGATCAACACTCCCTCCCAACTTGGTGTCGTCTGCAAACTTACTGAGGGTGCACTCGATCCCCTCGTCCAGATCATTGATAAAGATATTGAACAGAACTGGCCCCAGTACTGAGCCCTGGGGAACACCACTTGTGACCGGCCTCCAACCGGATTTAACTCCATTCACCACAACTCTTTGGGCCCGGCCATCCAGCCAGTTTCCTACCCAGCGCAGAGTATGCCCATCCAAGCCATGGGTAGCCAACTTCTCCAAGAGAATGCTGTGGGAGACGGTGTCAAAGGCTTTACTAAAGTCCAGGTACACAACGTCCACAGCCTTTCCCTCATCCACTAAGCGGGTCACCATGTCGTAGAAGGAGATCAGGTTGGTCAGACAGGACCTGCCTTTCATAAACCCGTGCTGACTGGGCCCGATCACCCGGTTGTCCCGTATGTGCCGCGTGATGGCACTCAAGATGATCTGCTCCATAACCTTCCCGGGCACCGAGGTCAGGCTGACAGGCCTGTAGTTGCCCGGATCCTCCTTCCAGCCCTTCTTGTAGATGGGCGTCACATTTGCCAGCTTCCAGTCAACTGGGACCTCCCCAGTTAGCCAGGACTGCTGGTAAATGATGGAGAGTGGCTTGGTGAGCACTTCTGCCAGCTCTTTCAGCACCCTTGGGTGGATCCCATCCGGCCCCATAGACTTGTGCGTGTCTAGGTGGCGTAGCAGGTCACTGACCATTTCCCATTGGACTTCGGGGTTTACATTCTGCTCCCCATCCCTGTCTTCCTGCTCAGGGGGCTGGGTGCCCAGAGAGCAACTTCCCTTGCTGTTGAAGACTGAGGCAAAGAAGGTATTTAGCACCTCAGCCTTTTCCTCATCCCTTGACACTAAGTTTCCCTCCGCATCCAATAGAGGAGGGAGATTCTCCTTAGCCCCCTTTTTATTGTTAATGTATCAGTAAAGTAAGTGAAAGTATCAGTAGGAGTAGAAATGCATGAAATCTGATTAATTTTTCATTTCACTTTGAAGAACTGCTTGGGAGCAGATAGGAAACATAAGGTTGGTTCATGTTGTACAGCTGTAAATGTGGTTTGTGTGACAGCATTCACGTGCATTCAGGGACTGAGTTGTAGGAGAAAAGTCAGTCGTGTGAGGGAATGCTTACCCACAGGGCAGCTCCCCAAAATACTCTCAAGTCTCTCCTTATAGTCGCAAACCAGATTAGGAGCCTAAAGTTTGTTGTTTTTCTCTTCAAATCTCATCATTGAATGACTTTCTCCTGTATAGAGATCTGAATGCTATAATGGGCTTCAAAACGGGAAAGGTTTTGCACAGCAAAGATGGCAAGTTTGTAAACGTGATCTGAAATGAGTAGCTACCTAAATGCATAGTCTCAGTTTACTTCTCAGTGAATGAAGTGTTTAAAATGTTGCCAGAATCCACTAATCTTTTTCAGTGTTAAATGAAAACCATATTTGGGGAATAAAGCTAAGAAGTTTCAAGCCAGAAAAGATTAGAGCGCGAGCTGGGGAGACGGGGTAAACCCAAGGGTAAGAAATATCAAAGTTCTTGATGTGACTCTGCAGCTAATAGAAACACATGAAGGTAATGAACATTTCACTTACTGTTCTGGGGTCTGGATACACAAACACGCACACAAAAAAGTGGAATTGCTACTTTTATCTTTGGAAACGTGACAGTGTTTGTTTCATTTATGCTATTTTGAGTTGATATTTCTGTAGTGGCTGGTGTTTGCCAGAATTAAGATGCATTGGCCTGTAGAGAACCTTGTGCTTAATGGAAATCTTTCAAAAATATGATAAAAGTAACTTGCTAAGTACACTTACACAATTTTGAGCAGACTAATATGACCTTAAGGCTTCAATTTCTTTTGTCCTACTTGTTTTTAAATCTAGTGTGTGTCAATTAATCGTAGAAAACAGTCTCTCTTACACTGAATTGTATTAGAAGAATGTATACTTGCAGGAAGGTGTTCAGTATACTTCTCCCAGAGGTGTAGCATCTCTTCAGTTAATGCACTTATGGAACTGATTTGCAGTGGAACACGGAAGTAGGAAATCATTACAGTGTTTAACTTAAATATAGTAACGATGCTGATCTTGTAGGTATGCCGTTTGGGTAGGTCCCAGTGCAGTAATGGGATCTATGTGAATGCTGGTGCCTGTGTGGGGAGAGATCACAGTGGAAAGAGTGGCTCAGGTGTTAGGGACAAACACTAGAATGTGATCAAGTCCTTCTTAAATTAAAAATATGTGTGTGTGTGAGCTGCAGAGCTTTCCCTGGAGGTGTGTGAAATTGCATGGCTAGGTTCCTAGAATGTAAATTAATGTTTTCTGCCTATGTGTGTATACGATAATGTATTTTTCTAGCAGTTATGTTTACTGTTATTTTCTTGAAATCTGTTGTGTAGGCACACTGAACCAAATAGTCCGCTGCAAGAGTAATATATGTTGTGATAAAACTTTTCCAGTGCATCAAGAATTAGAAGATAATTCTAATGCAGCTAGTAATTTTTTGTAGTAACTTAAATTTCTCAATGTTCTTTAAGTATAAATGGAATTTAGAGATTAGTTTCCATCACTGCAGAAAAATGAAAATCAAATGTGATATTTTTTGCTCTGCAATTTTATTGTAGTGTGTTTTTTCCTTAGGTGGCTACAATTGTTTGCATTGTACAGCCTAGTGACAAGCAGGAATTTTTTTACAACTTTATAAAACAGTGCACAGGAACTATCAAGCATCTGTAAACAACCAAAAAGATGCAACATTTCTCTTGATTTATTTAACTTTCCAAGTTAACTGTCACTGCAACGTATTTTTCCTGCTGGAAGAAAGCTCCGTTCCGTACGCGCTGATCTGGATTCTGTGCAGAAGCTGTTGCAGGAGGCGACTCGAGGCTTTTCCTTCTTGCAGCTTATGCAGCTTCTTCCTGTCTGCGTTTCTCCTGTCTCGAGGCATTTCTTATTACATAAGCTGGTTTTTCTCATAAGCAGACAGCATGAGGAGCATCTTTTAAATGTACCTTAATAACTTCGTAGGTTCTGCTAGAACAAAGCATGCAATGTTTTCTCTGCTGGGGGCTCCTATTGCTATTTTCACTTTGCATTTTAAGCGTGTCTTAAATTTATTCTGCCATTTCTGCCATTGTCTCCTCAGAGAGTACTACAGTTGAATTTTGAAATTTTTAGTAGGCTGTCTTTTTAAATTTTCAGGTGTAATTCTCTTTGATATTCAAGTTTTATCATGTTTTGCAGCCACAAACATGGATTACAAATGAAAGCAAACATGATGTTAAAAATCTGTTGGTGAGACCAGGGCTAATAAATTTATTAAGCCTTGTTATTTCTTCTAATAGGTAGCAAAGTAGTGGCCATCTGCCCTGATAATCTATGAATCTGTTCCAGTTGCTAAACCTATGGTTAAAGTTCAGTTTTCCATGTGGATTTTGTACCCAATAAGACAATTTTATTACTCAACATTGCTGTCTCCTATTAACCAAATAACTGCGCAGACCTTTTTTTTGGTTCGGTTTCTTATTCATTTGTTTTACTAGTTCCCCTTTCTTGTCTCCCCATACATTTCAGCTTTTGTTAACCCCGTGATGTGTGTCTCCAGTCCTCGTCCTTACAGACTTTGAGTAATTCTTGCTTTCTCGTTCTTTGTGGGTTCTAGTTTCTGTTCTGAACTCTCATCAGCACCTCAAGTCCCAGTTACGATCACATGTACTGAGACGACAAGTAGATGTATGAAAAGCAGGCAGAAGGATTATAACGAGTTATAGTTTATATAATTACCTATTTAGGAAAATTTAATGTATATGCGTTTATACCCATCTTTCTTTAGGGTATAATTTTTAATACGATCTAATTAGACTCTGAGAAAGTGATTCTTGTAAAGTTGATTGCAGCTCAAGACAGCCTTGGCATTTACTATAAACATGTTCAGCAACTGTGTCTCATGTGCCTCAGTGACAAAAAAATCAGTCTCCTTTCTTTTAATGTTATTTCTTGTGTTCCATACGTATCTATTTGTAAGCTTGACTACCTTTTGTCTAAAGGTTTAAGAATAAAGAAAACACACGATAATGTCTTCTTCATATGCAAAGACTAACCCTGACGCTTCCAGCTTTGAAATTATGTAGGTGATAATGGTGAAATCTGTACGTAACACTTAATTTGGACTTAGTGACCTGTATTCTGCTGTAGTAATTACACTCATTGCCTAGCAATATAATCTTTGTCCTTCAGTTAGGTGGGTAAAACGTCTCACCCTGTTCATTAACAAGATTACAAGGAAAATGCGTTTAATTTGCATGTGGCATGCCTAGCAGCTAGCAAATTGCTTCAGATAATGTGCTTTATTAAACAAGTACAGCCTTGCAGAAAAGTGATCAGGCCATTGCAATTTTAGAGCTATTTTTCCTTCTCTTTCTAAATGTATTTCTTTATTGTTACAGATATTTCAAGACTTTCCTTGCCAGCAGGTAAGTTCTCTTCTTTCATTTATGGCTTGATGTGACAGCAGGCAGCTTTTAGAGGCTGGCTCGGAGTATAGTCATGCTTTTATATAATCAGAATATCGGTTCTTACTGGCACTGTCATGGTACTTAGTCATGTGGAGATCTGAGGTCAAAACAAAACCTGTGGAGGTACAGATTTTTTTACATCTAAATAGTGTATTTTGACAAGGGGAGGAGGTAACTGAGATATAAATATATGTAGTTGTTAAATATGCGTGTGATATAGTTAATGCTTCAAACGGCTCAGCATAGTGTGTGATACAGCTGTCAGAAGAACAGATTAGCAGCAGCCACAAATAGTATGTGGTGAATCAGAGGGACAGTGTGCAAGGAAACATGGATGGGTGGTTTATGGGTGGAAGGAGTCTTCCCAGGTGCTAGTGGGGAAGGTGACAGATGTGTTCACTTGCCTGAGCTCCCAGGTGACTTGTGCCGGAGCTGGAAATACCCTTCTGTTCTGTTGGACTCCGTGTCTCCTATCAGTGGGGCTTAAAAGCAATAAGAAACCCCAAACCAGCAACAAACAACCCAACTTCATCATATTTAAAAAAATAATCTAACCCGAACAAAAACAAACTCCAAAGCCCACCAAAGAAGAACCCCCAAAACCCAAAAGACCTGATTTTTAAAAATAGCATTTTTTGTTTATTGTTTGATGCGTTTGGTCTTTAACCGAGTATTAAACTTTATAAATTCACTTGTGCTGTGGGCTCAAGTTGTGCTGAGGAGCTCAGAATGATGGTGTCTTCTGTTCCCCAGCGTTTTGTCTATCTATTCACCGTTTGTGAGTTCTAGAATCATAACCATAGTGTGCTTTTACTCCTGGTTGAGCAAGCTAGGGATTCAATGTTCATTATCAGACCTGCTGCCTTTTGTCCTTACTCTGTGTTGATGATTTTTGCTTATGCATCCATTCTTTTATTTATTCTTACTGATTTGTGCTTCATAGCTGTCCACAAAATATCTTTTTACAAGTGAGTATCTAAAGTATAATGGTACTTAGTCAATATAAATCTGCTCTGGCAGTAGTTACTCTTTTCTGTTTGAATCAAATGGGAATTCCAATTAAAAGCTTGATAGCTGATACGTTGTAGTCTTTCCACAAGAACTTTGGACTGGCTATTCTGGAAAAAAACCATGTTTGCTTGAAGCAGTGAAGAGAACTCTAAATGTGGAAAAAGTTTGCTTTTAAGGAAGACATCTTTAAAATGATTTTGAGTGCTGATAGCGGTTGTCGGGAAGGCAAGTACTTTTGGAGAATATTGGAAAAATAAATGCCGAGTGTTTAGGTCAGACTGACGGGAAGATAAGGGGTGTTGTGGGTTTTTTTCCTGCAGCTTCTGAAACAAGGATGTGTGGTGAAACTTCTTCCGAGTTTCCATTTGGGACTTGAAGAGTTTGTCTGATCCTGTGAATCTGAGTCCCAATGAGATTATTCTTTCCAATTTGGGTATGTGTGTGGGAGCGTCCTAATTGTACTTTTTAGCTGTGTCATTGAAATACTGATAGAGGGCAAAGACTTGCCTAGGATTTTGAAATGGTAATCTTTTTCCACGTAAGGCAAGAGGCTTTTAGAGAGGGTAGAAAAGCTGTATACCATAGCTTGACTACAGCAGGGATTTGACAATATTTACTGATAAGCAAACTAATGAAACTTGTTTTAAAAACATGCTTAAAATATTGTCAAAAGAGAAGGGAGTGCCACAGAGGTCTAGCTTGTCCTGTGGTATTACAATATTTTCATTAATGACCATGATGATGGACTTTATGTGTCTATTCAACCTGCCAGTAACACCAGTACAAAAAGAGTTATGAGCACATTGGATGACAGGATTAAAGTTCAAATGAAACTTGACGAATTGGAGAAATAGCCAGGATAAAAGATACAATGCATTTGAATAAAGATGAATTTCTACATTCAGATGGGAAGTTTTAATCATCAGAACTCATATTTGCAATAAATAACGGTATTTTCGTATTTCAAGTTCTGAAGAACTTTTTTTTTCTGGGTGCCACTTTTAGCAACGGACAACAGATGTCACTAGAAATGCTCTCACTTTTCCCACCTGGTTTTAGTACTGTAAATTTGCATCATAATACAAGAGGGGGCTTTTGCAATGTTTGAAGACTTTGCAGTAGGGAGGAGACTACTTAAAATGGTCTTTATTGTAGTGTCTTGTTTGAGGTTGTATTACGTTTAAATTTGTTACAGTCAGTGTATACCAAGGTCATCCAGAACACTTCCTTTTCGCTTTGATTTTGCAACAAAATCTCATAAAGAGGGATTGTTTGTGCACTGGTGAATGCATTAGTTGATTAGGTTATTAGTTAAATCATTACTCAGGAGAGTTATCCTACATTAATCTGTATCAGTACTTTGAAGTCTATGGGTAACTTGTTTTTTTACTACCTTGCAATTGAGGCCATGGATATGAGCATAGAGAATTTTTGGAGTGTGAACCAGTAGGGGCTTGGGGGGCAACTTGCTAAAATATTACAATTTCAAAGCTGGATAGAGAACACAGTACTCCTGTCTATATCTGAATTTATCTTGGAACATGAGTGTGTTCACAGCATGCCTGGAGGAAGAAAGGACTAGTTTCCTTTGGTAAATGCAGTTTAACTTTGTCTGTTGGCACTGTTGGGATTAAAAACAATCCCTCTTGGATTTTGTAACCCTCTGAATTTAAAACAGGTATAGCATCTGTGTGACGTACGTAATTTTTCTTTAGACTTGGTCCTTTGTTCTTGAGCCTGTAGGGCAAGTAAGTATTCATTACTAGAATCGAGAAATAGTAAAAAAGCAAAAAGCTATACCAAAGAACTATACCAGATAGGTGGAGGAGAATAATAAAAAATATAAGAAATGAGCATATACTGCAGTTTTGGTTAAAAATGGAACAAAACATTCTCCCAGAATGGAATCTTAGATATGGACGTTTGTTCCTGATGACACTCTCCTTCAGAGAACACTTGGTGAGTCAAGTAAAATCTTGCTGTCTCCTGGCATAAGGTATTGAAAAATTAATAGGAAATTAGCATCGTTCGTGTAGCTTAATTCCAGATACGTGGTATATTTGAAGTCTGATGTTTTTGTGTGCATTTTTTTCATGTATAGTGTACAGCTTAGGTAAGCACCATCTGCACACAGTCGTTGCTATCTTGAAATATTACATGATTTTGAAATTAGCTTTATGTCCAAGTGCTCATTTAGGACAAAAAAAATTGTTACACAAATTCAACTCAACCTAAAAAAGTTCTTTCTGAATTAAAAACATGTACTTACTCAGTCGTTCATTAGTGTGTATGGCCTTGCTTCTTACAGAAGGCCTGCTAGTGATCCATTTAGCTACGCCAGATTCATCTCCTGGCATCTTCCACAGAAGCTCACTGCCTCAAAACAACCTGCTGCTGCTTTTTTCTCTTACCCACCGGATACGAGGTGGGGTGTTAAATGCTGTGCTGTGTAATTAGATCTTCCTTATCCTAAATCTACATCTGCCTGTGTGCTGAACTTAAATATAGCAACTTGAAATGCAACATAGCTTTTCAGACTAGATTTAAAAAACAAACAAAAAACAATGGTGTGGATACTTTCTATGATGTTAAAAGATGGAAAATTAAGAATCAGTTGAGGAATTGCCAGATGAAATTGCAGTAGCAAGAACTGACAGAATTGAGGATATGCAGAATTCTTGAAATAAATGTTCACATGTATTACAGGGTGTAATAAATTATGCAGCGATTATTCATGCAGCTGAGAACAAACTCAGTAACATGAGCAGAGAACTGTTGTTAATGTGTCTGCTTCAAGGGGGAAAAAGTAACCAACTGGTAGTCAAAAGTAAAAAAAAGTACAAAATAGTGGCTTTTTGATTTGTCACTTCAATTTTAAATAAGAACTAAATACAAGCTGCACTAAGACTGTAAACAGTTCCTGTTATGTCAGAATGCCTGACATGGTGCTTAAGGGATTACAGAAGGAAACCTGCACTGTCTTTTTCACTAAAAGTAGTATTTTCAGTAATCCCTTTGAAAATCAGGATTTTTTTTCTTCTAGGAATCTTGACAGATTTTATTAAGAATTCTGATTTTATCTAACAGAAAACTAAATTTTCATATATTTGTAATGGTTTTGGTTGTAATTTTTTTAATTGCACTTAAATTATGAGGTACTCTTACAAATGAAAGAGTACGGAACTGAAAACTTCTCAGTTTATGAAATGTTACTGCCATCAAGTTAGAATAGCTGTCTGCATGCCCCTTATGGTTCAGAAGAGGTGAGAAGGCTTTTTTTCTTTTGATGCAAATATGCCTTAGAGTTTTAATTCTTTTCACTATCAGCGAGGTATGTGCTATTTCTAGATTTCCAAATACTGTATCACAAAACTTCTATTACTATTGGATGAGATTATCGCTGAGAAAACTTTACTGTTACTTTGAGGAAGTTTCCCTTGCTATTTGTGTGTTAAATCTTCCTATTTTAAAATTTTGGTGAGTAGGTTTAATAATCTAATCATCTGTACCTCCTAAAATGCGTTTTTCCATTGTTATATACCTCTGATACTTGGAAAAGCAATGTATTTATCCTTTGTGAGCTGTTGCTGTTAGGTATCTGGGGTTTTATTGTATTGAACACTTTGGGAGGTGGAGAGATGACAACCAAGATTCTGACATTAAATCTATTTGCAAGCCTTCCTAGTGAAACTATCCTTATTTTGGCTGCGCTTTTGACGCTGCCCTCTTCTCTGCACTCCCATCCATATTTTATAGCTAATGTTCACACAGGTCAACAGCAACAGCATGGTTTGGTAAGGAAAAGGTAACATTTTTATCAGTGAGCCTGACCTATGTAGTAGTGTTGAGATGAGGAGACATTGAACACCCCACTAAAATTTAGATAACTTGGAATTTCTTTTTTTTTTCCTTTAGAAATTGGTGTTCTTACTAATCTTTTATTTGTAATGGCTGGACTTTAAGATACTGATCACAACCCTTCGAGCCTGACAGTCCAGACAGTTTCCAGATCATCTCACTGTCCATTTATTTAGCCCATACTTCATCAGTTCATCTGTTAGGATGTTGTCATGGACATGGATGTTGACAACATTGTCATGTTGTTGTTGTGTTGAAAGCCTTGCTGAAATAAAGAGAAACAATATCCTGTTGTCCACCAAGCTAGTACTTGCATTATAGAAGTCTATCGGGTTGGTCAGGCGTGATTTCCCCTTCATATACCCATGCTAACTACTTCTGATCACCTTCTTGTCCTCGTATGTTTAGAAATGGGTTCCAGGGTTATTTGCTCCATCACCTTGTCAGGAATGGAGGTAAGGTTAACCAGCCTGTAGCTGTCCAGACCCTCCCTCCTTGCCCTTCTTGAAGACAGGAGCTCCATTTGTTTTCTTCCAGCTGTCAGGAACCTCCCCCGTTTCCCAGGACAGTCTGTAAAACGGTTTATAGTTAAGAAACCTGCCCTGGCTGCAGACCTTTTTTTTTTTTTCTTTTTTTTTTTTTTTCTGGGAGTATGTATAGGGATAAAGGAGGAGATGGGGTAGAAGGAAAGAGGTTTCAATACAGGGTATTGAGAGTAGGATTAAAGAAAAGAAAAGAGAACATAAGTCAGGAGTATTGGGAAGGATGTGGCACCTCTAATAACTGCTTTAGTCTGTTGTTATGCTCAAAGGTGGTGAAATTTAATATGTTTATCACTTAATGGAGCTATGACATGATTGCATGAGGAAGTAGGGAGCAGGAGTTGGTGAGATGAAAGGTCCTTTGAGTCCTATGCCCAATGTTCCTATAAATGTTAACAAGCTGGGTTAATAGTCTGAGAGATTAAAACAAACAAATAAACAAACAAAAAAGTACAGCTGTTCAGCACATTCCTCTGTCGTTTCCTGTCTGTAGTTCTGGCTCCCAAGGTTTTGGACACATACACACTGCTGTGAGGGTTGTTCGTGCTTGCTCCTGTGTAGTCATCTCAAAGTGGAAGAATTCCAGTAGTCAAGGGTACATCATATACAAATTGTATCCCTTGAATATATAGTATGTAAGATTTTTTTTCTTCTTTGTTCTAATTCATTGCTATTTTAGGACAAATTGGAAATTTTTATCTACTTCCTTAGAAATTAATATTACAAACGATGTCTTTAGAATAGGAATTTTGCAGTTTGGAGGCATAAGGATACTCTTTCTAGGGAAAATTGTTCAGCTTCTTTTTGCAAGTAACAGAAAAAGTGGGTGAGAACCAGTGCTGCTCCACTCTGGGTGACTCGGAATATCCTGATTCCAGTTACGCAGTCCAGCTTTGAATTAAGTCATCTGCACATTTTCCCCATTCTTTTAGATAGCGTACTAAA
Organism: Phoenicopterus ruber ruber; assembly: GCA_009819775.1. Classification (NCBI taxonomy): domain Eukaryota; kingdom Metazoa; phylum Chordata; class Aves; order Phoenicopteriformes; family Phoenicopteridae; genus Phoenicopterus; species Phoenicopterus ruber. The sequence goes on along the minus strand of CM020216.1, from coordinate 166,142,749 downwards.
ATTTATTCCTAGTTTGGAAAGCTTGTTTTAGAAATACTAAGTTTGTATATGTTCTCTCACTGAGGATGATGGACAAGAAACTTGAGCTTCCATGTCATACGGGCACCTGTTGACACTCCTCAGCCAGGTTTTTCAGGAAGGGGTTTGTTACTCTTCTATTTGAGAGGTGGGTAATTTATATCTTACGTAGTTAGGGGTGCAGGGAAGGGGGATTGTCCAATGGCTTATTTTAAAAATACTAAGAGTTGGCATTCTTCCTGTTGTTTCTTTTTTTTTAAAAAAAGCAAGCTTTTGACAGAGCTTTTAGACAAAATATAAGAGAAGAAAACCCTGAAAATTCTTTGGGTGTGTTGTTTTTCTGGGGGGGAAACCACCTAGGACAGAAGCTATTGAATTTTATAGATTTTTGTCAGTAGTAATATCGGAGGAATTGCAGCAGGACTTAAAACTCTGTACTACATGCTGTCAAAAAAATAAATAACTTGTGGTAATGTTTTGCTTGGAACAGGATGCTTATTTGCTATGAGAAGATGTTTACCTGTTTTGGAGTTGAAGGAATACAGACTGAAAATAGTTATTTGTGGGTTCTGTGCCATTAAATTTTCTCTTTCATTCTGTTGAAACAAAATGGGTGTCTAGGAACTGGCAGTTCAAATTCAGCTGAGGCAAGTGCTCTCCTGTGACCGAAGCGAAGGAAGTTCATTCCATGCTGTACACCCACGGGCATGTTCTTGCTGGCAGCGGTACCGCAGAAAAAGCTGAAGGGACGTTGATAAGGGTTATGCAAGTGGCGTACTTGATCTAGATCTAAAGTAGAATTTTGTCTGGACTCCACCAAGGTTACAGAAACATGACATTGCTCATGTTTCTGCAGGAAAAACTGTAATCCTTGGCCTCAGGGAGTAGCTGTGTAGTGAATGCTGTTGCAGTTCTCAGAAGAGGAGGTTGCCGCTGGCTTGCAGTGGAGCTGGTACGCTCATTTCAATGGGTACCTTTGTAAAGGTCCCTGTCCTAGTGAATATAGCAAACCCTGCTGGAATGAGACATCCCAATAGTAGTAGAGTATGCAAAATCCATTGTCCGTTTTATACTTACGGCGTGCAAACAGGGAACGAATTTCCAGTGCTGTAGTCAAGCATCAGCTGGAGAGAGTTGTTTTTACATTGCAAGACTGGCTGTACGTGCTTTAAGAAGCGTGCACCTGCTCAGTTACCATGGGACGTTGTGTGGTTGCAAACTTTAAAAGAACTTTCTAAGGGTATTTGGTAAGGGCATAGGAACTTAGAGGATTTTTGTTGTTGTTGTAGAATGGTGTTTTTTTAGCTTAAAAGTTTTTGTGATTGGCAAGGCAGGAGGTGGGTATCTGCTAAGAGGACTGGAGAATTCATCTATCTTCTCTTACAGGAGGAAAAAATAAATAATCCAAGAGCAGAGCCAGCCTTGCAAATTGAGGACAGTGAGCTATAATCAGGGCATCAGGATATCATGAATGAGAGATTCTATTGCTTCTTTACAACACAAAACCTTCAGTGGCAATCACTGAAAGTATCTTGTTCTGGTGTGGAATTACTTAAGGAAAACAGGAAATTTTGAAGAAATTCATAATTATGGTGCATAAACATGTGTTCTTTACTCTGTCCTGTGAGCAATGTCCTGCTTATGCCCGTGATGCGTTTACTCTGTTTTTGTAAGACTGCTCCACAGAAAATACGGTTTCTGCGAATTTCTGTAACCCCTTCAATTCTTTGCAGTTCTTTCAACTTAAATGCATAATACACTTAACAGGTTTCTGTGTAAGTTTCTGTTAAACCCCCACACTACATTGGTCTCCTATCCAGTTATATTCGCATCCCATACTGTAGCGTCCTCCTGTGGAAGCAACCTAAATGACTGAGCAATGACTGAGCCTTGATAAGTTTTTCAAGATCTTCCCTTTTTGTTTCTTGGAGGTTTTTTTGAGGGTCTTGGAGTTTTTTTTGTTTCTCCCTGCTGATAAAACATGAAGTTATTGGAAAGGAAGGTTTTCCCCATCCCTCCATCTTGTCAAGAAGTTAATACTAGTGGAATTGGGCACAATTAGCGGTAGGTTTTGAGGAGACCTGAACCTTTCTTGATGAGTGCGTTGGAGATGCTTGCTACAGTGTCAGAGTATGGTTAGTACTTAAGGTTTTCATAGCAGCAACTATGAAGTAAAGGAAGGGTGGGGATGACAGTGTTATTGAAAGATTGATTCTGAAAATCAAGCTGGATCTTGTGTAGTTGGTTTATATAAAATGTTAGTTGTTAGCGTGTGTGTTTTGTTCTGCGAGACCTGGGTTGGGAGTGGCTCAGGATCTTCTCCCAAAATACACATAAGCTTGTTTGAAGTAGAACATCACGGGCTACAGTGAACCAAGAGGAAAAACATTGCACAGCTGAACTTTTATCAACTACTTTGTTATAAGTTACGCCTAAAATGACCATAAATAAAAGATTATATAAGCTTTCCTTTAGTTTATTTTTACATCCTTGACAGCTCTTAATGTATAGCTTCACTGCCCTGCTTGCATAGTTAGCTAGTAACTTCTTATTTGTGCAAGGTTTTTTTGCTCAGCAGAAGACTGGAAAAAGGTAGTAGTAAGAAAAACTGTAGGTGTTTTTCTCCTATGACTTCTCTCCCTTCCCTTTTTTATTTTCAGAAGGTGAAGAACATATTTAAGAACATATCCAAACACCTTATGATAGCTGGGATGTTTCCTGCAGGCCTTTTCCCTGGGGATCAATAATTTGAATATGAAAACCTGCAGAAGTTATTTTGTTGGGTATAAAGCTGATGTTCTTCAGGTTTTTGTATGGAAGGGTCCAACTTTAAAAAAAAAAAAGGAAGGAAAAAAAGTCTGTTCTTGTAGCAAGCACATTTTTCCTCAGGACTTTATTCTGACAAGGGGTCAGAATAACAGAAGTGGAGTGTTAAATGCCCATGCTTCCATTGATGTGCTGGAATTATGCTTGAGATGGATATGAAATGTCTTAAGAAATTCTTAAGAAATTGTTTAACTCTGGGACAAAGATGTTTTCCAGATTGTATCTTCATTCACTAATTATCCCTTTAAAAAAATCTTTAAAACCAAAGTTTCTAGTTAGTCTCCATTCAGATTACTTGCTGGAATTGTTTCACATGGTTTGATTTTTTTTTTTTTAGATTTTTATTTTTTTCACAGCAGTGTGTGATAACCCTTTCTGTGAAAGGCTTAATATACAGAAATATTGGAACTATTTCCAGGAATAATAGACTTCACTGTAATTCAGATTTACCTGCTTTGTAACTAAATCTATAAAGGCTGGCTGGGCCAGGGTGTAAGCACACATGGTTGTGATTGTTTTTCTGCTTATCTTGAAGACACTTTACAAAAAGCTCTAGCTCTTAGTGGAACAAACTTCCATGGTCTTAAAGAACAGCTACACTGCTAGTGAAAACTTAGAATACCACTAAGGCTTTTAGTCTCAGTAACACGTTATCGATTAGCATTGAAATTGCTGCTGACTTTTCCCTGGTCAACTATGCATCCTCCAAGAGGAGGAGTAAAAGGCGTTACTGACACTTGAGGCCTTATGACAGAGAAAGGTGGGGAGCCAAACGATGAGCGTTGCAGTTGACACGCCTGAGGGATGGGATGCCATCCAGAGGGACCTGCACAAGCTGAAGAAGTGGGCCTGTGTGAACCTTGTGAGGTTCAACAAGGCCAAGTGCAAGGTCCTACACCTGGGTTGGGGCAACCCCCGGTATCAATACAGGCCGAGGGATGACGGGATTGAGAGCAGCCCTGCCAAGAAGGACTTAGGGGTACTGGTGGATGAAAAGCCGGACATGAGACGATGACAGTGTGCGCTTGCAGCCCAGTGGGTCCAGAGGAGGGCTACAAAAATAAGAGGGCTGAAACACCTCTCCTATGAAGACAGGCTGAGAGAGTTGGCATTATTGGAGACCTCATCAATGCTTGTAAATATCTCAAGGGTGGGTGTCAAGAGGATGGGGCCAGACTCTTCTCAGTGGTGTCCAGCGACAGGACAAGGGGCAACGGGCACAAACTGGAACATGGGAAGTTCCGCCTGAACAGGAGGAAAAACTTGTTTACTGTGAGGGTGCCAGAGCCCTGGCCCAGGCTGCCCAGGGAGGGTGTGGAGTCTCCTTCTCTGGAGAGATTCCAACCCGCCTGGACGCGGCCCTGTGCAGCCTGCGCTGGGTGACCCTGCTCTGGCAGGGGGTTGGACTAGATGATCTCCAGAGGTCCCTTCCAACCCCTACCATTCCGTGATTCTGTGATTATTCAGCCTGGAGAAGAGAAGGCTCTGGGGACACCTTATTGCTTCTTTTCAGTACTTAAAGGGGGCTTATAAGAAAGATGGGGATAAACATTTTAGCAGGGCCTGCTGTGATAGGACAAGGGATAATGGTTTTAAATTAAAAGAGGGGAGATTCAGACTACATCTAAGGAAGAATTTTTTTTTTACAACGAGGGTGGTGAAACACTGGAGCAGGTTGCCCAGAGAGGTGGCAGATGCCTCATCCCTGGAAACATTCAAGGTGAGGTTGGACGGGGCTCTGGGCAACCTGATCTAGTTGAGGATGCCCCTGCTCATTGCAGGGGGGTTGGACTAGATGGCCTTTAAAGGTCCCTTTCCAACCCAAACTATTCTATGATTCTGTGATTCAGTGGGATGTTAGAGGTAGTTATGATTGTTGAGATTCTGGAAACATTAATAACTGAATTATTGAGATGTTTATATAGAACTTCTTAAAGAAGGGACTTAAGTAGAAATTTGAAGGACAATGATCTGTCTTTGTTTAATGGCCTGTGCCCTTCAAGGCGGGGGGGGGGGGGGAGGAAGTTTGTCCTTCTACCCCAAGGCAGAATTGAGTAGACTTACGTCATTTCTTGAAGATACTTAACCTATTAAGATGGCAGTTTCACAGGTGCTTCTGCAATTTAAAAAGTCTTACTACGCTTTTCTTTCAGTGTGTTTGAACTTGTCTACCAGCAGTTTAAGTTTACTACATTTTGTTCTCCGTGTTTTGGTGGCAGGATGAGGCTTACAGTCTTCCTCTGTTTATGCATTCACTGATTTTTGTCCCAGTCTCTTGTTCTCTTAAAAGCTTTAGTACTGTGTCTTGGTTGAAATGCATCAAATGGGATTGTGGAGACCGATACCACAGGTTTTTTGGAAGTGGTGCTCAACAGCTCAGTACTACACAAGAGATGAGCTCTTGGCCCTGTCAGAAGCTGTTACATGCTGACAGTGTTGTTCCTGTGATGTTTGGTAATGTACGTCATTCAGGCTGCCATCAGAAAGGGTGTGTTTTTGATGTTCTGTCTACCATTTGAAGACATACGATACTTATTTAATATCCCTTCCCCACGATCTGAAGAAGGGCTGTGCCCAGAAAGTTAGCTCTTTTCCAGCTGTATCAGTTGGTCTTGTAGATCTTGGTCTTGCCTAGTTTAATTTTTATAATAGTACTCTTGAATGTGTTTTCAGCTTCATCAAAACACTGCCTTCTGTGCCGAAGTTTTGTCCTCAAGCCAATGGATAAAGTTTAGTACGCTTAAAGTTCAGTTGAATTTGGAGCTACAGAGAAGAGGTTGTATTGGTCTGCTCATAAATTTATGTATTGTAAAAGGATGCGGACTGGGGATACTTGCTGTCTTTGAAATACTGAATGCTGTTTCATCGAGTTTCACAGCTGGTTAGCTGAACTAACTTGAGCTTTATTTGGTGGTGAGCTCCTGGAAGCCTTTTTAAAACTAAGCAACATGTTCTTGTGTTTTCTGAGCACTTTGATACCACTCTGCAGGCATTTTCGTAGGTAAACATAACGGGTTCAACAGAACTGTGCTGACAACAAGCTGCCTTGTGTAATTGAAGGAACAAGTGAGGCTATTTAAGGTGGTGGATTTTGCATCAAATAAAAAGTTTTGTGTTACCTTAAGATGACCTTTGATTCCCCATAATGGAGCATATAGGTGAAAGCTCTTGTGAAATGCATGTCCCTTCTTGATATAAAATTGGGAGAGGGATTGATTAAAGTGAATAGGAGTTGAATGTTCTGTGGTTTAGAAGCTCAGCTACACCTAGACTCTACTAGAGGTTCTCCTAAACAACACATCAAACTCTGTTTGTTGGAATTTCTCATGCAACAGTTTTGAATCCAAATTATGCTAATTGGAGAAGGAAAGGGGGATTTGTGTCTATTTAACAATATATTCTTGTTTTTTAAATGCACTAGTCTTTGCTTGATAGGTTAGGCACAGAATTTGCTTGGTTAATAGAGCAGCCTTAACGTTTGTATTATAAAACTTTAAAAAGATGTTATGTGAAAATTAATTTTTAATATTCTATTTTCTCAGACTTGAAGGGTGTCAACACTGGCTTGTTGATTTGTTCTGTAACTTTAAAGTTAGATAGCTATTTGTCTTAGCCTATAAGCGTTTATCTGTACATAGGGGATTTATGCTATGCTCATCCTTCACTAAGAAATACAGTGTTAACTGTTCCACCAGTGTGTTTTTATATATAAAAATGTTGCATTGTTGTGAGCTCATGGATTATTTTTTATTCAGTTTGTAATTGCATTTAATGGTTTGGAAGTCTGAGGAATTACTGATGTTGTATTTGTGTTTTATGTAACACTGGGAGTCTTTGAAAATTACATGCTTTCTTCTGAGGTGCAGTGATACATAAATCAGGTACAACTCTCAGTTGTAAACATCTTTTCAGTACAACGTTTTTTGGTAAGCTGTTGTTCTAACTTTGTACTTAGCATATGGAAGAGAAGCAGGACAAGGGAGACATGTCCGGACTACACTATTTCTGGTAAATTAATTGGACCCTCTGTGGCTGCACGGCTTTCTTGCTTTCTTTTGTGTAACTGGTTATTAGATAGATGAGAGAGAAAGCAGCCCAGATAGGAACAGACATTTAAGAGACTTGCTGACCCATAAGCAACTTCATTTTCCTATATCCCCCTTAGAAGATGTGACTACTTATTTCTAGGTTACCCTTGAGTTAATGAAGAGGGGTTTTAAGAAGCATCTGTAAGGTCAACTGATCCACTCATGGATCCCTTCCACAGAACAAAAGTAATCCTTGCCAAATGCGCTTCCTTTAGGCATCAAAGGAGTGGGCTCCTCCCCCTTCAGATGCCTTCTACGGTGTTTACCTCAAATAGAAGGTTTTCCCCATAAATAGAGGAAACTTTATGAGGTCAGGAAAGGTTCTAGTGACCACTCTGGATAGCTTTGTCTCATTCCTCTTCCTGTCACCCCTATTCTTTCTCCCCATCTGAGAAGGTTGAAGAGAAGCGGTGCAAACTCATAAGCACAGTGAACCTGTCACAGAGCAAAATTATCAGACTTTATTTTGCAGTAGAACAAGGAGCAGGATGTGCAGGGTCCACTTTTTCTCCTCTTAGTTTTCTAGGTCTCCATGAAGCAGATTTTGGCTTTAAGCACTGGAATTGTGAAGAAACTTCTCAAAGACATCTCAAGGATAGTAATAGTTTCATTGGTTGTTTAGGGTTTTTTTTTTTTAAATAGCCTAGAACATGAAAAGGCAGAAGATTGGAATCAGTGCCCTAAGGAAGGAGTAATTTTAAACCATTCTCTGCTTTTATGGCACTGACTTTATACTTCTCTGCAGTAAGCCTTCAAGAAGTAAATGGAAGGAAGTGAGAGAATATGAGCGGGTTAGTCCACCCTCAAGAAAATCTGCTACAATTTTCATGCCTGAAAAACCCATCTGGGTTTAAAAAATGGCTAGTCTTTATTTGTGAAATAATAAAATTAACTTAGTGGTCCTTCTAACATCCGTTGTCTTAACGGCATGGGCTAGGAGGCTGCATACTGTCTGCTCTGCTGCTCCAACACCGGAGGATCCTTTGGGAAGCGGAAGTATGGGAAACTTCATTGATGCTACGTTCCTCCTGCTCTCTCCCAGCATCCCACTCTGTTTCCTTTCCCTGCCTCACTACTACCAATAGGTTGAGATTTGAAAAGCAAAGCAATAAATTCTGTCAACTACTATTTTAAAACATAGTTCAGAGGATAGTAAAGCTAATTAGGTGACCGTGGCCCAGGAGGTGAGATAGTGTTGCTTTAAAACTCTGCACTTTTCAGGAATACCTGTACTCTACTAATAAAGCTCACCAAATGGAGGAAGTTAACAAAAAATTCAGTATTGGGTTGAATTTATGCCAGAAGAATGTCTTAAGCAGAGATCCAAAAGAGTTTATATTCTAGAATGAGTTTGTTGGGATACTGGCATCTTCTGGTCAGTTGAAGCCCTATAGTCTGAGTCTTGCAGTGTATTTTCTTCTCTTCATGGCCATCAGCTACCCCAGGTTGAAGGTAGGATGTGTGAGCTTCACTCTGTCATACTTGTTCAAATCTCAAGCATTCTCTGAGCAAGAAATCTTAAAGCAGGTACCACTAGAAGTTCAAGATGAAGACTAAATTCACAAATCCAAATTTTTCAGTTGATTGAAGGGAACCACGCAGAAGAGCACGTAGCTTTACTGGCAATGGATGCTACTAGTAGTTCGCTTTGCATTTTTTCACTGATTCTCTAAGGTTTATTTCCTAAGTCCTTGTTACCTTTTTCCTTCAGGAGAAAAATGGCCTAATCTAACCTAGAGCATGGAATTAGAGTTTGTCCATATTGGAAAGAGTCAAATGCATTCATGGGGACGATGTTGCTTTTCAGTTGTGCTGAATTATTTCTGTCAGAGGACTGGGCTTGGATTTTGACACTCAAAGTAAAATGTCATTTGTGTTTCAGTTTTCTCTGTCAGAATGCTCATAGTTAAATAAGAAAGAACAGCTTGGGTGGCAGTATAATGGTGACTGAGCTCTCAGCCGTCAGAGATCCTTTGAGTTCAGGAAACCTGTCATCCTTGTTCTCTGTTGTGCCATTTGGCCAAGGGCGTTCAGGAGAAGACTGTATGGTAGAGAAGATGTGGGTGGAGGGGCAAGGGGTTGCTAGTGGGCAAGAATGATAGATTTAGAGACCAGGGGATCCAAGGTAGGTTTCCAAGACAGCCTTAGCAAACTTGACTTTAGTGTAAGGTAGGCTTCAGGAGCCGTAATTCCAGATTTGATGTAATGGCGATGCACCATTTTTCAGTAGTTCCTGTGACAAAGGAACTATGTTTGTTTGACTCTGGCTAAAGGGAAACTTGGGGCAGATAATCTTTTCCACTCTTAAATATTACACACATGCACACAAAATAATTGTAGTAAATAAAAAAAAACCATAAGGAGCAAGCTTGAGAGAATGAAGATTAGTGAAGATTACAGTGCAGTTTCAGTGTTTGGAGAGCATGTTTGCAGAATTCTGGATACAAACATGGAAAAGCAAATGAATTAGGATGCAGAAGATTGTCACATGAGCAATAAACGTTTTAATTTTTAGAACAGTCGTCAGGCACTCTTAGCTTTACAGGCTGTTCTGCAGTTGTCTCAGTAAAAAGCATTTGTGGCTTTACAAAAAAAATCCTCCACTTTTCCTGAGGGCAAGCTTGGTTTGGGAGCTTCCATTTTTTAATTAGCGAAATGAATGCAGTGAACAAATGTTGTTCTTCCATCTCTTACATGAATATGCCGATCTTCTTAAAATAAATGTGCTTGTTCTTCAGCATCTAGTAACTACTAAAGGGATAAACAGTAGCCCATGAAGTAGCCAAGACTATGAACGATCAAGTTCAAAATAATGGTGGTGATGTGATTGCTCTGCTCTAGGCTGTACCTCTTCATTTTTGTCTTAACAAGGAAATGGGCTGCTCTCTCCTCTCCGTTGGAAGGAGATCTCTGTTGCTGGTATGTTCTTTGGTAGCTGAGATGTTGCAGAAGAGGAACTGAAAAACAAATCTTTATTCTGCTATCAAACGCTGCTTTGATACAGATCTGTCTGCTTTCTTCACAAAGTTTCTGAATACTGAGTTGAGTTTGGTTTCTCAGGGCAATGAAACTCGGGCAAGTATTCTCTGTCTGGCTCTGTCCTGTTCCCCTTCCCAACAGTGCTTGAACTGCCAGCCAGTTTGATCAAAATTTGATGAATAGACATATTAACTGATGTGAAAATAATTGGTTGAATAGCAGAGAGATCCTAATGATGCCATTCACTGAGGGAGAAACTGTAGATAGCTCTCTGCTGCTGAGATATCTGAGACACCCCACCGGAGCTCAGTCTCTAGACATAACCCTAGAGAAAGCCAAGCTTTGCTAGTTCTTCTGATAGGCATTTTAGATTATTTTATTTTATTTTATTTTGGATAAGCTTGAGTGGAAAAAATTATACAACCTTTTATGTGCCTCCTAGTTGTACGAAACGGTTGTTTAACCCTTTATGCCACACAGCTTTGATTTCTTTTTTTTTTTTGCAGTTGACTTCACTAGGAGCCAGGATCAGCCCTGCAGGCAAAATTAAAACCGAAATGCCTTGATAGAATTCAAAAGCTTCTGGTTTTTTCCCCCTTGCTTTCAAAAAGCTGATGCTGATATTCAGTAGTAAAACCAGGCTGAAATTGGGCAACACAAGTCACAGCAGAAGTCTTGACTTGAATTTCCTTGGAGGCAAGATGCCATTTCTTGGCTGAGGACCTTGGCCTGGCTGCTGTTATTGGGGTAGTCTGAGTTTTTTCTCCTTAGAATGTATATTTTAGGAATGTGGCCAGTGCTGCTACACATTCTTAGTATAAACTGATGCATTCATTTTCTTAAAATAAATATTTTTTAGAATTTTCTTTGATAGCTGTTAGCATCATTGCTTACACAGTGAGTACTCTGCTGATACACTGACAGTGTATGTCAGCATATGTATTTTACACAAGAACCAACGTTCCTGTTCCACAGTCCTGATTTCTGACAGATGTTCCTGAGCTCAGTAAATGTTATAATCTGATTGGCATTACTTAAAACGGATTATTTTACATAAATGGTACTCTGATACCTACTTGATGAGCTGTATTTATAAAATGTTGCAAATACTTGGTATTAAGTATACTAGAGACATATTTAACTTTTTCAGCTTTTTTTTTTTTTTCACTTTGTGCCTTGTCTTCTGCTCTATTCCCCCCCCTGCAACTGAAAGTTTGGGGGTTTCTGACTTTCTCCAGATCACAAATTTTATGCTTTTGGCTTTTTTGTACAGAAAACCTGATTATGTTATTTGAAAGAAGAGAATGAGCACACGTCTACTGGTTACTTTCTACAGTAAGAAGTAGAAATTAAGTAATTTTTTTAAAAAAAAGTCTTAGCATCAAGGAAGCACTTGGTTTATTTTGAGAAATCTATACTTAGAGTGTAAAATGCTGGATAACTTCTAAAATTGAATAAAAAAAAATTCCTTGTGCTACATAGTACTTTTTCACCTTCATTTTGTAGCCTAATGCTACAACATGAAGGTATGTCCTTGAGGAGAATGATTGTAATCCTCGTATCATCAATAAGGATAGCTGTAATGAGCAGGCAGTATTTCTTGGCGCTTGAATTGATAATCTGTATTAGTCTCATCTGTTAAAAGTATAAAGAAAAATGTGAGTCCACACATTCTGTTTATTAAAATTCTTCTTGGTAATGCACTTATGAGTTGGTATTTAAAGGGTTTTGTTTTCATGAATAAAACTTAATTTAGGCCCTACCGTTTTTACCTCTTGAATTTTTTTAGCTAGTTTTCTGCAAAACACTTTTATTTTTATGGGCAAAACACAGGCTTTTTCTATTTTACACCCTAAAGCACAGCCCAAACCGACTTAGGGAAGACTAAAGAGGTATCTGCAGCTTTCCGTTTTGCTCAAGGTCATCAAGGAAGCCTGTGGCAGAGCTGGATGTGTAAAAGCAGCTTTCCTGCGCTGCAAGCTGCAGCTTGAACCAGAAAGGCACCTATCCTGCGTCCGGGCATCTTCTGTAGACACACGCATACAATAATCTGTCTTCTAAATATTACTGTAACAATTGACATGTTTTGCTTTGGTATTGAAGGTAAATATAATCGACCTTGTTGCTGGAAGTATTTGGCTGGCTGCGTAGCACTTAGAGGCTCGGAAAACTTTATGGCGGGGGGGAGGAAGGCATCCAGGCATGTCTTCAGTTCCCTTTGGCTTTCTTCAGCCCCAGAAAGAGCTTTGTGCCTGAGCAGTGATGCAGAACATCTGATGGGCCTGGTTGTGGCCTGATCTCCCTCCCTCTCTCCCCCCCCTCCCCCCCCCCCCCCCGTGAATATTTTTTCTCCTTTAAATATAGAAGAAAGCAATACTTTTTTTTTTTTTTTTTAAAAGCAGCAACTGTATTTATCAAGAGTTTTGATGTACACCGCTGTAGTTCTGCATAGCCAGTGTATGGAGAAATGAAGATGGCAGGATTATAGGTAAAGAATGGTAATTAAACATACACTGTAGACGAGTGCATGCTGCTACAAGTAGGCAGATAGGCTAAGTTGAAGGCTTCTAGCTTTAGATTAATTCCCTTTTGGTTATAGTCTTGGATAAGCCTTGTGCCTTACTGCAGAGGGCTGGGAGTGAGAAAAGATTACCATGGAATACATAAAGAGCTTTAATGATCTGTGCGTGAGTCTTGTTCCTGTTGATTTTAATACATATTTTAGCTGAATCAGTGGTTTATCATTTTTGTGAAGCCTTTTGGTAGGAGTAAAATTAATATTTTCTTTATTTCCCTATACATATGCTGCCTGAACGTGTGTTTATAAACATATGCTTTTGCAATGTTTATACTTGCATTTTTAAAAGGAAAAAAAAATATTTGTTGTAAGTAGTTTTGATGTTATGTGCTGCAAAGTTAAGAAGAAACAAATGCCATACGGCATCTGGTGTGTACGTTTGTGGTGACCTTTGCCTTTTGCCTAGGAGTACATAAAGAAGCCCTGGCTTTAGAGGAGGGCTAGACATGGTACTGAGTAATTAGTGGTGTGGGCTGTGATACTTGCTTTTTATTTAAGGAAAAGGAACAGCACCAGTGTGTTTGCATCAATAATCTCATAGCTGTGAAGTCGTGCAGGTGGAGACGAAGGGTCTAACCCCAATTCCTGCTGAAGTTTCTGGAAGTTCTCGTGTGCTTTTAAGGTGTTGGGTTTTTTCAGTACAGCCGGAGGTGAGTATAGATACAAAACGTGTAAAAGCGATGCTAAACTGGAGTGCTTGGTGCAAAGGTGTGATGCGCTGCAGCAGCGCCGGGCCGGGGGCTCCTCGCCCCGGGGGTTCCTTGCCCGGCGGTGGGGTGGCCCCGGGCCGGGGGTTCCTTGCCCCGGGGGGGGCTCGTTGCCCGGCGGTGGGGCGGCCCCGGGCCCCGGCCGGGGGAGATGCCGAGGGGGAGTCTGAAACAACGGCGGCAGAACGTGGTCGGGGGAAGCACATCTCCAGACGCGGCCCGGGTCAGGCGTGATTTGCAGCTTAGCCGCTTTCAGAAGCGGCTGTCAGTTCGGTAAACAGGAGGCTGCCGGGTGAATTGAACAGAAGGGGGAGATTAGCATATTAATGCGGCGCTTGCTAATCGCCTCCCCGCCTCCCTCCCCGCCTCCCTCCCTCCTCAACGAAGGCAGGAGTACGGGCACCCACGCTCACTCCGCTGCTTGCCTTCGCCTTCCTCGGCAGCTCACCCCCGGGAAGGGATGGTCCGGGCTTTCAGTCGCCGAGGCGTGAGAAGATGAAGCAGCGGCGCGGCCTCCCCCCCCCGCCGCCGCCGGAGCGCGCTGCCCCGGCCCCGGCCGCGCTGCGGGGCCGCGCTCCCGCCGCCCCCGCCGGCAGGTGAAGCCAGCGCGGCGCGCCCGGGGAAGGGTAGCCGCTCTCCTCCTTGCTTGTGGATCGAGTACGTTCAAGAGGCTCCCAGCTCCCCCCCAACCCCCGCCCCGCAGGACCACATACTGCTGGAGCACTGAATTGGGACATTGTATGCCGAAGCCTGGCTTGAATCTCTGTACGGTCGTGTGTATGTGGTTGCTGGAAGTGGCAGGCCAGCAGGCCCCGAAGCGAGCAGGTGCTATCTATATGGAGAAAAGCGGCTGTAGCCCATTCCCGATATGCTGGGCTAAAGGTACACATACCTTTTTTTTTTATTTATTCCCCTCCCCCCCGTTAATTTAATGTTTTACCACCTGTGGGTCTATATAGGTTTTTTCCTATCAAAGAAAAACACAAAGCTAGAAAATAAAATATTTTTTATTCTGGTCATGCGCTTGTAATGCGCAGCAGTCCGCAGGATCTTCTTTCACCTGACAGCTGTAATGCCTTTTTTTTCCCCCCCCTTTGCTTTTCAGAATTATTTGAAATGAAAGAGCACTTGAGCTGTTTGGTTTTTACTTTCACTGATGTGAGGATCTGATGGCTTTGTTTTTCGTCTTTGTATGTTTGAAACCAGTGCGAGTGTAATTCTGCTTTCACTTACCTTTTGGAAGAAGTGGTTTTTAAGTGGCTGATCGTAGGTAGCGTTTACAGTGGAAGACTAACATCTTTTTACTTGATGTCTTAGAAGTTGCCACCCCTATTATTCAACCCCCCAAAAGAGACAATAACTCGCCACAAAGAATGCATTTGTTACAGTGAGAGGGTTTGACTTGAAATTGAGGCTTAACAATAATTAGATGGAAATGTGAAACTCATTCACATGATTATCTTAACTTGCACCCCAAGATGTTAATATTTACCCTGTTATAATCTAGAAGGTGTTTGTACGTTGGTGTCGTGGGTAGGAGTGTGTATATGAAGATAGAATACAGGGATTAAGCTTGAAATTCTGTTAGTAGCCAAAGAATCAAATCTTCCTTAGATGGAAAACAACTGTAAAAGGTTGAGTGTTGCTGATTGTAAGCATAACTTTCTTCGTGTTCACTTTCATTTCAATGTACTTTCTTTTTTGGAAGAGAAGCTGGCAGTGAAGTATTGCGTCACCGTAATCTTGGATCACAGACAGAGGCAGTTACTTCAGAAGTTCAGGGGAAATGTATATGAACTAAGGAGTTGGTAGGCGTAGCTCACGGTTAGTTGTCTTGGAAAAAATAATGGTAAATTTATTTAGAACTTTTATTGTCTCGTTATTGGAGAACACACAAAAGGGGCATTTAACTCTGTCTTTCATGCTTTCTGCACCTTGCTGAACTGTGCAGGCTAAACTAGCATTTGCCGCACATTGACATGTTATAGTAGCACCTGTAGTAGAAATGAAGTAAAAAGAAGAAATTGAAAAACTTGAACACCACATCCTGGTAACGTTTCATGAAGTACAGAATCTGTCAGCTCGCTGGGGAATAATAGCTAATAAAACAGTGAGTAACAGTAGCTGGAAACAAAGCTAAAACAGAGCTGGGCTTTGCTTTTGGTAAAACTCGTTTACCAGGAAGGGATAATAGTGATGCCTACTCCTGGCTGTCATTAACTGGATAACAAAAGGATTAGATGAAACTGGGATTCATCTCCTTGGGCTATTCTGAGGGTCAGAATGAAGGTACTTCCCAGAGAGTAACTTTCAAAAGGGAAGAAAAATCTTTTCAAAGAAAAAGCAAGTTGTTCCCATCTGTTGTTAAGGCTGGTTAGTATTGGGGATATCGGTTTTCTCCCTCTTCCTCCAGCACCAGAGGATGAGTACAGCAGGGCTGGCTGCTTCTTGCAGAAGGTGGCTGCGTTGGGCCATGATAAAAGGTATCGATCCCCCCACCCACCCACTCCGGTAACGAAAATGAATGAAAACCGATCCCTCCCTCTTCCCCTGGTTGCCTGTGAAGTGTTCTCAGAACATAACTTCAAGGAAGACTGCTTATCCAGCCTCCCCTGCCCCGAAATGGAGAACAGCCATGTAATCTCTTTTTGTTCCTGTTGGGGGGAGAAGGGGGACACCAGGAGTTGCGTAAGAGGACAAAGGCACCAGCATCTTCCAAGCTGCCAATTGTGGTGATTTCTAGAAAAAGCTACATCTCAGCCTCCAAAAAAATAGGGCAGATGAGAAATAGCTTGTGCTATATTTGTCGTTGAATGGTGGCCATTCCTTAGTTGATGAATACTCTGTGTACTGTTCACCAGCTTAACCTTAGGGAAATGAAACGGATCTGGCCTACTTTGATAAGGGCTGTGAGGTATCTTCAGTCAAAGAAAGGTAATATATTAATGAGAGAAACATTTAATTTGGATGGCTTTATTCTGGCCCTTTGGCTTTTCTGTTAAGGCTTCAGGTTACCTGCAGCAAAAATTGATAAAACTTTTAAAAATATTTTTAAATGTCTTAAAACTTGATCTTGATGTATATGTTTTATTATCCATAACTTCTTTCTAAGTGGTCCGGTCTCTATTTGAATGTGACAGATGAAGCTTTTGGTGTGTTATGTGTGATCTCATAGCAAATGTTTGTTCTTTGAAAATGCTTTGAAATATTTCAGTGAGTCTGTGTTCATATAGAGTGTGCTTGTACGGTTGTTTTTTTTTTAGTGTTCTTAAATCTAAAATCTTCAGTCTTCTTAGTGATGCTATGTGCTGACCTAATTGCAGCGAATTCAGTGTGCTCTGTCTGTAGGACTGCATCAAAGGATAAGATACTTGCTTTCTTTATAAACTATTCTTGTAATCTGCGTTGCCAGGTTTTGCCTCCTCCTTACGCTAAAGTCCGATCTAAGTAATGTTACTGAAGTCAGTTATTTAGTCTGGATCTGCGTACTCCAGATTTGAGAATATTTTGATGGGCAAACAAAGAGAAAGTGTGTATTTTGTTTACTGGCATATTTCTTCTCAGCAAGCAAGTCTGTATTACTTTACTTTAGTAGCAAGCAAGTCTGTGTTACTTTACTTTAGTAGCGATAGGGGTAAAACAGTTTTGGCTGCTTTTTTTACTCCCCCTCCCTTCCCTTATTAAGTAATTTGAAACTTAAAATCTCTGGTCTTGTGGAATAAACAGCCTCAGGCTTGGTTACCACTTGGAGGGGCGCTGAACTGGGTGTCTTGGTCCCTGAGAAGGCAGTACTTGTCTTCCAGTTAAGTACTGAAAATTTATGCTGGTATGATACAAGGATGTTTTCTTTCTGACTGTAACAGTAGACTAGAAAATTGCCTTAAATTTTACCAATTTGGGGATTTTGTGGGTTTATTAGTAATCTTACCAAAGCTTAGAACTGTTAATTAAAAGTTTTAAATGGTATGATATATTATATTTTGCTTTATATACTTTTGCTAGTGGCCTTTTTCCCTGCGTTTCACATGGCATCCCACTTTAGGCTTACAAAATAACTCCATGAAAGAAACGTACATGTAACAGTTAAGGATAGTTGGATAGCTCTGCTGTATAGCTGTAAATTATCCACCCCAAGAAGGAGGAAGTTTCTTAAATATCTTCCATATGAAGAGCTCTGTTTAATAATTTATGAACAATAAATTGACGTGATGTTGTTAAGTGTATGTCATGTGAGTAGTTGGTGAAGGATGATCACACTTCTTGACTAACATTGACTAACATGAAAAGGTCTATAATGTCTTAAAGATAATCAAGCCCAATTCAGTCAAAAACCTTGTCTTGATTTAAAAAAAAAAAAAATTAAGCTAGCTATGTTGTGAAATGTACTTAATCAACTGGGAAGGAGTTTTACCCTATTTCTTGCAATCTGTTAATGTTGCAATCCTTTTTTAAAGCAATAAACAATTCTAAGTTAAATGTGTGTTTTTTCTGATGAACCCTGCTGTTTCAGGAGATGTGTTCAGATGGAACCTGCTGGTGATCTGCTGAGGATAAGCAAGATAGTTGGATACATAAGAGTAAAGCTCAATGCTGTTTCTCTTTCATCTCATAAGTCTCTACTGTTTTGCTAACAGAAAAATACTCGGGTGATAATTTTGAGTCCAACAGACCCTTAGGTTTTTAGGTGATAATAATCACTAAGAGGGACACGGTGGTAGAAACAGAGTAAGGAAAGTTGCTGATACTATGAAGGTACACAGGTAAACAGTCTCTAAAACAAGATTTCTTTTTTGACACAGACACTGTATATATAACATAGAAATATAATAGCGATTGTGTATTAGGAAAGGAAAAAAAAAACCCCTCTGTTAGCATGAGTGTTCTGCTGCATCTTCGCAGTGAGTTTTAGTTGAGGTGGCTAGAGGAAAGCGCCCACTCTTGCACTTCTGGCAGATCTATAGGTGTAGTTTGGGAATGCTGTGAAGTGCTTTTCCCGTGGTTTCTAAGGGAATAACGACCGAGAAAAGAGTCTAGTCTGTCATTTGACAGTCTGTTCTTGCCTTATTACATCAGCTGACATGACACATCAGCCACTTCCCTCCAAACCACACATTTGTCTAAACTTTTGTTAAACTTTATTAATGTAGTGGCTTCTTAAGGTGTGAGATTTGCAAACTGTTAACGCATTTCAATTCATGTGGGCCTCTTTTTTTGTTGGAAATCTTTGTAGAAAAAGAAAAATAGCATTAATCTGATCAAACCACTCATTTTCAAAGGCAGGTTAAAAACAATTCCTGAAATGCCTGTGTATATTTAAAAGTGGAAGATGATCTAGAAAAGCAGGGGGAGTTCTTCCCTTCAGTGTTGCAGTACAGCCATAGCATTGATATTCTTCAAAATGTTGTGGGAATTATGCAGCTATGAGAGTACTGATGCATTTCCATGAGGGTGATTTGTTTCTTATTCAAAGACTACTGGAATAGAAGATGGAGCTTGAGATATTTTTACAAAAAAGGAAAGTGATTGTTTTGAGTGCCGGGGGAGCATTTGGTGTTCCCTGTGTAATGGAGATGTATGATCTTATCAATTGTAGCACCTAGTAATGAACCAGTGAACCAGTGTGGAATTAACTTCTGAGCTGCCTGGGAAAAACTAAAACTTAAGCAAGGAAAACGAAATGTTTTAAATATCCTTTTTGAAGATGCATTAGGAAAAGGCAGAGAAACAAAGTCTGGAAGTCAGCAGTTAAGAGAATGGTGCATTGATTGAAATGGTGCATTTTTGCTGAAAAGTCAGATGAGTTTGTGGCCTTAATAGCTTTCTTATTCCATTTGTATTTGAAATGTTTTATCACAAGTCACATTGTGTGTGTGTGTGTATTTATGGCAGACACACACACACATATATATATATGTGTGTGTGTGTGTGTACACGCACACACACACTCGGCGTCCTTTTCCTTACCCAGTTAGCCTGGCAACAGTTGCAGTATTTTGACTGAAGATGATGTCTTACCTGTTTTTGCGTTTTTAGCGAACACAATTCATTGGGCAACTGATCTTCCTGCACAGCTTTCATTGGAAGGACTGTTCTAATGCAATAAGCTTTTGTAAGAAATAAGCATTTGTAAGAAATATATCAGCTTGTCTCAATCCTTCCACTTGCTGAAGTGTTGCTTAAATGGAACAGTTGCAAATCCATGTCTTGTAAAAATTTCTGTGTGTCAGCAAAGAATATGTAGTTTTCATTAACTATTAGTCTGAAAAAAAACCCTCACTAGTATCCTTAAATTCATGACCTGATACGGATTTGTTCATGGTAATCTATTAAAAACTGGAGACAAATTAATATACACTATCACATTACGGTAGGCAAGCCTGTACAAGCTACTGAGTTCTGTAAACTAGCACAGCAAACCAGACAGACATAAGGAAATGTCTTTGTAAATGTTATATTAAACCAAGCTTAAGTGCAGCACATCATAAATGTATTTGATTATAGCACTTATAAAAATCTTGTAGCATTCATGAAGATTTAATCATCTTCCAAAATAAATGAGATCACTACAATGTCTACTGTTGAATCCATGTTGAGAATTAATGATGCCAGTTTTTTCCTGAGAGGTTGTAAAGGATGGGGATTGCTGAGGTTATGGAGTTAACTGGTGGTTGCCCAGCACTTGACGTGACGCTTTATTTACTGGCATACAGGAAGAGAGTTGGATTTTGCTCTTCTGATACTGAATGTAGCTTAGCAAAGATGTTACGAAAAGTATTTCTGGGTGGAATTCAATCCTGCTGAGTCATTTCATTGAAAATAATCTGTAAACAAGCTCTTTTTTTTTTTTTTTTAATTTGGTAACCAAAGTTTGTTTCTTTGCCAGAAGAGAGATTGCTTATTACTTTTCCCAAGAACCATCACTGCTTTCCAAAATAGCGTTTCCCCATCAATGATTTCGGATCCATAAAACTAAGCGCTAGGAGTTTGGTTTGTCTTTTTTCATTTAAATTAGACTCACTCTGCAAATTAAGTGTTGTCCCTTGCTTTACTGAGGAAATTTCTCAGGAAGAACAGCTTTTTCTATGGCTTGAGTCTCCTCATTTTGAGTAAGTACAAGAAGAAAATCAGTGGGTGACCTTTGATTCTGCCATTACTTGGAACAACTGCTCACAGCAACTGAAAACACTTCAGTGAAGAGATGTAGAGGGTGTCATATCAACAGATGAAGAGCATAAGAAACTGTAGTGTGGCATTTTGAGACTGAAAGCTAAACTTTGACTTCAGTTGGAAATGCGGTAGGACTAAAAGTCGCTTTTTGTCAGAGGAAATTGAATAGTCTTAACTTCTCCTCTGCATCCAGTGTTTGGTGGCTCATCTTACGTTAGCTGAATGGGCCCTCAGGGATGTGGCGGTTTCCTTTCAGAACTGGAAGGGGTACGGATACAATAATTTTAAACATGTCCAAAACAGTGATGGAAAGCTTTTGCTTCTCAACCTTGTAGAAGATGCAGATCATCCTCACTGTTGTGTTCCTTATAGTATGTGACACTCTGAGGTTGTCTGACTAATGATTAAAGAATGGTAATGCCTTCCTTTCACTGCATGCTTTTTTTCTAATTCTTATAAGAATTTGGCCTAAGCCAATTCTACTTAAAATTGTCAGTAAAACCAGACTTTTCTTCATTTAAACGGTACTACTTCTTGATTAAGTTAGACTTCACTGCCAGTATTTGGTCATGGATTCCCGTACTGGTTGAGTTTTCTCCTTTAATAAGTGTATAAAGGTTATTCTAGCAAAGAACTTTTTTCATCACAAGTAGTTGCAGGGTGAGTAATAGTCTGCAGTCCTGTTAAATCTTTATTTCTAGGGAGGAGGATGGGAAGGAACTGGATGTGTTCCTGAAGCTTCTCAGCTGGCTTCTGAAGATAAGGGGCAATAAGATTTAAGCTCTTCTCATAGGCTTTCTGCTATTACGTGTACAACTCAGCAATGATCTGTTGTCCTTGCTGTTATGGGGAGATACCAGAAGGAATCATATTCCTGAAATCCTAGTGTGTCCAACTCAAAGGGGGTTTTGTCTAGTCTGTGATGTGATGGTAGGTCAAGATAAACTGAAGAATTGCAACAAAGATACTTTAGAGTACAGCAACCTTTCAATTCGATCATAACGGCTGA
Organism: Phoenicopterus ruber ruber; assembly: GCA_009819775.1. Taxonomy (NCBI): domain Eukaryota; kingdom Metazoa; phylum Chordata; class Aves; order Phoenicopteriformes; family Phoenicopteridae; genus Phoenicopterus; species Phoenicopterus ruber. The sequence goes on along the minus strand of CM020216.1, from coordinate 166,121,377 downwards.
TTCCCGTACAACAACTTGTGTTGCCAGTCGACTTGAACAGCAGCTTTTTGTCCATTCAGGTGTTCGATTGCAACCATCTTGAATCATAGGGGTAGAATTAAAAGGCTGGCTTAAAAGGTCTCTGATTCATGTTTGTATATAGCTGTGCCTGTCATAATGGAAGCATATGTGTGCTGTAGATATCCGTACAAACCCTTTCCCAGAGGGTAAAGGTACTGCTCAGATGACGGGGAGTTGCGTATCTGTTCTTCACCCAACGGTGTTGGCGGTGCAGTGCTAATTAGTATACTGCTTTTATCACGCGAGTGGCAAAGAAATGGATGATTTGGACCCTAACCTGTTGAGCTGTTCTGAGCACGGTGCCCTCTGGCCCAGCGTGGGATGGGCAGGTAGCAGTGGTGCCGGTCAGTTCAATACGTTAATGTTCTATCAACTAACTGTAGGTTTTAGCAGAAGGTGGGCTTTTCTGTATGTGCTTCTAAATCTATGCTTTCTAATATTAAGGGGTTTTTGCTCTAGTTATAATGGGAGGACTTAATGCCTGAGGTTTTCTTATACAGAGGTAGGAGAATGTCATTGCACTGTTCCTGTCCTGCCCTTGGAATGAGGGATTTTATATTTTTATATTAATATTTTTATATTATTTTATACTTTTATATATACACAGATACAGAATTTTATAGAGTATATAATGTAAAATATGTATTTTTATATATGTAATACTTACAAATTAAATAAATGGAAGCAAGGCGTAATAAGTGCTTGGAAAGGAAAATGTCCATTACTTGCTCTTGTTTCCAGAGTCACTTTGGCAGTTGTATAGGTTCTGGCTTGATCTGATATTGAACAAACTTCTTGCTGGTTTTTGATGCACTGATCTAGTTTTACTGAAACAAGCTGTCTGACCTGCACTGGCCAGTAGTGTTGGATGTGATGTTTGAAGTACCAAGTTGGGACACCTAAACGTCATTTAAATATCTTTTGTCAATCTGCAGGCACAGCAAGAATTCACTTGGAATATTGCTCTGATCTGTCACATCTTGCTTCTTTTCAGAACTCCGGATGCACTATGTTTGTACAGTTTAAGTAGGCTATTCCACCACAAACAAAACCAAGGTATTACAGCAGGAACCGCAGGACTTGCTACGGCTGTGGCTACCTAATAATTTCTGTGATAAACCCTCCTTCGGGTCGTTTTCTGAACTCAGAATTATCAAAGTTCTTATTGTTTGTGCTGAAATTAAACTCTGCGATCTGTTTGCTCCAAAATTGCTCATTCCTAAAATTTGAAGGGAAAGTAGTTCCGCTGTTACTGTGTCATGTCTGTTCTGCAAGGGAACAGTGACTGGTAGAGGTGTGAGTGGGGACAAGCTGGTAATAAGAGATATCTGAAATCAGGAACAAGCACACCCTGGATACACAAAAAGGTCATGTTCATTGTTCCTGTTCCATACCGTAGGAAAAGCCGGGGAGGTTACTTGGTTTGGCCGGAGGTGCGACTGAACTGCACGGCACCTTGCGCCTGGTGGGAAGGGGTGGGCCAGACGGCGTATCCATCAGCGGTGATGCTGGTCCTTCCTCTGAGCAGGGCTACATTGGGCTCTTACTAGCAACATTTCTACAAGAGAGGAAAGAGGGGGAGTAATGTATATTTAGTGTTTCTGTAAATACAGTGCATCTAATTAGAATGTTTTACTCTTTTAATTTAATATTACTTTTTTATTTTACTATCTCTGTTTTGTTTTTTTTTACTCCAAGATTGCATCTAACTACGTTTCTGTTGTTGTTCCTCTACTCTAGTTAACAACCGTGTTGCTCACTGAAAATATGCACTAAGAAGGACCACTATATAAGAGAGAGGACTGGAAAGTAGCAATAGATTGGAGAAAGTTGGTATTGTAGTGCAGAGCAATGATGAAAATAGCTGTAAGCATCTGCTTAGTACTTCTTGCAGGGCATTAGTTCAGTAATTTAAAGAAAAGTGTAACAGGTTCCTTAAAGAAGAGTGAGGAAAGTGGAAAGTATAGTTAAGCGCTTCAGTAGTGCTGTCATTACACACCAGCATCATTTAAGTAATGAACATCGATACTGGCGTAAGCCAGTGAAGATCACAACCTGTTCCTCTTCCTTTTCAAGTCATGCACGACCTTATTGATGGGTGATGCCCACCAGCCCACTTCTACTTAGAGAAAATACTGAAGTCAAGCATTGCTTTTCTGAAACATTCATAGTTTAGCAATTAAAGACAAAGCAAAAATAATGAGTATGTGCCAATCACTGACCCAGTGTGAGGTTTGTGTGTCCAAAGAAGGGCAACGAAGCTGGTGAAGGGTCTAGAGCACAAGTCCTGTGAGGAGCAGCTGAGGGAACTGGGGTCATTTATCCTGGAGAGAAGGAGGCTGAGGGGAGACCTTATCGCTCTCTACAACTCCCTGAAAGGAGGTTGGAGCCAGGTGGGGGTCGGTCTCTTCTCCCAAGGAACAGGCGACAGGACGAGAGGAAATGGCCTCAAGTTGCACCAGAGGAGGTTTTGATTGAATGTTAGGAAACATTTCTTCACTGAAAGGGCTGTCAGGCGCTGGCACAGGCTGCCCAGGGAAGTGGTGGAGTCGCCATCCCTGGAGGTATTTAAAAGATGTGTAGATGTGGTGCTTAGGGACATGGTTTGGGAGGTGGTAGAAGCCACATCCCTGGAAACATTCAAGGTCATTCTGGATGGGGCTCTGGGCAACCTGATCTAGTTGAAGATGTCCCTGCTCATTTCAGGGGGGTTGGACTAGATGACCTTTAAAGGTCCCTTCCAACCCAAACTATGCTATGATTCTGTGGTTTACTGATGGACTTGGCAGTAATAGGTTAATGGTTGGACTCGATCTTAAAGGTCTCTTCCAACCTAAATGATTCTATGATTCTTCAAAATTGGTTGTCTCCTTATTGAGCTAATAGAAATGAACTTGAGGACTTGTTCCACAGAAAGTTTGCAGTAATTCAATTACATGACAAAAAATCCCAAACCACTAATGTTTATCCAGCATAGAAAAGCAATGGCAGACACCCACTTCTATTTAATTTGGATTTATCTCCAATTTATTTTTTTATGTTAGAACCGTAGTTGAGTCAAAGTAAAATAAACCAGGGTGGGAGGGTTTGGGCTTAAGAATCTCAGGAACAAGTAAAATTCATCAAAAAGGGGGGTACCCCCTCATATTGGAAACTACATATTTGAAACTGGTTATAAGATAGGATCGTACTTGGGTACGTATTTATGAGTACAGAGGTGTCCAAAATATTAGCTTCAGGATTTTTACATTCAAGTATCTCAAGTTACTGTACTCACTTGTGTAGCTGTGGTGGCTTGTGCATCTTCAGGAGAATGAGAAATTAAGTTGGCTTTGAAACTTGCACTCACATCTCTTCTGTCTGTCTTCAGTACGATATTAGGCAATTCAGAAGTTTAGTATGAGCACACTGTGTTTGGAGATGTAAAAACAAGAGGGCAGACTGGACGTTGAAAACCAAACCTCAACTTAAAATAGGTTTACTTGTCTGTTAAGTGTGCTTGCCTGTAGTGTGAGTTGGCGAATCTACACAAGCTGTTGATATGCTATAATGATTTATTTTAAAGCTTTTTTTTTTTAAAGAATTAGTCACTGATGCCTTAAGGCAGTCGGTATTTTCCTGCTCAGTGATAGAAACATAAATGAGAAGTGAACTTCAGTTCTTGTAAATAACACTATATTTGGGGGAGTGGGAGCCATTCCCTTTCGCTAGTGTCGATGGTACCTGGACAGAGGATGTGACAATTATCGTGATTTCTAGTTTTGCTTCTGTCTCTGGTATATGTGATGCTTCAGGACTGCAATAGTCACATGAAGCAGGAGTTCATCTATAACTTTTTGTAACTTATTACTATAAAATTCTTGGAGGGAATATTTTTCCTTCTTTTTGTTACACTTTCCTTGCTCTTTATATCCAGCCTACGCTCAGGTTCTTAATATTGCTCCAGTTCTGTTGGAAATGGAAATAAAAATGCTTTCTTGTTCCTTTCTTCCAATGGGAAAAATATTTCTCAGAGCAGACAGTAGATAGGACGTAGGCTTCTGTTCTTGCAAGGACAGTCAAGCCACTGTAGTGCAATAAAGTTGCTCATAAAATGTGTCCTTTGTGACAGACAGGACGGGTTTTTACAGGTTTGTAGGGCCAGGTCTTTTCAGGTGTTGAACGCTTCCTCCTTCCTTATCCGTGTGCACGTACATACTCTGGTGTCTATCACCTGAATGCAGATCTACTTGTCTATTCAAATCTGTTGTTCTGGAAATCCATAGGTACGGTTATTGCTTTGTAAAATTAAGGCCAGACTGAAGAAGGGTGGATCCTGAACACTTTAGGTTGTTGATTTGTTAATTATGACATATGTTTTCTTTGACATTGGTGATGCAGGGTAATTTGGCACTGAATTTTTAGATGGACTATTATTTCTGGCTTTGATGACTACTTCTTTGTGTTCTTTCCCTTTTCCTCACACTCCTTGCAGGCCACAGAGATGCTGTTTGTTTTATCGCTGTGAACTGTTTTGTTTAGCATGTAAGAGTAGATTATATAAATGTTATAGTAACTTGATTTTATAAGTTCAGAGCCTTTTGTCAAAACAACATGTTCTTAGGAATATTCCCAAATTAATTTGTTATATCTCTCTTTAATTTTGTTACGTTTAAAACAAACAAACAAGGAATTTAAGCCTCTCCTGCAAGATGTCCTGGAAGAATTGACAAACCCTATCCAAAAGAATTTCTTTGTAAATACCTTATATTGGTATATACCTTTGTTAAATGCATTATAAAACAAAATAAAACATCAAGGTTGTCCTGGTTTCGGCTGGGATAGAGTTAATTTTCTTCCTAGTAGCTGGTATAGTGCTGTGGTTTGGATTTAGTATGAGAATAATGTTGATAACACACTGATGTGTTAGTTGTTGCTGAGTGTGCTTATACGACGTCAAGGACTTTTCAGCTTCTCATGCCCTACTAGCGAGAAGGCTGGAGGTGCAGGAGAAGCTGGGAGGGGGCACAGTCAGGACAGCTGCCCCAGCCTGGCCAGAGGGATATTCCATACCATATGGCGTTGTGCTCAGTATAGAAACTGGGGGGAGTTGGCTGGGGAGGGATCGCTGCTCGGGGACGGGCTGGGCATCGGTCAGCGGGTGGTGAGCAGTTGCATTGTGCATCACTTGATTTGTGTATTTTATTATTATTAATATTAATATGTTATTATTCTTTCTTCCTTTGCTGTCCTATTAAACTGTCTTTATGTCAACCCACGAGTTTTACTTTTTCTCTACTCTCCTCCCTATTCCACTGGGGGTGGGCGGTGAGTGAGTGGCTCTGTGGTGCTTAGTTGCCAGCTGGAGTTCAACCACAACAAAAGTAAAGCTGTAAGTTTAAGATGGAATACATGCTGTTCAGCGACGTAGTCTCTTTTTAAAATTAAACTCTGAAAGAACAAATCCAGCTCTAAAATTACATCTTACATCTGGAAAATGAGGAATAAAGTTTGGTGTGTCCCTCCCCCCCCGGCCCCCCCCCCCCCCCCCCGGCCCCCCGCGGACACTTATCTGATTTATAAAAGCAACAACTCTAATTTCAGAATTTTTTTTTATATCAAGTATTTTGCAGGTGACAAAATTAAACAACTGAAGGCAGATATACCAGTGAAATAGTTTAAAATTTTAAAGTCCTCTCCTTTTAAATACTGTTGAAATGACTGAATTGCTATGTGCAAGGAAAAATGAATGAGTTGTTTTTAACAAATAACCTAGTACATCATAAACATGAAGTAAATAGAAACTGAAACAAGTTTTTGTTTAGTTTTGGTATCGGTTGTCTTCATCTCTGAAATCTTTGAACTGCGAGTTTCTTTTGATTAGTTAAAAAAATGAAGAATCTTCAGTTGTCTAGTTTAAAAAAAACCCATTAAGCACAGATGGGGGATGAGGGAAGTCTGCCACAATTTGAGTTGGCCGTAGAAACCTCAACTCCAGTGAAGAAATCTTGAAAGAAATGCAGCTTTCTGACCTTCAGCAGGAGCGTGGTAGGAGATAGTTAAAATAAATGAGTAAATGGGGGTAGGCTGTGCTGCCACTTTTGCAGTAAAGAAACATGCTGGTATCTGTTCCTGAAGTTTTTTTTTCTTACAGCAACACTCTCTTTGCGTGTATCTCACTTTTGCTATGAAGTACAGCGGTGAAACAGTCTGTGCAGCTGAAGTTCTTGCTGTGAAAAATACATTTTTCACAAGAAGAGTGGAACAGGGATGTTTTCAGTCTCTTTATTAACTGACATCTTAAATGAGGAATTAGTGTTGCACATTAATGAATCAGAATTTGTTCGTTCTTAAAACTTTCTAAATGTGTAGCATTGCAGTAAGTGGAAGATGGTGGCTTGGGGGTATTTGTTTAGGGGGTTGTTCGGGTTTTTTTGTGTTGTGTTTTTTTTTTTTTTTACCTGAAGGGGTAGAGTCAGCCACAAAGTCTCATCAAGTATGCTGCTCCGTGCTCCTCTTTGTATTAGCGAAGTATTCTTCTAGTCACTCCTTAAAGTGGGAAAACTCATTTCCTTCTGGAGTGTGAAAATAATTTGCAGCTTATTTCTTCGGAGCAAATCTTATTAACTCTTAATGTCTCAAATTTTACATTTGTGTAGAAGGAATGTTGGCGCTGCATCTCCCAGAACCCAGCAGCAGAGCTGTGCGGGCAGTGGCCCACAAGGCTGCCTGGGTGTAATGTCCCAGTTCCGCGGTGACCAGGTGGAACAAAAATGTTCTCGAAGCCTGACAAGCTCGGCTTTTTGCTCTTTGCTTCTCTGATCGCCTCTTTTCGGTGTCCATCATTCTTCTGAGTAGCAGCGTATTTGACAGAAGAATATAGCTGCATTTTAAATGAGTTTTTCCTCGTCGAATGCCTGCTTTCTATGAAACTCACTTCACTTGCTCACTGAAATACTCGGCAGCTAATTAAAATGTAATGGAATCATGTTTCAGACAAGTGCTGAGCATCGTTAAACCATACTTTGACATTTACAAAATGCTGGGAAACAATTAGAGGGTAGGTGTGCTTACGCTGCCATTGACTGTGCCAGGCATATTTCAAATTAACCTTTTTCCTTTACACTTCATCAGAGTTACTTGTTCTATCATGTGGTCAAATGGTCTCTGCCCAAAAAATTACTTTTAACAGATAATGTGCTTCTACCACTGCTTTAAATTCTGGTCCCTGGCTGAAGATCTGTGGAAGGTGCCATGATAGTTCACTATCAGATGCTTTGTTGATTTTGGTTGCAGATTACAGGTGCTTGTCACCGTCTGCCTTGTATCAGATACAAACAAGCCTTACTCGTCTATTCTGTTCCCCAGGAATTTCATCAGTTTCTGCCAAATTATTGGAATTGGTAAGAATGTATCAAATGATAAAACCTGCTCTAGTACCAGAACTACTGTCTAATCTGTTACTAAACACTCTGCTCCTACACAAAGGGAAACTGTAATTGTTTTGAGTAAACTAGGTAATTCGACTTCTTTTTCCTTTCAGACTGTGCCTTCAAGGCCTTCAGCTCATGCACTATCTCACCTGAACCCAAAGTCAGGAGATGCCTCAATATTTAATAGTAAAAGTACTAGAGAGATGACATTCTGATACGCTTTTGTGAATGCGTTCAGTATTTCACAACTATACTTTCCATACCTTGTTATTCTTCCTTCACATATGTTTTATAATACCATCAAAGTGCATGTTGCAAAACATAGCATCAGATTGATTTATTTTTTTTTAAAAGCTAGTTGTATCTCAGAAGAACACTGGATACTAGAGCAGCCGTAACTGTCCAGCTTACAAACACTTCAAAGAGGGAAATCACTACAAGATAAATTTCTTGTGTTGCTCCGCTGTCAGGAAATACAGGAATAATCTTACACTAATTGCTTATCATTGATATATGTCTGAAGCCTTACATTTAGTCTATTATATACAATCTTTTTAAGTCTGTTATAGAAACAAAACTTAAGTTCAGCAAAGCCATTACTGTAAAAACTTTATTTTTCATGATGAATATATAACGCATAAGTCATCTGCAGTTTCCGTTCTTTTTTTATTTAGTGTGCAGGGTAAGAGTAGAGATATAGGTCTGTCGATGACCTAAAGAACTGCTCGTCTTTATTATTAAGGAGATGTCCGTAGGAGCTTTGTAGATCAGCAAGATCCTCCGAGGTGAGGTAGGTGAGGCACTGGAAAGCGAGCGTTACTTCAACTGGGAAGCTGGACTCTGGTTTTTGAACCTGCTGCTGAGCACCATAAAAGTTCAGCCACTGCCTTGAAGGTGTTACTTGTTTTTCTCAGCAGCTCCTCCCTATTATGTCTTCATGTTTATTCCTTCTTCTGTCCACTCTGACACTTCCTGGATATTTCTCTGTGCCATTTCAATACGTTGCTGCTAAAGATTCTTGGTCTTTTTCAAATCTGCCCATTTAGTTCATCAAACTTACCAGGGTACCAGCTAACAGCTTTAAAGGAAGAAGAAAAAAATAAGATTGAAGTTGAAAAGGACACTTGATTTTTTTAATATTGGTATTTTAACCAAATTATTTTTGCCTTCTTTAATCATTATAATGGAAGAGTTCCTTTTCTTCCCCTACCAGTGCCCTGCCCTCCCTCCTTCCCCCTTCCTTCCCCCCAACCCCTCTTGCCCAGGTATTGAAAATCAGTAAATGCTATTAAATATAGTTTAGCGTCGGAGGCTCAGAGCTGTCAGATTTGGACTACACGTGATTCGTACAGCTGTACTGAAAAAAGTAATTTCACCAAAACAAAGCTCACTCATTTCTCCAGCCCTTTTGTGAGTGTGGAGGAAGATGGTTTCTGTCTCCCAATGATGTATTTATTCCCCTCCCAAGACATAGTCCAAGAAGAGCAGTGAGCCGGCATACCAACTTGCAGCTGCCCAAAATGGGAAGCCTTCTCCTCCCTATTACTGGCCATGGGCTTTTGCTGTTTACTTTGTGCTGGCTCCAGAGCCTTTTAGAGCTTTTCTAAGCCACTTCACCTCATTTAAATGGACGACCCCCCAAAAACCCCAAACAAAATAAAACTAAACCCCTACCAAAACCACAAAAAAGAAGCCCGGACTGATTTCTTTTGTCTCGATAAGTAAAAGCAGCTCAAAAACTGTTTAAGAAGCAGCAGGAGGCCACAGAAGGGAAGCAAGGGCTGCATAGTCAGGAAGAGTGGATGAGGAAACGCTTGGCAGAGAAGAAGGGGGTAGCAAGCTCCGCAGCTTTGGCAGCAGCAAGGACAAATTGGTTATATTAAGTTGGTTCAGCAGCCTGTGGTGACAACTTACTTGCCTTTGAAAAATTAACTCAAACCCCTGTACAAATATATTCTTCAGAAATAATCATATATCACTTCTGTTGTCTGTAGCTTCTTTCAGAGGCAGAGCTGAGAAGCCAGACCTAAATTCCTTTAATGATATTTGAACATTAAACTATACATGAGAACTTGAACTGTGTGCAAGAAGTATTTGACATTTAAAAAAAAAACACTTTGAAAATACTGCATGAGTGATGGACCATCTTTAATTTTGTGGGTGTTTTAAACATACTTACATGAACCCTTATAAGGATCAGAATATACAGTGTAGACTTTTCTGATGCATTCATAGATGTGCTTTTTTTCTAGCATTGCTTCATTTTCTGATTTGTTCTATGCAAGAAAATTGTCAAAATGTTATTTGACTTTTTTTAGTTTTCTGACTTGATGTCAGTCTTTTCCAAGCCTGGAAATCATCATCTTGCACCGGCAACTATTGACTTGATAAATGTAGTCTAAGGCATGAGAAAGCTCGCAAAGCTGGTAATCTGTATTTTCATCTGAACTTTCTGGAAGCACTAAGGGTCATATTTCAGCTTCAACAGTAGAAGCAAAAGATTAAGGTTTTATGGATGTTCTTAATGTAAAACAAAGGATCACACGAGTGGTCCGCTCTCTTTGACAGCATCTCCTATTCGTGACTCTTTCAGGAGACCACACGAGCATGGCTGTTGTCTGCAGTCCATCCTCCTTGTGTTTCTTCAGCATCCATTGCGTTAGAGACTTTCAAGGAGTCTTTTTATATCCATTCATGCGCCCGTTGTCCGTACCTTTCTGAATTTGCTGCTACTATCTGCCTCCACAGTCTGCTGTCCACTACCTCCTGTTCAGAAAAGATCTTTTGACTGAAAATAATTAGGGGATTAGTTTAGGGTTCAGTTTATCCATCATCATGGATTTTGTAAATATTGATCAAGTTCTCTGCTGGCGTTTCAGCTTTTTTAGGTTCCACTCACGTGGCTACTGCTCTGCCCCTTAATCATTTTGGACTTTCTGGAGAGTACTCAAGATGTGGTGGAAATTCCATTGACTTTTCTACTCTGCTGCACCTTGGGGTTAAATTAGAACAAACTTAATCCATAGTTCTGGTTTGAGTGGATTAAGTGTGTTAAATTGCCTTTTTAAGGCTATATCAAGTTTTGGTTGTTTCTGTTTTTTTTTTTTTAATAAAAATCTTGAAACGAGCCATACAGTGTATATCTATCTGCTCCTAGCTTGACTTCACCAGTGTACTGAGACTTATTAGTCATCATAGTAGAGGCCTGGACTTGTGCCTATTTCATGACCATGTCAGTACATGAATCCTGGAGGCCACCAACCGATTTCTTATTGGGTGTTATGCCTTTGACTTGACTGTTAAATCAAATGCCAAATTTGAGAAGGTACTGCTTCTGTTCTTTAACTAATTAAGCTAATTCTGCTTACTCTTCTGTCTTTGGGTGCAGTAGATGGAGACTTTAGGAGAAATGAATGTCTAGCTGAAGATGTGGCTAGTGTTTAGGTCCTCAAACACAGCATGGAGTCTTGAGCTCTGAGCCAAGCGCTTCGATTCCTGAGGGGATCCAAGGGAATAGCACAACTTACTCTGCTCTTCTGGATCTTATGTGGGGATGCAAGAAGACATGCCCAGTACATGCCCAGTTCCAACAAGCGCAACTGTGGAAATCACTGATGGGTTTTTTTTTTTTTTCTTTTTGTGTGTGTGTAGATACACAGAAGCATCATCTCAAAAAGCTTGTCATTAGGATGAGAATTGTTCTGGTCAGCCTACGTTGAACTTCCATTCAATCACTTGAATAAGAATCAGTTTATTCTTCATTTCAACCTGTATACCAGAGGCTGTAATTACTGGAAAACACTTGAGCCAGAATAGGCTTAAGTAAAACTTTTTACAGGTCATTGATTTTTGTAATAGGCCATTGTCATGCAACACAACAACATGACTGTCGTCATGCTCTGTTCCTCTTGAGCACTTAAGTGCCTTTTATCTCATGTGTGCTTCTGGTTTTAATGAAAAACAGAGATAACATACACACAGTTAAAACTGTATTAAAGGGGATCAAAAATTAAAAGCCTATAAAGTTCAATGTTTTGAAATATAGGGCTTGAAATGATATAATCATTCAGTAATGTAAAACTAGGAAAGACAGGTTTAAACTCAAAAGGTAGCCAAACCCAAATGTGTTAAGCTGTGATAGTGCATAGCCAGAATACCTTACTTTCCATAACTGCCTCTAGTTCAGGCATTTATAGTTCTTAATTTCTGAGAGGCACACTTGCTTTATCACTAATTCCAATTTATTTTTTGCTTTTAGTATTCTAGAAAGACAGTAAACACTCGCTGCTTCTGTTTACTTCTTCTAAACCTGTTTAGAAGATGATCTTGTGCTATGTAGGGCCTCCATAGAACAATATTTCAGTAAGTGGTATTAAAAAAGGATTATTTGAGTTTTTATGGCTTACTTCACCCTCTTCTTTTGATGTTGATAGGTAGGGCTGCTGCCAACCAGTAGTGCAACTTCAAAATAGAGTTTTATTTTAACTTTTTTTAGAAATACAGAATTTTTACTTGCTCACTTTTGTGGTGCCTTTTTAAAGAAAACTGCATCAATATAGTTCTTTACAACTTGCTAGAGAAATTCAGAAGGTCAGCAACAGAAGATGGAAGGGGAGATTAGTGTTTACTTGGATTCAGTGGTGCCAGGGGACCACAGTGAAGGTTCACAGTGCTATTGAGAAATGAAGCAAATAACTGGCTGGATGCCTTCTTCTAATTAAAGCATATACAGTCATTGATTTTCTTGTATTCCCAACACAACTGATGTTTCCTCATTATTAAATTTTTTAATATTAAAAATAGAAATTGGTGCCAACTCCAAAGGGAATTGCTGGTAGCGCAGATTATGCAATGTTACAATAAAATTGGGTTAAACAAAATGTTTAAGGTGTGTCGGGACTTAATCCTGTGGGATTCTTAGTGAGAAGGATGGGTACTGTTTTGAATGTCGCAGGATGGACAGAGTGCAAGACATCGGGGTAAATTTGAGTTGTTGCTTGGCAGTACAAATAGTTCAGCCGATTGTCAGTACCCTGAAACTTTCTCTGTCTCTGCATCCCACGGTGCAGTGCTACCCAGGTAACAGGCGACTGCTTCTGTCACACTTAGCAAAAGCGACTTACGAGTCCTTCAGACAGCCTCCATCAGCAGCAGCTGTGCGTGGAATATGCCCTTGTTTCAGTCGGTTTAGGTGATACATATGTTTATTAATTGATTTTTGCTGAGAGATGCTTGCCTTGTGTTTGACGGGTTGTCATATTGCTTTGGGTCATGTGGGTCTTGTAGTTCACACTTTCTCTGAATTCTTCCTTTGTGTTCCCCTGAATGTTTAATCCCCTGAAACTTTGATATAATTGAAATAATTTTTCCCCTTGTTGGCAGCTTGCATTGCTAAACTTGTTTTGACTTGGGTCTGTATTATCTTTTCATGTTGATTTTCTAGTGTTAAAATACTTAACTCTGCAAAGATACAGTGAAATATTTGGTGCGTCGGTTTAGACTAGAATAGATACTAAGAACTCAATTTTTAAATTGTTTTAATGTGGCTGGCCTGCCTGCTTTATACTTCGACTCAGGGGTCTTGATAAATGCTTTTGACTGCAAATAATGTACTTAAAAATACAAATACATCTGGAGGAGCGGGGAGGGAGCAATGACCAGGAGGGGATCAGAGAAGAGGCAGCAAGAGAAAAAAATGCATTCTTGGATGTAGTCATAGCAAATATTACCAAGAAGAGTGAATATAGCTGAAAGATGTGGTGGTGGAACAAAGGTTTACGGCTTTTTTTCTTTTGCTTTTGAACATCAGTGTTAGCTGAAAGAAAGGGAACAAGAAAAATAAACTCAGTAGGAAATAAGCAGGGACTTTCCAATGTGACTTATGGAAATAGCTGAAATTATTGACTGTTTCTGAAGGCAGAAGTGATGATAATAGGAAAAAATACCCTTTCTCCTCTCTTTCCGTGTTTGTCCCTAATTTGAAATCACAAACCTAATGGTTTTCTCAAAGTTTCATCCTTCAATCTGCATCCTTAAATGTGTAACAAGATGTTAACATCAGGTAAACACAAAAAAAGTTGTTGCACGCATAGCGTGCTTGCTGCTCCTTTCCCGTCGCATGTCTGTGCTCTGGGAGTGCTGCTTTGACCACTTTGCTTTTTCCACCATTCCATTCTGTCTGATCTGGGAATGGGAGTGTTGCCATAACGGGGCACTCCAAGCATGCAACTGTGCCGCATGACCATCAACACGTAGTTGAATACACTATGAGTATTTTTTTAGAAGAAATGCGTCTTTTAAGTGCTGCTAAGAAGGGTATTTGGGAGTCATGCACTATATATCCAACAGTAAGCACTGGGACCAGATCTCATGATACACATATATATATATATGTGTGTGGAGATGACATACCAAAAGTCAGCAATATGCTGACTCTTAACACAGACTCCTGAAAATACAAGCTTTGTCATGGGGAACATAGTTAAAATTGTACTTAACACCCTTACTTTCTGTGAGGTTGAGATAGACAAGTTAATATTTGCAAGGTGAGCTACAGTAGGATTTAATACAAACTGTGAAAATGGATTGAGCTTGAAATTCATGAGATGTTTACTGTCTGATGTGAGATGCATTATGGACGATTCTAAGGAATGTAGAGTGTGGAAGAAATTCTTAATCACCAAATCCCAAAATCGCTGAGGTTGGAAGGGACCTGTGGAGATGGTTTTGTCCAACCTCGTTGCTCAGAGCAGAGTCAGCTACACCAGGTTTTTCAGGGCCGTGTCCAGTCATGTTTTGAATATCTTCATGGATGGAGACTCCACAACCTCTCTGGGCAACCTGTTGCAGTGTTTGCCCACTCATGCAGTGCAAAAGCTTTCTCTTACATTTAAATGGGAATTCCTGTTTGTCACTTTGTGCCCATTGCCTCATGTCCTCACTGGGCACCACTGGGAAGAGTCTGGCTCCATCTTTACTCCTCCCTAACAGATGTTTATACACATTGGTAAGATTCCCCTGAGCCTTCCCTTCTCCAGGCCAAACTGTCCCAGCTCTCTCAGCCTCTCCTTGTATGACGTGCTCAAGTCCCTGAATTTTCTTTGTGGTCCTTCGCTGGACTCTCTCCAATATGTCTGTGTCTCTTGCATTGGGGAGCCCAGCGCTTCCTGATGTCCCTCACCAGAGCCGAGTAAAGGGAAAGATCACCTACCTCGACCTGCTACTCTACCTAACACCGCCCAGGAGGTTGGTGGCCTCCTTTGCTGCAAGGGCACGTTGCTGGCTCATGGTAGGCTTGTTGTCCACCAAGACCTCCAGGTCCTTCTCTGCAAAGCTGCTTTCCAGCAGGTCACTCTGGTAAAGCTGCATTGTTTACTGAGGATGCAAGTAACCTACAGGCTTTTATTTCTTTTAATAATTTCAATATTTTAAAGTATTTTAAGTCTTGCAGAATTTTTACACCAGGACCAGAGAAAGAAATGAACTCTGAATTTTTATTGTATTTTTAATAGATTCTTATATTTTTTAATAGATTTATATAGATTTTTATAGGTTTGAATTGGGATGGACCAAGTTATTTTGTGGAATTGCAACCTAGAAGGGGCATTATTTCATAGATGTTGTCAATGCCTTCAATCCTGAGATAGGGATCAGAATACGGAGGTTGGGCAACATTCTAAAACTTCATCGTACCTACAAAGGACAATATGAAGTCACAGTGTGAATAATTACAGCTTGGGTCCTTGTCACACGGGCTTGTTAACACTGTTGTTGGCCATCTGCCAATGCTAGTATAAGGAACAGCTTTTTTTTTTTTACTTTTAATATATTATCAAACTGCTAATGTTTAAGACATTATTGGCATTGAAAAGATTTCCCTTATGAGACTACTTTAACTTTTCTATCAGTTTACTAATCAGTTCTTAGTTAATTGATTTAAATAATTTTTTTATGATTTTTTGACTTTCATTAGTGGAAGTGATTTAGTTTCTAAGTACTGGGAGCTGATAGCGAAATGTGACTTTGAACTTTGATTGTTTGTACCACTAAAAGTTATAATACTGACTTTGTTCCTGATGTAGTTAGCAAATATGGGGAATATGCAGTGCTCATAAGATGTGTCAGCAGGAGTCATGTTGTGCAGCAAATCATAGAATCATAAAATGGTTTGGGTTGGAAGGGACCTTAAAGATCATCTAGTCCAACCCCCCTGCCATGGGCAGGGACATCTTCCACCAGACCAGGTTGCTCAAAGCCCCGTCCAACCTGGCCTTGAACACTTCCAGGGAGGGGGCATCCACAACTACTCTGGGCAGCCTGTGCAGTGCCTCACCACCCTCAGGGTGAAGATGACTTGCAAACAGAATTCTAGAAGATTCAATTCGTTATCTCGTCATTTTGTGGGTTTTTTGAGAAAATAAAACAGCTTTTATTATACATTCCTAATGTAACTGGTACCTAAGTAATGAAAATGGCAGATACTCAAAACCAAATTGTATAAAGACAGAAAGAAGCACAAAAAAGGTCAACAGTACTTTCTTACACTTTACTCAAGAAGCTGTGAAGTGCAGTGTTGTTGGGTTTTTGTTTTGGTTTGGGTTTTTTTTTAAAAAGCTTTGTCTTCTAATCTCATTTAACTGTGTCTCACATACTTTCCTAAACCTCAGGTACTCCACCACAGTAGAGCAAATCGTCTGAACAAGAACACGCATCATAGTTTGGTAACAACTGTAATATATTGGCAGAGCCGCTAAGTATCAACAGGCTAGGTTTGGTTGACTCCACTCCACTCTCCAAGCGTAGAATAAGTCTTTACTGAGAAATGTGTCTTTTGTAAAATGTGAGCATTTGGAGAACAATAGTCTTTACTCTCGGAAGCTCAAAGGGATAGCTGGCACACGGCTTCATGTACAAACAAGTTTGAGCAGACTTGACTTTAGATCATGAGCCTTCAGGGACATCTTTCACTAGATCAGGTTGCTCACAGCCCCATCCAACCTGACCTTGAACACTTCCAGGGATGGGCCATCTAAAACTTCTCTGGGCAACCTGTTCCAGTGTCTTACCACCCTCATCATAAAAAATTTCTTCTTTATATCTAGTCTAAATCTGCCCTCTTTTAGTTGACTGTAGCTTGTTTTGGCTCTGTAATAGCATACTATTTGTCTGTTTAATACCAAGAGGACTAAAGCTGCTCTTGAAAACTGAAATCTGTAATGGCAGGATTGCAAACCAATCTGGTTTTAATTTAGAAGAACCCAAGTAAGCGTCCTAGTCTCGTAATCGTGACTTTCTTTGTATCTTCAAGCAACCAAGCAGATCTCATAAAATAGTTGTTTAACTACCCTTGCATCAAGAGCAGCCATGTTTTACAAAGTTTTGTCCTGGGGCAGAGTTTTACAGTCACATTATTAAGCTCAAACCAAAGGGCTGGTTTTAGTGGGAATGTTAATAGGTCCATAACCAGAGATATAGCATGTGTTTCTATAACTTGAGCTATCAAATTTATTGCTCTTTTGGTACCTCATAAAGTAAGCATTGGGATTTTGTAAAGAAGTTGTAACGAACCCAAAGATGATCAAATTTTGAAAGAAAACTGCTTTTCTAATTTTGCATAGGAGATTGTTGTACCTTTAAAAACCTCTGACTCTTAAATTCTTGTGAAAACTGACAACAGCCTGTACCTTGTATGGTCAGTTCAATGTTTGACTCCACATTTTCCCTTCGTTGTGATGAATATGAAGAAAATGTAGTAATGTTTTGCCTGAAATGGCACTGCCTTCAGTGTATAGGAGCTGATGTCTGTCTTTGCTGTTTTGTTTGCTGCTCCCAAGGGATGTAGATTGTCTGTATTAAGTCTGTGGTCAGACATCTTGTAAGTGCTTGTTTCTACATTTTCCTGGAGCTTTTCTCTCTGTTCTTTTTTTTGCCAAATAAAACCTGATGAATGTGTATGTTAAAATTATATGCAAATTAATATTAAAGCAGGCTTTCTTTTAGTTCTCCTTTACTAAAAAATTACTCACCTCGCTTTGGTTTGTAGCAAATTTTCCTGCCATTTGTGTGTGTAAGCTTGAAATAAAGCTTTGCATTTTTACTAGTGCCTTTGAGGTAGAGTAGGTTGTTCTGAAAGAGGCAGAACATAATGCAGAAGGGTTAAAAGCGGCCCAAGTCTGAGCCTGAAAACTGGCGTTTCATTCCTAGCAGTTGCACTGTTGAAGGGCTTTTGTTTCTGTGAATTTGTCCTGGTGGAGCTCCTCACCCTGCAGATATTTAGAGTTTCATGATGGCTATTTTAACCTTACAGGAGAGGAACCCTGCAGTTAGGAGCATGTATGGTCATGTCTTGGTATTAGTCTGCCACAAGGGAGATTTTTATACCTGCTTTGGTTTTCAAGTCAAGGCTTATTTGAAAACAACTCACAAGCTCCTTTGGTGAGGGTAAGTCAAGAGTAACGTTGCAGAGGGGTTCCCAGCATTTTCAGATCTGTGTCTGTTGGTGTAGGGTGGGTAGGAGGAAAAGTTTTAACATGGGCGTAAGGTTGGCTTAATACATTTGTTTTGATTGCCAGAAAGGAGAACAATAAAGCAAGGTACAAAAGCTATAATGGTTTCTTGAGTTTTCTGACAGAGGCAACAGGGATATGAAACTAAGCTACCTCTTGGCAGGTGGGGGAAGTCCGTCCCTCAAGGGTCAGGCTCTGGGGGAATGTTTGGGAGAAGTCTCCTTGGCCTGCTCTTACCATCTTCCCTCAGGGCAGGACATTAGAGGCCTTTTGTCTGACCCAGTACTACCAATTTTAAGTTCTTAAAGTTCTATTGGATGAATGCAATTCAACCATTTATTCAAGAGGTAAAGACTTACTGCACAGATGGGCTGTTTGTTTCCTCTTTATCTTATGGATCTGAATTAGGTAGATGCTTAAGATCATTGTGTTAGCCTTCGAGTTCTGTTTTAGCCTCTAGCAAATGTTGTTATCTACAGTCTGAAGATTTCACGCCTTGATATTGCTGGTGCTGGGTTCCTGTTAGCTGAGCTCATGGTGTGGTTTGACAGTACTGGTATACTGGCGTAATGGCTAGCTGCTGCTGGAGGGGAAACCGTCTCCCCTCCTTGCCCCTGACCACCGGCTGCTTCTGCTTCTCTTCTTCTGTACTTGTCCAGCTTCTATGGTGAGCTACTTCAGGCAGCTGTGGTATAAAAATAAGCCAACCCTAAAAACCAAGTCTTTCTTTTCCCCCATGATAGTTTCCTGAACTGGTTCTCAGGGGGGTCAGCAGAGCACCGTGGCAGGTGGCAGGTTGGTGGCTGAGGCTCTGTTGAGGGGCAGCCGGGCATTACGGGAGCTCAGCTGGAACCGTGGGTCTCTCTTCTGCCTTGCAGTGAAGTAAACTAAGGCTCAGGCGTTCAGTAGCAGTACTGCTTAAAGCAGTTTCACTCTCTTCCAGCCCCTTTTTGCAGGCCAGCTTTACTACCAGAAAGGCGTTCAGCATACTATGCCAAAAAATCAAGTTTATTTTATTTTTAACATCTCCAGATTTCCAAAACTGCCTTCCCACTGGCTACTCGCTGTGAGGAGGAGATACAGAAATCTTGGTGCACTTGTCCAAGCCCTGGAGCAGAGCCCCACAGCTCTTTGCTCTTTCCAGCCAGCAGACTGGAATGATGCTTGAGACTATGTCAGGCGAGGGAGGACGTATTGTTTGCTCTTTTTCTCTTGTAGTGCATTGATTTCTCAGACACCATCTGCTTGCGGCTGACTAATTTGCAGCAGTAGCCAAGAGGCAATTTTTTTTCTTTTTTCTTTAAGCTGCAGACTCATACCGTAGTCCATGCCTTTTGCCCCAGCAGACTTGGAAATCACTTGGAAACCAGGCTAGTCGATGATAAAACTAGCCACTTATTTGGTAGTTGATGAGAGGAGGGACAGTGGTGTTCTTAATGGTTCCTCAGTGAGGAACGAATTTAGCTCTGGATGGTTTTGAGTCGTAATGGTTCCCAAAATAGCACAAAACAAGTGATCTGACAATTTCCTAGCCTTAAACAGGAGAGCCTGGTGTTGGTGTGCAGCTTCTTAGTGGCAAGTCTCCAGTTCGATGACTGGGCTGTCAGGGTTTCCCTATGCTGATCTTTAGAGGCTTGTTGGAAGACCAGATGTGGGAGATTTTAGGGATGGGAACTCCTGTTAAAACTGGAAGGTGCTATTCAGTCTTGAAGGCTTTGGCGGGGGCCTGTGTTAAGTCATTGAGAGACTAAAGGAAGACATCTTGCCAAAGATACCACTTTTGTTAGTGATTGTGGTGTTCAAATTCGTATCGCTTGCTCCAAGGGGCTTGCAGTTTCTCTGGTAGTCATCTGGGTAGGTTTTTAATGTTTGTAAATGTATAATTATTTTAGGAGGGGACACCGAAAAAGGCAACTAAATGTCCCTTAAAAATGAGTCTTTATGGATTTCCGGTAAATGCTTTGTATGAATCAGCGTAAGATTCAGGTATAACTAAAATTAATTTATTTTTTGTTTCCTTTTCCTAGAATATGACAGATACCTAGCATCTAGCAAAACCATGGCAGCAGCTTACCTTGATCCAAACTTGAATCATACACCAAGTCCAAGTGCAAAGACGCACCTCAGTACTGGGATGGAGCGTTCCCCAGGGGCCATGGAACGAGTCTTAAAGGTTTTTCACTACTTTGAAAATAGCAGTGAACCGACAACGTGGGCCAGCATTATCCGGCATGGAGATGCTACTGATGTCCGAGTAAGTCTGTTTTTAGCATGCTCATGCCATCTTTAGGTTAAGTGTTAACTTCATGCTCAAAAAGTGGAAGGTGAAAGTCTGGAAACAAACAAACACAGAAGTTTTGTGGTTTATTTTAAAAGAATCTTTACCTCTTGTATATTGTGAGTAACTTCAGAAAAAGCTTTAAGTGGTACCAACTTTCCTTGAAAAGAAAAAACCTGATGTATGATTGTGTATAACTTTAAAGAAATATGAGAATTTTTCCCATTTTTGCAGAATAGAAATTTGAAATTTAGAACAGTGGTTAATCAGTCTAGATACCAGTGATGTATGTCAATTGACTTTTAGCACTTTATACTTCCCAAAAATCTGTGTGATGTCTCGTTGCAGGGGGAGCGGGGGGAAGCCATTAAATGACGCTTTCTGTGCTTAAAAAAAATTTAATAACACTTTTGCGTATTTTAAATGTGTACGTGTAAGATGTGTACATGTGGTTTCTTTTTAAAAAATAGTCCTGTTTGGAAAGTCTTTCCCCCACAGTGTGGGGAAATTGAGCTTTTTCCCCCCAGCAAGTCCCAGTAAGTTAGTCTATGCAAAAAATCTGAGGTTGGGATTGTTTTAAGAATAACTTTAAATATCTGTAATCTTAGAGGTATGTGGAAATGTATGTATGCATGAAGAAACAGTGTTTTTTCTGAAGAGGGAAGTTAAGCAGCTCTGTGTGCAAGGTATAGGGCAGTAATATAATGCTCAGACCTTCACTTACTATTTGCTACACTTATTCTTGAATTTTTGAGGTCTTGTGGTACTTAAACTGAAATGAAGCTCATTTTAACATGTCAAATGCTTTTAGAACTTTGTGGTTTGCTTGTTTTTTAATTATCCTCCAGGAGCAGAATCTTGTGTGGTGGTAGGTGGTGTGCGGGGTTGTTTTCTGCTGTGAGGTTCTTACTGTAGAAGCAGGTTCCCATCTGCTCATTCCTTCCAACATTTGTATTCTCTGCAGGGTACTTCAAATTCCACTACAAAGACACGGTTCCATTCTGCTGAAGGGAGAGAGTTGTCAGTGTTAAGGAGACCTGTTGCCTCCTTCTGCCCACTATTAAGTTTCCTCTGTGCAAGAGAAAACTAAGTAAAAAAAAAAAAAAAAAAGACTAAAGAGTTTTGAATGTTTTCTCTTCCTTTCCTACTGTTTATTTTCTAGCATCGCTGCGTATTAAAAGACCTAATGGCATTCCTCAGTGGAGTAGATCTTGTGACCGTGATCATAGACCTATGAAATTCAAGGATTCTCATTGATGATGATCAGAAAATCTGTCTCTTGTCAATTAAATAAGTTCACATCTGTGTTTAGGGATAATTGGTGAGCAGATAGATTAGAGGTACAACAATGGGAATTATTATCATAAATAACATATACTTATTTTACATGGAATTTGTTTTTTTGGGTGCCACTTGAAACATCTTTGCTCCATGGCTTAAGTATAGTGGTTTGATATATCTAATGTGATTGACTTATTTCATAAAGTGTATTACTTTGTACAAAGGAAGAAAAACTGTGTCTCAGTATGTTTTTAACCTTGCAAGCCTCTATTGTGGACAAATGTCTAGGGTTCTTCATATGATACTTGAAATCGAGGTTATCTTGCCAAAGAAGTATGTAGAAACTTGAAAAACAAAAGCAGAGATTAAATCTCTGGTTTCTCCAGCTCAGAAATACCTGTGGTTATGGGCTTTTAAGGATCCAAAACTTACACTCTCTATAACAAATTCAGCGCCGAGTTCAAGTTGCAGAGTTACATATCCTTGTATTAAGCTAAAAGGGGTTGTATTTTTTATAGAAATGGGATCAAAATAACAGGCCAGTAGCAGTTACTTGAGGCTTGCCTTATTTTTTAGTTTTCATGTATACACGTTTATTTGGATGGTTGTTTCTAAAAGTAATGGGTTTTTTGTATTGTTCTCCTTTCCTAATAAAGAAGAATGTGATGGGTTGCTGTTAAACTTTGCTCTTTTAACAAATGTTGTTCTTTTTTTATTGTGTTAAGCCTGGACAATGACTGTTAAATGTGCAGGTACTCTGTAGTGAAGATCTAGCACTGATGTGTTACCATGTCCTGACATTTATTTTAGAAACAGTAAACCCTTGTTGGAGTACAAGCCTACATTCCATTGGAATGACTGCTGTTCGACCAAGCCGAATAATTTAAGATTAAAATAGCCTTTAAGGTTTTTATGCCTTCGTTTTACCCCCTCCCTTTTGTGGAGGAGACAGTCTGCAATAGAGCTTCCATTTCTTCTGAATTGCAAACTGAGGAGACTGGTGCTGGGTTTGGCCTTTGGCTTGTCTCCAAGGGGCTCTGTAAGAATATTCTGAGGTGGATGTCTTTGAGACAGCTCTGCAATTAAAAGGAAAAGAAAAGGTTTTTCAAGACTACTCCCTGGTTAGCACAGCTTTTGGGATGATAGCCGAGGAACCTTTCCAGTACTGAAAGGAAGTCAGACTTGGTCTGAAATCTCCAGAAGAGCCAGTTAAAGGTATTTCTGCTGGTAAAGTGGAGGACTTTGTGGAATGTACTAATACCAAGGGAAAGTAAGGGTGCTTCTGTTTCTAACAAAGTCAGGTTTGCCCTTGTGAATGGAAAGGATGCATTTGACAGCCAAAGAAGTGAGGAAAGGCCCTTTTCCCTTTAAAAAAAAAAAAAAAAAAAAAAAAAAAAAAGATCTTTTATGACTTCCTAAGGGTGGAAACAGTGCTTTAGCTGTATACATTATACACAAATCCTTGATCATGAGGGGAAACCCTTTTCATTAAAAACCTTATGTTGTTAAGCCCAGATGAACAGAACTTAGCTTTCTGTAAGTCTCTTAAGTGGCTAGACTGAAGGTACAAATTCCTTGCTATTTGACTTGAAATGCCTTTACCCAAGACAACAGTGTGGCTATATGTAGGCTTTGCTTTGAGGAGAACTACTGGCTGTGGACCTCTGTTTATTCTGGATGGATTTAGCCCCTCAAAGACAGCTGTTTCCTCTGGGGGATGAGTCTATTCTGCCATGGATTCAAGGGCAGCTTTTAAATTCTTGGAAATGCTTTCTTGGATTTCAAAGAACTGGCATGCTCCCTTTACCCCTTTTTTCCTTGGTGTAATACTAAAGACATGCTTCACTTCCAAAAGGAAAAAAAAAAAAAAAAAAAAGGCTTTTATGAATGTGCAAACAGTGGTCTCCTACTGCGAATGTGCCGCGCATTTGCCAGAGAAAGAAAGGTTGTTTATCTTCCCTATTAATCTTGGTATGTCTTCATTTGGATGTGTTGTCTACGTGCATATTCACAAAGAGGGATTTCCAGGGTATGGGGTTGGAGAGGATGCAGGGCATGCTCTGCCCTGTTCACAGCCTCAGGTGTGGCATGCAAGTAGGTGGGTGTTGCTGAGATGGAATTTCTTTGGTCTCAAGTGCACCCTGAAAGTAAACACTGCCACTGCATCTTCATCAGCAGTCGCAAATAAATCACCTTTGTGTTTTCAGAAGATGTGGTTGAAGCAGAATTGTAACAACCACATTTGATAGAGAGATGAATGCACTGCATTTAGCAGATTGGGGGGGTAGGGAAGGGTTGTTTGTGGTTTGGTTTTTTTGTTTGTTTGTTTTTGAAAACAAACATTTGAAAACCTTGTGTGAGCCCTTATAGATGGCTTTTGGTGCAGTTCTGCTCTGTGGTCTGTATTCCCACCCCAGAGGTGCCCAGCTTGCATCCGTTACACTTTCTTTTAAACTTCTGGCCCTCAAAACTTATCTTTGATTCTTGAATAGTAGTTGTGAGAAGTAAAGATGGCATTATTTACGTGGAAATCTTAAACCAGGTTGTTGCCAGAAGTGCGTCGCACCTTGATTCTTATACAGGTTTGGTTTTTTCCAGTTTTGTAAGATTAGCTGACTAAAACATAAATTGGATAGAAATAGCATTAAAACTTTTAGCTGTCAGCTTTGTCCTTATTTCTGGATCTAGAGGGAAACATGGTTAGAAGTCTCTGACAAATACAGATAGTGTCCAGGGCGTTCTTAACCTGTTCATCATTCAGATGTCTTTTTCTCCCTTCTCTATGCAATACCACCCTGAAATGTCCGACTACTTTAATACTGACAGAACAAGAACTCAAAAAGCTGAATAAAACAAATAATAACATCCTTAGCTAAGGATAAGGATGTATCTAACTTAATGGATCCAAAAAAGTTTGAAGTCAAGGGGCATGCCTTGGCTGCGTCCCATCCCTACAGCAGGGAAAAAGACCAGAGCAAATTCATCAGCTTCCCTGTTCACCTGCAGAATCTTATTTTTCACAGGTAGAAGGCATGGGTGCAGGGTTGGAAGATCGTGTATTCCAGCCAGTCTCCTATTTTGAGCTTTTTAGAAGGAGAAGGGCTGAAGCACATTCAACCGAGACATCGCTAAAGCAGTTTATTAAACAGCATTACTGTGTTAGTATTTTTTGCTTGCTTTTTTCCTGTTTGACTCTCCCCTTCTATCCATATCCAATTTTTATCTTCCCAAACCATTTGCAATTTACATGTCTTAGTCCGTCCTACAGTGTCTGTATTTCATTCTGTTCTGGCTAGCTGTTGTTGCAGTATTTCCATTCCTTCCAGGTTTGTCTGCATTAGGCTCTTGATTTTATTTTTTTTTCCCGGATATTTCTGCACTATGAATTGTTGCTGTATTTTGCCCAGTAATACAGGAGACCTGAGTATTTGATTGGAGATCCAGTTTGTGGTGGAGGAATGGAAAGAGTCTCCGGTGCAAAGGTCTACAACTCAAATGATACCCTGGTTAGACGAGCATTTCCTCTGGCAGCAGTGCCAGCATCCTTCTCACTGTTTTCTCATGCTACCACCTTAGCTGTGCTGGCATAGCTGCTGTGACTGTTTCACAAACTCAGTCCAAGTTAAAATGAACGATTGTTTTAGTGTTGTTTTTAATACAGATCAGTTCTGCAATCTTGTTAGCTGCATCGTCTTGCAGACTGACACAGTTGAGAAAACTGGAGGAAGAAAGGAAATGCCTGCTTGTGCTGGCACCACTCAGGTCTGTGGTGTTCCTGCACCGCCAGGGAATGGGCTATTAAAGCCTTATTTATGAGCATCCCTCATCATCCACTGCAGCATTCCTTGTTTCCAAACACTTCTGAAGGATATTGCCTATTTTGAAAAAGGGCAGGAGGCTTGTCAGTCTAACCCTCAGTCACTGAGAAGACTAACTTCTAGCCACGGTTCCACCCATTCAGCTTCACCTCTGTCCTCCAAGTCTTCCCCTTTTTCAAACCTGCCTTATTTTGACCCGATATCTGGAAGAAAGGTAGGGGATGCTGTGGCTAGTCTGGAGCAGAGCTGGTATACACGATACCGATTCTGGTCGACTACCAGGTAGCCAGAAGTTGAACACGCTGCTTCCCAACTGCTGAATGGGCCAGATATGCTTTATTGCTTCTTGGTTCCTCCTAAACCAAGCAGATAGCTTGAAGAGGAGTTACAGGGGGTTGGGCACGTGGTAGGGCTGTTCTAATGTATCTACTGCTATCTGTAAAGGAGAATGCAAATGTATTATACAGGAGACTTTTTTTTTACCTACTGGATTTCTCTTCTAAAATAGATTCTTGAGATAATATAGTACATGGGTAGCAGGTTGGTCACACAAAGCTCTTTCACATTCAGTGGAAAGAGCTTGTGAACACTAGCAGGACTCAAAACCATGCCAGGTATGTATTTTTGGTGTTATAGAAATCTGCTGTATACAACAATGGTTGCATATCCAAATCTGATTTCTGCATGTGTGCAGTAATATATGTGCTTTGAGGCAGTGGAACTTTTTGATGTATAGCAGCAGACTGGAGTGCACTGGTTTCTAACACCAATTAGATATGTGTAGCAACATATAAAATCATTCCTGATCTAGTAAAAGAGCTAGAAAATAGGTACCAGTTACCTCCCCCCCCGCCCCCTTCCTCCGCTGCATGCCTGCATGCTTTGTAACAGGTGACAAGACATAGTTGTATTGTTAGATCTACCGGTGGCTTCAAGTCATAGAATCATAGAATATCTCAAGTTGGAAGGGACCCATAAGGATCGAGTCCAACTCCCTGCTCCTCGCAGGACTACCTAAACCGTATGACTAAGAGCATCATCCAGATGCTCCTTGAACTCTGCCAGGCTTGGTGCTGTGACCGCTTCCCTGGGAGCCTGTCCCAGTGACCGACCACCCTCTCAGTGAAGAACCTTTTTCCTAATGTCCCATCTGAACTTCCCCTGATGCAGCTTCATTCCATTCCCTCATGTCCTGTTGCTGGTCACCAAAGAGGAGATCAGCAGTTCTCCCTCAAGTGAAGAGCACATCCTGCATTACAGTTTAGCCATACAGGACTGGATCCAAGGAAGCTCCCAGACTTTGCACGTGCAACTGAGGATAGGGGATAGTGAGTTCTATATATTAAGCTTCTGGAAAACTAAACTTATTGTCAGCATTCAAAATACTGTTATGTTAATTTAGGAAGCTATACCAGTGTGCAGTAGGATCAGAAGGCTGCTGATTCAGCTGGGGAGACTGGAAAGCACAGCTGTACCAGCTCTCTGTTTGTCAGTGCTGTCGGCGTGTGCTCGGAGGTTCCCTGTGGAATCACGTGTGGATGT
Source organism: Phoenicopterus ruber ruber (assembly GCA_009819775.1). Lineage (NCBI taxonomy): Eukaryota > Metazoa > Chordata > Aves > Phoenicopteriformes > Phoenicopteridae > Phoenicopterus > Phoenicopterus ruber. The sequence goes on along the minus strand of CM020216.1, from coordinate 166,094,481 downwards.
GGGGAGGCACTTGGGGTGACTGATCTGTGTATGGCTGAAGTGTGAAAGATGTTGAGGCACTTAGGTGGATGTGTGGCTTGAGTTGATGGTGTCTCTGGGCTTGCATGGTGACAAAATCCTAGGCACTAGAATAACGTGTTTTCAGTTATAGTTTCAGTATATTCTTAGTGCTGGGCTTCAGTGGCAGAGGTCTTGTTCAGTTGGATCAGTTCCCCAGTCTAGTTTATCATGTGATGTACAAATGTGTTTGCTGGATCAGTGCAGGAGAGAGAAAATAGCATGAGAATAAGAAAAAGGGGCATGCGGGCTTTTCTCTTTGAGTGTCAGACATGGTGTCATCAGAGGACAACCTGTGTTTTGGTGGTGTGAGGGTATGGAGTTTTCTTTTCTGGAAATTTTAAATTAATTTGCATCAGAGCTTTGTAGTTTGCTGTTGCCCAACTTTTCATTTAAGGTCCCCATATAAATCTCTCATCAGGAGTTATAATACTTGATATATAAATAGCATTTGACATATTTGAAGTGCTTCGCAAACCTGAACACCGTGTCCCTTTGTCAGAGGTGCTACTTAAAGACTTTCTCTAGTGCAAGACGCTTTCTCCTTCTTACTAAATAGGGAAATTAGGTTTGTAGTCACACTGGGAGTATATTATTCCAACTTCAATTTATTCATAGCAGCACATCAGCTTTGTTAATTTACAAGCAAGCAATTCATTTTCACTCATTTACAGAAGCACAAGGTAGTATTGATACATACTGGGAGAGCCTAGGGTATCCTGCCCCTTTTGGCCTTTCTCTGGTCTGTTTTGATTTTCCAACAGCCTGCTAAATATACTGTACCGTAAATTCTATTTTTGGACACATTTTCCTAATTTAGGACAAATACTAATCTATTTTTCAAATTAGCTGTGTTGAATATCGGTGGGTTCTTTAGACAAATGAGTAAAAATGAGTGCTATCCAGTTTTCTAGCTATTGAAGAAGCTTTTTTTTCTTCTCTGGGTTAAAGGGAGGGAAAGGTGATCTATCACTTACCTATTATTGATGGGAAATTCCTCTCAGGGCTTCCCATTCTCTTTTGCTCAGCTGTACTACCCTATTTTATGTTCAAGGTGTAAATGTTAGTTCTGGAAACCTAATTAAAGTAAACGTGATTACAGTAAACAGCATTCAACTGGCATGATGGTGTGAATTCCTTACATGTTTTTATGAGAACGACAACAGACACATGAAAACTCCTCATAGAAATTTATATTCATGTAGGTATCCTCTGTACACCCAAAATGAAATCTCATTTTGGAGTAGGTTTCTGCTGGAGTCAAGCTCTCCTACGAGTATTTCTAGCTGTGATTAATTTGAGGTCCTAAATTTGTAATCCAGATTGAAACTTTGGTGTTCCTTACCTGTTTTTTTTCCACTTACGGCATCTGAGGAGCTCCCTGAGCTAAAAGGCTGGTCGTAGTCAAGTCTGGAGAGATTTCAGATTTCTTTGGCTATGCTTCCAGTTAAAAGATTGTCATGACATGTCTCAGCAGGATGTTTTAGTCGCTATTGTGCAGTGGTTAAGCAGTTAAATTGTTTGTCTGGAAACTTCTGATTAAGCATTCTGATCACTACCCCAAAGAACATCAGGCGTGCCTCTGGCGAGGCTCCTCACATTGCAACCATGAAAGAGGGAGAAGCTGTCGCCCGTCCTGGAGTGATGGCGGTGGCTTTGTTTGACACTCCAAGTGTCTCCGCTTGGTCTGTGGAGGCTGCCCAGAACCCGAGGAGACTCTACGCATTGTTTACTACCCGGAGTTAAATACGCTGACCTGATTATGGCTGCGGTGCCAGTGCAGCTCTTGGAGATTAATCTTGTGCTGTTTGGAAGTAGCAGCCAGATAAAACAAACGCTGTCCTGCTGCATGGGAACTTACTCCACTGTTTATACGCTGCGCTTCCCCTGGTGAGGGTTCATGTTGCTGAATGAGCCGCACTGTTGTGGGGCTGGTTTATGTTGGTTGAAGGTGTGGCTCTAAATGTTCTAAAATTCAACTTCTCTGGTTTATTAATAAAAAAGTAAATAAGCAAATAGGTGTTTTACTTGAGAGGCTTCCTCTGGAGACCAGCCATTTTGAGTGTCTTAATCACTGCATTTCCTTATTTCTCCACTTTTTGATTCTGGCAATGGTTTGTTAGCATCTGGAATGAGCTCTGTGGCATTCCTAAACAAAAAATTCTCAGCCCCTTAACGTGTTTGTCTTGCGTAAAGCATCGCTTCTTCCTTTCTGGGCATACATAAGTTTTTAGAATGTGTTTTCAAACACTTGCACTTGACCTCCTTTGCAGCAATGCTGTTATCTCCTTAACGTTTACATTTAGTTAACTTTTTCTTGAATTGCAGTATGTACTAATTGTTGCTAATCATTTTCTTGGGGTGTTACCACCTACTTGGCCAGAAGGGATGGGGTACCCTTCTTACATAATTTAGAAAGTACATTTACTTTTTTACTGTTATTTACTTTTGGTTCTGTGATAGGTTTAGAATTCATTGATGATACAAAAAGGATTGAGGCTTAAAAATCTCGCTCGCTTTTGGTGGGAATTAAGATATCTGACTTCTTCAGTTCTTTTGAAATCCCAACCTGAAAATTAGAGAGGTTCTGAGATGTCTGGCATGATTCTTTCCTGAGTAAATACTAATAGTTTCAGCTGAGCCTTATGCATCAGTACTCTTGGTGGTTGGTGGTCATAGATAATTTTGCCTTAATTTTTTTTTTGCTTCTAAAGCCATTTCTTATCACAGCAGGCATAACTATCGTTTAAGAACACATACTCCCATTTTCATTATCAGCTGCGGCATCAGAGACAGGGGAAGGGGTGGATTTCCAAAAACAAACACTGCGTGTTATGTACTCTATGCAGGATGCAGAAGGAGATGAAAATGAATGAATCTCTTCTGTTTGTGCGCATATAGAAAAGCTGGCAGTGTTCCCTTTAGAGGAGAGCGCGCCTGCCAAAATGTTAGGCTTTACTAACTAAGCAGAGATTGTCCTTTGGGTGAAGAAGAGGTTAAATGTGCCTCTGTCACTTCTGAGAGTATTTGGTGGTGGTTACGTGTTTCCCAGGATACAGGCAACTGTTCTCCTTTGTAGTATTTGATACAAAGACCCTTAAAGACAGGCAAGAAACAAACTTAACCAATTTTTGTACGCTGTGGTCAATACGTTTAATTCAGATTTAAAAACTGTTCACTGACCTGATAATAGATCGTTGGAACTTGCTGGGGAAGGTTGCAAAAAGTTGACTGCTTTAAGAGGGGACAGGATGAGTAACTGGAAGAGTTTCATTGAAGGTTGGTGAATGACAGAAACAATGCTTGGCTCAGGAAATCCACTCGGATAAAAATAGTCAGAGGCTGGGAGAGCACTTCAAGGAAGTGTCAGATGTGCTTGCCTGGTGTCACCCTCTTCCCCCGTCATCCATCTGTGGCCACTGTGGTTCTTCCTTCAGTTGTTTTGTGGCTGCATGTACCTGCAGGGAGGTTGCTTTTGTTTGCACTAGACATTCATTCCAGCAACTTGGGTGCCTTCTGGCTGCCAGGACTCAGCTGTTGCTGGTTAGTCTGTGTGGTGCTGCCAGCTGGTAGTGCTGCTTGGAAGCCTTGATTTGCCAGTGCATTTTGAAGTCTCCCTCCCACATAGAATCATAGAATTGTTCTGGTTGGAAGAGACCTCCAAGATCATCGGGTCCAACTGTTAACCTAGCACTACCAAGTCCACCACTAAATCATATCCCTTAGGGCCTCATCTAAACGTCTTTTGAATACCTCCAGGGATGGTGACTCCACCATCCTGTTCCAATGCCCACATGATACAGTCCTCCGCAAGCACCTTGCATGTTTGTGTCCATCTTCCTTCAAGTGTAGGGCTTGTCATCCACTTAGCAGTGGATGTCCAGCTTCTGGGCATGGAAGAAGACAAGGGTGTTGGGAAACACTAGTGGTGTTGAAGCAAATGATGCTTCTGAGGATGCTCATACTGCTGCTGTTGGAGACAGGGTGCTGGGCTTGATGGAACCTCTTCTGACTCAGACTCCATGAACTTACTAAACACAGCTTGTGTTTCCTTCTTGTAGGCTTGAAAGAATGTTTTTTTTTTTTTAACATTTCACTATGCACTGTGTTGCTTCTGGAAGATTATTTAAAGGTTGCAGTTTGATAAGATGTGTGAGCTGATCTAACAGCTCGCTATCACCTCAGCAAAAGCATGATTCCACTCCTACATGTGTCATCTTCCCCCTCTATTCAGATTTAGTGCTTCCTTAATTCTCTTGTTGCAGTTAGTTTTCTGCTTGCTATTTTGTAGAATCAGAGTCTTTAAAAAATTTCTTCGGGATATAAAATAATAAATTTTGGGAAACAATGTCATCCTTGTAAAAAACCCAAAACCTTTTGCCTAGTTCATTCCAGTAGCCCACCTCTGGCTCCTGTAGAACTTACCACTGGCTACGTGTTGATGTTTTCTGAAATTCTGAGCAAGAATCAGCAGCTTGTGCCTCTGTGTGTATATACATGTGTGTGTATCTATATGTATGTATACATGTGTATACACGCACTCACAAATGAGTGTTTTCAGTAGGAAATTTTCAGACCATTGCAGGGTCGGAAGCAAAAGACACTGAATTCCTGAAAGAGGTGTCTGGGAGCAGTGATAGCCTGTGCTCCTGCTGAGCTCTAAACTCTGTACTGGCAGGGCTCTGCCGCCTTGCAGAGACAAGCTTTGCCTTCTACCAGGTTGTGAGGCAGCAACTCTGGTCTCCTGCTGACTTCCTAATCTGGAGAGGAGCAGGACAGCCTGGCACGCTGCACCGGAAAGGTTGCTAATCCACAATCTACTAACACATTGGAATTTTAGTTACTGTGTGTTAGACCTTTCTGAGGTCTAACACGGAAGGGAAACGGCAATCTGTGATGATCTTTTGGAAGGGCTCCTTTCTCGGGCAAGAGATCCTCAAACTCTGAAAATTACCTCGGGACAAACAAGTGGTTTGGTTTGTCCAAAACCAAAAACATTGGTTTTGTTTAAGAATCTTCCCAAATAATTGTCTCTTGCCTCATTTTATAAGGGATCTGTGCTGAATCTCAGGAGAAAATGAGTGGGGGGAAGAGGGGGAAGGAAACCAAGGGGCTGTGACATGACCTACCAAATCCTGGCTGTTGGGGCACTAAACAGGATGAAAGTTTAAGGTGATTTTCCAGTCGTAGATGGAGAGTGAGTTTTAAAGGCTGGTGGTGGTTCTTTTTGAACAAATACATCTTGCTTTCATCCACAAATCTGCTTTTTATATTTGGGCTTTTATGTTACTCTGTTTTACATAGAGGAAATAGTGGCTTAATTCTGGTAAGATGTGTGGAAACGTATTTACTGATGTTTTGTAAAGCCATGCAGGTATAACTTCAGAAATTGTAAATGGCTGTCTGAAATAGTAGCTTACAATTGAAGATGTTTAGTATTCTTAATAAAGGTGATACCTGATTTATTGCTTAGTATTTTGTATAGGGTATTACATGGTAATATTTTAAATTTTTTAAAAATACATATTGCTTTTTACGGCTTGTAAGGAGTGTATGTTTCTCTGTTTTAGGGCATAATTCAGAAGATTGTGGACAGTCACAAAGTGAAAAATGTGGCCTGCTATGGGTTACGGCTCAGTCATCTGCAGTCTGAGGAGGTTCACTGGCTACACCTGGACATGGGGGTGTCCAATGTGAGAGAGAAATTTGAACTAGCTCACCCTCCGGAAGAATGGAAGTAAGAGTGTAAATCTGTTCAGTGTCAAAATCGAGTCACATGAGTCTTTTTGCCTTGTCTTAAAAAACTGGTCTATAATTTGCTTTACTAAAGAAGATGTTCTTGTGGTGGAATAGAGGTGGTGGAACAGGGGGGAAAAAAACAACCACCAAACTTTTCACAAAAAGCTGTAAGTGATGTTTTGTTTGCTTTAAGGGGTTTTTGTTGTTGTAAGGGGTTTCCTGCAAACTGAAGAGAACAGATAAGTGTAACCTGGGATTTAGAGGAGGCATAAAATAGGAACAGAAATCTCCTAGTCATTTGTCCTGAAAATCTGGAAAAACTTGTGCTATATCTAGTGAACCAGCCCCATCTCAGGTTTTGTCATCCTTAAAAGTTTTAGGACGGGAATGCTATTCCTATTTGTGGTATAAGCACACCGCTGCAGTTTTAAAAGGATAAATCTTGTTATTTAAATAAAAACAAAAAGATATTGTTAAGTACTGGTTGTATTTATATGTAGACTAAGTAGGAGAAATGTGATTTGAAAAGAGTGAAATGCGGTGAATAGATCAGTTTATCCCTCTGCTGTTGTAAACTTTTCAGTTGTAAAACTATTTATTGAGTAATGAATTGAGCCCCAGAGTGATGAGTGACATCTGCCTTTCTTCTAACTGGGAACTTCTAACTCCAGTTATACCAGGAGCAATGAACAACAGAAAGGTAATTGCAGAATGTGGGGGTTTTTTTCATAGCCTAGGTCCATTTGCTGAGATATTTTCATGATACCAGTTGGTTAAAAGAAGTGGTATGACCTATGTTCTGTTGAAGGTTGAGTTTTCTTCAGCTTTTTAGCAGAGTGAGCTGATGGTGCATGCTCTGGAGAGGATGTGGGCTGGAGACGAGAGAGGGAAAGATTGTCCACTTTCCTGGTAGAAAGAGAAGAGGAAACTAAAATTTATTTGCAGAAAGACATGATAGTCTACTAGAGAAGATGAGGAGCTCAGAGTTTTAAAATACCATTAAACCAATTATAGTACTAAACTCATGTGGGTCTATACTTAATTTCTTGCAAATGGAGTTATTATGTACTAGGAGATGTCACAGTTGGCAATCTTCAGTTTATAAATTCTCTTTCAGGGCCTGATTTTAACAAATGCAGCCAATTCAAACAAATTAGGAATGTTTAAAACTTAGGTTTCAGAAATGTTGCACATTCTCTTCTGTGCATGTTGCATTTTGTTGTTTCTGGGATGTGCATCAATATTTTCCCTTCTGTACCTCACAAGAAATTTTTCAGTGATAATACTGTGAAATCACAGCTTAGGAGGTAGGGGATTCCTGAATCCTTTCCACGATAGTAATGCTGCGTATAAGATGTGAATAATTTATGCTATGGAAATTTGTTACATGGTGTACAAGTGTCAGTTCCAATTTTATTACGCGGTGCAACTCGCATTGTACACATTGCAGAACAATGTTAATCAGTTTTAAAAGCAAAGTTAGATGATTGTTTTGAAGTTTGTGGAAAGGAATTGTATAAAATACTCAGGAAAGAGCTATGATAAGATGTAAATTATTCAATACCTTTCCAGAGTGTCATTTAATGTTTTATCGAATACATGCAGCCTGACATACCTTTTAAACCCGTGGAGATTTGCTGTGCATAATCAAAATGCTGCTGTCATATTTGTAATACCATAACACAGAGTGTTTAAGATCATATGACAGTACTTGTAAAAATATTTAGATTAGTAAAGGGAGAGCAGTCTTGGAATGGTTCTTAAATTAAAAGCTTCCTATAGAGTTAATAAACCAGTAACTGCCTCTTGTGTGATTTTTTTTTTTTTTTAATCGTCTAAATTAAAAGGGCTGTATATTCACAGTGTTCGGAAATTAGATCTCAGACATTCTTCTGGACTAATCCAGATACTAGAAGTTCCACTGGTTGTCCATAGGTTGTACACAAAAATTACCAGAATAAAATCTGCCTCCCGTATACTCAGCTTTTGTTTGGTACTGTACTATTTATAATCCTGCAGAGGATCGGCTAGTGAAGGGGAGGAATAGGGATATGACTCTGCTTCAGATGGCACAGCTGTAGTTAGAGCTTAGGAAGAGTAAATAATAGCGGGCTTCAGGGCAACAAGGTCACCCAAAATTCTCTCACTTCAAATTTTCTTTCTTCTTCCTGTGGCAAACAGTTCAGTTGCAGGAGCACACACACAATTTAGCTTTGCCAAAGTGGCAATGGATAACCTCAATTACATGGCAAAAGACGAACGGGAAATCATGGCGCCCTGGAAGTCTCTTTCTCCCACCCTTATGTTTGCTCTTATATACTACTTTGACCTTTTTGCTTAAAAAAAGCTTTGGATTTTGCACAAGATAGTTCAAACCTTTCCTATCTTGTAGCTTTAAAAAAAAAAAAAAAAATCAGTAAAGTCCCAATACTTCAATTTTTCTACAAAGAAGAAAGATTGGCCCTAAAATTCAGATAAAATCCTTCTATTAACTGTCCCTGCATCTTCGCTGTACGTTTACTGTAGGCATAGAATCATAGAATTGTTCTGGTTGGAAGAGACCTCCAAGATCATCGGGTCCAACCATTAACCTATCACTACCAAGCCCCCCACTAAATCATATCCCTTAGGGCCTCATCTAAACGCCTTTTGAATACCTCCAGAGATGGAGACTCCACCACCTCCCTGGGCAGCCTGTTCCAATGCCCGACAACCCTTTTGGTGAAGAAATTTTTACGAATGTCCAATCTAAACCTCCCCTGGCGCAACTTGAGGCCATTTCCTCTTGTTCTGTCATCTCTTACTAGGGAGAAGAGTCCGACCCCCATCTCTCTACAACCTCCTTTCAGGTAGTTGTAGAGAGCAATAAGGTCTCCCCTCAGCCTCCTTTTCTCCAGGCTAAACATCCCCAGTTCCCTCAGCCGCTCCTCATAGGACTTGTGTTCCAGACCCTTCCCCAGCCTAGTTGCCCTTCTCTGGACATGCTCCAGCACTTCTATGTCTTTCCTGTAGTGAGGGGCCCAAAACTGAACCCAGCACTCGAGGTGTGGCCTCACCAGGGCTGAGTACAGGGGGACGATCCCTGCCCTGGTCCTGCTGGCCACACTATTGCTGATACAGGCCAGGATGCCGTTGGCCTTCTTGGCCACCTGGGCACACTGCTGGCTCATATTCAGCCGGCTGTCAACCAACACCCCCAGGTCCTTTTCCACCAGGCAGCTTTCCAGCCACTCCCCCCCAAGCCTGTGTTCATGTTAGTTAACTGTTTCAAACAAAATATCCTTTTTCCATTTTATTTTCTTCTCTAGCAATGAAGATAATTCCGTCCAGCATTGGAGAACTCCAAATGTGTCTAAATCATGGTGCCAAAAATGATCAGAGTTACAATTATTGGAACTGCTTTCTTATTTGTTTGTAGTAGTTTGTTCAGGGAATAAGTATTCTGGAGTCTGCTGTGTTTTATGTCACATTGGGTAATACTGTCTTATTTCTTTGCATTATACAAGATTTAGCACTGCAGAAGCATTGTGTAATTTGAGTGTAATTCCATGCAATTGCTTTAGAATAACTGTAGTCTTCCAAATGCAGTCTGAGAGTTTTGTTCGTTACTGAATTCCAGTAACACTTGCTGCTCTTAGGTTTATCTTACAGTAGCATAAATTGTTAATTCTTCCTTAAGCATTTGCTTGTATGAAGGCCTGTATACCTGTGCATGCGAGATGATCCTGGATGACAAGTGAAGTACAAACGAACAAAATCTCAGGGCTAACTAGGGTTAGCAGGATGTGGGACTCTAAAATCACAGCATCAGCCCTGGTCATTTTTGATAATACTGAGCCTTCAACGGCAATCACGGCAGCTATCCTTTCTGTCTCTAAAAATGGTATGTGCCAAAGCACTGTCCCATTTGCTGGTCTTTTGTGTCCCACAAGGGGAGAATCAAGAAGTTTGAGTAAGAAATTATATCTCTTGGAACACGCTGTGTTCCCCACAGGGTAGACATCTTCTGACATCGTATGGTTCTATACTTAAAGTCTTGTAGGTGAAGCAGGTCCTTGTAACCAGGCGACATTCATGCTTTGGCTCTAACAGGTAAAAGATGCCCCAAAGGAAGCCCCAATGCTTAGCAATCCTGTAGTATAAGTTTTGACAGCTGCAATACAAATGCCTTGGCACTGACACAAAGGTCAGACCACCTGCGAAATGATTTAATGAGTTGACTGAGTTGATCTAACAGCTCTGTACCTCTCCTCTCCACAGTCTGTCTTCTCCCCGCTCTTGCTTCCAGTTATCCAGTCCTTTTCCTTTTCTTCTGTGAGACTTAATACTTGTCTAATCCTTCAGCGAGCTGATTCAGTTCATTAAACTCGCACAAGGCTCCTCCTTTGTCTGCCCTTTTTGTTCCCATCTTCTCCTTTCTGGTTACTTTTCCGCTGATGTGAACTGAATCAGAGCCCACTGGAAGCAACCTACGTGGTTGGGACTGGTGAGATTTATTTCTTTCAGTGCCGCAAAATATAAAGAGTTGGATCATCCTTTCTTTTTTGGCTCCACCAGCTGCCCAGGTAGTGCTTGTTACTCAAAGGGAAGCTCCTAGAACTGCTCAGTAGTGCATGCTATGCTGAGGACAGGTCACTTCACCATACAACTTGTTACCTCTATTGGTGCCCAGCTTTCTGCAGCTCTGAGTGGAGGCCCGTAGTGTGTATCAATGTGTGCGTGGAAGCATCTATACTGCAGTACAGATGCAGAGCAGCAAGTAGAATAGTAGTCTTCTGGTTTTATCAAACAAGGGAAGTGATCGTCAGCTGGTACACTTGCTCAAAAAGCAGACCTGGTTTGTGAGAAAGGGACTTGTCATGCTCATCAGTTGGCTGTGTTTCAGAGACAGTAGATTTAGAGGATGTTGAAAATCAAGCCCATCCTTGAGTTGGCCTTTGGAAGTCAGCTTCTTCATTCCCATAGGCATAGTCAGAGATTAGGTTATAAATAGGTAATGAAGGTCACTCTCAGTGACTGTCCCAGCCAAGCTGTTTTGCCTTACCTGATATTCTCATGAGATCCTGTTGCAAAAAGAGTATTTCTCATGGCTCCTCAGTTAAGACAAGTCCCTGTAAAGGAGAAAGATAGCTTTTCCTACTTTTTTTTTTAATTCCAGAGAGTAAAGATGTAGAACATCCTGGTCTAGACCAGGGTGACTGAGACGGCATGTACGCTGCTGAGGGTCTGAGGTCAGTTCCACATGCATTTCTTCAGGCCTGAGAATGGTCTCTGATTTGTGGCTTGTAGGATGACTGAAAAATAGGAAAAGAGGTGGTCTGGAGTGACTACCAGTCAATATTTATTCTTAGTACATTGAGAGACCAAATAAGGGATTCTTTTCACTTGTATGGTGTGAAAATTCAACCCCGTCTTCAGTATCTGTTATTAAATAAGATGTCTGAAACACATTCCTTGAATCATAAGACTTCCCTTTCAGGATTTAGACGGTCCCCTTGGTCAGGTACTTGATACCCCTGTGGTGGGTTGACCTTGTCTGGCTGCCAGACCTCACCCAGCACCCTCTCTTACTCCTTCTCCTCAACAGGGCAGAGGGAGAAAATAGAATGAGAAAACTTGTGCATCAAGAACAAAGACAGATCACTTACCAAGGATGGTCACAGTCAAAACAGACTCAAATTCAGGAAAATTAATTTAATTTATTGCCAATTAAAATAGATTTGGGTAGTTAGAAACAAAACAAACGCTAAAAAACCCCACCTTCCTTGTCCCCTTTTCCCAGTCCCACCTTCACCCCTTCACCCCCGACTCCTCTCCCCCCGAGGGGCGCAGGGGTGGGGATGGGGCTGGGGTCAGTCCATCACAGCCCCTCTCGGCCGCTCCTCCCCCGTCTCCCTGCTCCAGCGCGGGCCCTTCCCCGGGTTGCAGTCCTTCAGGGACAACCTGCTCCTGCCCGGGCTCCCCACGGCCATCCCCTGCTGCGGCGTGGGGCCCTCCCCGGGCTGCAGGGTGGGTCTCTGCTCCAGCGGGGTCTCTCAGGGCTGCAGGGGATCCCTGCTCCAGGCCTGCAGCACCTCCTGCCCTCCTCCTCCTCCGCCCTCGCGCTCTCTCTGCTGCTGCTCCCTCCTTGGCTTCCTCCTCCTCTGCCTCTGCCGCCTCCGGCCCTTTCGGAGCCCTGTTTCCCCCCGGCGCCCCCAGCTTGGCTGAGGGGCTCAGCTGTGTCCTGCGGTGGGGCCCTTGGAGCCGGCTGGGACTGGCTGGGACCGGCTGTGTCCGGCACGGGGCAGCCCCGGCCTCTCCCCACAGAGGCTCCCTGCAGCACCCGCTGCCAGGAGCTAGGCACCCAATACAGCTCCTTAGGGCAGATACACTTACTAACTTCTTCTTCTTTGCTTTGAAGTAATTGAAAATACCTTGTCTGATAACTGTCCCCCAGAAGCGCTGTGTGCTGGTATTCTGTCTTGTACACAAACCGAGTATGTAGAAATCAGTTCAGGTAAAGCCGTAGCTTTGTGCCCAGGAAGCACGGCCAGTGTTAGTTTGCAAGATCCTGAATTGTCCTTAGCTGACTTCACTGTCTGATTTATAAATTCTCTTGTGCCATGGTAATACCCTCGAGTTGCACGTCAACCTTTGCTACGTATTTACCAGTCCCTTGCAAAGGTTTGTCAGAGCAATAATAAAATAGGTACCAGATTTTGTATTAACACGCAGTGATCTGACAAAGTGCAGCTCCAATGGGAAAGGATGAAGCTGTGTTTGAATTAACTGGGAGGTACTGCAATGTGGATAACAGTCAGCCAGTCACCTTCAAGTGTCGGGTCAGTCAACTTTTCTTTGCTCAGACGTTGGATCTTTACTTTTGAATACTCTTTTTTTTTTCCTGCTTGCTCTTTCATGCAGTGGGGCTTGGAAGGTGATGTGGAAACCTGCTGCCATGGAGAGGAATTTGAATAGAAACAGATAAAGGATGAGGAAAGAACAGCAGGAGAAAATGCACCTGGGAAATGATGAGAAATCTGTAAGGATAGTTTTCAGACAACAGTGTTGGTTTTAATCTTAAAATGTAGAATGTACTAGATTATAAAGCCAAAAAAATGCAAAGAAGTAATTTTTTTACACAGATTTGTTTTATTCCGTACCAGTCTCTAGTGGTGGTCAGCAGTAGATTTGAGGGGCTATGGCAGAAGCAGGTGATAGGGGTGGCTCTGCTTTTCTGCTTCTGGACACTGTGCTCACACTGCTTTCTCTCCCTGGCACTTAAAGACCTACAGGTACAATTTGGATTATATCTAAAATTTTAGTGAATAACTAGATATCTGCTATGTATCATGAAATGTAAAAGCTGATCAGCAACAGAAGGTGATTCTGCGTGTCTTCTCAATTAGAGTAATTTTTGAGAGTTTGTCTTGTGACTTTGAATGTTTTTTTGTTTATACCTGTCTATGTCACTGTATCAGAGAATGGCTTGGGTTGGAAAGGACCTTTAAGGATCATCTTGTCCAGCCCCCCTGCCATGGGCAGGGGACATCTTTCATTAGACCAGGTTGCTCACAGCCCTGTCCAACCTGGCCTTGAACACTTCCAGGGATGGGGCATCCACAGCTTCTCTGGGCAACCGGTTCTGCTGTCTCACCACCCTCATCCTAACATATTTCTTCCTTATGTTCAATCTAAATCTACCTTCTTTCACGTATTCTCCACCTCTCTTGTATGCCCTACAGTCTGAAGACTCTTTTTAGTTTCAGAACTCGTTTTCTGTGCACGAGAAGACTGAGCGTGCATTTTCCTTTATGACATAAACTTGCCATACTATGAAAAAGCTTCATTCTAAATATTCCTAGTTTGTATGCAGTGTATGTGCATGTGTTTACAGTTTCTAAACGTTTCCCTTATTTTAATGATTTCTAATGGGACAATGTATTTTCAATTATTTCAAAGCAAAGAACAGCATTACAATTTCTGCTTGCAGTGGAATTCTAAGCAGCAGTAACTCCTAGTAACTTTTAATCAAATCAAAATTGATTACAGGCAGCCAAATCACTTGCTGAAAAGCAGTTCTTCTCCTGCTGAAACCAGCAGATTGGAATGTTGCAATATTTGCTCTTACCATCATGAGTAGGTTGTTAAATATACTTATTTTGGGGAAGGACTGTAGAAAGTTTTATATTTAGGATATTGGCACACCCAAAGGGATGAGGACATTTATTATCAGAATTTCATTGGAGGAATGTGTTAGAGGAGGAAGCATGCAGTATGTGTCAGACATCGTGGGCTGTTACTGCAGGACAAGCGATAATACTAAATTTAAGGTTTGGAAGTAGAAATTTAGGGTTTGAGAAGGGATATGAATTTGGTATAGGTCATGCATCAAGGCTAATTCTCAATCTCCTCACTCCACGGTGTACTATTAACTTGAAAAATACGACTGTTGCATTGAAAACTGGTTCATTCAGCCTTTGCATGCATCTTAATGATGAATAAGGAAATAGGAAACCTTTTTACAGAGAAATCCCTTCAGAACCGTTGGAACAATTCAGAGGTGAATACTGCAGCACTCGATCAGAGAAGAAGCGGAGTCATGTTCCTTGAGTAAGCCCTTGTTTTGTCTGTAGGAGGTGGCTCCCTGGTGAGTAACACTGGTTGCCACTCTTACTTGGAGCAGCGGGATCTGTGTTTAAGCACCATCCTTGTGATAACCAAAGATAAAAGCTGTTGCCAGGGGGTCACGTCAGTGGTTATGGCAGCTCATCTGCTGTCTTCACCTAATTGTGGCCTCCCTTCCCATGGATCTGGACCTGATAGCTTATCTTAGCAAGTCTTGATGCTTCAGTCCTCACTGAAGCTTTGAGGGGGCAGCAGGGTTTTATGTTTGCTTCTATTACAAAGGTCCTTCATAAACATCCTTATGAAATGTCAGGTATTGCGTTCCAGTTTAGTTCTCTGACTAGTCAAAAGAGGAAATTTTCCCTTAGTTTTCTGAGTTTGTTTCAATTTTATCCTTATTTTTAGGAATGTTTGAAAACATCTTTTATTTGTGAGGAAATATTGATGATTATTTTTCTCACCAGTTTAATTCTCTTTTTCTTGCTTTTCAGATATGAATTGAGAATTCGATACTTGCCAAAAGGATTTCTAAACCAGTTCACTGAGGACAAACCAACTCTAAATTTTTTCTATCAGCAGGTATGTTCAGTTCTACTACTTTTTCTTTTGCTGGCATCCATTTGGAAAATTCTGGCTTTGTTTATGTAGATAACATATTACTGCAGAAACAGAAATTGGTAAAATTTAAGGTTGCATATATAAAGCAGAAAGGGCATGAAGTCCATGGCATCTTTCTCCTTGAGAAGTGGTAAGGAATATTTTCCAAAGACAAGGTAATTCTGCAGTTGTTGTCTTAACTCAGATAAAACTTACTGTTGTTCAACTAGCTTCTTATAGTTATTTCACACTTTATTAAATGGCTGAATTTCTTTATTTTTGCAAGCGCAAATAAGTGGGTAATTTCACTACAACATCCATGGGATGTTTTTTCCACTCGTATTAGGTTATTTTCTTGATTTGACTATCTCTTATTGGTTAGTAAAACTGCATAATAGTATAAGTTTCCATAAATTAAGCACCTAAATCTTCATTTTGTTCACCTAAACAATTCTAATCTGCTTTTAGACTGGCAAGCTCAAAGTAAAGCTTCATGGGGATATCTTTTAGAGGAGTCTGGACTAGAATGGTTATAGTATCCCCTAACTTTAAGAATCCATGCATCTCTGAAAATTCAAACCTAAACTTACTTATTGGCTACTTGTTAGGTGGATCTTTTCTGGTGTCCGGATGGTACGTTGTCTATGTTCATACACTGAAATATTGTTAGTGCTTACCAAACAGTTTGTGTTACTAACGGTGACAAATTTGTCAACCAGATATGTCATAGTTTTAAGCAATATTTTATACTACTATGTGGAGGATTAGTTTTAATCTAAATTATTTAAAGGAGTCATTTTATAGAGCATTGTCTTGATAGAAATGTAATAAGGTAGCAATAAGAGGCAGGGGAAGAGGGCTTGTGAAATCAGCTGAAATGGCAGAGCTCAAGAACTACACCATGAAAACTCTGGAGTTTTGTTTTGAAATGGGATTTTTTTTTTTTTATCTGATGCATTTTGTTGTGTCAAAGGAACAATGATGTGAAGTGCTGGTAATGTTACTCCAACCCCAAAGGTTTCTACCAAGGAAAACTATTCCCATGGACTACTGTTCTTTTTGTTGTGTCTCTGCCATGTTCAAAAATATCCTGATCTTAGGTTGGTTGCTTGGGGCATACCATAATTCTTGAGCAACATCCCCTAAAATCAGGATATAGCTGGAGCTGGTCCGAAGCGTGGCATTTTTCTACCCTTGTGAACAGACATGTTTGCAGATGAGGAACCAGGAAACAGTAATTCTGATTAAATTTTCTTTTTAAGTTTCTAAAAAGAGGAAAACATAATCCTCCCCTCTGTCCAATACTTCAACTGAAAGCAGAATATAGAATTAACATGCTCATACTTATTTCTTAAATGCCTTCTATCCTTTATTGTACCCACACACATTCCTGCCTCAAGTAAATGACTTTTTAATTTTTTTAATATGTGATTAAATTCTTGTAATGGTACATGATGGAGTGGACTTCTGAGAAGACAATTCTAGTTCAGTGCTTCTCTGGACTTCTAGTTTAATTGATCTGTGTGATATGCTTGTTTCAGCCTAAAAACGTCTGGATTTTGGTGACTTTTTAGTATTGCCAGGGGTTCTTCTAGAAGCAACAAAATCATGTGCCTTTTTACTTTAGTGGCAAGTGACTTTCTTCATACTGGTTTTAAATATCAGAGATTTGTGTTTTCCATGGTGCAAAAGCGAGTGATGAGCTCCAAAATAATTTCCTGAACTCCATCATTTACCTATCCAAGAGCTGGGAAGCCTGCAGCGTCCTCTCGTTTGTGCCTCAGAGAACTATTTCTTTCAAGCAAGCAACTTAAAATGCCAGAGAAATGTTTTTTAGCATTTTCTGAGAAACACGTTTACTAAATTTGTGGAAATCATTAGAAACAGATACAAATGGCTCGGAATAGCAAGCAGGTTTATGAAGGTTGGCAGGAACTGATACGCAAAGATGACAGCTGCATGTATCTGACAATGCCCTGAATCCTACTTCTATCATAAAATGAATATCAGAGGTTCTTGTCTCCTTGTTCTGCACACCATATCATTTTTTTTCTCTTCCCCTTTCTTGTCCACCTTATCGCGAGGTATTTCTAAATCCAGTTCTCCAGAAGTCACTGTTTGTTCTGGGGTGAGGTATTTGGGTCTCCATTGTCATGGAAATCAGGTGCACAACTTTTCAGAGATGTCATTCTCTGTCCATGATTCTGTTTTGCTCCCTAAGTCTCACTTGGCCTCTTGAATAAGTTAGGACAATTTCTTTTATCTAGTAAAGTGTTAAGGCAACCTCACTGACTTACGAAAAGAAGGCAGGAAGAGAATTTGAGCAATAACGCTGCATCATAAAACAGACCTAAAACACAGGGGCATGTGGAAAAACAAGGAAAAATTATTTTCACATTCTGTTCCTCTCTCATTGTCATTCCTGCAACATTTTAACATCCTCTTTTGCTGACCACAGTTCACCCTTCACAATCAGACACATCATGTTGTATATAGGCAAGAACAACAGAATGTACATAAATCATATGTGCATACATAGATATCTTGAGCTTTCTGCACAGAAAGAACTATGTTAGAGATCATGAATGTAGGACCCAGTTAGAGAATTTTAAAAAATGCAACAGAATAACACTTCTGTAATCAAATTGGGTTTTGTAGATGTGAAAGTCAAATACATTGCTGTCTTGTGTGTTATAAATGAGAAAAAAAGATTCTGAGGACCAGATGCTGCCCATGACTAAATCTTTCTTTTTAAGATGAGGCTGAGAACCTTTTACTAACTTAATAACGTCTATACACATGTTGTCTGACTTATTAAAAATTTACAACATCAAATTTAAAAGTTCATGGAGAAGGAAAACAAATGTGGTGACCTCTGTCACCAATGAATTGTCCATGGATTTTAGAAAACGTAATTATTTTCTTGAATTTGAATTGCAGAGCAGCAGTATTGTTGAAAAAGAAGCTGAAAGTTTGAGTAAGAGATTGAATCCTCAAGTGATCTTCATCTTCCAGAAAAGCACAGAACATTTGTAAAGATAACAAAATGTTACCTTAATCACTGTCAACAGACACACTTTATTCATACAGTTAACCCAAACCACAATTACGAGGCTATTAAACTGAAAACTGGCACAGGTTTGTAACTTCACATGCATGACTACTCCCATTCACTTCGATGAGTGCATTGCCCTGTATAAATCGGTGCAAGCATTTAAGTCTTCTCAGCTTGGACTTAATATGTGAAATATCTTCCCCCCCCAATCCCCCCTTAATTTTGACTATTTTAAAGATGCTGTGACTTTTCTTTGTTTTGGATATTCTTTATTTTCAAGAGTCTCAAACAAATCAAGAACCTGTGACCAGAGCTGTTTGTAGCTTGATGTACAGCTGTTTGACATCACTGGCGATCATTCTGCCATCTGTGGTGGGCGTAAGATCTTCTAATTGGAAGTATAAAAGCAGGGCACTTAATGAGACTTTTCATACGAGTGCCCCTGGTTTGCAATCTGTACAGCGAAGGATTAAAATTGGTGTGTGTCAGGGGGAACCTTGCAACTTGGTTGTAACGTCAGAATGAGTCATACTAATACTGGTAGCATGCAGTTTGTCGAAGCATCTGTGTTTCAGCCTGTGCTTCAGCTTTGAGACTTGAGATGGGGTAGAGGCTGATGCTTAGGCCATTCCTCTTGACTGGAGGAGTTGTGTGTTCAAGACATGTCATTTTACATCCCAGTTGAGAGCTCTGATCAACAGACTAATGCTAAAATGGTGTCTTTTTTACTTGCCTGTTTGGAAGGCGGTGAATGACAGGTCTTCAGAGATGTCTTCTCTTGTTTTCCTGAAGTGGAGCATTTAGGTGATGACACTGCATTGACTGCATTATTCCCTTGGGCCCAACTTCTTACAATTTCAGCCAAATTAGGCAAATTGGATCCCACCCAGTGCTCTTTGAATTGTGAGGTTAAAGTATTAAAAAAAAATCAGGAAATGCCAGATTTATGGTAGTCTGCACAGTTGGCAGATGCTGCATAGGTTTTATGTGCCAGCCTTCAGTTGTGTCCCTTTGTATTGTATACCCAAATCTGATCCAAAGTGACCTCTAACCCCACCCCCAAAACCATAAACATCAAGTACACAGGATCGCTGAGCAAAAATACTGTGAGTTAATTTTTATCAGTAAGTAACCTCCTTCTTTTTGAGGTTTACAAAACAGTCAACTGAACAAAAGAATAAAGATATCTGTCTTTTGTATCAATTTTTACCATTTTTCAAGAAAACTTCAGAGGAAACAAGCGTAAAGGTACAAAAGGAGAATTTAAAATTGGAGTATTTTGAGTAATGAAAATTAGACTTCACATTTTTCCTGTACTTTTTGGAAGCATTTCCAGTTACTTTAAATAAGCGTTGGTGAAATTGGTTGCGAGTGTCTTCCTTTTCCTCTGTTCCAGTGACATGGCTGTTGGGAGGTGGAAATAAAGGGGACAGGCTTCTCTCTTTTGCCTTCATAGCTGAGTGAGGAACGAAAGCCATATCTCACGTCAAGCGAGGATACAGCTTTTAAAAACATTCATATAATGAGAATCAGACGTAAGCTACTTGAATTGCCTTCCTTTTATTGTGGGACAAGAGCCTGCACACATTTATCCTTGAATAACATGTTGGCCTCCAGTAATTGGAGATGGTTTATCCCTTGATGAAAAGGGAGTAAGCATCTGTACGAGAGTGGGGGGGATACCAGCTCTTAGGCATCAGCTGTTCCATTGTTGCTGACCTTGTGCTTCAAACAAGACTTTTAAAGAAACTTTTTGGGGTTTTTTAGATCCCGAAGAACAAAAAAAAGTCATTTTTATTAGCGTAGAATTTTTCTCTATGCTGCCTCATTTAGCCTGCAGCATGGAGCTGCCCTGGAGGTGTACATATATATAATAAACGAGTCCATAGAACTGGACCATGTTTTGGTTTTCCTTTTTAAAATGAACTAAAGTTTGCGTAATGCAGAAGAGAAGGAATTGCAAGCAGAGAGAAGAGGATCTCAAAGTTAGGGCAGGTAAATGATGTTCTGCAAAAATCAAGCTGAATTCAGTGCCACAGGGATTTCGTGTTTCACCAGACAAGTACAATGCAGGTTCATCATAAGAAAATTGTTTCTAAAAAGAAAAGAGAAAAAAGTAATACTTGTTTTCTTCTTAAAAAAGGAAAAAAAAAAAGAAATTTCTCTGAAGAAAGAGGAGGCAAAGTTTCTTGTGGACAAATGGCACTTTTTTGCTCTCTGTAGTGTCTGTGAAGATAATGTTAACACTTAAAAAATACTTCCTTAAATGAAAATTCTCTTTTATATTGTGGTAGATAAATGCATCATGCAAATTAAATTATTTTTATAACACTGTCCCCCAACATGTAGGAAATCTTAAGTCCAGGCAATTACTGTAATAACTTGATGATTAAAGTTTTATAAGGCTTAGGTGCATGAGGTATAATTTGAAGTGCAGGCTGGGAATTAGCCTCTTTAACCTAATTAAATAACAACATATCTCATACTCTGGTAAAAATAGGAGACCTAAAGCAAATGACTTTGACAGGAAAAGTTTTGAAGAAAATCAAGGACATAGGGAGAAAAGCTGGCGTTGTGCCTGCTATTGGCAGCCTGTTTAAATCACAAAACAAAACAAGATGTTTCAGGAAGAGTTAATGGTTAACACGTAAACTGTGCCCTGAAGGGAAGTGGTAATAAATGTAAGAATTGCAGCTGCTTAAAAAGATACTTTTTTTTTTTTAAATGATAAAAATATAAATCAAACTGATCATCATCTGTCTGCTCTTTAAAGCTTGTAAAAGTAATTGTAAGCGAGATATCCTTTACAGGGGTCGGTTTCTTGAAATTGTCAGAATTCACAATTCCTCATAAAGTACTCATTTTTTTAAACTATAAAAGTTGATTTACACTCTCAAAACTATGCTGACATTCTTGTTGTAGGTCTTGCTGTTTGTATAGTTGTGTAGCTACTTTGGTATCTTCCAAATGTTCTGTGTGAAATGTCTGCTTTCTGTTAGCAGTGCTGTATGACAGGAATGTAAAACCTACTCTCGTATTCCTAAATACCTCTTAAATAGTCACATAAGCTCAGTCCGAAGAAGAATGGCTGCTTTGATTTAAAATTTCCACCTGTCAACCGGAGTGGTGAAAATAGTGCTTGTGGGCTTTCTTGCAGTCAGAGGTGAATTACTCTTAATTGAAGACGATAAATTTAAAATGCTCAGGACAGGTTTCCATGTAGTGATGCATGGATATGTCTTCGTTAGTAATCTTGAACAAAATGTTATTCCGATTAGTGTGTTAGGTTGTATATAACATGCATCAGTCCAAAAAGGAAAAAAAAAAAGTTGACTCACGTTGATGCTTGGACTTATTTGTTCTGGAAAAGCAAAATTCTGTGTCGGAGAGGAGAAGTATAAAATTAGCTGTTAGCAAGGCCTGCTTAGTAGGTTGAGTACTATATGGCTCCCAAGAGTACGGTCCTACTTTAGCGAAGCTCAGAGAGGCAGCAGCGTATATTGCAGTGACATCTGGAGATCAGCCCACTCGGACAGAAGGGATCATTTTTAGCCATTCTGTCCCAACAATGCCTTGTCAGAAGTTGATTTCTCCCCCACCCCATCTCTAATGCCCTTCTTATTGACAGAGGAGCTTCCAAAATTAGTTAGAGATGTCAAAGATCACCTCCAGATAATATAGAGACTGTGACCTTGGAAGACGAAGAGGAAGAGCAGCTGAGGGCAGATGGCAGATGAATGTTATCCTGATACTGAATCTGTGCTTTTAACTCCACTAGAAGAGGCCAAAGCCTTACTTTTCCCTAATGTAGACTTATCGTATATAATGTCTAATATTATCAGATGGGTAAATAGGGGTGGAAACACATATGTGTTTCCCTCCTGTGCATATTTGAAAAACTACCATTACAATCATTAAGATGGCTCCTAAAAACACTGATGACATTAAAGCATGCTTTGGGCTTTTGTGCATATGGTACTTCACTCAAAGCAGATGAGGCCCAAATCTTTGAGGGTTAATTTTGCATAAGATTTCTGAAGCTGTAGTGATGTGGGCTGGGACCGTGTTCTTTCAAGCTGACTATTCTGATTCTGTAGCGAAGAAAATTCAGCGTCCTACAGGAACCTGCTGTTGGTAACTGAGGGTGGGCTCCGCTGTGAAAAGATGGAGGAGCCATCTCCTTTTGCAGTTTGGTGATTACAGATCTAAGCAATTATGTTGGGTGACTGTTCCACATTCGTCTAATGATGTATCTGTCCCAGGGTACGCTACAGCATTTCTGTGGTGCATTTAATGCTACAAGAAAGACTACAGTGGAAACCACGGAATACTTGGGATAATTATGTCTTGATAGGTACCATGGAAGAGCTGTGTCATGGATTGTGGTGGACTTGTGTGTGGTACCTGCCGCAAGTGTGGAACAGAACGCAGTCTGAACAGGAGTACTCTGAACACAGAGCCGCATTGTTCATTTTGCATGTGAAATTGTGGGGAAAAAAATGTGGTATATGCTTCAAGCATCGTATTGGTCACATAAGTAGTTGCTGAAGGTCAGCTTTTCCGATGGATATATTGAGGTATTCTGGACTTTGATGTTAAAGAAGCTGGAATTTAAGAGTTGGTAAATTACAGGAAAAATTTCACTGGACTTTCGTAGGACCGATGTCACCAGAAGTGTTGTGTGTTAGTGTAAAACAAAGATCCTGACTGAGCAGTTCTGTGGTGGCTGAGAGTAAGCTATTACATACAAAAACCAAACACCAAAATACCTTCAGGTATTAGAAACTTGAATGTTTAAAAGCAGGTACTGGAACACACTTGAGCTGTTAAAAAGGAGAATGTATAAATAATTGTTGCAGATACAGGAAAGTTAAGAGGAAGGTTGTATTTGTTAATATAAATGCCACTAACTAAGCGCAAGTACATCATTTCTGAGTGTAAAAAACACCAGCTAAAAATATCTGGATAGAACAAATGGATAAGAAGAAAATGATGTAATGTGAATCTTTGTTTTCCATGCTTCGTTAAACTATTATAATTACGATTCTTATGCTACTTGCTAAATGGAGTACGGAAGGCAGTTTGTTTCTTTGTTTGCTTATCTAAATGTCTTACATGTTGTGGTGGTGATTTTTTTATTTTGTTATGCACTTAACTCTTTAGGGCGTACTTAATCACTGAAGTGCTGTTTAAATGCAGTTTTCAAAGCAATGCCAATTTGAAAATAAATAAAAAAGGACTAAGTTGTCTAAGTAGGTCATAGACACTGAAAGTAAAGCAAGAGAAATAGATTGCTTATTTTTAAACTGTCCTCCTGAAAAATTGGAGATTATCCTATGGGAAATTTCTTGGTAACATTAAATGAGCTGGGAAAGCCAGTGTAGGGGCTAATTATTGGTTCCGCCCTTTTTGAGACACCATTTGATAGTACTGTTGCTAAAGAATTTCCACAGTAGTTACGCTTCAAAAGAAAACTCAATAGAAAGTTTGATAATTTTATTTAATAATTTCTAAGGATATAAACAAATTTAAACCTAAAATACATTTTTAAGACACAGCAAGTAGGGTTTTTTTTTAAATCTCTAAACTCTTGGAAGGCATTCAGTACTAAGTTTAGAATTATTTTACTCTTGTTCTTAATAAAGAAATTTAAATCCAGCGTGGTGTTTTTATGAACTGCACTGGCAAGATGGCTTGTCAGCCCGAGTGAACGTTTTTCTGAAATACTGCAGCTGCATAAAAAAATCGTGTGCAGAAAAATGAAGCAGATGGCTTTTTGAAAGTAGCAGCTGGTATATAAAATACGAGGCCTGTGATAGATTTCTTCTTAAATCATGTGTGCTAGTGTAGGGCTATTCTGTAATTTCTCCATCTTCACAAACATGGGCTTTCCTCTGTCTCCAATTTTTATTTTAAATTACACCAGCTGGAATTTGCTAGCCACTTATATAGCTAGGGAAGTGCCCATTATTTCCTAGTAAATTTTGAGAAGTTAGGAGTTACACCATCAGTAATTTGCTCATTCAAGTAAAAGAACAAATATTTTAAAAGTCTGACATCAGAAACGACCCTGGGCTTTTGTTTACGTGCCTGTGGAAAAAGCTTGTTAGTTCATGGTTCAGTGTTCACCTCCTTTCTTATAATTTAAGAGTATCTTTGATCTTTTAATGCTCAAAAGACTAGAGACAGGAGAGATTTTTGATCTGGCTAACCAATGAAGAATAGTGATTAAAAAATCTTTTAAAATATTGGTGAGAATAGAAGGTAAATAAACAAAGTGAATTCTTGCTGAATATCAGGACAGTAATATGTCAAGAAATGCATTATGGCATAGGATTATGTTGGTCTTCTAAATTCTTGGGTTTTCTTAAATACTACTGCCCTTTCTAAGCATGTATTCATTGAACAAAGGTAGTGTATGTTGGGGGGGTGGGGGTGGCAGTTTTGTTTAACTTTTTGTTTTATCAGGACATGTAAAAGACCTTTTTCTTACCTCTGAGAGGTGCACTGATGCTTGGCATTCATGTTTTCCACATATTGCATCCCTTCTTTGTAGTAAACTGTTTGTAGCTGTCATGACCGAGAAGTTAACTACAAATGTGAAGCATAGGTCATGCTTTAATTCATAATTGCCAGCCTGTGAACAAGCAAATGCAAGTGCAGCTACTTCTTCTAACACTGACATTGTAGCCGTACTCATCTAGAAGCCTGAAGTAGTTTGCATTTCCATTATACCATGTTTAATGGAACTTAGACTAATCCTCCCCCCCCCCAAGCGTACACCTGCTTGACTGTAAATCTGATCTAAACTTGTTAGAACATTTAAAAAAAAAAAAAAAAATCCGAGGGAAAAGGTGCTTGAAATCAACACCACAGTTGGCAGCAAGAAATTATTTTTGTCTCTATCCTCCTTTAAACTGTTTTCCAATATATTTTTCTCTGCAAGCTCAGCTAAGCACCTTCTGCTAGAATGCAAAACGGGTGAGTGGAAGCAAGTGTGTTGTAAGCAACATAAACCAAAGTGATTCACCTAAGACATAATATTTTGGGGTTTTGATTGTTACCAAATAAAAAGTATATAGACTTCCAGAAGTGTAACGCTTCAATTCATTATTCTAGTGTAAATCTAAGTATTTGCCTTGTTAATCTTTATGCATTTTTATTGCTAAAACATTGTGACGGTGAAGCGTTTGAGATGACTACAGGCTTCGTGTAGTCTTACCGTTGCCAGAGCATCTGGTTTCTAGTATGTGGTGTAACTGGAGTAACGTCACGCAGGTTTAGCAGGAGTACTTTAAAGGCTTCGTTGGGTTGGTGGAAATCGGTAAGGGTTGCTGCTTTGCTGTTTCTTGTTTGGCTGGTTGGGTTTTTTGGGGTGGCTTTTTCAAAACCAGGTTTGTGTGACAAGTTTATATAAATCAGTCTTCTCTTACAAACTAGGTAAAATTAAGGTATATTAAATAGCATCCTACAGTTTTTTTCTGATTTAGCCTTTGGAGAGATCCCATTCTGAACAGTTAAAATGGGGAGCGGAACAGCAGCAGTGGTATTTGATTTGCATGAAGAGTATATATGTGTTGATGATGTACTCTTCAGCCTTCCTCCAGGCATTGCATACTATCAAGTGAACTTTCAAGCCATATGTAAGGGTCTGCACATACCACCCAGGAGGGCAGTTCTGCAGGTGTAACACAAGCTCACAGGTAACAGTATCTCCAAAACCTACAGAGCAGGATTCGTCCTCCCTCTTAACATGCTTCTGAGTTCATAGTACGCAGAAAAACACTGATTGAATTCTTTAGATTTGTCAGAGTTTCATTTTTGTGTCTTTGTATATATATAGGCTTTATGCTCTTAAAGATGGGGCCTTTTTTTCCTCTTAAACAGACAAAAAATATTCTCATTTCTCATTTAACTATATTAACAACAACAATAATAAAAGTAATAATTGAGCAAACACAAAAGACTTCTAGGAAAACTATTCAATTGCCTCGTGGCAGTGCACTTAATTACCATTAAATTATCTCGTGTCTCTTCCATTTAATATTTGTTCAGGCTTTTTCCTTAGGTTATGCAGCTTGTGCTGAACCTCTTGCAAAATTCTTATCTAATCTTTGCATGAGCATTAGTTCATGCATTGATCTAATGCCATCTCAAAGAGAATAGTCAAGAAAAATTAAAGGTGATAAGAGAAGTTCTCATTAGTATTCTGGGAGTAGAAATTGAATCTGCCCCCCCTTTTTTTTTTTTTTTTTTTTTTTTATCCTTAGACTTACTGAAATTTAAAGAAGAATGTGTGCGGACAGGTTTCTGAAAAAAGCCAGATAAAATTAATTCCTTCTATCAATTTATTACCTTTCCTATCCATAATACAATGCTGCTCAGTCTAATTAGACCTCAAGATTATGGCAATAGGTTTCCTGAAGCTTATAATCTGTGTACCTTCCGAAGTTTAAACACAAAAATAAATAGGTGTATATAATGTATATGCAGTGCTTTATGATAATCAAGTGCAGCTATTAATTTTGATGCGAGGATGTCATGACTGATTTTGTGACCACTGCTGTCAGTCACTTCTGGACACTGGAGGGGGATATTTTTTCTATGTTTTCATCTCATTTCTTAGGTGGGTGTATTGGGTTTGCGTGGGAAGGTTTTTGTAGCGGGGGGTCTACAGGGGTGGCTTCTGTGAGAAGCCACTAGAAGCCTCCCCTGTGTCCCACAGAGCCAACACCAGCCGGCTCCAAGACGGACCCGCCGCTGGCAAAGGCTGAGCCCATCAGCGACGGTGGCAGCGCCTCTGGGGTAACAGAGTTAAGAAGGGGGGGGAAACCTGCGCAACAGCAACTGCAGCCAAAGAGAGGAGTGAGAATATGTGAGAGCAACAGCTCTGCTGTTGCAGAGTCTCACGATCCCACGCTGGGGCAGGGGCAGAGTGTGAGGAGTCTCCCCCTGCGGAGGAAGGAGCGGCAGAGACGACGTGTGATGAACTGACCGCAGCCCCATTCCCCGTCCCCCTGCGCCGCTCGGGGGGAGGAGGGAGAGAAATGGGAGTGAAGTTGAGCCTGGGAAAAAGGGCGGGGTGGGGGGAATGTTTTAAGATTTGGTTTTATTTCTCATTATCCTACTCTGATTTGATTGGTAATAAATTAAACCAGTTTTCCCCAAGTGGAGTCTGTTTTGCCCATGACAGTAACTGCTGAGTGATCTCCCTGTCCTCATCTCGACCCACGAGCCTTTCGTTATGTTTTCTCTCCCCTGCCCAGCTGAGGAGGGGGGTAAGAGAGGGATTTTGGTGGGCACCTGGTGTCCAGCCAGGGTCAACCCTCCACAGCGGCTGAAGGCATTTTTATCCCATTCCTCAGGTTGAATAATGTAGTGAATTTGAAAGACTTGGAACTCCACATTACTATACCAAGGAACTTCAGAAACAACACCCCCCCACACACACCCCACGCAGTAAATCAGCAGGGGAGGTTCTCTGTTGGCTGAAATGTGAGGTGGAAGGAATATGTGCAGTTTACTCCACCTTTATGAAATATCTGTGTTTGTCCATCTGTTCTGGACTGGGATGTGCAAAAAAAAAACCCCTTTTTTCTGCTTGTCACACTAACAAAATTAATGCACTCAAGTAGGCAACTGTACGCTTGCAGCATTATGGTGAAAATACCTCACTTTTGTAAAGAAGCTGAGACTTTTCACAATACTTTTGTTTTCTTCCAAATTGTTGGGATCGGGAGGGTTTTTAAAATTTTCTTAGTCAAGTTCTGGTGCCTGTAGTTGCAGAGTCAAACTGGGAAAACATGACTGGAATTGGTGAAAGCTTGCAAGCCAGAGGGCAAGAGGAAAGAAACCCCAAACTTCAAATGTTTGGGTAATGTTGCTTATTTATTTATGGAATAGTAGTTGCTTGAGGCTAGGAGCATTTTAAAATATGTTTACATGAAACTGAGGATGTTCTTAAGCTGTTTAGTTTAACAAATGAAGTACTTCAGTACTGGGATCTACAAGGCAATAAGCTGTGAAGATAAATGAATACAAATTTGATCATGATATACTAGTAGCCTCAAATTAACATAGTTTCTGCAAGGGGAAGTTTTATATGCCAGGAGTGAAAAAATACTTTGCTACAGTCAGTTCTTTTTGGTGCCTGCATGCTGCAAGGAATAGGTGGATAATAGCTCTGAAATTTTCTGGTGATGCAAAATTGTTGAAATGGTTCAAAAAATGGACTGCGTTTTTTTAAAAAAAAAGTTTAATTAAATGTAAGTGAGCTAGCCAATGGATATTTGATTTGGGTGGATGTGAGGCAGGCTAGTTAATGGATTTTGTGAACCGGTATGTTAGCTTTTTAGGTGAAGTAACTTGATCTATACATGAGGGTGAATTCTCAGAAGAAGGGTAGGAGAATGAAATGAAAGCTTATATTTAAAGTACAATTGAAGTTCGTTAAACCTCAGTATGGATGATACAAACAAGAAGTAAATTGATTATAGTTTCTTTTAACTTGATACATTTCTGGAATACAGGCATGCATGTAAGAACTGAACTCATGTAGAATTTTCATCTTCAGTTTGTTTCTTACTTTTCAAATACCCCTATGTAGACTTGGGGACGAAGAATACTGTTCTGCTGCTTGCCACTATGGGTACTGCAGAGGTCATTTAGGGTAATAACATGGAAGCCTGAAAATTATATTCCTGATTTAAATGCTCTGAGCTGGGCCTGACAGTTTTAATGCAGGGCAGGTTTCATAGCCTTACTGATGACCAGAAGTTCTAATTTAATTTTCTGTTTAAGTTATTACGTTGTGCCATTTATAGAGCATCTAGATGGCAGTTCTGATTTAAAGGTAACCAAAACCTTGGTCATAGAAGATTTTTCTCTTAGAGAAATGTTACACCGTTACTAACAGGTACAGTTCTGCAGTAGAATGAAGAGTAATTGTAAATGGACACTAGTTGAGATAAGATACTACTCAAAACCTCAGTATTTTTTGTCTTGTTTCCAGAAGTGCCTTTTCCAGGGAAACTTCCCATTTTGGCGCTTGATCACACTGAGCAGTACAGGCTGGTCAGAAATGCCCAAACTTCTGGATTGCCAAATTTCTTGAAAATGCCTCCAGGCGTTGTAATGACTTTGAGTACAAGAGAGATCAAGCTTCTGCAGAGAGTCCAGTGAAGGACCACCAAGATGATGAAGATTCTGGAGCATTTCTCCTATGAGGAAAGGCTGAGAGAGCTGGGACTGTTCAGCTGGGAGAAGAGAAGGCTCTGGAGGGATCTTATCAATGTATATAAATACCTGAAGGGAGGGGACAAAGAGGATGGAGCCAGGCTCTTTTCAGTGGTGCCTGGTGCCAACCAGAGGCAGCAGGCACAAATGGAAACACAGAAGGTTCTCTTTGAACATCAGGAAACTTTTTTTTTACTGCGAGAGTAACACAGGTTGCCCAGGGAGGGTGTGGAGTCTCCATCCATGGAGATATTCAAAAGCCGTCTGGACATGGGTCCTGGACAGCTGGTTCTAGGTGACCCTGCTTGAGCAGAGGGGTTGGACTGGATGACCTCCAGAGGTGCCTTCCTTTTGTGATTCTGGGTGATTCAGATGGGAGAACTCTTCAGTCACTTCATAACATCAGGCAGTGTTTTACACCTGATGCTGAATAATAGGACCTTGAATCCCCCCTGCAAAAAATATTTCTGCAACGCATTCTTTGCTGAGTCTTTCAGATGAATAGAATGTATTTGCCATATCTTATAAATAAATAGATAACATGACCATTTCATTTAGTTTGGAAAAGACTCTTAAGATCATCAACTCCAACCATAAATGTACCAGTGCCAAATCCACCACTAAACCATGTCCCTAAGCACCACATCTAAACATCTTTTGAATACCTCCAGGGATGGGGACTCCACCACTTCCCTGGGCAGCCTTTTCCAGTACTTGACAACCCTTTCAGTGAAGACATTTTTCCTAATATCCTATCTAAACCTCCCCTGGCACAACTTGAGGCCATTTCTTCTTGTCTTATCACTTGTTACTTAGGAGAAGAGACCAACCCCCACCTCTCTACAACCTCCTTTCAGGGATTTGTAGAGAGCAGTAAGGTCTCCCCTCAGCCTCCTTTTCTCCAGGCTAAACAACCCCAGTTCCCTCAGCTGCTCCTCACAGCACTTGTGTTCCAGACCCTTCCCCAGCTTCATTGCCCTTCTCTGGACATGCTCCAGCACCTCAATGTCTGTCTTGGAGTGAGGGGCCCAAAACTGAACCCAGCACTCGAGGTGCGGCCTCACCAGGGCCGAGTACAGGGGGACAATCACTTCCCTACTCCTGCTGGCCACCCTATTGCTGGTACAGGCCAGGATGCCATTGGCCTTCTTGGCCACCTGGGCACACTGCTGGCTCATATTCAGCCGGCTGTTGACCAACCCCCCCAGGTCCTTTTCCGCTGGGCACTTTCCAGCCACTCCCCCCCCAAGCCTGTAGCGTTGCCTGGGGTTGTTGTGACCCAAGTGCAGGACCCGGCACTTGGCCTTGTTGAATCTCATACAATTGGCTTTGACCCATTGATCCATATCTGTGATACGTACTGTAGATACACATGATATCCGTGGTCATGTAACTGACAGTTCTCTCGAATTTATATATGGTTGTTTGTAAATGATTTCATAAATTAGAAGATTTTTCGTCCATTAGAGCAATGACTGTTTACTTGGCTAACGCGTAGGAGACTGCACTTATTGACCTTCATGGTTTTGAATGAAAATAGAGAATCAAAACATCTTGACTTCTGGAAGGTGCATCGCGCTCTCAGTTTATATCACTTACAGCCATTGTAATTACCAGTTATATAGAGTCTGTGGTTTTGGGGGGGCTTTTTTTTAAATGTTTAATCATTGTAAATGTTACCAGAAAAACTCAAATAGTATGCTGCTTCACATGAGAAGTTTCTTTTTTTTTTAATTGTAAGCACAATGAAGAAAAAGACAATTATTAATTCTATACATTTTGTGTATTACTACCATGGGAATACAGAATGACTATTTCCATATGTGTATGCAAATAGCAAACTACAGGATGCTGAAGGACAATTATTTCTTCTTCTGTCTCTCTCGTTAGTATTTGTAGGAGTTGAATTGAGAAGAGTAGAAAGCTTATTGTTTTGTCGAGTACCTGTATGAGTTCAAATGCAAGACGCTTTCTCCTGATGTTGCAGCTATTGTAATAATTCATATTCTCATTCTTGCACATGTTATCATATTTCTTCTTTCACATCTTTCAGTAACCAATTAAAATTTTTCATTACTTCGTAACTAGGAAGGTCTCGCGTATTTGTTGCTTTGTAGTCTAGGGCTGGATCCAGCTGTCACGTTGGTGAGGGAATGCTGTGGTGCACGCTCATGTGTTACTGGGAGCATGCGGACTAGAGAGGATCTCCAGCTGTTGAATCTGCTGCTGCACTTCCTTATCTTTTAAATGATGAATTTCATAGCAGTAGCAGTTTGAAATAGTTTTTCTTACAACTTGTCATCACTCAAAAAACATTTTGTGAAGTTTTTCTTTCCTAATGTATAATCTCCTTTTTGATCTGCAAGTCAGTCGTGGATTTTTGTGATATTTCAGGACTTTTTACAATTTTAGGATCTTAGGCTTTAGGATCTCAACAGCAAGTTCATGATTTCATAAGATAGAGGATAACATGAGCCGCTAAAGAAGAGTTGTACTTCTGTACAGGTCTGTAACTGGTAAAAAACGCCCGTTACACAGAAGACAGGATTTGCAGAGTTGTTCTTCAGCACTAGTTCTGTTCTCTCATATTGTCTTTTTTTGGTAATAACTGTATAAATTACTTACTCCGATGTGAAGAAAGTATTACATAAAAAGTAGGCTTGCTGCCTATGTCGATGTTAGTAAATAAAAGAAGTCCAGGACACATGATGAAGCTTTGTCCCACCATAGTCCATCTTCTTGAATACTTGGTGTGCTCTGCGGTACAGCTTGTGCACCACGTGCCACTTTACTGCTCTTCTAGGCTTGCCCAAGCACAGCTGGGGGTGGCTGCACGCCAGCAGTGGTACGAAACACTGGTTTGGCCCAACCGTCCTCTTCAGGAGGGATGACCATTTGGCCATAGCGCTTGGCCTCAGGGTCAGAGCACACTCCTTGGCCTGTTTATTTCCTACTGTAGATGGTAACCATGTAGTTACACTCTTGTTTCTCCTTCTTGCTAGTTCAAATAGTATTTTAAGTCAGTATGTAGTATGATTTTCACATACTACTCTTTTTAGTTCTATTTTTGTTTTCACATTAACGCGTGGACACTTGTCTGGTTTATATGCATGATTAGATGCACCTACAAAATTACAAACTATTGACCAAGATGGTTCAAGAATACAGCGTACGTTCACATATCTTGAATGCAGGTGCGACCATCTGCTCAGCCTTCTGTGATTTTGATTATATTTAATAAAACATAGGTAATACTGATGTAGATACATTTTTTTTATCAAGTTCATTGCAGTTGAAATGGGATCCAAAAAATTAAACTTAAGATGTATTTATTCTAAAGTTATTGTGGCAGTGTTGTAGTCTGTGTTGGCACTGAGCTGATCTTTCTGTGATGCATACCTACTTCTTTTGCTGTAGGTGAAAAACGACTATATGTTAGAAATAGCAGATCAAGTGGACCAGGAAATTGCTTTGAAACTAGGTTGCCTTGAAATCCGGTAAGCTGATAATTTCATTTGTTATTCAACATGTTTCTGACAGAATATGTACATTGATTTTGAAACTGCTTATAGTTCGATTTCTGACCAGTGTAGCTGAATAAAACTTCATAAGACTTTTTTGCTACAAAGTAGTTTGAAGAAAAACTGAATAGACTGTGTTGTAACCAATTTCTAGTGAGTTTTAAATTAACATTAATTTTAAAATTTTAATTAATTACATCTTAATACTGCCTTTTGGGTGAATTCTTTGTCTGAATAATTCAAAGGCCTGTAGAGTACAGTGAAGTATACTTAAAAAAAAAATGCATCTGTGGTGTTATTTAGCAAATAATGTTGTCATTGTGCATATATAAATCCTACAGCTAAAGAATGTAATTAAAGAAAAATGCTACTACCTTTCCTCCCTGCATTTACTCAATTTTTAATGTGCTATTTTCAAATGATTAAATCTTAAGGATTCTTTTGGGTGTTTTTGGTGTTCTTGTGAACTGTTTAGACAGCTGGAAAATAAAGATAAATTTATCAGATTAAGAGATCCTTGAGAGAGTTCCCAGCACAGCTTTTGAAATCATGTTTTGTTTTTGGTTTTTGCTAATTTATGGAGAATTTCCAGCCTGAAACATTTGCTTTAGTTATGCTGTGGTCTTGCACAGGGAGATTAGGGAAGAAGTAAAATTGATAGGAAATTAATGGCAAATGTAAACTCGTTAGCAGAGAATAAAAGTGTCCTTTGAACAGTACTTTCCAAAATAAAACAAAATTTAGGCCTATGGAATTGCCTAGGTATCGTAACAGAACCTGATGTCTTTGCTATAAGTTTTGCTGGTAGCCCCAGAGAAAACAAAAATTCTTTGTGTAACGTCAAACTCCTTACACACAAAATTGTTGGTGCCTTATTCCGAAACATATAATGAATGTAATAATCCATGATTATTTTGTCAGTCAAATCCTGCTTTCCATGGTTCTCATGCTGTGGCTCTTCAGAGCATTTTCATGAGAGAGTTCCAGTAGGTGACTACTAAGGCTGTCTTACCGTAAGCATTACTAGTCCACTTTCTTGGTGAAAACAATGATCCCAGCCCTCTCCCAACAACAGCTACTTATCATTCTTGGTTTATTTATTATTTGTTTATGTGAAGGAGGGAGATACTGTTGGAGGTAGAAAGGAGCTGCTGAAGGGCAGGTTACAGCGCTTCTTTTGGTAGCAGTGTAGTTAAGCTGGTTTAAAGTGGTTCTGAAAATGCAGCACTTCTATAGTCCTGTGTAATGTTCCATACGTGAAACTATTTTATAAAATAAAAATCTGATCTATTGAGGTAGGAGAATAATGTACTAATATTTATATTTGAATTCATTCTGCCAATGTTTTCTAATGGTAAGTTTCTGAAAAATTTGACTACATTGATGTTGTAGTTTTAGGCTGGATCGTCCAATAATTGTCGCTTTCAAA
This sequence comes from Phoenicopterus ruber ruber, assembly GCA_009819775.1. Lineage (NCBI taxonomy): Eukaryota > Metazoa > Chordata > Aves > Phoenicopteriformes > Phoenicopteridae > Phoenicopterus > Phoenicopterus ruber. The sequence goes on along the minus strand of CM020216.1, from coordinate 166,060,241 downwards.
TATTTTTCCTGACTTCAGGAGATCCTACGGAGAGATGAGAGGCAATGCATTAGAAAAGAAGTCCAACTATGAAGTGTTAGAGTAAGTATTGTTTTCTAGCTTGAGGTTTGAACTGTTTCTTAATCAGGAACATGAAATTCAGTTCAATAACAGAACGTTTCTGTTCTAATTTTTTATTCCATGAAGTTTGTTGAGATCTTCGTGTGCTTTAATATAAGAAAAGGATGATGAAACCTATCCAAGTATAGAAGTAGGAAGAGCACCTTTCACTCTGGTCCAGGGAAACAGAGCTGGAGTTGTTTAAACTTGATCATGAGGCTTATTAAGATTTTTTGCAATTTTGCTAATGTTTATGGGTTCATCAAGTCTAGTTCTAAGGTGATTTTCTTTCTTAACGGTTTTCTGTGCATAGTTGCATTCTTCAGTTGTGACTCATCTGTGGTAAAGTTTGAGTTACTTGAAAATGTTTGTAGTATTGTTTTTCCTTCTGTTTGATCAGTATGTGGATTTCCCGAATTGTGACCTTATAATTAGCAAGTTTATTATTTATCTGTGTATCACAAATTTTAAGATGATCAAGAAGCATCCTTATATTGAAATATTTTGGTTAGTTAATCATGTTGTACAGTAGATGACTTTAGTCCAAACAATTCAAAGTCCTGTAGAAGCTTCAGGGATTGAAAACTGGTTTTATTTGTATTAATTTAGTGGAATGTTTCATACATACGTACACCAATGATCTGCTCTTCGCTACTGATTATCTGTGTGAAAAGATGCCGTACAGTTTAACGTAAAATTGGGATAAAAGGTTGGTGTAGCAGTGAAGTCTCTATTTTTTGTTTTATTTTTAATAAAACACGTGCTAACTTTTAGAGGTGTGAAATTAGAGAATTTGGAGGTGGAAGATAAGATTTTTCATCACGATGAATAAGTTCACAAGGATTTTTGAGGAAACTATATGATTTTAGTAGGTAAAGATAAGTTTAATGAATTGCCTGCTTATTTATATAGTGCCTGCTATGATATATAGTGCTCCTCTCTCTGTGCAGAATTTTTAAAGCTTTGTTTGAATTAGAGATTTTTTGAAGGACTTTAGTTTTCTGTCAGTAGCCACTAGTAGAAATATCCTGGTTGAGGAAAGACATAACAAAATGAGAAAGGACTAATAAAGATGAACAGGATGAACAGATAGACAAGGCTAAAAGGTGATCTAAAAAAGATTTGGAAGTATTGTGACCTGGAGAAATTCTGATCCTGTGTCATCATCCTCGGGAAAAGGGAGCTTGGGAGTTGGAGTGGTTGCATTTACATATGTTCCAGCAAGAACCTGAGAAAGGTATTTTTAAGTCAGCAACTCATGAGCTACAAACATTAGTAATTAGGTTAACGACTTTGGAAACAATGAGACAAAGGAAACAAGAGTCATAACAGATGACATGAAGTATTAATTAATAATTACAACAGGTGAGAGTTCCTGGAGGACTCGGTATGGGGCTGCTTCCAGTTTAACAGGGACTTGTTTCTTTTAGTGCACGTGTTTTCCAAGCAGTAACTGTTTTGGTAGGAAATAACTTAATTGCTGCTGTGAAAGACAAAGTGAAGCAAAACCCTGATATGTAAAATCTAACAGCTTAATGCCATGCAAAATTGGAAATGTAGAATTGTGTGCTTGAAGATTCTTTTTTTTTTTATTTTTTTGAGAAGCAAAATGTGTTTTGTATGGGATTCAGCTGGGAGAGATGAAGGATAAAAGCACCTTGAAGTGGCAAGAGATAATTATAAGCTAGTAGGAGTCTGCAAAAAGTGCCGGCGATCCCCAAAATGTACTCATTCGATCTTACCACCTTAATAGCCTATAAAGGTTTCTCTACACAAGTAACATTTAGATCTCAAGTGAGGCTTTTTTGTTTATTTTGGGTGTGGTTTTGCTAGTTTTAGTACATCAGGAGGCACTTAACCAGCTGAGTGCAATTTTTAAATGGCACTTTTTTACATTTGGTGTGATTGCTTCTTGCCTCTCTTTGTCAGATGTCTATTTGATGTATATTCGTCTTTGATCAGGTTTTCATACAAGACCAAATCTGGATGGGAAATGGTAGATAGAATCAAACTGTTAAGTAGCCTTTAATAGTTAGGCCTTCATGTAATGAAAGAAGAATTTTTTCATAATAAATGTGAAGCTTGTTAGCATAGAACAGGGATAATTACAAGTACAAAAATGGGAGCTATATGGAGGAACAGCTGCAGCCACAATTTGGTAAAAAGCATGTTAAAGTCTATTATGTTAATCTAACGTTACTTTTTTGTTATAACTTCAATTGAGATGAAAAATAGAAATAAAGATATATGTTGCTTAAAGCTGCTTATCGTTATATGACAAGCAGTATCATCTATCTGTAGTTGGTATTTTATTAATCCTATTGAAGTTTATACATTTAAAAAAAAAAAAAATTAAGCCCACAAGTAGAATGGAGTAGATGAGGTTAAATACAAAGCTGTAGTAGAACTGTATGAACCAGGATCTCTCTACTAATTATCTCTTACTGGCAATCAGAAAACAGATGCCTGAGTTCTTAATCTGGAGGGCTGAGTTGGTGTGTATCCCACGTTGGCCATTTTACCCCCACGCAGTGCAGCTGGGGAGGGAAGGAAGGAGTTTGTAGGCTTGTGTGTTTAAAACTCTTTGTATGTTCCAGTTTCCAATACTTATTCTCTTATTTATAGGTACCCATAGTTTGTTGTTGACAATGGCATTAAGTCTGTATGCTGCTTATGTTAAATCCTCCTCCAGTAAATAAATTTGCTGCCTCAGTTAAACAGAGGATATGCTTTATTAACAAATTTTATTAAGAGTTGGGTTTTGTTGTACTCCGCATAAGAGTTTCTTCTGAATTTGTTACATACAGATCTGTACCAAAGGCTACTGCAGAACTCCTTTTAATAACAAATCGAATCAGATTGTTGCAGCCATGTGCTGCAGTACTGTTAAGATGAGTAATACTGGAGTGATGTAGGGTGCTTCATTTTTGAAAACACCATTTCTCTCTCAAATGCTTAATGCTAAGCTAATATATTCCTTGTCAAAATGTCTTTCCATGTTATTTAGACGGTAATAGTGTGTTAGATTTATTTAACTGTGTGGGATGATAAACCGCATATAATTTGCATTTGAGAAGAAATGCATCAAAGGAATTAACATTTATGAAAGTTTTATAATCTTTCAGCTTACTGTCATTGCACAGATGCCAGCGTTCGCTGCTGCACATGAACATTCTGCTCCTTGTAGTTGAGGATGTTTTTAGTATGTTTTGTGAAATTGTATGCTACTTGTCTTTAGAGAGCTTTAAAAAGACCCTGTTTTATTATTTTGAGTAAGGTTTTTATATTGACTTTAATGTTGGCTTTCTTCTTGCACCGTTAGGTAGCAGTAAATACATACTGTGTATTTCAGGCTTGCTAACAGCTTTTCTTTCCTTTGCCAAATGTAGGAATTCCAGATGTGTTTCTGTTTGTGTTCAAAGCATGCAGTCATGGAAAACTTTCTTTCATACTCATTTCAGAAGCAGATAAGGGTGTTTGTTTAAAAGAGATTGTAACCTCTTAAATTTAAAGGAAAATAAGTCAGTAATACCTTTGAGAGGCAAGGATATAAGCCCTTTTCCTACTTACATTTTTCTTTTAGTTTTTCCTTTTTCTCATGCAAATTTTCTGCTGATACTATACAACTAGTTCACTGTCGTGCAACATTTGATATACCTGGTTGTATAATGATCTCCTTCTGCACTAACATATCTCTGGCAACTTCCTGGGCATCTTTCTTGATTGAAGGTAATGTTTAGTAGTAGTGATATATACACACGTCAGACATAAGCTAGGTGCAGCACATCTGAGCCACAAAAATATTTAATCCTTATGGCTCTGGGTGTGAAAGTGAGCTTGATATAATTCAGCTTGCAAAATCCGAGCTCACAGACAGAATTAGGATCCTGATGTACAGATGCAAAAAGTGAGATTACTTGCAATAAAAAGCTGGGAATTTTAACATTAGATGCTCAATATGAGGAAAAAGTGACAGTATAAATTAAAAAAAACTTTAATTATAGTGCTGCAAAGGGTAAAACAGTAGTGGAACGGCAGTCAATGTGCTTACTGAGGTGATATCAGGCGAAGTCCTTTCCTTTATGTTGTATCTCCTACTCAATTCTAATAGATGTTTATTAGAATTTGCCATTTTCATGTTGTTCCCTTCTCAGCTGACTACATGCTGTAAGAATGTTTTTTTCAGTATTCTTTAAATTGTTAAAACATGTACAAAGAACAGGTTTTTTATTCTCAAAACTTCTCTGTGCCCAAGCCAACATTTCAAATAATACACTTTCCTCACCAGGTACCTGTTGTAAATGCAATATCCTTTTGAGTTTAAACTAGAAGATACTGCTGTCCCGCATTTGCTGTGGAGTGGCTGTGGTTAGCATTTTAATGGTACTATGTTTGTTACTCGGAGATTCTCAAGGACCCGATGATCTTGGAGGTCTCTTCCAACCAGAACAATTCTATGATTCTGTGACCTTACTATGAAAATCATTTACTATATTGCATGTGCTAGGTAAAAAACAAACCAAAGCCAAAACACCACCCTGAAAAAGAACGATATAATGTTGCACGATGTTTTTTGTATTAATGCTATGTGTGGTTTTGTTTCAGGAAAGATGTTGGTTTAAGACGTTTTTTTCCGAAGAGTTTACTAGATTCAGTGAAGGTAATTATAGTTCCAGTCAATTGTATACTATTAAAAAAAAATAAGTGTCAGAAATCTGAAAATTGCATTATTATTTTCACCATATAGTTGTAAGGGAATTGCTGTGCAATTGTGCTGGCAGAACTAAGATAGTAGTGATTTACATGGCCTTGCTGAGCTACTGCAAGAGAGGTACACCTCTACCTCTCAAACCTTCTGGACAAAAGTTCAAAACGAGTCCTCAGATCCTGTAGTATCAAATAACTTTTTTTTTTTTTTCTTTCCCCTAAAAGAGAAATGAGACTTCTGGAGAAAGAGGAAGGGGACATGTAAGAAAACAGCATATTTTTAGTGGCAACTCAATAAACCATATTCTGCCTTTCTTGCTCAAGACTGTATCCGAATCATTCAAGGAAGATTTCCAGTAATTTCCACTTATGTTAATCCTAGTTAAGACTATAAACATTAGTTGAATCTCGCTTCCATTGAAGTCCATATGTTCCCAGAGTAAAAAATGCAAATTTTTCTCAACATGTTTTGAAAAGGGAGGTTAAGAATGGTCACCAAGTATATTTACAGCTATAGCCGTCTTGATATGAATGTCTTGGTAAAATACCTCTTACCATTCATATGTGAAAGAATAAATCATAAATTGGTATTTTAGAGGTGATTTTGGTAAGCAGTGATGGTTTTATAGAAATAATAGAATTCAACTTCATATTTAGGAAGTTTCTACATTGTGATTTAAATGGATAAACAGAAAAGGTCTGTCATGAAGAGGTTTTGTTTCAAAAGCCTTTTGAAAATCGGAAGGTAATGAAGTCGAGTGGATTTAAGTAATCCCCCTGCATTTTAATTTAAGCAATTATCTGAAACTGTATTCTCTGCTAAAGGGAGAAATTGTGGTGAAAGGCTCCAGACGTAAAAGAATGAATAACTATCTCAAAAATGATATTACGGAGCCAGAAAACTGACCAACAAAGAAAACTGCTCTTTAGAAATCATGAAATGGAGAGAATAGCAGAAAGAAGTAGCAAGAATTGCCAGAAGGTGAAGTGGAGTAGAACCTTGCAAAGACATGAAAAGAATGTTGGACATATGAGGAGGAAAAACAAGGGAAGGAAAAATGAGTCTACTTTTTAATGAAAATGAAATCCCTATAAAAAATAATCTAGGATTGGTTCAAATGCTTAAATGACTCTTTCACTTTGTGAAGACCAATGATTTTGAACTGGCAGGCAAAGGAGTGCTCCTGATGGCCATGAAATAGAAAATTAATTATTTCTCTCCATTAGTGAGGTAAAGCTTAAAGCTTAGTGCAGTGGTAATCAAAATTGTTGGTGTTACACATTTAGGAGATGCCAGCTATACAGACAATATCACTCTATGTATAGGAAGACCAGAAGGCTGGAAAAATAAAAATCAAAATATTTAACAATGCAAGGTATGAGGTGATATACAGGGTTTTAAAACCAGAAAGCTCAGCTTTATTTGGGAAGCTCATTAAATAAATTTTTAAAAGTCAGGAGTTTAAAGACATCTATATATTAGCTGATCACAGAGTGTCTGTAAGACATAACGTTGTAAAAGAAAGCAAGTGCTGTCCCAGGAGGTGTCTACGGAGGTTTCTCCAGGAGGGAACATTAACGTCATGGGACAATGCAGTGTATCTCGTATATGCTGCAAATACTTCTGTTTATCTGTGTTCAAGAAAGAATAAGTCAGCCTAATTCAAGTACAGAAGAAAAGTTATTGAGTCAACAGGCTTTCCATTTCCATTACTTCACTAGAGGACAACAACAAACCTTCCTGTGTTTAGCTTAGTAAATTGTAAATGGTGCCTCTAAGATGACACGACTGCTAAGCTGTGCTCTCTCTACGTAGGTATATCGAGTATGCAAACATCATGGGCGGAAAATCTACTTATGCTAAACCAACAGTTGGGGGGGGCGGGGAGGATACGGGGAAATGGATGTAAGGCAGATTGTGTTTAGTTTGTACATTAGGAGTCTTCCTCATCACTCTAGAGCATGCCTTGAGTAAAAGGGGAGAAAACAAAAATTGTTCGTAGGGAATATTTTAAGAGCAAATTTTCAGTGCATTTCCCTTGAAGTTGTTATTGACAGATATTTCTCATAAATGGCTCTCTTCTGTTACAGAGAGGTGTGGTTTTCTAACTGACTTTCTATGTTTACACCTTGTTAAGGATCTCAAAGTGAAGAGTAAGTCGTCTTTGTGGACTTAAAAGAGCCAAATAACATACGCCATTATGCATGGAAGTCAAGATGGTGCTGAAACAGGCCAGGAGAGCAAACCATGGGCAGAATAAAGTATTTGTCAACAACTGAGTAGCTGAAATACTTGGGACAACTTGAGCTACCAGATTTTTTTCCTTTTATAGTGTCTTGCTCCTGATGTTTACCCAGTGTTCAGTTAAGGCTAAGGTCTTCAGTTCCCTTAATGTCGGTTTTCTCTGTAAAAAGGAGGATGACAGAAAGGGCCAGTATAGTGTCTCTGAGTCGTAACAAAGTCTGAGGCAGCTGTGGGTGCAGTGGGGAGGTCTCCTGACTGCCGGAGGCTTCCTTTATCCTACCCAAGTACCCGCAGCCTGTTGGAGTAACGACCCACCTGATAGTTGGCAGAAGGTTCTGCTAAAGTGACGCAGTAATTTGAATTTACAACAAAATGGCAGATTTCTTTGTTAACTTTACAGCATAAAGTTGATGTGCTGAGATGAGGGGTTTTTTCAAGCTGTGTATGCGTCATTGCAAAACTGATCATCGTTTTGCATGTGAATATACGGCACCCTTGGATCACTGCTATTAGAGTAACTCTTTTCTGAACACTCCTTTTACAAAATTCTGGCTATTTAGAGTTATGAATGTTCTTTAAAGGCTTACTAAAAATGAATGCCTAATCTGACTGGAAGTGCTAACGACACAAGGAAGTTTATATTTGTGTAGTGCCTGGAGCTGTTATAGGCAACGTGAAGGAATGAAGAGTTTTAATGCTGTTACAATAGGACATTCAGAGATGTTTTGGTAATTCCTGTCTTAACCTTGACATATTGCAAAAATAAGTATGGTTTTGCCTTCTATCGTTGTTAGTTGGAAGATATATTAGGAATTTGCCCCTCTGCTCTGCTCTCATGAGACCCCACCTGCAGTCCTGCGTCCAGCTCTGGGGCCCTCAGCACAAGAAGGACATGGACCTGCTGGAGCGGGTCCAGAGGAGGCCACAAAAACGCTCAGAGGGCTGGAGCCCCTCTGCTATGGAGACAGGCTGAGAGAGTTGGGGTTGTTCAGCCTGGAGAAGAGAAGGCTCCGGGGAGACCTTATTGCAGCCTTTCAGTACTTAAAGGGGGCTTATAGGAAAGATGGGGAAAAACTTTTTAGCAGGGCCTGCTGTGATAGGACAAGGGGTGATGGTTTTAAACTGAAGGAGGGGGAGATACAGGCTAGACATAAAGAAGTAGTTTTTCACACTGAGGGTGGTGACGCACTGGCACAGGTTGCCCAGAGAGGTGGTAGAAGCCCCATCCCTGGAAACATTCCAGGTCAGGCTGGACGGGGCTCTGAGCAACCTGATCTAGTTGAGGATGTCCCTGCTCATTGCAGGGGGGTTGGACTAGATGGCCTTTAAAGGTCCCTTCCAACCCAAACTGTTCTATGATTCTATGAAATGGGTATTACTAAGGTTTTTTAAACCCATTCAGCCACTTTAGACATGGGTCAAGCTTTGGCAAAGGAAAAAAGAACGTTTGTGGTTTTGACGTTTTGGCACTATGTGATGTAAGCAGTGATGAAAAAACAGTGGGTCACCTGGCTCTGCACTGCTTCCAGAGCATACCTGTACTCTTGTGATTAGGACAGATGAGGAGAGAGTACTGCGCTTTTGTCTAGATGAATTCTAGTGTCTAGAAACAGATGTTTTTATTCAGGATTCTTGATTGCTTGTTCAGTTTTGGGGCATGTTAAAGAGATTGCTTTTCAGATTCTGTTTTTATTATGATGTGGGTGGCAGCCTTCCCAGGGATTATACATTATATACAGGCAGATACTTCATTTTTTCATAAGTCTTAGTTTAGTTATCCTTTTTCTTTTTAAAATGCAGTTGTTTGAAAGCCTGCTTGCATCCTCTACATGCTTTCTTTTTCAGGATATGTAATTAGTGTCTTGCTCTGTCCCACTGCGTCAGATGTTGGGAGCATGATTTGTGCTGCTCTTTCCAAGTGGTTATTTCTACTCTCAAAACAGTTAATAAAATGATATGCAATATATTTAAAATAATTTAAATGTTTGTTTTACTTTTTACATTAATTTCTAATTTACTATTTTATCTTTTTATATGGAAGATATTTTGCATATTATCAGACTTCAAGAATCCACTGTATTATGGATAGTGTAAGATACTGTGTGCAGAGATTAAGATACAGCTACAGCTGGGTTGTTACTACCAGATAAGAGAATGGTGATTTAAGTACCTAGTGTGAAGGTGTAGGTTGCTGTGTTTTTGTATTGGTACACAGTTTAAGAAGTTGGGATAAATGAGGAATCTAGAAAAAATAGTTCCTGCAAAGGTTAACATGTTTTTTATTATAATTTTTTCAAAACATTATTACTTAGATATTCCCTCTGTAATGTATAGCAGAAATAATTTTGTTCCCAAGCAAAAGTTAGAAGGCAGAACTGTCACACTTTGAAGATTTTTTTTTCCTTGAGAATTGTCTGCATCTCATTGATAAAGAAACTGTTAGTGATACCAAGTGACTGAAACTCTTAAAATGCACTGTCACTGATTAGATTTAAAATAATTGATCTTTAAACTTTTTAATACACAGGCCAAAACACTACGAAAATTAATCCAACAAACATTTCGACAATTTGCCAACCTCAATAGAGAAGAAAGTATTTTGAAATTCTTTGAGATCCTCTCTCCAGTGTACAGATTTGACAAGGAATGTTTCAAGTGTGCTCTCGGTGTAAGTAGAGGAATGGGCCGGTCACCAGAATACATGCTGTAGTTACGAGTCTTAATTGGTTTTGCTTAGTTCTGCAACTGATTGCTTGCTTAGTTCCTGTTTTGGTGTAGAGACGAGTCCTTGGATTTCAGTAACAACAAAATATATTTATTGATTTTATTTAGAACTTTCTCAGTTGACTGTTAAAAAAGCACCATTCATTAGTAGGGTAAGAATTGTACATTATTAAATATTTTTATTGGTGCTCTGTTTGTGAAAGTCAAGCAATTTTTAACCTGGTTTCGGGAGGAAATGAGACTTCTCAGCTGCTTCTGTTTGTAAATTATCCTCTAATGCCTTTTAATCTCTACCAATTTCAAACAAATTTTGAGAAAGGACCTTAAGTCTGCAAGCTTTGTGAAAATAGACACTCAAGTAGAAATTAGAACATGAACATCAACGTCCATGAGAAGAGAAGAGGAAATATAGGAAATACATAGTTCTCGTGTAGACATAAGATAAAACACATGGAAAAGCAGTTTGAGTAGCATGGATCCCCAGGAAACAAGTCATGAGGAGTTTTGCTACTTATAGAATTACTTGCTTGTAATATATTTTAAAATGTTGAAGAGTTTAAAGCTTCTAGAGATTAATTACTAAAAAACTGTAATTATAACATTGGAGGATAGTGTTCCATAACAAGGTCTTGTCTTACTATTGAAATTTTACCCTTTCTCCTTCGATTCTGAAGTCAAGCTGGATTATTTCAGTGGAACTGGCAATTGGCCCAGAAGAAGGAATCAGTTACCTTACAGACAAGGGTGCAAATGTAAGTCGTTTTCTGTTTTATTTTCTCAGTTACTGTCATAGCAACCATTACCTGTTGTGAACTGAACTTCACAGAAAGGGGAATGACAAGTGTAATCTTTGAGTTAAACACAGAAGACCTGGGAGATTCGGCATATACAGCTGTTATTCAGATATTAACTCATGATTTGGGATCGGAGAAAATGCGGTTGGGTTAACTAGAGAGACAGTGTCAGCCTTAGCACTGAGTTAGTTGGCTTTTGTACCCAGTGAAGTGCTCGCTTGCAGAATTTGAAGCATTAGTGGTGACTTTTTAACAATGAAGTATAAAAATGACTCTAAATTGTTCTCCTCTTTCTTAGGAATGTGTAAATGAAGAGTTTGTTTAATCAGTTAGTGTTGAGCATTTGTGCAGTCATTGCTGGCTTATTTGCTTTACTTCATAGCCTTAACAGCCTTTTTATTACCTGATACTGACTGTGTTACAGTATTTCCTGTACACCTCCACGGTGCAAGGAAGTATGTTCAGACAGGTTCTCACAGCAAAATGCTTGGGACCTTTACTGTCGTGACTTAAGTTGAACCCATATCCAACTTCTATTGAAATTAATTCAAAGGTAGTGAAAAGGCTTGGGGCTCAGGAATACTGTAGCCAGCTGTAAGAACCTACCTTGTACAGCGGTCTGATGTATGTTAAGTATGCCGTGAGTGCGTGTTCCCTGTGGTTAACCGGTTGAGTCTGTCTGACCTCCAAGAGGTTGTTTCCACTAAGTACTTTAGCATGTGCTTGGAGTTACTCAACAGTGACCTCTGAAGGCAAACGTGGTGCTTGGTTTCATTTTGGAAATGCCATGGATATTTGTGTATGTTGTTAACCAAAGCCTAATGAAACTGTAGAAAGAATCAGAGGAACAGACTTCTACAAGCGTAATTTGGAGATCAAATTCTACATGTGCTTTTGCAACATCAAGAAAAAAGGCAAAGTGTTTTGCTGTAATTTTGAAATTTTCCCCACTTTTTCCATTGCCTTTCTGCAGCCAACTCATCTAGCAGACTTTAATCAAGTGCAGACCATTCAGTATTCAAACAGTGAAGACAAGGACAGAAAAGGGATGTTGCAGCTCAAGATAGCAGGTGCACCTGAGGTATGATACTGACAGTTGTGATAAACTTACTAGCTTTGGTTTTCCTGGAAAGGGGTGGAGATTAGTATTCTCTTAATGAAGATATTCTGTATGTTGTACCTTTGTTCTGGTCTGTCACTTCATTCCGGATTTTTCTACTGTCAGTGTAATTATGTTATACTAAATGTATACTTTACTTTTGTACATGCGTGTTTAAGCTGGCGACTGCCTATCTGTGTATGTGTACAAAGACTTCAGTTATTGTTAAACTCTCTTGCTTTCCTGTAGTTAACAGCCAGCGCATTTTGCATTCCAGGCATTTTGCGGTTGTTTGATTTTTCTTGTTCTTTAAGGAGAAAGGGAAGTTGAGTGTGAGCAGTCATCATTGTACTAGTCAGACATTTTTGTTTTTAGAATAGATTTAGAGCTCATTATATGTTTTAGGTTTTGCATCTGGTGCTTGTTGCCTTTGATATTTGTAAAAGAAGCTTAATTTAAAAACACTGGCCCTTAAGTGCAACTTAATAGTAGCCTGTGTATGTATATGTTGCTACGTCCTAAAGAGGAAACTGAGCAATTTCACTTTCGTGAAAAGGGGAAATATGAAAAAGGGAAATTTTTTTTCCCTCGTTACATAGAGGCAGAGCTGAAAGTGAAATCAAATCTTTTCCTTGGTCCCATGCCCTGGAAAACAGTCACTGTGCTAGAGAAGGATTGGGGGCAAGTTGGCAAATCTGTACAGAGGATGATGAATGTTGGTGGTATTAAAATTAATAGCTTGTCTGTATGTTTCTTGTCTCCTTTTCCACTGTCTGTCTTTTTCTTTCTTACTTTTATCTTTTTTGAAATTGGGAAGGTTACTTTTTAGGGCAAAGAATAAATTGCTGCAAAAGGGTGGAAAAAAGATATCACCTGTAAGAGCTTTAAGGAATAAGCAGCTTCTTCAGAATTGTCATAATTGCAGACGTAAAAGTCATAGCAGTTGTAATGAACAGTGGTTGACTGAAAGTTTAGCTAGCAAGCCACTTAATAAGCCCAGATTCATATTACATTTGGGCGGAGGGTTTTATCAGCTGTGCTTTCTGAACCTCCTGTGTTAAATTTGCTACATAAAAGGTAAAGTGAGAATCTGATGGTTCTTTGCTCACCCACATTTTTCTGTTTACTGTTTGCAAGTGTGTGTAGAGTTCTGATGCAATAACACAGCTGTCCTGCTCAGTGTTTGCAACTACAATAATACCTCTTTGTTGGTGCCTTGTTTTTTTCCTTCTTTAGCCTCTGACAGTGACAGCACCATCCTTAACCATTGCAGAGAATATGGCTGACTTGATAGACGGATATTGCCGACTGGTGAATGGAGCTACGCAATCTTTTATTATCAGGCCGCAGAAAGGTAAGGAGATGTTTCATTCTGATGGTAGCTATACTCATATCTACTGGTAGATTCTTTTGCATTTGAATAGAAGACACAAGGTATCAGCAAAAACCTCACTTGGAGGCTCTTGTCGTTCAGGAAGGAACCATGAAGTATTTTTGTTACAAGAAACACTGATAGTAAATGTCACTCTATCAAAAATTACTTAATGGATGATAATTTAGACTGGTTTTCAGTCGTCGCTGCTGTATACTATTCTAAACTCAACTAACAGAAATACATAAATTGTAATTTAAAGGCACTTCTAGCAAGGACGAGTTTCTTGAAATGTGATTCTGTCCTAGCCAAGTGGAAATTCAGAGGGGTCGGTTAGACTGCATTTGGGGAAGGTTCTGACTAGTGATAATTTTTGAAAATTTCTGCCTTCCTCCCAGATAACTAAAAATGTCTCTGTTTTTTATTTTTTTTAACTTTGAGAGAGTCTCATGAGCCTTTCTCATGAAATAGAACTAAAGGAAAGCACGCATTTTGTAGTGTTGATCAGTTGTTTTTATAGGAACCCACAAGCTGGAAGTAGTGAGACCAGGGTGCAGGTACACTTAGCTTTAAAGAGAGAATTTTAATTAAATTTCATTAGAAGGTTTTCTAATTTCAGCCAGTTTTAATGAAAAACACCCAAGCAAAGCTGCTTTTAAGAATGGAAATTTCTGTCCTCCTGTACTAATCTTTACTTGTGGAAATTCATCCAACTTTTTTGGTTTCTAAAACAATGAATAAACTATTTCCTTCTTCCCTATTTGTCATACAAGAAAGTACACGAACCATCCCAGAAGCTCTCCAGCCTGAAGCTGAGTCCCTTTTTAGCCACATTTTTGCTTTTTTGTGCCACTGGTTTCCCCTGGTCTGTAGTTGTTCAAATGGTGTAATGTTATTGACACAGTGCGGGTGTTTCCCGGGTCCCTATACAGCATCCTGCCTGTGCACGTCAGAGGAAAAAAAACCTGAAACTTGGTCATTCAGTAGTGAAGAAATGTGATTGTAGAGTGTTAAATGCTTTGACAGCACTTAGTAATTGTTCAAATTATTCTTAAATTTCATGTTTGTTTGTTATTTCTGACCCTTAGTGTGTGTGACTAACCCTTAGCTCCAACACAAGCAGCTTTGTTAGAATTTGTGTTGGTCAAGCAACCTTAGCTCCATGCAAAGTAAAATCTTCCCTCTCAACACAAACTCAGCTCTTCCAACCACCTTAGTGCGCAACTCAGTCATGATGAACCATTGGCATGAAAGTTCAACACCAAAAGGATAAGCTAGCATCAGTGATAATGCTAGTTTATTGTCCTAAAAATGGGCATCACAAACCAAGATTTTCATTTCACTAGTCTAGTCTATACAGGTGAGCGATCGTCTTTTGTGTTTCTTCTTTTCTGAAAAATCACATATTTGGGTGTGTTACAATCCTTCTTATTCAGTCCCAAAACTTTCCTTTTAATACCCAGTGAATTGGCTGTTTTTCAGCCTGAACTGTAATAGCCAAAATTGAACTTTTAAAACTTCTTCATATCTTAACACGTTACCTCTCCCCACCTCTCAGTCATACTGAGTTAATGGATAACTCTGACTCTGTCCTCAGCTTTTTCTTTAGAGGCACGTATGTAGAGTATGTCCAATTCTTGCCGCTTTTGCACTGGTTGGGTCGTTCAGTCTACATGGCCATTGCTATTATTGGCTTGTTCCTCTGCTACTAGAATGGCTTCCTTTCCTTGTCTCATCTGTGCATAAATGCTCTTAACTCCACAAAATACCACTGCCCCATGATTTCCAGTCATTCACAGCAGCAACCGCAGGCAGTCGAGGCCTTCATCGAGCCTTCGCTCTGTTCATCCGGTGCGTAAGCTTCCAGCGCAGTGCATTGTGGCACTGACTGTGCTCCAGTCACGTGTGTTTCCGTTCCTCCAAACCCTGCTCTGCTGTCCTCTGTGCTGTTCTTACCCAAGCAAGGGAGCAGCTCCCAGTCAAAATCTCTACAGGCTTTACCGTGTCCTCTTCAAGACTTGTTCCGTGATGCATACAAGCAACTGCCATCTAAGATTAGCAGGGCACGTGGGTCCTGACTTACTGCTGCTTTAAGTAGCAATAAAAATTGACCCACTCTAGTTGCACTTTTTATTTCTAATTCTTGCCTTCCTCTGACTCAATTTGCTTATCGTTCAACTATGCATCTCCTAGACTCACTAAGCTCTGTTTAAGGGCAAGATCTCTGACTTTTCTGTGTGTTGTACAGTACTAGGCACAGCTATGCCTTGCACTGTGGTTTGCCGGTAGGCATGAATGCAAAATAAATCAATGCATTTAATGGAGTGTGTTTATTTGCGTGATATTCTTATTGGTGTATTTTAACGTAGAGCAGTGATTGAGTTAAAGAAACATTATATAGCACTTCGGGCACACTCCTCTTTAAGCAAGCATTAAGAGAATCCCTCCAGTTAAAATAAATTTTGGGGTTCTTTTGTCTGATGTTTCATTTTTTTGAAGTCCGTAGCAATACTCAACGTATTAATTAAACATTTCATAGGAGAGCTGTCCCCACCATGATCTGCATTCCCAGATCCCTCCCACAGTGAGCTTTGATTATATATAAGGCACATCAGACACAAATCATGTAGCAACTCTCGGTCCAACAGATGTGTTTTCTCCCCTCTGAGCTTTCCCATCCCCTCTTTGTTTAAACTTGCATGTTTATTGCAAGTCTCCTCATAAATTATCCTTCTTGATTACTAAAAGAACCTGTGTTTTTGTGATATTATCTGTTTTGCTATCCTTTAATGATCCAGTTTCCCTTAATTTAGTGAGAGCACTTGGTAATGTTTAAGACCTGGACAGTATTTGGGATATTTCCATTCGGTTTGTTTTATTTTCATAAATATTTGGGTATATAGGTCCTTTAGACCAATGTGGAAACTTTAAACTTAATATTTTTGTTTCCATTATCACACTTAACTCTTAGAGGCAAAGAGCACAACTGAAGCAACTGATAAATTAAACTGATATTAAGTGTCTATTTACTGATTGGACTATGCACTAAGTAGCTTTCCTGTGTTCTTAAGTCTAGTGGCTGAATTTTGTACCTGTTAAGCACTTTAAACAAGCTTTATAGGTAATGCAAAATTGTCAAAACTCTTACAAAAGGCTAAAAATAATTTCAGTTGGATGAGGACAGTTTACGTTGCGGTAAATCAAAATACTTGAGAGTTCTTTTCACGTGTCCTGGAGCTGGGGGTTAGTGGAGCGGTGGAAGGTGCTGGGTGTACGTCTCAAGGGTTTGGTGGCGGCGGGGCTGCAGGGTGGCCGCGGTGGGAACAGATCGGGGGCTGCCCTGTGCCGGTCACAGCTGCCTCCACACCATTCCAGCCCTTGGCTCTGTGACACACACATTTGATAATTATCATTAAAATACATGTTCATCACACATTCTTTAAGAACTTCACTTACATCAACAAAAATTCCCAACATCAAAATCTGAAGTATCATCACAAAAGAAAAAAAAACAGTGTATCCACAATAAAACTCCTCTCCTTGTTCTGTCACCACTTTACAATGACAAATCCCCAACACCGGCATCCGAGCTCCCCACAATTCTTGTGCTCCCTGGTATTCTCCAGCCTGACTTTTGGCTGCTACCCCTGTCAGTGACTGTTGCTGCTTTGAACTCCTGAAGCCCCCCGTTGGGCACCAAAAAGGTGGGTTAGCCCTGACCAGCCCCCAACCTCAGCTGCTTGCTCACTCCCCCTCCTCAACAGGACAGGGGGAGAAAATGGGATGAGAAAATTCATGGGTTGAGATAAAGGCAGGGAAATCACTTGCTAATGACTGTCAAGGGCAAAACAGTTTCGAATTGGGGAAAATTCCTTTATTGCCAACTAAAATAATTTGGGTAGTGAGAGACAGACAAAACCAGAGGAACAACTTCCCACGACCCCTTTTCCCAGTCTCACCTTCACCCCCGACTCCTCTCCCCCCGAGGGGCGCAGGGGTGGGGATGGGGTTGGGGTCAGTCCATCACAGCCCCTCTCGGCCGCTCCTCCCTCCTCCCCCGTCTCCCTGCTCCAGTGCGGGCCCTTCCCCGGGCTGCAGTCCTTCAGGGACAACCTGCTCCCGCCCGGGCTCCCCACGGCCGCAGCTCCTGCAGGAAATATCCCCTGCTGCGGCGTGGGGCCCTCCCCGGGCTGCAGGGTGGGTCTCTGCTCCAGCGGGGTCTCTCAGGGCTGCAGGGGATCCCTGCTCCGGGCCTGCAGCACCTCCTGCCCTCCTCCTCCTCCGCCCTCGCGCTCCCTCTGCTGCTGCTCCCTCCTCGGCTTCCTCCTCCTCTGCCTCTGCCGCCTTCGGCCCTTTCGGAGACCTGTTTCCCCCCGGCGCCCCCAGCTTGGCTGAGGGGCTCAGCTGTGTCCTGCGATGGGGCCCTTGGAACCGGCTGGGACCGGCTGGGACCGGCTGTGTCCGGCACGGGGCAGCCCCGGCCTCTCCCCACAGAGGCCTGTCCTACAGCCCCCGCTGCCAACACTTGGGCATGGACACCCCAATGCAATCATGCATATCCCATTTTTTTTAACTGAATATAGAATCGGGCAAAATGTGGGTTTCAGCTTGTGAAAAACAACATATGCTTTTACTGGGATGCTGTTAGTAATGAATTTTGTCTTTAGACCTACAAGGGTACTAATGAATGTTTCATATTTTATTTTGGATATAAGCTATAAATGGATGAGCACCAATTTGGGAAACACTGCTTGAAGTGAGCAGTTTGTATCCAGAGAGCATGTAGGCTTCGATAAGATCAGCTTTGATATGCCATTTCAACAGTAGTTCCATGCAGATGGATTTTTCTTGAATTTTCTCCAGTGAAAGGGGAGGCATATCTTAATACTACTTAATAGTAGGTTTTTATTTCTGGCTGCCTTTTTTTTTTTTTTTTTTTTTTTTTTTTTTTTTAACATACGCTTACTTTTCTAGTTTCCCCTGTCCGTATCTGGCCCTCCACTTAACACCTATCTCCAGCAGCCAGAAGGGGGATGTTGTCCGTGTAGCCGGTCAATACATACATCAGATTGTGGCTTAAGAGCGGTGCCGTCTGCGTCTTGCTTCTCCCCAGGGCTGAGCGTGTGTTGTCTACCTCTCCCACCCCTGTCAACCCAGAGGACAAGGGCCCAGTTCTGTTCGGTGCATGACAGTGCCTTGCTCTGCTATTAATGAGAACAAAATCAGTCATGCCTCATAGAATTTGGCAAAGGACAGGGAAAAGGAAGATGATCAGAGATAATGGGTATTGAGGATTGTTGGACCCATGCATGCTGCCTGGTTTTCCAACCAATCTGGAAACAAGCATTCAGTTAACTTGCGTTACAGTATCTGCTTTTCTCTGTCCGGCCCCATCATTTCCTCTTGCCATTTTCCAGCCATCTTCAGTTCCTTGCACCTTTATCACACTGTACTCATTAACTATATCACACTACTCCTCCTCAACTAGCTGCATAATACCACTTCTATTCACATTCTCCTTATCTCACAAAATGTGTAGAATGGGTTTCCTATGAAGGTGGAATCAGGATTTTGTTGTGAAAGAGATGTTTTATTACGATCCTTGCTTTATATTTCGCACCCATAGGAAGCTGTTCAGTTAAGTGACGAGGGACTAACAGAATGGGAATCTCATGGTTAAGGAAATTTAATACTGCACTGGAAAGTTCTATTTTTATCACTCTTAGATCCTTTTTGATAGGTAGCAATTGACTTCAGCATACACTAGCAGTTGCCACCTATGGTATTTCTCACCTTCTTAAGAGGCTGGGATCTACATTTGCAGGAGAAAGAAACAATCTGATCTGCAGCTGAGGTCAGTACATGGAACAAATGAAGCATTGTGGCCCTGCAAGTGTTATGAAACCATTCAGTGATGTTTCTGAAGCCGCCAGATATGATACCGATGTGCTCCACACACACAAAAAAAACCCTAGAGGAAATTAAAATTCTATCTTTAGAATACAGTTTGAATAGTGTGCAGTTAATATGCGATGGAGCTAAATATTAAAGAGCAAGGAAAATTATTTTGAATAGCTGCTTATTAATTATGCATCTGTTATCTTGATTTAAAAATATGTAATGAAGTTAACTTTGCCATTTAATAAAGTTCTTTTAACACAGAGGTTTGTATGTTTGTATCACTTCCTAAACCTTTTAAAACAACAGACTGCAAGTATGTCTCACCAGTAACATGTTTGATTCATCAGGAACATCTAAACCATTAAATCCATTGCCAAATGTAGGAGCAGTGTTGGAATAACTTAACAGTAGCAGCATAACTTGATATAAACTAGAACACAGGATGCTTTCACAAATAATGACTGAGAGTTGATGTAGATGTCAGGTGGAGCTTAAGGTTCTTTTGAGTGTTCTTCACAACCCTAGGGAGGCCTGCACAGATGCGGGCAGGACTCTTCTGCCTGTTTCTCCAAGCTTGGTGTCCTTTGCCCAGTTCCATCCTGTGTGAATCCTCTAGTGCCCATTGCAGTCTCTTTTTTGGGTACATACCCCCCAGTCTTTTTATTGCCAGGCTGTCACCTTCATGCCTTTGATCATCTCATACTTGTCAGTCCACACTACCTCTAAGGATCTTTGCTTTTTTTTTTCCTTCCCCAAAAGGTATCATTTACCCTAATCCACAAGCAATTTACCCTACTGTCACAATACTTTCAGCTCCCAACTCATGCTTCTTGTATAATCTTACTGTCCTTCCTCTGCCCTTCAGTTTCAGGTCCTTGCTGTAGTCACTTTGCCGAGCTGCTCTAGGTCTTCTTTCAAATCACAGCTCCTTGTTTCCCTTCTTTCCTGCATCTTTTCAACACCCTCCATCAGACCTTGAGGTGCAGCTGTCTTACCCTTTCTGCATTTAAGGTGGACCCGCTTGCTCTTCAGCACTTTCAAGTATAGTTGAGCCTGTCTCTTTTTTATTCCAGTGTCCAGTCCCACTGGGAAAGATCTGGCTTTGCAGCCTTGGACTTGATTTGGAGCATGTACCCCTTATTTTGTAGGGAGGGAGCATGTGCAGCCCAAGCCCAGTGCTGGAGGCTCCTCACTGAGGAGGAATTTAGTTTTGAAGCTGTGTAAGAGCTCTGTTGAGCATGCCTGCATTGCAGTGGTGGGTTTTTCCCCCAAAAAACCCTGATAGCTTGACTAAAATTAGGCAGAATTTCATTGAGATGGTGAGATGAAACATCCTGGTGTAACACTCATATCAAATTACGGTGCATCGCTACTCGAAACCATAGAGGTATGGACAATTTCCAAAGAAAATTATCATGGGATTTTTGTTTTTCTTAACATTAAAAGGTCTGATCTGTCCTCTAAAAGCCAGCCAGCCAGCCCGAGGCAGAAATTTAGCTTGGAATCAGTAGACTGAAGTGGTGAAAGTACAGCGAAGTTGTAGGAAAAGGAAAATGAATCTCTGAGCTTAACAGGCCACGCTGTTAGCATCATTTATATCTTAAACGTTGCTTCAAATAAACTTAAAAACAGACCTAGGTTGGTGAGCCAAACGATGTTGTGTTCTACGTTTAGACGGCAAAAAAATTGTAATAAAATACTGTAGTTTGCCATGTTGAGCATGGCATCTGGGTGTTGGGCTTTTCTCTACTCAGTCCCATAATACACAAAGGCGAGATGGTAGTTTACTTCTGTAATGTCTGGAAATTTCAGAAAAATTAACAGGATAAAAATGAACTAGAATTTACATGATTTTGTGTAAGCAGTATATGTCACCATTTTCTAAAAGTGTGGCTATTCCGTTTTTTCTCAGGTCACTTTATCAGTGTTACAGTGATTTAGAGCACGAAACCCATTTTAATTGCCCACCTTCTCTCTTTGCCTGCATACTTCAATCTACTGTAAATAGTTGGTGTTTTAGTAAAGGCTTAATAGGTTCCCCATCATCCTTCCCCACATGGATACCAAGTGTCTCATCAAATCCAATAGGGAAAAAAACCCCTTAATTATGTACATCCAAGCTTTTATACACAATAACATTATCAAAGAAAGACTGGCAAGGATTTGAAAGTAGTTTACAGAAAAGCTAACTTCATCTCTGGCTACTGAGCATTACTACTGTATAATCTCAACCAAATGTGAAATCAATATGATATATCACGCGCTTTAATGATTTATTTCAGTTGTCTTGCTTGGAAGTCCAAGTTTGCTTCAATTGTTTTATTTATATGTTACCACTTAGCACATCTTGGAGATAAGAGAAAAGCATTTCTTACTAGGGAGATGAGATACTGTCATACCTTCTGCAGGTGATTTATTGGAGTTATTTGTTAAGAACAAAAAAGAACTTTTGTATTCTGTATGTGGTGTTCTCTCAGATAAGAGTTTGCCAAAAGGTCTATATCACTGGTTAGAAGGAGTTTGTGTTGATACGCTGCTCTTAATATATGTATAGAACAGTCTTTGAATCAACTAAGTTTCCCTGAGAGATTGTGATGATTATTGGTTCAGGCGTGTATATATTGCACATCGAGAGAGGTTATTTGGAAACTTGAAAAAATTTTAATCCTGTTTTCTTCTTATTTACACAGAAGGTGAAAGAGCTTTACCATCAATACCAAAGTAAGTTTTATGTTTTCTTTTCTTATATATTAACAAATTTTTTTCGAAAAATGGTTTTGCTTAAGAGATGCTTTAAGGCTTTTTATACATCCTTAATTTTTATTGTTACTTTTGGATTGTAGGACAAATAGCAGGCGGTCATTTGGGACCATGGGGCATAAATGACTGACAATAGTATTAAACTATAAAGATATCAGAAATAAAATCTGAGGAAAAAAGTGCATAATACATCGATCATATTTGACAGTAACAAAAGAAGGATGTTTTGGAAAAGACTTGACTGGTATTCAGGCTATTTATTTTGAGTCCATGAGTAAATTTAATTATAGGAGTGATGCTAAACAGTTTCTGAATTGTGGTTTCAGTCTGTGAGTCAGTCTATACTCTTGTTTTTCCTATTTGTCCCCTTTTCTGCTTATATGAAATACAGAATTTTTTTTTTTCCTCCTATCATAAATCTGTCATGTAACCTTTTGTTAATAAAATTTCCATAATGGGGACAGTCTAAGTTGGGATTTCTAGGTTCAATGTAATAAAGAATACCATTTACATAGCACATGCTTTTTAATCTATTTTTTAAAACATAGTAACATAGAAAAAGTCTTCTCCGATAGTAATTGTGGATTTGTGTCAGGCAAATAGAGTTGCATTTTTTTCTCTGGCTGGTTTTATGGTGATACTGTATCCAAGGTATGCTGAGACATGCTATCTGCATCTAATAATTCTCATAAAGTATGCTAAGATACCTCTCTGCTTTTCTCTCCTTCCCAAGCTTTAAGGTAAATAACAAAAGGTTTCTAATTTAGCTCTGTTTGAACTAAGAATACTTCTGTTGTTGGAGTTGGTAGTCCGTAACGCAGTGGCAGGCAAGCCTGTTCATCCTTCCTGCCGATTCTCTGCCCGCCTGGTGTCAGTGGGTAGGTCTCCAGCCTACCCGGCAGGTCATGCTGGTTGTCTCCCCTTTCCATGGGCAGTTCCTCATTGTGGCCTCCTAAACTTCAGTCCTTTAACCAAGCCACTTCTGGTTTTTTGCTTGTTTGTTATCTGACTGCGTTCTCAATAGCCACGTTCAGACCCAGCTTAAAGTCACGTATCATCAGATTCTCCTTGAACCTTAACAGGCAGTATCACCAGTATCCAGTAGCAGGAGATAACTGTTGAAAGACCAAATGAAATTCAGCAGTTTATAGTGTCTTATCTCTTCCTTTTTCTTTTGGGACACAGGGACTGTGCCTACTTTGACCTAACCACCTCATTCTGTTTCTTCCTTGATTCCTGGAAGGAGTCCAGAATTATTATTATTACTTTTTTAACTATTGGATAGAATATGGAACACAATTTGGTCCTGAATCTGCAACAGCCACTTAGATACTGGTGGCTGCTCTTCCTACGCAGGTCCTGCTGCAGTCCTCGCTAGCCGGGTAGCTTTCTCATGGTGCAGAAAGAGAGGAGTTAAAATGCAGGGAGGGAAAGGAAATGAAAGTTGAGGCTGGAAGCAATAAAATTGGTAAACTTAGTGTGCACTCCTATGAAAGAGGACAATTTGTTTTTACTTAAATAAATACAACGGAGAAACACAGAATAACTTTCTAATTACATAAAGTTTATCCTTTTTTTATTAGTAGGGATTTCTGGGATAAAATAAGGTTTGAAGGAAAAGTTTCTTCCCATTTTTGGGACAGTTGACCAAAACTGAATTTGTACGCTTGAGTCTGTTTAAACAAGGGCACCACATATGCTCTTAGTCTGGCAGCAGAGGAAAGGGCTTTTTTCAAATGTATAAAACTACTAGCCAACAGCATCTTGCATCTGGAAAGATTTGCCTTTGCCAGATGAAATTCCAGATTTCTGAAAGCATGAAGTGCAGTACTCTCTTACCATTAAAATTGTGTTTGTATATGTACGTGAAAAAATTTAGAAGAATTCATTGGAATTTCTGATACTAATGAACATTTATACCTAACTACACTTAAATGTAATTGGTTTTCTTCATTTACTTGACGTGTAAATTAATTTGAAGTTGTTGTACAGGATAAGTCATCTTCCAGACAAAAACTCAATTCATACTTTATTTCCAGTAGATAATACTGAAAGTAGGAGCACCATCAGATTACGTACATTGACAATGTTTAGACAAGCACAACTTAATCTTAAAACTTTGCCAAACTTAGGTTTTGTTTTTTCCTTTAAATTCGCTCTGTCGTTGTGAATCAATATGCTAATTAAAATGGTAACGCATTCTCTCCGCTCTTACTCCCCTAGATGGGTTTGAAATGGTAGATTCCTTTCTGACTTTTCTCCCCCTCAAAATCTGTCACTGTGGGAAATGGATTGGCCCTGCTAATTACAGTAGGTGCCCTGTTAGGATGAATTCCCAGTGTATGTGACCGTGAAGAATGTACAGCATTCAGCGATTCCAACCTCTGTTTTACAGGCTGGCCAACAATGAGAAGCAAGGAGTAAGGTCACACACAGTCTCTGTGTCAGGTAAGGCTCGTTAAAAAAAAAAAATGCAAGTTTATTTATAAAGCTAGCAGCTGTTTAGGCAGATTTTTCACTCGTGGTTAACTCACTTCTTGCTACATGGCTAATGACTTTCCCGAGACCGTAGCTGTGCTGCCTTTGTAGCGTAGTTTCTAAAGAGAAACTTTTTGCCGCTATCCTGTGTCGCGTCACTTGCAAGAACAGCCGTACCCGTGCAGTAGCGCAGGGCCGGAATACTTCCAAGCAAAGCTGCTTGTCAATATTTTCACTTAGCTTTGTCATGAAGTACAATATCGTGGGCTAGAACTTAAATTACCTGAGTATGTGTTAATTATGAAGGAGCAGCTGTGAAAAGTGAAAATAGGCTATTAAATATTAATCATCACTTTTCGGAAAGAAGAAACTTAATAGCTATTTTTTGTAGCTGCTGCTTAGATCAAAGCACTTAATTTTTGCTATTGAAAATCACAAGTTAATTGAAGGATGAGCGTGTGAGGTAATACATGTTGTTTCTATAGCTTACAGGCTTCTAAGATTTCTGTCAGTTACTGTGGGGTTTTTTGAGTTTTTATACTTGAGAGAACATTTTTCTTTTACAGCATCTCAAACCAAATCCTTTTGAGGGATTGATTCAATGCCTTAGTAGGAAATACATTTCTAAATCCTTACACATAATATTTATTAAGGAGATTTTCAATGCAAAAGTGTATTAATATTATGATACATTCCTATAGATTTCTTATTTGGCCATGAACTTCAGGAATCAATACAGTGACCCAGTGGCGTGTCCACCCCTGACTTACAGGGAGGCTATAGCCCCACTTTAACATTTATATGAACGTTTAGTGGCATATGTCAAAAAACTGACATATTTCGTACAACAATGAGGAAAGATGCGTAGATGTTTGATTAATTTCTTACTTTTCAGATTCCTTTCCCCACCCTTAACCTTTTTTTAAAGATGTTTGAGATTCACCCCTTGGCATAGGAAGCCCAAGTAAGCAGACCTTGTGCAAGAAAATAGGTGAGAGGATCTGGAACTAAAATATGTGTATCCAGCTGCAGAGGTGTAAGAGAGTTTCATCAGTTAATGTTACCTCTCAGAGTCAAATAGCAACTCTTCTTCCTTCAGTACCTATCAAGCGAGCATGGTAGATAAGGTGGATAAGCATGAAGCATGATCAGCATGTTCTCTCTTGATTCTTACCCTTGTGCCTCATCTTAGCTGTTAGAAAAAGTTGAAAGTTCTTAAGTGATTAGTGCTGTGCTTTTTAATCACTCCACTCACACCAAAAAAGGCTCATCTTCAGGACAAAAAAGTCATATTCCCTTGCCACCTCAAATTTTCACCCTTTCAGTTTTTCTAAGAATGCTGATATACTTTTATTATTAAAAGCAGTAATAAATGCTTACTTCACAATCCTTTATTGCTGTCACTTTGACTTTGCAAATTTAGGTATCCTTTGCTTGATGCATTTTATCTGAAGTAGCGTTGTATCTCAGAGCACAAACTTGCTTATTCTCTACGCTTTTGAAGTAGTGTTTTGATATTGATGTAGAGGAGTTAGTTGTACAACCACATAAATCTGGCATTTAGTGCGTCACGGAAAGGTGAATGATGGACAAATGGGAGCTTTGCGGTAGCACCACAGAAGAAACCGAAGTAGCAGGGCTGGAGATGAGCTGGTTGTTCAGGCGAACGTCAAGGCAGGCTGTCAGGCACAAAGCTGGCTCCTGATGCCGTAAGCAAAACAATCAGATTAAACCAGCAAATGTCCCTCCCTTTCTTTCCAATACAGAATCAAAACCAATTAGGTATTTTTCTTGTATTGTAGTAAGGTTTTGCATCTTTCCACAATGAAATCGTTGTGCTTGATTCTTTTTTTTTATACCGTGTTATGAACCACTGGAAACAGTGACATAATACTGGAATGATTCAAGCCATTGCATTTATTATTCATTCTTAAGTGTTCTTCTTTTTAATAAGGGTACATAGAGCACTAACATACTTTTGTTGTTGTTGGTGGTTTGGGTTTTTTGCCCCAAAATTATGTGAAATGCATTGAGTGTGGCATGGATGTCAGTATATTAAATTTAAACCACAGACAGATTGTTGAGATGAAGTTGCGTGATACGGGTTTTTCCTCAGGACGTGCTTTCTGTAAGAACCTCTGAGTCCCCAAAGGAATCAACTTGTTAGAAATGAAGTAACACTTCATGTAGATGTGAAGAAGTGTCACTCCTGTTGTCACATGTAACTGATCCATCAATATGGAACAACGGAGGCAACAGATGTACGTAATGTTCAGTTAACCCAAGAGTTACAGGTCAGCAGAGGCTGACAGCTGCCAGCAGCCAGTGCAAAGCCAGCTGTGGGTGATGCTATCTTGGTTTGCAGAATAAGAGCTTTTCTCTGGTGACATTTAAATGACTTAGAGCTAAAGGCTTCACATAAGACGAGCTTTTATAACTTACTGACAGCTGTAATGTCTTTCATGCCTTTGATGGTTTAAATCATAAATTAACTCTGCTGTTTGTTTTCAGTGAGATTGCTACCCTTTGTTTAAACCTCTTCCAACGCTAAAGCTGAGTAGCAAAAATCTGAGACACGTATTCGACAGGAAAATTAAGCAGTCAGACGTATTTATAGTATTAATACCCTTAGTCCTAAAGGAAAGTTTCACAGTGAGTTCCCCACCGCACTTTGGGGAAACCAGCAACAGCCAAAACCCAGTGTGGAACATGATTTGGTGGCCTAAAAGTTCGGGTATTTGTCTGAAGTTTTGTAGGTTTAAAAATGAGCCTGTTAATGAAAGACGCTTTATCTTTCTTTTTGAAATATTTATTAACATACCTTGAAATATTTCTGGTCTAGTGAAATGAAAACCTGTTCTTTCCAAGTGTTTCAGTATTCCAAAGCATACAAAGATAGAAGGTTTTTAAATACTTCTTTTTTTTTGCTCTAAATAAAGGCCTTTTCAAACTAGTGAAGGGTGAAGTTGGTTTCAGGAATCCAAAGCAGGAGATTGCTGGACCTGGGAGCCAAGAAGTGTTCTCGTATGGCTGTGTGTCACTGAACCAGGTTTCACCACACACCTCTTACTGCATGCTTCTGTTTCTGTTTCCTCTGGTATTATTTGTCTGCCTTGCTTCTTCAAATTATATGTTCCTTGCAGTGGGCACTGGCTTTTATTGTGTGCAATTAAGATGCCTGCCAGATTTCCCCCATTTTTGAAAGCATAGTAATAATTTTATCCCTCAGATTTTACAGTTGCATGTGTATATAAGTAAATATAAATAAGAAGCCTAATTAAATGTGTTAGATTGTAGATTTCTTTGGTATACATCAGATGTTTTGGTTTAAGTTACTGTGATTCACCAGAAGCAAGGAGTGTTTCAGCTAATAGACGGATAGTTCCAACTTTTATCTCCTTCTTCCTCTACTTCTGTCTTTACCTTAAAAAAGAATTCTTTGTACTTAGGCAAGAGTGTACACTCAGGAAACAGTAAGGCTAAACTATTTGCTCTGTGCAAATAGTGTATCAAATTTGTAAGAAGCAGCATACCAGTTTGCTATAATTTTACTGACTAGATTTCCTGCTGTTTTGCTTGCAGTCACCTTATTAAAATGCTCTAGTTTACAGGAACTTATTTTGGCCAACAGTTTGTTTTGAAATAGCAAACATTAGCCTTAGTAAGGTGATGCATATATTTCCTGATAAATTTATTTCCAAAAATAATAATTTACCTAGTCAATTAAATATTATAAAAAGTTATTCATAAAATGAAATAAAGCTGTAGTTTGCTCGCTCCCTTTTTACATAAATTCTTTCTGACACAGAGTTCTTTGGTTTCTTCTGTCCCATCCTCGCTTATATAAATATGACTAGGAAGAATAAATATGCTTTTGCATCCCTTGGCTAATTGCTGTGCCTCCTTTGCACTAGAGAATTCCGTGGACGTAAATTTTTTTAATTGTAGCTCAAACGTTTCTTTACATGCAGTGCTACAGAATATGACATTTCAGGCCTGCTTGTTTCAGCGAGTATCGAACAAGCAGAGTATTGAACAAGTCTTGGCAGTGTTAGGTTCTTGGCAGTGTTAGGTTTACGGTTGGACTCGATGATCTTAAGGGCCTTTTCCAACCTAAATGATTCTATGATTCTAAGCAGTCGCTCTTGGCATTTGGATATTGAGGTACTGCTGAATAAAATAAGGTGTTTGTGGGGAGGGAGCTGTAACTGGAAAGATGACAGTAAGGAAGAAGATGAGCCGTTCTGCAGGAGCCAGCACAAGGCATGTGCCTGAAAGGGGGTTTTAGGACCTGCCATAGGGTTGGTCTTGGTTCAAAGTAGGTGCTGGTTTTGCAGCTTTAGTATGTGCTTATTTGGTGAAGGAAATGGAAAGGTATTTAAAAATATGGTCACTGTTTCAGATGTTAAGGCAGACTGTTCAAGTCATCTAAGTAACAAACGCCAGGACACACGCCTTTAATAGGGAAATAGGTATCTAGGTAAGCTCAACATGACCCATCAATGTGCACTTGCGGCCCAGAAAGCCAACTGTATCCTGGGCTTCACCAAAAGCAGCGTGGCCAGCAGGTCGAGGGAGTGATTCTCCCCCTCTACTCTGCTCTCATGAGACCCCACCTGCAGTGCTGCGTCCAGCTCTGGGGCCCCCAACACAAGGAGGACATGGACCTGTTGGAGTGGGTCCAGAGGAGGCCACAAAAATGCTCAGAGGGCTGGAGCACCTCTCCTATGAGGACAGGCTGAGAGAGTTGGGGTTGTTTTCCCTGGAGAAGAGAAGGCTCTGGGGAGACCTTTGACCAGCCTTCAGTACCTACAGGGAGGCTACAAGAAAGCTGGAGAGGGACTTTTGACAAGGGCATGTAGTGATAGGACAAAGGGTAACGGCTTTAAACTGAAAGAAGGGAGATTTAGATCAGATAGAAGAAAGAAATTCTTCACTCTGAGGGTGGTGAGGCACTGGAACAGGTTGCCCAGAGAAGCTGTGGATGCCCCATCCCTGGCAGCGTTCAAGGCCAGGTTGGACGAGGCTTTGCGCAACCTGGTCTAGTGGAAGGTGTCCCTGCCCATGGCAAGGGGGTTGGAACTAGATGATCTGTAAGGTCCCTTCCAACCCAAACCATTCTATGATTCTGTGATCTTAAAGAGAAGTTTGTTTGTCATCTTGTTCCCTAGCTGGCACGGCTGTTGTTACTAACACAAGTAGCATTCTGAAGTCAAAAGCGGTGTAGCTGTAAGTGCATGGTAATACGATGGCATAAGTTTCTAATAATGCTGGTGTGCCATTGCCTCTCTAGAGGGGGAAAAAAAAATTGTTTGCTTACAGTGGGTCTGTAAGAAATTATAATTGCACCCCATGGTTTAGATATATCCAGTAACATGCCCTGGCAAAGGAGAAATCGGGTCTCTTGCAGAGAGCTTTCTTACAGGAACTGAAGGATTTTAGCATCCTGAAAGCAGTTCTTCTCAGCAAGTTTCCAAGTTCTGCCTTAGAATCACAGATTTATAGTATAACATCATTCGACTTAAATCACATAACTGTGGTTAACTCCTGATCATGGCAGTGAAGTGGCATGAGAGTTCTTCTCTAAGGTGCTGCTGATGAGCAGATCCCGCGTTTGAAGTAGTTGCCAATTTAGTCATACTGCTTAACTGAAATTTCAATTGGAATGAAAAAATTTCTCTTGAAGGAGATAAGCATGATTTAAGTGAGATTTTAGCATGCAGAAAGAAATGACATGGTATAGTTCATCTGTGAGACAGACTTCTGGTAGGTTACCTGGAACAAACTGAAATATAGCAGGAGCCAAATGTCAAAATGCAACAAACAGGAGAGAAGAAAACACTAAATGTATTCAGCTGATTTCAGTATTACAACAATTAAAAATGTTCTTAATGAGAGAGAGGTGAGCATACGAAAGGACCTGCATGTATGTGTGAATGATGAGGGCTAATCACAAGCAAAGCTGTGAGCAAGGATGGAAAGGCAAGTAAGATTTTATTGAATCACTTCTGCTTGCAAAGCACAGTGTGTGCTCTGTTTCGTGATTCCTGTGCTCAAAATGAAGGTCTGCCCTGTGCTCAACTCTGAAAGAGTTTCTTGTGTCAGACTTGTATTTCCTAGTGCCATTTGAATTAGTTGGTAGAGGGAAAAGGTGTTCTTTCCTTGAGGTTGCAAAGTTGGGGTTTTTTTCATGTTCATTTTATCAAGTCACTCCAAAAAGACAATGCTGAAAAGTGTAAGTAAATTTTTAAGATGAAAAATTGTATCTTGAGTGCTTATGACTGTGTCTGCTAGCTCAATTATGTCATACTCTACAGCTCACTTCTTCAGAAAAGAAAGACTAACAGTCTTAGCATAAATTACATATTTATACATTCAAATTATTAAGTAATTAGAGGAATATAAAGGCTCTGTACAGCTGTAGTTCTGCCGTATGGTCACAGGACTGGGAGACGTTCAAGCCTAAGATTTATTGTAGATTAATTTTACAAATCTTGAGCAAGTCATTAGTCTCCCAGTTCATGAAGGGAGTTACTTGCTTCTTAACTCACCCAGCTATTCTGCTGATTAATAAGATAATATAGTTAAAAATACCCCTAATGCTAATAAATTACAATATTTCAGATTCCCATCACAGTTGAATAGACTGGTGGTACCTTTTTGTATTTTAGGCTGACTAAAATGCTTCTTTTCGTGCACAAGAAGACCAGAATGAACTGTGGAGACAGTCTAAAACAGATTTCCTCCGTATCAGTGCCTAGGAAGTTACTGCATTGATTTCATCAGTCCGTGGTGTCGGTTAAAGAGTTCTTCCCCTCCTACGCTCCTCCTTTGTGATCCATTCATTTGATTTGAGCAGACACGTTTGCTTTGCTGGTAATGACACTGTAGTATGACTGAAGAAATGCTCCATGCAGTATTAGGTTTGGGGTTTTGTTTTTTATGTAGAAAGATACTTGATGTGACAACTGCACAGTACTCATTTTATTTCAAAACCTTGAAAACAAATAGATTTATTCCTTCTACAGATTTTTTTTTCAGGGTTTTCCCTCAAACTGGTTCAGGAATGTACGACTAAAATAGAATGCAACATTATCAGTTTCAGCCTTCCAGTGTTGGTTATCTACTCATAGAATCCTAACGAGGAGCTCCAGTAGTAACAGCCCTCTTGCCTGGTCGCTTCCTTTCTACCATAGTCTGTTGCATAGCAAAGGATTTGTTCTTTTGACACACAATAATTTTAGTGAATACTTAGTATTGAGAAGAGGAACTAAATAAAAAAAGAAGTCCAGTGAAGTCTTCAGCAGCATTTCTGAGCTTTATGGGCATTTAGGTAGACGCCAGTGATATCCTGGCTGGAAGCCGGTGTGGAATGGTGGAAATCCTTCTAAGTAGTATTCATTTTAAGCACATACTCTCTAAGCCCCTGTAAAAGTGTTGGAACAGCTTTTTTTTTTTTTTTTTTTTTTTTAAACTTAGAGTCAGCTCTTTACCTAAATAAACTTTCTTTTATAGCTAGACTTGCAAGATGTCGTGAGTTTAAGACAAAGCAGTCTTCCATTTAGTCTGGCAGAATACTTGAACAAACTTTAGACAAGAAGTCATAAAGGCAAAGTTTGAAATGCAGAAGAGGAGTTGGACTACGTATCACAGGGCATCAGGACACGCCCATGATGAATTAAAACCACTTTTGTCATTTCGATGTGCCCTTCATATGAAATAGGTCAGTCAGGTTTCAGTCGGCTTCTGCTACCCACGTGTCAATGCAAGAGTGAACAGCATTTCAGCACTTCGAGCTTAAATTAGCTTTGTAGCCTGAGCAGACAGGTCAAGAGTTGAAACATCTCTTCCCTTTTTGATAGCTTGCCTTGCTTCCAGTGACTCGATACCTGTTCTTCTGTTTCAGTACGGAGTATTGGATTCCTTTATTCTCATTTCAATACCTTTTCAGTAGTGTCTTTAAATAGCTGTAGTATTTTTTCTTTTCTTTCATACTATGTCGAAAGCTGCTCATGAATGTTACCTCAGGTTTGTGTTAGAATGATAGTGCTGAAAATTGTGCTGTGTGATGTTAGGAAGATAAGTCCCTAGGAGTGCAGTAACGTGGTATACATGGAAATACTGATACACTAACTTTTACTCAATAATTTTGCCCTCTCCTTGCACCTCTTTTCGCTTTTAGCATTGAATCTGATTAATGTTCTGTCATTTTCAATGACATATACGTTTGCACAATTGATGAATGATTTCTGTTTGTTTAATCACCCCAGCAGTTTTTATAATGGTACTTTTTGTTGTTTAGGATACAATGATAAATCTCACCCACTTGTTTTAACTTTGAATTAAAATTGCCATCTTAGCAAAGCATGGGCTGTACATAGTAGTGTGCTACCCATTAGATTTGCATGCGTGAAATTCAACGTGCAGCCTCCAGATGGGACAGTGATTGAATACACTTAATGTACCTTTAAAAAAATTCTGTACATTATCCCTCAAAATCTGGCCACTGAAAGCTGCACAGCTGGGTATAAGGTGGTCCTTCCGTGTAAGTATAGATACTTTGATGGTTCATAGGTTTCCAGAATCTATGAAAAGTGTGAAGTTATTTTTATTAAAAGGTAATTCTCCTTTTCCACCCTTCCTCCACTCCTCCCACCACTGACTAGTGTGCTGTGCCAGTATGGGCTTCTCTTTTAACACCCATACCTCCAGCCTGCGTAACTCAGGGTGGCTGGACCTCACTCTTGAGTTTTGACTGTGAAGGACTACCAGCAACAAGATGCGGGTTTTTAGTTGATTGGCTTTTTTAAACCACCTCTCACATTTCCTGAGATAGAGGAGAGAGGGGAAAGGAAAGCAGAGGGGAGTGAACAGGTAACAAGAGAAATAAAAGGAGCAGCTATCCTCAGGTTCTTGCTGTTGTCTTGTGTCCTTCTTTCTCACCTTGGGAAAGTTGTGGCTTCTTTGTATTTTCTCCTACTCAAAAATCTCTCTCCTCCTGATAAGCTCTTTGCTAATTAAATGCAGTAGGGTGACTAGGAGAGGGGACAGTGAGGACAGTACCATGGGGCGTTCACCCAGAGATCCTTGGAGAGCTGGAATATCGATTGGCAAGACAGGTCTGCGCTGGGGATAAAACTCCAGTGGCAGATTTCAGATCATGAAATCTGTCAGTGTTGTATTTCCGTGGGACAGAGAAACAGTGTTTTTCCTTGTTCTATGTAACCCTGCTATGTGAAGTACTTGTTTTGTGTTAAGTTCTTTTAAGAGTCCTGAAAGTCAATACATCCATGTTTAAGTCTGGTGACTGCCACTTGAATCAGGACTTAGCTGTAGCACAGTCTAGTAGAACTTGGATGGGGAGCTTGCAAAAGCAGGTTAAACTTCTGGGATAGCCAATGTTCTTTGCGTTGTCAATGGATGGTATATATAGTTGGCAAAAGCTGACTTTTTAATAGATTCTAGTCTCGCTTTTAAAAATTGAAATAAGAACAACTTTGCTGTAGAAAGGAATTTGAAGGAAAATACCAAATACGCTTTAGAGTTTCAACAACATTCGTATATCCATTTGCGTATACAGAATTGTAATGTAAACCTTTACTTTTATGTTCATTCATTGTAGATGTTCTCTCCAGTCTCTTTTCTTTTGTTTCCAAATAATTTGTTTCTGTTTTTCTCTTTCCTTTTCTTGCCTCTTTGTAAAGGAGTCAATCACTGTCAGCATAAAGTAAAGAAAGCTAGACGCTTTCTCCCTTTCGTCTTCTGTTCCCATGAGTCGCCGCCTAAGGGTACTGCACTGCTCTTTGTATAGGCTGCCTTATTAACCCAAAAGCTGAATATACTAACTCAGTTACTGTTTTTAAACTACTTTAGCCTCAGGTAAACAGAGTTCCAAGAATAATTTGATGACATTTCTGCTACCCCTTTCCTCCTATTGAATTGGATTTTCATGCAGTGTCACAAGCTCACTGGTCCCCGTTTTTATGGGGGACTTGGTTTTAAGCATCATTTGCTACAATGACAAGCATATTAATAAATTCATTTGTATAGCTATGCAGCCCCCATCTACCGTGGGTTTTTTGTTAATATACTTTGACTTCATTCTTGGACCCCTGATACAGCATGCTTATGAATGAAACAGAATAGCAACAATAAGCATCAGCTGAGATCACTTTGAATTAAATATTGAATACAGCGATGCTTTTGGCTGCGTACTGGGTCAGCACTTGGTCTGGACCAGTTTGGCTTTGTTAGGGGTAAGAAGAATTGGAGCAGTAAGTGCATTAGTTTTACAACATTAATGCGCATTTTCCTTTTATTTATAAATAATGTCTAAAGTGCATCAGCTTGTGCTGTGGGTATTGGTGTGCAATAGGGCTGCTACAGTACATGCGGAATATGGTGCTCGTTTGAACATCTTCGCAGTAGATTTGCTCCGTTTGCCACTCGTTTAAATTTCAGCTTTGTATAACTGCAATATGCTCTGTATAATTAATACTTAGATGGTTCCATTTCTTACCCATGTCTTCGCGATAGCACAGGAGTGCGTTTCCTTTGAAAGGGTCAACACCAACTCTACTTATCCAGTCATAAGTGTATGTGCAAAGTCAAATTGAACTGACTCATCTGGCTATAGGAGATCTATTTTGTAGTGAAGTATGGAATAAAACCAGAAATTGACATTTCTTAATGCATCAAAATAACTAGTTCCACTCCCAAATTTAATTTTTGTGTAAATTTGTGTTTGAAAGTCATTAACTCTCTTTCGTCATACAAGCTTCTTAGAGTGTATCTTTGTCCCTTGGGTTTTAGGTGAGAAGTCTTAAAATCTGCTACTTTTCTGGTTGCTCTTGAGTCAGGTATATAAGATAACTACAGTCTGAATACTTTTGGATTACTCATGAATTTAATAGTATATTTTCCCCTCCCCCTTCTCTGTCCCCTCTCTCTCCCCCTCTGTTTTTCTCTCTCCTTGCATGCCACCTGGATCTGCAGATGAAATTAGTGGGGACGGTAATATGTTTTCTAGTCTGTGTGTTACTAACGTGCAATATGCAACTCTTATATCCATATACCACTTAATGCACATTTCAGTAATAAATTTTATACAGATTTCAGTATTAAAAAGCAGTCTGCTTTGGACATTAGCCAATAAATATTGTACTTTACAGGCTGTGCAACTAACGCTTTCTGCTAAACTGGAATTGAAAAAGGAAAAACTATTTTGAAGACACAGGGATGCGCTATTGCATGCGTTTGCAATGAGACTTCTGGCATGATGCAAAGAAGGTTTATAGGTTTGCAAGTGTCCTTTCAGTTTGATTGAAGTGGTTATATCACAGAATTTTTTTGGTCAGTGGGTGAGATCAATGGGTGTAACACGTGAGAAATGAGTCTACTAAGTGCTGCTTTAAAGACATGGTAGCATCGAAGTCTGTGTAATCCACTACTGCTCCTTGCATAAAAAGAAGGTGTACAAGATAGATTAATGTAGATTGAATACATGAAATATTAATCAGGTTTCAGCTACTCAAACTGCTAATTTTAGAGACAGATTTTAATGTTTTTCTTCAAAACTTTGAAACTTAGTACAAAATATTTAACTTCTCCAGACTTTTTTTCAGAAAATATTGACTAGCTCTCCTCTGAAAACAAGTTGGGTTTTGTTTTTGTTTTTTTAAAGAGATGTTTAGCTATTTTTCTAAAGGATTCCGTCTGACGTTGGGGAAAAAATCAAACTGCTACTACTGATAGTGTATGTATCTTCATTCTTACAAGTAGGAGGTACTAAAAGGGCATAAAAAGCAGTATGCAAAGGAAGGCAATAAGAAGAAATAGAGATAACGCCTTGTGGCCTTCCTCTCAGTAAAATGTAAAGGGGGTGTATAACTTTTCATCTCCTTTCTCTCCTTCAGATATAAATCAAAGATAATACTACCCCAATTTTCTTTCTTTTCTTAAACATTAAAAACTCAAAGGACGTTTTTTCTGTCATAAATTCAGAAATCGTGTTTCAGATACTAACCCTACATAGCTTTTTATTGGTGCTTATCTTTTATAAGTTACGGGCTCTGATAAATGGGAAAAAATCATGAAAAGGGAAGTTTCAAACAGGTGGTTAAGGTCATTGATTAGCTATTTTGGATTTCATATCCTAGGATGTTTTTTTTCTACTTTGTAATAAATGTATTCGGATTTAGTAGCGCTCAAATTGGCTCATTCCCCTGTACCGCCAACCCCGTCTTTGTCTAAAAGCGACCTATTCGTTTTCCATCTAGAAGAATCTAGGGTTGCAGGTGAGAAGCTTCAGTGCCGGTTTTAAAATGTGCGAGAGAGCAGCGGTAATGAGCCCTATTTTTAAATCTTAGTTTTTCTAGACTTATCAAGGGCCTTGGAGATAGAACACCTCCTGGAATCGCTGCTTTGTTGTGAGCATTTAGCTCGTGAGACTCACGTTCTTCTTTGTAAAGAAGCCTGGAGAGCCTTGCCTAGCTGAGTTTTGCTTTAGACTCCACGTAGGTTCTGGAATATGTCTTAGCAGACCTAGTTCTAGTCTTAGTAGACTTGGTAATAGTCTTATAGTATATGACTCTAATTGTGAGGTAAAGACTGCACGTGAGGGAGGTCAGTCATCTTTGTTGCAGAACACTTTGAGCACATCAGTGTTAATGCCTTGATTGAATTTTCCTCTAATTCCCAGAAACAATGCCAGACACTGATAGGAATTATTTTCTGAATTCGTATTATATATTCCTCTCCAGAGTGTTAAATGTGTAACAAGAAATATTTGTTTAGTTAATTACATACATTTAATTTATTTCTATTGGCTACTAAAGACCCTTTTAGTTTCAGGACGGTTTTGGGCAATGTATCAAAACCATGTAAAGTGCTCTGCGGTGTTCTGATTATGCTTTTATTATGAATTAACTTCATTAATTTAAAATAGAGAGATGAACAAGCCAAGCCATTTATCACATTTTGTAAGCGCTGTTCCATAATCTAGTGTGACAAATGTTTTGGTTTTTTAAAGACTGGTGTGGCACTAGTTCTAGTTTCCAAACTTTTAAAATTCTTCTCAAATATGTTTTTAATCTCTTTCATTCGGTCCATTTTTTTACATAGATTAAGAACTTTCTGGTATCCTCATACTAGCTTGTAACAGTAGTTGATACATACCACGCTTAACAAGTTAAAAACGTCCTACCACAATATTACAAGGAAGCAGAGTGATTTATCCCCATCCCATTGGTGTCACACTAATGATTTCTTTCAAACGGATGCTTATTTTTTAGATCAAACTGTGGCTTATTTTCTACAAAAATATCAGTTTATAATGTAGGGAGGAAAAAACATACCAAGAAAGAGATTAGTGCCTCTGGAGTATGCTGCCTGTTCAGAATTGTGCACTGTCTATATAATTAATTGGATTTTCATTAGGTGACTCTGTTTTGCTGTGTCCTAAATAGAAATTGCCTACCAAAAATTGAAATGGCATAAAATTTCCTGATTCTGTTTTTACAAGACACGGTATATTCCTACAGGAGTTTGAAAGAAAAATAGCTTTAATTTTATTTAAGTAGTATGAAGTTAGGATCATCAAACTGCATTTACTCACTGAAGTGTGTTGAACTTCAAAGGTTATAGGCAACCTGTAGTTTCCTAATTGTTAAATACTGTTTGCCTGAAAATTAAGCCTCGTTTATGTATGTGTATAATATTTATGAGCCTTGCCCTGGTTTCAGAGTTGGCTTATGTTGGTTGAACTGAGGGCTGCTGCCAAAAGGGATCATCCCATCCTTCTTTCCGCTCTCGCTGTGGCTTTGTCCCATTCACCATTCAGAAACCATACCTCTAGAAATGATACCAGGGAGGTGTAGGGATATCCATATGCTCCAGGGCAGATGGGGAAAAAAGGGGAGTAAATCATGCCTTTCAGAGGTGGCCGGATATGTGATTCCTTGAAACCAACCATGAAAACCGCATACTGGATTTGAAATGATTCGATTTTGAGAACCTCTCTATGCATTTAAAGTTGATGAGTAGAATTTAACAGCCTTGAAGTGAAAAATTACCTCATTGTTGTGGACTGGGTTTGTAACCCCCAGAGGAATTTATCGGACCGTTAGGAAACGACGTACACACACTGGAAGTTCTTTAGAGCAAGAGAAGGACCTTCTGATATGACTTGACGCCATTTAAACCATTTTGAGAACAGATGATGTAAAAGTCGTAAGTTTCAAACAGAGGAAGAAATACACTGTCATTTTTCTGAAAATTTTGAGAACTGGTTGTTTTCAAACACTGTCCATGAGGTGTTGATTCTTGACAGCAAAACTGGTGGTGAATTTCCACTAAACAAGGAAAATTGAGACTAATGCAAGAAAAATGGGTGTAAGGTGAGAGTGTGAATTAAAAGATCTCTATGGTCTGGAAGACTATGGAAAATAACTCACCTTGCCACACTGACAGTAGGTAGATGCTGCCCTGGAACATCTTTTCCGTCTGTTCTGCCTGTTTGACATAAAAAACTAGCAAACTATTATTCACACTTTATTGAAGGTAAAGCAATTTAATCCGTTAATAATGTTTTGTCCTTATTGCAGTGGAATTTGCTGTTAAAAAGATTTTCTTTTTAAGTCAACAGTTTAGATGGGT
Organism: Phoenicopterus ruber ruber; assembly: GCA_009819775.1. Lineage (NCBI taxonomy): Eukaryota > Metazoa > Chordata > Aves > Phoenicopteriformes > Phoenicopteridae > Phoenicopterus > Phoenicopterus ruber. The sequence continues at coordinate 166,021,407 of CM020216.1, read as the reverse complement.
TTCAATTACAGAACTTGAACTTTTTTGAATACAAATGAATTTTCCTTTTATTCCTTGTTGAATGCATCTATGTGACGTAGTATAATTGGCACTGAGGTCATTATCATACCATAAATTATGCATGAGCAAGTTTTATTCATGCTATTGTAAATGCGTCCCAGCAGTGTTGAAGTTGGGGGTTGTGACATATCAGCCTTGATAAATTGGAGATATTGTTCTGGAGAATTGTTTTCATCTGCTTTTCCCGAAACTCTTCAATTCCTCCCTTTACAGAGACAGATGACTATGCAGAGATTATAGATGAAGAAGATACTTATACAATGCCATCAAGTAAGTATGGTAGTTAACTTGGGAACGTCTCTATCCAAAAGCATCTTCGGTTTAGCAGGGACTGAATCTTATATTTCAGCCTTAAGTAATATGTGTGCGAAGAAAATATTCTTTATGATGTTTTGAAAACTCATAGATTCAGTATTTTTCAAGTTCAGGTTTCATAGCAAATAAAACCAAATTCTGTTTTGCTGGTGTCAGTGACTTCACAGAGAAAATTCTTTTATGGCTCACAATGTAGATTTTTTAATTGTGATGCTGAACACAACGCTTAAAGAAAGAATGGATAAGATTTCTGTGGTAAGAGCAAAGAACTTGGAAAGCTTCTGTGTATTGCCATCTAACTGCATCTCACTCTTGCTCTGTGACAGACTTGCTGCTTTCAAATTCCTTGATAGAGGAAAGTCGTCTGTACCACATGCAATTTTGTTGAAGATGAAAGACTTGAGGAACAAAAATAAAAATGCAAAGTTCTTCTAAGTCTTCATCTTTGAAGTAAAAAAAAAAAAAAGATGTATTAGCCACCACAAGGATTTTGTCTTATGGCATATTTGAATTATAATCTTAAACTGTCAAGGCTGACTAATTTAATGTGCAAGTCTAGTATTAAACGTTGTGTCTGCGAAATTACAGTTGCATTTTGGCAACCAAGGATCTCTCTGGAAGTAGGCAACCAGTTGATACACAGATCTGCAAAAACGGCGGGTTTGGTTAGCGTAAGGGAGGCGGACGGTTGTAGACTGGTCCCATGTTCTGCTGAAGAACCATGAATGTATGTAAGGATTTCTAGAGTTTACCATGTGGCAGGAATGTTCCATGATCACTTCAGTGTTTCCACTACTGTGGAAGATATTTGAAAAGCAAGAATATATGTTTTGAAAAACATATATATTTGAACATAAATATTTGAAAAGCAAGAATATATGTTTTCCAGAAATAAACAATGTGTTTTGAATGTCTTGCAGTAAGTGACTACATGTTTCTACTAAAATAATTGCAGGATCAAAAAGTACTGTGATAAATGATACCCTTTTTTTTTCTTAATGTATTAAGTTTGTGTGATTTTTTTTTTTCCCCCTAATATTTTCATTTAAATTCTCATGGAAGTAATTACTTGTGGGCCCAGCCCTGGATGATGCTGAATGCTTAAGTATGCCTTCAATTCAAAGCCCATGGGATGGGCTGTTGAAGTGAAATTCATTAAGTGCTTTGCTGGGTTGAAGTGGACTCGAGTGTTCAGCTCTCCAAGGACGGAGTCAGTAAAGATCACAAGAACAGACCCATGACTTCTGCTAATGTAAACTTAAAACTGCATCAGTATATTTCTTCATTTTTTAAAAAAAAAAATGTTAAAACATGCTTGTCCTTGTCTTGATTTTAAGAAGCTATGTCTAAGTAAGCATTTGATTTTTCTCTTAATTGCACTGCAGAAAGCTATGGAATAGATGAAGGTAACAGGAGACCCTTTACCCATCCCTGTATGCTTGCAATTTGGAATGATGTGGAATTTTTAAGTTTACTATTCACTTTCATTTAATAAACATTATTTGTTTATAGTTAAACCAGTTAGCTTTGGGATTTTAAAGAGGAAAATGCAGTACTTAAATGAAAAGGCATTTATCACGTTGTTATCCAGCTCTAGGTGACATTATTTCTGTTGTGTTAATGAAGTGAAAATCATCAGTCATGAAGTCCTAAGCTGGTTGATTATATTTTTTTTCTCTGAATAATACAAGTACAGGTGAAAACATATACTGTATGTGCTTTTCTGCTATTCCTGAAATATTTTTCCAAGTCTGCTAGAAATTAAATTGCAAATGAAGTAATTCAATTGCAATTGATTAAATGTTTTGCTGAAGCCATTTTTATCAGTAATATTCTCAGTCTGTTAAACCACAAAGTTAACAAAATTGCGTAAGTCCACAAAACATATCAATTTTACTTCAATTACACGCTGATAGAGGTGTAGTGCACTCAAAATTTTGCTCTTTCATTTTATCTTTATTTGCCATGTTCTTGTTTTTGTATTTTTTCTTGCAGTTACCTCTTTAAAAATTCTCTGGGCTCATTTGATGGTTCCAAGATCTAAAATACCACATAGTGGAGTTCTCTTAAACATATAAAGGGATGTATGCTAAGGCTGTATTTAATATCCTCGGTACTGCCTGAGGCCATTTGTGGTGTTTGTCTTTTACCAGCTATAATTAAGAAGGATTCAGTTGTGTCTATCGCATTGAAATAAATAATGCATAATCGTTGATTTAGCAAATTACATTTCACAATTCCTTTTTCATTGCTTTGATTCAAACATTTGTTTAAGAGGTTTCCACTGTGTGTATACAGTATTTGTATAGGTTGGTGTGCAGCAAGTGTTAATCGTAGTTATTCATGTGAGACATCTGAGTGACTTACTTTGAGTTTTCTATCTTGTGGATTATTTCTCTGCCCTTCATCAGAAATGTAACATTTTAAGTGCGTTATATTCTTATAGCCAGAGATTATGAAATTCAAAGGGAGAGAATTGAACTGGGGCGCTGCATTGGGGAAGGACAGTTTGGAGATGTACACCAAGGAGTTTACATGAGTCCGGTAAGCCTCACTTCTGAAATAAAAATAAACAAACAGTAAAACCTTTCTAATTAAAAAATAAAATAAAAAATAAATGTATTCCTTAGATGCCTTGGCCTGAGTCTTCCAGAACAAATAAAAATTGACTTTGTGATTTATTTTTCAGAATAATCAGCACGTAGAGAACATTTCCCGTGTTTCAAATAAGTAGAAAACTAGCTCCAGAGTAGCTTCTCTGCTCCTATATCCCCATTTCTTATAGATGGGGAAAGGAATCAAAAGAGCCGAGTGAATTATTCAGGACCGTACCAAAGCCCCTGGCTGAGCTGGAATTAGAAGTCATTGCTTTTAACCCCAACCATACACGTTCTTTATTTTGAGCGTGCCCAAGCATGGTGAGCACGCGTCCCTTTGGCCATACTCCCCTATGGAGCGTTCAGTGCTTTAGAACCTTTTCCAAAGTTTAAAATAGTATTTATGGGTGTTCAGCCTGACTTGGGTTCAGCATTCGGTGCAGAAGCTGCCAGCTGTGTCAGGATAAGCTAATCTAACTTCTGTGCTGGAATACGGAGAAGAGATTTTAGTCTGTTATGCTGGAAGGGCAGTAGCCTACAACAGAGGGACAATAAACAAATGTGTCTGTTTCTCCAGTGAGCATCTCACTATCTCTCTCACAAAGACGCTTATAATAAAGTTGTTATTTTTTCCTGAAAGAAAAGCTACAAATAACTTGGGCACTGATCCAGCAAAACCCCAACGCACAAGAGTCACCTCAGTGAAACCAGTGAGGTTGGCGGGACTTTGTAATTTAGGCTGGCGCTTATGTGTTTTTCTAGACGGCAGCCACAAAGATTAAGATTGCAATTTAAACGGATGAGAAACGAAGTTGTGGAAAACAGCAAGAGAAAGCTGGAAAATTATTTAATTTCAACCAATTTCAAGCTAATAATAAACTAATTTTGCAAGTGTCAAATGAAGATTTTATTTCTCATTTGAAGAAATTAAGTGTCTGAGTTTTCGATATATGAAGTAATAATTCATGAGGACAACAATCTAACTTCAGAAGGAGTATTTCCCAGAAACAGCTGGTTAGCATCCTGGGCTCGGTGGGTTAAATAAATAAATCTTTAATGCAATATTTAATTAAATAAATAAGGATAAATGTTACATATTTCAGACAGGTTTGAAGTCTGTTCTGATACCTTCATTTAGAAAAACAGTTCTGATACACTTTGCATTAAGGGAGATCCTTATTTTTCATTTAATCCTGTCCAAGCTAACAGGAGTAATTGAGGAGTAGTGTTTCACTGAACGTGGGGCACAGTGGATAAATCTAGTGCTCTGTAAAACCAATTAAAGACCCCTTTTCTTAGGGACTATTGTTTTGAAAATGCTGTCTCTCTTTGTTCTTTTCTTGAATTGGAAAACAGATTTTATTCAGTCATCCTGTGTCGAGTATGAGTTTTTTTAAATGGCAACCTGCTGATTACTTTTATTAATAAAATTTTACTACATTTAAGACACTTGAATATGTGAAGGGAAAACAGAAAGGTGTTATCATTAAACTTCACTGTACTAGTCACAGAGTGTAACTTAAACTTTTGGAAGAAATCTTACAACAGATAAAAGATTAGTTATAACAACATGAGAGTGTTTCCAGCCTTGTATGTATGCTAGCTCAAATTTGAATCTGAAAAATCAGATTTATCCCTGTTCATTGCACTTGTCAAGTTCTTATTCTAGTGACTGTGCAGCATCCACCTCTTCTCAAATGCTGCTTACTACTAGATATTCCTGAGATATCACAACCAGCCTGTATTTATAGGATACTGAATGGAAAATGTATCTATACATATAGGATCCTATTGCTCAGATGCAAACAATTCAAATAATACTGCCTTTAAAGGCTGATTTACTGTGAGATTAATCCAAAAGCGTCATTTAAAGTAGTGTTTGCTGCTCAGTACACAAACTGTTGCCAGCCTGATACATCCTCACTGTTTTGCCTCCTTATCCAAAAACAACATCAGCAAAACCCTGATATCGGGCCTTTTCCTATATTTATTTTGCAAAATGTCTGCAGTCGTTGCTGGTTGCAGACACTGAAACTCTTCCTTTGGATGCTAATGTGGGTTATGAGATGTTTCAAAAACTATCTGCAACCCCAGGAGAGGGATTGGTCTGGCTGGCCTCCACAGGGCTCATCCGATGTTGATTATTGAATCCCAGTTTCAGAAGGGAATAAAATCATCTTAATTTACCAGCAGTTTTTCAGTCAGTTTATGGGCACGCTTATGTATGAGAGAAGGTTTTAATCAATATTTTCCTGCAAAGTCGACTTGAAAAGCTATGTTGTAAGTAACTTAGAAAATAGACATTTAAGCCTGCAAAATATAAATATTATTGTAATTCTGATAATGTTTGTCTGTAAAAATAGACTTAAAATAGAGGAAGCATGAGCAGACACAGAACATAACTATGTTCTAGACGAACATAACTTCAGCTCTCACTGGCCTTAAAAACTAGGTGAGGACATACATGAGCCCCGTAGCCTTTCAGGGAAAGGTTCGTTTGTAATCTTCCCATTAAACAATGCACAATTCCCAATTTCCCAGTTGGAAGGAAGATATACTAGTCCTGGAGCAGGCCTATACCCAATGCGGAAGCTTCATTTTAAAACATTTCAGCTGCTTCCAACCCATTAAGAACTTGGATGAGTGACATCTTCTGAGCACCACGTTACTGTGGGGATACATTACCTTGTAAAATACTGTTTTCTAAGTCGTGGCGTTTAGAATACTAGTGAAGCTCGAACACCTAAAGCTTCTTTTCAGGAGAAAAACGCTTGCAGCTTCTCTGTGCTGTCTGTAACTTATGGAAAGGGTATTTGAAAAACACACCAAAGCAAGAGAAGATGAAAGATGCCGCCTGAGCTAAGAGGCCTCCTTTGGGCTGTCTCAGTGCTTCTCATTTTTCAGCGTTCAGGGGATAAGAAATCGGATGGTAAAAGCTGTTTCTGATTTTGAATACATGTGTTCTATGTAACTTGGTTTTAAGCCCTTGATATAACTGATTGTGAAGCTAATATGTAAAATCTTTGTTTTACTTTCCTTTGTAGTTTGAGTTCAAAATTATAGCCAGCCTTTGCTCTGCAGGAGCCACAAAAACTCCTTTATTTGGCTTTCCGGGTTGCTTGCTTGCATAAGCCAAGTGTGGTTTTAGGCATATATCTACTTGTTTCCTCTGCTTTTGCTAAATATTGTCAAGAGTTTACCATCCTCAATAATGCAAAACGTTTACAGTACTGTTCAGTTAAACTTACTGTCTTTTGTCATAACTTTTGTACAATTTAACATAGTTTAAAACAGATTAAATATTTCCTAGGCACATTAGATGTCAATGTTGTACACTAGGTGTCTTGATTATAATACTATTTTAATACTGAGGCTTTCAAAATGTAATTTCTAAACTAAAGATATTTTAGTTAATAGTAATTTTATCTAACGCAGTTTTGCTAGAATTTTAACGGACTTAGCTTTTGGTGGGTTGTATTTCAGTTATTTCTCAATAATGTCTTTCAGGAAAATCCAGCTATGGCTGTTGCAATCAAAACATGTAAAAACTGCACCTCAGACAGCGTTAGAGAAAAATTCTTACAAGAAGCCTGTGAGTATTAAAATACTACTTTTGGGTTAGCTTCTGTAACTGGTCCTTGCAAAGACTGCAGCCATCTGTGCCAGAAACTTATGATACTAATGTAAATCTTTTATTCATATATAGCATGACCTTTTCCTCCCCTGCAATATGTGCCGGGAAGACTGCTTTACATCCTTGCATTGTCCACATATATGGTTATGTGTGGCTTCTTTGATTTTCTAAGTTGAACAGTGATGTCTGACCCCTGTAAGGCTTCAGAACTAGTTTTGGAATATTAGAGATCTGATCCTCTATTTCCTACTTTCTCCTTAATGAGTTAAAAAAACCCCATAGCCCTGTTTCAGTGTATTACTTTGGAAGGTCAAGTGGTTGTCTTTGTTAACAAAGTTGGTAAAAATGTTATGTCTAAGAGAGATCTGTTTTGAAAATTCAGAATTAAAAATTATGATAGAATAAACCAATTTTCTAAGTAATTACACAGAATCACAGATGGTAGGGGCTGGAAGGGACCTCTGGAGATCATCCAGTCCAACCCCTGCCAGAGCAGGGTCACCCAGCGCAGGCTGCACAGGGCCGCGTCCAGGCGGGTTGGAATCTCTCCAGAGAAGGAGACTCCACACCCTCCCTGGGCAGCCTGTGCCAGGGCTCGGGCACCTCACAGCGAAGACGTTTTTCCGCATGTTCAGGCGGAACTTCCCGTGTTCCAGTTTGTGCCCGTTGCCCCTTGTCCTGTCGCTGGGCACCACTGAGAAGAGTCTGGCCCCGTCCTCTTGACACCTGCCCTTGAGATACTGATAAGCGTTGGTGAGGTCCCCTCTCAGTCTTCTCTTCCTCAGGCTGAACAGCCCCAGCTCCCTCAGCCTTTCCCCACAGGAGAGATTTCCCACAAATGTTGCATTCCCCAAAGGGTACGTTTCACACGTGGAGGAAGGCTTTTTGTTGAGATGAATACGAACAGAAAACTTCTATAGAAACGTTGCAGTAACTGATTTCTCTACTGTTTGGTTTTGTAAGCAAATTAAGATATGAGACTTAGGCCTTAATTTTTGCCCATTATCCTCTGCTATTGTATATCTATAAATCTCGTAAATGTGTTGTATTATATCAGTAAATTATTTGGTTATGGCCAGATGTTCCAGTATAGTTTTATTCACTATTCCTTTGTTCAAGGATTTTTTTTTTTTTAATAATTGTTCAGAAAATCTGTGTTCATAGCTAATGGCTTCTTATTTTTGGATGTCAAATTTTTCTTAAATTACTATAATTTTTTCCATTACATTTCTAGCTGTTGGAAAAGTAAATACCATTGCTTATATTAATAACTTAGCAGTCAAAGGTAGGCTGCTGTCTCTTAACAATGTAGAAAATAATTGCTCATTGAATGCTCCTTATTATGCTTTGAGCTTGACAGATTAGGAAATGCCAACGTAGTAGACAGATAAATAGTGCTTTTCAATTTTGATTTAATAGTTTTGCCATTTCTTCTTTCTTTTTTTTACTTTAATTCCCATCTGTTACCTTTCTCTTGTTTGCGTTCAGATTGCAAACTCTCTCAGAAGATACTGCCTCCTAGTTTTTAAGAGCACTCTTCAAAACGCCCAAATCCAACATCTGGAGAGGCAGAGTTGGTTATTTCACTGAATTAAGAAATTTATTTCCTAATATTTTAATATTAGCGTTACTAAAATATTTTGGGGGTTTAGTTGTTTGCTTGTGATGGAGTTTTCAACGCTGAAAACATTTGGTATTGATTCTTGCAAGGAGGAACACCTCAGAATAAAAAGGAGATGAAAGAAGATGTTTTTACGAGCAGCACGTGTCTGTTCATTCCTGTCTGCTTTTGCGTAGCAGTGTATTACTATTAATGCATTTGTATGTGCTAAAATACAAACCACCTGGTTTGGGGAGATTTCTATTGATCTTCCACTGGCTTTGGTAAATTGCTCCTTTCTGCGAGTAGTTCATTCCTCTTACTTCTAGAAGCTGGATGGCAAAATGATGCAATAACTCTACTACCTTTCTGAATTTGTGAGCTTGTCAGCTAACATTGATTGAATTAATCTCTGGGAAGTACTTTCCAACAGTGGAGTATGTTATGTTTAAAACTGGTAAGACCATATGATATAAACCTATTTGTGTTAATTGCCTTTCCATCACTTTGACAATTAAAACTGTATTCCTGCTTCATTTTTACATCAATGAAGCAACATTTCCATGTTATAAAACATTGTAAATTGCATTGAGTTAGATTAGCACAAGACAACCCTAAAGCTAAATAATTGGGGTTTGTTTGGAATATACACTTCATTTACCAAGATTTTAATACTAACATTGGGTTCAGATAAACTAGTTTAGCAATGCACACTTTTTCAAGGTGTGAGAAATAGCTTCCCTCTCTGAAATTCCATTTGAATGGGATTCCGTTTCCAATGGGAATTGGATGATTTAGGAATCTCGCTTCAATTCTGTGTGGTATTTAGCATTGTTATATTTCACCACATTATTTATTCCTTTCTATTAATGCATTAAGCTACGTCATTGATAGGGATGTTTGTTTTACTGATTTTTTTCTGTATTATTGGTAACACATTAATATTGTAAAGAATATGTTATCTTAAGTTTGCCCGTATAAGTTTCTTTGCAGGAAAATTTGTTATTGAACTATTGTAACACTATGTCTTACAAACATCATTGTCCAAGGATTTTTCTTGGGGTTTGTGGTGTTGCAAGATGTGTTGGTTATATGGCTGCTGTGTACCAGCGTACAGAAGTAGAACTCACACCTCATCAGAATAGGAAATAGAGGGCTATACATCCTAGGCCATAGGGATATACCCTGAGAGTGCAGGGAGGGGATCAGGAAAGCCAAGGCATAGTTGGAGCTGAACTTGGCTTAGGGACATGAAAAATAACAAGCAGCATTTCTTCAGGTACATAGGACAACAAAGGAAGATGAAAGAAACTGTACACCCACCCACCCCCACCCCCAATGAGTGAAATGGGAGACCTGGCTACAACTGAGATGGAGAAGGCTGAGGTACTCAACTTTTTTGCCTCAGTCTTCACCAGCAAGTGCTCTAGCCATGCCACCCAATTCACAAAATTCAAAGGCAGGGACTGGGAGAATGAAGTATGGCCCACCGTAGGAGACTAGGTTTGAGACCGTCTAAGGAACCTGAAGGTGCACAAGTCCATGGGACCTGATGAGATGCATCCGTGGGTCCTGAGAGAACTGCAGATGAAGTTGCTAAGATACTCGCCATCATATTTGAAAAGTCGTGGCAGTCCAGTGAAGTTCCCAGTAACTGGAACAGGGGAAACATAACCCCCATTTTTAAACAGGGAAGAAAGGAAGACTCGGGGAACTACAGGCCGGTGAGTTTCACCTCTGTGCCCGGCAAGATCACAGAGCAGATCCTCCTGGAAGCGATGCTAAGGCACGTGGAAAATAAGGAGGTGATTGGTGACAGCCAACATGGCCTCACTGAGAGCAAATCGTGGCTGACAAATCTGGTGGCCTTCTACAACAGGGTTACTGCATTGGTGGATAAGGGAAGAGCGACTAAGGTCATCTACCTGGACTTGGGCAGAGCATTTGACACTGTCCCGCCCAACATTCTTGTGTCTAAATTGGAGAGAAACGGATTTGATGGGTGGACCACTTGGTGGATAAGGAATTGGCTGGATGGTCGCATGCAAAGAGTTGTGGTCAACAGTTGAGTGTTTGGGTGGAGACCGGTGTTGAGTGGTGTCCCTCAGGGGTCCTTATTGGGACCATAGAATCATTTAGGTTGGAAAAGACCCTTAAGATCATCAAGTCCAACCGTTAACCTAACACTGCCAAGTCCACCACTAAACCATGTCCCTAAGTACCACATCTACATGTCTTCTAAATACCACCAGGGATGGTGACTCCACCACCTCCCTGGGCAGCCTGTTCCAATGCCCGACAACCCTTTTGGTGAAGAAATTTTTACGAATGTCCAATCTGAACCTCCCCTGGCACAACTTGAGGCCATTTCCTCTTGTCCTGTCGCCTGTTACTTGGGAGAAGAGACCAACCCCCACCTGGCTCCAACCTCCTTTCAGGGAGTTGTGGAGAGCAATAAGGTCTCCCCTCAGCCTCCTTTTCTCCAGGCTAAACACCCCCAGTTCCCTCAGCTGCTCCTTGTAGGACTTGTGCTCTAGACCCTTCACCAGTATTTAACATCTTTGTCAGCTACATGGACAGTGGGATTGAGTGCACCCTTAGCAAGTTCTCAGATGACACCAAGCTGTGTGGTGCGGGCGACACGCTGGAGGGAAGGGATGCCATCCAGAGGGACCTTGGCAGACTTGAAGAGTGGGCCTGTGTGAACCTCATGAAGTTCAACAAGGCCAAGTGCAAGGTCCTGCACATGGGTTGGGGCAATATCAAGCACAAATACGGGCTGGGCAATGAGTGGATTGAGAGCAGCCCTGCGGAGAAGGACTTGGGGGTGTTGGTGGATTAAAAACTGAATATGAGCTAGCAGTGTGCACTCACAGCCCAGAAGGCCAACTGTATCCTGGGCTGCATCCAAAGAAGCATGGCCAGCAGGTCGAGGGAGGGGATTCTGCCCCTCTGCTCTGCTCTGGTGAGACCTTACCTGGAGTACTGCATCCAGCTCTGGAGCCCCCAACACAAGAAGGACATGGACCTGTTGGAGTGGATCCAGAGGAGGGCCATGAAGATGATCAGAGGGCTGGAGCACCTCTCCTATGAGGACAGGCTGAGAGAGTTGGGGTTGTTCAGCCTGGAGAAGAGAAGGCTCCAGGGAGACCTTCTAGCAGCCTTCCATTACTGAAGGGGGGCCTACAGGAAAGACGGGGGGGACTCTTTATCAGGGAGTGTAGTGATGGGATGAGGGGTAGTGGTTTTAAACTGAAAAAGGGTAGATTTAGATTAGATATAAGGAAGAAATTCTTTACTGTGAGGGTGGTGAGGCACTGGAACAGGTTTCCCAGAGAAGTTGTGGATGTCCCCTCCCTGAAAGTGTTCAAGGCGATGCTGGACAGGGCTTTGAGCAACCTGGTCTAGTGGAAGGTGTCCAGGCCCATGGCAGGGGGGTTGGAGCTATGATGATCTTTAAGGTCCCTTCCAACCCAAACCGTTCTATGATTTGTATGTCTTATTGCATAAAATATACTGTGACTGCACTGCTGTCGCAGAGACTGAAAAGTTAATTAAGTCCATGAAAAATAAAATGAGATGTGAACGTAATGATTAAATAAGTTTTTTGTCTATGTCATAAACTGACACACATTTTTCCCAGGCATTGAATTATACATACTGTTTTCTCCTTCCTCCTCTTCCAGTAGAAAGGCACAGGTTAATTGGTCATGCACTGGATTGACAGGTCATTATGTTATACTTACGTTATGCTCCACCAGCGCAGAAGAGCCAGAGAACCTGACTTGACTTGCACCTTCCACAGCAGTTTACTAAAGCAAGCAGTGTTTCATACTGCCCGCGGAACATTAAATGACCGGACATTATTGCTTGCAACCAGTTGTTTCAAGTCCTGCAGAACTGTTGTTATATTTTCTGGTCGTAGACTAAATGCTTCTTAACCAACCAACCAACCACAAAAAAGATTTTGTGTAACACACCAACTTGTTTCTTTTCCTTGTAGTAACGATGCGTCAGTTTGATCACCCTCACATTGTGAAGCTCATTGGAGTTATTACAGAAAACCCAGTCTGGATAATCATGGAGCTCTGTACACTTGGAGAGGTATGAAAAATCCTTGTGCAACTTTGGTCTTCTCTCTTTAAGCTCACAGATACCTTTACAAAAGACTGAGAAAATCACTTCTCAGTACTAACGCAAAGGCACTCTCCCCAAACGTGATATCGTACTTGTTCATAGAATTATGGACTCAGAAACAGGAGTGGCAGAATTTGACCTTGCTCCTCCACTGAGGGAACTGCATCAGCTCATACCAAAGTGATTTAGTCATAGTTTTCAGAGAATTCAATTGCTGTTCCAGAGTGAGAGCATGACCTGTGTCAGGATGTTGATAATACAGTATCATTTAAACAAGACTTGCAAACATACCTCTAGAAGTGAAATTGTGTGGTACATGTTTTATTCTTCCTGAGTAATACTGCATTTTCCCTTGGAACACTGAATTTCTTAGGGTTTTTTTCTGTACAGTCTCAGCAGCAGAGACCCTAGATGAGATTACTTTCCTCATTATTATGTCTTTTGGATGAATGGTTTAAACAAAACTAGATCTCAGTTTTTATAATCGATTTGTTTTCTTTGAGCTACTTGTTTCTGAAAATGTGAGCTGAAGTGATATTTCATACTACATTGTAAGATAGTCATTGTAATTATCAAACTGCAATATGTTGTCCAAGAAAAAAAAAAGGCAGAAAAACCTGTAGAGGAGAAGCCATTTTCTGACAAAAAAATGCCAGATTTCCTTTGCAATGCCCAAATCACTTTTCAAAGCCTTGTTTTAGTTTATAAGGAGACTCTAGTGCCACCTTCCATTAGGTTCTAACTGCCTTATACTAGGAATATAGCTTACAAAAATTCTGCATTGGTATTGGCTGCTCTGAGCTAAATCCAGTTGTTTTAGCAAATACAGATTAAAATTAATGCTTCCAAAATAACACTGATGTAATCGGTGTTCGGATTGGCCATGTACTGTTTTGTTCTGAAATCATTTAGGCCAAAACCATGTGCGGTTCTCAAGGGAAGAATGCATAGAAAGGCCAGGAGTGCTTTACTCTGGAACCGCAGCAGCACATGCTCTCAGTCTTCAAAAGCAGCCTGAAAGCAATGCACGAAATTTTTATTTTTTTGGTTTGGCTAACAGTTTTCATGTAGAAAAAACTGCTTGAATTTAACCCAGAGTCAAATTTCTTCATGGCAAGTAATTTTCTTTTCTCATCCAGTCTTAAGGGAAAGCATGCCCATTGATTCTCGTGTAAACTTTGCAATTTGAGATACATCTTGTTCAAATTTGTTATTTTTTTGTCCTAACTTCTTTCCTTTTTCTTCCTTCTTTGTGCAAAAAGTTGAGATCATTTTTGCAAGTAAGAAAATACAGCTTGGATCTGGCTTCTCTGATACTCTATGCTTACCAGCTTAGCACAGCACTTGCCTACTTAGAGAGCAAAAGATTTGTACATAGGTAAGATTTTATACATCTATATGTGTATGTGTGTATTTTTACATGTAACTACTTGAAATTTTAGGGAATACAAGGGGTCCTAGGTTACCAGATTTTTGACTGGCAGTATTCTGGCTATTAGATACACTTGTTCAAGTGAAGACAAACCCTTACAACACATAGTTGGATTCTTTGAAGCCTTCCTTTTGTGTTTTCCTTGACTTATGATGAATGTGTAGCAGCAATACTTTGAAAGTCCTAAAATCCACTTACCTGTTTTCTGTCAGTCTCCATATTAGTATGTCGTTTTTTCAGACGCTGCCACCAAAACGACACCCTTTTCGAGAGTGACACCTGCTGGCCCTCTCCTAGATTGACTCGGAGATGGTGCCGGATTTTACTCACAATAGATTTCCACTGAGTTGTTGCTTTGTAGTTATAATATTTTTTAAAGCTGCAAGTCTGCTGTAATCTTCCAAATATAGAAAAGCAAAACAAGGTGCAGATGGCTTCTTAAGTAAAGAACAGGGAAAACAAAAGACTTATAAAATACAAGTACATGCTTAACCAGAAACTGAACCTAAATTTCCTTCTAGGTGTATTTTGAATTTTATTCTCTTGAATTTGAACATGAGCTTTCTAGGGAGAATAAACTGGCTTTAGCCTATTATTGTGTGCAATTAGAAGTTCACAGCACTCCAGTTACCATGTACCATTTCATTTTGAATTTGAGCGTTTTATTTGCATTTAAATACTTACATTTAAATTCTATATATGTGTTGTCTGTATTGTACATACAAACACACATGTATTAGGTATGTATATATACATAGATATGCCTATAAAAACATTGTAAATAACAGACCCTTACGATTGTTACAGATACTTGGATTTCGGCCAAGTAGCTGTTTATTTTAACTCTAGCAATAAATTTCAAAATACAACTTATTCATACCGTACTGAAATGGGAGAAAGTAGCACTGCTCAGTTTGCTGTTCTTACTTCACTGCTCAAAGCTAAATCTGTCAATACTTAGTCAAGCCTGCTGAAATCCAGCATCAACAGACACGTAAGGCAGGTTGTCTCACCTGGGAAACTGCAAGAGAAAAATGCCCAAGTCTTTTCATAATCCCTGTGGCATCACTGAAAACTGAGCTCCTTATTAGGAAGCTTCTTACAGGACTGAGATCATAAACCAATTCCTTACCTTTGCAGGGTCAGGAGGCAGTTTTTCTTCTTTCCATCTGTCGTGGTTTAACCCCAAATTGTAACCCAATTCTAATTGTCCAAAATTGTTAGCCTGTGATACTTAAATAGATGAAGAATAAAACTTTTTCCTCTGATGTTGACATTGACGGCTGTACTTTCAGACGACAGTTACGAGTCATAAGGATAAATGTACTGCAGCATTTCTGCAAGCTTCTCAGAATCAGTAGACAAATATGTAGTCATCTTTTTTCTGTGCATGCGCACCCAAACCATGACCAGAAAAATAATTCAGTCCTCTCAAAGGTGTTTGATGCTTCTGGGTTTTAATAATTTTTTTTTTTTTCAAATGATATTTCACCACTTTAAGTTTTTAAATTACTAGAAATAATATCTCCTCTGTTTGGCAGGGATATTGCTGCTAGAAATGTGCTGGTATCTGCCACTGACTGTGTGAAATTAGGTGACTTTGGTTTGTCCCGATACATGGAAGACAGTACTTACTATAAAGGTAAGTTGACACTCTGAATCCTTCTTGCAGGCCAGTTAGAACACAACTGCTTCTGACAGTGCTGAGTTTGTTGTCAAAAGGAATTAACCAGATTTTCTCGGTCTAGCTGTTGTATTCGTATAAAAAGGCAAGCTAGTCAACAATTTAATAGATGGCAGTAAATTCCTACATGTATGCTTAAGAAGAATCGCAAGGTCTGATTTAAGTTGCAAAGAGCAGGAAGTTCATGTGTAGGTAAAATTCCACTTTTTAGGACAAGCTTATAGTGCTTTCTTCACGATTTTTAGAAGATTATCCGCATTTGAGGCCTGTTTGAGATAATACTCATATTCATGGCATAGTATAGGTGGTCTACAATGAGTTCAAGGTTACTTGCAGATAAATTTTGAGTTTGTGCTGTCATTGTATGCTGCGTGCTTCAGATGCCAGTGGACTAGGGAGATTCAGTATAAAAAAGTCTTTGAAGCCTACATTTCCCCCCATTTTGGATAGAATACTGATCTTAAGTGGCTCTAGCAGCTGTGGGATGTCCTGCAGTGCCTGATAGATGGGAAATACAGCAGGAGAATAGAGATTGTGTGTAGGGTACCAACCAGTAGCATTTTAAATCTGCTGTATGTTAGGAAACCATCTATTCATAAATCTCATCTTCAATATATTTCTAGTTTCAGTTGTATTTTAAAATATCCTTTATCTGTCCCCTTACACTCCATTATGTTTCCTCATTTCATTTCTCTTGTATCACTGTGAGCCACATATCGTCGTTTTAATTGCTGAGAGGAGAGGGGGAATGCTTTTGACGTGATCATTTCTTGTTGTGCTTTTGGCGTTTGTTGTTGGGGGCTTTAGTGGGAGGTTTGGGGGATTATTTTGGGTTTTGTTGGTTCTTTTTTCTGTTTTCTGTAACACCAACCAACCTGCCCTTTTTTTATGAATCATTTGAAAACACTTACTCCTTGCTGAGATTTTGTGACGGTTTCAGATTTGGTGCCAGTACCTTCTTAACTGCACTAGTTGCATCTTGAAATAAGAATTCACTTACAACTTGAAGGAGCTCGATCAGTCTGAGTATTTGGGCAAAGTGCTGCTCTCCTCCCTAGATAGAGGACTATCAGCAGAACCGGTCAGACAGTGCGGAAGTCTCTTGTACAAAATTTGATAGTTGAAGTGCTTCACTAGAGATGGGTTTTGCCTCTGAATTATTTCACTGAGAACAAAATATATGTTTGCGCTCGGTAGTAGGAATAAAAGCCTGCCTTGTCTTGCCTTCCCTGTAGCTTCCAAAGGAAAATTACCTATCAAATGGATGGCTCCAGAGTCAATCAACTTCCGACGGTTTACCTCAGCTAGTGATGTGTGGATGTTTGGTAAGTGAATAGCAAATGGTGGGGTTTCTTACGTGTTCTGTTGAAGTTCGATGTTTCATTTTCACTACTGTAAATGAATAATTTCTAGATATTTGGCACTGGTTTTCCTGTACTTTCTGAAAATCTGGTTTCTTCCAGCACATTTTCTATCTCTGTATTTTTCTTTCCTTTTTCTACTCAGTAAGCATAAAGTTTCATGTGCCTTTTCGCCTCTACTAAGAAGCTGACAGAAATGAAGGTACAAGGAAATCAGGTCATAGTCATAACGGAGATTATTTCTTTGCTGTTGTTTTTCCCTCTGATTTCTTTTTGTTATACCACTGTTATTTGCTGTTTCTGTTTTATATTTTCGCTTTTATGGTGATACGCCTGCTTCCTTGCTTAATGCATACATCAGCCTACATGATGTCCTGCTTCCAGATCTTTAATGCTAAATTCCCACTTAATTGGTCTGTCATAGCTCCTGCTAGCTTACAAAATATGACCAGAAGCTGAGTAAAAATTAGGGTAAATGGGAATATCCTGAAGCCTTGATCTTTTTTCCTAAATATGCAAGTTTCTATATGAATCTGATCACCTGTGCTCAAACTGGTCCAGACTGCTGGTCTGGACAGACAGAACAAAGGCTGTGTAAAGGAACAAAGATGATGAGACTTGAAATAAGAGCAAGACAGACAAGTGAGCGTTCACCCTCTTTACAAAATAAAATTTGAATGTTTTTAAGTGAAGGGTATGTGCATTTTAGCAGGTTTATAATAGTTTGAAGAAAACTCTAGTACAGTCAGAGTTAGAAAAATGAAGTCTATGGAACATTCTGGCCAATCCTAACCTGACAGACCATTTTTCCCTTTGTGCTTTTGACATAGTTTCGACAGAAACTGTTTTATTACATAGTTTCAGCACAAAAAACTTGGATCGATGCCAGCGTTAAAACACCCTCAAAGTGAAAATACGCTCTACGTGTCGAAACAAGCCAGTTGGAACGAGTCAAAGGGAAAAGCAAACACAGCTCATTCTGCTTCATAAAGAAGTAGATTTGAATATGAGCAACCGTTCTGATTTACGATAGGTAAAAGGTAGCTAGATGTGAAGCCAGGCTGCCATGAGCCAGCTGTGGGTCATGCTTCCTCATAAATAGTTCAGGTTGATACTGCGTGTGTAATCCTACTGCACATCACTCCTCTCTGCTGCCAGCCGGTAAGTCAAACCTAATTCCCTAGCTATGTATTTCAGAAGAAATTGTTGTTTGGCTGTACAAAATTGGGGTTTGTTTCTTTGTTAACAGGTTTTGTTGTTTGCTCACACTGGGGAAAATTTTTGTGTGTGTGTTTCTCAGGTGTGTGTATGTGGGAGATCCTAATGCATGGGGTAAAGCCCTTCCAGGGAGTGAAGAACAATGATGTGATTGGGCGAATTGAGAACGGTGAGCGGCTCCCAATGCCTCCAAACTGCCCTCCTACCCTCTACAGCCTTATGACCAAGTGCTGGGCATACGACCCTAGTAGACGACCCAGGTTTACTGAACTTAAAGCACAACTCAGGTAGGGTTACACTTCTGAAAGGTCGTTTCCTTGTTCAGAAATATCTATTTTCACTGTATCTTCTGTTACAGTATTTTCTTTTTGTGGAAAATGCAATAGTGTATTAAGTTTTATCTTCAGAAGGCCAGGTTGCTGGTACTCTTTTGGAAATCTGGACCTTATCTGTTGGGGAAAATTAGACTAGGCAATAAATTCAAATAACTATAAAGAAGAATCACCTTCTTTCTCTCCCAAGAAAAACTCCAGATTTTACTAGCAATTTGTAATTTTAGCTCTGTATGCTACAATCCTTGGGGAGGGGGGTAGAAAGAATTTAAGAGTGAATACCTAGTCAAGCACGCAGTGTACAGTTTTGGGGTAGAAACGTTAAATAAATGAACCATCAGGTGAGTGGTGTTGAAAGTTATTTTCATAACACATGTAGCACATTAGTTGCCCCATGGCAGCTGTGTCTGCACGATTGTGGAGCCTGCGATAAATGCAGCGTCATTAACTAGAAATTACTTTGCCCTTTTTAAACCAGGATATAGACTACCTTATGTTTATCTTGGAATAAATGTGCGCACACACTTTTGAGACCAGTCTGGATTCACACCCTTGTTTGCTCTGCAATAATTTGTTCCAGTGTCTATATCTCCATTTCACCAGCCACAAAATGGGACTGATACTTAAACTTTGAAACATCACTTACCTATTGTGTAGACATTTGGTATTTGTGACCACCTTTGGGGTTTTATGAGTGCTCAGTATCTATTTTGCCTAAGTCAATCTAAGCTTCAAACAATATATAGGTAATGTACACTGTAAGTCCACTCTTGGATTTGTTGTAATTAATTGCCAAATCCTTCTGTGTTACCTTACGTCGTGTTTCAAAGTTGTGCTTTGTGGCATGTTTTATTTTCATAACACCATTTTGTGCTGTCACTGGATGTTCATGGTACGAGATCATTCATAGATGGTTAAAATAGGGGACAATTTTAATATAATTATGATGCTGTTTCAGAGTTGCTGTATGGATAACTTAGCTACCTTTAAGTTTTTTCCTGTTTCTTAAAATGTCATACGGTTCCACCATCTGTTACTCTGGGAGCTCCTGTGCACTCTAATAATTTTCATAGCTAGAGGAAGACGTAGCCCTTCTCACAAAGAACTTGTCATGCTACTGACTGTGTGGAGTTAACTGCAAAGGAAGGAATGGTAGGGCTGGGTAGGGATTGCAAGGAAAAGATATGACACGGTTGTGTGATTTGGGTAATAGGTGGAAATTGGCAATTCACTTGCTTTTTCTTTTTTTTGGCTCTGGAAGAATAGGATTCTTTTTAATTTGCAGTCACATTGTACTGATAACTTACAGCTGGCTGGCACGGAGGAGAATGAAGCCCTAAAAAACGTGACTAGGACGATGGCTATGGTGTGTAAACTCAGGCAGGGAGAGTATCTCACCAGCAAGGGAAGAAGATGAGTAAATCCAGAGTAAAATTGTGCTGGGGGGTGAAATAAGCGTAGGCTGTAGTCAGAGAGAAAAGAAAGGCAGCAACACTTAGTGTGAGTCAGGAGGGGGGAAGGGGGGAAAATAGTGGAAGATCGGGGAAAGGTATTGTCAGATAAACGGGATAGACCAGTGTGCAAGAGCCTGGCTCTCCTCAGAAATGCACGGCCAAAGGGCGAGGACCAACGCTCAGGACATGCAGCAAGGCAAATTCTCATTAGTTACAAATCAAAACGTTTCCCAGTGTGCGGGGGTAAGCTCTGAAGCAGGTCACCCAGAGACACTCTGGAATTTCCATGCTGGGAGACTTTCAAACCTTGACTGGAAAAGGCTCCGAGCAGCCTGACCTCGCTGTGCATGGAGCCAAGCTTTTCCAGGAGATTGGACTCGAGACCTCCAGGGGTCCCTTCCAACCTAAGCGATTCTCTGATTCTAGATGAAAAATGAACGGAGAGGGGTGGACTTTTTGCTCCTCTAGTCATGCTAGGAGATTTGAAGCATTGTTTAGAGGGCAGGCTCTCTCCTGAGGCCACAGCAACCCTAAAATCCCGTTTTCACTCTCTTGTCACCAAAGCAGAGTTTTCTGCCACTCCAGACTGGTGACCTTTATCTCCTGGAAGTCAGGCAGCACGGTTGTCCTTAGGGCTTCTTTGCGCAGCTCACAGACAGAGTCAGCCTCTCGTTGGAAAGGTTGCCAGTTCCCTTACAATGAGGCAATCTCAGGCAGCTAGGAAAGATTGTGTTTCAAAACTCAAATTCCCATGAACTTGCAAAAACAAGCCATTTCCCTGGTGGCCTTTTCTGTGTGGTGTTGCTGCTGCTCGCTCTGGATCCTATCCAGGGTAGTCTTTTCAAGCTGAGAGCAGACTAGTTGTTTGCTTGAAGCCAACAATACAACACCGCAACGTTCCTCTCTGGTTTAATGGGAAAAAGTGTATGGCTTTGGGAAAAAAACTTCTTTTCTGCATCTGAAATAGCACTGATGGGAGCATAAGCATTTCATGTGTTCTCTGTTTGTTATTCGATGCTTTTCCTATTTCACAGTAACATCTGCTTTGCACAAGTTTTATTTGCAGCTGCTTGTGCAATGCCAAGATGCTGATTTCTGTAGAACTTACATAGTGTTATCAGGGTAGTAGTAAGGTCTGATATCTTATGGCATTTGATCTGCCCAAAGTGGATAGGGATGAGTTAGTCTTCACAGCATCTGCAGAAACAAATGGGTGGATTGTGGATTTCCAAATTTAATTTCTTCTCGCATCCTAGGTCCCTTTTTCAATTTTGGGGGGTGGTGAAAGTGAGAGTAAGTCAGGAAAGTGAGGTGCTACCCTGCTCCTCCTGCGATTCTGTCACTGACTGGGCCAGAATTAGAATCTGTGGTATTTTAATCAGGAAGCATGTGTTGCCTTGCTGATTTTGTGTAGAAGAGATTTTTAGTCTTGAACTACATGGTAGATAATATAAGAAGCCCTTTGCATAGTGTTCCATGTACCCAAATCCTGTGATATCACTTTTACAGCATTTCTCCTCAGAATGACTCCTAGCCACTTACTAGAACCATACACGTACTATACTACATTCGTACACTCACTATAACTGTAGACTATCTCATATATGCATGTATTATTAAATTGAATAAAAAAAGAAGCAGGTTTTAACAAAGTGGATGACCCCACTAGCATCCTAGCACTGCAGGTCACATTAAATACAGCTCTAAAAAGAGCAGGGGGTGGGAGGGAGAAGACCAATTCATGCTTTTAAAGTCTGTTTTTATGACAAGAGTGAGATAATTAATTGATGAGAAGTGGAGTTGAGCTTTTTTGTGACTGCATTTGATGTAGGTCCTGA
Source organism: Phoenicopterus ruber ruber (assembly GCA_009819775.1). Taxonomy (NCBI): domain Eukaryota; kingdom Metazoa; phylum Chordata; class Aves; order Phoenicopteriformes; family Phoenicopteridae; genus Phoenicopterus; species Phoenicopterus ruber. Next base: position 165,999,745 of record CM020216.1, on the reverse strand, counting down.
AGTGTTGCTAATAAATAAAAGAAACAAAACTGGTAAGAGTGAGGGCAGTTTGAGTCCTCTCCTTTAGCGGCATCCTGCCAAAAAAATATTTTAACACATATTTGAAATACCTGATGGAGGCTGCAAAATCCTTCATTAGCCTTTTGTTCTTTGACAGTGACCATTAGGAATAATCTATAAACCATATGAAAGTGTGTTTAAATTAGGGCAGTATGCGAAAATATGTTCATCTGCATCCAGCTTTGCATTTCTGATGGCCAGAGACCACAGAGAGAGAAAAAGAAGGTGCTTGTTCAGGGTCGGCACTTAACTGTAGGTTCCCACACCACCATAGCAGCAAACACTGGTATTGCTGTGCTTTTTGAAATGTAAGGATACATTTTAGTAGTTCAGATATTCCTATGCTGAAGCTCCCAGTAAATGTTTCCTTTTCAGTGTCACAGGCCAATTTCAGTAAAAAGATTCTTTGTAAATGAAGTAAGTTTATCAATTATGTTAATAGTTGAGATTTTTCATCAGACTTAACCTAGCCGAGAAGATGAGTTTGTCTGTACTACCTCAAGATTTGCTAGGGAAATCACATGAATAGAAATACTTCTCTGCTTGCTCCTCTTTGCTGCTAAAAATATGTGCAGTTTGGGAAAATATGCCTAGATCTGACTTTCCTGACCTTCTGCAAATTCTAATAAACTGTTCAGAGTACTTAAGCAGCTGCACTGAGAAAAGGTCAAAAATAACCCTTGGCATGCTTTTACTCCGTCTATGGATTGGTCTTCGCTTTGTAAAAACAAAGACGTTTCTGTGAGTCATTTATATTCTTTGTGTTTTTTCGAGTAATGCTTCTCTGAGGCATTTTTATTTTATATTCTTGTCAACAGTGCTCAAGGGCATCCAAGTACAAATTCTGCTGCAGCTGATCAGCCCTTGACCAGGCTCCTTACTGGGTTGCTGGGGAAAGGACCTCCTGATGACACAGGCCACCAAAGAGCAGGGTGGGATGAATTAAGAGTTGTAAGGCAAAAAGCTGAGCCTGTGTTACAAAAAACAAGTCATTTCAGTAGAAAATCGTCATTTCCAGTGATATGATTGAGGTTAATGGTATTGTATTGAATACCGTGACACCACAGATAAAATGGCTTGGATAGCAAGGCAGATAGGTAGTGGTGTTTCATTCCTTTTTATGGAAAAACAGGACTGTGCTGTAACAAATTACACCCATGGCCCCAAATTGTCAATAAGCCATCTCTAAATTTAGTCAGCTGCTTTTAGCCAACTCCTGTTCCATTCTTTTGCTCAATTAGAGCAACTGCTGTATCAACAGCTTTGTTAAAAATCTATATTTTATTCATGCAATGTCTGGGTGGATTTTTTTGTGTTGTTTTGGTGTGGTTCCCACACAAGATTTTTTTAAATCCTGAGGTACGTCTTGAAAGATCATAATCATAGTTCATGGCTATGGAGGCACGTTGGCCGATTGCTCGTGCTACATCAAAATGCATGCTGAATATCTGAAGTGTGACATGGCTTTGGAGCAGTGGGTTTTTGCTAGTTCTTCATGGACTCGAGTAGGAAATAGTTCATTTTCCTTGTTCTGAAGGGAGAGAGAGGTAAAATAAAAAGATTTTCTCTTTTTAGTTCCCTCGGCTGGGCTGTCGCCGTGTTTCCGTGGTAGTTCTATCAGGAGGACTTTTGCAAATAGCTTGTCTGATTTTGTTTTTGTTCCACATTCTTGTGTTACTTCAGCAATGATGGATTGAAACTGCAGCGATACTTACAAACTTGGTTTAGCTGCAGTGAGACGAGATGAGTTCTCTGCTTTTTAGAAGAGGCATAGATTTTTTTTTTTTGGCTGAGTAAGGGAAAGCAAAGTTCTCGTCTCCAACCAAGCGGGAATTTATTCTTGAAATAAGCAGTGAAGTTCCAAGATTAGAATAGATTGCTGCAGTTGATCTCATCCCCTGCATGAGTAATTCTGGGTGGTTATTTAGCAGACTGAACAGGAGATGATAAACTCAGAACCTAGCTTTGTTTCTTGAAACTCTTGAGTGATAAAGAAGCTGGAATAGCTCCTTTACAGGATTATCTTTACACTGGGGATATCGATATGTAAATAATCTGCCCTACTCGCATCTCCAGAATATCCGTGTAGCGTGCAGCTCCAACGAATTTGCAGCTCCCTATTTCAAAGCTTCATTCTGAGTATTTTTCAAATGGCAAATATCCAACATTAATAATCCACATAGCAGAACTGGGAGGAGGCTGCTGTGGGGGCAGCAGTATCACGTTGAACTTCAAACAGTCTTTTTAATAGTCAGAACAGTGGTAAGTAGCAAACTAGTTTTACTACTGTCTTGTACTTTGTTGAAAATGTAGCCTTTTGACCTGAATGTTTAGAAGCCGAGTGAATACCATCAAATATTTCTGTTTTGCTAAATTTGTTTGCTGAATGTGTTCCTGGTTAGGCTAAAATGTAAGAGCTGAAGGCATAGTATTTAAAATGTTTTTTGACTGCTTTGTTTAAAAAAGGGAAAAAAATCCCAGTGATCTGAAGCTCTGTTGAGTTTCAGGAAAGGACATTTTCAGTTTGTTTTGAACCTTTGCAGCAGTTCAGTACATTTTTTTCTTGTGAAAAATAAGTTTTCATGCAAGCGAGTGCTCAATTTATTGTCTTCGAGGATTTCTCTGTGTAATTACACATCAAAAGAACTGTTAACATGCAAAAAAAAATTTGTACAAGATCAACCACAGCTTTCTAAAAACGCGGTGCTGCTTCTGTTACTAAAAGCACACTGGTAATCCTACAGAAGTATTTCTCCTGACACTGGTTTTCAGAAACCTAACCAATATAAGTAAAAGAACTTTGTGTTTCAGTTCTCAATCACTCTGTCGAATAGTATTCATTAGTCTGAAAAATGTGGGAGCTCTGGGGAGAGGTTTGTTAGACACTGAACTGCAGTTTTACTTAAATATAATATGTTTTTCTCAGTACAATACTGGAGGAGGAGAAGCTGCAGCAAGAAGAACGAATGAGAATGGAATCCAGGCGACAAGTCACAGTATCCTGGGATTCAGGAGGATCAGATGAAGCTCCTCCCAAGGTAGCTAAGACAAGACTGCAAATTATGTGTGTTTAAAAACCAAACAAAAACCCCCTTTTTATTGTGTTTATTTCTTCAAAGCCTCCTTTGACAGGTTCGTTCAAACAACGGCATTCTGGCCAATTTTGTCATCATCTGTTAATACTTGCCTGAAATGACCTGGCTCTACTTGAACTGTTATAAGAACTGATCCATGCTACAATATCGCACTAACGATTTTCTGTTTCTTGTTGTTTAACTTGTAAAAGACTCCCGCAGTTGCCACAAAATTGTTTCCTGGCCTTTTCTTTTTTCTTCTTTCTTACAGCACTCCTACGAAACGTTAACTAGTGAGCTCTCAGACCACTGTGAAGTTTATTTATAACAAATCAGTGAGAGGATAGGAATCAACTAATTGTATTTTCCTTACTCTGGACAGAAAATTAGGAGTTTGCTTCCAAGGACCTTAGGTGTTTTAGTTTACACTTAATTTTGTTTCATTACATATTCCTGTTCGGTGTCGCTGATGTGTTTTACAGCTGTAGTAGTCTGACCTCACCAGTTGCTGAGCATTCTCTCCTCTCAGTAACTTGTCTGCTTCTCAGCAGAGTTATTTTGCACTTTAAAGGATTGAGCCTGTATTTTGAAGAATTTCATTTTGTGCGGTCACCACTGTAATGTGGAATATTACCTGCGTTCTGATCAGTTCACGATGAATTCCTGCAGCTCTCTGCTCAAGCTCTGGTGCTGGTAATGATTTCAGTAGTACCCGTGTGGCACCTTCTGCTGCACACATCCCCCAACGGTCATAGGAAGGCAACTTGTTTTTATTTTGTTTTGTTTTCCCCATACCCAGGTTGTTGCCTGATAGATTTCCGAGCTTGATTCTGCGTTTTGATAGCTTTATGGCAGCCAAGAAATACGGGCAGTGGAATTGTTGCTTTCATTTCCGAGTTAAAAGCAGCAAACAGTCCATCGACCTGTTTAGTCATCTGAGATTAACTAGCAGGATCTGGTGTATATATACACAGACGATGTTCCGAGTTACGGAAGCAGATAAACTGCATAAATTGGAACAATATGCTACCTAATTATTACAGCCTTGTTTGAAGTATTTGTTTAGTCTTGAAGCTTTGGGGCTAATCCAAATAGAATAAATACCTTTTACTAATGCAGTATATGAGCTACACTGTATTAGAACGGATCATCATTAGAGCTTTCGGTGTGATGTATAAACTGAAACACTTGACAAAAGATGTGTTAAGATTGAAATTAATTCTACCGCTGCATATCTTTTTTGAGGTGGTCAGTATGTCCTCACTATATATGCGATGCAGTTGTTGGTTGGGTTTTTTATATGGTATTTTTGTGTAAAATATGGATGTGCATACTAATGACATTTGAACAAGTTGAATTTCATAGATATGAGATTTTAAGTATCTCTTAAGTTATTATCTAGTTTTCTAATGGTGACAACTGATTTATTTCTTCCAACAATCCATTATAGAAGTTTCAGGTCTTTATAGGTCTGAAAGTCGATTTTATTTATAGCCTTAAACTCCTACACATTCTCAAATAATTCACAGATACCACAATTTGTATTATGAAATTACTTGTATCTCACAGTGATTTCAGTTAGAAACCTAAGACAGAAAATATCCTTGTACAGAATGATAATGACATTTTTCATAAAGTGATGATAAAATTCTGCAATCTCAAAACAATGTGGTGGTCGCCTCTAACTGCCAGAAGGACTGAAGGAGCCCGTTTGCAGAATGATGAGGTTTGGAGGGTTTTTTTCCCCTCCTGGGTTGATTTTTCTCCTCCTGAACACCCAGCAGCACTGTTCCTCACCAAAACAAAACCCCCAAATACACCTTTGGAGTTTAATATCACACAGTTCTGCTTGGAAGATAAAAGTATGTTGTTCTGAGTAACATTTTCCAACATTACTTCTTTTGGGAGTGTGAAATTTCTATGCCTCTTGTGGCAAACGGATGATCTGTTCAACGTGTGCAGAAAACCAGGCTCCTTTTCATGCCGATTTTGTAATAGCGGTGTCCGAATTTCTGGTGACTTTTCTCATGTATTCCTGTGATTACACATCTTGTTTGTTTACGTGTAAAGTATTGCCCTTCTCCTGAAGGGGTAGAGCAAGATAGTCGGATAAAGACTCGAGAGCTGTTCTTTAGCTGTCCTTTCTAATAGGAGCTAGTTCTGTCTTCTTTTTTCTTGGCTGGGAATGGGTTGCAAAACAAAGCAAGGATAATGAAGCGACCGTGGAGTTCAGAATATGATCAAAAGCACCTTCCATGTTGAGGCAATTAGTTACACAGAAGTTAATTATCAGAACTAACTCTAGTCCTCAGAATAACACATAGAAATATTCATGCTAAACAAACCAGTTTGATTTGTGTTCTGACTGAAGCAAAAGAATTTACTTTTGGGAACGGTCACAAAAGCAACAAATTAATAGCAAAACTTTATGTACTGCAGATTGTGAACTTAGAAACAATGCACCTGGAAACTTGATTTAAGAATTATGTTCTTAGCTGATGTCCCCTCTAGAGTTAAACAATACAGAGCAGGTCACTTAGTGCAAGCAATTAATTATGCACAAAGAATTCACAGAGCAAGCATTATTTATTGATATACTTAGCAAACAATTCAGCTGCTTCCGTTTCCGAGGAAAACTTAATTTTAGTTGTTTTAAAAAAAAAAATGTTAGTCATTTTAGAACATTTATTTCAGGGGTTTTTTTGAGATGCTTTTGTGATGCACCACCTGTAAATGTTTGTCTCACTGAAGAGTAATTTTCTGGTTGTAGTTTTCTGTCTCTAAAGACTCTATAAAATTCCTTTACCTTTACAGCCCAGTAGGCCTGGTTACCCCAGTCCGAGATCCAGTGAAGGGTTTTATCCGAGTCCACAGCACATGGTACAGCCAAATCATTACCAGGTATTACATTTAACGCTGTGCATGCATTTTTTCAAATGTGGGGTTTATAACTCAGTTGCAGCTGGCGGGATTGGTTCATTTCTTACACGGTTTAGTTTCATTGAGTTCTGTTAAATGGTTTTTGTTTTCCATCAGAACAAACCCCAAACTGAACCTGGTAGGCTTACTCCAGATGGCACACACTTTCATGTCTGATACGGTGCTCAAATTCCTAAAACTACAGTGAAACACATCAGACATTTTCATATTTATTGAAGGAATGTGGTGTTCATGTTAACATTTGTGCTAAGCTATGAAATTACTTGCCTTATAAAAAATGAGATTAACTAGTGGACTTTCCTTGGGCTTATTGATACTCTGCTCCCTGATGTTTCTGTGAAACATTTTTATTTTCTGCTGGCTGATAGCCATCATATACTTGCAGATTTTGCTTTTCTTCCTAACACTGCTGAAGAAATTTAACACAAGAGTTTGTCATGAAAGTACTTTAAGCATTCTTGGGTTTGTTCAAAGCTACAGCCATATACAGCAGTCTCGGTCGAGATTTTTTTTTTCCATGGAGAGGGGGACGTTTTCATTGTTTTAATGAGTACTACAGACTCATTAAAACTACTTTTATTTTCCTGTGGAGAAGTTCTCAGGCCGCGCAGCTAAGCACACTAATTACATGCTGTCGCTCAAGACTTACGCTTGTAACATACACTACGGGGTACATTTTGTATGGCTCTGTGGGGCGATGTTTGCAGGCTCCTATTAGCCCGAACATGAGCTCTGCAGGTGTAGCCCTTACAAATGTATCCATAGGTGTATTTTTGTTCATCAGAGGACTTTGATCTTCTTGACTGCAGAGGTTAAAACATACTTTCTAATGCTGCTGGTTTGATAGGCATCCTCAAATATAGTCATCCTCAAAAGTTATATTGCTATATATTTAAATATAGTTATCCTCAAATAGTTATGTTATGATAGGCATCCTCAAAGGCTTAAAGAAGAAGTTTTGTGTCATATTTTGCCTTGGCTTCCCTTCTTCTGATGTTGCTTCCCCTCCTCCTGCTTGAATTGAGTCATTTCCAGGCTGTCATTCTTTGCTCCCTTGGGCGGAGGGGGAGCTATTAATTGTGGGGAAGCATAGGTCTTATTAATATAACTTTTTTTTTCTTTTTTTCTTTTTTTTTTTTAAAACCCCTGAAGGTGTCTGGCTACCCTGGTTCTCATGGGATACCAGCCATGGCAGGCAGTATTTATCCCGGGCAGGCTTCTCTCTTGGATCAAGCAGATTCCTGGAACCATCGGCCTCAGGAAATATCAGTGTGGCAACCAAACATGGAGGTATCATGAACTGACACATCTGTTGTTGCGCTCTGTACAGTAAATACACTTTTTTTATTATTTAGGTACATCTGGAGATTATTGTGGGAAAATTAAGTGTTTCTCTGGTATTTTTTAAATTGCCTTACTGCAGTGGGATGAGAGTCATGACTGAATTCTGTTCTTTTTGAAACAAATCCTCCTATGTGAGGTTGGGCAGAAAGTGTAGTCTTTACACAAATTCTTGATGAAGTTATTACTACTTATTATCTTAACTGAGTGATAGCAAATATTTTGCATTTGTTAAAAGAAGGCTTTACTGAAACTGCTGTTAATAGAGATGGGAACATTCATGTAAAAATATGTAATATCATTACTGTTTAAAAATACCTCTCGTGGGAGATATCCAGCATAGCTAAAGTATCTGAGGCTTTTCTGTAACTTATCCAGAACAGAAAATGAAACGGTCTGAAAAACTGCTCTTGAGTTGTGTTCCTGTTAGGTGCTTTTCAGCCTGTCACGATTGCACAGAGCTGCTGCAAGGAACATCAAATTAATTCCCCCTTCAACCTTCCGTCTTTTTTTTTTCTGTTTTCCTCTAATATTTTATACTTTTTCATTCCATTTTATCCTCCCACAAAGATTCACTTTGTACAGCTTCTGTCTTGAATCTGTTTCCTCTCTAACCAATGTTCTATTCCCTGGACCTCTAATAAACATTGAAGTGATGACTGAGGCTTACCCGTTAAATACAGGCGAGCAGATAGGTGTACAAGTCTTCAATTTGCCTCTGCTTACTCTTGGTTGATGTGGCCGTATATTGTGCCATTGCGAGTTGCTTCCATGCTGCTGCTCTTCACACTGTATATAGCTGAGGGTTGTAGTCCCAAGTAGTTCAGCATCCCTGTAGATTATTGACTCTGGAAACAACTTAGTCTAACTATGTCATGCTTGAACAAAGTGTTGGTGGAAGCATACGAATGCTTTGCACATGTTCGTAATAATAAGTTACAGCCAAAGTTTTCACAAAAACTTGGGAAATTGGTTGCCTAAAAACAATCTCAGTGAAGTTTGTTACCAAACTCCTCTTGGCTTTTTTAAAAATACTAATTTATACACTACTTGCTAATGATTTCCAGACAGCATTGGGATATGGTATATGGAATATTGTAAGCTTGAGACATGCATAAAAACTTGTTCAAAAATCCATTAAAACTGTTTCTGTTACATGCTTTGCAAGTGTCGGCTAAAACTGAAAAGCATATTTGTTTTGAGTAAAAAATGTATCTTGCAGCTTTTAAGAACTGGATAGTTACATTATTGCTCAAGGCCAAGAAAACGAAATTGATAAATCTGTTTTTGTTGTCCAGCTTAAATGAAGTGCTATATATGAAGTGACAACGTTACTGAAAAACAGAACAGAATTTTTCAAATCTTTTTGGTTCCAGTGATTAGGAGCCAGGCAGATAAAATGTCTGTAGTTGGAACAAGTTTCTTCTGACAGTCTGCTTCAGTTTATAAGGAACTGAAGGAACTCGGCTTGACTGCTGTTGTGCATTTGGGCTTTTAAAAATCTGTTCTTTTATAATCTGTAAGTTCTTGCAGCTGTTTATAGAAATTTTAAGTTGTGACACTGAATAAACTTACTCTGCTTTTTAGGATTCGGGCAGTTTGGACATTCGAGGAATGGGCCAGGTTCTACCCACACATCTTATGGAGGAGAGATTGATACGACAACAACAAGAGATGGAAGAAGATCAGCGCTGGCTTGAAAAAGAGGAACGATTCCTGGTAATACTTTGTTTCATTGTGCTGCTTAATTCATTCTGATTTTTCTTTTTTTATTGCAGCTTGCTAAAACTGATCACTTCTGTGAAATGAGAGCATTTACTGAACGTAGGAGTCACTACCAAAATGTAGGTTTGGAAACAGTTTTTAAATTAAGTGCTCAGCTAGTAAGTGAGTCCTGTATTAGAAATACCTTGAACAGCTGGATTTTTTAGTCAGTCTCACTTTATCCAGTTGAGTATTTATGTGTGGGAAGTTGTGGGTATAACGCTGTGCCAATCTGGAGATTGCCTCTTTGTTCTTAAGGAGATGGGTCTGTGCATACTCTGCCCCTAAAAAAGGGATAACCATCAGCCATCTAAGAACCCTGACTGTAGTAAGAGTTGCAAGCAGTCTTGCACTGGAGGAATAATGAGACACGTTAGTGGGAAGAAATAATTTAAGAGAGCGCTCTGTGAGGTGGGGAGAAAGCTCCGAACATCACCAGGAGGAGGAAGAAGAAATGCATTGGTTATGGGATCTTCTGTTGTTGTTTCTCTGCAGTTCCATGTTTTCTTGTTAGTGCCACTGGTGTGTGTTGTAGTTCAACTCTGGCTTCCCAGTTGTCAAAATTCAAGCTCTGTGTTAAAATTCTACTCAAGACCGATGGCTACGGATGCAGCAGAAGATGGTAGTAGCATATTACTCTGGCCCCTGTGGGTGCGCGAGCCTCACTTGACAGGTGGATAATTTACAATAGTGTGGTATGGGTTGTGCCAAACATCAGTCGCATGTTTGGTCTTAAGAAGTGTACTTCAAGGAATGTTTTTGTTTGGAAGCTTTTGATGTTGCACCTAGTTACAAAACATGCTTGTGTAAATGCAGGTGCCATAGGTTTGTTACGGGAGGTAAGTCTGAATAAATAAATACTCTGTATTTAAAGCAGATGATGATAATGGTCTACAGTTTCTGTAAGAGTTCTCTGCGCTGTCTAGAGCTGGTCTCCAGGAAAATCTTAGTTGTACAGATGAATTATTTTTATTTTAGACATCAGAGTCGCTGGTTGTGGTTGTCTCGCAGAACTTGAAACAGTCTTTTAGGGATCTTGAAGATAGGACATTGAGTTCCTTGAAAATAAGAATTTATGCTTTATTCTACAGGAAGCCAGTGGGCGGGAATGGAGAGCAGATCTTGTACATAGACAATGTTACCAAGACCTTATTCCTTGCCAATTGAATTGTATTAATCTCTCAGGGGTTTAGTTATGTATGATATTCAGAACTGTTCAGAACAGCTGACGGCTGCGAAGACACCCAAGGTAGGATCTACTAGCTCTTGTGAGCTACTGATAGATGCCCCCATGTCCAGTACATGTTCTAGCCAAGACCCAGATTGTGCCAGAGTTAAGATGTTACTTTTGATTAAAGGACGTTGAAGCTTGCTTTTGGCTGGTTTCCTTGTAAGTGCACTTGGGAATTTGCGGTTTGCCATTGGATGATAGTAAAGAAACCACTGTACCCAGATGGCTTTGTCCAGCTTATTACAAGCTGAAGAGAGGGAGGGGAAAGGAAAATATCTTCCCTAATTTAGGCATTAGCTTCTCCTCTTGAGTGGCACCAGTGACTTTCACAAGCCCAGAAGGTCAAATTGATCCCATTGTCGGTTAAAACTTTCAAGATGGTCAAGAACTTTTTGAGGAATTAATATGCTTACTGAGAATGAGGCGTTGTGACTTCAGGTGGCAGTGGATTGTGTGGGAATTTATGCAGAAAACTTTCTGACCTTTCCGAACTTTCTGGCTTTTGCCACAGAATAGACGATAATTATTTGTAATGTTTGTTATTCTGTTGTGATTCCGTCTCTGGACCATCGGGATGCTTACCGTCCCCCAAATTGCTGCTTGGGGAGGGACGTGCTGGTTTTTCTTTTGATCTGTAATACAGTCTTAGCATATGTTTGGAAAAAAATTACTGTGTTTTCAATATGTGTTAGTTTTTATTGCGAGGAGACACCACCTCTATTGCCACCCCCTACTCAAAGGAGAGCTAGCACTGATGAACTTGTGAGCAGCTATACAGCTCTGCAGCTTTGCCAGAGCTGGATTTGGTTGATGTTAACCCTTAGAGGGTTAAAAAGGCAAAAAACAGAAAAAGTTTGAGTGGAAGTAAGCATGAACTTAAATGGCCAAAATGGGGAATTGGAATCCATTAGAGACTTCAGCTCTTCTTCTTTCCGTGCTAACATTTTGACTAGACAGACTTTGGGGTTGATACTTGAATGCCTGTTACGGATTCATACACTGTGTCAACAGCTAAAGAAGCTAATGGTAGCCACAGGGTGTATTTGAACCCATAGCAGGATGTGCATCAGAGGAATATTCTGTTTATAAGTGGGTGTTTCTTGGAAAAGGAATGTGGTTTTCTAGGTTTAGCCCTGAAGAAAGCAAGATGGTAGAAGAGTCATTGTGGGGAGTCGCTCTTGGAGGCCTTGCAGATCTCCTGAAGGATATCCACAGTTCATAGATGAGAGACCAAACACAGGTCCAATATAGAAATAATCCCTATATTACACACACGCACGCACCTTGGCCCATGTCCTCTAGCGAGTGACTAGTGACGTCTCTTCTCTTGGGAGAAGCACCTTCCCTAATTTCACTCCAGGTGATTTACGGGGGAGAAGGAATTTACTTTCTCAAAATTGATGTCATGTCTCTCACTTGCTTTGAGACACCTTTCTGCACTAACCTTTAGCTTTTGATAAATGGTTTTGCTGACGCGTGGCTCTCCCTTGCCTGCTACAGGCAGGTTTCAGAAAAATATTTTCCTTTTGAGCACAGAGAACAATAGAGTGAGTAGAGCCAGATTTTAATATTGAACTTATGTAACCATACAGCGTAGTGTTCTCAGTTAAAGCTGGCTACTTTCAAAAGCAGCTCTATTTACACAGTCTTCAGACTCCTGCAGTATATCGCACTTCTGCTATTGAGAAATGGACTCACAGGGGAGTAACTGCAAATCATTTAGTGTAAGACACTGCAACGAGAAGAAAAATCCTCAGTGGGGTTTCTGTTAGTACAATTTTTGTTTCCCCAGAGTAACACCAACTTGTTCATGACTCAAAATTTATTGCTGCTTCTAGAGGCGAAAAATACAACTCAAAGCATGTTAGTACAAGTATAAACGGCACTGATGCTGTGTTTGCTACAAGAGACACCCCAGATGAAGAATTAAATTGCAGTGGCATTGAAATGGAGATTTGCCAGTCTTTGGAGAGGTTGTTATCTGTGTAAGCAGTTTGCCTGAAACTAGTCCTTTGAGAAGATGGAACTAGTCAATACTTGAAAGGAGATAGAAATTTTGTTTGCAAACAGCAGCCTTAACAGAATCCAGAATTTGGAAATTCTACTGTAAATAGAGAAAACAAACAGATCTCTCTTCATGGGAAGCTCCGGAATAAAAACAAACCTGCTGTGTAAAAACTGAAGAGTAAAGAAGTGTTTAATTTTAAATTGTACCAAAAATATCCACTGAGAGGTGAGAAGAGAATTGCAGGAGGGATTGATTTGGGGGGACTTTTTTTCCAGGACTGACGCTCCCTCCCACCCCCGATAGAGAGGGGATGTTGCACACTAGCCTGGTAGCTTCAATGGACGCTGATTAAGCTTGTGGGCTTTCATGGTCTCTTGATAAAAGTGCTTTGGATATCAGCATCTCCAGGAAGGAGGACAGAAACATTTGAATTATGTTTGAGGAAGCTGAAGTGAAGACAAAGCACTACTGCACTTAAGGTTTGATACAGGTAGCTATAGAAGACAGTCTCTGGCCAGGGCATATGCAGGTGGAGGGGCGAGATGGCTGCAGTACAAACACGTTCCGTCAAACAAGTGGATGTCTGTTTGGCCTTCTATCAAGGAATCTTACTGTCAGGATTTTTTGGGTGCTGCAGTCTTGAGGACTGAGTTTTTCACTCCTCATTTATATCCTGTGATGTTTAGACCTCAGCAGACAAGCAGGATCCCAAGAAATTAATGAAGTTCTCATTCTGCACTTTCTCCTGAGTTGTTTTTTGATCATATCGGTATTTCCACCCCAGAAGATAAAATTGATGAAGATAAATCAAGATTTTACTCGTACATAGTGCATAGCATACAGAAGCCGAACGAACAACCTCCATCCCCAAAAGCAGTTGTGCCGTAACGGCCTCTCTACTGCTGGCACTCGCAGCTTGCTGCAGCTAAAAGATTTGGCGCGTTACCCTGCAGCCTGGCGTGCGTGCTGCAATACCTACGCTTATGTCCAACATGCTGGCTTTCCTTTGCAGTGTTTGTGCACGCGGAAAATCAGCCCATCAGGATCAAATTACTCCATTAGGGCCACAGTATGTGTATGTTCAATCTTCCAGCCCCGACTTCTTGTGTGTAGAATTAATGGAAAAGCAAATCAATTAATTCATTGAGTTAAAATCATTTTTAAAGGCCCCCTGAGGTTGCTTTTATTTGTGGGTTTTGACAGAAGTTTGGAACTGCCAAAAACGATCTTGGTATTTAGGGGGTTTTTAATTGCTTCTAGGAGAGAGTATACCTCTTGTATTTTAATAGGGAGCTTGACCCAAAAGGAGAATCATCTGTAATCACAGAGAGGAGACCAGTGGTGGTGGTGATGCCCTGTGAGAGAGCCTGCTGAACTGGTGGCTAGTTAGTTTCCTTCACGGAAGGTGTGGGGAAGGAAACTCTGTCTCCCTGTGTCTTTTCACGGTGACTTTCTAAGTCCAGCAGTGTTGTGAAGTTAGTGATTTTTATGCTGTAACTTTTGGCACTGTCACTAACTCTCTGAACGTTTTGCAGAATGCTGCTCTTCTTTTGGGCCTGTTTAATTACGTGCTTCCTCATTTATCTTTAGTTTCCAGTTTGAGTCTTTCTTTTGTGGCTGTATTGATGGTATGTGGCATTGTTTTTTAATCATATTAAATGAAGATATATATGTGCATGCCTTTTAGCAATTCCTCAGCAGACAGAGCAGTGTTGTGCTAAGAAATTTATAGTCCTTTCCTCCGATAGGTTAAGAAGAAATAACTCGCATAGTTTCCTTATCGTGTTTGGTTTTGTTTTTTTCTGAAATTCCCACATAGTTGTGGTTTTGTCCTATTTTGACACTGAGAACTGCAATTCAAATATAATTGATGTGAACTGTTGCTAAAATAAGATTTTAATTTTTAGCCTGAGAAAATCCCACCAAGACATTGCAATTTGGCATGTCCCAAGAATGCCAAGACTTGCATGTTCTTTTATTAGTGAGCGACCAGAAATACTGGAAATAAAGTAGATTATGTTCCAGTTTGTCAACACACACATCCTGTCTGAAAAGTCCTCTTCATGTTTCCAAAGATTTCAGATAGTAGACTATTTATTAGAAAAAAATTCATTTACTTTTGAAGGATTTTGATTTTCTGCAAGATTGTAATAACGTGTGGTTGCTCCCTTAATGATAGTAAGTGGAAAAGACTTTGCTTAAACTTGCATTTTAGTTTAGTACAGTTGGTGCTCTCACAAAAAACCCCTCAGAGCACTACGGTTTGTGTGCTTGAGAAGACCCACCATGCTATGAGTATGAAACATGGTTGAAGATGATTTGTCATCATAGATGGTCCCTGTTTAGCTTCAAGGCTTGAAAAAATAGTTCTCACTTGTATTTTTCAGGAAAAGCTGAAATCCTAAATCTCCAATTTCCCAAAGGCTTCACTTTCTGAAACAGTCTTACGCTGCACAAGGGTGTTAAGCAGGGCCTTTGTAGACACACTCTTACTAGCAGCGTTCAACGTGGCTTCACAACCAAGTGGATGTCTTGAGGGTTTTCCCCCCTCCAACTCATCTCCCTGTTGTATATTCACCCTCAATGCAGTTGTGCTCCGAGTGCCAGAAACGTTCTCCATAAACACACGCACAATGAGCACCTCAGCACCCACCGCCCACTTTCCAGCCCCTTCAGCTGCCTCTCGGGAAGGATCGTTCCCTGGCCAGCCAAGTAGCTCTGTAGATCGAATGATAACGCCCCGTACCAGGATGGGAACGTCATTCGGAGGAGTCTGCGGGTTTCGGGAGGGCTGCCATGGAGACACAGGGCCATAGCAGGGGCTGGACAGATAGGAAGGTGTGCTTTGGGGCTGTAAAATGGTGTGCAATGTCCAGAACAGATCAGTTTTGTGTGAGGCTTATTTTTGACCTAGAGAATGTTGCATTAAACACATCTGAAGGATCTCAGTATTAAAAATTCAGCAATGCATTGCTATGTCATGCCAGCATGAGGAGCTAAAATTAAAGCTCTTGCCACTGTAGAAGGATAAGAATTGCTGCTAAATAATACTTTAAAATACTTGAGAGTTTGATCTTAGATATCACCTTTACTGTAAAATAGTTTGTCTTTTGAAATTTCCACAGCGATACAAATGAATGAATCGAAATATCATTTACTAAAATGGGAGTTGTTAGAATTTATTAGAACACAGTGAAGTCACTAGAAATACATTTGGGCCTCTTCTTAGTCATTGGACACAAAAGTGTGTTGAATACTTCTCTGTTGTTCCTCGTGTTCCTAACTATCCGAGTTTTGATGGGGCAGAGGGAAGGAGATGGAGAAGTTGAAAGGGCTTGCGCTTATGTGCCACTAAACATTTTCAGTCCTTATTTCTAAGGGGTAAATACACAGATCGCTGCGATGCAGGTGGGTTGTGTAGCTGCACAAACTGCTTGTGGACCCTCTGGTTTGCCATTCCCCATTGGCACTTGGTAGCTTCGGTTTCAGGTCAGGTTCTTGGTGATGCTTGGATGATGTCACTGCCTTCCATGGCTTCACTTGCACGGGGGTACTCAACAGGACTCGGTATTTTTGTTGGCAATGTGTGAAGCAAGTGTTTGTCAAGTTAATAGTAGTCCTTTTAGTAATATTTTATGTGTATTTACAACCTTTCTGTTAAGCAATTATTAGACTGTAGCTAGGTGGTTGTATACTTGTTCATGTACGTGATGTCCTGAAGTCCACCCATGCTGCACGTTTGCTGCTGGCGGTGACTCGGGCGATTGAATTGTTGCTGCGATGTGAAGTTGCAGAATTGGGCATTTAAAGCGTGTGGGTGCTGAAAGGGAGGACCTTGTTAGTAAGACAAGGCGGGGGGCGATGGATATTATGTCTGTTAATTTAACTTTCTTCATACAATACTAGGAAAAAATGTGTTATTTGGTCTAGTGTGTATTTTTGTGTTTCTGATTCTTTTGAAATGCTCAATATTTCATTATTTTTGGAGTCTGGTTTTGGGTGCATTTCTGGAGTAATAAATTGTTAAAAGTGCAAAGAACATTAAAGACCCCTGTGGTAAAATAATCTTTGACTATTTCCAAAGACTTTGGACACTTTCCTGGCTAGAAACGAACATGAAACAAAGGCAAATTGTGAGCATCAGTGTAATAGAAATAGTTGGTCGTATGCTTAGATAAAGAAGTATAAGGAGAATCATGACTGACTTGATATCTAATGAAGTATCTAATATACCCATGTCAAATGAGACTAATCAGAAAAAAATCCTTAAATCGTAATAAAGGAAATAAACTGGAGATTTGTCAATGATAGGTTTCATCATAAAATTTGTAACAAATTCCCAGAGATATGTCGGGAAATCGCTTGCGTCTGCCTCAGTTCTTCATATTTCCCCGTCTAGTACGATTTGTCTATTTTTAATCCGCAAATTCTTTCGGGCAGCGTCTGTCTCTGGCTGTGCCTCAGTCTACAGAAGACTGAATGAAAATCCAAAGTATAAGCCCTTCTGACAGCCGACCAGCACACTTGGAGTATTTTTAATGATAAAAGATCAATATTAGTGTATCTTTGCCAGTCCAGTCTGCCCTGCTGGCTTTTTAGGGTCATTTAGCAGGATATGCAAGTTGGAATTATTCTTCAGTGCTTTTAGAAGGAAAGAGAGAAAGGGATCTGGAGTAGCTTTAAACAAGAAATTAATATATTTGTGCCCCAAAACTCACCCTGAAAGAACATGTATCTGGTCGTGGGGTCAGTTTAGTTACAGTCAATATTCACACGCCTGCGTTTCTCTAAATAAAACATTTTCACTCTCATTCTGTGTGTGTCCATTTTATGTATCTGTCCATCCAGACATATGAAATAAGTTGTATTTACACTGATGCAGATGTGCATTTTATCCATTTTCTGACGAGAACGAACTCCGAGTCTAATAGGATAGTGAATTGGAGAGTCCGATAAATCCTCTTTCGTTGTTCTTGTGTGCCAGAATTGGCGCACTAGAAAAGCACTCTCATTTTGCTGAACTTGGATCGTCAGATCAGTGTTAACCTTTGTTTCACATCGGCTCTTCCCTTGGCTTTCCCTGTACTTAATGTTGTCCTTGAAGAATAAGTGTAACATACCCAGATTTGCTGGGGAGATGAGATAAATGACCAGTTTCTGTGCAAAAAAAATAGGGCCAGTCTTATTTTTACTTTTTAAAACAACCAAGCCCCAAGTTCCTGTGTCTCGCTTAAAACGTAGAAAATAGAAATTCATTTGTTTGTCGCTTGTATCAGGAGAATAGTGCATCTGGATGTCTTTACTAGCTTTCTGTATCCAAATGCAGTGTTTAAAGAGCTCCAGTAATTGGCCCCGTTGCAGGCTTGGCGAGGGAGCCAAGTACATATAAGCCGTCCTCAGGCAGGAAGCGAGAATTAATGCGCAGCGTTTCTCAGCCCGTGGTTGAAATTTTGCTGTTGGGAAGAAAACAATTTTTAAAAAAAAACCCCAACTTTTGCTGCCTTTGAGAACATTAAAATGCAGGTTTTCCAATGTTGTGTTAGGGAAACGGTACTATCAATATTTATAACAAGGATTTTTACACGTGCGCTGAGAATGGGTGGTTGAGAAGCAGCCGAGCAGGCTGCCAGGAGTTTCAGTAGCTGCAGTTGCAGAAGCGCGTAGTCGCAGCAGCGGGGGTGTATAGACTGGAATGAAATGACATCTGTATTTGTCAGTGTAAATTTTTAACAGTATTTTCCTCTCTTTAAAATGATTTTAAAGCCGAGGGCACGTGAATCGGTAAGCAGAGTACGGAATGAAATTGTAAATTTTTGTTTTTAGAAACCCGATGTGCGGCTCTCCAGAAGCAGCATCGACCGGGAGGATGGAGGTCTCCAGGGCCCAGTAAGTATGTGTGGGATCTTTTCATCTCCCAACTCTTTCTCCGGTTTCCTGGTAGAACGTGTTGTACGCTGTCTTGATTATGGGAGATGATTTAAAGTTTTTGCTAAATGTTTCCACTATTATTACATGGTTCTACAACTTTCCAAGAGGCTCAGCTTCTGTGGGAACAGCAGTCGTGGCAAACTTGTTCATGCAGCAGTTTGGGGGATTTGGGGTTTGTTGGGTTTTTTCCCCCCTTGAAGCTGCTGTTGTAACAAATACTAAAATGTTTCCACAAATATGTTGCAATGTTTTTTCAATGTTCATGTGCTGTATAATTGGGCCTTTTATTTAAAAATGTGGCTAGTTTTCTGAAAGTTCTGTCAACAGGAAGCAGGATTAAAATAACTTCTGCAGTTGTTTAAATATCTGAAGGGTTTTCTTACAAGGAATGTAAATGTTACTGTTGTATTACCCAGAAATCTGTTTGGGGTAAATGATCCGCTAGGAAACAAATGGAATAGACCCCATAGCCATTCATTTATTGCCACACAACAGCTGCAGCTGTGGTATTCTTTCTTACGGGCTTAACTCCTGTCTGTTTAACTAAAACCCTCTCTCCGATTGTTTAATTGCCATTGGAATCTCTGAGTCATACTGACAGAAAGGAGGGGTTAGGCTGGGGGACTGTTCATGGTA
The DNA here is from genome assembly GCA_009819775.1 of Phoenicopterus ruber ruber. Taxonomy (NCBI): domain Eukaryota; kingdom Metazoa; phylum Chordata; class Aves; order Phoenicopteriformes; family Phoenicopteridae; genus Phoenicopterus; species Phoenicopterus ruber. The sequence continues at coordinate 165,980,763 of CM020216.1, read as the reverse complement.
GAAACCTGATGCTTCATCTACTGTTTGTCCTCAGGGATCACCTTTACAATAGTTAATATTTTAAATTCACTTTCCTAGTTCATTTGGGATGCGATTGTACACTCCTAGTTTGGCTTCAGTATTTCTTCACTACCTAAGAATTGAGGGACTCTTCCTGCATTTGCAGCCAAAGTACAATCATGAATGAGTATATTAATGACTCACTGCAGCACGGTCTCTAGAGACATTCATGTCTGGAAGCTGCTAAAGACTTTTTTCCCATGAAATTGAAGACGACTACTAGTTATTGTTATGTCTTTGCTGTTGTTGCGTCTTTATATAAGAGCAAGTAAAGTATCGCTGCATTTTGTGCGACTCATGAAGATGCTTTGATATAACCTGGAGATTTTGAAGTCACGTCAGAGGTTTGATTCAGGTGGCTCTCAGTGGCAACAGGTTTATTCTTGCAGCCAGCTAGTTTCTCTGACTGCTGCTTGATTTCAGCATGACTGCCTGGGGTTAGAATAAAAAATACAACACCCAGATGCCAAAGCTTGTAGGGGAAGTCCTCTGTCTCCCCAGATGAGGTAGTACAATTTCACACCTCATTTGAAAGAGTGTGAAGAAAACACTTAGTGATCATTGACAAAATGAGTTTTAAAAGAGACTCTAATTTGTGATAGCTACATTTCTAGTTCCAGAATTCGATGTTGCATTTTTATAGTTCTTATTACATTCGGAACATAACTCTGACTGACTTCATTTGCAGTGGGAAATGTCTAACGCTTCTGTGAGTCAATCTCAATTTCTCATCGAGAGGATGAGAAATAGGCAGTTTCTAGGAGAACTAGGATTAAATAATTGTCCAGCATTACAGAGGTTTCTGTGACAATGGCGAGGACAGAATCCAGTTCACTGAGGTCATTTACAATTTCCCCACGAAGTGACTTTTTGTTTGATTAGTCATTCTGGTACTTGGAAGGGTGTAGAGCAGAAGGCACGGCAGCTCTGATTTCTGCTTGGAGCAGCAGCATCTGTGCAGTTCAGGGACGCTGGAAGGGAGGAGGAGTAATACATGATGCTGTTCTTGGGTAGGATGGTGCAAATGAACAGTTACCACACACATTTAGTAGCTCCTAACTGATGAGCACGTGGCTGTGTAACTTTGTGCGCATTCTTTTGATGTATATTTTTTAATACGCCATTTTCTGGAAGTAAAAATGCAAGAATTGTTTTAGTGGAATTTTACTTTCCTTCCTCTCTCCCCTCCCCCCTTCTCCCTCCCAGGGTTATCAGATTTGAAATATTTACGTTTAACAACACAAATCGAAATTAATGACGTGACTTATGGTGCTGGCAAAAAGCAGATGGTTTTCTAACTATAGAGGGCAGCCGTAGGACGGCATGTGAGATGATCAGCCAGTGGGTTTCAGAGGTATGTGGTGGCAGCAGAAGAGTTTCAGGGCTTTGGATCTTTGATTTCTACTCCTGCTTCCTGAAAGTGAAGTTTGATTTTTATTTTTTTTTCCCCTATCCTGTAGTTACAGACTTGGCGTAGGCAGGGTGACCATGCTGCTTTATTTCTAGCCCTCACGTTCCTGCTCTAAAGCATTAAGTTGATTGAATATCATCTACAAAACTTGTAAGAACTTCAGATTTCTTCCTATGCAATACATTTTTATGCGCCCTTATTTTCTGAAAGTTGTGCTTCTTGCCACAGTTTTCCATAGTAAACTGATAGAAATTAGCTTGAAGTAGAGAATTAGTGTGGGCATTTTCAGTTCATGCAGTTAAAATTTGGCAAAGTTTTCAGCAGGTGAAAGCAGGGCTTGTGACGTGCTTGGCAACCATAGCCATAGGAGCTGTTGTCAGATCTGCGTGTAATTCTATAACCATAACGTGAATTTCTAAAAATGCCAGGCTGAAACTTCGAGTAAATGCTGAACTACAATCGCGAGTATTGCTCCAGTTTGTTAATGGAAAGATTGGTGAGTTGTCAAGGCATGAGCTCCTCGGTTCAGTGCGGAGGATCTCCTGCAGACTTTCCGCGTGCCGTTGGGCGAGTTGCTCAGTATCCTCACCGTCGTCTACCACCGAAATAAGGTGGCAGTGGAGTTAGAAGCTAAGGAATAGCGAGTGTACTGCTATTGTCCCTGTCACCTGGGTGTGTTTCTGAAAATAGAGAATGCGAGACGTTCAAAAACAGTTGCTTAAAAGGTCAAAAAAGAAAGCTTAATAATTAACATTCTTAGGTGGTGATTTATGATAGCGTTAACCAGAGCTGAAGGTGAATTGAAGAAAGTATTGTGTTTTCATACCATTAAAAGTGAATTTTAAGCAATCTGAATGTCATCTTCAACGTGTTGAAAAAGCAGCTTCCTTAGGTCTGATGCAAAGAAGTATTCTGACTTTGCAGAAAATGGTCTTTATTTTATAAATAAATGCCTTTTTGAGGTGTTTCAGTACTAGACGTATTAAATTCTAACTGCCTTCAGTGTTTTACTTTGCAACGGAAACCTTTTAAACAGATATGCTTGCATAAAATGTGACTCTGTTGGGATTGTAATGCTTTTTATGACACGACAACTGCAAGTTTTGTGTAAAGTATTAATTTGGTTGTGATGAAACAGATTTTCATATTTCATAGAATCACAGAATATCTCAAGTTGGAAGGGACCCATAAGGATCATCGAGTCCAACTCTGCTCCTCTCAGGACGACCTAAAACTAAACCATAACCGGGCAACCTGCTCTTAGTTGAAGATGTCCCTGCTCATTGCAGGGGGGTTGGACTAGATGGCCTTTAAAGGTCCCTTCCAGCCCAAACTGTTCTATGATTCTATGATAGGACTTAAGAGCATCATCCAGACACTCCTTGAACTCTGCCATGCTTGGTGCCGTGACCGCTTCTTTGGGGAGCCTGTTCCAGAGACCGACCACCCTCTCAGTGAAGAACCTTTTCCTAAGGTCCAATCTGAACTTCCCCTGATGCAGCTTCATTCTATTCCCTCGTGTCCTGTCGCTGGTCACCAGAAAGAGGAGATCAGCACCTCCCCATCTGCTGCCCCCCTTGAGGAAGGTCTAGACTGCGATGAGGTCACCCCTCGCCTTCTCTTCTCTAAGCTGAACAAACCAAGTGACCTCAGCCACTCCTCCTAAGTCTTGCCCTGGAGACCTTTCACCACACTCTGGACACACTCTAGTAGTCTGATGTCCTCCTTCTATTGAGGCGCCCAAAAACCGCACACAGAACTCAAGGTGGGGCCGCACCAGGGCAGCGTAGAGTGGGACAATCGCCTCCCTGGACCGGCAGGCGATGCTGTGCTTGATGCACCCCAGGACACGGTTGGCCCTTTTGGCTGCCAGGGAGCACTGTTGACTCGTATTCAACTTGCCATCAACCCAAACCCCCAGATCTCTTTCCGTGGGGCTGCTTTCCAGCCTCTCGTCCCCCAATTTGTATGCGTAAACAGAATTACCCTGTTCCAGGTGGAGAATTTGGCACTTGCTCTTGTTAAGTTTCATATGGTTGGTGATTGCCCAGCTCTCTAGTCTATCCAGATCTCTCTGTAAGGCCTCTCTACCCTTGAAGGGAGTCCATAGCTCCTCCTTGTTTAGTATTATCGGCAAACTTAATGTACATTCAATTTCTGTGTCTAGATCATTTATACAAACATTAAAGAGCACCGGCCCTTAAATTGAGCCCTGGGGAACCCCACTGGTGACCCCCCACTGGCCGCTGGCCTGATGTAACCCCATTTACTAAAACTCTTACTCTGAGCCTGACCTGTCAGCCAGTTGCTCACCCAACGTATTACGGACTTGTCTAGCGGTGTGCTGGACATTTTGTCCAGAAGGATACTGTGAGAGTATCAAAAGCTTTGCTAAAGTCCAAAACCACCACATCTCCTGGCTTCCCTTGGTCAACTAGGTGGGTGATCTTGTCATAAAAGGAAATAAAGTTGGTTAAGCAGGACTCTCCCCATATCCAGGGTCAAAGTTTTGCTGGCAGTTTTGCTCCTATCTCCAAGGCTTTGAAACTCAGCTACTTCGTGGTCACTGTGACCAAGACAGCCACCAATCGCCACTTGGCCCAGGAGTCCCTCTCTGTTTACAAACAACAAATCTAGGAGGGCACCTTTCCTAGTCGGCTCCCTTAGTACTGGCACCAAGAAGTTATCTTCAACATGCTTCAGGAATTTCCTGGATCTTTTTGTGTCCACTGTGTGATATTCCTAGTTGACACCTGGGAAGTTAAAATCACCCATAAGGGTAAGGGCAGTTGATCTAGAAATATCCCTTAATTCCTCATAGAAGAATTCATCGATGTCGTCGTCCTGGCTGGCTGGGAGGTCTCACACCTGGCTGAGTAGACTCCCACAACAACATCCGCTTTATTTGGTTTTTCCTTCATCATTACCCAGAGGCTCTCAACCGTGTCGTCGCCGACTGTAAGCGCCATATGATCCAAGCCCTCCCTTACATACAGCGCTGCCACCCCCCCGCCTCACCTGCCCTGCCTATCCCCGCTGAAGAGCCTATAACCATCCGTCATGGCACACCAGTCACAGGACTCATCCCACTGGGTTTCGCTTATGCCAATGATGTCGTAGCTCTGGGACTGAGCCAAAGCTTCTAGCTCCTCTTGTTTGTTCCTCATGCTGCGCACATTAGTACAGAGACATTTCAAATGTGCTCCAGTGTATTCAGCACATCATGGAGCAGACTAAAGGACCTCGCTAGCACACCGTCCCTCAAACGTTAATGTGCCGCCCCCAGGCTTATCTCTAGCAAGCCTGGTTTTATCCCTTTCCCCTTCAAATCTAGTTTAAAGCTCTTTAGATCAGCCCTCCTAACTCCTGTGCAAGGGTCCTTTTCCCCCTTTGAGACAGGTGTACCCTGTCTGTTGCCAGCAGGCCTGGTGTTGTGTAGACCAACCTGTGATCAAAAATCCAAAAATTCTGCCAGTGACACCAGTCACGGAGCCAGGTATTGATCCGCTGGGTCTTCCTGTTTCTTCCATCATCATTCCCTGCAACTGGAAGGATAGAAGAGAACACGACTTGTGCTCCTGATCCCTTAACCAGTTGTCCCAAGGCCCTGAAGTCTCTCTCGATCGCCCTCGGACTTCTTGTTGCAACTTCATTGCTGCCTTCATAAAAAGGCAATAATGGATAATCTGAGGCCCATACCAGTGTAGGAAGCTTTCTCTTCACATCTTTGACCCAGGCCCCAGGGAGGCAGCAGACTTCCCTAAGAAGCGGGTCTGGTCGGCATATTGGGCCTTCTGTTCCCCTCAGAAGGGAGTCTCCTATGACAATGACCCGTCTTTTTTTCTTTATGGAAGTGGTTCTGATGCAGGACATAGGCCTACTTAAGCTTGGTGACCCCTCCAAGCTGGATGAACCATCATCCTCGTCATTGTTTGGTTCCACTTGCAGAGCCTCGTACCTGTCGTGCAAGGGCACCTGGGAAGGTGGGGGAGTCACGGAGGAGACGGGCCTGCTGCGTCGGGCAGGAACTTGTCGCCATTGCCCCTGTCCCTTAAGTCACTGTGTTCAGCCAGGCAGAGAGAGGATAGGGATAGGGAATCCTCTGTATCATGTGTCCTGGCTGCCTGTCGGGCCTGTCCCAGGGAAGGTGGGGTGCGGTTCCAGTCGTCTCTCTCCCTCTCGCACTCCCTGACACTCCTCAGCCTGCTCCCCTCCTCCCGGAGCTCTGTCCCTGAGCGGAGGAGCTCCTCTCCCTGGGCGCACCTCCCACGGGTGTGCTCGCTGCTGCCGGCTGGTGCTGGCGTCAGAGCAGGGCTCACCCTGCAGCCCACACCCGGGCGGCAGCGTGTTCCCACCGCGGCTCTGCCTGGGAAGCTGCGGCAGTCGCGGCGGGTGCAGAGCTTAGAGAGGCCGTGGCCTTCTGCCGGGTGGATGCCGTTGCTCCCTGGTCGAGCCGGCAGAGCTCCAGCGCCCTCCCTGTGGGCCCTGCTGGACACAGCCCTGTTTTCCCGCCCTGGTCGCTGGCGCTCCCTAGCGGTTTCTTTTATACGGGGAGGGGCGGGGCTTGGCCGCTGTTGCTCCTGGCCCCACTCAGGTCTCCTCAGCGCCTGTGGCGTGAGCTGTGGGCTCCTGGCAGGTCTCTCCGCTCCCCTGAGGTTTTGCCTGGTTTGGGAACCCCCCTGTGCACCGCGCTAGAGCCCTCTGCTGCCGGTCGTGCCGGCACCGGAGCTGCTCGCCTCAGCGACTGAGGTTGGCATGAAGGTTGTATAAATATAATTACCAAGGAAAGTCGCTTCAATCTATTATTAAATATTTCCAGGTGAATAAGCAAACTGACCTTGACTAAGAGCTTTGCAACAAAACCGAAAAGTAAACCAGCTAAAAGTCTGTTGCCATTATGGAAACCATTCAGCAGTGCAGAAATACCTTAGTCTTCTAACTAACTGTTGCACTGCCATTTCTTCTTCACCACCATGACTTCTACAGTTCGATCTCTGAATACAGACTAAAATGACGGTGAATATACCACCACATTTGATTAATAATGAAGGATAATCTGTAATGTAGAGGCCAGGGCTGTTGTGAGTGATACAAAATAAATGAAAATTCCTTTATTCCTGTATAAATAATATACCTGTAGTTAGGAGCTTAGCTAATGATGATGAATACGGATGTATTTTTAACTGTTGGGAAATGGGCTGAGAACTGGCTCCTCACAGGGGCTGAGATTGTGCCGATGAAGGTTGTGAGCACTGTAGTAACTAATCTAAATGTACATTTTATTTTATTTTGTAGGCTGGTAACCAGCACATATATCAGCCTGTGGGTAAACCAGGTAAGCAGTAAATTCATATACTGTCATCTTGAATCCTTGATTACAAGTCTTCTAGCAGCAGTAGCAAACAAAGATTTATGCCAGTATTTTCATACAAGGGGTGGATTCAATTCCAGAAAACTACACATAGGTGTTTCCAGTGCACTGTGTGTTTAAATTCCCCGTGCAGTCCCCAGAGATGTAGTCAGCAAAGTCAAGAAAGTGTTTCATCAACAGGCGGGAAGTGTCTAGAGGAAGCTGAGTCACCGTGTAGGACTTCACCGCGTGTGGAGTTCAGACATGTAAAACAAAAGTAGACACCTAAATTTAGGTTTCTCAATCTCAAAGTGAATCACACCCAGGATTTCTGCCGTGAAGAAGTCTGATTTTCCCAGACGTACGCAGCACGTGTGGCACTCGGCTGTGGTACGAAGGGGTGAGTACCTCTCAGGTCTGGGGTAGGTGTACTGAGATGAGTAGCAGTTGCCCCACAAAGAGATTTTTGAAGTATCTTACTATCATGTTCTCATAATTGTAGGAAAACCTGATGAATTCCCCAACCTTTTCTGTCTGCATTTCTTCAGTAGAAATACAGATTAAAGTGTAGGTCCTACAAACAATGGATTTACTGTGAGACATGTGAAGATGTACATCTCCTCTGCTAGTCCAGTAAAGCACATGTAGCCTTCGTCGTGTTGACAGACCAAAATTATGCAGGTACATCTGATACGTTGCTCTTCTAAAATGCAAATTGTTTTGTTAACCAGATCACGCAGCTCCGCCAAAGAAGCCTCCCCGCCCTGGAGCCCCCAGCCATTTGGGCAGCCTTGCGAGCCTGAACAGCCCCGTGGACAGCTACAACGAAGGCGTGAAGGTACATAGCTCAGTGTCACATGAAACACACTTCAGAAAATTAAACATTACCACTCTGAGATAGTTTGCTGTTCCTGAAGTAGAGACCATGGAAAGCAAAAGCGACTAAACTTCCCAAGTAAATGTTGTCATGGGGCAAACATGCACCGGCAGCTCTCCGGGGAAGTGGGGAGTTAACTGGTAGGCTCATATTCTGCATTACTGTGATTCAGCGTGTTCCTCACCTAGAACCTTTCCCAGGAGAGCTTATTTCTAGTTTGAAGAGCATACGAGATCTCCCGTACGGACCCAGCCTCCCTGCTCAGCAGCTTTGTTAAGCAGGAAGGAGCACACCCGGGGTTCCCAGTTACTCAGGTAGTACCAAAGTCTCCTGTCCTCGGTCACAGAGAAGTGAGACATGTCTGAACTGTGATGCTCCAAAAAGCTCTTGCTGCAGCACCAAGGCTCCTAAAAGCCTATTAGCTCTGGGGAACAAGGGAAGAGGGGAAATGGTGTGGTCAGGGCTGGCTGACCTGTGATTGAGAGACTTTCTAACATGTTGTTTCATCTCCAGTAAATAGGCAATAAAGCCAAAAATGAAACGTGACAGTTTTCTAGCAGAGAGATGCTGCAGGGTGCTGTGAAACACAGCGTCCTGTCCCCTGTTGCAGCTGGTGTCAATGGAACTGCTCCTTAGTATGTCAGTCACACTTAAAATCGTGCCTCTAGGTGGTGTTTCCTGCCTTTGGGACTCCTTTACCTTTCTAATCTTCAGGAAACAGAAACGTGAGAGACCTCAGGGCCTCCCGAGGGGAACCAGTGGAGCTATTGCTGATGCTAGCAGTTTCCAGATATAATAGTGGTTGGGAATTCTCTGTCAGTAATACTCAAACAGAAATGCAGCTGATCTATACACATCGCCGTTGTATTATTTCACCACCTTTGCAGCTAGACAAATCCCCCTCCACAAAGACTGTTGGTCTGATGGCAGTACTACTGACTAGAGCGTAAAGCAGGATCCCTCCTGCTGCTGCTCCCATTCCGTCAGTTGATGCCATCAGTAGCACCCAGGGAGGTGATGCGTTTGTGCTCCTGCTGTTTCCCGAGAGAAGGATGTGGTCTGCGTTAGAGCACAGGCTTCTGCAAATACACCGGGGCAATTCCTGCTGTAACACAACAGCTGGCGCTAATAGTACAGCTCCTCACGGAAGGAGAATCTCCTGCTAACCTAAGCCCTGCCAAGCCTGTAGTAAAGAACGGGAATCCATGTTGTGGTAGCCACAGCTATTGTGATAAGCGACACTTATTTTAGGTGGTTTAAGAAAATACAGAAAAAATTCCGTTCATCTGACCATGAAATTCAAAACTTGCCAGCAAAGCAGTATGTTTAGCACAAGTCGATCTCAGCCACTGCCTGCCTGTCGCACTCTTGCTCTCTTGTTCTGAGATTATCCGAATATTTAAGAATCAGAGTAAATAGACAACAGTGGCGAATTTGAGCAGGATTATTTATTATAAACTGATGCCAGTGCTTTTCAAGCTGCCAAGCCTCCGAAAATGTCAAAAAGCAGTAACAGATGTGTTACTAAACTTGGCTTCTTTAAAATTTCCTTTCTAAATGCTGAGACTGGAACATGAAAAATGTTTTCTGAAATACATCCTTTTGACAACAAATAAACCTGAGCAGCCAAAGTCATCAGTAATAACGAGTGAACAAGATTCGTGTGCTAAATAGTTTCTTCAGTAGCAAAGAAGGGCTGATTTTGTTTTTTCTCTCAAGAGTTTCTTGAAATCAGATTGTTTTATGCCCCTTCAAGAAAACAGCCCATTATTTTTTTGATAACATATAGCTTTGTTAATGTCTGCAGTCCTAAACTGAAGGTGCTTCTGGGGTTCATTTCAGACTCCCTTTTCCGCCAAATACAAATTAAAATAAGAGGATTTGTACGGCTTGCCCTCAGGAGCCTTTAGGGCCTGCACCAGGAAAGACACAGTTTTCTGTTCCTTGCTGAGGCAAAGTCAGCCAGTCCACACAAAGAAACTCCTGACTTCATAGTCTGCAGAGCAGTAGTGCTGATGTTGGGTGTAAAAAACCAAACAAACAAACAAACAGAGTGTTAAGAAACGCAGATGTCTGTACTCTTGAAGTGTCAGGAATTCCTGGCTGCAGGAATTCAGCGGGTTGGGTATAATCCATCTAGAATGGGTTCTGGGTAGTTCTTAACCACAACTGTGATTAGTCATCGCGAACAGGACCTGCGCAGTTAGATGACCATGTATTTCCTATGACTTTTCTAAAGAAAAAAAAAAGTTTCAGAAAGATGAATACAACATTTTCTTAAATCCATTGAGGACTGGATCGTTTGTGCAAAGGCACCAGGGTTGCCCAGGATATGTTGTTTCCCACCGTTGCAGAGGCCCTCTACCGCATTCACCACTTTGCTGCTCGCCGGACTGGCTTGCTCCTGTCAAGCTTTGCATGATCTCTTCCCCATGTGTTCAGTAAAACGTAAGCATGGGTGCATGGCAAATACTTCCACTTCCTACGCGGGTGCCCAGCAGGTCGCCAGCACACGGTGCTTCCGTAACAGGTGGACCAAGAGCTAACATGAATGACTGCCGATACTGTTGAGGATGCATTTTTGTTGCAGGCTTTTTAACTGGTCTCTTATTGCTACACATGTTTTGGTTTTGGTTTGGGTTTTTTTCCTGCTGAGTTTTATTAATATTGTTTTTCTTTTTTCCCTTCTTTTGGTAAATTTCTTTAACCTTCCCCCACATTCTGCTCAACCATAGCCATGGAGGGTAAGCAGTGCGTGAGCGTGTGTGTACGTGCCCTATTCCAAAATGTCTTTGCATGTGACTTTGCCAGATGACTGTTTAACTTCTCGATTGCTGAAACCAATTATAATCACAGCCTTTCACTGGTAATTGAAGCAATTACAAGGTTCTTTTTCCTAAGGTGTTTTCTGATCGATACACTAGATTGAATCTGTAATATCTGTCAGTACCCACTTAGTGAAATGCAACAAAATGGAATCAGCATGCACTAAATCCTGCACTCCTTCCTTAGACAAAGTTTCATCCGAGTATTGCATAGTTTTATCACGGTAGTGTCTCAGGTGCTTCCAGTGAAACGTCTCTGTGGCTAGGACCAGTTGTAAGAACCAGGAGTAACCCGGTGTGGTGGGCTGAAATGCCGTGAGCCATCTCAGATCAACAGGGTGGGCGGCCGCTGTGTGATCAGTAGGAAATAAGCAACTTTTTAACCTTCTGCTCCCATGAGGGTTGCTTGGGCATCCCGTAGCGGTGAGGAGCTGCAGGGAACCGGGATGCTGGTAGTTTTACAGTGCAGGAGCAGAGAAACTGAGGACCTTACAGAGGAAGTTTTCAAAGTTTGTTTCTTTTCTGACACGATTATTTCGGTCTGTCTTGGATTTAACTCTAGACAGATCCGACTCGAGGGAAGTTTTGCTTGAGTAAGGACTACAGGATTTTTAACCTGTTGGGTTTTTTCTGATCTGTTGGAAACAAACTGTATTGAAAACATTCGGTGTTTCCCACCTGTAGTGGTGACACCATTTTTGTTAATCTGCTGTGAATTTTCACTAGCAAAACAATAATATGTACTCTTTACTCTATCAGTATGTTAACTATGTACTCGGACATTGTTTTGGAGCACAAAACAACTTTCTGGAATGAGGGACCTGATACGTGTTGCCTTAGCAGTGGAACTTGTCCATCAGTAGTGCACCACTTAGATGTGTCAAGTATTCTGTGCTCCTCGTTCCTCAAATTATTTTCTTCTCTGTTGCTGGAGTTGTACCGGAAGCTCTTCAGGGAAATCCTGGTAAAAATTCCCCAGTGTCATTTCACAGATCAGGTTCAGTCAGAAGAACTGAAGGAAACTTCCTTCAGATCTGGGAGCGAGCGTGCTCAGCCAGGACAGGGGACCCAGCGGGGCCGGGAGGGAGGCTGTTGCGAGTATGAGACCTTCCCGGCGGTCTGCGGAGGTTGGGAAGTTGCTGAGGCCCATCTGCTGGGGACAAGAGGTTGAACAACCCCTCTCTGCTTCCAGATTCAGCCGCAGGAAATCAGCCCTCCTCCTACGGCCAACCTGGACCGCTCCAACGACAAAGTCTACGAGAATGTCACTGGGCTGGTGAAAGCCGTCATAGAAATGTCCAGTAAAATACAGCCAGCTCCGCCGGAGGAGTACGTACCCATGGTAAAGGTACGGAGGCAATTCCGAAAATCGGTGTTTTGTTTGTCTCCTGAATGAGGTTTTCAAGTGGCGTAGGAGAAACTTTCTGGAAAGTTGGAAGTAAAGAAGCTTTTTGTGTTCGCAGGGGGGTAACTTGTGGTCGGAGGGCTGGAGCTTTGGACACTGTTAGCAGCGCTGTGGGAAACGGTGCTTTTATTCCCCAGCTTGCCTGTGCTCATCCAGGGGCAGTGAGCTGTGCACCATCTTCTCTACATTTCACTTCTTTTTAAAAAGAACTTTTTTTTTTTTTAATTAACCCTTTGGCATTTTGTTTTGATGGTGAAACATGGCATTGCAAGTGGGGTTTTCAAAGTCCCTCAGCCATGTTCTAACTCCCTTCTTACTCAGATGAGGGATTAAGTGTATCGGTTGCTTCCTGCAGTCCGGCTACAAGTCTCTTATCCATTCGTTCCAAGTTTTTAAACTTTATTTTCTTAATTTATTTTTTTTCTTAGGAGGTTGGTTTGGCGTTAAGAACCTTATTGGCAACAGTAGATGAGACCCTCCCCGTGCTTCCTGCAAGCACCCACAGAGAGGTACGTAGAGCTCCCCTCACCCCGTGCTCAGTCTATTACGTTTCGTTACCCTCAGCCAGGACAGCTATCTATCTGCACACGTTTTGGCTCTCTCTTCTTTGCACGTGCGTATGCTTTGACTCACTAAGCAGTTATAATTCTGCGTTAAATTAATTTTATTAGAATCCAATTGCTGTGTGGACGTAGGCTTGTATTGACTTAAGTGAAGACGCTCAAACTGGATGTAACCGAAGAGCATACGACATGCGCACATATGGAGTTGACATAAAAACTGTTAGCAGTGCTTACATGGAACTTCTTAGTGCAAGTTTAATCTTTCATTAAACTACAGCTTGCACGCAAAGTCATTAAACAGGTAACTGAGCGTAGCTTGGTGCAGCTGGAAGGTTTGGATGAGATATCCCATAATAACCTAGTTCTAGATGAGAAACGACTGAGATCTTTCAGTGAAGTTCATGAATCGGGAGTAAAACCATTTTCCTTCAAAACCTTGAGTGAGTGTGATAATGAGAAAGCCAGAGAACGGTTCTTTAGGTGCCATCTTAGACAATCAGCCTGACTTCGCTGTGTGGTTCTGTGGAATAACCTCTGTCTGGCTTCTTGACCTGTTTTATTTTTTAGAGCTACTTTAGTAATCATAATAAAAGGAGTGGTGATTATAGGGACCTGGAAACCTGTAACAAGGTGTTAACTCTAAGATGTGGGTTAAAATCTGGTATTAGCGATTTGGGTCCTGGTGCCATTTAGCAGCGGGCAGCTCAGCAGCTGACACGGCTGCTCTTCATCTCCACACACGCAGAGCAGCAGGTGCTGAAATTCCGTCTGCTCCACGTGGTGCCCACAGAAGCAGCCCCAGCTTCAGTAGAAGTCTCCGGCAGGGGCTACAGAGGGAGGGTAGATAGTGCCGTTGCTCTGCAGTATCGCTGTCGCGAGTGCAATGCTTCTGACGACTTAGAGTTGACAGAATCTTCTTGTTCCAGATTGAGATGGCGCAGAAGCTGCTGAACTCGGACTTGGCCGAGCTCATTAACAAGATGAAGCTGGCACAGCAGTATGTCATGACCAGCCTGCAGCAGGAGTACAAAAAGCAAATGCTCACGGCTGCTCACGCTCTGGCTGTGGACGCCAAAAACCTGCTGGATGTTATTGATCAAGCCAGACTGAAAATGATCAGTCAGTCCAGACCGCACTAAGCACCGAGGGAAGAGTTTCATCAGTCCAAGAATTCTGCTCGCGAAAGGATGTTATTTCACCTTCCACCAGCAGTGAGGATTAACCCAGTGTAGTCCTGGCTTTCCAGCGCCTCTTGCTTCAGCAGACCTGACTGACAGCTGTTGGTTCTCTCTCATTACAAAAGTTTAACCAAGTTTTTATTATAAAGCCAAGCTGGTCTGGGATTCAAACAGTGGCATTATCACAAGATGAAGTTTGTACAGAAGTCCTCGGGAAATCACGGCTGTGGAGCGCACTTCGGTTTTACACCATCGCGTGGGACGTGCTCAGCCTAGAGCTGCCACAGGGTGACGGTCTTGGAGCCAAAACTGTTCGAGCAGCAGATCGGAGAAAGATATTGTGAAGTGAAGAATTCGGGGAAACCTCAGGGCTGAGAATTCTTGCCCACAGTATATGAACTATCCAGACTGGAATTTTTTTATTAGAACACTTACGTCGCAATATGCTAATCACAATTTACAGAGAAAGAATAAAAAAGCTATATTTTCAAGACTTCAGTCATTTCAAGACAAACTAAAGCCCTCTTCATCTTCCTGCCTTTTACTTTTATGTGAACGTGTGAAGCATTTGTTTGGAACTAGCTGTAGAACACAACTGAAAACTCTCGTCTTTTTCACCAGAATAACGTGCCAGTTCTTTTGTAGCAACGTTGTTTTCCTTGGAAGCAAAAATGCTGCTTTGTACCAGAGCAATTCAGAGCTGCATTTAGAGGAGTTCTGTAACCATTCATGTCCCCCATTTTTATATAATTTATAAAGACAGATTAAAGCCATGTTGAATATTTTAAACCCACTGTAGTTAACTAACCCATCCTTTTGTCTATCTTGCCTGGGAGGAGTTACAGTAGAGCAGTGTAATTAGATTTTCCTTGGTTTTCTAGTTATGCCATCTGTTCTGTTAAAGTAAAAACCACACTCCCTTTTTGCTGTTGAGGGATATAAATTATTCTCAGGAAGAATATAATGAACTGTACAGTTACTTTGACCTATTAAAAAGGTGTTACCAGTGAAATTCCGGCTGTATTATTTTGTGTGTGCATGCACTGCAGGAGGAACCACCGTGAGTTTTCCCTGCTTGGAATTGTTCCCCCACCCTGAGCCACAAGGTTTTAAGAACTCACTTGTGCAGGACCTAAGGAGCAACAATAAGCATCCAAGGAGGAAATCCAAGATTTAAGTTGGCTTCCAGAAAGCAGTTTTTCCTCCAACTATGGAGCACAGGAACAAGTCAGGGTCACCATCTGTGTAAGTAAGTGACTTGTAATTACGTGGTATCACTCCTTACACCCCTTTAGACTTTTAAAATGAGTTTTCCTAGGGGAAGGTTTCTTTCAAAAGGAGCAGGGGAGTGTAGCAGCTGAGTGGTTTGCAGGAACTATTTTGGAAGCTCAGTAGAGTTCTCGGCAGCGGCAGCAGGGGGTTGCACAGACTAAATTCTTCCGTGGGTGCCGGCATCTTTCAAAACACAAATGAGCTCCAGTTTTGTGGGAGGATGGGACAGTGCAGAGTGCTTCCACTGTGGGTCTAGATGTGGAACAACCCTCCTACACCAACTCTGGAGTCCTTCTTACACACTTGGAACATTTTGCTAATCATTATTTTCATTTAATAGTTTAGAACACACATTAGACAGCCCACCCTTACCTTGTTCAGCTGCTCTGGAAAAGTCCTGTGCAAAAGTTATTTTAGAAATACATACTTATAAAGTTACACAATCTTCCACACCCACCCTTCAAAGCAGTTTTCAGAGATGCTCCTTAAATTTTTTCTGGAAAGGCAAAAAAATTACACACCGTATACAACCTAGGCTTGGTGCCTAGCACTGCAAGACTCATTCTGCTTTTAAATTATACCTACTCATGAATAAATAGTATCCTACCTTTAGCCTCCAACAAGGGCCTTTAGCTGAGAATTTCAGCTTTTCCCCAGTCTTCCGCTCAACAACTGTCCTCTGCTGTGAAACGCACGTACTCCCTGCCGTGCCACGGCCTTTAGCTGCCCCTGAACAACCAGGTTAAATTACCTGGTACTAGGAACTGCCCGAGGTGGATGCTGCCCTGTCGCTAAAGTGTTAACTACACAGGCTGCAGCACAAGCAGCTCCGGGCTGCAGTACCAACCAAGTCGTAGCGCTTTTGCTGAACCTGACCGCGTCCTGTAGCTGTCAACCTGTTACCGCACACCGTGCTCACTGTGGTTACATTTCCACCGTTGTCCATACGCTATGAATGCAACGAGAAGCCTTAGCTGTCACTGTGCTACGCCTACGTTAAGTACGAAGAAGCGACAAGGAAAGTTGTCAAACTCTAGATTAGGATGCGATGGCAGCAGTTTCGGTACCTGCAGGTAACCTGGCCATCCTTCATCCACTCCCCTTCACCTGCATCCACGTAAGAGACAGAATACAATCAAGTGTTCTTTATTACAGACAGGTACAAAACTAATTAGTCAAAAAGACCAAAGCCCATGTCATCATCAGATTCCTCTGATTCTTCTTTCTTTTCCTCTTCTTTCTTCTCCTCAGCTAGAAAAGAAAAAGGAAATCAGGATTTTTTCCATTTTATCAGCTCATAAGTCACATGCCACTAAAGCCTTCGCATACAATGACTAACATCAAGAAGCAAGACCCGAGCAATCCTAACAAGCTAAGCTAACAACCCAAGGAGACTAGTGTTTCCACTGCTAAGCAAGTGCGTTTGTGCCTTCAAAATTAATTCCTAGCAAATCTAAAAAAAATTTAGAAAGCAGGTACTCTAGCCACCAGGATGAGATCCTGATGATGTACAGAAAGATGATCCTTATTCTGAGGGGACACTAATCCTTGGATGCTGACTCAAAGTGCAATTCCAGTCTTTCTAAAGGCGAGGGTCTGTTTTGCTCTAGAACACCCACGTGCGTACTACAAAGCACAAACCACTTTAAAATTGCAAGAGGAAGAGCCAGGCTGACTCTCAAGCTGGTTACAAGTAGCTTTTTAACCAAGAATTTCCTCCAGCTGAAGATCCCCACGTTGGGCACAGAAGCCCACTTACCAGGGGCAGCACCGCCCGCAGGCGCAGCACCACCAGCAGGAGCAGCTGCAGCTGGAGCACCACCACCACCGGCTCCTACGTTACAGATCAGGCTGCCGATGTCGATATTAGCTAGAGCCTAGGGAGAACAAGCAGCAGTAAAGCCTCGTTAACACAGGGTGTGTGGGGCGGCTTTCCTTCAGCCCTGTGCACCTGCTAAGTCACGCCACGAGTACAGTGATGAAACCGCACGATGACAAACCAGCAGCCTGCTTCACTCCCAGCAGCAGTCCCTGTAACTCGGTGCTTTTTATGTTCGTTAAAGGTGGCACTTCGAAGCTAAACGTGTAGGGCTCTATCACCCAAGTCAGCACCAGCAGGCAGCCGTTGTCTGGTTGTGATCCGCACCCGGCAGCCCCCGCACGCTTCCCGCCGCCCCTGCCCTCTCCCCTCACTCCCCCCGAGATGCCCACGTCACCCCCGCTCCCGCCAGCCCGGCCCAGCGCGCCCTCTCGCCCACCTTCGCGAAAAGGCCCGGCCAGAACGGCTCCACGTTCACTCCGGCTGCCTTGATGAGCGCGTTGATCTTGTCCTCCTGCAACGACAGCGGCGCTCAGCTGCCAGCCCGGCCCCGCCGCCTCCCGCCCCGCCGCGCGGCCCGCGCCGCTGCCGGCCATGCCGCGGCTCGCCGCCATCTTGTGCCGGCGGGGCCGGGGCCCGCACTCACCGTGACGGTGACCTCGTCGTCGTGCAGGATGAGGGCAGAGTAGATGCAGGCGAGCTCGGAGACGGAGGCCATGGTGGGGGCGCGGTGCCAGTCGCCGGGGTGGGACGGCCTTAGCTTCAGCTGAAGGACACAGCACCTTGGGCCGCCAGGGAGGAAAAGGGGCGCGTTCCTGCGGGGGAGCTTTATAATGGCGCCCTGAGCCAATCGCAGAACTGAGACGCCACAGTCGTCAGCGCCGCTGCCCAACCCGTGACCGGCAGGGCGGCCCTGACCAATGCTGTCAGGCAAGCGGCTACGCCAATTGCAGCGTCGCGGGGGACGACGGGAGCGTCGGCAGCGCTCGGGTGCGCGTAGCAGCGCCAGAGCGGCCATGGCGCGGCCCGGCCCGGGCCAGGCAGCCTCGTACGGCCTCCGGGGGGCGCTGAGCCTCGCTCCCTGCCTTTTCCGGCGCCGCTGCTGCCTCCCTCCCCCTGGGGCCACCGCGGGCGCCCCGGCGCTGAGCGGCCCCGCCCGGCCCGTGGGAAGGGCCCTTCCCTTCCCGGGCAAGCAGGCACGTAGCCGGCTTCTCGGCGGCTCTCCGCGCTCCGGAGCGGCGGTGCAGGAGTCCTCCGCGTCAAAGATGCTGTCTCCTCGTAGAGGTCTTTTTTCCCCCACTTCTTGTCAGAAAAAAAATAGTCCCAAGATGTGTCGTTATTTTACACAAGAGAGGGAGCATGGACTGTGAACTACCAAAAAACGACAATACGGAATACTCATCAGAGCTGACGCCGTTGATGTAAAGACTGACCAAGAGGTTAATGCGGTGGACAGGAGCGGCTGGGACCTGCTTGTTCTGTGTGTCAGGCAGCGTCCCCAGGCCTTCGACGGGGATACAAACTAATACCATTTACCTTGGAATACAGAACTGTCAATTTTTGTTAATGTTCTCCCAAAAAAGGTCACTACCTACAGTGTTCTGGATTTAATCAGTGCTGTTATTTAGGGTGACATCACTATTGAATGCACAATTTTCTGTAATATACATATGTAAAAAAAACCCCAAAGGGTGCAGAATGAACCATTGGTGAAAACTTCACACTTCCCAGCTTGTACAGAACTTCGTAACCTTGTGAGCCTTAGCAAATTCCAGCATTTCACTCTGAAAGAAGAATCAGATTACGAAAAATAAATGTTCTCTGATTTTTACGTGTTCGTGACGGATACACGTTTGATGGGCATCACTCGAGAGCCACGCAGAGCACAGTTCATGTGCCACAGCACTTGCTCAGAGTCCTGGGACAGGATGGATTTAGACCTTTGAGAAGGCGCCTATAGAAAGGGCTGCATGGATTGTGCTCTGTCACCTCTTGCTCTTTCAGCAAATGAAATCCTTGTCAAACTGTGGTCCAGGTAACAGCGGCATCAACAGAGGCGTTGCAGCTGAGTCAAATGCAGCTGAATCAGCCAGGACTGCGTATTTTTATTTTAAATGGTGAATTGGCAAGATGGGCATGTTTTTCATTCCTTCAGAAAGATGGGAGGTTGGTTTGAAAATATTTTGTCAAAAGGAGCATGAGAAAATAGTTATTTTGAGCAAGAGCTAGGTACTTAACAGACTCAAAATATCTTCCCCACCAAAACAGAGCTTTATTTTCTATTTATATGCAATCAACCAACTTCCAGACAAGAGTGAAGTTACTTAAACAGCATTTGTTCAGAATGTTGTTGATGTAAGCTGCTCCAGGGCCGGCCTGGTCTGCAGCAGAGCGGCAGATCTCAGCGCACAGGAGGGTTCCTGAGGCAGGGCAGCGGAGAGACCCATCAGGAGCCCGCAGCTCTTGTGGGAGATGCCGACGAGACCTGGGCATTGCCAGAGCAACCGCGACCACCCCCAGGCCCATAACAAGCAGCCTGGGGAGCGCTGCAACCAAAGCGGGCAAGCAGGGTGTGGTGTGGCAGTTTGTGCAGGAAGGGTGTCGCCACCATACCAGCTCCAGAGGTGAGTTCAATTGGTGGTCATCACCCACTCAGAAGGACCTCAGCTATGGTATCCACCTGGCAGAAAGCCATGTCCTCTGCACTCACCAGAACTCATGTGGCAACCCAGAGCTCCCAGGAAAACACGCAGCCACCCAGGTCTCAGGCTGCAGGGAGTGCCAGAGCCTTTCACTGGTAACCAATGGCAATAGTGAGAGCAGCTGTGTGAGGTGTGAGTAAGTGGATGATCTGCTCAGCCTGGTGGCAGAGCTATGAGGGGAAGTAGAAAGGTTAATGAGCATCAGGGAGTCTGAGAAAGAGAGAAACTGGTGGAACCATCCTCTGCCCTCCCTGAGATAGAAACAGGAAAAGCCACCAGAACAAAAACAAGATCAAGGGGATCCTGTATCCTCCCCCTGCCAGGCTGAAGGCAGTAGCTTAAAGGAAAGGAGTGAATGCAGGCAAGTCCCTGCTCAGGGCAGCAGGTGAACCCCCTCCTTGCCCACCTCGCCTTCCCAGGTGCCTCTGTACAATGGGTATGAGGCTCTGGATGTGGAAGGGCAGTCAATGGATGATGTGGATGACGGTCCATCTACACCAAGGGTGTTGCAAGGTCAGAAAGGCCTACCCCCTGTCTCATGACCACCTCCATGAGGAAAGAAAGATGGGTTATAGTTGTAGGTGACTCCCTTCTGAGGGGAACAGAAGGTCCAATATGTTGGACAGACCCACCTCTTAGGGAGGTCTGCTGCCTCCCTGGGGCCCGGGTTAAGCACATCACTAGGAAAGTTCCTGGCCTGGTATGACCTTCAGACTATTAATTGTGCACCCAATTAAAAATGGGTGCACCAAAAAGAGCACCCATTAGTGCTCTTCCATGTGGGTGGCAATGAAGCTGCAATGTGTAGTCCAAGGGCAATCAAAAGAGACTTCAGGGCCTTGGGGTGGTTGGCTAGGGAATCTGGAGCACAGGTAATTTTTTCCTCTATCCTTCCGGTTGTGGGCAGCAACATTGGAAGAAACAGAGAGACCCAATCTATTAATGCATGGCTCCGTGGCTGGTGTCACCATCAGAATTTGGGGTTTTCAATCACAGGACGGTGTATATGGCACCAGGCCTGCTGGCGTCAGATAAGATTCACCCTTCTCAAAGGGGGAAGAGGGTCTTTGCTCAGGAGCTTGCAGGGCTGATTGACAGAGCTTTAAACTAGACTTGAAAGAGGAGGGGGACAATATCAGGCTTGCCTGTGACAGACAAGCCATGGGATGATGTGCCAAGGTTAGAAGGACAGGGTGCTAGCGAGGGCCCTCAGCCTGTTGCTCTGAGCCTGGCTGGGTACACTGCAGCACACCTGAAGTCTTACAGAGATGAGCCAGGGGCTCCTGAGGTAATAGGAGCCAACAGGGAAACACCTGTGAAATACCTCAAAGGAATTAGAGGTGTTGCTCTAAGAAGGTGATAAAGCTGACAGCCCAGCTGAAGTCCCTCCACACCAATGCATGCAGCATGGGCAACAAACAGGAGGAGCTGGAAGCCACTGTGCTGCTAAAAAGCTATGACCTAGTTGCCATTACTGAAACTTCGTGGGACAGGGAGGTGATTCAAGACAGCCAGCATAGCTTCACCAAGGGCAAGTCCTGCCTGACCAACCTAGTGGCCTTCTATGAGGGAGTGACTACACCAGTGGACAAGGGAAGAGCTACGGATGTCATCTATCTGGACTTCTGTAAGGCCTTTGACACGGTCCCCCACAACATCCTTCTCTCTAAATCGGAGATAGATGGATTTGATGGGTGGACCATTCGGTGGATGAGGAATTGGTTGGATTATCGCATACAGAGGGTAGTGGTCAATGGCTCAATGTCCAGATGGAGATCGGTGACAAGTGGTGTCCCTCAGGGGTCCGTATTGGGACCAGTACTGTTTAATATCTTCATCAATGACACAGACAGTGGGATTGATTGCACCCTCAGCAAGTCTGCAGATGACACCAAGCTGAGTGGTGCGGTGGACACGCCTGAGGGATGGGATGCCATCCAGAGGGACATGGACAAGCTCGAGAAGTGGGCCCAGGTGAACCTCATGAGGTTCAACAAGGCCAAGTGCAAGGTCCTGCACCTGGGTCAGGGCAACCCCCAGTACCAATACAGGCTGGGGGATGAAGGGATGGAGAGCAGCCCTGCTGAGAAGGACTTGGGGGTGCTGGTGGATGAAAAGCTGGACATGAGCCAGCAATGTGCACTCGCAGCCCAGAAAGCCAACCGTATCCTGGGCTGCATCCAAAGCAGCGTGGCCAGCAGGGCAAGGGAGGGGATTCTGCCCCTCTGCTCCGCTCTGGTGAGACCCCACCTGGAGTCCTGCGTCCAGCTCTGGGGCCTCAGCACAAGAAGGACACAGACCTGTTGGCACGGGTCCAGAGGAGGGACACAAAAATGATGAGAGGGCTGGAGCACCTCTTCTATGAAGACAGGCTGAGAGAGTTGGGCTTGTTCAGCCTGGAGAAGAGAAGGCTCTGGGGAGACCTTACTGTGGCCTTTCAGTACTTAAAGGGGGCTTATAAGAAAGATGGGGAAAAACTTTTTACTAGGGCCTGTAGCAATAGGACAAGGGGTGATGGTTTCAAATTAAAATAGAGTAGATTCAGACTATATATAAGGAAGAAGTTTTTCACTCTGAGGGTGGTGAAGCACTGGCACAGGTTGCCCAGAGAGGTGGGAGATGCCCCATCCCTGGAAACATTCCAGGTCAGGCTGGACGGGGCTCTGGGCAACCTGATCTAGTTGAGGATGTCCCTGCTCATGGCAGGGGGGCTGGACTAGATGATCTTTAAAGGTCCTTTCCAACTCAAACTATTCCATGACTATATGATAAATAAGTCAAACTTTCAAAAATAAGTCTGAGCAAAATTATTCAAGGATTTGCAAAAAGCCTGAAAGCTCAGAATCCTAAAATGACAATTTTCCATGACCAGCAAAGCATATCCAACAGCCTACTATTGTAATGCTTCTTCATAAAAATCTGAGGATTTATTAGACCATTTCAAGTAAAAACTGAGATAGGCAAAAGCGACTTGACCTCTTGTATCCATCCCTTCCTCATGATCAGAAGCACCTCAAAGTTTCACTAAATGAAGATTTGGCACTACTTACTGCTGGAGATGATAAATGCAGAGTGTTGCAGCACTTAACTTGTGGGTGCTTAACCCTATTAGTGGGGTCACCAGCTCTGAATTTAAGCATTTATTTAAACTTCTTATACAAGGCACAGGGCAAATGTCTACATTTTTTGTACCTAACAAAGTAGCAAATAAATGCATCCTGATGAGTAACGGAAGTATGCAAACAAACAACAAAATTATAGGCTTAATAGAGACAAGTCATAATTTGCTTATGAAGGAAGGTCATATATAGTATATAACTGTGTTCCAAATATCAGAAAGCAAAAACTGGAGTTTCTTCAAGGGCATCAGGATCTCAGAGTAACTCCTACTGCAGCACCTCTGGAAATATACAGCTTGTTAATAGGCTAAAAAAAGTGCAGGAGACCGAAGCTATTCAAATAAGAAAGATTCCCTCCTAAGTGGATCCCACACCAGATTACATTTATATATGTGAGGAAGGAACTGAAGATTAGACCAGCCCACATAAGGAACTTCTCAGATAGCTTTTACTTTAGCTCTAAAGGCACTACCAGTGCCAGTTAAGAAACCCGGCAATGTTAGATTCAGCATCTGAAACGTCTGCTCCACTGAAAACATCCTGCATTAAATAGAAAGTAACTTATTTTGCAGGATTTAAATAGTGGCTATATATCATTGCTCTCTTTAGACAGTAGAGGAAATCTAGCTTCACTGAACTTGCAGGTTCTCTGTATTCCAGGGATTCTCGTTGCAATGATCAGCATGTTTAGTGCTGCTGTACTAAATTGAATATATTTGGGGACAGTACGCAAGCATTCCTATTGCCTGTGGATACGAAGAAAGGTGAATGATGGGAGCCAGCTTTTTCTGTTCTGTTTTAGTGGTGAAAGTAGGAATGGAAATTTGTGTGAGCCCTAACAGAGGGAGGAGGAACACTGATAACGGTTCTGATATAACAGTCCTTAAGCTAAAAATGATTAAAAATGCTGATGCATTGTTAAAAAATAAAATATGAGGATCTAAAATTTAAATGTGACAATCATATAAGCTTAGGCTTTGGTTGGTAAAGATGTTAATTAAATGAGATTTGCCTACATCCCTGCTTCATGGCTGTCTTGCTGCATCTATTGAGTGACACTGATTAAGTCTGCTCTGTAGGGGCTCAGTATAAAGTTATGATGAAAACAAATCACTACAGGTTTTCTGCTTCCCAAAGCTTTTTGAAGCCTAGCTTTCCAGTCAGGATTGCTGATTAATAAAGCTCAATTCCAAGGCAGACCAAGGGATAAGGTCTAGAAATTGGCAGTGGTACGTGCTTTTCACCTCTGATCCTGTAACTGTCTATACTTTGTACAATCTATTTAACACATCACCATTCTTTTGGAGCAGAAAAGTCTCCATTCTAGATGAATCTATAGCAAATAGATGGGGGCTTAAAAAAAAGTGTACGTGCTTCTGTGTATTCTACAATTCCAGGGTGATGAGTGACTGGGACTTAGTCCAGAAAACCAATGTTCTAGTTTAGGATGATAACAAAACTGCGTTGCTAGCAAGCTGTTACAGGCTACCACAGGAGTGTCTTGGTGATAAACAAAACAAGTAACTTGGGTACGAAACGGCCCTGAGGTGGGTATTTTACACAGAGAATGGTAAAGAGCAGTGGCAGAGATTTGGCTGGATATGCTTGCACATTACCAGCCAAGAAAGGAAAACATCAGCAAGGTGCAGATAAACTTGTTTCAATGTACGGTTGCAACTAAATGTCTGTAGGGGAGTGTGTGTGTGTGTATTTATATATACACATGCACCATTGAAAGAATTAGAGATTGCTGTGCTGGGAGTGCTTAGACCACTGATGAATCATGCCAGTTTCAAAATTTAAACCAAAACTTTACCATTCATTAATATTCATTAAGAAAACACTCTGTGCTAATAATTAGTTCTCACAATCGTTATCACTCTTATTCATTCTTGCTCTTTATCAGTCATTATCGCTACGTATACAAAGCAGTCAGTCCTTAACACTTCACCCTAAATTAGCTGTGAGTATATAACACTACGGAGCTGGTGCCTTATCATTAGAATGTGACTGAGGTCACTGGCAGTCATCAAAGTGGCCAAACTCAAGAGGTCTTCACCAAGGAGACCTGCAGTTGATCTTTTCTTTCTCTTTCCCTGCCCTTGCTTAACTGTTTGTTTTGTTGTTGCTTTTAACCTTCCTGAGGTGAGTCTTCCTTTCTTACAACAGCCTTTTCCCAGCTCTCAAGGTTGCACTTTTTCAATGACCAGCTACTGACCATAAGTGAGTTATTGATGGTTTCGGGGCCTTTTTGCCTTCTGCCTGCACCCACAGTTTCAAGGCCTTTGCCGTTATCCCACACTTAAACATCACAGCATGAGACACCTGGTATCAAGTTCCAGTTCACAGAGTAAGCTCTCACACAAATTGGTAACAGGTCTGACAAACCAGGACTGGGGCCTTCTGGAGTTAGTATAAGGCCTATGGCCTGTTAATAGCAGGATAATAGTATTTTCACCAAACACTGGGTACAGAATTCTTACATAGTTATGCTGTATTAGCATGTGTATGTTTGGGCTCAAAACAAGCTAGCATTAAAGCCTGCATAGTGATTGTTCTGTGGTTCTAGAAAACTGCATCATATTGTGACTCTATCCTAAGGAAGCAAGAACAAGTAGGGCAGGTGAAATGGCAAAGACTTGAAGACAATATTTCAAAACATGAAACAACACATGAGTTAAAAACTTAGCCAGGTATAAGACCAGCAGGTAGGGAAGTCATTTGCATGCCCAAAAAAGGAGAAAAGATATGACTGCTTGATAGAAAAGGAAAAAAAAAAAAAGCAAGATTCCCTTAGCCTCTAAATCAGCTTTGTATTGCCCAGAATCACTTACATCTTCTGTACAGACACTATAGTCCCCTAAAAGCAATTACTGTATGACAGTGAGAGGACTTAAAAGTAGGTAGGTCATTTTAGGTTGTCTTTCTTACTACAGTACACCTTAATCTCTGTACAGTTCCATTTCTTTCTCTAGTAGGTCATTATTTTTTTCTTGTTTAAACTGTTCAAGTAGTCTAAATTGTTCATTCGCCCTTGGAGGATCCTAATTTGGCTATAGAAGCCTGTATGTTTTAGCAACTAGCCACACTAAGGAACTTCAGGATGTTGATCATCATCAACAGGGTAGGAAGGCTCTACAGAGGGATCTGGACAGGCTGGATTGATGGGCCGAGGCCAACTGTATGAGATTCAACAAGGCCAAGTGCCAGGTGCTGCACTTGGGTCACAACAACCCCAAGCAACGCTACAGGCTTGGGGAGGAGTGGCTGGAAAGCTGCCTGGCAGAAAAGGGCCTGGGGGGGTTGGTCAACAGCCGGCTGAATATGAGCCAGCAGTGTGCCCAGGTGGCCAAGAAGGCCAATGGCATCCTGGCCTGTACCAGAAATAGTGTGGCCAGCAGGAGTAGGGCAGTGATCGTCCCCCTGTACTCGGCCCTGGTGAGGCTGCACCTTGAGCACTGGGTTCAGTTTTGGGCCCCTCACTACAAGAAAGACATTGAGGTGCTGGAGCGTGTCCAGAGAAGGACAACGAAGTTGGTGAAGGGTCTGGAACACAAGTCTTATGAGGAGCAGCTGAGGGAACTGGGGTTGTTTAGCCTGGAGAAAAGGAGGCTGAGGGGAGACCTTCTCGCTCTCTACAACTACCTAAAAGGAGGTTGTAGAGAGGTGAGTGTCAGTCTCTTCTCCCAAGTTGCAAGTGATAGGATAAAAGGAAACAGCCTCAAGTTGTGCCAGGGGAGGTTTAGATCGGGTATTAGGAAAAAATGTCTTCACTGAAAGGGCTGTCAGGCACTGGAACAGGCTGCCCAGGGAAGTGGCTGAATCACCATCCCTGGAGGTATTTAAAAGACATGTAGATGTGGCGCTTAGGGACATGGTTTAGTGGTGGACTTGGCAGTGTTAGGTTAACGGTTGGACTTGATGATCTTAAGGGTCTTTTCCAACCTAAATGATTCATGCCAGCATCTTCACTCAAAGGCAATGGGATAAAGTCTTTCGGACTCTCAAGGGAGGGAAGGTGTTGGTAGATAATCAGGTTTCCCTGATTTTGTTTGTGTGCTGTTAACCAGGACAGTCATCCCCTCCTGCAACTGTTTTCCACTGTTTTTTGCACGTGCGCCTACTGTGCCATACTGAGTCTGGTGGGTTTTTTTGGAATTTGACAAAACAGCTGTAGACTATTAAGTTGTTTTCTCCAAGTTTGTTCATGAACAGTCTCAGGTACAGTATTTGCTTCCCTTATCTGCTTTTTGGAAACTAATTTTCTCCCTAGTTGTGTTTTTGTTTTTGTTTTCCTGATAACTAGGTTATCACAACAAAGAACAAAACTCTGTTAACAATCAGTGTACCTAACATATCCCCAATAGGTGGTGCTGCATCTTTTTTTGTAGTGTTTAATTGTATTGTTGGCCCTGATCACCTAGAAAAGTCAAGTCTTTCTTGAGTGAACTGAAGTTAGTAATCTAATAATAATAAATACTTTGGGTTGTTTTGTTTTGGTTTTTTTTAAATAAATATGTATTGCAATTCATCTGGCAAAAGAAATCAAGTGTGGCTTTGTAGCTTAGTAATTAGGGCAATCATCTGGTTGTGGAGAGACAAAAAATCAGGTTTTGGTCCCCCTACCATGGATTGTGATTAAATCAGTAATTGTAAAATAATAAACAGTCCCTGGGGAGGGGACCAAACCATCAAAGTCTTTGTAACCATGTGAACACATTAGATCATAGAGTCGTGGTCTTCCTTGCTTTTGTTCTAATCTCACTCATTTTATATTCTTGTGCAAAGCAGAACACAGAATATGTGAGAAGTCTAATGCACACGCTCTAGGATAACATCTTAAAAGTTAGGCCAGTTGAGAGCTGGAAAATGTAAGCTTAAATCCCCTCAGCATCAAGAATAAAATTTACATCTTTCTGCTCTGAGTAACATTTTTTGCCACTGTGTCATTGTTATCAATGACTAAAAGACTTTTATAAACTGTGAGTTTTTAAAATTAATTTAGTTTAAAAAAAGGGAAGGGCTGTTACTTAGTGAGATCAATGTATGTTTTCTCATCAAAAGAAAAGCCCTATCATTTGTCACTAGCCTATCAGTATATAAAATATTTACCTCAGATCGCTGCTGCTGATATAAATGATTTTTAAAAGCTGTTCCTAAATATCATCTTTACTTCCAAGATGATTAGAAGATGCTCAGTTTTTCCAAAACTAATAATCTGATCTTTGAGAGATATCAATTCTGGGAAATGTCAGCTTGAAATCCAGCAGTTATGATAGGTATTGTGTCCAACAGTCAGTTTTTTCTTTAAAGAAACCTGATTTTAAGTGTTTATGCAGTTGTTCTTATACCAGTCCAGATGGAGATCAGTGACAAGTGGTGTCCCTCAGGGGTCCGTATTGGGACCAGTGCTTTTTAATATCTTCATCAATGACACAGACAGTGGGATTGAGTGCACCCTCAGCAAGTCTGCAGATGACACCAAGCTGAGTGGTGCGGTGGAGACACCTGAGGGACAGGATGCCATCCAGAGGGATCTGGACAAGCTCAAGAGATGGGCCCGGGTGAACCTCATGAGGTTCAACAAGGACAAATGCAAGGTCCTGCACCTGGGTCAGGGCAACCCCCAGTATCAATACAGGCTGGGGGACGAAGGGATCGAGAGCAGCCCTGCTGAGAAGGACTTGGGGGTGCTGGTGGATGAAAAGCTGGACATGAGCCAGCAATGTGCGCTCGCAGCCCAGAAGGCCAACTGTATCCTGGGCTGCATCCAAAGCAGTGTGGCCAGCAGGTCGAGGGAGGGGATTCTGCCCCTCTGCTCTGGTCTGGTGAGACCCCACCTGCAGTCCTGCGTCCAGCTCTGGAGCCCCCAACACAAGAAGGACATGGACCTGTTGGAGCGAGTCCAGAGGAGAGACACAAAAATGCTCAGAGGGCTGGAGCACCTCTGCTATGGAGACAGGCTGAGAGAGTTGGGCTTGTTCAGCCTGGAGAAGAGAAGGCTCCAGGGAGACCTTATTGCAGCCTTTCAGTACTTAAAGGGGGCCTATAGGAAAAGATGGGGAAAAACTTTTTACTAGGGCCTGCTGTGATAGGACAAGGGGTGATGATTTTAAACTAAAGGAGGGGAGATATAGGCTAGACATAAGGAAGAAGTTTTTCACACTGAGGGTGGTGAAGCACTGGCACAGGTTGCCTAGAGAGGTGGGAGATGCCCCATCCCTGGAAACATTCCAGGTCAGGCTGGACGGGGCTCTGGGCAACCTGATCTAGTTGAGGATGTCCCTGCTCATGGCAGGGGGGCTGGACTAGATGACCTTTAAAGGTCCCTTCCAACCCAAACTATTCTATGGTTCTATGATTCTATGATACTATCTATAATTGTTACTATAGCATATAAAGAGCATGTATAGAAGAATGCTTTTCTAGAGCTTTCAAACCACTCTTTCAAACCAAACCTTTTCAAAAACTGAGGTCTTTTTTGGCTGATATTGCCCAGTAAGACATAATTAGGTTTCACTGTGCTCCAAAACATCAATTGTCAGTGACAGAAAGTGTTAGAAAGAAAGCAAGTGACATGGCCCAAAATGAGTCTGCATCCTGTTACTTCAAGAACAGAGGCAGACGAGAGCTGTAACTCTCCTTTCCTCAGAAACACAGAAATGCTGCTGGAAGTGGGCAGTAGCATGAAAATAACCTGCAGGAACAACAGGACTTCTACATGAGAAAACAGTGCTTAAATAAAACTATTTAACTAATTTATTATTTAACTGATTGTGCAAGTCTGCAGTCATGTATACACAGTGATAAGCTCTTTTGCTTATGAAGTGCTAAACCCACAAAAATCAGCTTTAAATCAATATGAGTATATTGCACTCCACAATGTTCCAGGTATTAATTGCTGGGTTTGGGATCTCTGTTTTACAGGGAATTTCTGAAATCAATTGCAGCTTATCCTGTGGAGACTGAGAAGTGTGGGATTTGTGTTTATGGTTTTATGAAACCTCCCCTTATATTTCACCTATCTTCTGTTGCTTGTTAGCTTGTTATTTTCAAATTGCTAGCAGAGCCTCATAATCTACTTTTTTTTTTTCTTTTGCAATTGTGTGAGGTATCTGATGAAGTTCCACGTGAGTACCTCCCTTCAGCATATAAGCTTCCCTGACCGTTGCTTTCAGGCCAGGATTTCACAAGCAGAATGATGTAGAAAGGTGAGACAGAATTATCTGTGTTTATGTGTCCAGCAGTCAACTAATTTGTTTTTTGTCAAAAAACATCCCTGTCAGGAAAGGGATGGCCATTTTCCTGGAAATCTGCATTGAGCTCATTCCACACGCCTATGAACATGAGGTGGTGGAGGTTAGCTTCAGTGCTGCTAGTCGGGGTGACCAAATTAGTCAAGTGGACTTTTCTAGAAACCTATCAGGGTATTTTTATGCTCTCTTGTACTTAAATGCAGAAGGTCTAACAGGCATGATAGTATGTGTAATGTTAGAGGGAGTTGTTTTCCTAATCAGATTGAAGAGATGGATTTAAATATAGTATCAAAAAAATTGGATGTTGATACAGGTACTGCATGGTTTCTCCCTGTCACTTCAGCATTTAGTACTATCTAATACAGGAGAAAGGCCAAGTTTGCCTCAGATGACTCTCTTCTGGCTCTTAATTTTGAGGAGCCCCCGCCCTCCCATTTTCAGCCTCTAGTAAGGTTATATAGCATAAACCAGAAATTATTGGTGGTTGTGCAAAAATGTTACCCAGCTCCTCACAGAGGGGAAAACAACAGCGTCTTTGCCAGCTCCTTTGGCAGGTCTATCTTCAAACTTTATCTTTAATTTTACTAGAGCTACTTGGCTTTACTCTAGAACTAAATTTGACCCATGATTTTGTCCTTTATTTGTTTGTAGTTACTGGTAAATCTTTACTTTCCAGCAACTTGAGGAGCTTGGAATGCAGACAAATCCAAAATCACTCCAATGGAAACTCTAGTGGTGACAATGGTTTCAGGAACAGTACACTTGAAGTGAAAGCTGAGCTGTTAATAGCAACCCTTGAATATCTACAAGTATGACCCAAAGGGAAGAGTAAACATATAGTTGATGTAACTTTGGAACAGTGAGATGCTTCTGTATCACTTCAAATATGAACTGATGAAGGAGGATATTAATTGGTTTGATGAACTATACAAGCAGTATGTTTGCCTCATCCTTTGGCAGGTAATATTTACTGAAGGAATTCAGTTGACTTTGAAGGGGCTTGACTGCTCTGGGATGAGAACTGCATTTTTTTTAAAGGCTTCCACATCAAAAGGGAGCAGGTGAATGAAAGTATGGATCATAGCTGCTGTACTGTAATTCTGTAGGTAATACTTTCTGGTGGAAGCGAGCATCATTAACTTGGTCTTTGTCTCCTTAGCAGGTTTAAGATTTTTTTCCCTACTTTCTCTTCCTGAAAAGAACCGGTGCCAATGAGGTGATTACAAAAGGATGACAGTTCCTGCAGGATTCATCATCACTGGTATCTCCTAGGTCTCAGTGCATCATACTGACCGATACTATGCCTCTTTCACATTATTGCTAGTTGGTATTCCCCCATACTAAACTTTACATACGTATGGCCAGAGATTATCTGGTTGTACAAAATAGTAAGGTACTGCACCACAGCTGGGTTTCATAGATGCAACAAAAAGTGGATGTGGTGTGGAGGTGTGAGATCCATGAGGTGACTGATCTGAGGTTTTCACAGCAGTGTTGCCTTTATCTCATAGGGTGTTGGGGAGAAATAAAAGTGAAACAACCAAATCCAATTTTCAAGTAAACAGGGCATTCACGATCAAGCAGTATGTGTAATGTTGACGTAATTCCAGCATCCCTTTTAAACATGCGTAACTAGGCAGACTGCCTTGAAAGAGAGGTAGTGGAGAACTTAGTGTTTTCCAAGCTCTCACTGAAAAACCGAAGTCTCTAGCAGTCCTGGCTGCAGAATACACTTTTGTGTGACTGTTGATGTTGCACCTGCCTAAGGCAGAGGCTTGGTAAAAATGCACCATGGTTCATCTTGGTGGGTGACTCCAGGGCCTAGAATGTCTCCTGCTACAAATGGTTCGTGTCTGGTTAGCCACATTGGCAGGCTGAAAGAAGAGCAAAGCGCAACGTGCGTGGGTACTGACGGCAGGGCTGGGGAATTGCTGTTCAGATCCAGTTGATGAAATTCGTGCGGGGGAGGAGAAGGAGGCGGCAGAAAGGTGGTCAGCTCCAACTGGCGACCGGAGGCGGTGGGCGCGCGGCCGGGCTGCGGGGAGCGGGGCCCCTCAGGCGCGCCGGCCGCCCTGCTTCCCGCCTGCCGCGGGGGCCGCGGGCAGGAGGGCGGAGGAGCCGGCAGCGGGCGGAGCGCCCCTTCCCCGTGACCCCGCGGCTCCTCCCTTCTCCCCACCCACCTCCCCGCTCCTCAGTGCCGCCGAGTAACCTGGTTTCCCGGCGTCGGCCCGGCCCTCCTCCCTCTTTTCTTTTCTTTTTTTTTTTCCCCTCCCCTTTTCTTTTCCTCCCCCCTCCCATCCCCTTCTTCCTCCTCCTCCCCCTCCCCCGACTGCGTAGCCGGGGCCGGGGCTCGGGCTCGCTCCCTCCCCCCCTTCCCTCCCCTCGAGCTGCTGCCGCGGTAGGGACCTGGAGAGAGGCGCCGCCTCCGCCGCCGCACACAGAGACATGTACCCGGGAGCCACCTCCGCCGGACCCGGTGAGGCTTCGGCCGGTTTTGTTTCCCTCCTCCGGGCCTCCCCCGAGCCGCCGGAACGACTTTCTCTTTCTCTCTCGGGGCGGCGGGGTTTGCGCTCGGCGGCCGCGCACGCCGTGTGTGTGAGGGGGGGTGACCGTTGGCGCACGAGGCGGTCTGTCAGCGCGGGAGGCGGCACGAGCCCCCGCTGAGGCCAGCTCTGCCCCCTTCAGCCCCGCGAGACGGGGGCGCGAGGCGCCAACGGCCGGCGGCGAGGCGTTGTGAGGGGGGGGGACCCTGCGCGAGCGCGCCCGTCCTGCCCCCCCCCCCCCCCCCCCCCCCCGCGCCACGGCTCGGGCCTGGCTGGAGCCGCTGAGGCCGCGGCCGGCCGCACTCGCGGGGGGAAGGAGGGGTCAGGCCGCTGCCGCCACCTCGGGGAGGGCGGCGAGCGAGCCTGCGTGTCCGGAGGCCCCTTTTAGGGGAGGGTCGCCTTCCCCTGCCCTCCTCTTCCCTCCCTCTGCCGTGGCGGGAGGCTGGCCCCGGCCTGAGGAAGGGGGAAGGCGAGCCCCGAGGCGGCAGGGAAGGAGGGGCGGGCGGAGGGGGGCGAGGCGAGGGGGCTGCTCCCGTCTCCCGGGCGAGAGGTCCCCTTACGGGGATCTGGTAGCCGCTGCGGTGGCTGCTGGGGCGGTGGGAGACGGCAGAGATCACCCCCCTTCGCCCCCCCTCCTCCCGCTCCCCTCCCCGGCCCGCCGCCGCTCCGTCCCGGGGGTGTCCCCTCGGCTGCGCGCTACGTGCTGCCTTCCCCAGGCCAGGGCTTGGCTGTTCCTGCCAGCTCAGCCTCCTGCTGGCAGCGCGGGGTGGACTGGGGTCTCCATTTCCTCCCTCCCAGATCCTCGTAGCGGCTGCGTCCTCCTGGGCTAGCCTGGGATACCCGTCTCGCCGCGCACCGAAGTTCAGGCCGCTCTGGCCGCGTTTCACTAACTGCGTGTTTGTCAACGACTGTGCTGCGCTAGTTTGTGTTGTTTAGATGTAGGTAAACCGTATCCAGATGTCGGGTAGGGCTGGAAGAGGTTATCGGCTTCGTTAGATGTCTTCAGGCTCTGTCGTGTAATGAAATCTGGGAGCAAAGGAAAGATGAATGTGGAGAGAAGAAAGGTTACCTACTCACTCAGGGACCTTTAATATCTACAGGAAAGATAGGTTAAACTGTGGGAGTTTGTGCAGTTAATATGGGACAGTGTTTTTTCTTTTTAGTGTTGGGCTGTTTCTGTGGCGAGGATTCTTTTCTCATGTAGAAACTACAATGTTCGGGTCACTGGTGCCTAATTTTCTCCTAGAAAAGTTTCAAAATAAGTGGAACTTAATATTACTGTTCTCAACAGTTTTGCATAAAATCTTTCCCTTAGAGGGATAATCTAGCAAAGAATAGTGTAGTGAACTATAGGACCTGTAGCTGAGATGTCTTTTACTGCTTCTCTTTACAAATGCTTCTGCTGTAAGAGCATTCACATCTTAGGATCCACAGTTAGGTGCTGGCTTCTTTTTTTTCTCTGATTTGAGTCTCTTGAAGGGACAAGAATCAAGAAAGGCAATCAGGATTATTGTTTTAGAGTACAGCTTCTCTGTTTTTACTTTCTTGCCTTTCTTCCTACAGTACGCGAAAGCTTTTACTAGACACACCAGGAAGATAGGTCTCTGCAGCTGTGTGTATCCAGACTGATGTTCAAGATTTTTTGTGTATAACTGTTGATTTAATCATTTGGTGGCTTCTGGTGTCAGGTTCTCTTGCTCAGGTACCAGTATACTTTCAGTTAACAGGTATTGACGGTGCTCAAATTGTGCTGTTTTGTGCTAAGGCTGTTATGTTCACCTATTGATAGATCTTTTTCAAAGTTATACATAAGGAGCTAAATCATTGAAAATATTGCCCGTGTATGGGCTGAGAGTAGTTTTACATGTGGGAGTCTCTTTATCTTCCTTATTTGCTCTCTGTCTGATCCTGCCACTCTCCCTTTCACTCAGAATGATCTTGCTTCCATGACACTGGTATTGGTGGTTACTGTTTACCATCAGGGACCCATGTTCAGTGTGTAAGGTTTTTTTTCCCCTTACCGGAACAACCCTCTCTTCACCTTGGGCTTTTGATGGAACTAACACTGTACTTCTACCGAGTCCTAGGTTGCTACATGTTACTGGTGTGTGTCTCAGGCTCCTGCTATTCTGCTCCCTCCAGCCAAGCTCATCTTCTGTTTTGTTTACTTCCTAGTTTATCTCCGCAGCTCAGCCCTTTCCCCCTGCGCAGAGCTGGGCAGTGAACGGTGTCTGTTCTGGGGTATGAGCTGTGAGTTGTTCTCCACATCAGGAGGCTCTCCTTTTCCTTCCTGTGAAATCATCCACAGAGAGCCTTAGCAGCAGCAGTGGCTGCTGGCAGTCCAGACAGCTTCCGGCTCCACGCCAAATCATCAGGCAGGGCATTGGAGTAGATTTTTTTTAAGAGAGCGTGGCTGTACTGCGAACCAGTCTGGACATGGGGACTGTCAGCAGGATGCCTAGTTGTCTTGTGTAAGGCTATGTGTGGCCTGCGAGCTGCTGGTGAAAGTCCCCTTCCATACGTTAATCTGAAACCTATAAAATGAATGTACGCTGAAATCCCGTTCAGAGGAGTGAGCAAGAAGTGTGGTTTACAACCAACCATTCGCTGAGCCACAGCTACCGTGAATGCACAAGAACTCCAGCCTCTACATGTCTGTCAGCACATCCTTGTCACCGCTTAAACGCTCCATTCATATCTCCTGTAACTTGGATCTTGCTGCTGTTTGCTTCTCCGAACGTTGCTGATACATACAAGGTACTTTGCTCTTCCAGCTCCCGTTGCCAAAGTGGACACTGCAGCCAAGCCCGTTCTGAGGGTGCCTGTGGTGCTGGCCTCCTGCCAACGTAATCGCTCAATTTGCCACAGGGTTTGCTATTTTAATCTTAATTCTTTTTCTGGAAACAGTATAAAGCAAGCTAGGAGGCCATATCTGACTAATTTCAAAAAATTGCTGCTGAACGTGGAAACTTTGTTCAAACATGCTGTTACATTGGGAGTAAGATGGTTTTTATACAAGAGGGGGACATCATGAAGTCACTGGTTTCATGGTGAGGAAACCTATGATCCCTATTTCTTTTTCACAAATACTGTTTGAGTTCTTGACTTGGTGTTAAATTTGCTGAAACACTGCGCCCATACACTCTTTTTTTGCCTTCAAGAAACTGTGAAAAGTAAAAAAATCTGAAAATATGAGAGAGGTTTTTTTGAGGAAAAAAGTTTGATACTGCTACATTTTGGTGTATCTCTTTCTAGAAGGACAGAAAAATGTCAAAGTGGCATAGTAAAAATACTGTTGCTCAGTTTAAAGAAGTGATTAAAACTTGCATAGCAACTTCTGTAACTTATGCTACTTGATATTCACATATTTATGAATTCTAAACTTTGCACGCTATAGATTCTCTTCTTATTCTTTGAAAGGATATTTGATTTTTGCCTGCTACTCAAGGTCTTAATTTGTTGTTGAAGCAGCAGTTGTTTGAAAAAGAGTGACTTGGTGAAGGGGTTTATGGCTTTGCATGTAAAATATAAAACTTCTTTTCCTAGCACAGGGAACAACTTTGAGCCTTCTGTATCAAAGTAGTGAAACTAAAGTTATTTTCTCACTTGTTGTGTAAGTTACCTCTTTAAAACTGTTAATAGACTTTTGAAACTTTTAAGTCTGTCGTCTTGTTTTTCAGTGCATGTACTTGTTTTTAACTCCCATATATTTTCTTGAAGATACGCAACGGTTGGATGTTGACTCTCTTTAGGACTCTTTAGTCCTAAAATGTGGTGCAGGGAAGGGTGTGCTCATGCCTTACTTGGGGTGGTAGAAATGGCCACACCTTTGTCTTGTGGAATTTGGCTCCACCAACGTCCTCTTAGCACATGCCCCAGTAGCAGCAAGAACTCCCGTGTACCTCCTGTCAAGGGTCTGCTCTTCTCTTTTTAGAAAGGCTTTTTGTATTCTTTTGGGGATGGATATGGACCTCCTCTTACTGTGCTAGCTCTGCTGGTTTCACAGACTTGCCCAGTTTCTTTGGCCTAATTTTAGACACTAAATTATGCTGAAATTCATTGTAAGCAGCCATACATAGAAGATGAAATTGGAACTTAATGCACAGCTCTCTTCCTTTTTGCGTGAGAATTTTTCCTTAAATTTAAATTGCACTTGACAATGTTACAGCCTAGAAAATGCAGTGTAACTTTTTCAAGCGTATTGTTTTCATGGCCAGTATATTTCCCTGAGGAAGAAAAAAAAATTGCGTATTATTATGTTGCTTCAGCTAGCCGTGTAGGCTTAAGGTGGCTTAAAGCTGAGGTAGTAATTTGATGAAAAGGTAATTGATGTTGTCATATGTGTAAACCAAACTTTCTCCTTTCCTTAGTGAACTGAAGTATACTACTTGCTATATGAAAAGGGAAACATTTTTTTCAGCAGTGATTCTCTTACTGGCTGTGCGGTTATATGGGATTTTGTAAACTTATTTTTCCTTTATCTTCACATTTTTCACTTTTGGCAGGATCGTCGTGTACTCGTACATACTTAGTGGTGTGTTGTAATGTATATAGAAAGAGTACAGAGGAACAGCCAAACTTTCCTGACTTCCAGGAAACTATGGCTTTCACAATTTGTATACCCTCTCCTGCACTGCTGTCACCACCAGCCTTCCTCTGTTTCACCGAAGGGTGGGAGAGGGAGTTAAATGCTTTAACTCTGTAAGAGAAAATATGTCTTAGATTAAATATGTCTTTTATGATGGTCTGTTCTTCTACCCACTTTGAACGGTACAGGAGGAATTTTTCCATTTCAGAAAACAGCCCTTCTAAATACTGCTGGCCTTCCAGAAATTGCAGGGTGAAGTCAATGAACGCAGTAAACTTCTAACTGCTAAATTGGCTTTGCAAACACACACAGTTCTCACTAATTAGGGACTTTACATGCCTAATGAAAGTCTTGTTCGTGTCAGCTAAGCATGTGCCGACAATAGCTTTACAAAACTTTACTGTCAAGTTTTTGTTGTGTATTGCCTCCCTTATTTCAAGTTTTAGCGGAATACTTGATCACATTTTTAGTGACAGAATTTCTAATACTCAGACTACCAGAAAATATTACTGAATTTGAAAATTAAGAAAAGTCAACCTCCAGTATCTTATTTTTGGTAAGTTATGAACTAGAAAAAAATAGCTGGTGGAAAATATTACGTCGTTTTAACTGTAGTGGCTGTGGGTAGGAATCTGTTCCATGCATTGTCCAATTAATTTGCTTTAGTATCATGCATCCTTTCTGATGTACATGAGAAGCAGCCCACTAGAACGTAAAGTATCTCTTGTCCTATCAACTAGGGAAGTGCTGCACTTTCCAGCTCAGTACAAGGGGGTTTGTTTTCTTTTCCCATTTATTGTAATACACAAAGGTGAACTTAAACATTTTGTTATCCGTTTTATGCTGTCAAAATTGGGAAAAGTAAAAGACAGACCTGAATAGCATCATCCCCAGATACACTATGCAGGTCCAGGCTATCTCATGTCTTACACCAGAGTTGTAGTTTGTTAGTACACCGTTCTCTTTGGTAGCCATTTCTAAGAAGTAGTGCTTCAAACAGACTTTTAAATACTGCCCAGGAAGTGTTTTTTTTAATTCTCAGACTGAGATGCTGCCCGTGTTTTTGTATATTCATGATTTTTAATAGGTAGTGTCTTTCAGTGTGTTCAGTGAGCACCATAAGTTAGTGCAATTCATTTTAACTTCTCCATTTTGTTTTGCTTTTACTCTTTTCAGAGTAAACTTAGTGCTTTTAAATAAAAAGTTTTAGCATGAGCGTTATTTCATCTGTTTCTGTAGTGCCTCTTTGCATTTTGTATTGAGGAAAAATATTTCTCCTAACCATCTTTCTTTGTAGCCTTGCTGCAGCTGCGAAGCCACGTGATACCTGGTGACCAGACTTTCTAGAAAGAAAAGGTTTGGGTTTTTTTAAAACTGTATGACTTCACGAAACTGGACACAGCCAAGGTAGAAGCAAACCGTTGATTTAGATAGGAAAGTGCTGTTGATAATGACATAATTGAGTTGGTCCAAAGCTTGCTTTGATGTTTTTCTTCTTGCTGCCATCAGTGTTGTCTGTTGAATTCGGTTCTCATTGAGCTGTCCGCAGTGCTGCCAAATTTTGTTTGTATTTGGGTTGTGAAACAGATTTTTTTTTTTTTTTAAATCAGAGATGTGGCGAGAGTAGTTCATTCTCTTCTGTTGTAATTTGTGTGTCCTCTTCTATTTTTTTGCCAGTGCTGCTCACTTGTGTTTTATCTTTGTTGTAGGTTTTAGTCTCCATTCAGCCTTCATTAAACAGGCAACTGAAAAATAAAACTCTTTGTTGCTGAAAGTACGTTTAAAAGCTGTCCACGTGTCAGCCTGTAGTTTTACAATCATCTTAAACTAGCCTAATCTAGCCCTGCTGCAGAAAGAAATGGTTGTGCAGGAGGTAGTGTGGGAGGCTGCCTTGTGCGCTGTTCGCCAGACTAATCCCAACTAAAACCAAGTCCCTTTTCATTCCTTGCCTTCATGCTCCCCCCTAGTTAGTTTTAGCTGCCTTGCTTCTCTGCAGGAACACTCATGATAATGCAAGTTTTGGGACTGAACAGCTGCATGAAGGCAGGACTCCTCTTTCAGTGCTAGTTCTGTCTTATACCAGCTTAAGTTGTACGTGAGCTTATTACAGCCTGAAGTGAAGTTGTTAAGGCCTGGGTGCCAGCGTTAATGTATGTCGTGATAGCTCTGCAGTCATGAAAGTGTCTATCCTTGAGAGAAGTGTTAAAATATTTAACTTTTCAGAGATACAGAATAACTATGTATATTTGCACCGTTTTGGGCTCCGCATGTCTTTCCTAACAGCTCTTCTGGCAACAACCTGATTGCATTCCCTCATACAAGTTACTTTATAATCGGAACATGGAGAATGTGCTTAATGTTAACTCTTCACCTGTGTGAAGAATTAAATCACATTACATATAATTCCATAAAATACGTATAAGTATGAAGACTGCATGTTTAAACGGTATGTGAATTGTATGACTCCTCATGTCACTTGCAAACTGTGGTGGGGTGTGACTGAAACAAGGGGGCTGCAGAGCAAAAATTAAGTCTTCAGTCTTTTGGGGAATAAACTAATCTCAACATGTCATCCTTGGGAGCCTGAAAATACACTTTTGAAACTGTTGTTTTTACAGCACAGATTTGCATATAGGGAATCAAGTTGATGATTTCATCTGTAGTCTAGAAGAAAAAAATTGTAACTCTATTCTGGCCAGACGAGGAGCTGACTTGGCAGTGTTAGATACTGTGGGTGGCTCTGTTCGAGCTGCTAATGTCACAGATTGGAGCTTTAGAACTTTTTGTCTCGGTGCTTTTTTTGTGTTCCTAGTTCAATCATGAAATTTATGTTAGAGCTTATTAATGTGAGAAAATAATGAAATTTAAATTTTAATTTAGTAGTAGGAAGTGTGTGGATGTACTAATTTAGATTTATTTTAAATAAGCCAATTTTAGAAGAGTTCCCAAGAGGGGAGGTTTCACTGGCTTAGCTAGATGAATCTAAAAATTGTTTGAAGTTAAACTTGTCATGTAGATGAATAAGGCTTTAAAACATAATTATTACTGGGGCCTCGTTATATACCTTCTGAAACTTGTTTAGCAAGTGTTTACTATTAAAGGACAGGCGTCTATTCATATGGAGGGTAAATTCCTATCTAAATGTTGCTGTGTTCTTGGCTTTACTTATCCTTTGATAATGAACTTATTTCATTGTCCTTTCAAACAACTTGTGGTTCGCAGTGAATGCTCCCTTTCTACTGTTTTTTTTATCGGTCCCTCTGTAGGTTGTGCTCTCTTGCCCCATCATACTCCTCCATCGTTGCTGAAATCTTGGTTTGCTCCCATGTGGAGGACAAGACTTTGGAAGAGCAGGGGTTTCCTTGTTTGTGCTTTTTAACTACCGCTAAAATGTAAGGTTTCTCAGGCAATAGTACTTGTCAACTTCAGCTATTCTGACTTGAATATTTCTGTTGAGAAAGCTAATGAGAGACGTAGATTTAAAAAGAAAACCCAAAAAACCACTAACCCTCCAAACCACAAACAAAACAAGAAGATAGAGAAGAAACCCAAGTTCAGGTAGAAATGACAACACAGAAGAATGAATGTCTCGGTGAATCAGTACATTTCTGTTTGGGAAGAGCTTCAGTGTTTAATGAGGGAATGCTTAGGAATAATTTGTATGGATTCAGAATATTTGCATAAGGGTGTGTTGTTTAAAAAGTGAGAGCTTCGTTCAGAAGGAGGAAACTTCCCACTGGGGCAAGGAAGCGGAGCTTTATTGTTTGGGTCTCGTTATGTGATTAGAATACAGTAGTGGAATTTTTTTCTAATTGTTTCTGACTTGCAAATCGCCTTTAATGTAAAATTTCAATAGAGGTATAGGTCTCCCTGTAGGAATCTTGTATGCGCCTTTTTTTTTTTTTAACTTTCACAGAATCCTTAAAATAATGCACAGACTAAAAATGGAAATTTACAGGACTGGGTGCCACATGGAGTAAGGTTTTGATAGTGACACTGTAGGAGAAAATTAATTATTTCCAGAGAAAAATCTGTGGGGATTTGGATCTCCCTATAGTAAGATGCCATTATTTGCGGTCTCCTCCCACGTTGTTGCTGTCACGACCAGGGCGGCACAGTGCCACAGCTGAGTTTTGGTTTGTATCAACTAATATGAGAACTTAAGTTGCTTACAAGAAGCAGGTGGAGGAAAAAAATCCAAGATGTAATAGGAAAAAACCACTCTCATAGGGGAGTTCTGCTGAAAGCCTACACTCTCGTCATATCTCAGTTATTCCATTATTATGAACCTGCATTTTGCCCCTCTTTTCAGCGATGCTGAAAACCACAGCCCTATCTCTTGAAACCGCATTAGATACTATTGGAT
This sequence comes from Phoenicopterus ruber ruber, assembly GCA_009819775.1. Lineage (NCBI taxonomy): Eukaryota > Metazoa > Chordata > Aves > Phoenicopteriformes > Phoenicopteridae > Phoenicopterus > Phoenicopterus ruber. The sequence goes on along the minus strand of CM020216.1, from coordinate 165,939,429 downwards.
CTCTTGCATGTTAAAGATGCTCCTACAGCTGCTTTCACTATCTAAAATGGTAAAATAAAGCATAACCTCAGCTCTTAACTGTGAATTTTCTGTTTTGAAACTAAGCCACGAGAGTGTTCATGTTTTTATAGATTAATCCAGTGTGGGTATGGGGAAAGATTTCTTTTTCAAGGGAAGTGTGACTGCTTCTGAGTTATAGCTCAGCAGTTGAGTTTTGTAAATTAAAACATATTTAGGTATGAAGACAACTTAAAATTTTTATTTTTAGATTTTACACAAAAATACTGCTAGCCAAAGTCTGTGGGGTTATGAATGTGCTCGGAAAGGTACAGCGCAAAATATGGCCTTCCTAGCTTCTTCCTTTAATAAGCTGAGGACAAATTATTTTTGTGTTTCGTTAAATTGTATATGATGTGAATACCACAGGGAATGGGGATTTGGGGCCTCTGTGGCACCAGTTTCCAGCTGGTGAGGTACAGCATGCTAGAAAGACATGCCAGCAGCAACAGGGTAAAGCCCAAGCCATTAGAGCTCGTTAAGCTTAGTGGAGTTTGTGTGCATGTGGGCACTAATGTCTCTAATAATACAGAAGGCCGGAGGAGAGGCATGGGATGTAATGGCAAGGGATCCAGAAGGAGAAGGAAGGGAAGGGAAAGGTGCTGGTAGAAAGGTTGGGGGAGCAACGTTGTGCTGAGAACTATAACTCTGGTTCGGGTGACTTAATCTATCCAGTGTCTGCTTGCGAGCTATAATACAGAGACCAATTCTTATGGTTTCTAAAGGGGGAAAAAAAACCCTATGGAATACTGAGATCTCAAGTTGTAGAGGTAATGGAGTGTCATAGTGAGGTGTACAGTACTAAAGGTGTTACTTGATGGCAGCTTGTGTGTGCAAAAGGTGTTGAAGTACTTACTGCGGGGGGGTTGGGGCCAAGTACCCCTCGCTGAGCTCAGTTCTGTGCCTGGCACTAGCTGGAATGACTCTGTGCGCTCTCCCCGGGGCTGAAAGCAAGTGCTTGTTCGTCTGATACTCACACCGAGTAGTTTGATGGAAACTTCAGTCTGTGCATTGAAGTAAATATTATTGGAAGAGTCAGTACTGATGGATAAAGAATTCACACTTTACCAGCCTACTAGTAACTTAACATAACCCACCCTCCATATATATTTTTTTTTTTATTTCATACATGCCTATACAGTCAGCCATACGGAAGGAGAGGGAGCCACATTTCTTTCCTAACCTAAATGCAGTATTTCAGCAAACAGGGGGTAAGGGAAGGGTAACGTGGAATGAAGAATACAGATTTTCTGGTCTTGCCTTCTGTAGGGAAGAAGCAGCATGAAGGGAGGAATAGATGCTAGTGGGTGTTTTTATTCCCCTCATAGATGTGTGTATTGACTACACAGGCCTTTTGGAGTGGCAAAGAACAGGGATTGTATTGAAAGGAGGCATTGCTCTTTATGAATGCAGAAAATACTATTACATTCTTTATTTTAAATTGTTAGAAAAGGCATCTGGAATTAGTTCAGCATCATTTTCTAAGGTATGGAAAAGTGAATGAATCATTACGGTCAAGCGTGATAAGCAGCACTAAGAATGTTCTCCATTTCCCACTTCATCAAGTAGAAGTTTGCCTGAAGATGGAGTTATTTTGTAGTTTGAATTCACATTTAACTTTAAACTGGATTGCTGACTTGTGGGTAAGCCATAAGCATCCCCTCCATTGTTTGGATGAGCCTCACTATTTGGATGACTTAATTCAACATTGCACTTTGTAATTAAAAGCATTTCTCTGCATTCCTTAAGAAGGTTTTCAGTAGTACTTTGTACAGTTTTGCGTACAGGGATCAGTTAAACCACCTGGCTTATTAACTAACAGTAACGATAGGTACTGTACGCTCTGTATGCTCCTTGTGTGCTCTTCTGCCACTCACCCCGCTTGCAGGTGGCCAGTAGAGTGGTGAGAACCAGCTTGTTAGTGTTTGAAAATTTGGAGGTTAACTTTGAAGGTCTAGGCTGGATGGAGAATGTGGGAGGAAAAAAATAAAAAAGTACTAACACTTGGTGTCTTTTACTAGTTGACATTGTCCAGAAGAAGCATGTGGGGTAGAAGGAACCATTCTTAATTTCTCACCTGCTGCTTTCTCCTGGAGCATTGATCTCTTGCTCTTTGGTTCTCTGACATTTTGTTCTTGTAGTCTTTCACATATTCATATGTGAAATGTGGCCATAACTTGTAAAGCAAACTGAGTTGATGTCTTGTTTCTCCCTTTCATCTCTGACTGCGACACCCACTTGCACCATTGATGTCTGGGAGTGATTCTGGTCTCTCTGGATCATATCACTTCTGGCACTATGAAGAGATCACATCTCTATCTTACAGGGGTCAAAAAGTAACCAGGATAACCAAGGCAGCTATAGATCTGTAACTGACTATTTATTCCAGACAAAATAATCATAGAATGGTTTGGGTTGGAAGGGACCTTTAAAGATCATCTAGTCCAACCCCCCTGCAATGGGCAGGGACATCTTTCACTAGATAAAAGGATTAACTTGCGAATTAACATTGCTTGAATTCTTTTGCAGTAAGTGACAGTTATTCCATAAAAGTCATGTCTAGATTAGGTCTACTGAAGATTATATAATGACATTACAGGTTTGAAGGCAATGCTGTTTATCTAACACTTTGACTCCTTGTTAAGGTATTTCATTTCATACTACAGTGCTAAGAAATTAGAAGCAATCTGGCAGAGTGGGTTCCCTAAACTTCTCAATAGTCATATGTGAGACTTAAAATATGACCAAATACGAGGACATCTCCTTCATTTTTACTTGTCAGTATTGAAGCAGCCCTAGCTCTGATAGCATGTTGTGTATGCAACGTGGCTAGAAAGTGTGGTAACTGCTCACTGAGAGACCAGAAGAACCTCTAGAGAAGGGGCTCCATCAAAAATTATGCGAAAGGCGTCATGTACGAATCCTTGACAGGATCCGGGCACAGTTTATATATTGTCAGAGTGAGAAAAGAAATAACAGAAATGTAACGCCTGCAGAAAAAATGGGGAATGCAAGAAGATAGTTGAGCTAAGTGTCTTTAAGGGTTGGCTTCCAAGTGTAAATGGAGACACGTGGTGGCCTGGGATGAGCAAGTGCAGGAACAGACTGAAATGTGGTATCCCCAAATGATCTAACTCTGGGTAGCATTTTAGGGACCACTCCAGGAAAATAATGATTTACCTGCTGTGGAGTGGTACATGGCTAGGAAACTTGTGACAAATACAAGATGGACGTTACCAGATATGTGTTCAGAGGGGGAAAGTGCTCTGGTGCACAAAGACAGTAAAAATCCAGCCTTCAGACCTAGGAGAGGTAAACAAGGAATAAGTGAGCTTGAGCTTTAGAAAAGGAAATTGAGATCTGCAGATTCAGTGATCCCAAAGGATGGATACAAGTGGCAACCTAAATCCACGTTCTGGAGCATGCATAGGGGTATACACCTAGAGTTGCAACCTGTTTCAAAGGAGAAATGTGGCTCTGGACAAATAAGAGTTGTAAAGCATCGTTAACAGCGCAACATCTTCACTTTGCTGCTAAATAAAAGGACAAGCAGCTTCAGAAGCTGAATTTGATGTGTCCAATAACCACTTTGCATGCTGTACAACTTACTGGATCTTACTTGATCTGTAGGGCAATAAGGCTTTTAGACTGAATTTATGGATTCCTCATAGCAGATATAGATAAGGTTTACAGGCTTGCCTCCTCCCCACCTCCCTTTTTTCTGAGGATACCTTTAGTAATCTGTTAGCCCTCCACTCAGTTGCATAATTGTCCTAATTCGTAGAACTAAGACAGCAAGTGGTTAAAGGAGTTGTTCTAAGTAGTCTTACGTATACTTTATTTGCATAAAAAGATAAGAACAACTGGTTTTCCCTTTTGCTCTTTACCTGTTTCTATTCCTCCAGGTGCTTATCAAGTTATTGGCCATGTTGCGCTCTACAAGTACTGTTTTTCTATAAGATGCGTTATTAGCAGAAAACCTCATAAAATACGCTGGCAATTGCATCGTAGTAAAGAGCCTTCAATACTTGATATTTAAGATAATGCTGTAACAGATACTAGAGTTAAACAAAGTTCTGATTACATCATTTCTTCTGCTTCCCTCCAGCACTTTCCTTGTGGTTTGTTGAATTCTTGGGGATAATAGATAAGTCTGTTACCTTTATTTGTTGTGCATCATCTAATCCAACAACGGTATAGCTTGACTGAAGAACTTCTAGTTTCCATACTCTAAAATGTGCTTAATGAGCAGCAGAGACAGATGTACAGGTTCCATATAGATTCCTCTACCCCCTGTAATATCAAGGGACTATGAGCTGCAGCTTTGAGTTTTTCTTATCTCGTAGAAAACACTGCCAGACTCTTTCCTATCTTTCTCTAACGGTTCTTAACAGAAAGCCAGTGCGAAAGTTAAACTTCTCTGTATAACCCAGACTGTAAGAAAACTTGAAGACGGCCCAAAGCTTTTTTCAGTTGGGTCCTAAAAGAAAAGGCTGAACTCCCTGTATTCCTTTTCTTGCTCTGACCATATATATGTAAATAAAAATAAATAAAAACTCTGTGCAGATCCTGTCAAGGATTCGTATTGGATGTTTCCCACATCCTTTCTGGATTCCCTCTCTCTCTAGTATTTGAATAGCTATTTGTGGAAACCCTGTTTCCCCCGCCATGGGGTGTCCCCTCTCCAAGTTTCCCATTCTCCCACTTCAAACCACACTCCCAAAAGGGGCCATTACCCGTTTGCAAACCCAGTGACGGGCCACCAAGGTGGCTAGGGGAAGGAGCACATGGCATACCAGGAGAGGCTGAGACAATCAGGTCAGCCTTAAGAAGAGAATACTAAAGGGTGATCTTCTGGCTGCCTACAACTACCGAAGGGGAAGCTATGGAGAAGATGGAGCCAGACTTATGGCAGGTGCACCAGAACAGGGCAGGAGGCAATGGACAGAAGCTGGAACACAGGAAACTCCAGTTGAATCGAAAGAAGGCAAGTTTATTTTACCACGGAGGTGATCAAGCACTGGAACAGGTTGTAAGAGATGTTGTGGAAACTGTCCTTGAAGATACTAGAAACTTGACTGGATAAGTCCACCTGGTCCTTTCCAACCTACGTTATTCTGTGTTCATTATGGTACTCGGCACCTCTGCAGCAGCTACTGGAAAGCCTTTTCAAGCAGATGCGTCTGTTCCTTTGCCAGTCTTGGTTCTTTTTAACGTAATCATGATGAACATGTCATTTTTTTTCATTTCCTGCAGTTCTGGAGGCAAAACAGCTGATCACTAGTTGAGGACAAGTTGTTAAAACCCCTTTTTTCCAAGGAGTGATGCCTCCTCTCTGTGTCTGTGTGATGGAATCGGTAACTGACCTGGAGGCAACAAAGAATACGCACAATGGTTGTATAGTCCGTGATGTCTGCAAGACTGGGGTTGGCAAGCAAGGTAGATAAATCAAGTGCTGCAGGAAAATTGATTTACATACTGAATTAAAATTCTGTATACTAGCATGAAATTTGGCCTTCTTTTATTAAATACTTGGGTATCAAGTAATCAGTGTATCTAAAATACTTTGAAAAGTGCATCTGTTATTGCGTAGCAATATCTGAAAACACCCGTAGTGATCATCCGGAAGAGCTGCCCTGTTGTCTGGTATTAGAAACCTTAACTGAAAGTGAAGCTTCCAAATAAGGCTTCCTTCCTTCACCTTAGTTTCGTTTAGAGATTATATTTTTAGAAAAATGGTTTTAGAGAGACTTCCTATTGACAAACGTAAGTTGCGTTAGCCCAATGCTAAAACATGCTTTGAGTTGTGAAAATATCACCTGATTATTAAATATGTGTTAGGACTTGCCACACAAGGAAACTTATTGATATAATTACACTAGTATAATTACACTCAGATGATTTCCTGTGTCGACAAGCCCTTAGATGCAACTAGTTTGGCTCCTCCTTATTTAGTAACTCATTAGGCCTCTGACTGCACATTAAAATTGCATAATTCTTTGCTAAAAAAACTTCAACGTGCAAGTTTAGTGCTGACTGGCAGCGCTTCAGGGTGCTGAGCAGACCAGCAGTTAAGCATTAAAAAATGATGAAGAATGAAGGACAAAAGAAATGAACACTCTAAGTCTGAGAAATGGTTAGAAATTAAACGCTCCTGAAAAATCATCGTTACACAATTGCATGGATTTTGGAGTAGACGAGCTGAGCCCTGCTTATTCAAAAGCGCGTCTCATTCGCACCTTTTATATACTAGGAGTGTCTTGGCCGGCTGACTCCTTGAGTCACTCTGTTATCTCTAGTTTTGATCCCCAATAACGTGCTGGAGTAGGAGCACACACGCAGACAGCCTTGTGTTTGCAGTCGTGTTTTCAATTTGCAAAACTCTGTATTTGTACTAAAGCAGCATTTCTGGGATTGTGCAGCGTTCCTCTACCACCCTCTTTTCCCTGCTGCTCTCTTTTGACAGAGTGATATTACTTGATGTTTAATTTTATTTCAGAAAACTGCCACGAGAATGCTATTTTTCTAATACCTGTCTTCCTCCAGATTTCTTTTTATTTTAGAAATTATAGTTCTTAAGATTGATAACTATGAACGTTTGGTCTATGTAAATTGGATGAATTATAATAGTCTGTTTTTTCATGATAAAAATAAGCCTAGAGACAGTATACTGGCACCTCATTATTCAATACCCAGCTTACCTTACTTCACACCTTTAAAATGGGGCTCTTGATGGTCTCAATCATCATATCAAGGCTGAAACGTTCTCATTATTCATATTATCATCTTGCAAATGAGTGAGGAGCTTCTGATACTTATCACACGGATGCTCCGATTTATTAGTCTTTCATTCTTCTTCTAATTCATTCTTCCCTTGACAGCACTTTACAAGTAAAATCCAGGTATGCGTGTAGATTTTCCAACGCTTTGCAATACTGTCTTTCCGAAAGCATCAACTGTGTTTGTGAAGGAGTCTCTGAAAAGCAGGAGTGGAGCAAATAACGTGTGTTGGGGTATGAATTTTGGCAGGTTTCCTTGAGCAGGGCATCACCTCGCGTTCCGGTGTCCAGTGGTATCCTCTGTAACACACCTCGCTGTGCTGCAAAACCTCCCTAGTAGGAACCTCTGTGCTTTTCTTAAGTGTTCTTGTATCGGTACGGCTTCTGTCACATTTAAAAGTGAGCAAATGATGCGAATTATGCAGGAGTACTTGAACACAGAGTTGGGGCAGCTGGATCACTTTGAACGTAGCAATTTGTGTTTTACAATTGAGGTTCATGGTTTTTTCTTTGATAGAGAAGAATAATAAGGTTCTATCCTCTCCTATCAGCACCAAATTCCGGTATTTTGTGACTCTACACTTCACAGCTGGTTGGTATAGTACGTTTTACACAAGATAGTTTGATTTTGCATTCTTAATTTGAGACAGTATTCCAAAAAATGGATTCAGATCAACGGTTGTAATTAGTTTTTTCCCTTGAAGTTCAATTCACATTGCTCAGTTCTATAGTTAACGCATACGTATCTGTTTTATGTGGCAAAAATATAGGTTGACTGCTTATCAGGTCCGTGCTGCTGTTTAATAAACAGTACTTATCTCCTTGAAGCAACACCCTGCCCTAAATAAGTTTGTCTAGGGAGTTGAGCCAGAAATAGCTTCCTTTTTTTTTTATTTTTTTTTTTAATTGGATTGTAAAAAATACCCATTGAAAACAATGTTTAAAATAAAAATACAGGGTGGTAGTAGTCCTGCTTTCTGAACAGCTTGGTTCTGTTTTTTTCCTCCATCAGATGTGCAGGTTGTAAAACTGTGTGATCGTATCTTTCTCCAGGAGTCTGTACTTCTCTCAGCATTTCATGTTATTGTCAAAACTGAACGTATGCCCTCGCTTCTATTTACTGTTTGTTGCTAAAACTCCAGTGGAGGAGTGTAATGATGTTGTTGAGCAACATGTGATTGTGTTGATCCCTGAACACTTACAGCTTCGTTACACCCCTGTGAGAAGTAGTAAATGATCCCATTTTAATACAGCAGGAGGAGGATGTATTACTTAATTACAAAATTACTTAATTTTGGAGCATAAATAGCTGGGGTGGGGGTGGGGTGTCCCCCTCCATGATGCTACTATTTCCCCCTGTATTTCTGAAAACTAGTCATGACATACCAAATCTGGCACAGAAAAAGGAAGGGCAGAGGAATTAGGATGTGGCAGTAGATAGAGAAATGTTAGAAGGCATAAAAATAGACAGCAAAGAGAAGGGAAACACTTAATATTGATGAGATAATGGTTGACCAGGTAGTAGTGGTAAGGCAATACATAATGCAGGTAGAATGCAGAACGTGGATAACAAGAAACGGAAATGTTAAAATAAAAATGCCAGGAGCCTGGGCAGAAAATTAAAATATTTTTGAATGGGTGGTGCTATGGTGATCATGGAACAACACAAAAACATCATAGAATAACATTATTGACTAGGACATAGTTTTCAAATGGGAATGTTCTGTTACGGAAAGATGGAAGTAAGTATGTGCTGTGATGAGCTGTAAAGCATTAAGCAACAGAATGGCTGAAATATGTGGGAGCCAGATTTCTTCAAGAAAATGATGGTGAACAAGATTGTGGTGGAGTAGAGGTAGATGCTTGGTACACGTCCTCCTGATCTGAGTTGGAGGTGGATAATAGAAACCTTTGTCATATTGCAAGTACAAATATTTGTGGGAGTATTTTCTTATGCTACTTTCCAGCTGTAGTGATAATGCTATAAATAACTTTGTTAGTTGTCATATCCACAGCAGAGGGTTCTTTCCAATTAATAACACAGAAACTTTGTGAATTTGTCACACCGAGCAAGGGGACATGGTGGCTGTGGGGGCGACCCGAGTGAGGTAATCGCCTTCAGAAAAATATTTGAAGTAAGCATGTTGGGAAAAGGTGACAAATCCATGTCTTAAAAGTCAAGATGTGCAGGAATTTAAAAAAAAAAAAAAAAAAAGTCCAAAGGTTGAGCAGAATTAGTCAGCTATGTATTTCGATGTGCCTTCAGGGATGGAAATAGGAAAGGTCAGATGCAGAGGCAGACGGGCTGCTTGCGGCGAGGACAGGGTTATAGATAAGAGTCTAGAGCTATTGTGTGGAAACTAAGAAGGTACTTTGCTTCATTTCTCAGTACAGGTGTTGACACTGCAAAGGCCAGATGGATAAATAGTAAGAATAATATTCAAATGAGAATTGCTATATTTCCATTGAAAGAAAAACTGAAGGAGTCAGTGTGCTTAAATGAGGGAGACAGAATAAACTTGTCACAGAAACCTGAAGTTTTAGGTCATGGAAATGCAAGTCTTTAGCAACAAGCATCTTTAATTGATCAAGTTAGTGTTGGAGAATCACAGACTTCAATGGCAATGTTTATGAAAGGGAGGAAAGAAAGTAAATTGAACTTCTGTAACGTGTCATCAGAAGGATGTATGCGTCAGAATGTATTTGGAAGACAATATCTGAAACCGGCTTCCCAAATGTAAAACAAATGAGAAAACCTAAGGTTTTAAGAAATAAATAAGAAAGATAAAATAAAATAACTAACAAACCCCCCTATCATATTCCCAATATCAAACCAAGCTATCTGGATTCTGATGAAATATCTGGTATGTGGGGAAACTGGTGCTGAAAGTCAGGTTAGTAGGACGGTAAAAATAAGTAAGGAGATGCAGATGAGTGGGAAACTGGCCACAGGGAGTGTTGAAGGGTAGAGTGGGGGAATTTTGCTACTAGGGTTGGTAATGGTCTTATTATTTCATTAACAATCTTTGCATAAATGTTAGGAATAAGTACATGAGACTTGGTCGTGGGGCATAGGAGGCCTTGTCAGAAAAGGAGGACCTGAGCATCATCCAGAAAGCAGTAGGGTAATAGATATCGGTTAAATATATATACACGCACATGCACGCACACACACAGACACACACACACACGCACATATATATATATATATAAAAAAGATCATGTAGCTGGGAGTTGTTAGTGAGCTGGAAGGTGATCAGTCATAAACAACCAAGATGAGCACACATGTACTCACTGGTCACGGGATGGCCAAGAGCTGCTGTTGTAAGGTGCTGGTACAACAGGCAAATGCAGTTTAGTGCTCATTAATGCGACGTTTCCAGTTGAGAGATGAAAGCATCAGTGCAGTTGAGTTGGACCCTGATGGGACCTCGTGTAGGATAACGCTTGGTCTTGTTCAGGAACGGTGGCTGAAAATGTATTAGTTTGAAAAACGACTGGAAGGATGAGAACGAAGCCTGGTTTATGAGAAGAGACTAACAGAAGTAGTATAGCCTAGAATTAAGAATTAAATGGGAATTTGGTTTAAATCTAAAAATACAATCAGGAGTACTTCATCTGAAGGTCAGTGAGTATAACCTGACAATGAATAAATAAAAATGGAAGGATGTTTCTGAGCATTAGAGCATCACAGTTCTGGAACAGCTTTCCAGTAGGGAAAGTGAGGGTGGAAAAGTGGTGGCTGATCTGTTAATGAAGGGATGTGTATTGTTTCTGGTGCTAGTAGAGGACTGAATTTGATAATCCCAGGAAACCACACCCGGATTCTTACATGAGTAATGAGAAGCCTCCTGGGTTATTTCACATGTGAGGATTTTGCTGCAAGTTGTTATTGCTCTAGACCGCGGAAGACCTGAGTACTGATGCTGCAGGAGTTTTGAGTACTCAAGTTGGTACCTTACGCACTTCTCTGGATTTTTAATGGAATTTCCTAGATTGAAAGAACTGCAAGCAGCTATTATGCTTCTGCTTTACGTAGTCTGATCTACAGCTGGCATTTGAGTTCAAGAATACAGTACAGTAGACTATTTGCTCTGTTTGCTTTCTGTTTAAAGGAAGCAGTAGGATATAGTTTAATTCTAATACACAGTGTTTGCCAGAGAGCTGCAACGTGTAGGAAGAGCTCCTGTGCTGTATTCCCCTCTTTGGCAGGCTATGCGGTGTGGTCATTAGAACAAAATGTGTATAGCTGAAATACATGTGTTTATTTGCTTTGGATGCATGCAACTCATCCAAATGTGATTGCAAAGGTGGTTTAAGTGGTAGAAACTCCTTTTTACAGTGTTTGCTCAAATAAACGTGGTTAGGTGATTCGCTTCTGTGTCTGTTTTGAAACTGAAGTTCTTCCCTGCAAGGAAGTTTTGGATCTCACTTTCCCAGCAGTGCCCACTTGGCTTCTCAAATTCCCACCCTGCTGACTTGTAGTATAAGAAAATGCAACTGATCTTAAGATTTTGTTCAGTAATTGGGGCTGGGAAATACAGCAAATGGTGAACCAGCATGGAAAGAAGCGAGTCAGAATTCATGGACTCCTGATAGCAGGTTTTTTTCAGATTTTAGATTGCTTAAAAGAAGTTACCAGTCTAAACGTGCTGTGCTTCATTGGTCAAATAGCCTGTAAATTTGTTTAACTGTCAATTTGATATAGCTAACTTGTGCTTTCTCTGTTTTCAGTGCTTGCACCTCCTCCACCGTTGCCACCACCAATACAGGGATATGCCTTTAAACCCCCTCCTCGACCAGATTTTGGCACTTCTGGGAGAACAATCAAACTGCAGGCCAACTTCTTTGAAATGGACATTCCTAAAATAGATATCTACCATTACGAATTGGATATAAAGCCAGAAAAATGCCCTAGAAGAGTTAACAGGTAAGTGCTTTGCTCTTCCTCAGTTTATTTACATTCTCATTTTCCTTTGAAAATGCTGGAGCCATGTGCCAGTCTTCATTGATGGCTTGGAGGATGTGTCTGTCTTCAGTCATTGTTTGTACTGAGAGCTTTCTACTTTGCATATCCATCAACAGGCCTTTTTTTTTTCTCCAAGTCTTTCTGTACCAATCCAAGATTTCATAGAATCATAGAGTCAGAGCTAATCGTCCCTTATTTTGATTAGGCTTGTCAGCATCTTAAGATGCTGCTGATCAAAGCCACTGGTGACAGATGGATAAACTGTATTAACCTTCGTGGAGTTAGGTTAGTATAAGCCAACTTGATAAATACGATTCTTCATATTGCTTGGTTAAATGTTGGAGTGCAATTGGCTGACAAGTCCTTCAGCAGGGAGTTGGTGTTACCAGCTTGTTTTCCCACCTTCCCTAAATTAGGTAAGAAATTACGCTTCATCAGTAGTTTCTATATAAGGGAAAGATACGCTCCTGAAACAGATTGCAAGGTGAAAACAGATCAGTTGGCCAAGGAAACAAGCAATTAGGTCTCGCATTTTGCATATTTGCCCCATTAGTGACAGTGTGGCAACCTCATTGACTTGAAAAAGAGTGGTGTTGCCAGAAGTGAAACTTGAGAACAAGACTTGGCACTAAATGGAAACCACAAGTGTCTTCATCATAACTACCTACATCTTGACTGTAGAGGATCGGAATGGCATGTTTATATATTCAAGAGCAAAACCTTTCCTTATTAAAAGAGGTCACATGGGTGGAGTATGCAGTCATGAACATGAACAAAGTGTGGAGTCAAAAAAGCCACCCGAAAGCCAAAGTTTTCTTAACGTGAATTAATAAACCAGAGTGCAGTATCCACTGTTGTACTAAAGAGTTGGTAATGATAGCATTTTCATAAAGCAGCATCACTATGCTTTGCTGTCCTGTTTTTTTCCTGTGGTGATCTATTATAAATTTAATTTTTAAGCTAGTCAAGAATTGAATTTAATTTTAAAAGCAAACACCGTTGTAAGTGTATTAAGCTGAAGTCTCTTCTTGCCCAAGGGCAACCCTGCTGATTTCACTGGAATACTCTTACTGCATTGGAGCACTGAAAAAAGTTTTCAGCAGTCACTTTTTTGATAGTTGGAGCTGTGAGAGCTTTGCTTTCATTGATTGCTATCCCGGCCACCAGCTCCAACCCCGACAACTGGCATGCTGCTGACTGCCGCAGATTGCTATGCCTCTAACTCCTCTGGGAGCTGAGTGCTGCACAGCTCTTGTGTGCGTTGTAGGTCTGTGTGATCACCTCTGTTATGGTCCAGCGTGTGTGTGCTCACTCATCAATGGCAGAGAGCATAATTATTAAATAATAAAGCAGTTTTTCTCACTGAAAAGGCAGATTATATTCAGTAGCAAGTTCTTTCTCCACTGACAGCTTCTGACCTGCTCTGCTTTGTCAGATTAATCACTCCCTCTGTTGTGGTAACAGGAGCAAGTATAAATCTACATAGATTAAATGCCTTTTGCAGTAAACAAGGATGTCATAAATGCATTCGACAGTGGTATGGTGCATGTTTCTCAGTGAAGTGTGGGAAGAATACAAATTGGATTCACTCAATGAAGTGTACATTTTATTTCTTTTGAGTGCTTATTTCTGCATGCATTACCCTGTAGATGTACATGCGCCTGGGTTTTTGTGAGCCGTGACCTTTCAGTCCTACGTTTATATTTCTGTGTGTGATCCTATATGCATATATAGGATTATGCAGGATGCACATGTAGTTCAAATCTAAATGATAGGTTTTTTCAGCTGGCTTACATGTTTCTAGTATTTTGGTTATATAATTCAGATGTATATTTGTAGTAAATAGTTTTTATCATTACTTTATACGTTATAACCTCTAGAAAGGATAGAGGGAGATTTTATTTTCATTTACGCTACTCCTTCATCTGTCCCAGCTTCGTTCTTCAGTTTTATTCTAGGACTTACTACGGCTTGGACTATGACCCTGCAGACCCACTGCAGGGATGTGTACAGTGTATGTGCAAGTTCCACACTGATGAGATGTGTTTTCCAGTCCTGCTCCAGCTCACACAGCTGAGACAACGCGCTGCTGTGCCAAATCAGTAGAGTCTGGCTACAATTCTTCACATGTCGCAGAAAGCTCAGATTTATTTGGAGAGTTAGATAGGGAGAGTGGGCAATGTGAGTTTGGTTCTGCACCGTGGATGCCCTCGGTTTAATTCATGAGGACAGCTAGGACTCGTACTAGGCTCAAGACGAACTCTACTTGCAGTCACTGGCCTCAAGTTCTTGGTGTGCTTGCGTGATCGCGGTAGAATAGTAGTCCCAAAGGGCTGAAGTTAGTGAATTGGTAAATAACGCTTCTTTTAACTTCACATGGCAAAAATAACTGACTTTTCATTAAGATGTCTCCACCCACAGCTGAGAAGTACCATCGCTAAATGTGGTTTGAAGCTTGAAAACCTTAATTAAGTGGAAGTGTTCATTTTTATATAAAGTAGTTCACAATCGGAAGAACTTGCTCAGTAAGAAAATGGGTTTTCCATTGCTCAATCTTTAACTCAAGGTTGAAAAATACCTTCTTCCTCCCACCCTCCAAATTATGTACATGTTCAGTCAGACATTGCAGACCTGAGGCAGAAATTACTGGGTCAGGTTTTATTCATAGTTCTCAGGAGGTCAGGCAAATTTCTTTCAGTGGTCACATCTTCTCTTAAAGCCTTGGCACACAGCAAAGAAATTGTCAATTAAACCAGTCTTCATTCTTTTCTTGAATGAATTCAGGGTTTCATCTCAGTTTTTTGCATCACTGTAGAGCTGGGGCTGTTTAGCCTGAGGAAGAGAAGACTGAGAGGGGACCTCATCAATGCTTATAAATATCTCAAGGGTGGGTGTCAAGAGGATGGGGCCAGACTCTTTTCAGTGGTGCCCAGCGACAGGACAAGGGGCAACGGGCACAAACTGGAACACAGGAAGCTCTGTCTAAATATGAGGAAAAACTTGTTTACTGTGAGGGTGCCAGAGCCCTGGCCCAGGCTGCCCAGGGAGGGTGTGGAGTCTCCTTCTCTGGAGAGATTCAAACCTGCCTGGACGCGGCCCTGTGCAGCCTGTGCTGGGTGACCCTGCTCTGGCAGGGGTTGGGCTGGATGATCTCCAGAGGTCCCTTCCAACCCCCACCACTCTGTGATAACTATAACTGTGTGCTAGGTTAATTGCCTTTCCAAGTCAAGGTGTATGAAATAGTGATCTGCAGCCTCTCTGAGCTGCTAGTTGACAACAGTAGTGAAGAAACAGTGGTTTCCTTTCTGTGTCAGTTTAACTTCTTAATGCCCTTTTGCCCCCAAGCTGTATGTTAAGGATGTTGTAGGCAGTGTATTGCAGACCACTGATGGATTTCAGATTTTGCAGCCTTGTGATGTAGATAGCCTGAAGGATATCTCTTTGGGACATTTGGACCAAAGACCTTTGGCATCAAAGGGTGTTAGTGTTCCAACAGACCTTTCATTGGCTGGTGAGTGCTTTGCATGACCACTGTGTAAACACTGTGGTTTGACAAGAACTTTGTGAATGGTTACCTCATTCATACAAGTGTGCAACCTAATTCCAGCTATGCTTAAATGAATATGTATTTTTAGTATGCATGGGTCCCAGTGAATGCGCATATCCAGTTTTCTTGGATCCCAGTTTTATTGCGTACGTGAAAAAACCCTACATTTAAAAGTAATCTTTCTCAGTGTGCTGCAAAAAGTTTGTATATCACTGTTACCATAGAGCTGTCATCCTTACGCTAAGGCTGTAAGCTTGGATAGTGATTTGTTTTGAAAGCTTCTGAGGCTGCTGAGCTTTTGGTCCCTGGTCCTCTGCAGAAAGTAATGTAGGACAGGGGGAGCAGAAGCCTCAGGAGAATACCAAGCACCTCTCATTTTGAGCTTGAGAGACCATGAGCTTTCGCTTTACCACTTTCAGTAGATCACAGAAAAGAGGAAGGAAAGTTTCAATCTGCAAAAGGTAAAAATAGCTGCTTTAAGAAAATGGTTTAGTCTGTGAAAAGGTTGCTTTAATTCAGATCAGTCAAACAAATCTGGCCTTTAATACCCAACAGTAGACAACCCTTTCATTTACCTAATGCCTCTATTCATAAATATTAGCATTAGTGTTCATTTGCTACTTAACATCAAAAGTAAAAAGTTGAATTAACTTAATCTTTTTGTATTTTCAGAGAAATAGTGGAGCATATGGTTCAGCACTTTAAAACACAGATTTTTGGGGATCGCAAACCAGTGTTTGATGGAAGAAAAAACCTTTATACAGCTATGCCGCTTCCCATTGGGAGAGATAAAGTAAGTTTTAAATAGAAAAGTTTCTAATTGGAGATTTTAGTGTAATATTTGCAGATCTTTTCTAATAACTGATGGGAACTGATTTTATATTTCTGGAGTAGATGTCTCCTCCTCTTGCCACTTTGCTCAGTGTGTGCTTTGCCAGGACAGAAGTGTGAGCTTGTTGCTGTCAAAATGGTCGCTCCCCTTTCCATATCCCTTCTTTCCTCTGTCTCTTCCTCCCCGCTCACGTGGTTTCTGCTGGTTTGGTGAGCTGGATCAACTGCCCAAGACAGCGGACAAGCTCCATACTGGCACTAGGGGGAAAGTGAAAGCACAGTTGAGTTTGGGAGAGGGGAACAGAAGCACCCCTCTGTGCAGCAGCAAGCTGTTGTGTCAGCTTGTTAATCTCATCAAAGCCTGCTACAAGCTGATTCTCACTATCCACTAGCTGGAAGAAACTCCTCCATCCCTCCGTTGGTGGTGTGGAACTTCTTCCCTAATCCTTTATGACGTGAGAGCCAAATTAATTTAAACTGCACAGGTTAAGACCTGCTAGCTTAGCCCTGGGGCATTTGAAGAGGACTTGCATGTTCTGTTTGCCAGCTCTGTACGTGGGGTGGTGACCTCTTTGGTCACTCTGGTTGTAGTTGCGAAATGTACCCACCTCTGTGCCCATTGACAACTGGTGAAGCAGAAGGGACTGTGTTGGAACATGCTGACACGTAAACCCTATAAAATAATTTAGCCTATGCTTCTGTGGTCTATTATCAGATTGAATTTTCTGTGACCTTTTTTATTTAGATGATGAACACTTAAGGATACAGTCATTCTCATTACTCTCACTGTGGTAGTTCCCGGAGGCCATTATAGCCTTCTGCTGTGGGTGCAAGGTGAGGCATGCACAGTTACAGGGGAAGACTGTCCGATCCCGTAGAAGTTGATTACAAGCTAACTAGACAGAAGTAAAATGTAAGGGGGAAAGGGAAATACAGAGAAATGTGGAAACTTGCTTATGTGATAAAACTGGGAACAGAGCTTAGGTCGTCTTAAAATGAGTAGCAGTGCGCTACAAAATAGTTCATGCTGTCCTTCGCTGTCTCATGTTGTATGCCTCTGCAGTGCTTGACATAGTTAATAGTTCTACCTGAATCAAGCCCTTCATCTCATATGTGTAATTTTTATTTCCCCCAAATGTATTTAAGTGAATGTCATGCAGTGAAGGTCAGTCTCTACTCCAGTCTTAATTATTTGTCATTAACTGATAAGCTAATGTCTAGGAAAACTATAAAGGAATCATTTAAAAGTATTAGAGATTTTTTTTTTTTTCATTTTCACATGTAATATTCCAGTTTCTACAGATTTGACATGCAAGATTGCAAAGTATTTGCTAAAGGTGGAATGATACTTGATGGGCGTCTCTTAGGGGTTTAAACAAGTGCTCTGGACACACTCAGAGTTACCTTATAACTATAATACGTTCCAAGTTGTGGATGACTGACAGTATATTTTATGACAGATACGAAGTTCTGCATTTAATAAGTAAAGGTAAATTAAAAGTGGTTTCTCTATGGAGGATAAACAAACTGGGATCAAATTAATCTTCGGGTCTAATGAGACTTTGTGAGATGCAAGTTGACCCTACTCTGATTGGGAACTGGATGAGATGACGACTTCCTCCTTCTGTTCCTTCTGTGTCTGAATGCCTGCTGACAGAATAGGACTCGATTCTTGATGCTTTGGATTTTAAAGCCCACATATACAAAGTCATACATGGTAAAAATGAAACCTAGTGACAGTGTGTCAGCAGGAAATCCTTTTGATGCCCCAATTCCTTCATGTCCATGCAAATGAACGTTGTAACCTACACCTGGGAAAAGACTGACTTTAATGATTTTGGTAACCATTTTGGGTGGGACAGAATTATCTAGCCGGAGCGATGATCATTTGCAAAAGGCAGTCACTGAGGAGAGTGTTTTTAGTGGAGGTTAGCACAAGATGGTTCAGATAGTTTCATCTGTGGCTCACATTTAGGCTCGCTTTTAATAAACTCATTTTTTCCCTGTTTCCTATGGGATATAGGACTTCGTTAGTTGTTCTGCCTTACATCTATTAATATTATTACCCTGGAGGAAAGAGCTAATAGAGATAAATCTTTAGCTGGTTTAAATCGGACGTGGGGAAATTTAGCTTAATGAGGGAATTTTTACATGGTACTAAATTGGTTTAAGCATGGTTTAAACTAGTATAAAGCTTGTAGGTATTAGGACTTTCCTCCAGCATAATTAGATTCGTTTCTTTGGGTTTTTTTTTTTTTTGGCTGTTCTGCACATAACAAATGTAGCAAGTTTACTGCACATCTGATTACATTTAGGATCATATTGAAAAGATTCATGCACATACAATGATTAATAGATGATTCTTGATCTAAGTGGAAGAAGACCTTGAATTACTTGCAGTGTGCATTGGTAGTGGAAGAATTGATGCTGAACAGAAGGCTGACACCAAATTGCCAAGATTTTTTTCCCTCCTGTTGCTTTTTAACTTAATTAATGTACTCTGTCCTCCTCTCTTGTCCATGGTGGTTGTTCTGGGGTTGTTTATTCTTGTCATTGCCGACAACCCTGCTTCTTTTATATAACTCTTTCTATTATATAAATTCTTCTCTGCTTGGCCTTCGTGATTATCACACCTATTTTCATTTCTTCCTTATCGCACCTTATTTTCACTCTTTAATTCCTTCATTTCTTTAGACCTTTCAGAACAAACATGAAATATGTAAATATTAACAGAATATCATCTTCTTAGTTTTTACTTGTACACATTGAGAAGAAAGAAGTGTATAGGACAGTGTCAAGGTATGAAGATATTAATAGTCGCCTCTTTCCTCGTAGGTTCCAACAGCAAGCGCAGGTCACTTCTAACTATGGCTTTGTACTTAAATGCTGTTACTTGTGTATTTCCCTAAAATGTCCTTCTACGATTAAGAGCTAGAATTAAATTTATTTGAACTTGAAAGTTTTCTCACCTAGCAAGATTCAAGAACAGCTGATATATCTTAACATACATCTTAAGCAGCTTTTAATTAGAAAAACAGTAATTACAAGTGAACTGAGCTGCAGTTTGAGACAGAAATTCTACCGTTGTTCCCTTTTTCAGAAGGAAAGCATTAATCCTGTCTATGGCCACAACCTTACTCCTCTTGACTTTGTCTATTTGAAGTACTGCTAATGACTCTCTACACGCACTCTTTCATACATCCATATCTTAAGATTTCCAAACAAGTCCATGGGAGGTAGGCACCCAGATATTTGTTTGGAAACTGTGCATCTGTTTTCCTCTGAATCCCTGGGAAGGAAAAGCTCTTAGATTAATAGAGAAAAGGCACATTGTATGCTCAAAACATGATCAAGTAATCACGTAGTGTTGCATGTATTTTATAGAGAACAAGGAGTACTAAGAATTCCCCAGAAACACATGGTCAAGTTTAATTTTTATTATTTTTAAACAGTGATATGCTGATTTGTGTAAGTCGATCAGACTACATCGGCTACAATACCTATTCTTTTTAAGAACGGCTTTCAAATTTTTCTGCAGGCTTAATGATTTTTCACATCCCTACAGTAACATCCCTTTCATTTAGTTCCTTTAGCTGCAAAACTATGTCAGCTGTGTTGCGATTTAGCAATGGGTCTGGCAGGTAGTAGGTTAGTGACCAAGATTGTGAATTTTTTTATTTGGGTATAGATTACACCTGGTAAAACTGTAGGAAATCAAACATTAAATTTGGCTTTAGAGTTTATTCCTAATAGTAAAGTACATGGTAAAATTCCCATTTAAAACTACTTTGTCTTGAAGTTTTTCATATTTTGCTTACTCTGTCAAATATGAGCATGTTTATTTGCCCTTGAAAATATAGAGTGGGATAAATAAAATATTACTGAGAGATTCAAATTCTGATTAGCGGTACCTAAAAGTATCTTGTGGATGTGGATTAAGGACACATTTTTTGATCCTAATGTATTTTTATGAATTTTTTTTTTTTATTAAATGTAAACTCTTCAGTAGCGTGTAATTGAGGTGAGAAGGAAGAAAACCTGGAACGTTGGATTTAAACCTTGCTTCTTTGAGTAGTGACTCTAATTCAACTGTTTGGAAGTGGGGTTAGCAGGAAAAACTCTTTGGGCCAAATTCAGCAGTGAGAATTCACCATGACAGCTATACTAAACGTAATCAGTATTTGCAGTCTAGCAATTGGCATAGAAATTCTTCAATCCTGGGTCTTTTATTTCTACCAGGGACAGGGATACTGCAACACGAGCAGTCCTGTTCTGCATCTTTTTCCATTCCATCATGGTGAAGGAGCTTTGTAAATTGAAACCAGGAGGGGAAAAAAAATAAAATTAAATATTTTTTTCAGATTAAGGGTACCAAAGTTGTTAATAATCAGATGAGTTGTGTATTAACAGTATCAGGAATAATAGAAATTATGAAACTTGGTTTGGAGGAGGAGACAAGTTTAAAGGAAAATGCAGTTCAAGTGCAACAGATGTCCTCCATCCTCTGTAAATGAGATGCAAGTTGAAGACCTTGTGATGGCGTGGTGGAAAAAAAGTCTTCATAGAAAGCTTCCAACCTGTGTCAGCTGAAAACCTGTACCTTTATTTGCACAGCTTTTCAGCAGAGTTCACTTTCTGGGCGAGATTCAGACCAGCAGCCCCGCAATTACAGACTCCAGTTCCCATTGCTCTCCCATGGCCATACGGCTCTTTCCTCTGCTCGAGTCTCCTGGTGAATGATGTTTGTACTAGAGGAGAGATGCAGCTGTAATATTGATTTTTGACTGCCTACTATTAATTGTCAATGTGGGGTTTTTGTGTATTGGAAGGCTTATTATTTGTGTTTTATCTTTCCTTCCTATTTTTGACTGAAGACGCTAACTGTTGCAAAAGACCAGATGATTGCATATATTAGCTCGCCGTCACCCATGTATTATTTTTGCTAGCCCACTAATTACACTTTGTCTGTTAAGTGGATGCCTTTTATATTTAAATTGTAAGCTCCCTAGGACAGGAAAATGCAATGGTTTTGTTTATATCTAGCACAAAGGATACTCTGATCTTGTTATTTCTTGTAGTCACTCCCAGAACTGCTAATCGTTTCGGACAAGCCTTAGTTTTAGTCGGTTTAAGAACTTCTGTGCTCAGGCTTGCTTTCTTTTAATAAAGAGCAGAAATCAGCATTAGCCCATTACTTGTAATTACTTGTAAAGTGATTTACCATAGTGTAGTTTTCCAGTGTTTTTTAGACAAAAAATTCGAAGTAGGGCATAACATGTCAAAGGAGTGCCCGTTTCCTGCCTGGTAGCATCGCTGGTGCTTGGGGGTCATCACTTATTCTTTCTTTGGTATTTAAAAATAAGAGGGTTTTGGGTTGGTGGGTTTTGTGGTTGGTTTTTGTTGTTTGGGGGGTGGTGATGTTGGGTTTTTTTCCTTTGAAAGCTCCCTGTGGATTTTATTTTCTTTTGTTCGAACTATGTCTACACTAATAATATATAAAGCATTCTGGCTCTCTAGAGAGTGAATAGCAGAAATTCGTGAATCTTGGCAGGTGGTGACAGACCACGTTTTATTTTAGGCATGCAGGAGCTGATGTGAGCAGTGATGCATTAGTATGTGTTAGGTATCTGAAATGAGGTTATCGGATCTTCACGGAGACCTCCCTGTTCATACACAAGCACTTCCAAATTATAATGTTGCCTCAAAGAGGGAGATAGATGCCAGTTGGGAGCATGCCAGCTTTCTGAAACACACCTTTGGAAAGATCTAGCTGTAAAAAGAGGCTGTGCCTAATGTATGTTATTTCTTCATCATTGCTTTTTGTCTCCTCCCATGCTTTATAGCGCTGTTCAGAGGAATCCATCATCTCTTCCAAGCCCCTTCCATTTTCCCCTTTAAATGGAAAGAATCATCTTGGTTTGTTGTTTGGCATTGTTGCAGGTGGAGCTGGAGGTCACGCTGCCAGGAGAAGGAAAGGACAGAATATTTAAGGTGGCTATAAAGTGGATGTCCTGTGTGAGTTTGCAGGCTTTACATGATGCTCTTTCTGGTCGGCTGCCAAGTGTCCCGTTTGAAACCATCCAGGCACTGGATGTAGTGATGAGGCACTTGCCTTCCATGAGGTGAGGGGAAGACTTTGACGTTGTTTAGGAGGTTGCATTGCTATTTGAATCGCTTCACTGGCTTTTTGGGTAGGAGGTGCTTTCATAGCTCAACCAAAATAATAGCTATCTAGCAGATGGCATGCTCAGACAAGAGGCCATACGGTGCTTTTCTGCTCATCCGGTGGAATTAGTAGCCTCCAGACTGGACACAAGTCCCTTTCACCACTGGTCTTCAGATTCGCTCCGTGTTTGTGTGCTCTCAGGTCAAGGATGCCTTGCCATCTCGCTCGTACTCTGTTTCTTTGTAGGCCTCAGAGAAGGAAGCCCTCCCCGAGTGGAAAGTAGTTGGAGATTGGTAGACATGTAAGGGTGGTTTTAAAACTTGTTACCCTGTTCCTCTGTGTCCTTGGGCATATTTTTATTGCCAATTTTGTATAAAGGAGACTGTGCTAGGGGCACATTAATGTCACCCAGTATAGTTGGTTTTATAGGGGGGGGGGGGGGGGGAACTTGACAATGATTTGGGTTTTTTCCAAGCAAGTGGGATCTACAGCCTTTGCAATCAAACCCAAGAGATACTGGGTTTAATTCTGCTGCCATGAAACAAGTCACTTAAGACCCTTATTCAAATTACATTCTATTTGAAAATAAAGAAAAAAGCTTAGTAGGGCTGAACTTTCCCATTTTGAAGGGCTAAACAAGGAAAATGAGTTAAATCTATGTAAATATCTTTAAATAGCCTTATATTACGTTGACTTTATCCTCACATTAAGGATTTAAAAAGAAAAAAATCACTTTAGTCGGGTTTTACGGCACAGAACAGCCCAGACTAGTTAGTCATATGTCTTTGTTCAGAGAAACATACTAACGCTGGTTTTGATTAGTTTGATATTAAGTGTACAGTGCCAAATTATCAAGATGAAAGATGCATCAAAAATATTTGTTAGATTGTTGTTCACCCACGCAAAGTTTCCATGGATTTCAGAGGAAACTATGCATAAGTAAGGGGAGAGATTATTACACTGTTGTTTTAATAGCAGAGATGTTTAATTATTTTCTTACTGAAGTGTAGCTGAATTTTTAATAGAGTACAAAAAATTATTAATGCTTTTTGTTTGAATTAGTACGTATATTAAGGAGTATATTGAAAATAAATTTAAACGTGAGTAGTAGCCAGTTTCTTACTGTAAGTAGCTGGATTTTGAGAGGTGTACCGTGAGTCCTGCCAGGAACCTCAGATTATTGGTAATTTGAAATGCTGACATTTCTGTACTTTTGTGAATAGGAATTTGCATTAGTTATGGATTTATTGCAATTTTTTTTCCTGTAATTTTATGATCTGAATTTATTTTCTTTATTGCAGATATACTCCTGTGGGGCGATCTTTTTTTACAGCATCAGAAGGGTGCTCAAATCCATTGGGTGGTGGTAGAGAAGTTTGGTTTGGCTTCCATCAATCAGTCAGACCTTCATTATGGAAAATGATGTTAAATATTGATGGTAGGTCCTCTAAAAACCTTTTCTTGTTCCTTCTTTCTCTTACAGTAGAAAGACAAAAATTTAGTCCCATTTTTTGGATTTCTTAAAAATTTCCTCAATATTGTTGTAATATAACATTAATGTTCTTGTCTACAGTATCTGCAACTGCATTTTACAAAGCACAGCCAGTTATCGAGTTTGTATGTGAAGTTTTGGACTTCAAAAGTATTGAAGAACAACAAAAACCTCTGACAGATTCCCAAAGGGTAAAGTTTACCAAAGAAATAAAAGGTAATAACTAAATTACATAAAACTGCTTTATTTTGTCCGATGATGTGTTACCACTACACATTCAAAATATTGTCTACAGCAGTTGCCTTATTAGGAGACAGATGATCACAATGAACACTGCGTACACTTTTTGAGCAAAACTAAGAGAAAAGAATCGTTTTATTACTTACATATATTTCAGGACTTTCAGAAATCTACCGATCAATTCTGTGCTTTAGTTTACTTGTCCTTTTTTCTTACATCAGTTAATCTCTGTAGCTTGACAGAGTCACTTTGTGAATACAAGAAAAGTTGGGTCAGTTCAGGTAAGTAGGTGGCTTCAGATTTGATGAATCACTAGTATGACAAGTTGAGGGAGCTTTTTTTTTTTTTTTTAAACTAGCCACATTTATATATGTGCATGCATTTTGTGTGTGGCAAATGTAGGGTAGTTTAATTAGCTCTGCCCTTAATGAAAGTGCTTTAGTGAAACCATGAAGGTGATATGTTTTACTCTAAGTGATGGGATGAACTAAAACTTTCTGGCAGATGGATGGTAATTTATTTTAATGAGATTAGTTACTGACTTGTGCAAGCTTCTCCTCATTTAAGTGTAGGTTCTCTTGCCATACCTTCATTTTTTTTCTGTGCCTCGCCACCACCCAGTCACTTGATCAAGTGTCGTGTCAAAGTTACTGGTGTGTGTTGGCATCTGAGGGCATCTCAGTGCAGAGGTACTGCTGAGATCTTTTCTTTTCAGCATATAGAGCAGCATCCCTTGTTATGTTAGTCTCCTTAAAAACAATTTATCTTCCCAAATGAATATTGCTTTATTGTCTTTAGAAATTATATTTACTGTAGTGTTTTACTCTTCTTAAAGTATCCCCATCTCTAGAGTAAATATGAGTTAACAGTTAGAAATACAAAAAATGTTGTATTTTTCACTTTTGAAATGTATCAGTAGTGTCAGTCTCAGTTCCATGACAAAGATGCTCCAGTTCCTAAACTAATGATTTCAAATTGTTGACAGAGACTGGGACTTCATGTTTTTTAAAAATTACCTGATCTTAAATTTTTACTGATGTCAAGATTTTCATAAGACAGATTTTACTAATAATTTGGCAATGTGTTTTTGCATAATTAGGTATATTTTTTATATATATACTCTCCTGGAAGTAAATTACAGTTACTCTAATATGTAACGACTGAATCAGAGTAGGAGGAAGGAATCTTACTGTTTGTGTTCACTGAGGGTTTCTTCTGGAAAATTGAGGTCCATCCTTCATGATATGCTTGATAGAAAGAAAGCAAATTAGAAAAGAAAAACAGACTCCATAAATCTATCACACAGCTTGCTTGTTTCCACAAAATCATCTTTGCCCAACTAGAAGTTAGCAAGAAAAGTATAAATAAATCCTGAGTTTGTACTGCTTGTCAATGTTTTGAAAAAATAATCAGGCACTGAATTGCCAGCTGTTTTTGTCACTTTTTTCCCATGAGGATTTTCATTCTTCAGATAGAAGAAATCATCTCAAATTTGCAGCAAAGCTAGTTGTAAATTGAGGTATTGAGGTAACAGTTTATCTTTTAATGAAAATACTGTGATACAGATTTCAGAGGTATTCGTGGTATTTACCTTTATTGAAGGTTTCATAATAGATGGCACTTTGAGCCGTAACAAATTATATGGAAAGATTAGTATGTTGTTTGGCAAGTTATTAGTGTCTTTGACAGATAGGGGAAATATGCACTCAGCAGCCACCTGAGTTTATACACACGTGCAGATATATGAGGAATTCCTATCTACAGCCCCCTCTTTCCTATTCCCACACGTTCAACTTCCTATCTCTGATAGCCCACCTACATCTGTTTCTGCCTAAGCATGAAAGTAATATCAATGAAAACGCTGTATTCAAGCTTATATTTGTGGGTAATGGTAAATTAGAAACAATTCTTTACGGGTAGCTGTGTTGTGCTGGTTTGGAGTGGGTAATTTATTCTTCTAGAAGTTACTGGCTTTCAGGTAGGCTCGGCTTTTGTGCCAGTGGGGGTTGCAACAGATGTTTGTCTTCACGAAGAATAAAGCCCCCTGGCCTCATTCCCATGGGCTCCTAGAGGCTGTATGGATATTTCTCCCCCCTCAGATTCATTAGTTCAGGGTTGGTTGCAATAGTTGGAGGTCTCACAGACACCATATGTTTAGACATAAAGTATAAACAAGCTTTTTGTTTCAAGGAGGTTGCATGCTCTTTTTGTCCTTCCGCCATCCTGGACTTCCTTAGAAGTACAGAATTGGAATTCACTGAATGCGTTCAGCTTCATCTGAGCTCTTGGGGCTTTGGGGTTTCGTCTTGTCTCTCTAAAATTATTTGTTGAACTTTGGCTGAAGCTCAGGGGTTTTGAATTTTAACACTATAAATTTTTTTTTTTGAGTTCTGTCTGGGATACCCTTTGGTGCTTGGAGAACGTGCTAAATAGTGAATAGCTTTACTGCACATTTTAAGTGGTCTTGTGTAGCAATTTAAGGGGCTGACACTTTGATTTGGGAGAAATGGTGATACATGTTTTCCAATTTTTAGGTCTAAAGGTGGAGATAACACACTGTGGACAAATGAAAAGAAAGTACAGAGTGTGCAATGTCACCAGACGACCAGCAAGTCACCAAACGTAAAGTATTTTGCTTTTTTTTAAGCGTATGTTTAATCGCAGGCTGGAAAAGTATCTTGCCTGCCTTGCTGATATAGGAAAAGTTGTCTTGAAAAATGATAGTTTTCTTTGGTCAATACATTTAAAATACACCTCAAAGTATTTTCCCAATTTTACTGGGTCTTTTGTTCATTTTTATTCTATAATGAATGTCATGGCATTTGAACCAATCGCTTTGTTTTAAATCTGTGGTGGGTTGTGTTTTTTTTTTTCATTTATGGATTTCTTCAACATTGGAAGAACAGGATGCCCTATTGGTAGCATAATGTTTCCCAGAACTGTTGAGTAGAAAAGCAGTGCCAGTGGGGATCAGCTTTCTAATCTTGCTTATTACCAATCTATTTTTCCTCTGGAAAAATGTTTATTTTTAATCACTATCGAGAGATTTGCAGTTAAGGTCAATATGGAGGTATTTGTTCCCATTTTTAAGAAAGTAGTATAAGGAACAAAACTGATACCAGCTTTTTACAGAAGATAATTGATCAATATCTAAATCTCATATTTAATTGTTCGGGCTTTGTTTCATGCTCTTTCAGTGATGTATTATATTAATGAAAAACCAGTATTTGTGCCACCTTGATGTAAGTATATGCAAATTTGTGTGCATATAGGGAAATATATCTGTAATGTACAAAGAGAGAGAAATGCACTTCTGAAGCAATAGTTGGTTTCGCGACTCTCGGAGTAGGCTTACTATTTTCTGTGCGTGACATATCATAAAATGTCGTACTGCAAGTATCCCAAATAAGCAGAAAACATTAGCCTTTGTTTCTAAGGCACCTGCTCTTAGGAAACTTAATTTATAGCTTCAAGTATCAAGAACGTTAGAGAAATAGCCTTCTGTGGTACTATAAGAAGACACATGGTAGTGGCAATGATGGAATCTTAATTACAGAAGTACACTTGCATCATTTCAGCCAGATAGGTGTAATCTCCAGCAGGCTTAATTTATGCCAAGCAGTGTATTGAGCAAGTGTGGGAAAGTATTCTACATAAAGTAATGGCTTATTTTCATGTTTGATTTCCAATAGATTCCCACTTCAGCAGGAGAATGGACAAACAGTTGAATGCACTGTAGCTCAGTATTTTAAGGACAGGCACAAATTAGTTTTACGCTATCCTCACCTTCCATGTTTACAAGTTGGACAGGAGCAGAAACACACATACCTTCCTCTTGAGGCAAGTAAACTTTTAAATAATACTGGATTCTGGGAATGGGGGAAAAGGGCCAGAGGAAAAAAAGGCTCAAATGTTGACAAACTGTTTTTTGAGTAGCCAACTTTAGAAATTGTGTAGTGCAGTAACAAAAAAAAAAATCAAACCAAAACCCAGTTGCATTGTGTTTTTTAACTTCCTTTGTGTGGGGATATTTTAGGTGTGCAACATAGTGGCAGGACAGAGGTGCATAAAGAAACTCACTGACAATCAAACTTCCACTATGATTCGAGCAACTGCCAGATCAGCACCTGACCGTCAAGAGGAGATTAGCAAATTGGTGAGTGTTCTGTTGAAGTTGAGCAAAGTATAGTAATGGAATTAATTTTTCTCTTGCTATTAGCAGATACTAAATAGTTTGTGCACTACACACAGGTTATGAACTTGTTTTTATAAGACTTTCACCATTAATCACCTTGAAATACGTTTTCACAAAAGGTTTTCAAGTATTCTTTTGGTGCTTTATTTCAAATTTTGAGGCATCCATGTATCCAAGTGGAATTAACAGAGGCTCTGGATGCTTGGCATCACCTGTATATAAAGGGTATGTGCCCAAATACAGGTTATCTCAGAAAGTTTTAGATCTCGTAAAAAGAACTTATTTTTCTGCAAGAAATACCTAATTCCTTTTAATTTCAGATGCGGAGTGCAAGTTTTAATACCGACCCTTATGTTCGTGAATTTGGAATAATGGTCAAAGATGAAATGACAGATGTGACTGGTAGAGTCCTACAGCCTCCTTCAATCCTCTATGGAGGCAGGGTATGTAGAACAGATACTGTAAAATCTGTGGTAGCTTCGATTGCCAGCTGTGATAACTTCTATAATATGGTTGCTTTAAATGAATGATGTTGGCTGTAATGGGATAAAGTCATCAGAGGTGTAATGTTTAGAACTTAAATACAATTTTTGAAAGTCCTTAAATGTAACAGGCACGTTGTGTGTGTGATGATGCTCTGTCCCTCAATTGCATCTTTATTTCTGAAAGTAAAGCTGGGGTAAAAATGCACTTACATAAACTTAAGAGAAAAATGTGTGTAAGCTGTGTTTTTTCTTTCACACACTTTTATTGTGTGTTGCAAGAAGAAACCTGCAAATAGTGGTTCAAATCAGTGTGTATGGAGAACAACAGAGACAACTTCAGTTATTACTGTTCATTTTTGCCTCCCCTAACTCTGAAATCTTCCTGAACTTCTGGTTGGTTTTGAGTGCTCTGGGAGGAGCAGCTGTGTTTAGGACAACTATCTCAAGGTATTATCTCTGTGAGCACATT
Source organism: Phoenicopterus ruber ruber (assembly GCA_009819775.1). Taxonomy (NCBI): domain Eukaryota; kingdom Metazoa; phylum Chordata; class Aves; order Phoenicopteriformes; family Phoenicopteridae; genus Phoenicopterus; species Phoenicopterus ruber. The sequence goes on along the minus strand of CM020216.1, from coordinate 165,910,199 downwards.
TTTCTCTAGAGCCGTCTCTTCCTGTTGGAGTATTTACTCACAGGTTTATTCTCTTTACAATGGCTTTTCAGATGGCCTTTCTGACATAATCTTCTTACTGTGGTGTCTTTCAAAAAAAAGCTTGAGAAACAGCTTTTTCTATCAGTTATATAGCCTGTCTTGTTTTTATGCAAGATGAAAGCTTTGATAGCTGGGATAATTTGTGAAGGCTTCTGATGAACCTCTTCTGCTTCATGCGTTGCCAGCTGAAGATAGTTCTGTCCCTATGCACAAATCAGACTGTTACCTCCATAAACCCGCAATGGGAGAGGATCTTGCGTCTTCTACCTAAAGCTCTTCAGACAAAATTGAGCAGATTAGGTCAAACCTGCCTTCACTGACAGGTTAAGATAACCCAGCTGTCTTTGCCTGATCCTGATTAGGGAGAGGGCTCTCATGAACTATTCTGGCACCAGGGGAACAGGGGGAGCAAGAGCTTAATGGCAGATGAGTGATGGAAAGTCAGAGTGGGGGAGGTACTGCCTTCAGCAGGCACACAACACTTTGCAAAATAAATTACCAAATTTGTGTATGTCCTGAAAAATTCCCATAAATTTTAGCTGTTACTGCTAAATGAGAAGGCAGACATCGTGGTAACTTGTCTAAAATATCTACTGGATACTAATACTTATTAAGGTAATTAACATCACCAGAATTACTTTAGTCATCTTGTTATATCCCTTGTCCTCTAGATAACCCATGACAGTAATGTCTGCTTGATGGGAGAAAGGTGTTGCACAGGTCAAAGTTGAATAACTGATCATCTTTTGTCAGCTTATTCACATTTTTTTTCTAGAGTTGTGTGAGTGACATTGAACTACTATTTGCCTCTACTTAGTGATGTGTAAAATACTGATAATACTTAATTTAAGTCTCTTTTGGAAAGTTCACTAAGCATTTGTAAAGTCACTGTAGAAATGTACATTCTTGTTAACATGACATACCAAGCATGAATCTGACTTACTATCCATATGTGATTTCTATCTGCTGATTTATATAACCAAAGGAAACCATCAACAATAAAAGTGAACAATACGAGCTTTATTTTTATGAGCTTTATTTTTCACCAGGCTAGCAAGCTGTCTTGCTACAGTGATAGAATAATCTTTATAAGATAGGATAGATGTTTGAACAGTGGAGAGAAAGACCTGAGAATATTAATAGCCTGCTAGTTGGAGGGAAGCAGAAGCATAACTAATTTTTGTTAGAATGAATTAATTTTTGCATTAGCGTTTTGATTTTTGTTTGGTGGTTTGTTTTTCTTTTTTCCCCCTTTCACTTCCAGAATAAAGCAATTGCTACACCAGTTCAAGGAGTCTGGGACATGCGGAATAAACAATTTCACACTGGAATTGAAATAAAGGTTTGGGCAATTGCGTGCTTTGCTCCCCAGCGCCAGTGCACCGAAGTTCATCTTAAGTAAGTGTGTTTCATAAGATGGTGATTGTATTATTTATTATGCATGGAAATATTCTAATTTTACTTATTTAGAATGTGTATTGCCACACATCAAACAATTTAACAAAATATATCTTTAACAGTGCTTTTGAAGTTCTGTATCTTTGTGTTTTAAATGATGCCAGTATGATTTCAATGCTAGCATCATGAAATCCTACAAATCAGACTTGCCAAAAGCAAATTATACTGTATAGCAGGTTTCTGACCAATAAGAACAGAGTTTAAGATGACTGAAATAATGTAATGAAGGGTGTTTATCACTAAGTATTTGTCAAGAGTGAAAGCTAACATGTATGTCATCTGGGGTTCTTTTCCTGGTTAGAACTTATTTAAAAGGAAAATTTTAAAAAGCAATCCAACTTTTGTCTAAAACTTTCTACCCTGTAGAGTTACTGTAATGTGCAAGTTGCTGTATTTGCAAGATGAGTAGGACTAGCTGTTTTGTTGACTTTGAGCGTTTGAATGAAACTTTCAAACATTCATTGTTAAAAGTGACATCTACCATTCTTTAGATCAGGGAAAGTGTGCATGCCTGTGTAGATGGATTGTCTAATTCCTTCTTTCGCACGCAGTTGCTTTCCCTTCGTGCATGGGCAAGTGCAGTTCTTATAGCTGCCCTAGCGGGTGACTCAGCTGCTCTTTGTAAGGTGAATGCAAGACAGTCATTATTCATAACAATGATATTGCCGTAACAGTGTTCCTTTAGATGGTTTGCCAAATAGCTTGGGAATTTTTCCCTAACAAGTGGTGAGCAACCAGTCGAAATCTTACCTTTTACTTTCCTTCCCATTGTGTAAGGCTAGGGACTTGTTCTGTCCAGGTACGTGACAGGAACTAAGCTGCCAGGGAATTTTCCCTTCCACACTGTTGCTTCTAGTGGAAATGTTGCGTAGGAGAAGTTAGTCAGTTTTAAGAGACAGGCAGAAGTCTTCAACGTAATGAGCCAAAATAAAATTATTTGATGGCTTAGATGGCGTTTGTCCTTACCATAAAAGGACATTCCTTCATACTAGGAATATGGCTGCATCCAGTTGCATCTTGTTGCTTCTTGTTACATCTTGTTGAGCAAGTTGGAACTCAGATGCTGTAGATCTGTCAGAGTAAACACCTTCAAAATCCCTAAAAGTCTTCAAAATCGTCCAGCTTTACCTGTCAGGAGCGGGGAGAGAACCTTTCCTCTTAGACACCGTACTTACAGATGGACTCCTAAAGCCTATAGTGGTGAGTGCCTGTTTTTCCAAGGAAAACGCTTAATGCACCTATTTTCTGCAAGAAGCCACAAGCTGCAGGGCTGAAGCTGACAGACTGTTACGATTCATGAAATTTAACCATGGGTTTGGAAGAAACTAAATCTTCACTCCCTTTCAGTGGGCAAAAGTATATTACCTGGCACCCTTTGGTGAAGACAACCAACTTTTTAGACGCTTATGGGGACACCCACTCCAAAAGAATAAAAGGGACTTTGTCAGTGTTGATGTCAGTTAAGCATTGCTACCTGGGATCACGTTTACTATGCTGGTCATTAAGCCAAATGCCAAAGCAGCACATCTCTGGGTGCATCTGTATTAGTGTTTCAGTGTGGATCAGGAGTGCATTTTTGAAGCGACGCTCCTCATGGTCACCAATTGCCGTGCTCTGCATCAAGGAGCAGTCTGAGTCTACAGTGTGGATTTCTTTTGGATAAAATTGGACTAGAGGATGTACTTCAGCCCACCGCACCAGACTACAGCCACTCTGAAGAAAAATCCCACAAACACATGTAGTGTGGATGTTGGTCCCTCGGCACCAAGTACTCCACTCTAAAGGTCTGGGCTGTGACACCTCACTACTTGCTCATCTTGCCTTTGTTTATGGGGATAGGACTTACGGACAACTCAGGCACCATTGATGCAGCCTTCCAACCTGGAGGAGCCATGACTTTGAAGATGCTTTCCAGACTGGGTATACTTTATAGAGCCCTAGACTCCTACACTGAAGTGCTTTCAATTGTCTTGCTTACAACAGGCACAGTGTCTTCTTGGTGTCCCTTCAAAAGGAAAGATAGCCACATGCTACCATGTTAACAAGAGGCAGGAGGAGGAGGTGGCAGGCTTGCAACACAGCACACCCTCCTAGCAGGGGCCTGAAGGAGTCTTCGCTGATAAAAGCCTCAGAGAAAATTAGGTTGTCTCCGTTTCTGACCGGTTCCATCAAAGGGTGACTTATATTTGCACCATCCTTGGCGGTTTGTCTTTACCTCCAGGATACACCTTTTCTCTGACATCTAGCAAGATTTTCTTGTGCATTATTATTGATGCTAGATCTCACTGAGACACAATTGCTGGTAACTTCTGTTGGTTGTTTTCCTCACCATGAAAAAGAAGCCATTTTTGTAGTGATACGCTGATACCACTGTAGTGATATTTCCTCATCTTCCCCTGTCTTTCCATCAGTGACTACATAGGTACAGTCAATTAAAGACGCACTTCGGGTAAATTCCCAGGTTTTTGGACAGTGCAACTCTGCAAGTTTTAACAGGATTGTTCCATTAAAAATAAGAACAGAAATCAAGGTGGATTTTGCTACCTGAGAATCTAATGTATTTATTTACATCTTCTAGGTCCTTTACAGAGCAGCTGAGGAAGATTTCCAGAGATGCAGGAATGCCAATCCAGGGGCAGCCGTGCTTCTGTAAATACGCCCAGGGAGCTGACAGTGTGGAGCCCATGTTCAGACATCTCAAGAACACTTATACTGGGCTGCAGCTTGTTGTAGTAATTTTGCCAGGAAAAACACCAGTCTATGGTCAGTAAGTGCAAATCATGAGCATGTGTGTTTTAGTCACAATTTCATGTATTTTTTGTGAAGTATCTGAATGACAGAAGTTTAATTCTGGTTTAACGATATAAATTCCATTTAGGGGATGGGCTATAAATTAATTTTATTCCTCTTCTTGTGCTGCATGATGTTTTATATTAAGACCTTAATTCTTTTCATTATTTTTGCCTACGCTTTTAATTTGTTTTTCCACATTCTTCCTGTTGGTTGCATTTGAGATGCAGTTTGTGAGTGAGCGCTAAAATCGGTGCTTTTGTGAAGTTGATGAAACTGACATGCAGTGGATTAAAATATACTTACTATAATTTGTGTGCTAAAAATTCCAAGTGATTGTGAAGAAGTAATGAACTCCAAGAACCGTGTAGCTTTTAGAACATCTTTGCTTACTCACGCCATCAGCCTTTGGCAAAAAAGTTGAGTGAAGGAGAAGATTTCTGCCGATGGATTTTTCCTATTCTTTCATTTTTTTAGCTCTTGGGTTGTGAGGACACAGATGCGTGGAAGGTGAAAACTCAGCAACTTAAACTGGTTTTTGGAAACAGATAGACAATTAGTGCATTTTACGTAGCACATACACGTAGGTTTTAACATGTTTTAGATAAACCATGCATTTTGGTTTTAACTAGCTCTTCCTGTAGGCAAGGCTGCTCATTTTCCTGTCCTGCCTCCCTCCTTTTTTCACCTTGCCTACTTGCAGCACCATCCACTATTTTTCTTCCGTAACTTCATGGACTCTCACTTCTCTACTTGCTCAGATCTACTAAGCAGCTGCAGATTTGTTTTATACCATCCTATCCCTCACCCTCACCAATTTAATATAGCAGAAAATAATCTCCTAACTTTCTTTTCCCAAGATTATCTCATGTAAGGTAAAAAGAGAGATTAAAAAAGGAACCTTAACGAAGTAGTACCTTTTTTTTTCCGCCTTGAATTCAGCCTTGCAAAGGAGTTGCTCATCTCTAATTTGTTCTACAGAAATTCAGTGCAAAATGACATTTTCACTTTTCCTTCTTGGCATTAAAAGGGGACTCTTTCCTCTACTTAACCACCGGGAGGATGTGGTACCACTCTCATCTGCTTTCCTTGTCATTATCTTTAATTATAGTTCTTTCTGCCCCCTCTAATCATCTTTCTTTATTTTCTCTCTGTGCTTTTCCATACTCTTGCATTTCCTATACCCACAGTCTTTTTTTCTCCTCCTCTCACCCTGCTCCTCAAAAAGCCTCTTTCCCTCTCCTGTTGCCAAAGGGGGGTTGCATCTTCTCTGAGCCTGTCTTGGAGCCTGAATTTCTTCTTTTCCTGAGTGTAAGAGTATGGCTCACTTAAAGCCTTTAGGTCTCAATTTTGTTGTTAACAATGAGATTTGGTTTAACCTATTGAATAGTACAGTTCTTAATGAGTTTCTCTTGGAGTTTTTATGGGCCATCCTTTGCTAAACTGGCCACTTTTTATGCAAGTGATAAACTTGCAGGGATGAACTGATAAACTGGTTGGCTGAATATTACTCAGCACGTTACTATTAAGTTCACGTTACTAGTCCAGTGTTTAATAATAAAACAAGCGCTCATCATCCTAATATTATCCACGTTACCCACTTAATTAGCCAAAGGTTCGTCTATGCAGATGATAATTCTAAAATTACAATTAGTGTAATTAAAAACAAAAAAATAACTTAGTTAAAATAAGCCAACAGTGCCTTTACTTATATTTAGGACCCAGTTACTGCGCTGTCGGCAGGTGGAGCAGTACAGAACTGGGAGGAGGCTTACTGCAGGCTGGGGTTGGGTTTGAGGGTTAGGTTTCTTATTGTTTCTTTAAGCTTAAACAACCACTTTGCTAAACCTCTAGTAGTTAATTGTCACTGAATTAATGTCTGCTACATTGTTTGATTTACAATATGCAAATACATTTTTTTGTTTTTACTGTGTTTTGCAGCGGAGGTGAAGCGTGTTGGCGACACTGTGCTGGGAATGGCTACGCAGTGCGTTCAGATGAAAAATGTGCAAAGAACAACACCGCAAACTCTGTCTAACCTTTGCTTAAAAATAAATGTCAAATTGGGAGGCGTAAATAATATTTTACTGCCACAGGGAAGGTAAGCCATCTTTTGCAGAGGAAGAGGGTATTGTATTGTAAAGAGAACATGCATCTTATTAAGATAACTGGGTGCTTTTCTCTGTAGTCGTAGCACTGTAGTTTAAGTGATTCTTCAGACAAACTTTCTTTTGGCTTCTAATAGTCCTGCAAAAGTTAGGTTACGAAGACTGGAGAGGAATACTTGTTCCAGTTGAAATTTATAATGAAAATATTGTTATTGCAATCTGACCATTGAAGTATACAACTTTAATTTGAATGAAAACCTTAAAATATTTTATTTGTCTAGAATTTTCAGAAACAAATAGAGAGCATCTTGGATAGTAGTGCCTTTTTGTTTATAGTTTAATTGTAGTCAAGATTCTTTATTTTGTTGTATGTCTTAACTTATGTAGACATTTAAAAAACCAAAAGCTGGGAGAGAGAACTCTTAATTGGTTTCCAGGTCCAGTTTACCTTGCAATTTCTTACTAGTATTACATTGATAAGTTTTAGTTATACTGTGACTATATTCTGTGAAGTTGCTTTGATACTATTGAATTCCGTATCTGACATGTCACTGAAGTCCTGTGTAGTTGAGTGGGAGTGAAATAAATATCATCGTATTTGTAAAAAAGGAGGGACTCTGCTGTTAAGGACTATATTTGGTTTGTGTATCATCTTAAAACAAATGTTCCTAAATTGAAACTTTTCATCAGTTTTATTGAAAAATCAGTGACAAGAAATTCTAATGAAAGAATGAACAAAATACAGCTTGTTTTGTCTTACCTGTGCAGGATAGAGAAGGCTAGCATAAAAATACATAAAGTTACTGTAGTCAAAATGAACAACTAGGGTTCTACATCAGTAAAAGACGGCATTTGTACAATCATTGCATTTCAAGTTGTAGAGAGTGCTCAGGGAATAACCTGCTACATCATTCTTGGGAGCCTGTTTCAAAGAAGTTAACATTCTGTTTTGCACAGATAAGCAAGTTTTCACTTTGAAGTATTTAGGCTAGTCAGAAAGCAGCTGCTGAAAAATAATCCAACAAGGACTTAGGGAGGAGGAAAAAAAGAACGTGTTATCAGAAGGGATATATATTTTGTGTATCTCGTTAAATTCTGTTTATTGAACTAAATATACTCAGCATGGGTAATGTCCTTGATGGAGACTCCTATTAAAGCAACTAAAAATCATTGTATTACAGAGCATGCATTTCAAAAAGGCACTGTGGGGTTTTGTTTTGTTGTTTGTTGTTTTCTTTTCCTTTTTTTCAAAAGGGAGTTAAAGATACTGCAGTGGAAACAAAACAGAAACACCCACACCATATAAGTAGTTTTATGCTGCATTCATAAACATTACATCTCTGTTAAATGGCATGTGGTGACAGCAATAATGTGGCCAGAAAGTTGAATTCTGCTTATTATACCAATAAACCATGCATTCATGAAAATGGAGTTAAATAAAGGGAAAAAGACAAAATGGCACAACTACATACGACACCTAGGCATTCTGGAAAAGTGCAGGTTTTGGGTATTTGAAACAGAACTCTTTTTAATTATTATTTTCTATTGGTTGAGAGGATGGGAATAGAACAGCTTTTTATCTGTATAATTGCATTATAAGTTATATTGTTATAATTACCTTCACATTCCTTTTCCGAGAAGGTCTGTAAACAGCTGAATCTATCTACATAACGGTTCCCCCACACACCCACATACGCACAAAAAAATTCCGATGGCCTAAGAGTTCCCATTTAAAATTTGTTTTATTAAGGAATAGAGTTGAAGCTTAAAACTTCCAGTGTAGTATTTTGGTGTTCTACTCTTGATGCAGTGGATTAATAACTTAAAGGTTTTTTTAAAACTTTGAAGTATAGTTTAAAAAAAAAAACTTTTAAAATAATACCCATGATACGTACAATTTTTGTACTTCCTTACCAACGCTGTTTTTTGTTCAGAAACAAAATCATAGCATCTGTATATGTGCACAGTCCTTTAATTTTCTCAGATGCTATTTGATGCTAAGGAATCAACTTCTATTCTTTTCTATGGCCTAATTAATAAAGGCTGCAATTCCCCAAGTTAAAAAAAAATTATTTTTTTAAACTCATTTTTAATGAAAAGTAACAATTAGCTATGCTTTAAAAATATGCTTAAGTATTCACTATGAGAACCCTAATCAGGACTCTAATTACTGTCACAGTACAAGTGACCAACTCTGATCGAGTGCAAGTTGTTGACTAATTCACTGCAAGAGTACAGAGTGCTATTTACTTGAGTTATAATGCGCTTTATTAAGCGTAAACCTTGCTGCTTTTACAAATTTGCTTTTTCTTTATCAGACCACCAGTATTTCAACAGCCTGTCATATTCCTTGGTGCAGATGTAACTCATCCGCCAGCTGGAGATGGAAAAAAGCCTTCCATTGCTGCAGTGAGTAAATTGTGTAATGATCTCTAACCCCTGCTCTCTCCTGCTGCTCAGCTCTAATGCATTTTATTACTTTCAGTTCTTCTGTGGTCCATTCTTCTGACTGCCTAATTACAGTATTATAAATTATTTTTCTGCAGGAATGTAATGAAACTTTGGAGAGCTTGCTCTGATACTAATTACTTAAATGTGTGTATTAGCTTGTAAAATGCCTGAGATGCTAATACACAGAGGAGCTTTTCTATTAGCTGATATTTATCAGCAACCTGTAATAAGCTGGTGCATGTTTAAATCTGCCTTTTCAGCAGGTAAAAATGTTAAGAATTTATCCATTACTGATAGGGAACTGGCTCAGTTGTGGGTTTGGAGGATTCAAGCTTCCTGACAACACAAAATGTGCAGTAATCTCTTGGAAATGTTCTCCTTAAATACAGGAAAAGGCCTTTGACTTGCATTATGTCAAACACCTGTAATGGCTGCTCTGGCTTATTTAATAATGAAGATCTTTGGTGACAGTATGTGCAGTATCTTAGCCTGTGGTGCTAAATAAACAAATGCCTGTTTTAAAAAGTTGCACATGTGTGTCCAGGGAAAACCAGGTGGAGATGTGCTTAGTTGTGGTTTTTGACATGTGGGATTTGGATTTTTTGTTTGTTTATTTTTAAGTCCCATGCCACTTATTATAATATATGAATTTTGATGTTTCATAAACAGAAAAATCCCTTCCCTTGGCAAGCGGTGTCTGTTTGGTGTGGATATTTCTGTGGTGCCTCACCATGTCAGTTTTATGGTTTCATCTACAGTGTCCCAGAAAGGGTCTCAGTCTTCAAGAGTTCAAATTCCTATGCTGCAGTCCTAACTAAATCAATGGTTTCGTGGTATCAGTGCTCCAAATTGTATTTGTTTAACTGTATGTAGGTGCAAATAGGAAATTAGTCTTTTAGATGTAAAGTAAGTTTTCTGTTTCAGCAGGGTATGTAACCACAGGTAGACTAAACGGAAAGTTCTTTCCAAGCACATTATAATTTTGACTACATCTTTGCTAGGTCGACCCCTTAGTTTACAAGATACTGTTAAAAAGATAATGTAGTTATCTTCATGAAATACCTTTAATAAAGTGCTTTTAAGTTTGGTTTGATACTAAGCATTATTTCAACAGGTTGTAGGAAGCATGGATGCTCATCCTAATCGATACTGTGCCACTGTTCGGGTCCAGCAGCATCGCCAAGAAATCATCCAAGATTTGGCTGCCATGGTCAGGGAGTTGCTTATTCAGTTCTACAAATCAACTAGATTTAAACCAACTCGTATAATCTTCTACAGAGACGGCGTTTCTGAGGGGCAGTTTCAACAGGTTATATTTTTCTTTTTGAGATTTTGATTATGTAGTTTTCTGGTAGTAATGTAGTTTTATGTAGTTGGAGTTATGAAAAGAAGTATACCCTCAACAAATCTTCCCTCGACAAATTTTTTGGAGTCTAACCAAGCAGAGCAGGGAAAGTGTTTTCATATTTTTCATGAGCTTTTTTTTTAATACTTTTCCCCTTTAAAATGCTTCCCTTTGCAAAATTACAAATGATGAAGTATAGTTTTAGCACTCAAGTTATGTTCAACACCTGTGACCTGTTCAAGATACATTAGTCAAACTGTATCCCATAGAACTTGGACAGTAAAGAAAAACTAGGTATAAACTAACTTTCCTACTTTTTTAACAAGGATTAATAAATGCTGTATTTTCACACTGTCGCTTTTAATTCATTCCCGATAAAATTCAACAAATACTTGCTTGCAAGTATTTTGTTTGCTTACAAGTACCGTATTTCATAAAAATATTTTTCTATATATTTTAAAAATATTTTCATATGCTTTCCTTTCCAGTATTTTCATATGTAAATTAAAAGATACAGAATTTAGTCAACTTCTTAAAATCCAAGGGGAAGGGCGTAAAGGTTACTTAGTAAACTTGAATTAATAAAATAATCTTTGCATGAACTTTTGATTCTTCTTTTTCCCATTTATCACTGTTTTTCACTGAATTTTTAATTTATAATTAACCCAAATCCCAAATCATTGCTTTTTGTTTTATTGCACTTCCCTTTCTCTCAGTTTTTATTGATGCCTGTAGTCCTGCATGAGACTTCACAAAGCTGGGAAAGAGCATGCAGTTGAGCAATTCTGGATTTTATCCCTCGTACTAGTCTGAAAAATAATTAGGCTGTTGTATATTCAACAGCCTAATTAAATGTTCGTTTGTATTTGGCAGTTAAAAAGATTTTGACATACAGCTTATTAGTCCAAGCCTCATGCTTGGAGCTGAACAAATATGGAACCAGCTCTCGTCTGGCTCAGGAAACTGGTGATCTAATTTGTTCCCATTAAGTGAAGAAATTAAGGTTTGATCCTGCATGCTTTGATATCTCATTACTCTGAGTGACAGTGCAAGAAGGAACATGATAAATAAAGAGTAATCTGTAGATAAATAAGAGTAATCTGTAAGATAGCTATCTTTCATATTTATCATACATCTTTATGTTTATGATTCAGGTTCTCCATCATGAATTGCTGGCTATCAGAGAAGCATGCATTAAACTAGAAAAAGATTACCAGCCTGGAATTACTTTTATAGTTGTGCAGAAAAGGCATCACACCAGACTCTTCTGTACAGATAAAAATGAACGGGTATGTTCTAATTGTGACCGGCAAGTATATAACAGGCAGCCAAGTTACCAATTACTTATTTAAACAGTAAGAGATTTGTTTGAAGAACTAGGTAATGTAGTGGGTGAGATATTTCTATCTGGAAAGGAAAACTTTCATTTTCTGTCCCGTATAATAAACTGGCAAGAAGCTTTTATGAAACGTCAGCAGGATGTGCCTTTCAACAAGTCTGTCCATCCTTTTAAGTTCATCAAAGTTTGCAGGTTTCTTTTCAGTTTTCTTAGTGTCTCAAGATCCTCAAGGGTTGAGACTGATCTGAGTAGGGTAGGGTTTATAATGTAGATGTCTACATCTGGAACAGTCACCTCAGGCACTCTTTGTTGTAAATGGAGATCTGTTTAGTATTCCCAACACACTTTAAGGCACATTTTGTCTGATTGTAGCACTAGTAAGTTCACTGGTTTGCTTGCCATTGACTACAGAGTGTGACTCTTGGGTTACCAGCTGAGATGTAGACACCTGCACAGCAGATACTGAAATTGTTAGGTAGGGTGAACCCTACACTTCGAGACTACTTTCTTTTCTATTAACGCTACCTTGAAGGTATTTTAGGTGCCTAATGTCTTAGACACATGGAGTTTGGTTTGGGCATATCAAGTGTCACGACACATTTGTAGCACTGAACATCTCAAATTGTTTTATGAGTGTTTCATAGTTGTTATTATATTTATGTGAAGTAGGTGCAGAAATATTTGATTCCATGTTTCTGGGTGGAGAGGAGACTCCCCAAGTCTAGGATGGAGTCATTGCTGTAAATGAAGAGTTCCTAATGGCAAACCTGTTCACAGATAGGGTTTTTCACGGTCTTTTTCCTTCTGTCAGGCTTCTCTGTGTGAGCATTTCAAGCCAAACAGGCTTCAAGGCAATAATTAATAACTTTTAATACTGACATGAAGGTGGTTTTTATATTGATAACATGCTATGATTACAGGTAAATTGTTTTAAAGTAAAGAGTACTTTTAAGTTCTGCTTTGAAGTAAAGTGTTTTTGAGGGAAGAAGCAGCCTGTCTTACAACTATAGATTGTCCTCTTTCAGGTATAAACAAGAAAAGTTACAGAGGAATAACCTGTCTGGAATGGGAATGTGAAAGGATTTGACAAATCAGTTGCAGGGAATTCTTTTTGCATTAATCAGAAAAGCTAATCTTTGCAGGTAACTTCTAAGAAGATTTTGCAGGTCATCTTTTTTTTTCCTCTGTAGTAGAGACACTCCAGATTTTCAGTTGATCAAAATTTCAGTTTTGTTCATTCTTCCTTGACTTTTTGCTTTTTACAGATTTTTTTTCTTGTGTTTTTTCCTTACTGTACAGCTGAAAAGAAAAAACTTTGTGTGTGCCTTACTGTGTTTTCATTTTCCATTCACACAGGTTGGAAAAAGCGGAAACATTCCAGCTGGTACCACAGTGGACACAAAAATCACTCATCCATCAGAGTTTGACTTTTACCTGTGCAGTCATGCTGGTATTCAGGTACAGCATTTTGTGTGGGATGGTAACTTTCAAAGATAACACTGGCTGTTGGTGTTTGCCGTGTTCTTTGCACAGGAGACAAACGGTCCAACTTCCAGCTGTGTATTTTGGCTCTTCATCTGTGCCGTCCACAGTGCTCTTCTGCCATTGTTAAAATCTAAAAGAGATAATGAAAGTAAACCGTTATGAAGCACACCCTGTGCATTTAGTTTATTGTGCTTCTCTCCTGTCCGTGTACTGCTTTGAGTGGTAGCAAGGTAGTTGGACTGTTTTATGTAGCTGTCTCTTGCATTAAGTTCTGTTGAAATGTGCATCCAGTTCCTAGTAAACAACTAGTACATTTAGATAGCACCTTTGTAGTTTTACATTTTCTTGTGATTTCTTCTTCCCAGTCAAACAGAAGCTATTAAACAACAACAGTACTGAATGTCAAAATTCAATACTTTCGAAAAAAGCGTGTTGATCGCGGACACAAATTAAATTGCTGTTAGCCATTAATGTTTTCCCTAAAGCTACTTTATGTGATGGCTTTTTGTCAGATCTGAATTTCATAAGATGAAAATGCATTTCAATAAGATCATTTAATTTCAGTAACAGGGATGAAATTCTAGAAAATGCAATCCTATCCAAAAATACAAAGGAATTAGTTATATGGGGAGCAAGGAGGGAGGTTGTTTGCTTTTTTAAAGGAAAAATTTGCTGCAGTATGTAGAAATGCTCACGTGTGATTTTTGAGGAAGCGGCCGGTTGTACAGCAGCTCACCTGCAGAGGTGGAAATTTAGAGATGTTTTTTGAAATGCTGATGTCCTGTGTGATCTGCCTTCAGGGAACAAGCAGACCTTCTCATTACCATGTCCTCTGGGATGACAATCGTTTCTCTTCAGATGAACTGCAGATTCTTACCTACCAGCTGTGTCATACGTATGTACGCTGTACTCGTTCTGTTTCCATCCCTGCACCAGCATATTACGCGCACCTGGTTGCCTTCAGAGCCAGGTATCATCTGGTGGATAAAGAACACGATAGGTGAGTTGCATAGTTTTGAATTATTACAGAATTTGAAAGGATGCAGGAAGGAAGTGGGCTTATTAATTCGGGGGTCAGTAGTATCCTCAGTTAGCAGTTGGAGGGTAAATTTGGTCTTACCACTAAACTATATTGTGGAAAAAAGCAGAAGGTGTTCCTGTATGCTTCTGTGCTTTTTTCTGTTTCAGAACTTCAGTGGTGTTTTAAGGGTAATTAACTTTTGACCGTTATATTCAGAAGAAATAAATGATATGAAAACATTATATGCAAGGAGAGGCAGATTAAATAGGGTTTCTCTTCCCCCGCAACCTCTTTTTTTTTCCCCACCTCCCTTCTCTTTCAGTGCTGAAGGAAGCCACACTTCCGGCCAGAGTAATGGCAGAGATCATCAAGCACTTGCTAAAGCAGTTCAAGTTCATCAGGACACGTTGCGCACTATGTACTTTGCTTGACATGTTTTAATGTTTAGCGACTCAGTACAATACAGAGTTGGATTCACATGAGACCAGCTGCACTTAGACCAACAGTTGCCCAAGCTACAGTGACAGCCAGCAATGAGTGATGCATCTGAATTTTTTTCTTTCCCATTTGCAAGAAAGCCTTCTGTCCAGAATTTCAGACTTGATTATGAACTGCATTCTTGTACCAAACCCCGCTATTGTTGGAAATGTGGTTTGCCAAAAATCTCTAAGCTGCTTGGTATAAAACAGACCCATATTTTATAATTAAATCAAGAGCTGTGATCTCAGGGCTTAGGGCAAAAAAAAAAAAAAAAAAAAAAAAGAACAAACCAACAACCCAACCCACAAAACTCCTCATTCAGTTTGCTATTCATTGAATTGCTTTTAATAATTTGGAAAGATCTAATTCATACTAAAGTTTGATGGGCTAAAATGCTGTGAATTAGCTTTTAATACAAAGGCAAGCAAAGCATTTTTTGACTATTTATGAAGCCTTGATTATTCTAGATGCATTTACAAAATTTTTATTTTCAAAAGAAGAGAGTGACAAAATTCTGGTTTTCAACTGTCTTATAAAGATTATTCTCTGTGTGTCTAAGGGCAAATGTATTTTCTGAAGCTTGTTCTTGAATGTTTTTTATTGTGCTGCATTTGAAAATGTTTTTCATAGACTAAAGAAGAATTTTAAAAGAGAATGAACTTGTACCTAAGCTTTTAATAGGTCCAGTTAGATTGGCAAAAGAAAATGTGCCATTTAAAAAAAAAAAAAAAAAATTTGTAAAGCATTTTTTTTAAATCATACTGACAGCTAACTTTAGAATTTGTCATACAGGACTGTGACACTTACTTTCCAAAGTCTCTAAAGAATACGGGTCTGTGGTGATAAATACAGTACAATCCTTTTTCACTGTTGTTTGAGTTAATGTAAATTTTATATATGTTTCACAGTATTAATGTGATAGACTAGATGCTATTATTTATTTTTATTTACTAAGGAGTGCTCATTATACTTCTGTTAACATATCAAGAATGCTTTGGATTTAGAAATTAAAACCGTATCGTGGGGACATTACTATTCAAATGCAAAAATATGCAATTGACTTTGTGAGAGTTCAGAGATACATACAGTGTATATTGTATAGCTTGTGATTTGTAGAAAGGCTTTTTAAGCGTGCACGCGACATCGCAGGTTATGCCTGTGCAGTTCAGAGACGCACATGAGACCAACATTCTACGTTCATTCAAGCACAAAACAATTGTCTTTTATTTATGTGTTGAATATTGGTGAAGCAGGAGCTCTAGTAGAGGAGAGTGGCTCGCTGTTTGTAATTTAGACAAAAGTCAGAGAATCTATGCAGTAAAGATAAATCTTAGGAAACTGAAGTTTACTTATGAAGGGAGGTGAAACTCTCTTCATTATGCATAAGGTCAATAGTAAATGTGAGAGTTTTGCCATTCTCTTAGGAGAAGCATTAATTAAAATGATAATTATTAGACAGACGCTTCTGTTAGTTTGCACACTGGGTTCATAAAAACCATAATACATATGTAAACCATTGCACTAATTATGATGCCACAAGCAGGTTTAGAAGAAAATGGAAAAAGCCCAGGAAATTTGTTTATCCTGACTTGATTTTGTTTATTTTTTCATAGGATAACTGAAATAACATGCTAAGAGGCAGGTTTTAAAAATTTCATTCTCTTCCACTGATTCATTTTGCTTTGTCTTTTCCCTTTTCTCTTAGCAGTTACTCAGTCACTGTTTTCAATACATTTACCTCTAGCCACTGAGACGGGCGAGTAGCTTTAACCAATACAGAGGTCTGTGCCGTATAGCGGATAGACTATAACCGGTTGCTGTTGAATAAGCTAGAAAATGCCCAACCTTTGCTGCATAAAGAGTTTTAGGTACATAACTTTGTGGAAGTTCAGATCTTTACCTTGTAGCAGTGTGGTGGCTGTTGTTGTTGTTTAGGTGAAATAACAATGTAAAACCTATCAATAGATTAATTGGAAATATTATTCGAATTCGGTGATTAGGCTGCCGGGTCAGATTTTCTTCTTGGTCAGTTATGTAAATCCAGATTTTAAATTATGCTGGTATAACAGAAAGCAAATTCCAGGTCGCGTTGTCTGTCTTTCTGTGTTCCAGCCAGGTTGTACATAGCTCCCCTGAAGTACCGCTAAACTGCAAAACCTCTCCGTGGTGGGTGTGTTGTACTTCTCTGTGTGCTTCCCTGAGAGGTTTCATATTTCAGTGAAGATTTTAATTTGGCAGAGTTTTATATAAGAATTATTTTTTTATATGAATTATTCTTAACAAATAGGAAAAAGATCAACCATTTTAAGACTCCATTTAGTTTATTTGCTCTTTGTTATACAGAGACCTCTTGGATGTGAAATTCATCCTCCTCTTTCCTCTCCGTGCAGATCTGGAATAAATGACTTATACAGGTGGGGCGAGGAGGGCAGAGTCTGTCTTGACCTCAAATCTTACTTCTGAAGCAGACTGTGGGACTTCACTGCATCCTGTTGAGGATGTGTTCTTTGGGCTGGAATAGTTGTCGCAGCTCTTTTTTTGTGAGAAAAGGAGTATTAGGCAGACCGTTAATCTGAGAGTAGCTGTTGTCTGTGTATCCTCTTTGAATGAACAGAAGTTTTGTGTAGCTTTCCTTCCCTGAGTATGAAGAACTTGGGATGGTTATATGCATTTCAGGCTAGGGATGTTTTTGCCTTTTACAGACCTTTTTAAGCCTCTAATACTGCTAATTCTTTATAGCTTGATTTCTCTCTCCTTTCCCCTCCCCTCCCACCTCCCGCAAGTGGTGAATTAGTGAATAACTTAAAGCATTTTTCTAAAAAACTTTTGATTAAGTATATATTTTGAAAAGTACAGTGTGCTATAAGCCCAGCAGTTATCTTTCTGGGAATATTTTAATATAAATTACTTATTAAAAAATGTCTCCTGTCAAAAAAACCCCACCATGAACACTTAAAACCCTATTTCCCCCCCCTCCCCTTACCTCCCATGTGTCTTGTAAGAACAGCAAGATCTCAGGTAAACACAAAGCTCAAGATGTCTCTATCTCACACACATTCTTGCTGTTGAAGTCACAGTTGAGATCGACAGTTATAACCACTAAGTCACTATGCAGCTCAGCTCAGGTCAGCAATAACGAAATGTGCATTACACTCTGGCAGTTGCTTTTTGGTTTTGGTTTTTGGTGTGGGTTTTTTTTTTTTCCCCAGCCGGTGCAAAGGAGTTTCGTGACTCCTGTTGCAAAAGGGCGCTGGGCAGGACCTCATCCCTTGCCTTCCTCTTGCTCTCTGTTAATGTTCCTGGCAATGACCTTTTGCTTGAACTCGGCCGTCGGTGCAGGCGGTCCCGGTGCTTAGCAGTCTGAAAACTGATAGTAATTCCACCCTGGTGACACAAATACGTTGTTCCCGTTGCAGGCATGAGTGGTGGTATGGACAAACTGACCGCTGCCAATACTGTGGTATTTTTTTTAAGAGTGTGCTTGAGATGAACAGATATTAATGAGTTGCCTGTTATGGATTAGTTTTCTCTGAGTTTTTTTTATGGAAATGGTAACACTATTGAAACAAAAATATTCAAACATTGAAAGAGGTTGTAGAATCTCTGTCTTCGGAGAGGCTCAAACTTGGCTGGACAGGTCCTTGTGCAGTCTCGGCTTGCTGGACCTGCTTTGGGCGGGGAGCTGGATCAGACGTCTCCAGAGAGCCTTTCCAAAGCACGTGATTCTGTAGCAACCCCCCAAAAACCAGCAGCAGCAAGTGCAAAATGCTTCTCTTGGGAGGTGAAAAATAATATCAACAAAGCTAAAATACTTAGAAGTTGTCTTTTGGTTTTTGTTTTTCGTTGGGGTTTTTTTATGTAGGAGATACAATGCAATAATTAGGTTTGCTTGGTTTTGGCAAGTTCTGCTCCAGTGGCTGAATACTCTAACATGTCCACTCCACCTCTTCTAGCACCCAGGGAACAGAGTTGAGCCGATCCTTAGGAGGAAATGTCCTGTTGTGGCATGTTGGAAGCAGGTGGATTTGTCTCTGCCTTACATGAGTTTGACATTGTCAAGATAGCCCTATGCAATCTTAACACTTTTAGTTTGTACATATGCACTGATGTGTGGAGTGAGATCACTCGTTTTTGTTAGAACTCCTTATTTTGGCTTGGGTTGGGTTAGAGTATTTCAGCAACCATTTGACTTGCTGAATTACAGTCAATGATCTTCCGTGTTACAGAAGCTTTGGCATACTAATTTTTCTTGTTTCTAGATCTGTCGGGTTTTGGGTGAGCTGTTAGGGAAAGGTGGTGCGTCTTCATCTGCTGGAGCCAGCATGCAAAATTTACAGGAGACTTATATGCTTGAAACAAGAAATCCATAATAAATATTTTTGATCTTCATCCAGGCCTCCAGGCAATGTTCCCTGATTGTAAAAGCAAAAAAGGTTGCGAAGGTTTAGCTTTAATTCTGACTATCAATAACTCCTGCAGCCTTTGTCCATTTTTAACGTAAGTCGTGTTCAGATGTTAGTAGATCATTTTTATAACTAAGACACGAGAGTATTTCCACGAGGATTTTAAATTTAAACTTTTGAAGGGTGAGTGGGGGAGTTTAGGTTTTTGTGTGCCCAGGTTACTTTCTGAAAAGACTGAAGTTTCTAATCGAGTTAAGAAGCTTTTCTGAAGCTTTTATGTGAAGTTTAACATGTATGTACACAAAGGCTTTCTATTAAATAGCAGATTGTGATCTGGAGAGCTTTGCGCATTGCTGCCAATACTGTTTTCTTTATTTTATTGCAGCAGTAGATTCCTCAAATACAGTGGTCACCTGCGTCTCGCCTGTAGAAACCCCCGGCTTTCTCATGCCAATGAATCTGTAAATTTAACTGAGAGCAAGGACAGGAGGAAGGTCTGCGGTAGCACCCCCCAGCCAAATTTAGTGGATTGTTCTAGGGTTTTTAGTGTACGTGCAGATTGTTCTAGGGTTTTTAGCGTACATGCAGATGGTTTCTTTTTGAGGAAGAATGTTGGTATCTTGAAGTGAGAACAGGTTGGTTCTGGAGGTCGTGCTTATTCAAGGCTACAAGTACTAGAAACGCAGGACTGGGACCTTTGGAGATTTAGATGGACATACTTGCCTCTTGACGTAATCAAGTAAGCATCTCTGATGGCATAAATAACCCATAAGGGACTTTTTTTTTTTTTTAAGAGATCTTTTACACATTAAATAAAGGAATGTAAAAAAAGTTCTCACTCAGTATTTTTCACACTTGATACCAGTGTAATAAAATCACATTTTTTTCCTATTTTTTAGTACTCTTCTCCTACAGTAGCATCTCTTTTTGTGTATTTGTCCTGCCAGTGTGGCTTTCTCAATTTCTAATGCAGGGCAGTACATTTTTGTTTTTTACTTTTATATTACATTTGGTAACATGCTTCTTGATGCATACGTGCAGTCTTTTCTAAGGAAAACTTCAAGTAGAAGGTAATTGCACTGATTTTTTTTTTTTTAAACTCCCTTTTTACTGTAAGACTTCTCTTTTTGCATCTGCTGTAGCTGTTTGAAAATACTGTACATAGTGCTATATATAGCAAATACTGAAGTGCTGTGGATACCATTCCTTGTTCTTACATTTTTCGGAATACTGCCATATTTTACAGTATTGAGATAGGAGCTTTGGTTTTAAATGTTGTTATACTTTCTGTTTGCATTATGGTGTGAATCCAAGGGCACAGTTGCTTTATGACAATGGAAATATGTAGGGTTCATCTGTACGTATAAAATATTCCTTCCTTCTCTCTATGCACATTTCTACCACACCGTAAAGATACAAAGACAGTTTTTAAGCTACCGATGTGCTTGTTGTCTGTGCAACGTTCAGATGCCAATCTTTGATATCACCGTTCGATGACTAATAGCATTAACTAATATCCAGACTATCAACTCTGTCACGCGTTTTCCTTGCTTCTTTCAGCATCTGATTCTTGTGTCATATGAAGAAGAGCCAGTCTGTGTGGCAGAATTAGTGGAATAATAGGGGGTTGGGATCCAAGTTACAATGTCTTGTGCTCTGTCCTTCCACGGGCATGGGATTGTCGAGTGCAGTAGATGTTTTAGTGCTCTGAACTAAGAAATAGTGTTGCCTCGCTGGTTGCCCACGTGAGAAAGCCATCGATCTCCTATCCATCAGTAATTGCCTTTTGCTTCTGTAACCCTCGAGGAGAGGAGAGACCCAAACTCCAGCCCCGTTGCCTAGTGTTAGGATGCGAAACAGCAAGTTTTGCCTCCTGTTTCTGAGGGTTAATGACTGGAAAGATGCATTCCTCCGAGATGGTTTTAATCCAAAGGATATGGCGTTTGTTTTCTGAGTGCTTGGTGTGGCACGTAAGCCATTTTATCTCATTTAGTGTGTTTCAGTTGCTTTTTCTGTGTTGTTTCTTTGCCTGAAGTGTTAATATGAATGTAATGGCTTGGCCAAATCACTACAAAAGGTGGTTTTGTAATACTCTGTAGTTAGCAAGCAGATGCAGTTAAAGGCTACCTCCTGTATTCCTCCGCAGATGAAATAATTTTTAAAGTGAACCTACTACTAAGCAGCCAAAATGCTCCCGAACAAACTGTATTTTTACTGGTTTGTTTCTCGCTGGAGAACTAGCGGTGCCATACTGTGATCTTGGACGGCTGCTCGTCGCTCCTTCTGTCTTCCTAAGGCGTAGATGTGGCTTGTGTTGATGCAAGGTATTAAGAAGGTATCGGAAATGGCGAGGCAAATCGCACATCTGGCACGTTCGCTTTTGTGCAGGGTTACTCGATAGCAGCAACCTGTCCCTTCTCTCGCTGAATTTGTATACTGTTGTTTCCAATGAAAAATGTTTTCACACTTTAGCTATTGGCGGAAAAACGTCATGCTTTCATTGAAAATGACGTGAAGGTGCTCGAAATATATTTTGAATCTGAGGCAAAAAATATGTATTGGAATATTTTTTTAATGCATTTTTTAGATAAGTTGACATAAGACTGTAACAGTGACAATACTTTATTCCCTGCTCAGCTTGTAATAAACTTTAAAATGAGAAAAAAAACAAAACACCAAAAAAAATCCCCAACCTTGAGTATGTTCGTATTGTGAATATGTAGTGTCAGTTACGTGCAAAGCCTTGGCCGTAGCTCAACCTTGAAATAAGTGCATGCAGACTAAAGGTGCTGTAAATGACCTGAAATGGAACTGTAGAAACTGTGTTAATACATCATGTTTTGTTTACAATGAATCCAAACAAGCTTCCTCATTTTATAATTAACCACTCTGCTGACAGAAATACTACCTGTTTAAGCACAGCGCGCTGGTGTGTGGTTTCATAGCAGTGTTATGGGGTTTTTTTTATTGTTATTTAAAAGTAACTGGGCTTTATGCTGCGGACATTGGCATCTCGGAAGCAAGTCTGCTGGGATTATATGCTACCTGCAATTTCATTATCTTAATCTTTGGACGTAGACACTAATGAAGTTTAGTGATGGCAGGGAGGATTGCTGAAATTCTGACTTTCTGGAAGCCAATTCTTGTTGAGCAATGGTGAGTGACTGAATAAATAAGGTCACTAATAACTGAACAGGGTAAAATACTGAAAATTTTGTTCAGTTCTCAGTTAGAATTTAACAAAGCTTGCTCCAAAAGCGTCAAGTGCAGGGTTTTGCTCTAGAGGAAATGGCTGCTTTTCAGAAAATATTTCACTACATCTTGTATGACGGATCCATAGACACTATTGACGTTGCTGTGGCCTGGAAGGGGTTTCACTGTGCAGGCGTGCTGAACGCACGTCTCCGTGAGCGTATCCTTGTAAAACGACAAGAGTAACGTTGTGTGCTTTCTAGACTAGGTCTGCAAACCCAGAGGAGCATCGGGAAGTTTAAGCGAGGAAAGAGCGCGGTGCTAGGTGCTTGTCACGCCTGCATAGAAGAGAAATGCCGTCTGCGCTATGCCGGCTACCCCGTCCCTCGTGGAAATGAGATAAGGAGGCGAGGGGAAACATTTTCTTGCAAAACTGCTAATTAAGCACTTGTTAAGGTGACAGTTAAATAATGCTCTCTTGGTTTTCCTTCTGGCTTCCCTGCGAGGGGCCCCTGAGTGCAGCCAGAGCTGTGGCACAGCCCCTCGCAGATCCTCCACCCCCCCATGTCCGTCGGCCCCTTCCCCAAAAGGGAACATGGGTAGGCAGTTCCCTCAAGTTGACTTCTGGTTTCAGCCCTCCATACCAGAGGGCTTTGGACTTGGTTGGAGCAAGGACAGGGGCGTTCGCTGAATTTGGAGGTGTGAGAGGTTGGCGAGAGCGAGTCTTGGGAGTTTTGTGTGTGGCAGTGCTAAGAAACTGGACCCACAGCACGAGGTGAAGCCTGGCTGCTCCTTTCCTGCCATCTAAATATCCTCAAAGGAGTAATTGCTTTGAATTTGTCCATGCACTGCCTCAACAGATGGCTCTTAAAACTACCTGTGGCTACTCTTCAACCAACCTGCCTGTGTTGTTTTGAAGAGCCTAGTATTTGCATTACAAATCTGCATTAAAGAGCATATTCATTTCTACGTGCTTCGTGTGAGTGCACAGATGTTAGTTATTCCCCCCCTCCCCCTTTTGGATGTGCTGTTGTACCAGACTGCTTTAGTTTTGGGGTCCCCCCCCTTTAAGCACAACTGAAATACCTGCTGGAATAACTGCTATCTAATCCGCAGCAGGGATTACAGATATGACTAACCTGGGAGCAAGCCTAGGAATTGTCCTTGAAATACAAATTTAAACTTTCCTGGCCATTTTACGGTGTTTTGCGTGTGCTTGGCAAGCACGAATTGTGAAAAGGTCAGCAAGCAAGCTTGGGAGTTTCTAATCCCCTGGCTGGTGCTCTTTGTGTTTGCTTTGTTAGATTTCCTGCCAGAAAAATAATACATTTAATGTGGACTCTATTCTGTATTTATCAGCTTTTCCTGTTTTTAAATCCATGAATAGAGGAAGCTTCGCTCGTGCCAGTATACATAAAATTGCACATTTTTGCTGGCCATGTGCTTGACTCAAAGCAGATCTGGTCTGTGCTTTACGGGCTCCCCAAAATCTCGGCTACTTCATCGTGTGCTGTGGGTAGGATCCAACCTGTCGTGTATCAACAGGACGTACAAAGAAGTTTGTTTCTAGATTTCACCAAAGTTAATTCTGCATCAGCTGTGAGGTGCTCAGATCCCACTGTTTCTGTGCTATAAAAAATAAGGTATATTGACCCCGATTTTGTTGTTCCTGCTGTTTTCTCGTGGAACTTAACAAGACTGAACCCTTAAATCGCTCATCTCATTTACAAGTGACAACTTCGTACTTTTATTTTAACGTAAATAACACGTCTCTAATTGCCTGACCGACTTGAATCTTTAACTGATCTCCAGTTGTCTGTCAAGGTTGAATCCCCAGAATGTCTCCCACTAAGAGATTGTTGCATTTTTCCAATTATTACCCATTTTTGGGGCAGTAGAAATAATTCGAGTACATGAGGGGGGAAGGGTTAGATATTACGTGCTTTTCCTTAAGGAAGTTTACTTAAGGAATAATTACCAGTAGACCATTTGGGAAAGCGGGGCATTTGTTCAGGGGAAGAAAAGAAAAGAAACCTAAAAACCAACCAAACAAAAACCTTAAACCCCCGAAGCCCCTTAAGGAGAAAGTTTCAGAATTATGTATCTTGGAAAATCAAATTTTAAATTAGGTGCAATGAGGAAGTATATCTGGCAAAGTTATGCGCTCTCCTGAAGAGTGGTACCATTTGTTGATACAGCTTAGATTTTATATATATATGTGTGTGTGCGTGTGTACCCATATGTGTGTACGTGCATACACACACACACGTTAGTGAAAGGAAAGCAGGACTGTTCACAGACTGTTTATAAAAGGTTTAAAGGCAGCATTTTGCTGGAAATAATAAGCACAATTTCGCTGGCTTCCGCAGAATTTCGTTGGTTTGTACAATCACAGAAATCTCAAAATTTAGGGCAGTTCAGAAGTAAAGATCCACTCCCAGATTTCTGTGCAGCAAAGTGGTTAACTTGATCTCGGGAGGGTGAGATGGAAAACAGAATGTATTGATTAAATCCATATTTTTTTTTCCTTACTTTTAGTACATTGCAGATTTAACTGACATCTGTTAAGGTTTTAATCTTTTGTTTAATAGTTTTCAATTTTTAAAAAAATTTTTATAAAGTAACTGAAAAAGAACCAAAAAACCAATTCAGAAATTTCATATTGTAAGTGTTCCCTTGAATCAAAATGTTTTTATGACCATTTAAAGTTCGCTATTTTTTTGAAAGGGGGGAAAAAAAAAAGAAAAGCTACGATGTTAAGGGCCTCATTTCAAGTGGTACTAAATGTATGTTGACTAGTTTGTGTGTGCGTTGCATCTGTATTAAAATGTCTTGTGCTTGCAATATATAAATGATGTGGTGCTGTTTGGGTAAGAGTAGCACTTGTAATACAAAAAGCAGACCCAGAAATACCCTCGATTGACTTTGAAATGCATCGGCGGCATTGTAGAATTTACCGCAGAGATTGTAAGCGTCGCTTTATGTTACTCAGACGATGAGGTTTTGCGTAGGTGTGTGTAGTTTAAATACGTTGTATGTATCTTGCTACCGTAGTTTAACGTTTGCATGATGCTGTGTGGCGATGCCACTTTAAATTAAGCCTTAACAAAATGATACATTTGTCAGATTTTTCTCAGCGTATGCAAAAATACTGTTTCATGGGAGTAGGATGCTCCTAGAAAGCTGAACCCGTCGAAAAGGAAGCTCCCACCTGAGAAATAAAGGGAAGCTCGTAGACGCGTACGCCGTGACGGACCTGCCTCGGCGCCGGCCGTCGCGGTTGCGCAGCAGACGCCGGGCTCGGCGTTGCTCTGGCAGGCTGTCGAAACCAGGCTGTCGCAAATCACAGCTCTTTTGGTTTTTTTATCTTTCCGTTGAACATATTCTCCTCCCTCCCCCTGCTAGGAAATCTCTGCCTGAAGGAGGATCGCGATTTAACACTTAAATGGACATCGAAAAAAGCTGTTCTTGAGTTCTGTGCTTGCTTCAGATAGTGCCATCGTTTCCACTTCTCGCGACTGACATAGAATCCTTAAAACATTTTAAATAGAGGGAAATAAAGCGTTGGGGACCCAGCTTTCCTCTTGTTGTCGATTTGGATCTACCTCATTTAAACAGTTGGGTGCTATTTACTCAAATTGTCGATGAGATTGGCAAAAGCGACCAAACTGTGTGCGATGACTGACCTCTTCGGGGGCGGCGTTCTGTGAACCAAAACCTCTGGGTTTATTGTTCAGAGACAACAATATTGTATTTGAGTTTTATTCTTTGTGCCTTTGTGTTTTTTCCCAGTGCATAACAATCAAAAGTCATATTCTTAATTAAAAACAGCAAATGAATTTTAACCGCAAAGTAAAAAAAAAAAAAAAAAGCCGCAAAACGTAGTTTTAGCAAATTTTAAAATATTTTTCAGTGTATCAAGTCATAAAATGTACAGTATCACGCAGAACTAGGCAAAGAGAAATACCCGTAAAGAATTTTTTGAAATATATAATCCCGACCCTAGATATATACATCTCTGTGTGTATCTATCTGTATATGCATATACACACACACACAGAGCACCCCATTTCGTGTGTGTGCGTGTATATATACAAAATGAAGGGATACACGTGCGAGGGGAAGGGAATAAAATGGCATTGACTTTTCCACTGTTTTGTATGTAACAGTTTACAACTGTGTGTAAGTTTTTCTACTATGTGAACCTTTTTTACTTAAAAATAATTCCTTTTTGGAAAATTTTAAGTTGTGATATGCTATCATTTTTTGAAGTTTAAAAAAAAAAAAAAAAATCGACTTTTTACCAGTACCTAATACAGAGGGGGGAATCTTTTCTGTAGAACTGTATTTAGTTTAAATATTAAAGAAAAATCTATATGGAATTGTAAAAGTGCCGACATTCCATCGTGGCAGGACTTCAAAGCTGTTTCCTAAGGCTTTCTGCTGCAGAGAGACTCGAACAAAAGGAAAATGCCGCTGTTAAATGTTTTTATAAAACTGCTCCATCAGGTCTGTACTTAAGCTATATTTTCTAAAGCCTAATCATCCTTTAATATGCTGCATATAAATTATCAGCATGGTTGCACTTTCTCAATAATAATGTATGCCCTGCAATTGGCTCGTGATAAGGACTTTAGTTTTTTAACAAAACAAATAGTACTTTGGGCAGAAGGTAATATTTATATAGGTACCTCAAGAAAAAAAAAAAAGAGCCTGAATATGCTGCATTTTGTTCCTTTAACATTTTTCGTGTAGCATTTGTTTGCTTTTATTTTTTTTTTTAGTAGATTACTCGCTACCTGTTTTGCTTTGGGGGACCCTGGTAGCATTTTAGGCCGTTGTTCTCTATTGATCTTGTAGAATGTAGTATCCTTCCTTGGTTTCAGGCAGTAGTTCGGGACGGGATTTGCCCTGCATTGTGTACGCAAGGGGGAGGGAGGGGGACCGCGAGGAAATACGCTTTACGTAGACTTGGGGAAAAGGATACTATATTTCTGAAACGGACAATACATGTTCCGAATCCTTGATTTTATTTTATTTTTTTTTTTGCTCGTACTGCTTTCTTGACTCTTTTCTCAAATACGAGTGTGGAAAGGGGCAGCTTATTAACCGAGGAAAACCAAACTGACCAAACTTGCCCTGTTGGTCGGTGTTTTGGGGGTGATGGAGAAGCGGCGGGACGTGGGCTCGGCCACGCCGTGCGCCGAATCGCCCAAGTGCCGGCTTTTGGTGAGAGCTGCGCCCCGTGTCGGAGCAGGATCCGTCCTGCTCTCTGGCCGCTTGCTAGGGTGGGTGCGTCGTCTACTACTTCGTTTCCGAGTCAGTAAAAATCTAAAAATGTGCAGAGATGGGGAATTTCTTTGTTGAGAACTGTTGAAGGAAGCTTCAAAGGCTGTGAAGTTGAGCATTTATTGTCATGTTTTTAAGCTTAGGTGGGTCCTTTTCCAAGTTTGTTTTACAGCTTGCAAGGTAAAATAGTTTGCACTACTTTTGCAATAAACTCATGAAAAACCTAACAGTTTCTGTTTTGGTTTCTTACTGTATATATACAACTAATACTAAAGATTTAGCATAGTGTTTTTCACCTCAAAACATAAGACTTGTAACAAGCTCAGAATGCTGTAATTCCTGACAAAATAATGATGTGAATGATATTTTATAAAGTTATTTTGTATGGTGTCAATTTTGTTTTGCCTCATAGTATGTCAATAAAATAAAATTCCTCATCTTTACAAGCTTTTGTTCGATGTCTCTTTATCTAATTTGCTGCAGTTACTTGTGCACCGTGACCCTGCAAACACAGATTCGTTTTACTCAATAATACGAAATAAAGTCACAGCCATCTTTTCCATTTCAGGCAGAGCTTTGGTTTTGCCCCTTGTTTTTGAAATACTGCTTTGAATTGGACACGTTCTTGCGCTGTGTCAAACTCTTGGGGAAAACAAATACCACTTTCTGGTTTTGATGGCAACAAGCTTTGGCAGATGCGAGGCCCTGGAGATGGCTGTGGCCGATTTGGGCAGCTCTGAAGTCCCATTGAGGACTCCGGCTGAATGAATCCAGAAGGGTGTTCAAGTTCCTGTGGCCTCACTAATTGACAGAGTATGTTCATCATCTCACAGGAAACTTCTAAGAGGGATGAAATACGGTAATTTATACTTAGTAACCACAGTTCTTTTGTCATTTTTGCAAGCTTAGGAAGCTTCACCTCCTTTGAGCAGCCTTGGCTGGGGAAAGGATCTCACAAGCTAGTTTTGTAGGGGGAAAAAAAGCCCCAGAAATATGTATATAATGATAGATTCATCCTGGAAAGTGTCCCCTGGCCTGTGTTCTGCTGTCCAAAATCCCTGAACACCTTAAAGAGGCCAAGATACGCCTAGTAGTACCACCAGCTTCCTGCCTCGCAGCCGGCTTCCCTGCAGCGCAGGAACATTCAGCAACTGCAAGCTGCGAAACCTAAAAAAAGGAAAAGCAACGTGTCGCGTAAGCAAAGCCGGCTGCTTTCCACTCCAGAACGCTGGTTAGGATGCCTGTAATTTTGTTGAGATTTAGCTGTTTATAGTGAAGTATCCCATAGAATTATAGAATGGTTTGGGTTGGAAGGGACCTTTCAAGGCCATCTAGTCCAACCCCCCTGCCATGAGCAGGGACATCCTCAACTAGATCAGGTTGCCCAGAGCCCCGTCCAGCCTGACCTGGAATGTTTCCAGGGATGAGGCATCTCCCACCTCTCTGGGCAACCTGTGCCAGGGCCTCACCACCCTCAGTGTGAAAAACTTCTTCCTTATGTCTAGCCTATATCTCCCCTCCTTTAGTTTAAAACCATCACCCCTTGTCCTATCACAGCAGACCCTGCTAAAAAGTTTTTCCTCATCTTTCCTATAAGCCCCCTTTAAGTACTGAAAGGCTGCAATACGGTCTCCCCAAAGCCTTCTCTTCTCCAGGCTGAACAACCCCAACTCTCTCAGCCTGTCTTCACAGAAGAGGTGCTCCAGCCCTCTGAGCATTTTTGTGGCCTCCTCTGGACCCGCTCCAGCAGGTCCATGTCCTTCTTGTGTTGGGGGCTCCAGAGCTGGACGCAGGACTGCAGGTGGGGTCTCACCAGAGCAGAGCAGAGGGGCAGAATCCCCTCCCTCGACCTGCTGGCCACGCTGCTTTGGATGCAGCCCAGGATACAGTTGGCCTTCTGGGCTGCGAGTGCACATTGCTGGCTCATGTCCAGCTTTTCATCCACCAGTACCCCCAAGTCCTTCTCGGCAGGGCTGCTCTCAAGCCCATCATCCCCCAGCCCATATTGATACCAGGGTTTGCTCCAACCTAGGTGTGGGACCCTGCACTTGGGTGTGTTAAACGTCATGAAGTTTGCCCGGGCCCACTTCTCGAGCTTGTCCAGGTCCCTCTGGATGGCATCCTGTCCCTCAGGTGTGTCCACTGCACCACTCAGCCTGGTGGTGTCAGCAAACTTGCTGAGGGTGCACTCGATCCCGCTCCCATACAAGATAGGAATAGATAGGGACTTGATCGCAGCTGTCCAGTACCTAAGGAAGGTTGTCCTTGGCATCGTGGACTTTCCTGTTCCTCCTTTGGGTGTAGGAAGAGGCTGTGTCAGCCCAGGTCGTGGTGGCTGAAGAACTCACAGTTTCGATGACTGGTCTATGAGCAGGAAGCTCCTTGCCCAAAAGGCTGGCAGGAGAAAAAAAAGTCCTTCAAAGTTGACAGGGGTAGTTGTGGCAAAGCAGAGGGATTGCAGAGCCCCAGGCTGCGCATCATCTGCTTGAGACCTTCAGCAGCGGTGGAGAGCTGGGTGCTGGTGGGGAAGAAAACCCTGAGCTGTAAAGAGAGAAGTCTGAGACAATCACTTTTTCTTGCTTTCCCAGTTGTTTCAGCTGTAGAGTTCAGCGGATGCTAGGCCAGTTATCCGGTTGCAGATCAAGACACAGGCCATGTGCTTTGTTTTGTTCAGTCACTTTTGGACCAGCCTGAGGAAGTTCATGTTAAATGGTGCAGTTTGTAGCTGGAACTTTGTAATAGCTTGTGAACGTGGCTTTTGATTTACTGCAAGGGATAAAGGTGGGCTGCCTGGGGACTGGGATGTGTCGCTTGAAATCTTACACTAGTGCCCCGCTATATTGGTTAGTCTATTGACACATCTGATCTCACCTGAAATGTATTTCCTTTAATGTGAAGCCCAGTGTTAACGGGCTGTTTCGGCATTTCTGGTTGTGGAGGGTTGACCTTGGGGCCAGATGCACCCCCAGCTGCTCACTCTTTCTCCTCACCAGGACAGAGGGAGAAAATAGGATGAGGAAGCTCATGGGCTGAGGTAGAGACAGGGAGATCACTTACCAGTTACTGTCACAGGCAAAACAGACTCCACTTAGGGAAAATTAATGTAATTTACTGCCAAATAAAATAGAATTAGATGGTGAGAAACTAAGTCAAAAATTAAAACACCTTCCTGCCCCTTTCCCAGTCCCACCTTCACCCCTTCACCCCCGACTCCTCTCCCCCCGAGGGGCACAGGGGTGGGGATGGGGTTGGGGTCAGTCCATCACAGCCCCTCTCGGCCGCTCCTCCCTCCTCCCCCGTCTCCCTGCTCCAGCGCGGGCCCTTCCCCGGGCTGCAGTCCTTCAGGGACAACCTGCTCCCGCCCGGGCTCCCCACGGCCGCAGCTCCTGCAGGAAATATCCCCTGCTGCGGCGTGGGGCCCTCCCCGGGCTGCAGGGTGGGTCTCTGCTCCAGCGGGGTCTCTCAGGGCTGCAGGGGATCCCTGCTCCGGGCCTGCAGCACCTCCTGCCCTCCTCCTCCTCCGCCCTCGCGCTCCCTCTGCTGCTGCTCCCTCCTTGGCTTCCTCCTCCTCTGCCTCTGCCGCCTCCGGCCCTTTCGGAGACCTGTTTCCCCCCGGCGCCCCCAGCTTGGCTGAGGGGCTCAGCTGTGTCCTGCGGTGGGGCCCTTGGAGCCGGCTGGGACCGGCTGGGACCGGCTGTGTCCGGCACGGGGCAGCCCCGGCCTCTCCCCACAGAGGCTCCCTGCAGCCCCGCTGCCAGCGCCTGGGCACGGACACCCCGTACACTGGCGTGTCTTGGTGTCTGTATCAGTTTCGCTGTAGACAGACCCTAAGTGTGACAGGAGGGGGAAGCTGACAGAACATAAAGCACCATCAGGGGTGTGTAGAGGGAGACCAGGGCAGGCACTGCAGGAACAGGAGTGATCAAGGTGCAACGAGGAGAAATGCTCGTAGGAGTGATTCATCCTTCTGGTTTTCCCTGTGGGCGTCCTTCCTCAAAGAGCATGGCTCCTCCACCCTCCAGCTGGATTTTTCTTTCTTGTGCTTTTCCTTCTAATCATGTCTTTCGTTTCACATTCAAAGACACCAGTTGTGTAGAGCAAGGACCTCATAACTCATTGTCTCTGCTTGCTCCTTCTCCCCAGGTGCGCACCACAGCGCTTTGCAGCCTGGCTACAGGCAGAAAGCGATTGCCTGGGCCAACACGAGGACATGGTTCACACCGTGGTTCTCTTCCCAAGCAGTCCCGTTCAGCTCAGGCTGCGTAGCTGCTGCTTGGGCTCCAGGTCTGGGGCAGAAAGGACATGTCCCCTCGGCTGTGAGCGCGGCTGGGTTGCAGGACAACGAGGCGTGGCAGCCTGCCGGTGCGGGCTACGTGTGACCAGGGACGCCTCTGCCAACTGTGAACCTGGCCCAGGTACGCGGATAATATCGTCAAGCACTGCATCGGCCTCTTACCACAGCACCAGAACTTCCCACTTCAGTTGACCCTCACGGGACTGGCCATGATGTGTCATATCCCAGTAAAAATATTTTGTCTTCAGTCCCAGGATCCCAGTTGTGTCAGCACAGGCACACTCATACTGGATCGTGGCGTCGGTTTTTGGCCTGGACACATCGGCGGATCACGCCGAGGCACCCTCCTCCCCAGGCTCATGAGGTACCAGTCCAGAGAGCAGTGAGGGAATAATGTGTTGGGGATTTTTTTTTTTCTTCCTTCTTTTTTTTTAGATTGTCTAAAAGCAGAGTTTCTGTGTTACCTACCAAATGTCAGCAGTAACAATCCGTTGACAAGCCGAGTGGCAGCTAAACCAAAGTGCCCCAAATCCAGGCATGATCAGTCCCGGCAGATTATGAATGGTGGGAGATACTTACCTGGGGCTGGCGGCTATTTTGGCACCTTTCACCAAGTCACCAATATTGTTCATAACCCACACCTGGCACCAGGACTGGCTTTAACAAAAAAAACCCTTTTCAGAGGGTTTTGCATAATGGACCATTGGATCAGCTGCAAAGACAGAATTGGTGGTTCAAAACGCCAGGTCTAAAAACTAAGCAGAACTGTAATTTCTATAAATGCACATGCCCTAAAACTTATCAGCTCTGATGTCTCTACCTCAAAATACCTGTGCCCAGCATAAAGCCCTCTTTGCCAGGGCTGTCTGAGGTCATCGCACGCTTCGGTTGTGACCCACCTCCCTACCAGCGACGCAAGCAATGGAGGTGCCAGCTCTGGGATCAGGCTGTTCCCCGGTGACTCAACACAACTGGTGTGGTGGCCGGTGGTTTATGGCTCCCCCTCCTCCATGATTTGATTTCTCTTGTTGCGCTCTACCCTGTTTACGCTACAGAATTACCATGCAATTTTGTGCTAGAGTACAAGTAGCTTTTTTTTTTCTCCAAAAGCTGGCAAGTACCAGACCCACCCAGCGGTGAGCAATGCCACACGATTTACATACCCTACTGCAGGCACCCTCCACCCCAACCAGACAGCGTTTAGCCCTCCGTTTCCCACAGATCTCCATGCACTTTTAATAATATTAATAATTTTTTTTAAAAAAGCAAACCAACCCTTTCAACAATATTCTAGTTCTGCATACCCTCCCGGGAATTTCTCTAGGGATAAAGCATCAGTTAGCACTCACTGCAGGGTTCCTGATATGATATGATTTTGATTTATGGTTACTTGGGGAAAATTTTGTATAGTGCAACGTACTTTGATCTTTTAAAATAATAAGAGCATTTCTGCTGTGGCTCAGTATCTTTACGTCTCTGCCAGTCTCTGCTCTTACCTGCCTAACCCCCATTTTTGCCTTCTTAGAACAAAATGTGGACAGATCGTGGAGTTGCTAGAGCTTTCTGCCTTGTGTTTTAAGAGCAGTTTAGTGTATCTGTGCCTTCGACCAAAGCGAAGCTGTTAGTATTATCCTGTCAGGGAGGAGCGAGTTTTTGGTAACTCTTTACCATGCTATCCAAATGAGGGTGTTGCTTGAGACCTCTCCCTTCCTGAGTGATTTAGGGCAGGTCGCTGCCCAGCTTTTTGGAGTGGTTTTTGTTCCTTAGTAATATTCCCACGCTTACTCGGGGAATTCTTCTCATCCGGGGAGAGATCTTGGTCGCTTCGCTCTCACTCTGACTGACCACGACACTGTGCAAGCGTTAGTTGTGTATCAGCAGGGACTCCCCGAGCAGACTAGAACGAGTCAGCATTGCTGACAGACTGTTCAAAGCATCACTTGGCCTTGTGTCCCCCCTTCCTTCCTGGAAAGATGACCAGTGAGCACGCTGGGCTTGTATGCGGATCATGTACGTGACTGAAGCTGGAAAGAACTCTAGAAAGTCTCTGCATCAATTGTCACTTTTCATACAAAACATTTATTTTAAAAAGTTGCATATAAAGTTCTACACAGGATGGTTACCATTTCTATAGTAAAAAAATCCCCCCAAACCAAAACCAAATGAAAAAAATCCAGCTCTGTCACTCAAATGGTAAAAGGATTGCTCGTTCTCAACAATCCACATCTAATAGACTTACATGTCCATTTTGGTAGAACACCATGGACAAACTGCAGAAGTAGAGTTCATTAGAGAAAAAGGGTCTAGATGTACGTATTTACATCGTGACCTAACACATGTACTTTTTACCACCACAGCTGCAGAACCACATTAGCTCTTGGAATGGATTTCCTCCTCTACCCTGTTTCTGTGCCGACGTGGCTATTGGCTGTGCTACAGAAGCAGCTGGTTTTACAGAAGACGTTTTTAATGGGCTTGGTCCACTGCTATTGCCCTGGCACTGTTCCAGAAAACCGAGGGAGGTTTTCATCGGTTACTGGCTCCCCAAGGAGGATAAGGCCAAGGACAGTAGACACTGTGTAAAACACGTCCCCCTCACCTCATCTTCTGCTCTGAGGAGAAACACAAACTGGGGAAGGAATCCCTTCTAATCAGAGGGCGAAAGAGCTTTTGGACTGAAAGCTGCCCGTAAGAAATTTTAAGGTTGGATAATGATTGTCTGAGGAAGTAATTTTAAATCATCCGAGCAAGTTCTGCTCTCAGATTTACATTAGGTCTTCTTACCCTGCCACGTTTCTGAGGGAAGAATTCCGCTCTTCAACAAGTTCAATTTCTAAACTTCTTAAACAAAGCAAAAGCAGATGGCTCAGTATATAAATATATCCAGCATCTGGATTCTCAGTCACAAAAATAACATCCTTTATACAACAGAAAATGGATCAACTATGAAGCAATTCTCCATCAGTCTTAAGATCCAACATCTTCATCAACAGTTTCATCTTCATCCTCTTCCTCCTCATCCTCTTCATCATCTTCCCCCACTTCTCCATCTCGCTTCTCTTTTTCAAGCATTTTTAGGTATTTGCTAGCTAGGATCTTCTTTGGCAAGATATCTGGAAGGTGGAATTGTTTCTTTTATAGTCAGTTTGAATACTTACATTGCCTCATTAATACTGTCGCATCCATACTACTAATGAAGTTGAAAAGAGGCTTTGTTAAAAACATTACTATTTAAGTGAATAACCAGGTAAGTTAGTCTGACCTATACAGCTGTAAGAATAAGAAGGAATTACCCACTTATGTTACAAGTAACCAAAGATACAGAATATATTTTACAACTGATTACTGGCAACTGTCTTTTTACTATCTGCTCATGTACATCATTTATTTGATGTAAAACAAGAGTGTTCCATTAATCAACTGCCTTCGACAGATTCACCAAGACAGCTATCCCGTTTCTGTCCTGTAGAACTGGTTTTCTGCAGTAAGGTAAGATACTTGTTCAGGGCAATAATGATGGACCTGACACAAAGCAGAACTGCGTGCTCTGAAAGTATGTCCACGGGGAACCCAGAGAAAGACTGGGCCAGGAATATCTTATTCTTGACCTATATCCTATAGCTAAGTGTTCCAACAAAAATCCAAGTAGCAGTAAAAAGCGTGTGCACACGCACACGTGTGTGTACATACATATATAAAAAGAGAGAGGAACCATATGATGAATCACTTCTTTGAGAAACAAGACTTACAGATTTAAATGGGTAACTTTGGGACCACATAACTTCTCACACAAAGATGTGCAGAGAGTGATCTTGTTTTATAGGCTGAAAGCTTTCAGATGGAGTTGCTGGAATTTAAGAAAAGCTTAAGGCAATATGCTGCGAACTAATTAGCCTTGTATAATGTTGAAGCACCAGAAAATTCCCCATTCACAAAGAAATGTTTTCAGTGATGTAGTTTATGAGTTCCAGTTGAATGTTATACAGGAGATTAATGACCAGTAGGAGAATTGCGCTCTCACAAAACAATTCAATAAGAGCAAGATTTCATTTTCCAAATTGCATACTGGATTTACCATCACGCTACAGGTACCTGCAAGGAACTGAAAGGTCTCACACTCTTCTGCAGTATGAGACAGGTCACTGTAAGTCAGAGCGTTCTTCTCCTTGCCTCTGCCGTGTTTGTAGGAGTACGTAGCCAAATACTGAACAAAAAGCTCCTAAAAAATTAAAACAAAGGAGAAGAATAGTCAAACTATGAATTCACACATATAGCTGGCAGTTTTCTTTAATGCCTGTTTAAAGACACAAACACCATATTTAAGTATACATATACTGGACACTTTGTGGAGAGACCCACTTATTTCAGAAGAGCTTAACGTCAGGATATAGTTGCATCTCCTTGGAGCACCGACTGCAGGTTTGGCTTCTGGTACGTAACGTAATTTGTGCTACTCTTCAACGCTCTCCACAGCCCAGCAAATGACACTTGGGATCAGAAAGCAGCAGGGTATCATTTCCACACGGGCTAATTTATACTAATTGACAGTGGTAGAAATAAGAACCTCCCGCATTGCTCACAGACTCTGGGAGCTGAGCTGGACGGGGCGATGCCCCAAACCTCTTTTGCATAGTGGGAGCCTGAAGCGTGATGCTTCATGGCCGCCGAGTGACAGACACAGGTAGGAGGGGGGGAGAGGTGCGGCAAGAGCCGCTCGCTGGGGACGAGGTCGGCACCGAGCAGAGACGCAGCTGCGGGTGGGGTGCCCCAGCAGCGCTGAGAGGAGCGACGTGCGAGCCCAGCCCGGCGGCAGCGGTACCTCAGGGAGGCACAGGCGAGGCACAGGCCCAGCACGGCGGGGAAGGAGCGGGTCGGACGAGAGGGAAGGGAAGAGGGAGCCGGTACCGTGGCTTTGGCGGTGAGGAAGAGCGCGTCCTGGTTGATGCTGGAGACCTCTGGCGAGCTCTTCATGATCACGCGGATACGCGACAGGGGCAGCGACACCAGCCGGTTCTCGCCGCTGCTCAACCTCGCCGCCATCTTTCCCCCCCGACCGGCTCCGGCCCTTCACCCCCCAACCCGGCGAGAAATGGGCGGCCGCCGCGGCACGGCCCGCTGGGAGCTGTAGTCTCCGGCCGCCAGGGGGACCCCGCGCGCTGCCGGCGGCCAGCCACGGCGGGACTACAACTCCCATGAAGCCGCGCTCTCCGCCCGGTCGCCGGGCGGCGGGAGGACTACAAGTCCCGCGGTGCACCTCGCCCGCGCCCGCGTTCTCCTCGCGGCGGGGGCCCGCCGTTCCCAGGGTGCACCCGGGCGCGCTGAGCCCGTCTGGCTGCTGGGTCCCTCGGGGTCGCGGAGTGTCCTCGGCGGCCCCGCGGGTGAGGGCGCTGGGGGGGTTTCCACAGGCCAGGGCCGGCCCCAGGATAGGCGGGAGGGGCCTCAGGGCTTGTCTTGCTCAGCCCCTCGACGTGGGCCCTAGCCGCAGGCTAGCACCTGAGTTTTGGGAGCTTGTTTTTAATGGCAAATAGGCTCATCCTATATATATTCCAATTATAGGCCAGTGGCTACAAAATTGTTAACTCAAACTGTAATTACAGGCTGCTAAATAGCTCTTGCTGCTGTAGTACAGTAAAAGGGAATGCTGTCTGGTAATCCTGACGCTTGTCAGAGGTATGTTGAGGTGTGGAGGGCACATGTAAACTATTAAGTCATTATGGGGCTGTGTCTTTGTTATTAACGCATTCCCCAGAGAGTATTTACCCTGTGTGCCTGCTGTGTAGGTAGCTTGTAACATGCTTATGGATGACGTGTCAGCCTAGGCCTGCTGAAGGCACCAGAGTTTTGCTACTGATGGTCTTGGCTCCAGAAGTTTGTCTGTGCCTGTTTGGGTAAGAGCTACTGTGCTCCCGCTGAGTGATTCAGCACTTCCAGAAATGATGACGCATAGCTTGCATTTTGTTAATGGCTTAAATAAAAAGTTTCCAATGTGCTTTACAAACAATATGCCTGATCTGTATCGGTATTACAGCTATACCTGTATTGGTAAGAAGTCTGCTAAGGCCACTGATTTGATCGCTACTTAGCAGGAGAGGGAAGAATAGGAGCTTTTCCATAGTACGCAATAACAGTTCACATAGAATTTAGGGTGGAAAGGGATGTACCCATAAAGAATCATATTAAATGGAAAATACGGGGCGTTTGTTAACTGAATATTACTAGCTTATGTAGAATTTGCCCAGTACATAAGGACAAGGCTTTCCTACAGACGATACTGATTTATTAATAAAAGATAGCACCTCAAGCAGTTGTAAGCACCTTAGTGCAAGCATAGTACAGTGATGTGTTTGTTGGCATCAGCTCCAACATTACTGTATTTGGAGACATCTCTTACAGTTAGCTATTACAGATAACCTACATCTCTTAGACTGCATAATTCCCTTGAGGTTACAACTTCTGTGAGGCCGTTCTGTGTAAGTTATATCTGAAGTGAAG
Organism: Phoenicopterus ruber ruber; assembly: GCA_009819775.1. Classification (NCBI taxonomy): domain Eukaryota; kingdom Metazoa; phylum Chordata; class Aves; order Phoenicopteriformes; family Phoenicopteridae; genus Phoenicopterus; species Phoenicopterus ruber. The sequence continues at coordinate 165,871,992 of CM020216.1, read as the reverse complement.
CATAATGTCCTTGATGCTATATGGATATCTAGCAGGCTCACTTTCTGCCTTGATCCTTATCGTCTTGTGACATCTTGTGGAAACAGTTGACATTACTATGACAGTGAATTTCTTATAAATACTACTGGGTTCTTTCATGTTTTCAACATACATATAAAACCCCATGACACTACCAAGATTTCTGAGGGTATTGAGCTATTTGGATACAAATTTAGGATCCATATAGATCCCATAGGATCTAGGGACCTGCCTGTAGTCATTTTACTCAGCTGTGGACAACGTGGTCTGGGCAAACCAGGACTCACTCACTCTTCGCCTCTAGGTCCTATCTCGTTATCAGACGTTTCCTCTTTTCCCGTGCAGCGCTCCTTGAAAGGCCACATGTGGGACAACTCTTTTCTTCACGACCTTGCTGGGCAGATGATGGGTTTCAACTGACAGAGAGTAGGAGCAGGAGCACAGTAAACTTAAGGCATCTTTCCATGCTGCTAACACAGCTTTAGTTTGCGGGAGACGGAATCACAATGTAGCTGTATAGCATAAGGTAGGTGTGCACACACTCTGAGAATACCATGATATTGCAGTATTACTGATATTTAATAATTTAACTTTTTTTTAGTATATTTTGAAATTGCAAAATTAATGTAATGGAATCAAACCTGTTCCTAATTAAAAAAAAAACCACAGACCCATAGAGCAGTTCATACTAGAATTATTTCTCTTGAATCAGAACTGAATTGGTGTTGTTATTAAGAATTCTTTGTTAAACCTGACTGGGAACACAGGTAAAATAAATCTCTGGTAAATTCAAAACTACAGTTTGCCTAAAAACTAATACGCCCTGGTCAGTATAGGGACTGTTTGTACTAATTACAAACTGCAGAGCAGCATCACATCTCAGTCTCTCCTTTTCTACTCTCACTTGACTCACCAGTCAGTGCTAGAGGAGTTCGTTTTGCTCTGCTTTGCAGACCTGAGTAAGAAACTGTTCAGTGAAGGTATTTTTGAGCGCTCTAACTAAATTAGGTCTAATAAAGGAGTGAGCAGAGATGCTGGTCTTGTCCCGTAGTGAAGATTTGTTTCTTGTTACTGACACCTGTGAGCTTCCCCACAGCAATCTCATTTTTTTACTTCATTGTGAAAATATGTGTGTCTGGGTGTTATATGCACGTGCACAAATTTCCCAGGGAAGAAAGGAAAGATTAGATTCTTTCCCCCTGACCTCTGTCTCTCACTTCCCCACTGCAATTTGTACTCTCACTGCAGTGCCATGGCTTCTCTAAGCTTCTCAACCTCTGTTTCATATTTAAGGAACTCTAGAGAATCTGTGGCGCTCTGGTAGCAGTACAGGTACTGTGCAAGCTCCAGCAGGAGAACAGGAGGATGGTGTTAAAGCCTTTTCCTAGCTGCAGTCTCACCCTATAGCATCACCCTTTTAATTGGTTATACGTGAGGCAGTGTGCGTAAATTCCAGATTACTGGTATGAACAATTAGTGCTCTGAACCTGAACTACACTGGAACAAATTTATTCATGGGCTGAATCTGAAGCAGAACCTAACTGAAGTAATGTACTAAATTGACTCCCTAATTTACTGATTTTACTTCTACTGTCCTGTACTGAGTGGAAATACAGCAACAGCAGAAGTAAAACTTGATGCTCCAATAAATAGTCCACTCAAATGAGAACTTTTACTCACATGTACTAGTGAGCTACCGGAAAGCAGAAAAGACTGTTGAATCATTGAAAAGTACTTCTCTGTATCAGATCTTCACTGTATGATATTAGAAGAAAAATAATGATAAACTGGATATAATCAGAATTCCCCATGGAAGAGAATCTGGAGAAAGTCTGCCGAATTCCCAAAAGCTACTGAGAGAAGTTAGAGTACTATTGGAGAAAGAGCAAGTACAGTAAATGGGGCTACATCAGGCCAGCAGCCAGTCATTAGTGGGGTTCCCCAGGGCTCAATTTTAGGGCTGGTGCTCTTTAATGTTTTTATAAATGATCTGGACACAGGAATCGAATGTACATTAAGTAAGTCTGCTGATGATGCTGAACTAGGAGGAGCTGTGGATGCCCTCAAGGGTAGAGAGGCCTTACAGAGAGATCTGGATAGACTAGAGAGCTGGGCAATCACCAACCGTATGAAATTTAACAAGAGCAAATGCCGGATTCTCCACCTGGAACAGGGTAATTCTGTTTACGCATACAAATTGGGAGACGAGAGGCTGGAGAGCAGCCCCGTGGAAAGAGATCTGGGGGTCTGGGTTGATGGCAAGTTGAATATGAGTCAACAGTGCGCCCTGGCAGCCAAAGGGGCCAACCGTGTCCTGGGGTGCGTCAAGCACAGCATCGCCTGCCAGTCCAGGGAGGTGATTGTCCCACTCTACACTGCCCTGGCGCGGCCCGACCTCAAGTACTGTCTGCGGTTTTGGGCGCCTCAATAGAAGAAGGACATCAAACTACTAGAGTGTGTCCAGAGGAGGGCGACCAAGATGGTGAAAGGCCTCAAGGGCAAGACTCAGGAGGAGTGGCTGAGGTCACTTGGTTTGTTCAGCTTGGAGAAGAGAAGGTGAGGGGTGACCTCATCGCAGTCTAGACCTTCCTCAAGGCGGGCAGCGGAGGGGGAGGTGCTGATCTCCTCTCTCTGGTGACCAGCGACAGGACATGAGGGAATAGAATGAAGCTGCGTGAGGGGAAGTTCAGATGGGACCTTAGGAGAAGGTTCTTCACTGAGAGGGTGGTTGGTCACTGGAACAGGCTCCCCAGGGAAGCGGTCACAGCACCAAGCCTGGCAGAGTTCAAGGAGTGTCTGGATGATGCTTTTAGTCATACGGTTTAGTTTTAGGTAGCCCTGCGAGGAGCAGGGAATTGGATTCGATGATCCTTATGGGCCCCTTCCAACTTGAGAGATTCTATGATTCTGTTATAGAAAGAGCATGAGGCAATTCTAGCTGCACTGAAAATCTTTCATTTCTTCTAGAGAGAATATGAGGACTGTAAATTGCTGGGCCAAAAAAACCCCTGAAGAATACATTTTCTTTACACAAAACCAGCATAGCTAACAAAAATGGCCACTATGTTGCTGAGTGACATTTTAAAACCAATTCACACACATTTAAGAAGTTAATGGACTAATTAGAGATTTAATTATTTATGATCTGTAATCACAAAAAAAAATGAAATCACCATTATTGCGTAAAGAACAGTGGATAAATGCTGGACTAGGGAAAAGTCTGCCTTTGTGAGCAAAAAAGGGAAGGAGCTGAAGTCAGTCTGGCAAAGTGTAAACACAATATGTGGATAAGTAGTTGGCACAGACAATAATAAATGTAAGGTTCTATTAAAAGAAAGAGGTGTCTAGCACAAGATGCACACTGTAACAAAAGAAATTATCTTCTGTAGTAGCATTCTCAAAATGTGCAGTAAAGCAATATAAAAGCAGCATTTATAAACTGAAATCAGACAAGTTCATGACAAAGCAAAAGTATTTCTTGTGCAATGCAAAAAAAGCTATTCTGAGGGGATGTGATGAAGTGTTATTTGGTGGGGACAAGAAGATTGCATCATATTCAAAAAAAGAGATAAATCTGAGCAGTTGGTAAGTTATATCTTAATGCACAAATGCAAACAGAAAATGACTGAGCTGACAACTGTCACTTGAAGATACCTAAACATTTGGAGGTCTCGGGTAGGCTCTCAGCGTAGGAGTTCCTCCATTAGAATAGCTGGAGCGATGAAGATTTTCAAAAGCAAAAATAAATTAATGGAAGCCAAGCTTTTAGGCAGACAATACCATGTGTAATCTTCCATTTCCATTTTTGATAGATACACATTTGGGCAACTTCTCTTCAGAGTTGTGCTACCACTTGGAATTATTCAGAACATTACATGCCTTCATCCTGGAGGATCTCAAGAGACTGAGTAGCTTAATGGCAATGAGAAAGGGTTAGAACACAGTGTTTACAGAGCCGCAATCTAAATTATCTTCTAGAGATGATAAAATATTAGATACTCCAATGTACGTTTAATAATAACTATCTTAATTAATGCAAGCCGTATATTGTCATCACCTTTTTGTCTTGTAGGGAAGTGAAACAACAATAAACTGCTGAGATAAACTATGTCAAAAAAATGCTTCTAAACCCCTCCTCAACCAATACTAGAGGGTAGATTTATGAATAGTTGTGCTGGTTTTGGCTGGGACAGAGTTAATTTTCTTCATAGTAGCTAGTATGGGGCTATGTCTGTGCTGAAAACAGTGTTGATAATACAAGGATGTTTTCGTTATTGCTGAGCAGTGCTTACTGTTACAGATTTACACACACTGGCCGCCGTAACAAGGTCCGACCCTGGGATCCTGCTGAGAATGCAAAGTCCAAGTGAAGGTTTCCAACTAGTCTTTTATTAGTTCTTAGGTTACAGCTCGAGCTGGGTGCCTCTGGAGAGGGATCCCTACCTCAGTTCACACCTGTCAATTATACCTGTATCACCCATCACCTGATCCCCAAGTCCAATCACTTAATTCTGGTCAGTGGTCTCTTGATTTCTTCTTGGTTTTCACTGTCGCTGGGCTGGCCTTCTTCTGAAGTTATTTCATTCTCTTGGAATTGTCTCCTTGGACTGATCTTCTTCATTCCGCTTGTATCTTCTGAATTCAGCGAGTTCTGTGTTAGCAGCATTAGTTTTTTCAATAAGTTTATGCTTGGTCAGCTCCTGCGGCCTAAGGCTTCAGCTACTTTAGCTGCTAATGCTAAGCCACCAATGCTAAACGAGACTATTCAGAGAGAAGAATACAGTTAATCAAATTTCTTCTATAACTTTACACAGAGCCAAGGCCTTTTCTGCTTCTCAACCCACCCCACCAGCGAGGAGGCTGAGGGTGCACAAGGAGTTGGGAGGGGACACAGCTGGGACAGCTGACCCCAACTGACCCAAGGGATATTCCACACCATATGACGTCACTGTCAGCAATATAAAAGCTGGGGGGAAAAGGAGGAAGGGGGAGCGTTCGGAGTGATTGCGTTTGTCTTCCCAAGTAACGGTTATGCTTGATGGAGCCCTGCTTTCCTGGAGATGGCTGAACACCTGCCTGCCGATGGGAAGTAGTGAATGAATTCCTTGTTTTGCTTTGCTTGTGTGCGTGGCTTTTGCTTTACCTATTCAACTGTCTTTTCAGTTTCTCAACCCACGAGTTTTCTCACTTTTACCCTTCCGATTCTCTCCCTCATCCCACCGGGGGGAGTGAGCGAGCGGCTGTGTGGGGCTTAGTTGCCAGCTGGGGTTAAACCACGACAACAATGCTGAGCATTGGCTGTGTTCCCATGAGACCAAATTTTTAAGGCATTTCAGTATCACCAATATCACAACCAAATACAGTGTCAGCATTTGCCACCCAGTTAGTACTCACATCAATACTGTAGAAATAAATGTAGCAATCACTTCTCTGTGAGAAATGCTCCTAGTTACATTCCTGGTAAAATTCTGTGAGAGAAAAACAGTTATTTTCATTATTTAAAGCTGTCACTCTCTTTCCCCTCCATCCTAAATTTGGCCAAGTTTGAACATACCCATCTTCCCTCCTGAAAGGGGTGTGCAGCTTCCTAGCTTTGTATTCTTTCTGAAGTCCACAGAACTGCTCTATTTGAAAATTGCAGTTCAGTCTGTATCATCTCTGAATTTATGGGACCGGGGAGGTCCCAGTTGACTGGAGGTTGGCAAATGTGACGCCCAGGGCTGGAAGGAGGATCCGGGGAACTACAGGCCTGTCAGTCTGACCTCAGTGCCGGGGAGGGTTATGGAGAAGATCATCTTGAGTACTATGTGTGTGTGTATATACATACATATATATATGTGTGTGTAAAGTAAAATTACAGAAGAAAAGTCTGTTTGCTGAATGTTGATTTCCAGCTCTCCCCATAGCTGGCAGATCAGCAATGTTCAAAGAATTAAGTTTTTAGTATGTCCCTTGTGTTATCATATGCATCCATAAAGCTAATAAATGTTGTGCATCTTAAAGAGAGACACCTGGCTCTGAGGTGTCTTTAAAATGTTGTCACTCCATTTTTTTCACTGAGGTTTCTGACCTGTCGTTGAGAAATATGTGTGTACCATGTTATTAAAGTAATTACCCTCCTAAAATGGGTTAAGACCATTCATTTGCCTACATTTACATTTAGTATTTGTGTGTTGGAGGTAGGCTTGTGATCCGAGTGACCTTTCGCAGGCTCTGTAATGTTTCCCCAGCAATACTCTTGTAACAAGGTCTCCCTAATAGTGACCTTTGAGGGAACCACATTATTAAAGTAAGTAAATGACAGTCTGTATCTAAAGCTGGTAATTAACTGTATTTTTTAATATCCCCAAAATGTTTGTATAACTACTTCTAAAATTTGTTTTGGAAAATTTAAAGACTTACACTTTCTAAACTCGGAGGTAACGTAACTCATTTTTCCCATTTTTTGGGGGGAAGGGATACATTTGCACCACTTACATGAGCTCTCTGTTGATAAATGAGATGGCAATGTTCTTTGGGCTGCCTGCATGAAGAATTCCCCGCTGTCAACTGCAAATGCTTTATCAGACTGTCTTGTGAATAGAAGTCTCATAATTTAATATCATAGTTCAATTGATGATCAAGATTTTGGATTACAGAAAATCCCTACGGGTGCAGTCATATGTAGTGGGATCTTAAATGGGAAGAGACACAAATACAGAGAGGCTTGGCACCACTCAAGAGATTGCCGTTTGGAAAACAGCACTGGAAGGATGTTATTTGGAGCCCAGAGCTGACAAGCTGCAGATATGTCCCGTCAACTCTTGCCTGAGTTGACGATACTCTGAGAGTCTGTCTTAGACAGCTGCTGTAATGAGGTGTGCCAATGCTTTGTTTTCTTCACCAAACTTAAGAACTGGCTTCCTAAGTTTGTAGTTTAGTGGAATAAAATGTTGTTTATTTTTCATTTAAATACTGCCTGATTTCAAGAGCGATTTCAAAGGTATTTGGCAAATACTGAGATATGAAATGTGATTCTCACTGAGAAATGCTGCTGTAACTAGGATGTCATAGAATCATAGAATGGTTTTAATTGGAAGAGACCTTTAAAGATTATCTAGTCCAACCCCCCTGCCATGGGCAAGGACATCTTTCACTAGATCAGGTTGCTCACAGCCCCGTCCAACCTGACCTTGAACACTTCCAGGGATGGGGCATCCACAACTTCTCTGGGCAGCCTGTTCCAGTGTCTCACCACCCTCATTTCTTCCTTATGTCCGATCTAAGCCTACCCTCTTTCAGTTTAAAACCACTGCCCCTCGTCCTGCCACTACAGGCCGTGGTAAAAAGTCTCTCTCTGTCTTTCCTATAAGCCCCCTTTAAGTACTGAAAGGCTCCAATAAGGTCTCCCCAGAGCCTTCTCTTTTCCAGGCTGAACAACCCCAACTCTCTCAGCCTGTCTCCATAGCAGAGGTGCTCCAGCCCTCTGAGCATCTTCGTGGCCTCCTCTGGACTCGCTCCAGCAGGTCCATGTCCTTCTTGTGCTGGGATTCCCAGAGCTGGATGCAGCACTGCAGGTGGGGTCTCACCAGAGTGGAGCAGAGGGTCAGCATCCCCTCCCTCGCCCTGCTGGCCATGCTGCTGGGGATGCAGCCCAGGATACGGTTGGCCTTCTGGGCTGCGAGCGCACATTGCTGGCTCATGTCCAGCTTTTCATCCACCAGCACCCCCAAGTCCTTCTCGGCAGGGCTGCTCTCGATCCCTTCGTCCCCCAGCCTGTACTGATATTGGGGATTGCCCTGATCCTGGTGCAAGACTCTGCACTCAGCCTCATTGAACTTCATGAGGTTCCCATGTCCTCCACTAGAAAAGCACCCTAACTCTCACACAGGGCTCATGCTTCCCAGAGTCTTCAGGATTTTTGCCCTTTAAGCTACAAGACACCAAAGACCAATTTCGGGATTTGGCAATGCTAGAAAGGCTCACTCCTACGTGTTAGAGCCCCTGTAGTTTTCAGTTCCACAGTACGGACAGAGATTGGCAGCTGGGATTCACCTGCCAGTTGATGCTCGTTCATTTTAATGAATTCCTCTTCGAGGAACGGCTCATGTTTGCAGACACAAGCCGAGGCTCTGGGGAAACGCCGGCAGAGTCACCGCGGGCAGCACACGGGCGAGCACCCGCACCGCTCCCCACACAGCGCGCCCGCCATCGCCCGCCCGCCCCCTTTGCGCATGCACCGCCCTCCCGCGGCGGGGCGGGGCTGCGAGCGCCCATTGCCGTCAGTTCCGCCGCGCCCCGCCCCTGCCCGCCCCGCGCGTCCGGCAGCAGGAGGAGGCGGGGGCGGTTCCTGTCCCGGCTGTGAGTGCCCCCCCCTCCCCCCGCGTTACCCACCCAACAGCCCGCGCTGGCCCTGAGGCGGCGGCTCCCCCCCCCCCGCTTCCCGAGGGACTCTGCCCCTCTCCGCTGCCCCTACAGCGGTTGTCCTGGGCCTCCCCTCTCCTCACGCTGCCCCTCAGCCCCCTTCCTTACAGGGCGCGGGGCTGTGGGGCGTGTGTCCCTGCCGCCGCGCTTCCTCGGGGCTTGTCCCGTGTTTTAAAATTTCTTTCTTTTCCCTTCCTAAACTTCGCCGCGCCCAACGTGGGGACCTGCCCGGGGAGAGGGAAACGGGGGAAGCGGAGCGGCAGGGGCGGCGGTGCCCCGGCAGAGCGGCCGCGGGGGGCGAAGCCCACCCATCCTCCCTCCCTGCCCGCCTGCGGCGGCGGGACGCGGCCGCCCGCTCAGTCGGACGCGGCGGGACGGACAGCGGGGGCAGGGCGCTGCTCTGCTGCCTGCGCCGCGGGGCTGCGCTTCTGGCTGCCCTTGGGGAGCAGGGCGGGGGAGAGGGGATTCACAATACCGAGCCTTCACGCTGCCAGTAGTTAGGAGGAACCCCTCCTCCTCAAACAGCTGCTTTTCTGCCACCTGTGCTCCCGGGCTCAGGGCTCTTTTCCTTCGGTCTGTTTGGGAAAACCAAGTAGTGTCAGTCTAAAGGTGTGCTGCGTTGTTTTTGTTTTGGTTTGTGCTGGGGTTTTTTTGTTTGTTTGATTTTTGGGGTTTTTTTTGGGTGGTACGTACGTTTTATGGGGTGCTTTGGAGCTTAAATGAACCAAGCGATCGGTGTGGTCGGGGAGGTCTCAAAGGAGATGCGAGGGCTTAGCTATGCGCCTCTTCATTTAAGACACAGCTGCAGTACAGTAATCAATTTTAGATAGTTCAGGGGAGAAGCAATTCTAAACATATAAATATAAAAGCAGAAAACATTGCCTCGTCCTTCTGATGAACCTCCATGTGTTTTGAGAAAATAATGACTTCTTCTCAACAATAAGTGTTCTGGACCTGACTTTCCTCTGCCTGGCCATGTGCGAGCACTGACAGCTGTGTAAAGTTTGGTCATTCCGACTTGGTGGCGGTTTACATCCCACCTCCCACAATTTTCCGTATTTCCCCAAGGCGTGTTGTGGAGACTGACTGGAGGGCCTGAGTGTCAAGGGACATCTCTGAGGGTGCTTTGGCAAGCATTTCATCTGTGGCTGTGGTAGGGAGAGACTCTCTGCTGCCCCGGGTGTTAGGTTGGCTTGCGTAGCTGCACAGTGAATGGGAAACTGATTCGCTTGAAAAAACCTAATTTACAGGTTTTTGTTTGTGGCCATACTGATACATGACTAAGAACACTCCTTGTGCACTGTGTAAATTTGTCGGTAGGCTGCACGACTGAAGATTTAGTAAAATGATGCAAGTATTAGTATTATAGCACAGGGTGCAGAAATGTTTAGCATCAAAGTCCTGGTTTGATTCAGCAACCATATGTACTTCTGAATGTTAAAAAATAATGTACGTTTTTCTTTTACTAGCCTGCAGTTGATGCAAAATGAGTGTTCCTGACTACATGCAGTGTGCTGAAGATCATCAGACTCTCCTGGTTGTGGTTCAGCCAATTGGCATTGTACCCGAAGAGAGCTTTTTCAGGATCTACAAGCGAATTTCAGCAGTGAGTCAAGTTAACGTGCGCGACTCTCAGCGTGTGTTGTATATCCGTTATAGGCACCATTATCCCCCAGAGAACAATGAATGGGGGGATTTTCAGACACACCGGAAAGTTGTGGGGCTGATAACTATTACAGACTGTTCTTCTGCAAAGGACTGGCCTCAAACTTTTGAAAAATTCCATGTTCAAAAGGAAATGTATGGTTCTACTCTCTATGATTCCCGGTTGTTTGTCTTTGGGCTTCAAGGAGAGATTGCAGAGCAGCCCCGCACAGATGTGGCATTTTATCCCAGTTATGACGAATGTGAAACTGTGGAGAAGAGAATAGAAGATTTCATCGAATCCCTCTTCATAGTGTTGGAGTCTAAGCGGCTTGACAGAGCCACCGATAAGTCTGGAGACAAGATCCCACTCCTCTGTGTTCCTTTTGAGAAGAAGGATTTTGTAGGTCTGGACACAGATAGTAGGTAAGCAGCTATTTTTGTCAGCTCGCAGGTCTTGAAAAACCTGTGTGGCAATTTCTAGCCTTTAGAATAAGCCTATTAGAAAGGACAAAGCGTACTTTGTTGTGACAAAGGTTGTGCCCCTATCTTATTGTGTATGTCTGCTGTAATTTAAGAGAATTTAATTTGTAGTCTGACTATATTTGATATTTTGAGTGTTTCTATATATTTATATTTAATTTATGAGGCTAATCAAGTAGTAGGAAGAAGTCACAGGAAAGGCTTGACAGATTCTGCTATAAAGAGACTTTCTGCTGGAAAGCTTCGAATGGTTTATAGATATACAGTATTAATAAAGAAATTCAATTAACATCGATGAAAAATAATTTTATATTATGTTGAGTAGTATTTGACTAATCCTACTTACTGTGTTTTTTTTTTTTCCCCTAAGCCTGTGTCTACTTTTTCATCCTATGAAATAGTGACCATTTATTTTGGTGACTAAGTTCAGTGTCTTTCCCTGTCTTTCATTTTTATTTAATTATTTGATACTCTTGACCTGTCTTGTTTTGCTACCGTTCTTCTCACAACTGTTCTCTTTGGTTTTGTGTATGTTATAGTTTGGTTTTTTGTGGTTGGTTGTGTTTTTTTTGTTTGTTTGTTTGTTTTCCCACATCTTTCCTTCCTTATCATTTGTACGCTCAGCTTTCAGATTTGAGTGTTACGTATTTCTTGTATTAGGGATCAATAATTCTGGCTTGCTAGCTGCAGGCAGGTGCGAAGTCTGTTTGACTCCACTGTTCGCAGTCAAATCCAAAGGACAGAAGCAACCGTCTTTTGTCTTGGAAAAGACAGAGGTGTGGAAGCCCTATCAAAATACACAGTATGTGTGGGAATAATGTCTTTCACATCTGCCTTGTACTACTAGGGATGCCAGCAGTGGTTATCGTGCGTAAAAGCTCAGGGGTATCCAGGCTGGGTTGTCCAGAGCGGTCCAGGCAGGTTTGCAAAGCCTTCTCATCATGTTAATCAGCTCTGCCTGCATAATTAGTCCTAGCCTTAGAATCTCTATATAAGAATGTGATATACTGGAAGAAAGTATTCCAAGTTTCTAATTAGTTTGAAGCCCTCCGTTAAATTATCTGGTTGCTTGAAGGGCCAACAGTACCCTTCTCCCCTGCTCCTGGTCCTCTTTGGTCAGCAGCTGGACTTGCTCTTGACTTGCTTATCCAGTCTTGTTCCCTACACGAGCTACTCGTTCAGTGTTGCGTTAATCCCTGCACTATTCAACTTTCGTTAGCGGTATAAATTACTATGTTAGTGTGTTTTGTACTCTGCATGGGTGGTAAAGTTTTGTAGACTAGATGAGCCCTTTTAGAATCTTAGTGTTAATTACTCAGTTTGGATGAATTTTGGTTGAACCTAATCACCAAGATAATCCTGTTCCAATTAGCTAAGAAAACTACGAGTTTTGGCCAAGAATCTCAAAATCAGAATTAATTACGCTGTTCAATTGTGCCTTCTAACTAGCATGCTTTCAAATTGTACTTTGGAAGTCAGTGGCTAAATAGGTAGTGGCTAAATATTTCCTGTGAAGTTCTGAACTGGTGGCAAGCTCAAGTAACAGGTAGTATATTTGTCCATGCATATCAAAGAAGATCTTTTATGCTGTTGTACTGAAGGGTTCATAGAGATTCAGTGTGATGCTTGAATCCTTTGCAAAATAGACCCTGGTTCTGTAAACATGCGGGTTTATACAGAGTTAATCGCTGGTTCAGATATGTGTACAACCTTGCTTGGTGGTTTGAATACCAAATCATTCTTCAGTAAGTGTAGATCAATGGATATAATTTGAATGTTTGTGGCACTTAATTGCTCAAAGAAAAGGTGTGAAATATTCTAATCTTTCCCCTTTCAGTTCAATAGTAAGAAAGTTTTTCAGCTTTTCATTTTGCTGTGGAGTTAGTACTTCTGATTGTTTTAAAACTTAGGATTTGTATATAAATAGCGTAAGCAAGCTGAATTAAAAGATCTTTATATTCAGTGTAGTATTTTGCATGGCTGAGTAAGGAAATGCTCTAAATGCTTGGACTGTTTTTTTTATATTTTTGAGTTTTGTAACAGAAAGGAGAAATTTATGTAGTCCCAAGCAAACATCAGAAAAGGAGTTGTCCTGGACTGAGTTAGAAATACACGTGCATGGTGTACCCGAACGTCTCTGCACAGGCACCTTTCATGTAGCATGATGCATCTTTGCTTCTGTGTTCTATGTAGCAGAAATTCAGGACCGTGAAATGTCATTGAACTAAGATCAATTTATTAAACTAACCTACACTTTCAAACCTAAGTCTTTAGATGTGAAATGGTAGTATATCATGTTTTATTACTTTGGTTGCAATAACAGGTTTTTATTGTAGCATGTTCTCTTTTGCAGTGACAGATTCCCTAATTAAGGGGAAGGCATTGCATTAAGCCATAACTGGGACATGCAGGGCTATAAAGGATCTTAAATGGAGTCTAGTTTCTGTTTTTGCAAGATGTGATATTGTATAATTCAGTTCAGGGAGGGGTAAAGGTTGTCTGAATGCACGGAATGCATATGAGAACATCTGGTAGTATAACTTCTGCTACTTTGTTGAGTTTGAGTCGGTTGGCATAATGAGTTTAAAGAATAAAATAAAAAAAATGATGTTATTGAGATACTGAGGCAAATGAAACAGCTTTTTCTAGAATAGGTGGAACTTTCTAAAGGGTTAAAGGCAAAGAATGCCCCCTTACTCTTTTTTTATATACCCTCCATCACTTTTTTTATTTTATGTAGATAAAGCATCCTGACCTCGCAGTCAGTGTGTGACTAACTGGTTAAAAAGCACAAATATTCTATGTTAAATAGACGGAAGAGACGTCACGCTCTCTGTGCTTATAACAGAGTGTATGGCTTTGCTGCTGTAGCTGCAGATGTCTGCTTAGGCTAAATAAGCATAGCTTTTCCTGTAAGTTCTAAAATTGAAGTGAAATTTCACAGTGTGTAGTAAAGGTCTCATTAGATGTAGAGTGCAGCTGTAACCTGGAGCTAATGAACTGGGTTGATATATCGAGTGAAAATATGTTAAGAAGTTACATGGAACGTAGTAATTATGATCACATGATTTGAAGACTAATTAAAACTACTGAACTTTTTTTGTATCTTAAAAGAGACTTTTCTCCAAGCAATTTATTGTAAAATATTAAGGTTAATACTTATGATCAGGACTAGATAGAGTTGCTCTCTCTCGCCCAGTTACAGAATCATAGAATAGAATCATAGAATCGTTTAGGTTGGAAAAGACCTCCAAGATCATCAAGTCCAACCGTTAACCTAACACTGCCAAGTCCACCACTAAACCATGTCCCTAAGCACCACATCTACACGTCTTTTAAATACCTCCAGGGATGGTGACTCCACCACTTCCCTGGGCAGCCTGTTCCAGTGCCTGACAACCCTTTCGGTGAAGAAATGTTTTCTAATATCCAATCTAAACCTCCCCTGGCGCAACTTGAGGCCATTTCCTCTTGTCCTGTCGTCTGTTACTTGTGACAGTTACAGTTAGTAAGACTAGAATTAATTTGGTTGCATAATAATTGCAACATGATTGGCTTCTTTTAAGATGCAGAGTTCATAAATTAGAAACATGGATTGTTATGCTGCATTTCACATAAGAGAATTCGCGGAAAAAGTGGAGCTGATCTTTGTCTTTTGTAAGTTGCTTGTATAATGAGGAGAAGAGACAACATTCCCAGAACTCGTACTGTGATGACAATATACACAAACCCAGTGTATTATTTGTGTAGAAGAATTTTTTTGGCTGGTAGAAAACTTTATGTATGACAAATAGTGGGATTAAGTCCTAAGAAGTTTTGAAGAAAGATTGTCCTGTTAACGAAAAGCTGTAGGACTGGGAGTCTGACCTTGGTTTAGTTCCTAGAGAGCGCAGCTGGTAGGTGATCTTGGCAAATCTGTTAACTTTGCTCTTTCTGTTTCTTCATCTGTAAATTAGGTAAAATATTTATGTGGTTACAGGGCTGCTGAGGACAATTGAAAAAATTTCTGAAGTCAGTTATGCTTGATAGTTGTTTGTAGAGGTCGGGGGACTGCGTATTTGCATGACGATGCAAAGGTCCTACACACTTGAAACTAGGAAACATACCTGCCAGAAATCCCATTTGTTTAATCTTTGTATTTTATTTCTGTTTTCAGCTAAAAAAGTAAACATACTCATGTATGATTATAAATCTACTTGGATAAGCTCATTTTAATGTTGTGTACATCAGTTTGTGTCTCAGGTTCTTTCTTTTTTAATACTGGTAAGGCATCCATTTAATACTATTGAGTGATGAGAAAGTAGGGCTCTATTTATAGATGTGTCTTTCTCTACACAGTATTGTAGGTGGGATTTGTTCACTGATTTATCGAAGTTTATGATATCTCAGTATGTGTATGTGGCAGTTAATTTTCTTTCTGTTCTCTGTCTTTCTAATTTTTGTTTTGTTCCTTTCTTTTTTTTTTTTCCCTTCTTCTCTCATACTGCCCTGTGAGTTTGTTGTTGGGTCTGAAAAGGTAGGCTGTGATTGCGTATATCTAAAAATAGTTAGCTTTCTTCCATGTACTGCCTTTCCACTCCGCCTTCATTGCATATTTTAGTGTTGCTTTTTATATTTATTTTTCAGTACACACAAAAATAATTGCTGCCTGGAGCCTTACTACTGTGGTTGACCTCTTTTGGCGCATTTGGCAATTATATTTGGTAGCAATGCTGAATTTTTTTGTAGGACACACATAATTTGCTTAGGTGGCTGCTGGCCTCTGGAATTTGCTTTATTTTTTAAACTCCAAAGCCATGAAGCTGTTGCTGCCTGTGTTTGGTTTCCAAATCCAAAATTTCTGGCAGTCGATTAAATGCCGTAGCTGTGTCTTTTAAGTCTGGGTAATGTTATGATTGGTGATATCTATAGTTCTGCATGCTAATTGGAATTGGCAAAATTTGATGGAACTTTTTGTTGAAGCATTTTGCATGAATACTTTTGCATGTTTCTTGTTTTTAAATTTAGCCACTTTGAAATTTTGAGGATCCAAAAATTCCTTCAAACCTGTTCCTGGATGGTTTGTAGTGAAAATAAATTCTGTCCTGAAACATAATATCGTTGCTCTGAATTTTCCATAAAATTATCCTGGGATCCTAGAAAAGAGTCGGGGATGAAGGGGTAAAGCCTGTATCCTACATAACAAATGAGGTAGAAATGGAAAATGGTGTAGAGTAGAGATTTTTTGGTTCCTGGAACGGGTTTACTGTCCTCCAATTTGAAGTAGTGGTAGTGGTCACTGATGGTAATGATCGTGGTTATTACTCTGAAGAGACCATAAAGAGCATCTAGGTACCAGATTAACACAACTAACTTTAGAGAATAAGATTTTAAACTAGTTTTATAGTCAACTGTATGTGTAAATGTGTTGAGGAGAGGACCTTCTGCAGAGGAGTTTGGATGACTGACGCTATGGAGTATTCCATGTGTGGTCCCACGTTCTGTGTCATTACTTTCCTTGAGGATATTTCTCAGTGTGTCACACTCCACAAGGGGTTTGTGGTGTGTCTTTCGGTGAGACTTGGGTGTGTCTTTGAGACTTAATATCTTAAATGATCTTCTAGAGGAAAAAGAAATAGAAACAGCTCTTAGCAGTAGGGTACTACAAGGAGCTGACCTAGAACAAGGTTGTCATCTTATTCTAGAAAAAATAGCTATTAACTTATGTGAACTTCCTGTCATCAAATAGATTAGGACTAAGCAGTAGAGAGCCAAAATAATTAAACAGTGTTTCAATAGAGAATAAATTAGAGGGAAAATACCTATAAGCTTCTCACTTCCAGCTTTGTGGCCAGATTCTTCAGGTGAAGCTGTGAAGCAGAACTAGCTAGGTATTAAAATGAATAATCATAATTTTATGCTGATATATATATATGCATGTATGATTTTTTCCAATTAAATTTGCACCCAAATATGCATTGAAGAAACCATCAGTCACTTAGACATGCTTTTAATGACCTGATATTGTAGGTAATAAATTTTTTTCAAAACAAGCTTCCCAAGTATGAAGTAAATGAAGTTGTGCTGTCTGTGGAGAGCGTGTTTCGTTTCAGTGAAATCTTTGCTTTTTGTGTTTTTGGACACACTTGCAGTAATTGGAGGGGGGGAAAAAAAAAGCCTGAATTCATTGTGCTTAATGGTGAGCGCTAAATTAAGACACAGTTTGTACATTTGTATGGTGCAAACTTACTCTGTAATTAGTGAGAAAATGTGTTCCAGGAGGATGGTGAAGGCTTGCAGGGACTGTAGGAGATAAATCCTGTCTTGGCACCACGTGTAAGAGCCTAAAAGTAGGTGGAATGAATTCAGTCTTTGAATAATTAGTAGTAAATTTCTTCATCACCAGGAATAAATTACCTGTTTGTTTATAAACAAAGAGAGTTTCTGAAAGAGAAATGTTTTATATGAACAATGTTTATTGATATCTAAGTGAATAAATGCATTCAGACTTTGCATATATTGGCATATGTATAAATCTTCAGCAAAACTAGGTATTGGTTAGGAAGAGCTGTTGGTGAGGCAGTGTGATTGAAATGATTCCAGTATTAGGTTCCGATTTAGGAGTCTGGCACCATCCCTTTTCCTTTTGCTGTATGACTCGTATTTATGAACCTAATCGTATGCGATCTGGAAAATCTGCAAAAACACTTAAAAACTACAGTTTTGAGAGAATAAGCAATGTAATTTGTTCATAAACATAGAGAATAGTTGAAAGTATAGAGAGAGGAAATTTGAAGTGTTAGCATCTTTGAAAGGAATTATAGCTATGTAAGGAAATACTGATTCTCCAATTGTACTATTTATTATGTGTAAAAAAAGTTAAAAGCAATATAACAGAATCTTAATTTCATTCTGGAATGCAGAGATAGTAAAACCTAATTTGAATCAGGATTGTATAGGAGAGTATAAATTGTTTACAAGATTACAAAGTAACTTTATGATGGAGGTATTTCTCTATATCCTCTGTAATTTCTCTATTTTCTGTCTGAATATGAGGAAAAACCTCTTTGCTGTGAGGCGCCAGAGCCCTGGCACAGGCTGCCCAGGGAGGGTGTGGAGTCTCCTCTCTGGCGAGATTCAAACCCGCCTGGACGCGGCCCTGTGCAGCCTGCGCTGGGTGACCCTGCTCTGGCAGGGGGGTTGGACTGGATGATCTCCAGAGGTCCCTTCCAGCCCCCACCATTCTGTGATTCTGTGATAACCAAAAGCTCGGGTTGAAATCCTGGTAAGATTTGGTGCCTTTCCATAGTTTTGCAGGGCAGCTTTAGTTTTCACTTGGAATTTTCTTGCATTTTTTCCTTAAAAAGAACTGTAAAGTACATGCTTGTTGGGGAAAAAAAAGAAGATAAGAAATATTGCAATTTCTTGACGTATCTGAAAGATAAAGAACCATAGTTGTCTTGCATTTAGCTTCATTTAATGTCGTCGTCTTCACATCAATTGTGAATATGATGCGATAGATCAGAAAAGCAGGAACATTTATATAGGAGTTATTTGTAACTTTTTAGGTGGAGAGAAGCAATAGCAGACATGCTTCATGTCTCTTTTTATAATTTCCAGTTTTTCTTGTAAACAATGACACTGGTTCTTGATCGCTTTTCTGTTTGGTTTTTATAAGGACATTGTGTGTGCTTCCATATATCTTCTCTTTTTAAATTTATGTCCTCCCTCCATATAAATCAGTTACCTTCTCTTCATCTTCTTGATGAACTATTCTTTTTTCGAACCAACTACAAGGACTGAGACGTTATTTGGCAGCTGAACACAGTGGTTATCCTTTGGACTTGATGCTTCTCTTTGGTGTAAAAAACCCAACCCAAAAACCTCAAAAGCAAACAAACCAGTAACATGTTTTTATTATTACCATTTCTCCTAGCCTTTCTGCCTTAAACTCTAAAGGAAATAAATGAATATGCTTATTCCTACCCTTATACTTCATATGTTCTGTCCCCCCCCTTTTTTTTTTTCCACATTACAGACTTCTTGAAGACAGTCTGTTCAGATGTGTTATGAGAGATTATTTCAGTCGCACTTTAATTCATCTCTAGGATCCTCTGGGACGTTCTTTGCTGGGAAAAAACCCACCACCCCAAACCCCATTTCATTCCATAATCGTGGCATTTCCTCTTATGTTCAACTCTTGCTCTAGGGTATAAGAGTTCAGCATCTGGAGAATGGATGCTGCCCTGTGGGGTTTTTTGATGTTGGTGGTGGCTTTTTTTTTTGTTAGGTTCAAATATACTAGGGTTTTTTTTTTTTAAGATATTCTGTTGGACTTAGTTTAGTTGAAAAAGTATCATTGCATCTACTAAAAGCTAAAAACGTACAACTATGACAGTCAGTCTGAGATCGTTCTTTATATTTTTGGAAACCCCTTTTAACCAGATTCTTTGGAGGTACTTCACGTATACAATAAAGAATGTCATCTACAGCAATTCTTTTAATTCAAATTTCTTTCTCAGGAAACTTTTAGTTTAGTTTAAACCATCCAAAGAAAAAATATTTCTTTTTTTCCTTGGTGTGGAGTTTGGACAATGAAATTGTATGCCTCTCTCTATATATATTTAGACATGGTTAGAACAAAAGGGTATACTATTGGAGTAATGTCGGTAAATGAATAAAATATCTAAGTTGACATTTAATTTTTCTCTAGGAAAACAATTTTATAAGGTAGAGCAAGGACATTCTTGCTAGGGAATACTTTTGCAGGAGAGAGAACAAGAGAATTGCTGATGGACTCAGGAGAGCAGCATTGCTCTGAACCATGACTTAAATCAGGAGGTGCTTTGAAAGTCTAGTGTGTCTTACTTTGTATCTGTTACATCTCTTTAGCTGCAACTTACTAAAAAAAATTAAGTAGTAAGGTTAGTGCCTTTATCGCATAGATTTGTGCCCAAGTTGCCTTTTCAGTTGTACCAAAGTGTCTGTTTAGTATTTTCAGTAGGACTTCATTGGCCTTGGCTATTAATTTTGTTTGGGAAAGGAAAGAACTTCACCATTTATTTTAATATGTAAAAAAAGGAGTAGCAAGAGAAACCCTGTCAGTTCTTGCCTGAGAGGAGGAACAGGAGCTCCATGCCCAATCTAAGAGTTAGGATGTCATAGGAATCACAGAAATTTGGTGGGAAAACTCACGTGACTGGAAGACCACAATGGATAGCAGCAAACTCTTTCGGAAAGATAGGAAGGGAAGAAAAGGAAATAGAGTTGCACTTGTTGTGAAAGAGAAATACGAGTGCATGGAGGTGAGCTATGGAGACTGTGAAAGTTTTATCAGATGCCTTTGGATCAAGATTAGAGTGATCATCACCAAGGGGGGGGTCTTATGTTGGATATGTTACTGACCTCCCAGTCAGGATGATGAGGCTGAAAAAACCTTACTTCAGCTGTTCCGGGAAGTCTCAGGCCAACAGAACCTGGTCCTCAAGGGTGACTTCAATTACCCAGACATTTGTTGGGAAAACAGCACAGCGGTGCACAAGCTGTCCATCGGGTTCCTGGAATGTGTTAAAGACAGCTTCCTGCTGCAGGTGCTGGATGTGCTGACTAGGAACAGCGCGTTGCTGGATTTACTACTCGTAAACCAAGGTGACGTGCTTGACAGCAAAACTACCAATGGTAGCCTTGGATACAGTGGTCACAAGGTTGTGGAGTTTAAGATTCTGCTGAGCACGCTGAAGACCAGTAGTAGGACAAAGATCCTGGATTTTAGAACAGCCAACTTCAATATGCTCAGAAGCCCAGCTGTGAGGGATTCCATGGGAAGCATCCATGGATGGCAAAGGAGCTTGTGAGTGCTGGGAGTTACTCAAGAGCAACCTCCTGGAAGGACAAGAACAGTCCATCTTGGACCAAGGGAAAGGAAGAAGGCAGAACAAGAGACCACCCTGGCTTAACAATGAGCTTTTGGGTGTGCTTAAAAGCAAAAAAAGCATAGTGTCTATGGAAAGGCAGCCAAATACCCATCAAGGACTACAAGAACTTTGCTTTGGAGATTCTCAAGATGCAATAATCTCATCTAGGCTCCCTTTCCCATGGAAGGTTGGACCAGATGATCTTTCGAGGTCCCTTCCAGCCTGCGCTATTTTATGATTCTGTTTTATTTCATTTGTGACAAGGCTATTAAAGCACTCTGAAGTGCAGTCTTTTAGCTTTATGTGACTCTATCTGCGTAAATGCTATGTAGCCAAAATACGTGATGCATTGCTTTTTTCAATATATCCTCAAATTGTTGGCTCTTTTACTTTCGCATATTATGCTCGTTGGAATTCATACTGGATGTCTGCTCAGAGAAAGAGAGTTCATTAACGTTGAACTGCTATTAAGGAGGAAAGAAAATTGACTTTAGGTGTTTATTACCTCACATAAGCGTTTCCTGTAAATAACTGTAAATTGTACCTTTTATTTTGCAGGCACTATAAGAAGCGTTGTCAAGGCCGGATGCGGAAACATGTTGGTGACCTGTGTTTACAAGCTGGCATGTTACAAGACTCCTTGGTGCATTATCACATGGCGGTGGAACTTCTGCGGTCTGTGAATGACTTTCTGTGGCTTGGAGGTAGGATTAATTGATGATAGTGAATCAAATAATTAGTTGCTAAAACCAAGTAAATCAAACTGTCTTCTGTAAGTTTTATTCTGTATTATGAAAATGATTTTGGTGACCAAAATCTGAATATCAGGTGTGACTAAGTCAAAATAAAAATTATTTAATAAGACACGAGAAAGAAATGTGTTTAAGAAAACCCACAACATAAATTGTATTATTGTAGTAAAGCATGTACTTAAAAAAAAAAAATATTGTGTGTGACTTTTTAATACTTCTCTGGAAGGTGTTTATTTTTTCAGTGGATTGTACGGAAGTTTCGAAAATCTTTCTTGTAGGTATCTACTATGGAGCAAAAGATTTTTACCTTTACATCTGTCAAAGCCACAGACCCATATTGCATGAGCATAATTTCCTTCCTTTCACATTAGCTGCTAGGCTTCACTTTTTTCCTGACTTTTCCTTCTTCCTTTCCTTCGTTGTTTTCCATCCTGCTTTTTTCTATTTATTGGATATGCAAGTGATCTTTGAGCACAATTTCTGCTTCTCAGTTTCATGCCCTTTTAGGAAAATTGCTGTGTCCAGTTCTGCTTTTAGCTTTCTCATTCTACTTGGAAATCCATTTAGCTTCCTAATGGCTCTGGATGTTACATATTGTGAAAACCATAACACCTTCTGACTTTCCACTTCTTTCCTTCTACTCTCTCAAAAGATTAAATGGCTTAGGATTCTTCAAGCAGGAAAGGAGAATTTTTCTGCTTCTGCAGGGCATGAAAATATTTTAAGGCCCATTTGTTGGACTACCAAATTATACTTACAGACTCAGAATAATTGGGATTGGAAGTGACCCCTGGAAGTCCCCAAGTTTGATCTCCTGCTCATATCACATCCAGTTGAATCAGGTTGCTCAGGGACCTGTCCAGTTGAGTTTTAGATATATTTAAGGATGGAAGTTCTACAATATGAGCAACCTGTTCTAACATTTTGCTGCTCTTTGTTCGAAAAAACCCCAACAACAAAACACCAATTGTTCCTACATTAAAGCAGAATTTCCTGTGTCAACCTGCATTGACCCTCATCCAATCTCCGCACCTCTGAGAAGTAAATGACTCCATCTCTTCTGTACCTTCTCACTGGGTGTTTAAAGACGGCAGTAAGATCTCCCCTTGGCCTCTTGGTCTTTAAGGCTGAACAAACCCAGTTCTCTCCGCTTCTCATATGTCATGGGCTCCAGCCCCCCGAGCATTTTGATGGCCTTCCACTGGACTTGCTTCGGGATTTTAATGTCTTTCTAGTACTGGGGAGCCCAAGGCTGGACACATTGCTCCAAATGTGGTGTCTCGGATACAGAATCGAGGGGAATAATCAGTTCCCTTCACTTGCTGGCTACACTGTGGCTGTTACAGCCCAGTATGCAGTTGGCCACCTTTGTTGCAAGGGCCTACTACTAACTGCTGTTAACTTGTTGTCCACCAGGACCCCCAGGTCCTCTTCTGCAAAGGTGCTTTCTGGCCAGTCAGCTCCCAGGCTGCTCTGCTGCATGGGGTTATCCCATCTGAGACGCATGAGCCTTTGCTGAACTGCATGAGGTTCCTGTTGGCCCATATCTCCAGCCTGTCAAGTTCTCTCTGAATTGAAGATCTGCCCTACTGTTCCCCCCAATTTGGTATCACCCAGGAAATTTCTGGGAGTGCTCTATGCAATCATCCAGGCTGTTAATGAAGACATTATTGTCCCCAGGATTGATTCCTAAGGGACGCAACTAGTAACTGGCAACCATTTGGACTTTGTACTGCTGATGACAATCCTTTGAGCCTGGCCATCCAGCCTATTTTCCACCTACTTTATAGGCCAGCTATCCAAATCTTAGCTCATCAATTTGACTATAAGCATGCTATGGGAGACCATGTGCAAAGGTCCTGTGAAAGTCAAAATATACAACAATGCTGTTCCTTTGTCCACTGAGCTAATCATCTCATTGTAGGAGGCAGTGAGGTTGCCAAGGACTGATTTATCCTTGGTACATCAACGTTTGCTGTTCCTAGTCACCTTCTTCTCCTTCATGTGCTTGGAAATGGCTTCCAGAAGGATTCTTTATCCAGAAGGACTTATAGCCTTGCCAGGGAGCTGAGGTTGATCTGCCTGTAGACCCCTGGTACTTCCTTCTTGAAGAAGGGTATGATGTTTCCCTATGTCCGGTCATTAGAAACCTCCCCCAACTGGCATGACCTTTTGGAGGTGGCAAGAGAGTGGCTTCACATTGGCCAGCACTCTTGGCATCCATGAATGCATCTTACCTGTTTTTGTGTATTTGTGTCCGGTTGGATTAAGTGCTTTGTATGTCTGTCTTCCTCTACCGTGGTTAGTGTGTGCTCCTACAGACTCTGCTAGTAGTTGTGGGGACCTGGGAGGTCTGAGGGTAAACCTTACCAGTGAAAACAGAGATAAAAAGGACATTGAGTATCTTGGGCTTTTCCATGACCTTTGTCACTAGGTCTCCAATTTGAGGCATACTTTATGTTTCTGTAAATGGACTTTACTACACGATACTTCACTTCTTGCAAGTATCTCTACTAATCTGTTGGCTTTTTTCTTTACTCTGCAGCTGCTCTTGAGGGGTTATGCTCAGCATCAGTCATCTATCATTACCCAGGTGGTACTGGAGGTAAAGTTGGATCTCGCAGGGCACAAGGAGGTTCTCTTTCTGCTGAGGCAGGCAACAGGCACAGACCGGGTAAGGACGGGATTTAGTTTTTATTCTGTTTGCCACCACCGAACATCTGAAAACTTCCTCCCCACTTCCTAACTCTAAAATTACACCGATGACAGGATAAACTGGAGGAGGTGGGTGGGAGGGGAGAACTGTATTTCTTTTTAAGATTTTTACATTAATGACTTTTCTACTGTTTTGGTGTTAATGTTGACATGCGTGCTTTGCATAGAATTGCAAAGCTTTTGATCTCTTCATCTGGTTGTTAATAGTGTCTGCATTAGTTTGAATTTTGCTGGAGGAGATGCAGAAAGTTTTCATAAGGTACATATGATGTGGCAGAGCTGCGCATATTAAGAATAAGTTAGGTACATTTATTCAGAGGTGTTTTGCTATTCTAAAGTCAACATTTAATAAATAGATTTGGTTAACTAAATACCAATAAACCAACATAATTTTTAAGATTTAGTATACTTTTTCTAAACTGTCAGATTGCATAACTAATATGATGACTGTATTAACGTTGGTATGATAGACATTCTTTGAGAAATGGCCTACTTAAACTATTTTAGGAATTATTAGGAGAGTAACAGAGAGGAAAAAAAAAAAGAAAATATCATTAAGTCTGCGGTTCACCTGCATCTGGAATGTTGCATGCCAACTGTATCCTGGGCTGCATCCAAAGCAGCGTGGCCAGCAGGGCGAGGGAGGGGATTCTGCCCCTCTGCTCTGGTGAGACCCCACCTGCAGTCCCGTGTCCAGCTCTGGAGCCCCAACACAAGAAGGACATGGACCTGCTGGAGCGGGTCCAGAGGAGGCCACAAAAATGCTCAGAGGGCTGGAGCACCTCTCCTATGGAGACAGGCTGAGAGAGTTGGGGTTGTTCAGCCTGGAGAAGATAAGGCTCCGAGGAGACCTTATTGCAGCCTTCAGTACTTAAAGGGGGCTTATAGGAAAGATGAGGAAAAACTTTTTAGCAGGGTCTGCTGTGATAGGACAAGGGGTGATGGTTTTAAACTAAAGGAGGGGAGATATAGGCTAGACATAAGGAAGAAGTTTTTCACACTGAGGGTGGTGAAGCACTGTCACAGGTTGCCCAGAGAGGTGGGAGATGCCCCATCCCTGGCAACATTCCAGGTCAGGCTGGACGGGGCTCTGGGCAACCTGATCTAGTTGAGGATGTCCCTGCTCATGGCAGGGGGGCTGGACTAGATGGCCTTGAAAGGTCCCTTCCAACCCAAACTATTCTATGATTCTGTGATTTCAGTTTCCCACTTCAAAAGGGTGTTCATGTTCCTTATCTCCCATTTTTCTACGGGAAGGAGGTTGCAGATGGGCAACAAAAATGATCTTGGTATGATTTCTGTACAAAGAATAGCTGAATAGCCTAGAAGCCTGAAGTTCTGCAAAAGGCTGAGGAAAAATAGGAGCGTGCTCTATAAAATGGTGAATGTTGTAGAAGAGGATGGATAGGGATGAGAGGTTCAGTGCTTCTTCTGACAGGAAAAACTAGAGGACATCAAATACAGCTAGCAGATGGAAAAGCAAATGAAAGGAATTATTCTTTGTCCAGTTTTATAGGTATGATGTGGAACTCCTTGTTAGGAGTTACTGGCTCTGGTAGCGTGATAAAGGCAAGGCTGCCGCAATGCCATGTCCCCATGTCCAGGCAGTCATGAGGCTGAGCATGCATTCCCAATAGGTATACATGCACAATGTATGTACGCACAGCCACACAGACCAACAGACAGAAAACAGAGCACTGATATGAACGCAGACAGCACTAACAGCCTGATCCTGTTCCCCTCTCCGGCTGGTCAGGGTGAATGCCTGTTAGTATGGATCCATCCAGTAGCTGGTTTTAGTCACTCAGTCTGTCCAGTAGCTGGCTTCTGGATTGCAGCAGCAGGTACTGGCACCTGGACCTACAAGCGTCCGAGACCCAGAGCCCCATTCCAGTTGTTGGTACTTAGACCTACACACACATGTGCTCCCCTTATCCCTCTATTCCCTAAACTGCCTTGATCCCTGCTTTTCCCTGCCTTTGGTTCATCCCCTACACATCCCATAAGGAATCTCGTACAATCCCAAGATGTTCTTTCCCTGTATCCTATAATGAGCCTCGTGTCTCTGTAGGCAGTAGCCCCCCCCAGGCTGTCTGTAAGGTGATCCAGAGAGCTGCCCATGTTAACTGGTCTTGATAGGTTTCACCCCCGGACAGCTCTGTTGGCTCTGATTAGGTTATTGGGGTTCAGCTGATTGTCACTGTTCCTCTGTGCTCCTTTGTGTTTGTGGAGAGGAGCCTTTAATCGCATAACTTCACACTTGCCACGCGGTGTTAAGGCTCCTGAAAGTCTCCGTGGCTTCCAGGAGAGGCTGGCTAGGGTAGTGAAGGAAAAATGTACTGATTATTATACACTAGATGGGCCTTTGGTCTAACCCAGCACAGCTGTTTTTAGGTATATACTCAGTTTCTTATACAGTACTGAAAAAAAACAAAAGCTGGGTTTAAGTGCTGGTGTTAAGTATTCTTGTGTGCAATGTGATCAAAATGGATTCCTTCATCTAAAAAAAACCAACCACCCATCTTTATTCATCTGTAAGTCACAATCTAGTAAACACTTGCTTTTTATTATCTTTATTACAAACTATGTATGTTGACACCAGATAATTGTGATAGTAAAATTACCTTATTTCAGGAGAGAATACTAATTTTTTTGTATAATATCTAGTCATTAAAATCTGTGCATTTGGTCCCATGACCTATGAGTGCATTTTATGTTGGCCGTTACATAATTTCACACAGTTATTGACCTTTGTCCACTTTTCAACAAATATTTAACAGTAGATGTTGCAATCTGTTTGTAATGGGTACTCCTTGTTACTGAAGACGGTAACAAATAAGTCACAGCTATCAGAATAATAGAATAAAATATATTTTGGGTATATTATTGCTGCTTCTCTATGTAAGTTGTCTTGTAATTCAGTCCTGTTTGCAAACTTGTTAGTGTGGTCGTATTTTAAAAATGTTTTAGTTTCATATGGCAAGATTTTTCAAAGGACTTGTGTGTGAAGAAAAACTGCTTACAGGTTGTCATCCCTTCCAGATGAAAATGTTACTTCACGGTCCATTAGATGTTATTCCCTAACTCTAGTTATGATCTCTTCGTGTTTTGAGATCTGAACTGCTGAACTCTGCGTAGCCAAACACTTACTGTTGTGATGTCTTTTTCCTACAAGGTTTTGTGAAAGTTTCTTTTCAATACCTTTTTTTGACTCTGCAGTGTCTTTCATTTCAAATCTTTTCAAACTGCACCCTTGTTTATAATCTACTTTGTTGTAATTAATTTTGTGAGGACAGCATTTAATCTGGGGAACAAATTCCAGTGTATCTTTCTGTAGGGTAAGGCCAGAAACAAAAGGGGTTTCCAAATTCTGCACAAATCAAGAAATGCCATACTTAGAACTGACATTCAATTAAAGCCTAGTTTTGAGGCATATAGATGTGAGAGTTACCTTTATTGCTTCCTGATGTGCCTGGAATTGCACCTCTTCTTGTGCCTGTACTTCAGCCTTGACAGGATGGGGTTTGTGCCCAGACCCGATCAAGAGAAACGTCTTTCTCTTGAATCTCCTGTGACTTTCACCATTTGGCATTTTTACGCTATAGCTGCTCAAAAAATGTTGTAGTGTCTGCTTTATTAAAAAACATCTCTGGAGAGAGAAGCATTAATATCATCTCTCTTTGTATAATACAGAGCACAAGTTTAAGAGGGCAATGTTAAAGGTTTTTTTGGGGATGTTTTTTTCCTGCTAAGCAGAATTGAAATATACCTCATACCTATCTGTAACCATCAGAATATTGTCTGGTTTTTTTGTTGGTGCACCCTTCAACTTCTTTTGAAACTTTTTTGCTAGGAATAGTTCATTCAGAAGAGAATTAGTTGATGACAGTGTTTAAAGTACTTGCCTGGAGGAGGGAGACATGGAGTCTTGCCTGCTCCAAGGACAGGTTTCTTCCTCGGTCACTGCCATGAGCCCCTGGACTGCGGTATCTTGCTGGTTGTGAAATGGGAGCTCTGAGGATGTTTTAAAGAAGTGTGACTTCTCACGTTCCTAAACCCTTTTGTATAGGGGGAGCGCTTTAGACCGTGTCTCCTTGAATGGCTGGATTCATTTTTGCAGCCTTCAGTGTAAAAGCAGATTTTGAGTTGCTTGGTTCCTGTTGGCCAGGAACCTGGCCATGGTCTGTTGGCTACGTGGTTTGTATGTAGAAAAAGCTGAGTTTAGATTGCCTTACATTTTGCTTACTAGCTGTTTTGGGTTTCTCTATGGTGTTTTATTTGTTTGAAGTGCTCTTAATTTTGTCATCTGACTTTCCTCTTCCCCGAGCAAAATTAGGACACCCGAGTGAAGTGTTGGAGTATCTTTCTGATCTTGCTCCAAATCTCTACTTCACTAGTCTGGAGTCTGAGCAAATCAACTGAAGGGAGGTCCTGTCTTGCTCATAAAGCAATTGTTTTTCACTGCTTAACCCTTGATCTTAACTGTTTTATTGCTATATTTAATCAAAGTTTAGGGCAACAAGGTGTTACATATCTGATAATCCAACTTTGCAATACTCTGGCAACTATTTTATGTGAATAATCTGGCTTGTTGGGTTGGCATGACTCAATTATTCAGAAAATTTGATGAAGTGAAATTAATGACAATTGAAAGGGGTACAGTTGCTTGAAAATGTTATTCTAGACTATTGTGCAGATTAAACGAGCTCCTACAAGGAGATTTAAGCACTGTAGGACCGGATATTAAAATATAGTAAGTGGATTGTGACGGAAACTTACCAGCTAAAACAAGAATGGAGAAAAAGGATATGGCTTTAAATTATACACTGAAAATTCTTCAACTCTTCTTGATGTGTCTTAGAATTCATTGCAAGTTTATGGGATTTTTACATTTGTTTTTTAACAAAATGAGATTTATCATATGGTGACTACTTGAATTATAATTGGTAGTCCTGCAAAATAGCAATGATGATCCTAATAAATCTTACAATTTTGTTCAAGCCTGATGTTAGTTATAAAACATTGTAAGAGCTTATTTTGTTGGCTATATTTGAGGCTGAAAAAAAAATCATTTTTGTTCCTCCTTTTAGGGGCACAAGAAGTTCTCATTGATCCAGGTACATTATTTTCATGCATGTTTCCAAAGTCTTTTCTTTTTATTACTTGCATTTGTTTTGCGTTTGTATAGATAGTTACTGCCACTTGCCAAAACTAATACTGATTCCTGATGCTTCAGTTTTTGGCTATAAATCTTGAGGAAGCAAAGAGACTGACGGGTAACTGGCACAAAATAAATGATGTAGTTCCATGATTATGTCCCTGTAAATTCTAATCCAGATTGATTCTTCTCATGAGTAGTGAGGATTTTTAAAATTTATTTTTAACTGACAAACCTGAATGGTCACATGTAGTCTTGTAGTGTCATGGTACTCTTTCAATCATCACTAACACAGATTCTGCACTTAACTTCCATAAGGTGTTAATCTACAGATGTGCTTGGTATGATTCTTTAAGGTTGACAAACATATAAAAAAGTTGCTTTAGCATTTGAGCATGTAAAATAACATACTTTCTACTCCCCTCTATATATTCAGAAATATCTTTCACAGCAGTTTTTAACTGTCTATTGAGAGTTAGGTCCGGCTCTGAAACACAAAGACTTCTTTGCCATCTTAGTAGAGAAACCTCTTGGAGAAATAAATTACCATATAAATTTAGGCATGTAATCCTACAGATTAAGTAACATGTAAAAACGTATACAGCCTTGCCAAACCTCTGATGTATGTTTTCCATTTTATTATGTTAACTCTGCAATAAAATTAAATTCTAGAAATAAAATTTTTATGTTCTTTGTAATACCCCAGATTTCCTTGGCTTCTATTTCAGATTCTTATCCCTTATGTATGTAAAGACTCTTTCTGTCTCTCACCTTCTTTCTTAAATAAGAAATGCAATTTCTTACTATTTTGTCTCAGCCTCAGGTAATTTTTTTTTTCCAATGTGGAAGGCTCAGATTTGGTGGCCTTTGTTACAATGTAACACTTGCTTTTCTGTGGTTAGACATAGGGAAGAGAAGTATTTGTTTTAACTGATTAGAGGAGAAGGTCACTTCTAATAATTAGTTTATTAAAAAATTGCACTTTTTTTTTCTTAGGTGTGCTTTAGAAGTACAATTTTAAAGTAGAACAAGGAATAATTCAAAGATCAAAATTGCATGTTTAGATGTGGCCATGATCTAATTTTAGCAATCTAATATTTTATTCATAATCTAAATACTCAGATAAGTGTAAAACATTATGAATGTATTTGTTTTTTACTAAGTGAAAGACTATTTCCTGTTTGCTGGTTTCTGATTGAATCCATTTTTCATTTGCACTCTTCAAAACAGCACAGTAAAACAGAGCTAGTGTTTTCTAGGTAGGGCATGATTTCTTTCTAGGTAGGGCAAGTATTCTTTGTGTATGCTTTGGTCAAACTTACAGCATATCCTAATTTTCTTCTTAGATATTTAGTATTTGCTAAAAGTCCTTCTGCTCATTTCTTACCCTGTTCTGTTCTAGGTGCGCTGACTTCAAATGGTATAAACGCAGATACCAGTGCTGAGATAGGACGTGCCAAGAATTGCCTTAGTCCTGAAGACATCATAGATAAATATAAAGAAGCCATTTCTTACTATGGCAAGGTAATCCTACTTGTTTTTAAGAAACTTGACTGAAATGCTTGTGAATAATGAACTGCTGTGGTTTTGGTTTCAGAGGATCTTCTAAGGCATGCGCAATAAAGTTTGTAAAACATAAGATAATGGAAGAAATAGGAATAATTTATACTACTGAACTAAGTGCTTGGTTTAGAGTCTTGGGAACCTCAGAACGTTGGTCAGAGACAACAACTAAACCAGCAATGTGCTGAGCAAACTATTTACTGTGCCTGCTCGTACCTGGAGGTTTTGGATTAATTATCTTATATTTTTAAAGCACTCTAAGCAGAAGTGTTAGATATTTGAAGGTTTGTTAACTATTAGGTATGTTTGGTCTTTCATACATACATCATCAACTCCAGTGATGCTTTTATACGTTGTGTAAGCTGAATGTTTATTTACTGCGTCTGCTGGAATGACCTCTGGGGAATTTGGGAGTTTATGAAGAGGTTGCTGGTGATGGTTACGATTTTACAGGCTTGTTCAGGGAGGCTAGTATGCGGAGCATGTGGAGAGGTAGGGGGTGATGGAGGAAATGTGAAGGACAAACATTCTTAAAGGAGGATTTAGGAAAATTAAACAGTTTTCAGCTCTACTGGAGCATTTTTTAGATTTTTGTGCAAATGCTCAGAGCATAAGATAGTAGGGTAGCTTAATGTTTGCATTCATAATATGAAGAGGAAAATAAAAAGATTTCATACTGTGACAATAGTGGCTCAGTATCCGCATCAACATTAAAGATAAGTTTAATTGTACTGCAGCGTAGTTATTTATGCTTTAATCCCTTTTTAATTTCGGGTATCTCTCTTGTTTGATATTGAAAGTATCTTTAGACTGAGCTATGTAAATGTGATGTGGCACTTCCATGTCTCTGTTGAAGGGAGACTCTCCAAATGAAACAAGATAAATTCTGTGCATGAGTTAATTTATGATCAGGAGCAATGAAAGGTGATAGTTTTGGGGATAGTTTCAGATAAATTTGAATCCATCAATATAACAATAATTCTCAAGTATGCATCCAGCTTTTTATGTTACCTTCAGGGTAAGTTGCTCATCTAGAAAGAGTATGATTTCTTTAGAAGTATAAAATTATTGGACTTTGTTGGACTTAGGGCAGGATATTTATATTTTGATTATAATAATATACATTATGCTCTCAGCAAGTAATAACTATGCTTCACTGCAGCTTCACTTGCAAATAACCAAGAGCTTTGTCTTGGGACTGGTCTATAACTGTTCAAGACAAGCATAGTTAGGTTTTGTCTGTTTAAGACCTACAGATAAAGTAACTCCTAGCTCTAATGCTGAGGAAGCAGCACTTTCTACATATTTTTTATGTTATCACTGAACTTAAGAAACTTTTGTAGCATCTTCTAAAATGGATTCAATCTCCAGTGATTTGTTTTTGCTGATACAAATGCACAGGAGAGGAATCTGTAACTGCTTTGATGGAGTAACTCTTGCATTTCGTTCTGAGCTTTGTTTCCCCCACTAGATTTCAAACATGATAAATACCTGAACAGAGTTTAACTCCAGCAGGAGGTAGGCCAACTCAAATATCCAATATCAGTATTATTTGAGGAAATAACGAGATCAGATTGTTTGTCTAGAAAATTGCCTGTGTTTGTCCAAGCTCGAAGAGATCAATGCACATCTACATTGTCTGCTGCCTTTCTTAAGCAAGCTGAATAACTGAAACAGTCATTTACAGAAAATGTTTTGTAAATAGCTATTAGAAAACTCAGAATGGTTTGTAATTCACTTGTCATCAGTGATACTGTTTTACTGCATCAGTTTTCTCTTTAGTTAAACTAAAGTTCTGTTGCTACAGCTTCCTGTGCTATATAGCATATTTTGTAATGAGTAGAAAAGGCAGAATTAATTCTTTGTTTATCATAATAGAACAGTTTTAGGTGGTGAAGAATTACTGTAAAACAGACCTTTTTGCTTACGTACCTATTACACTGTGAAGGTAGAATTTATTTCTTTGTTGCAGACACACCACCCACACCCACCATATATATGAGGTTATCCAAAATGATACTAATATTCCCAACTTTTCTCCTTGTCTGAACTCTCAGACTGAAGCTGTGCTGTGTCTCAAAATAAGAAAAGTGAGTGAAGAGGCTGAAAACCATTGTTTTGCATAACAACATCTTAGATGATGCCGTAATATTCACTTGGGCATATGTTGATAATTTAACAGTATAGTCACTAGCATTAAGGAATTGCTGGGTTTGGAAGACGTGACAGCTGATTTGTGTTGAACAGAAATACTTAGCAAATCTAACAGGTGTCATGCTTCAATATTATTTTAATTTTCTCTCTCTTCCAAGTACAAGAATGCTGGTGTGATTGAACTGGAAGCCTGCGTGAAGGCAGTGAGAGTTCTTGCAATACAGAAAAGGAGCATGGAAGCCTCTGAGTTTCTTCAGAATGCAGTTTATATCAACCTTCGTCAGGTTAGTGTGGAAAGCCCAGTTATTTTTCTCTTCTCGTTTGAGGGTGAAAGTGAAGTGTGGAAGTTACTTAGATTCAGGAGACTCCAGTTTCTTTCCTGTATCACTACCTTCCTTCTCACTAGGACTTGACTTCTGAGGATTTCCACATCTGTGAGTCTGGTTTAAAAGGTGTTCAGAGTTCATCTGAAAACACGAGGACTTAGTTTGAGACTAGAGACTCTATTGGTTATTCTCCCTTGTGAAGAAAAAAAATCCCATTGTTGTTCTATTGTGATGTTGTACTAGGGAATCCTGGTACAGGCATCCTGGGAGATGTGTAGGGACACTGCCCGGTTGTGTAGGGATGGGGTCAGGAAGGCCAAGGCGTGGCTGGAGCTGAACTTGGCAAGGGATGCAAAGAATAACGAGAAGGGCTTCTACAGGTATGTCAGCCAGAAAAGGAAGGTCAAAGAAAGTGTACCCCCCCGATGAGTGGGACTGGCAAAACTGGTAACAGTGGATGAGGAGAAGGCTGAGGTACTCCACAACTTTTTTGCCTCAGTCTTCACTGGCAACCTGTCTTCCCACACCTCTCGAGTGGATGGACCACAGGACAGGGACTGGGGGAGCAAAGTCCCTCCCACGGTAAGAGAAGATCAGGTTTGTGACCACCTGAGGAACCTGAACGTACATAAGTCTATGGGACCTGACGAGATGCATCCCAGAGTCCTGAGGGAATTGGCTGATGTAGTTGCCAAGCCACTGTCCATGCTGTTTGAAAAGTCATGGCAGTCAGGTGAAGTCCCTGGGGACTGGAAAAAGGGAAACATTGCACCCATTTTTAAAAAGGGTAGGAAGGAGGACCCTGGGAACTACCGACCTGTCAGCCTCACCTCTGTGCCTGGGAAGATCATGGAACAGATCCTCCTAGAAGCTATGCTGAGGCACATGGGGGACAGGGAGGTGATTGGAGACAGCCAGCATGGATTCACCAAGGGCAAGTCCTGCCTGACCAATGTAGTGGCCTTCTATGATGGAGTGACTACACCAGTGGACAAGGGAATAGCTACGGATGTCATCTATCTGGCCTTCTGTAAGGCCTTTGACACGGTCCCCCACAACATCCTTCTCTCTAATTTAGAGAAATATGGATTTGATGGGTGGACTGTTTGGTGGATGAGGAATTGGTTGGATTGTCGCATCCAGAAGGTAGTGGTCAATGGCTCAACGTCCAGATGGAGATTGGTGACAAGTGGTGTCCCTCAGGGGTCTGTACTGGGACCAGTACTCTTTAATATCTTTATCAATGACACAGACAGTGGGATTGATTGCACCCTCAGCAAGTTTCCAGATGACACCAAGCTGAGTGGTGCAGTGGAGACACCTGAGGGACGGGATGCCATCCAGAGGGACCTGGACAAGCTTGAGAGGTGGGCCTGGGCAAGCCTCATGAGGTTCAACAAGGCCAAGTGCAGGGTCCCACACCTGGGTTGGAGCAACCCCTGGTATCAATACAGGCTGGGGGATGATGGAATTGAGGGCAGCCCTGCTGGGAAGGACTTGAGGGTGCTGGTGGATGAAAAGCTGGACATGAGCCAGCAATGTGCGCTCGCAGCCCAGAAGGCCAACCTTATCCTGGGCTGCATCCAAAGCAGCGTGGCCAGCAGGGCGAGGGAGGTGATTCTGCTCCTCTGCTCTGCTCTGGTGAGATCCCACCTGGAGTACTGCGTCCAGCTCTGGAGTCCTCAGCACAGGAAAGACATGGACCTGCTGGAGCGCGTCCAGAGGATGCCACAAAAACAATCAGAGGGCTGGAGCACTTCTCCTATGAAGACAGGCTGAGAGAGTTGGGCTTATTCAGCCTGGAGAAGAGAAGGCTCCGGGGACACCTTATTGCGGCCGTTGAGTACTTAAAGGGAGCTTATTAGAAAGATGGGGAAAAACTTTTTAGCAGGACCTGTTGTGATAGGACAAGGGGTAAACTGAAAGAGGGTAGATTTAGACTAGACATAAGGAAGAAGTTTTTCATACTGAGGGTGGTGAAGCACTGGCACAGGTTGCCCAGAGAGGTGGTAGATGCCCCATCCCTGGAAACATTCCAGGTCAGGCTGGATGGGGCTCTGGGCAACCTGATCTAGTTGAGGATGTCCCGGCTTATTGCAGGGGGCTTGGACTAGGTGACCTTTAAAGGTCCCTTCCAACCCAAACTATTCTATGAAAAATAGCTGCTTGGGACAGATCTGCAACGATTTTTTTTTTTTCTTGATTGTATCTCACTCAGTAAAACTGTGAGCAAATCAGGAAGGGCTTCTTGCAAAGTGAGCTTAAGAGTCCGTCTAGTGTTGTTAATCAATTGAATTTTTGTTGTGTAGTGCGAAGTCTTGGTTAGGCCAAATCAGAAAGGAATTCAGAGGAGAAAATCACTATTTGGAGCTGTGAGAAAAATGCTCAGTATCACCACAGAACAAGACTAACACTTTATCAGTGTCTCAAGCTTGGTGTCACTGGTTACAGAGGGACTGCTGTGGTTGAAAGAATTAATAAAAAGCTGTTAGATTTCTTACCGCTTTTCCTCTTTTGCTTATTACATCTTGGTAAGACTAGCGGTTTAAGTCCACACCGCTGAGTTTATTAAGCCCAGATTGGGGCGGCAAGTTTATGAGGGAGGTAGAATACTTTCTTTCATTTGCAGAGAATACTTTCTGTGGAGTTAATTTTCTAACCAACATAAACGAGAAATTAACTAATGGATAAGCTATCATAAAAATCATCAATTTTGTTGCAAATACCTTAACTGCTGTAATTCTTACAGTGCTAAGGGCCTTCTCTTTAATTCTGTAGCCTGTCTTTTGCTGGCAGCTCTGTAGCCTTTCATGTAAGCTGCTGTGGCAGTATTTTTCCCTTGTTGTTGTTGTGCTGTTATTCTTATGGCCTGCAAACTCCAATATAGTTGTTATGTTACTTTTCTTGTGGAAGCAATTACCGTCATTGTGAGAATCGCCTGTTCTCCCTGACACCACTGATGTAGCAAATTTCAGTTCATATCAGAGGAAAAAAATAAGACTTAGTGAATGGCAAAGTATGTAAGTCATTTAAATAGCTGTTAAGTATTACCTGATAATACACAAGCACAAAGCTTGGCGACTAGTCAGCGTGCAACACGTGCCCTGATCAAAGCTTGCCCCAGGCAGCTCTAATAGTGTCCCAAATAGAAACAACTAAGAGTTTGAGTGGGTCCTGATGAAACGCATCTAGTGAAAAAGCGTGGTGAGAAGGCATTCTTTCCAGCTGCGGTGATTCATGGAAGTTTTCCGCTTGGTGC
The DNA here is from genome assembly GCA_009819775.1 of Phoenicopterus ruber ruber. NCBI lineage: Eukaryota > Metazoa > Chordata > Aves > Phoenicopteriformes > Phoenicopteridae > Phoenicopterus > Phoenicopterus ruber. Next base: position 165,835,624 of record CM020216.1, on the reverse strand, counting down.
AATTGCCTTTTTACAACTCTTGTTACAGAGGTTGGTCTTTTTTATGGATAGGCAGTATTTTTGCATTGTGCATCATCTTGTGTTGTCAGTTCTGAGGGAGATAGATAGCAACTTCAGCTTCAAATATTGTTTGAAACTTTCTAAAATGGTTTGCTAGTCTAGCTGTCTGTGTCTCTTCATGTGCTGAACTACTCGGATTTGAATGATCAGATAAGGTCATAATGTCTTCTGAAAACTCAAGGCTTCACTGAGGTCTCTCATATCCCTATGTCCAAAATTAGAAGTGACTTTTGAAAACGGATCATTTTTTGGTAATTATATTAGGATTTAAGTGACTAAAAGGTATTTTGAGGCTTCATTTATAAGACCTAATTATTTCTGTAAAAGTTAACCAGTGTGGCTAGCATCTTCTTTTGACTTTTGAGGGCTTTAAGTATCTGAAGTTAAATGCACAGAATCCACTGATTGATACATTCAGTTTTGAAGAATGAGTTGCAGAAACACTGTTTCTGTCCTTTAGTGCTATTTTTGTGTGAAGTTTGTCATTTTAAACGCCTTTGCAAAACGTGTTAGCAGTGTTAGAGTAATTTAAAATATTTTATGCTGCCTTTGGCTGTGCATGCCAGGTATTGTGCACTAGGTGTCAGCATTGGTCCACCTGCAGAACTCAGTATTGCTTGTTATTGGGATGTAGACTTGAAGGAGTTGGCAGCTTCGAGAGTTTCTGCGGCAGTTTCTACTTGGCTGTCTGATTTCAAAACAAGATTGTCATTCAAACCAGGGGGGAAAGAATGGTCACTTGGGACTTGTGCCAATATATTGATAAGCTAAAGAAGTGCATGTTGGTAGATCCTTGTCAAGTTTGTTTCAACTTTAAGCCTAACAGGCTTTCACTAAATTCTTCCTCACTAGTTGGCAGTCTGCATATGTATAGTATCATGGAATGAAAATTTTGTAATTTACAGGATCAGAGACACATAAAAATTGAGACAGTAATTTCCTTGCTTTCTTAGCCTGAGATTTAAAGGTTAATAATTAGGCTTACTCTTAAAGGGATGAAAATGTTTAACTTGGTAAATCAATAGATTTTGTAAGTGGTATATTTTTGCGTTCTTATTATGCACATGAATATGCTAAATATCTTCCATAAAATGTGGAGCTGTTTAGCTGTTACTGACTGTTTTGACTGTTTACTTGTTAGTACTACTGACAAATAAAGTTGATAAAAGAACCCTATCTTTGCTGCTCTTATTGGCTGTTGAACTTGAAGCAAGCTTAAGTTTTCCTGGCAGTAGAAGCTGCCATGACTGGCTATATGCAAAATCACTGGCCTTCTGTAGTGTTGGAGATACATCTACCACATTTTTTCCCTCCTGTTATTTTTGTTGTTGTTGTTAAAACTCAGATATATGCTTTAAAATTTTGATTAAAACCAATCCTTTTCTCTTTTCCCTTTAAATCTCAGCTTTCAGAGGAAGAAAAAATCCAGCGTTACAGCATTCTTTCTGAGCTGTATGAACGTATTGGGTTTCACCGCAAGTCTGCTTTTTTCAAGCGTATAGCAGCAATGCAGTGCGCTGCACCTAGCATCCCGGAGCCTGGGTGGAGGGCCTGCTACAAACTGCTTTTGGAAACTCTTCCTGGCTACAGCTTATCATTGGATCCTAAAGATTTCAGTAAAGGTAAGTGTCTTTGGGAAAGTATGGATTTGCACAGTAGGTGACTCAACTGGCTTTCTGTAACTAATTTCCTTGAGAGATTTCAAATTAAACCGGAATAATTTACCTATCTGAAACTAATTGCGGCAAATAGAGCAGTTCTTTAAAACAGTACATTCACTTTTTCTTAGCGTTGCTTTCAGTAATTTCAAATTTCTGCGAACTACTGCTGAATGTGTTGCTGTATTCCTCCGTTTGCAGCAAATAATTATGTTTTATTTATGACAGCTTCATTTCTACTGTTTCAAAAATGTCTTTGTTTTGTATTATACACTTCTCAGTTCAAAAAATGTCATTTTATTTTTGAGTATTTTTTCAATTAAACTGCCTTCAATTTGTGTATCAGAAATTCTATTTTTTTTGGTATTTGTTGTTATTTGTTCTTATAATCAAAGAATGAAAGACTCTTTTACATATTTTTGTATATAGACACACATACGTACATATAAAGTAATTATATCTGTATCTGTAAGGTTAAGTATTTCACATTCTTCCACAAATTAGATCAGAGCGATGTTATCTGTAAGACTAGCATTTGGTTAAGACATTTCAACAGTTTTTAGATGCTATATATCATTTGAATTACTATTTTATTGCATCTATTAAAAACCAAAGGAAAATAGTCCATAAGAACACATGCCAGTTCTTGCAGCTGTTAAATACTGTGTTCACTTTCTGCCAGTTACGTGCTGCCTGCTGCTTTTCTTTAGGTAAGCTATGTTTCAACAATTTTATCAATGTTATCTAAAGCTGTATATAAAGTAATGATTTTAAAAGTTGTGTTGATTTTAATATACTGTGCTGCATTTTTCCTCTAAAGGAGCTAATATGCTGCTTGGGAACTCCTTTTGAGTAAACCTTTCCATGTTGCCCAAAAACGTGCGTTCTTTTGCATAGTAGCATTTTTGGGGACCATTCAGTAAATGCTGTAGCTGCAAGAGAGGAGCAGCAAGCAATGGGCTGAGCATGTTATGGTGGAAAGGAGGTGGAGTTCACCAGTACGAAACTCTGAACTGGTTTAAATATGGATGAACAACAGCCAGAATATTCTTCTTCCTTTTGTGAGAGTACATTGGCTACTGTTGGGATTCCAGTTTGATGCTGTCTTTTAAGTTTAGTTGTTTCTGTATATGCTAGGTCACTTAGCCATTGAAATAATGGAGGTATCTAGTCAATTCAGTCAAGGGAGAGTATGGAAAAACTCATCTGACTAGCCACAAGGTGGTATTTTCCAAGCTCTCTTAGCTCCATTGACAAACAGGCATGTAGGCAACCCACTGTACGTGTGGATGGTTAGGGTTTTTAGTAAAACTGGTGTGATTGTAGCAGTCACTGAAAGAAATGATATGTGAGAGGAAGCAGAAAATATGACGTGGACTAGACAGAAAGATAGAAAGAGTCTAGAAAGAGGGAACGTGCTAGAAAAAATGTGCTGTGGTCTATGATAGAAAAGGAGAAGACTGGGATGGGACTGTGTTGAGAGAAGAGGTTGTAGAAGTTCTGCAAGAACTGACAATTAAAAAAAAAAAAGTGACATGATTGGTGTTTATCTTTCATTTTTACCTTACCTTTATGTTGCACTGAAGTGCTTTGTCAGGTTTTACCCCTAAAATGGCTGTTTCGGAGACATATGGAAAGATCACTGTAAACTTTAAGAACTACTTGATAAGAATGACATTTCACACATGAAAAATGATGAGACTCCTGTGTGCAAAATATAAACTCTCAAGATTTGGTTGCAGAAGTTATTTCTAGAAATAAGTTTGCCAAATGCTGAAGGGTAATATTAGAAGGAAGGCTGTTTAGAAGTTTATGAAGTAATGCACATCTTGGAATATCTGTTATTTAAAAATTATTGCTCTTGCTTACTCCTAAAAGCAAGTTAAGTTTCATGAAGAGAACTGCATATTATGTTTTTGAAAGAAAAGTGACATTTTGATGATCTATTTATTGTTACCATAGTTACTTTGCAAATATGAAATAATTTATAATCCAAAACTTAGTTTTTGAAGACTGAAAATCCGGAAACGTGCCTCATGTCCTGTAGTTTTATTGCTTTTTACTGACTTTTAATGACCAGGAAAGCATTTAGAGAAAATATCTTTTGCTTGATCTTTCAAGAGAGTTAAGTAGTACTTGATGTGGATAAAAATGAAGTTTCTTTATGAATTCTTCTGTGAATTTCTTGTTCAGAGAATTTAAAAAATAGAAAACTTGAAAGGTTTTGTGTATCATTTTGTTTTTACTTCATGGGAAGTGTTAACTTCATTTTCTGAATTCTAATGATAAATTAGATAAAATAGAAGCAGCCTCATGTTCACAAGCCCTGGCCCTCATGGGGGACTTCAACCACCCCGATATCTGTTGGAGGGACAACACAGCAGGGCATAAACAATCCAGGAGGTTCCTGGAATGCATTGATGGTAACTTCCTTCTCCAAGTGATAGAGGAGCCAACGAGGAGAGGTGCTGTGCTGGACTTTGTTCTCCCCAACAAGGAGGGACTGGTGGGGAATGTGAAGCTCAAGGGCAGCCTTGGCTGCAGTGACCATGAAATGGGGGAGTTCAAGATCCTTAGGTCAGCAAGGAGTGTGCACAGCAAGCTCACTACCCTGGACTTCAGGAGAGCAGACTTTGGCCTCTTCAGGGATCTGCTTGGTAGAGCACCATGGGATAAAGCCCTGGAGGGAAGAGGGGCCCAAGCAAGCTGGTTAATATTCAAGGGTCACCTCCTCCAAGCTCAGGAGCGATGCATCCCAACAAAGAGGAAGACAGGCAAAAATGCCAGGAGGCTGCATGGATGAACAAGGAGCTCCTGGACAAACTCGAGCACAAAAAAGAAGCCTACAGGGGGTGGAAACAAGGACAGGTAGCCTGGGAGGAATACAGAGAAATTGTCCGAGTAGCCAGGGATCAGGTTAGGAAAGCTAAAGCCCTGATAGAATTAAATCTGGCCAGGGACATCAAGGGTAACAAGAAAAGCTTCTATAGGTATGTTGGTGATAAAAGGAAGACTAGGGAAAATGTGGGCTCTCTCTGGAAGGAAACAGGACACCTGGCTAGCCGGGATATGGAGAAGGCTGAGGTACTCAATGACTTTCTTGCCTTGATCTTCACCGGCAAGTGCTCTAGCCACATGGCCCAAGTCACAGAAGGCAAGGGCAAGGACTGGGAGAATGAAGAACTGCCCACTGTAGGAGAAGATCAGGTTTGAGACCATCTAAGGAACCTGAAGGTGTACAAGTCCATGGGACCTTATGAGATGCATCTGTGGGTCCTGAGGGAAGCGGTGGATGAAGTTGCTAAGCCACTATCCATCACATTTGAGAAGTCGTGGCAGTGGGGTGAAGTTCCCGCTGACTGGAAAAGGGGAAACATAACCCCCATTTTTAAGAAGGGAAGAAAGGAAGACCCAGGGAACTACAGGCCAGTCAGTCTCACCTCTGTGCCTGGCAAGATCATGGAGCAGATCCTCCTGGAAACTATGCGAAGGCACATAGGAAATAAGGAGGTGATTGGTGACAGCCAACATGGCTTCACTAAGGGCAAATCATGCGTGACAAATTTGGTGGCCTTCTATGATGGGGTTACAGTGTTGGTGGATAAGGGAGGAGCTACGGATGTCATCTGCCTGGACTTGTGCAAAGCACTTGACACTCTCCCGCACTACATCCTTGTCTCTAAATTGGAGAGACATGGATTTGAAGGATGGACCACTCGGTAGATAAGGAATTGGCTGGATGGTCGCACTCAAAGAGTTGCGGTCAATGGCTTGATGTCCAAGTGGAGACCAGTGATGAGTGGCGTTCCTCAGGGGTCAGTGTTGGGACTGGCGCTGTTTAACATTTTTGTCAGTGAAATGGACAGTGGGATCGAGTGCACCCTCAGCGAGTTTGCTGATGACACCAAGTGGTGTGGTGCGGTCGACACGCTGGAGGGAAGGGATGCCATCCAGGGGGACCTTGACAGGCTTGAGAGGTGGGCCTGGGTGAACCTCATGAAGTTCAACAAGGCCGAGTGCAGGGTCCGGCAGCTGGGTTGGGGCAATCCCAAGCACAAATACATGCTGGGTGGAGAATGGATTGAGAGCAGCCCTGCGAAGGACTTGGGGGTGTTGGTTGATGAGAAGCTGGACATGACCCGGCAATGTATACTTGCAGCCCAGAAAGCCAACCTTATCCTGGGCTGCATCCAAAGCAGCGTGGCCAGCAGGTTGAGGGAGGGGATTCTGCCCCTCTACTCCACTCTGGTGAGACCCTACCTGGAGTACTGCGTCCAGCTCTGGGGCTCCCAACACGAGAAGAACATGGACCTGCTGGAGCGAGCCCAGAGGAGGGCCACGAAGATGATGAGAGGGCTGGAGCACCTCTCCTATGAAGACAGGCTGAGAGAGTTGGGCTTGTTCAGCCTGGAGAAGAGAAGACTCCAAGGAGACCTTATGGCAGCCTTCCAGTACCTAAAGGGGGCCTCCAAGAAAGCCGGAGAGGGACTTTTCACAAGGGCCTGTAGTGATAGGCCAAGGGGTAATGACTTTAAACTGAAAGAGGGTAGATTTAGATTAGATCTAAGGAAGAAATTTTTCACTCTGAGGGTGGTGAGACACTGGAACAGGTTGCCCAGAGAAGTTGCGGATGCCCCATCCCTGGAAGTGTTCAAGGCCAGGTTGGATGGGGCTTTGAGCAACCTGGTCTAGTGGAAGGTGTCCCTGCCCATGGCAGGGGGGTTGGAACTAGATGGCCTTTAAAGGTCCCTTCCAACCCAAACCATTCTATGATTCTGTTTATCAGTCGATAGGCAAGCATATAAAACAAAAACTGTTTTCACATTTAAATATTCAAGCAAACTCAAAGATCCTAATTTTTCTTTCCTTTTCAGTAGGAGGTTTGGATTTTGTAATTATTGGTTCTATTGGGTGGTTTTTATAAGTGTCATTAAATTACTGCTTAGTATATAAAGAAAACCAAAACCTATTGGTTTGTGATGACTTTTAGCTTTAAAAAGCTTTAAATGACTGCTTGCTTTATAGGAACTCATAGAGGATGGGCTGCAGTACAGATGCGTTTGCTTCATGAACTAGTATATGCTTCCAGAAGAATGGGCAATCCTGCTCTATGTGTCCGGCATCTGTCTTTCCTTCTCCAGACCATGCTGGATTTTCTTTCTGATCAAGGTATGATTTTTGAAAGAAAATATTTGCACTTTCTTCTGTCCTGCAGGCAAATAATGTGACTTTGTTTTGAAATATACTTAATTTGAGAAGTAATGGAGAGTGCAGAAGTTAGGGAATTCTGCATATGCATGAGGTAGCTTGTTGATGGTAATCGATCACGTATACAGTGTTGTTATTTTTAAATACTAGTGTTGTGACCTTGATGTGTAGTATCTAAAATAAAACTTGCTTTAATGTTTTCCATCTGTAGATTGCCTGCCTCAAGCCTTGTGCTCTATTTCCTCTGTAAATATTAAGAGTATGATCAGAGGGCTTAATTTGCGTGTGGATTAAAAAAAGGAGTATTACTTAAAAATACTAGCAGCTTTCATAAGTGCTGTTAATGAAGAGGTTGAGAGGAGTTGAGGCTGAAAACTAAATTCAGAAAAGAAGAGTGTACGGCAGTTCAGACTGAATCTACCATGATTTTTCTGATAAAATATGTTTTCTGACGAAACATTCATGGTGTGGATACAGAATTCATCTAAGGGAGTAGGCACGATCCTTGTCTCTGTATTTGAGACAATGAACTTGTAGAAGCTGAACGTGATGGAATTGAATTGAACAGCGTTTAGTGTCCTAGTTGGACAATAAGCTTAAGTTTCCGTGGTTTCTTTCAAAAAAATCTTATTAATTCAGCAATAAATTTCAGTGGGATTTATTAAATTTGTCAGTGAATGACAATGGAATGTATGTGTCTGAGGATGATTTTTAGACATGGTAATGATGTGCATGAGGACCCTTTTGCGGGGGAGAGCCATGCAGCATTTACAAAATCACCTGGAAAAGCAAAAAGTGACAACTGTTATGTTTGTATTATGTTTCTTATTTCAACCAGGTTTGTTTATCACCCAGATTAATGAGATTGAACTAGTGATGAAAAGATTTAAAAAATGTTTTTGATGCGGAGTAAGCTAGGTAAAAAGTGCATTTTTTTTTTTCAGTTATTCCCTCGTTTACAATGAAGAGGATGGGAGTAAAATGGTGTAGTTTTTTTCCTTGTCTCTTTTCTCCTTTAGTTATGGCCAAACGTCTCTCCTTGGTGACTCCTGCAGCAAAGAACTTTGCCAGCAAGCTCTAGGTCTTTGCCTGTCAGTGAATTCTCTCTGTTTAGTGGCTCAAATCAGTAGTGGAGGAAGGAGAGGAACTGCAAGGAACTGATAAACTGGAATAAATGATCTTTCTGTCTGTAGATCTTATTTGCTGTCAAAAGGTCCTTGGATTTTTCTGGACTTTTAACTAAGCTTCATTGATTTATGTATGGAAAGTTTGGCTTTAAGCCCTTCTACTGCGCATGCCCACATATGATATTGCTAATCTGTAATCCTAAAAAGGTTTGAAATCTTAAAAAGAAGCAACTTTTGTGTTTCTTGTCTTCAGGTATTATATGTCTGAGTGAAGCTTCCAGTTTTGTAAGACTTACGGTAACTGTGATGTTTAGTGTCTTTGAAAAATCAAACTAAATGTTCTCCAATGTGTTTGAAAAGCAGCTGAATCTTTTTTTTTTCCTGAAGACATCCAAAATAGAACTTGCTGTTGTGCTTGAAGTCTTTTATTGATAGCGTGTTGCTCAGACACGGTTAGTGGTGTTCCAAACTAGCTAGAGTGTGGATGATAGTGCCAGAAATGTATTTCTGGCTTGTAATTTTTTTGTAATTCTTCTAAGATTGATATTGTGTGATGTTGTGCAAGGGTCCATTTGGCATAGAAAATTACTTTAAATTTACATTTTTTAAAAAAAAATCAGATTATTAGGAAAAGATAAACCGACAAAACCCCTTCAATCTTGGACTGTAGTAAAGGACTAAAGCAAGACGATCTGAACGCATAGGATTATGCTACTTACTATTTTGATTCTGTGAACTGTTTCCCTTATATATCCCAAAAATACTCAGAGGGCTGGAGCACCTCTCCTGTGAAGACAGGCTGAGAGAGTTGGGGTTGTTCAGCCTGGAGAAGAGAAGGCTCCGGGGAGACCTTATTGCAGCCTTTCAGTACTTAAAGGGGGCTTATAAGAAAGATGGGGACAAACTTTTTAGCAGGGCCTGCTGTGATTAATGGTTTTAAACTAAAAGAAGGTAGATTTAGGTTAGACATAAGGAAGAAGTTTTTCACAATGAGGGTGGTGAAGCCTTGGCACAGGTTGCCCAGAGAGGTGGTAGAAGCCCCATCCCTGGAAACATTCCAGGTCAGGCTGGACGGGGCTCTGGGCAACCTGATCTAGTTGAGGATGTCCCTGCTCATTGCAGGGGGGTTGGACTAGATGGCCTTGAAAGGTCCCTTCCAACCCAAACTGTTCTATGATTCTATATTACGAACTTTTAAAAAGTGTTATAATTAGTGTTGTTCTCTGATAATCACATGACTGAAACTTCCAGGTTTTCTTAACCGATTAAAGGTTTAATTGTGAAATTGAAGTAATACAGTAGCATTAGAGTTCAAGAATGCTAAAATTTTATTTTTTTTTTTAAGGCTGCATAGAAAGTTGCCACGTTACCAGTTACTAGGTGGAGGAAAACTCACTCTTATTAAAACTAAGTTTTTACCTGAATGTGTTTTTTCTTAAATCAAATAAGCTTCATGTTTTGTAAAGCTTGTAATTGATAGTGTATGTTAATTTCTACCCTTATATTTAAAATTCGGGTAGTTTGCAGATCATCTTTAAAAACAGAACAAATAGAAGTGAAAATTCTAAGCTGAAAGAAAGTTACCAGCTAAACATTTGGCACTGGAACTTGATCTTCTAACTCAGTCTCAGGATTAGCTGCCTCTAGACACAGTAAAAGAATATTCCCTCATTCTAGTTTGTTAATCTAATTCTGTTCATTTATTAGTTCAGTTGAAGTTGAGATACTGGGACATTAGAAAACAGAAAAAATTGATTCTTCTTCACTTCAAGTAGAAGTTCAGAAGATGAGATTTAGTAGTTATAATGAAAGATCTATTAATTAGAAGCTCTTGCTTCTATTCACAGAATGCAAGTGCATAGTCAAAACCGGTTTATGTTTAAACGGAAATTTTCTTATGTTTTAATTGAATGACACTTGGTAATTATTTTAAAACACAACTTTTGTATATGTTTACTTGAATTACAATTTCCAACCATGCAGGCTGGCAAATCTGAATAAAAAGTATCATCAAGTAAATGGGAGATGTCAGTCACTATTTTAACAACATGGAAGCTAAGAGTCTGATTTAAAATTAAGCTATTTAGTTACATAAATATGTAAAATGCAGTCTTCTGCTTAGCAAAAAGAGGTAGCAAATTCTGCATAAAAGCTCTCTAATCTCAAGCCATTATGTTTTAATGTTAACAAGCCCTTGAGAATCATTCTTTCTTTAAATAAGAATTAAAATGTGCAATTGCAAAGTTGCTTGGAATTAAATCTGTCTCTTTTGCATAATGCTTTTTGAAACATAACACTGTGTGCACAGCTCGCACTGAATTTGATTTGGGTAAGGTCAGATACTTGGAAAACCCCCCAATATTTTATTGTGGATCTTTATTGATAATATCCATAGTACTTAAAAGGACTGTGATTTGCATTGTGTGCAAATGATTCTGAGTCAGCTTATCTATTAGGGCCTGTCTAAACACAGAGCTACTCGGAAACAGCTATTATGAAATGTGACTGTCCACACAAACCACTTACAGAGAGCACCTGCATCACCCCCGCAAGTTCACATTCTTTCAGACATGCAGTGGGTTTCCAACTGTCACGCCTGCTGTTTTGCTTCTGGTGGCAAGGATCTCGGTGCACTGAGGTGCCCTTTTCTCACCATTCCTGGTATGAGATGAAACTGGGAATGCTTCGTTTCTTTTTTTGTGGGTAAGTTCAGTTCATTAAAGAGCTCAAAGTTTGTCTATTTTGTCATTTGGGAAATAATGTACACTTTTCAGTGCTTTTCAGTGTACCTCTGCCATTAGGATCTTCCTGTCCTGTGATTGTTGTTGCACTTCAGTTCTTTTCAGCCTTCTAGTGAGATGACAGGCTTTGCATCTGAGATCTCTACTGATCTGTCTGTTGTGTACTTAATTAATTAAACTACTGACTTCATGATGATTCTGCCTTTCATGAAACATGCGGAAGTAATTTTTCATCTGTTGACCAGTGTTCTAGATGTCTTTATTCTTCAGGTGAGTGACAGTAGGTGATGGCGAGAACAATATCTAGAAGTACTTCCTGAAACGTCCTAGGGTGCCTTCCTGTCATTCCTGTGTGTGGTTGATTCTTATATCATTGAACATCACTGCTAGTTCCAGCTGCATCCTCTGTTACCAGACTTTAGGACAGAAGTTGATTCCCAAAGCAGTTTGGTAGGGGTTTGACCTCATGGAGGCTAAAATGAACATGCATGTTGGCCTTTTGACACCAGTTCTGCCTGTTGGTCCTGGATAGTCAGCAGGGAAAGCTAACAAGACAAATGACAATGTTCCATGTTTTTTCTTGTCTTCATCACGGTTATTGATTTTGGATACAGGCTACATGATTGTCTGAGCTCTCTTGGGACCCTTTAGGTGCTTCTCTAGCCAACTGGGTTGTCAGCACAGATGATACTACAGCATTAGCATGGCCTTTAGTGTCTCAAAATGTCTGTTCTGCTGCTCTTATCATTCCCTAGATTAACACAAATAGTCTCTTTAGAAACAGAACCATGTTGGCTAACAATTTGAAGAACAGCCACGTGGCCTCTCATGTATGTACATGTTTACCTTTCAACACCAGAAAGGCAGAGAATAGTGGATATCATGTAATTCAGAGTCTTTCTGTGATGACCTTTGCCTTTAGTCTTTTCAGCAGCAGCAGTGACCAAAAATAAATAGGTTAAGTTCCACAGCCATGATCACAAAACGTCTGGCAGCTTGGCAAAAATAAGATACACTTGTTGTTCCAGTTTTGTTGATCTAGTTATCAGGCCTTCTTTGCTCACTGAGTATAACATTTTGAACAACTTTGGCTTATTTATCTTTCTACTGATGTCATGAAGAAATTTGGTTTAGCCCTAGCAAACTACAAATGATACCCTGGGCTTCATTACAGATACCCCTTCAATAGAGGCACGCCTTCCCCAGAACAGATACTTGTCGCTCTGGCCACAGTCCTTGATTCTGCCGAAGGACATGAAATCTTTAGTGAAAGACAACTTGTTGTGACATTTCTTTTCAACCAGAGGACGGACGAGGTCCTGCATGTGATGAAGGATTTAAGGGGTTTCCTTGCTGTAGCTGGATATTTTATCTTCAGAAGCAAACCTTGTCAACAGAGTTGATCAGTCTCCATTAGGAGGGATTTCTGTATGTGGATTTTCGTTTTCAGTATGCCTGCTTTATATATTTCCATACAGGCATTGCACAGGAAATACTATAGATTGGCTGAGATCATTACTTGGTCAGGAGTTGTTTTTATGGTTTATCTCAGATAGCGACTGCATGCCATGGCTGCACTTGGTCAATAGGATGATAAAAACATAGCTCTACCTAAGAAGAAGGTTTTTGTTCCTTTCAGAGGTCCCGAGTTGAATTTTCAGAAATATCTCTAGTTGTGTAAATTTCATTTACTTGATTCTGAACTCCACGGTGGCAGGATTCTATCCCTACTGCAATACTGGCGATTACTTGGCACTTCAAAATCGTATGACACGTTGATCCATGCCATGCAAACCTTAGAGGTTTGTAAGTTTGGCTCCAGGCTGTTTTCTCATGAAAACAATCTCCTACATTCCAGAAGATGCTTATTCTCAGCCTGTGCTGAGATCATCCTCCCTGATGAAGAATTTCTGTCAAAATTTATGCTCAATGCTATTTCAGTTCCCCTCATCCTCTAGATCAGTTGTGATGGACTTGTCAGCGTTGGCTGGGTAGACCACTTTGATGCCTTGACAGCTTAGAGTTGTTGGTAGTTGGAGGACCAGGGACTGCATGCCAGTAATCTGAGATCGCTTTCAGAACCTTTTCATCCTCCTTTCAAGACTGTTGTGCTCAGGTGGTGGCTGACATGTCAGCTGCTGGGGTGAGGTCTGTGCCTTTTGCAAAGAAGTGATGAGCTTGGTCTAAGAAAAAAATCCCCAAACCTTGTTTATCTTTATGGTTAAGCCTGGACTGATTGTAATTTGATCATGTCAGACGTGGTGTCTGACAGCTCTTAAAGTATGTCTTTCTAGCTCACAGCTTGAAAGAGGAAACTACGCAGTATTTTACAGACATTTTTAATTATAGAACAGATTGCATATGCATTCACTTGGTGATATTTAAATTTCAAATTGCTATGTAGAAATATAGGAAATAAGTAAGAATATTAAACTGGGCTCGTAAAAATTGACAGCTAGACCAAAAGCGAATGTGTAAATGCCCTGAAGTGTAGCCCTTCTGCCGAGTCTATATTGGCAGCGGTAAAGACCAGACTCAATTTCTGAGGATCTTTACCTAAAACATAGTCTTGAATTTCCACCCAAACACCTGGGAAAATTAAATCAAGCTGCATGGGCACTTGGTGAGTTATACTTCCCCACACAGATTTGAGTAAATGGCATTTCACTGGAGAAAGGGATAAGAATAACCTGTAAACCTGTAAATAACTACTGCTACTCTAGAGCATGGCATAATTTAAAACCACCTCTTGTTTTGAGGGACTGCTGGAGCAACTTGTTCACCTAGCTGTATCCTGTTCTCTTGTTTATGTCTTGCTATGACCTTCTCATTTTTCCCTCTTTAGACTGCTGTAGAAAGAGTTCTTGAAAGCTTCCGCTCATTTTCTTTAGTTTGAGCTGGTTGCTTGCCGTTGCTCCCCTGTTTGCCGTTCCTCCTGCCTGTTCCCATAGTGCTCCTCTTTTTTTTTCTCCTGTTCATCGTGTTTAGGTCAGAGGAAACAAGATTATAAGTGTTAGAAAGAAAATGTAGGATGAACAAATATGAATGCCTGATTTTAAGACAAACAAACCACCTTGACAGTAAGTATTAAACTTTGAAAAGAGATACATAAAAGTAAAGAAGCTAACTGGATGAAATTAAAAGAAGTGCTAGAATTTTAAAATTAAGTAGTTGAACAACTAACAGTTGCAATTCATGGATTTCTTAAATTGTCTTCATTCTTATTTTAAAATTACAAATGGCAAGTGTATCTCTGCATTTTTTAAGAGTTCAGAAAGGGATGGAAGCTCTTCTAACTAAATGAGGTGGGTGTGTCTTCAGTGTAGATGTCTGCATCCTAGTCATCCTAATGATCCTGACCATCCCCGTGATTCTTTTGACAAGATTCATTGCTCCATTTACACATACATGGCTGTCTCAGTGCTGACTAGGTGTCTGCTCCTGACCCTAGTCATCGACGCTTCTCTTGAAGTAAGGTAAACCCAATTCTATCCGCTGAACCCATCTGGAGTTGAGTAAATTTGATATCTGTACTGGGTAAATGATAAGAAACTGTAGTAAATAATAGTAGGCGTATGGATAATTGTGATCTAATGGGAAGGAGTTAGAACATCTTTGAAGTGTGGTTTCTTTCTACCGATGTTCTTTCCAAGGAATGATGGAACATTTAAATGAGCGTGATTTAGTTAATACAATGTTCCTGAATTCCAAAAAAAACCCCTTTTGGTACATTAATTAATGATTAGAAAAGACAGAAAGAAACAATAAGTGAATGAGATTATGGTGTTGAGGAAAGAGATTATTAGTCATGTGGTTTTTGCTTTTCAAAACAGTTGTATGCTATTAGGAAACTGGCAAAAACGGCAATATCACAATTTGTTGATGAGCCAGGGTTATTTAGAAGAGTTTCTAGAGTAGACTTGATTGCGTTACTGTTTCTTGAGAGTGGAAAGTAAGAGATCCTGTCTTGGAGACCTTCTCTTAGAAGGTCTGCGTATGCTGACTGTCACAAGTAATCCCCTGACATGGGTGTGATGTAGGCATCAACTGCTTTGCTCTATCGCTTCTCTCCTTTTGTGCTGCAATACTTGATAATATAGCGTAGCCTGTCAGCACTTCGCAATGTTTCATAGTCATAAGGAACATTATTCCTCAGTACTGCGTTCCCCTAGGATCCTCTACAGTGCATAAATTAATTTTTTGAAAGGTAAAAGTTACTTATTTCAAGGGCTGAAAAGAACGAAGCTTTAACCCGACTGAACAGAGAATACAATGCAAATTAAAACTTGATGTAAACTTCTGAGTTGAAGTGAGGTTTACTTAACTGACATTAATGAACTGGTTTTAATGCAGTGCATTGTATTTTAGTTGACAAAGTGCCTTCGAGTTGTTTTTGCCTAACCAATAAATATTTCAAAGGGGAGATAGTTTGTTTGGTCTTATAATATTAAAATTAACTGATTTCATGATGGAGACTGAAATCTTCAATATAATTACCAGAGCGTATTTATAGCAGCATGGTGGGTTCTTAGCCATTACTTGGAAGTCTTTTTACAGCTTCAGCATAGTGCCATATCTTATCTGTGTACGTATATATAAAAAAAGTATATGTGTGTATATATATTAAACAAACGTGATTGAACAGACTTGTCACCTTGTGTGTTCAATGTATAGCAGTGGCACAATATGGTATAAGAATGAATATATTGTTTATTGTATATATACACCTTGAATGTAATAAGAGACCTTTGAGATAGTATATGAAGTAGGAGGAACCTTCTTAGAAGCCACTTACCTCTTCTTGTTCATCATGGTACCATGAATTTTGCTGCTTTTCATCCAGTTCTGTGTTTTCTTCAGTTGTGTACTATAAAACCTCAGCACTGTGATGTGCTCTTGTGGCTGGGAGTTGTTTATCTGCAACACTGTTTCCTGCTTTTTAAAAACCCTCTTTCTTTTTTTTTTTTTTTTTTGATTCAAAATAGTAGCAGCAAGGTAAAACTCTCTGGGCTTGTTTCAGTCTTTTAAAATCTCCCTTTGGAATTGGTGTTTTCCAGACACAAGCTGGCTTATTTAATAACTTCACTCAAACTGCTTTATTAAGATGATGTCATTTATTTTCCTGAAATACATGTCTTTTAGACTATGTAGAAAGTGAAGGTTGCTAAGAGGAAAACCACAATACCTATACATGGTTTTCTGTTTCAAATGATGATCTGCTTATCCTTGTGTTCCTTGAGTAACTCTGGTTCAGATCCTCATTCAGTGAATTTATTTTTTTGAAGTGAGTAAACTAGCAACAGCGATGAAAGATGTAAATTCATTTGCGTAGCACAAAATACAAAGACCAACGTTTTAAGTCCTATGTTATATGAAAGAAAAAATACTGTACTGTGAATAAAATGAAGACTGATCCAAATTGTCTAGTTCTAAACAAACCTGAAAGTCTTTCACACGATTTACCTTTGTTTAGATTTGCGTGTTGATGAGGTACAGACAAAAACTCCAGCCAATACCATATCCAAATTCTTAGGTAAAACAGAAGATCAGTCATTACAATAAAATGGTGCATTTCTTTATGACGAAAGTTTCCTATTAGTTTGTTTAAAGTCATTCATGAACAAAATGAAGTTTCTGAGCTTTAGCTCAAAATTCCTGTCTTCATGTAGTTAGCTCTGATCTTTGAAGAAGCCTGATTTGATTAATTGGGGGAAAAGACACAGGTGTTCAAATGAAGACGAGTTGCAAAGTGTGTGTTGCAGGAAAAAAAAGATTACTTCGGGGAAGACATATTTTAATTGGCAACATGAAGACGTGAAGAATTTGTGCTGTGTTTTTAAGAGCTAATCTTTTTGAACTGAAGGAAACTATTTTAGGAGGTCCTATATTTCTAAAATTCAAATAAATTTTATATGACATTTAACAGACTCAATACTGCTCTCTTTAGCCTAAATCCAAAGGAAGGCACTGGAATCATGGCTGCTACTGAATATAGCAGTTTATATGTAAACAGAAGTATCTATGTTTAAAAGAGGATCATCTGTGTACTTTGAACTTCCCAGATGATGTCCATTGAGTATCACTGGATGTGCCAAGAAAAGAAGAGTAAGATCTAGGAGTGATAATCAAATGTTTGGTTTTTTTTAAAAGGATTGGAAAACTCAACTATATGTTAGTTGAGAGAGCTGACATGTTTTCATTGTAAGTTTTCAGACAGTTGTCTAGTTCTGTAAACAATGAAACTGCCCTTTTCTCAAGCAAGAGTCTCTTCTCTTTGTATCACTAATGGCGACATTGAAACTCTGAATCATGTTAATCCTCTCTGGCCAAATTCTTGTGACTTTGCATAACAATACATTGGGAAAAATGTCCTACAGAAATTAGCGTATTATTCTTGCCATCTTTTGTCTCTGTGTGCCTCTTCCACCCAAAATACAAAATCAGATGTGTTTAACAATTATGCCATGGTATCTGTAAATTTTTACAAAGCCTGCTTTACTTAGAAGCAGCTTTGTAGCAGTCCTTAACTTTTTTTATTGTTATGGAATTTATCTATGCTTAATTTGCTCCACTTTATGTTAAGGTAGGTCTTCTGATACTTCTTAACATGAAAAAAAAATTACTGTTGCTCAGTGGTTTACACACTGATTTTGTATGTACAAAATATATTTTTGTAGTGTCAAAGTATACAGACATCTGAAGTTATCTCAGATATGGTGGAGAACTAGATACTGAAATTTTAATGGCATGTTTCTGAACTCTGACTTCAGCTATGTCAATTTTTCATGAGGTTTTATCTAAAAATATTTTTGTGCTAGCTGTGAGTTTCAAACTGCCTGTGACTTAATGTGTACACATTTTATATAATTATTAAAAATCTTGTAATAGAAGACCGCGGTGTGTTTAGTTGATCTCTTCCCTTTCTCTTTCTGTGGTGGTCGTCTTAGAAAGAGAAAACATGATTCTGATACACACATAACTTTTCTTTTTGTCTATGTTGAAAAGACTATCATCTTTTCCTCCCCTTCCTGCAAGGTTAGTAGTAAAGCCGACAATTTCTGTTTCAAAGATGAGGTGTTACACAACAAATAACTGAATCCTCTTGCTCTCATTCTCTTCTTTGTATGGATGGAGCCACTTTCTTTGATATTGTTCATGATGATCTGCTCATGAAAGTGAGTCTAACTCTCTCGGTAGCATAGATTAATTATTTTCTTGTTGTTCCTGCTGTTTTCCATGTCAAACTGTGAATTTTATTAGTTTTAGTCTCCACTGTATTTATTTAGAGATTTATTTTGCTTGATTTCTCAAAGAAACAGGATTCATATAATATGCTGTCTGCCGGTGCCTTTCTGGTTTTCCCCATAAGAGCAGCTTTTGAGTCTATTGACAAAACGTGGTGAGGAGCACAGATCAGAGATATTAGTTTTGTTCCAGTTTCATGCCACTTGTTTATACGTAGAAAAGGTAGATGCTAACAGTGCCCTGAGGAGGCAAAGAAAAAAAGACCATTAGTTCTCACTCGCTTTGGTCATTTTGTCATCCAGTTAGTCAGTTGTGTGCTTCCTGTCTAACTGATGACCTAATGAATATAGGTAAGAGTCTGAAATGTAGCTGTTCAGGGTGGTATAAGAACATAGGGGAGTGCTGAGATTTATTGCAGTAGGGAATATTGGAATGAAAACCCAGCGTTCCTTGCATTGCTTTCAAAGCAACTTGCTTGAGTATCAGATCTCTGAGCAGTCTGGAGTCGTGTTGACTTGCTCTGTGTATTTTTCAGAAAAATATTAGGGATGCTGTGTGTTTGCTAAAACTGTAGAAAATGCTGTCATCTAATACCTATCAGACTTAATGTAACAGAAAACCAGGTGATGTCTGCCTGCAAATTAGAGGAGACCTACTCTGTTCTGCTGAATTAAACAACTGAAATGCTGAATTAAACAACTGAAATACTGAATTAGTGTATTGATCATGCAAGTCTTGCTAAGGCACTTCATTTACAGCATTAGCTTGCTTCTGGTAGTGAAGAGTGATGTACTGAGTATACCAGTAGGATGCTTACTGTCCATCTGCATCTATCCGAAACTAGAGGGACTACCTGAAAGGTCCTGAAGACCTTTGCAGACATGCTATAATCTAGCAATTAACTTCAAGGTAAGAAGTCTGCAGTGGTTATTGTCTACGAATACTCAATTTCTACTTCAGCTTTTGTGACGGTCTTAACGTATTTTGTGGCCTTTTTGAAATTCTTTTTTAGTTTAAAGAATACAGTGCGTCTTGATGGCAGGGTGATGCTGAAGATCTCCCTGGCAGCAGACACTGACTTTTTTTCTTCTCTAGTTGTAAGAGGGCTCCCCAAGCAATTTTCTTTTTTTGTGAAGAAAGTATCTATGTTTCTGGGTGCAGAAAGTAAAGTACTGTTTCTCTTGCCTTTTCTGCTGTCAGGCTGACTCTTCTGTCTTGTTCGATGTTACTACTAATTTATCAAGGAGATGTGGAGGATGTCCCTGCTCATTGGAGGGGGGTTGGACTAGATGGCCTTTAAAGGTCCCTTCCAACCCAAACTATTCTATGATTCTATGTTTGACTCTTTGTTCCTGAGAGAGTTGGGTGGGCCAGCTGGCTGCCACTTCTCGGGGGCTGACTGCTGCAGGAGGTCTCCTCAGACTACTTTGTGAACATTATTTGCTGTTTTCAAGGGGCAAGGAAAAGCCCAGCCAGCACAAAAAACCCTGGGTATTAGGTTTTATTGTTAAAACTTTGATTCTGGGCTTATCACCAGGGGAAAATTAAAGTCAGAAGGCTTTTAGCTATTTGTTTCCCAACTTCCTTTTTCAGTATTTTAGCCAGTTGCATAAGGAAACAGAAAGTTGTTTGTCTTCCTGTGTAATTGGCAGGTCAGACATAAACTGTTCCCTTTCTTCATTCTACCTTGCTGTAGGTTGTTCTGCAAGGGACACAATGACTTGATCAAAACAAGATCAACCAATTGTTTGCCAGAGAACAAATGTTCTATTTTTAATATTTGACTTTTTTTTTTAATGGGTAGTGTTTGAGACCAAGTACAGATATTTTAAATTTCTTCAAATATTAAAGAGCTAAAACGTACATCTATAGCAATTGTGTTCTTCTGATTTTCTCTGTTATGTGCCAAGGCACGAAATGCTGTTTGTGTGATACTATTAAATCATGGTTACTGAAGTGCTTAAAAATGTTCGTCTAGAACTGACCACCTTTTCCGTCCTGGTTTAACTTTTCAATGGCTCCATTATTGTGAAATACTGCATCACATTATTGTGAAACTAGCAGAAACGCTTTGCTTCTTCACATTCAGTAGCTTTCAGTCACAAATGGTTTCTAACTGTGCAACTGAAGCTTTCAGATTTTTGTGTTCTCATACTAGAAAAAGGCTCGAAGCAGCTTTGGGACAAAACCAGTGTTCGTTGTGTTGACATGAAGTAGTTGAGCAAAAAACTGCCAAGAATATTGGTGGACTTGCAAAATTTTCAGTTGTCAGAAGCAGCCAAAAAAAGGTAATGAAAACAATTTGGGATGAACTGGGGAAATTGTACGATGAGTTTATGCTGAACAACCTGAGAAGTATATGCTCGAGTGGCAATACTGACTATGGCTTTGTTCAGCTTTATTTGGTTGCAGCTGTTCTGTGATCCTGATCTTTCAAAGAGCCTGGAGAGAAACTGAAGAAAAAACAATCATGAATGTAGTTGTTCCAGATGAGAAAATAACCCATCATTTCTCACTCAATAAATGAGTCTCTGTAATACCTACACAAGAGTATCCAGTAGTGTTTCCAGCTGCAGCGCAGGCTTTTAAAGCTGTTGAGGTGAATTCACAGGTCAAAGGACCAAGTGGTGATTGCTTTCCTGCTGATGCATACAAGCATGAAGGCACTAGGTGGGTAAAGACCTCGAAGAGTAGCTCTTTTCTATCTGCTCTTTGCAAAGAGAAAGATAAGTACTGGTGAGAACTGTTTCAGTCACAGAAAGTCTTCGAAACTATGGGTCAGGAGACTTAGTAGTTGAATAGATCCTCCCAGGAGGTTGGTGCAGTTTCTGATTGTGTCAAAATACGATGACAGCCGGGCAGATGCTAGGAAATTCGGAGCTGTTTGAAAGCAGCAGTCTGTAGCAGGTTTTTGGCAACTATTAGGCTTTGCAAATTTGACTAAGCAGAGAAGTTTGTATCATTCATTCATTCATGCTACAGAGGTCGGGTAGCAGAGGTGCTCAGTCGAGGGAGAAAGGCTCTAACGTTTGCTTTCAGAAGTGGCTCTCGGGCAAGATCATGCAGCTCTTGCTCTTTTGCATCATGAGTGCTTCTTGATATGTCCTATTGATGTAGATTCCTTTAGCATCTCAGCTGAGATGCAGTGTTAAGTAAAAAGTAATAGAGCTGCTGGCTTGGCAGCAGCGTGTTATAAACTGCATTTCACACAATATCAGCATAGAAAAATGTCTTGGTTTAGCCTTGTCTTTGCAGAAAGCATGCTGAGCTTCTACTGTGAAATAAAAATGCGAGACTCAAATCTATAAACAAATTCTTTTTGCAAGTGGCAGCATGCTTTCTTTGAATACAACAATTGACAGTGTTTCACAGTAGGAAATGAAAGCGGATTCTTCAGAATGACAGACCTCCGGTTTCACACAGAATTAAGTGCATGCTGTGTAGTGTTGTCTTCATCATTCTTGGTAGCTGCGATGCTTTCCACCTCGGTAGATACTACATGTACTATGTGCTCTTGCTCATATAACATGGCAAATAACAACCTGAATGCTGTAGCCTGAAATTTTCATGAAAATACTCAGTCTTGAACCACTACAACTCCTGTGCTACACTGATCTGAGTGTATGGCTAATAACATGGCTTTTGGAACATTTCCTACACCCAATTAAAATGTGGTGACTCCAGAGACAGTTCAGTGAAACATAGACACAAGCAAGGCAATTTGTCAGTTACATGGCATTAATTTCATAGTGAAGGTGATTACAATTAATGTTTGCTTTGAAAGAGTATATACTCATGGCCTTAGAAGGTTACAAACTAAGCTGGATTGATGTGGGCAGCACAAACATCAGTGGATATTTGGGCCTTTCAAGGCCCAAGATGGCGTTTCGGGCAGTGGCGTAGTTTACAGGATGTTTCTCTCACGTTTTTCTCACTCTTCCCTCACAGCTGCTACGCAGCATTTTTTACCCTTTCTTAAATATGTTGTCACAAAGATGCCACCAGCATAGCTGATGGGCCCAGCTTTGGGCAGCGGCGGGTCCATTTTGGAGTTGGCTGGAACTGGCGCTCTCTGACATGGAGCTACTCCTGGTCTCTTCTCACAAAGGCCACCCCTCCAGCACCCCTTGCTACGAAAACCTTGCTGCATAAACCTGATACATTGTCTAAGCAGGTTTTTTGGAAAGCAGTATTTGCTATCACCCTTCCCTTTTCTGTTTTGTTTTGTCGTTGAGTATTTTGATCTCCGAAGTATTTTCTAGAAACAGTTTGGTTATTGAGTAGTTATTTTTATTGGTAGCACATATATGGAGGAATGTTCACTGTGCTTTAAAACAGTATAGGTCTAAGACTTTTCAACTATCTCATTCCCCACTCTAAACACACACTTTCAGGCTTATTTCTGTTTGCAGACTTCCATTTCATCAGAAAAATATAATTTTATGTTCAGGCCATATATTTCCAAATAGACATTTTTTTTTTTCTGGAGACACAATTGTATACATTGTTGAAAATAATTGTTGGATAAAATTCATAAGCATTTATTATACATTATTGAGGATAACCCAAATAACATGTTTGTTTGAATGTTCTTGTATTTTAAGCAAACCAAAGAAAAATTTTTGTTGTTGGTTGTTATGATTTAGTAGCATAATATAGCACAGTTATTTTAAGAATTAGGTAGTTTTAACACAAGGTAACATCACAAGCAATTTGTTTCTCCTCTTTGCCTTTGGTGTTGCTTCAGCTAGTATTTCCGAACAGGGCTTGTTCACATAACAATGCTATTCGTAATAACCTTAACATGCTTGAGGCCAATTGTGTTGGATATGTAGATTTACTAGATAAATTGTAGACAATTTTTATCTTGACAATGAAAAAATTAACAAAAAGCAGGTACAGACTGACACTTGAAAAATTCTGAAAAGTCCAGAAAACTGTCTTGCTTAAGGTCACTTATTACTGTATTTGGATCTTGGAGCATAACTCTAAGCATTGTATGCAAACATTAGTTGGCATTCCATTAGAGTTATTTTGTATAAATGCAAAAAAACAAGTGAAACTTTAGGTTCTAACTTCATTTTAAACTTTTGTTACATGTAATTTTGAAATTGTTTTTTAAATTTTATTTTAAACAAATTTATTTTCCAGAAAAGAAAGATGTAACGCAGAGCTTGGAAAGCTACACAGCAAAATGCCCTGGTACAATGGAATTCATCACTCTTCCAGATGGTTTGAAGTTACCTCCTGTTCCGTTCACCAAATTGCCTATTGTGAGGTAAGACTCCAGAATACAATCTTTAGCTTTTACACAGTACCTGTCAAATTTCGAAGGATACTAGAAGGATGTAGTCTTCTCAGTTTACGTAAGTTGTTCACAATAACATGGAAAAATGTCAAAATGTCAAATTGTTTTGAGAAGTTCTTAGGCAAAAATAGAGCCTTTGAGCAGAAAATACTTTCTGTGGTCTTTAGTTTCAGAAGGAGAGTTTTTTTTTTTTTAAAAAAAAAAAACCCCTGTCATTGAAGAGTTTCTGATACAATCGAAGAAAAGTGTTTTGTAATTGCAGGTGAGATTTAAGTTAGATCCTTGATCATACTGAAGGTCCACGAGTTGGGTGCTGTCTTCATCTGTGGAGCTTGGAACTCAGCTGGAGCGGATGCCTTTCGTAGCTGTTCCTTTCCAGATGCTGCATTTTCAAGCTGGCACCTTCACTGGCCTATTCTAAATCTATGTTCCTTTTTGTGGAGGTGTGCTAAGGTGCATCATGCAGTCAGTCCAATGAACAATACCTTGTTTAGATTAAAGCCTAGCGTGAAGTATTAGAGAGAGTCCGAGAGAGAGAGAAAGCAGTCATTGGGCATCAGTAATAAAAGAAAAGGCTAAAAGAAAATCTTTGTCAAAAAGTGGCTTTTTGAAGGAAAGATATAATTGCTATTCAGAAAAAATATGGTAGAAGTTATTGAAAAGAGTTCTCGGAGATGTGAGTTCTCAGTGGGATGTCATCAAACATTTCATGAAGCAAGAGTTCTGGTATCACAAAGAGATAATAAAGTGTATAACCAAAAAGTGAAAATTATATTTATTTTCAGATTACTTTTGGTCTCTAAAATGAAAATGTATGTTTTACTCTATGACCATTTTTCATGCTAGAACTAGTTTTACGACGTTCTCTCTAGCTGCTTCAATTTCTTTTTTTTCCCATTTACTGAAGAAAAGACCTTGTCTAACTACTTGTAGTGCATTTAACATCATAGGTCTGTTCACACTAACAAGTATTGTGTGGGAGGTGCTCGCGGAAGGTGCAGATTTGACTGGCCCATATGGTTGTACGCAGTCAGATGGAATTGTGTGTGGAATCAGAACGGTCACACCCTTTCCACTGGTGTCCTGGAAACAGTGTTTTGTCTCCTGGTTGGACCAAGTACAAAGCTGTGCACTGACTAGTCACCTGGGTCACCCCGCTTTTAATGTGTACTCACGGGGGAAAAATGCATCTTCCCTGAGGTCCTCCAGCACTGTCCTCTCAGTCGATTCAGTTAGCGCTGACGAGTCATCCAGGATGGCTTTGCAGATACCTGCTTTGTGTTGCCTGGTCAGTGGTGCAGTGCGTCCTTTGGAGTTGCAGCTGGTATCAACTTCTTTGCTGGAAAACATGCAATGTGGACATACGATGCCAAAACCTTAACTGTTAGAACTAAAGCTTCATATTACAGTGGGAAAGTTATTTAACTAATTTATTATCAGCTGACCCTCGGATTGATTTAGTTTCACAAAAAAAAAAAATCTATGTATTGAGCTAAACTAGTCATACTTGACTATCCTAGATCATATTTGCAGTCAGGACACATAGGTAGTCACTTCCAGATTTTTCTAACCTAATTTAGATACCTGCTTTAGAATGAGTTGAATTACTGGAGTATGTGGCCTGTATTGACTCATTTTCCATTGACTTTAAAGATGTCCAATGACAAGTTCAGGTAACTGTGTCTCTGTGTTAGATGAGTTCCCTGGTAAGTACATTCTGAAGGCCGATTCCCAGCTAAATACGTGAAGGAGGCCTGTATTTCTTCTTCTGAAAGTTTTTAGACAACAAAGTATAAATTTTAAACCAGTCTTTTTTTTTTTTTTTTTGTAGAAAGACAAATTAAATAGTATTTAAAAAGTGGAAGTTAATTAAGCAAACATGTCCTTTTTACTACTTGAGTTATGTGATTGTAGAGAGAAGTTAGAGCAAAAACTTCCATGAAAATGTTTTTTAAGGCAAAATACTTTCTTTTGAGAGCAAGAGTGCTGTCAGCCACTTAGGGCCTCTTGCAGATCTTTGTTCTAGGAATAATCTTAGTATTACACAGTATAAAGCCAAAACTACCTTCCTTAATCTGACTGTGTGTGGTATCTGTCTGCCTTTACTGTCAAATAGCTGCAGAAATGCAATGCTAAAGTTCCCTGATGAGTCTAACCCTTAATTTGTGCTAAAAAAGCATTGTGTTTAGCTGTGAAGTGTTAAATCCCGAATTAGCCTCAGGTTTTTGCTTAACTTTTAAACGATGGAGGAGGTGGATTGTACTGGATATATTCCATAGTGCTTTCTTGTTCTTCTCCATGCTGAATATCGAAGAGAATTCAAGTCTGGAAGATAAGGGAAATGCCGAGCAAATCCGTTTTTATAGGAGTCATGCATATAGAGGCCAGTCAAAACTTTGGCAACAGATTACCAAGACGTCAATAGGAAAGGCTCTGCCTCACTTAAAATGTTTGGTATGCTGAGAGAAGGGGACACAAGCACATTATATTTACTTGTTATTCCTAGGCTTAGCTTTAAGAAATTGCTCACCATCCAGGTGCTTCATTTACACCATCAGCTTGCGCTGACCTGGCTGCACTCGGAGTGTTGAAAACAGTTGCTGCTGTTTGACCATGGGGTGAGGAACCCAACATCAACATTATTTAACAGTGAAGAATTGCTGTTTGTGCTCCTCTCCCCCTCCCTCCTTCTTGTCTTTTGAAAGTTCTATAAAAGCCATAGTGGTAAAAATCTGTAATCCAACAAAATATTAGTTGCATCTAAATGTAAAGCCTCCAGTTACATCTACACAGCAGACCTAGTGTGTTGTAGAGCTGCCCAGCTAGTTGGAGAATAGCCATGCTGCAGGCCTGCAGAGCTCTTTGAGCTACATCATGCTAATTTCTGAGACATAAATTATAAATGTGTGGAAATGTGGTTTTGATCAATGTTGAATAAGCTAAGCTTATGATTCAATCCATGCTAGAGCCCCCTAGAAACATACACATTTACTGATGACGACGACTTCTGTTTCCTGTTGGCCTTTCATGGTCTACTAGTTTTTAATCCATTTAATGTGGGGTGCTTATTTTGGATGCAGATTTCTTAATCAAAATACTGTCAAACATTGAAATGCCACAGTGAAATTGGAACATAGTTGCCCTGTTACCTTTTTCTACCCCATACCTATAAAACAATAGAAGAGTTTTGGCTTGGCAAAGTCTTTATATTCCATTACTCCTGTTAAATAGTATTTAATGTCTAGCTCTCCTTTGTTTAAGTGTGGTATTCTTTATAGTCTTCCTTTTTTGTGTGTGTATCACGTCTTTTAACTAGATGCTTGGTCTGTTACTGATGTGCTTTAAATAGTATCATATTTTTATGTATTTTCTTTTAGCCTTTGGAATTCTGGCATTTTTTTTTTGCCATTTCAAATACTAGTAGTACAATCTGGAAAGCTCCTTGATGAATTTTTATTTATTTGATGATGCTTCAGAAATCAAAAGCATGTTGGTTTGGAAAGTATTCCATTACAGCATACTATGAAATCATCATCTAGTATTTTCTCAAATACAAACTAGAAGAATTTATTGTCTTTCTAGTCTAATAGATGCAGTCTTCCCATTTTTATAACTTACCTGTGTTAAAACTCATTTTCTTACTAATATACTTAAAAGAACAAAGAATTTTCTTCCTGTTCACCACAGAGGTCTTTTAGTTGTCCTTAGATACTTTTCTTAGTAGTTTAAATTTACGTGGTGCCGTTTTTTTCCTTCCTTCTGTTTACTTAGTACAGTGGTGTTTTTTTAAATTATTTTCACTTCCCCTCTAAGCAAGGTTGTTTTTATTAACACAACTTTTTCCAAATACAAGATTTTGATCTTCTGGGTAGCCAGTGAAATTAGCTTGTAATTCCTAATTGTCACTCATTTGAATTCAGTTGGGCTGGGCCAGGTGCTAGGAAATATGTGTTATTGAAGCTTTTCACACAAAGGAATTAGAAAAATTTGCTGTGTTCTATGTATGACCTGTGAGGGTATAGCTGTCTAATATGTGGTTGAGGAGCACTCCTTGCACAGTCATGCAGTAAGATAAAAAAGGTTATCCACCAGTATTTATTTAATAATGATGGATGAGCCAAAGCACATCTTTCTATACATAAAATTCCTTTTTATTAGCGCTTTATCAAATGTAATATTTGTTTCCTCAAATAAGTATTAGGCTTGTTGCCTGTTATTTTGCATTTGATTGCGATGCTGACACTAAGCATCACCAACATGTGATTTATTTCTTGTTCCGAAATACTTTTGGTGTTACCTAGTAGCTTCTTATCAGGTGTTTTATATCAGAGATAATATGTCTGTGTAGTGTTACTCTTACAGCTTCATTATTTTTCAGCAGTAGCACATTATCTTGAATGATTTGGGTAATTGTTAAAACAAATTCTTTTCTTCTAGGATATTAGTGGGATATTGATACAACTGTTCTTTAATGTGCTGAGGATTTACATTGTTTTCACGTTCTCAGTAATAGTTTATTGTTTTGAAATTAAGTACAATTCTATAACTTTGGCAAGTGATTTACTTAGGTTATATCCTGTAAATGATGCAAAACTGTTTTAACATGTAAAAGAATACTTATCTGCTTTTTGAAGTGAAGACACTTGCTTTTAAGTTGTTTCTATGACCTTTACAGCTGAGAAAGGCAGGTTTCTTCCTTAGTGCTCCAGTGCTCTTGTCATAGTATTTGAAGAACTTCATGAAACGTGAAAATCATGCACCGTAACATTTATAACCTCTTTGGTTTATTATGGCATTATCAAAGAATTCCAGTGAGAGAAGTTTTACTGTGGGAGGTGGATGTAGGAAAGGGCAGACGAGGGGAGTTAATTGTTGAACAAGTTGGAGTTTTCTAGTATTCTTGCACTTGGCCTCTTAACTGGTTGTAGAAGTCTCCTAGGGTTTAGCTAGCCTCTGTTGTTGTTCATGTCTTGGTCCATGCCTACTGTATCTTTTAAAAGTTTACTGCTGGAAAGTTTTGTAAGCATTTTATTTCATTCTTGTCTACCTCAGTGTGGTGGGATGTCTCTGGCAATTAGCAAAAAATGTAGTTTTATTCTATAGGATTTTTTTTTTTACTTGAAACCCAAATTTTTAAAAAGTTGGAGATTTAATCCGCAAGTGATTGTAAAGGGGAGATTATTGTCTCTTGATGACATTCTTAATTAAAAGCAGAAATACTTCAAGCTTAATAAACTAGCAAAATAGCTACAATACTGAATGGTGCCTTTATTCAATTATTCATTTTTCCTTTCCTCACTCCTTCCTGAGTCTAAGTAACTAGGAGTCTTACAGGCTTTTATAATGCTGCTACTTTTATTGAATATCCACTCATTTATTGCTTGTTCTCATGCCCAATATTTAGTCTTTAATTTCCCATCAGCATGGGAAGGCCAGTGGTTTCCCTGCATGGTATCGTAGGGATTTGGGTCTAACAGGGATATAGTCTAATAAATAATTTGTTTTCTGTCTATTTGTAATTGCTTTCTGGTTGTTCAACAAACCCACTCAAATTTCTGGGACGTCTCCTTCTTTCAAGAAGCAACTCTGTGCATTTTAACTGTTTTAAAATCTGTTTTGTTCACCTTGGAGAAGTTGTTTATTTGTATTACATTGTCCAATGAAATTTTATCTGGCTTCTAGTTTGGGTTTATGTTAAATATTTGGTTGCTTTCTGCGCTGGACTTGTGGTGTATCTGTTGTTCAATCTGCACTTAAGTTGGAAATTAATAGCTGGATTTCGGATCACCGATCTGGCTAGTTTTGGTTTTGTTGGTTTCTACAGAAGATGTTTTTCCTTTGGTATTTGTTTTCTGAGAGCTTTCTGAAACTTTGCCTTTAGTTTCCTTGGGCTGGTATTGCTTTCTTTTGTATTGTAGATACTTACTTCGCATTTTCCATTTCAGGTATTTTAATCGATACCTATTAGAGTGTCATTTAGTATTTATCAGTTCATTTTTAACACAACCATCTATTATAAAATAAAATAGAATAAATAAAATATTATAAAATTATTTTTACTCAACAGATCTGTGAAGCTCTTGAACCTCCCGACCAGTCTCCGACCTCACAAAATGAAAAGTCTGCTTGGTCAGAATGTGTCAACCAAAAGCCCCTTCATATATTCTCCAATTATTGCGCACAGTCGTGGGGAAGAACGAAATAAGAAAATAGGTAAGAATATTTTGCAGTATTTTCCATTGTTTTGTTAAATTAGAAAATCTTTCTTGGTCAAGGAAAGCAATCCTGAACATTACTGTCTTGTGTTTGGAACATTACTGTCTTGTGTTTGGAATAATCAGCTTTTTAGCCTGAAGTTCTGAAGGAGCAAAGCTTTGTTCTACGTGGGACAGTTTCAAATTCAAAAGAGGAATAAAGTCTCATAGATGATAAAACTGATTTTCAGAGGAGATAAACTAGTATTACTTCCTTCTCAAACAAAAGAGAAATCGGGGAGAACTTAGTTCAGACACATTCTGTTTGGCAGCAGCCAGCTTAGCCAGTTACGTGTGGTACCCTGAGCTAGATGCACTGTGTGGGTTTCCCCTTTTCTAATAAGAGTATCATCATGAACACGAAGAAATTAGGATGAACAAGCTGTGGTTTCTTGGACAAAAGATGCAAATCCTTAGGAAATTGGACTGTGCTAGTTCATCACCCACAGAATTCATACATTTATTTATTTATTTTTGGCTAATAGTGTTAGACCGTTGGGATTTAAAATTGGTTTTCAGTTTATCTCTTCTAGGAGGGCAAAAAAATGCATCTCATTGATATCCTATTATGATTTAACTTAAAATCAGAATGATTAACTGTCTGATTAGTCAGTTTTTCTTAAAGGCAGTTCAGCAAAAATTAGAAAAGCCTTATAAACAATGCTTAGAATACTATACTAATTTTCTGCTAGAGGATTATTTCATTCATGAGGAAGTTCTTCAGTGCAGTAATTGTGCCATTAGAAATAGATTACAAGGCTTGTTTCAAATCCTGGATTAAGTTACAAATATTGCTAGTCCTTTTTGTTGCTTTTGTGTATATCACATGCATGATAATTTTTAACATAAGCATTAGTGTCAGCACAAAAAGGACTTGTGTGACTATGGAATAGAACTGATTGTAAAAACTTCAATACAGAAATTTGCAGAATGGTATTTATCTTAATTTGGCTCTTTATGTCACTGTTTTTAGTACTGTGTAATCACCCCCAAAAAGAAAAAGTAGAAAAACAATACTTTGAAATGTCATCAAGGTTTGTTAGATTTTTCTGTATCGTGCTTTGAATTGTAAAATACTAAACATTTAACAGGTCATCGTCAGTACTGGTTCCAACTAATTCTTCAAATAGGTAGTTCAGGAACAAGTTAGGGCAGAAATTTTTGAGTAGGACAAGCGTGTGTGCTCCTCAGCACCTGAACTTCATTTTCTGTCCCCTGCTCCCCACCCCTCTCAATCATGCATGTGTATGAGAGAGGTGAGGAAGGCTTTCCGATTCCCATAGTCTCTGTTCCTCTCATTAGTGGTAGTGTATTCGTAGTGTAGTGTATTGCATTGCTCTCTGGGACTCCTTTCTTGTCTCCTTCCCTTTTTTTTCCCCTTCCAAGAGTTGTCTTTCATCTACTGTTAAAATTAATTTTCTCCAGCAGTGTAGCAACCACTTGGCTTGTTCATCTGGATTGCGTTTGGCCTGCAGAGCCAGTGCTCAGAGAATCTCCCTGTGTGTTTCTTCATTCTAACATGCGGGGCTGCAGGTTTTTTCCACGCAGTCTTCTAGGTTAGATGCTGGACTTACCTGCCTGTGCTGTGGACCCCTGATTATAATTAAGATAATATTCCTCACCTTGAGAAGAACATGCACATTTTCTAATTTGTTTTATGATATGTATTTTCAATAAATAGTTGAAACATGAGGAATTAGGAAATACGCCGAGGTATGGATTATTATCTGGCAGTTCAGATGGACATGGTTTAATGCTACTGTGCTGCAGTACTGCTTTGATTTCAGGAGATAAAGGATAAGAAATTTAAAAAAGGATAAGAAATAAGAAAAAAGGATCAGAAATTTTAAAAATGTAGATGTGTGGGAACATATTAGAGTGCTCTCTTTAAAGAAATATTTCTTTGGAAAATGGCTTATATTATTTCTCTTAAAAATTTGTTTAAAAACTGATTCACAATTAAATTTCCAACATTTAGTCTCTTAGGTATACCTTGTCACGTTTTTTTCATTTAAATAAAACCTTATTGCTAATCTTGTCAAACAGTTGTATTACGCAGCATTCTTGTTCCTTGATGGATACAAAAGGAACCCGTATTTTTTGAAACAGTTCAAGTTAGGATTTGTTTAAGTGCTGTGTGTACCATAGGAGTTTTCTATTATACAGGGCAGTTTCTCCTTTTAGGTTTTTATTTAGCCTAAGGAGATGTTTAAACTGCTTGTGATCCTGTAAAGCATTTGTCTTTTGAAGTATATACACAGTGTATTCACTTTTAAAAGCCTGTAACGTTTCATTCAAAGTTTTGCAAACAAAAGAATGTGCAAAACAAAACGAGATACTTCTTTTGCAAGAAGCTGAGAAATTTAATAAACTTTGAAACTAATGAGACTATTTTAATGACATGTATTTAACTTTAATTAAAAGCAACAACAATAACAAAGGAACTGTGTTTTTCTTATATGGAAATATGTAAGCCATATTTTGGTTAAATTATTGTTACAGCAAAGGAAATCAAGCACTGCTGACAAACCAAAGGGAAACAAAATGCTTTAGAAAGTCTTGAGGAAATGTTTTCAGCTTTCAGCTTGATAAGCTTTTCTGATTGGAAACAATAAATGGGATAATTGTATTCTGGTTAAATTGCTTTAATAGTATGCTAGTCATAAGAAATAAACCTACTGATTTTTGACATAAAGTGTTTTTTTGTTTTAAAGTGCTGATAGTCTAAAGCAGCAAGAATGTATAATACAGTTCCATTAGTAAATCTGGCAACTAATGTCATACCTATATTAGATGATATAAATATAGCTCTTTACCTGGGACCATATAACCCAATTTTACCTTTCCTTTCAAAAGCTCATCCCCCAAGGAAGCAATTCTGTAGCACTGCTGTGGCATCTTTTACATGGCGTAGCTAGATCTTCTGGAAAGGAAACCAGAGGCAGCGAGTGAGATCTCTAGAAGTGGGAGTCTCTTTTTGGTGGTGGTAGGGACTAGTCATGTTTTCCTGAGGGAATGAGATGATGAGAGAGATATATATTTCCCCCCTGCAACTAAATCATAGAACAGCCCAGGTTGGAAGGGACCTGGAAAGATCCTCCGGTCCAGCCTTTCATGGGAAAGGGAGCCTAGGTAAGATCATCTAGCACCCTGTCCAATCGCATCTTGAAAAGCTCCAATGATGTGGACTCCACCACGTCCCTGGGGAGGTTGTGCTGGTGAATGATTGTTCTCACTGTAAAAAAATTTCTTCTTATATTGCAATGAAACCTTTCCTTGTGCAACTTGTACCCGTTGCCTCTTGCCTTCTCCATGTGGCTCCTTGTGAAAAGAGAGCCTTTGTCCTCTTTGTAGCCACCCTTTAAGTACTGGAATACTGTGATGAGATTCCCCCCTAAGCCTTCTCCTCTCCAGGGAGAAGAGACCTAACTGCTTTAGTCTTTCCTCATGGGGCAGTCTCTCCAGCCCCTTGATCATCTTCGTGGCCCTCCTTTGTACCCTCTCTAGTCTGTCCATGCCTTTCTTAAACTGTGGGGACCAGAACTGGCCACAGTACTCCAGGTGTGGCCTGACAAGGCCCGAGTAGAGTGGCATGATCACATCTCTGTCTCTGCTAACAATGCCCCTGCAGATGCAGCCCAGGTTCCAATTTGCCTTCGTTGCTGCAGCAGCGCACTGGTGACTCTTGGTCAGCTTGTTGTCTACTAGGCCCCTCAGGTCCCTTTCAGCAAAGTTGCTCCCCAGCCATACAGAGATCCTAGCCTGTACTGGGCTCTTTGGTTATGTCATCCCAGGTGCAGGACGTTGCACTTGTCACAGCTTTGGACACTACCCCCCCCAAAGTTCATTACTTTAAGCACAATTCACTAAGTCAGCCAATCTGCTAGCGAAGATTCTCCTGCCTCTTCTCAATAGGTGGATCCTCTCTCTCCTCAATAGGCTGTATTCATGAAGGCCATCCTTCGTGAAGGCAGTCATCTCTCTGTGACATCCCAGATCTTGGCTCCTGGCGAGCAACACACTTCCCTTGACTGTGTACCAGGCCAGCAGATGGGTGCCTCGGTGCCTTTCACCCACTACTAGCACTCGCCGCTTCCTTTTGCAGCTTTTAGTATGTGCTGCTGGTGTGGCTCCTCCCTGTGAATTTTGCTCTTGGATTTTGTCCTCTGCCAAGGGTTCACATCTGTTTCTGGTCGGTACGTATAAGGAAGGGGAGTGAAGTGATAGCCTGTTCCTATGGGTCACCAGAGACCACGGCACCTCCTTCTCCAAGGTGCTGTCTGTTTGCTGTTGAAGCTCTTTGTTTGGTAGTCCTTGGAGGTCAGTGCCATGGAGCCCTAGTGTTTCTTCTTGCGAAGTCTCAATGCTGTTTCTTGTTCACCCTCCCTGATACAGCTTAGCCTGCTAACTTCCTCCTGCAGCTCCTCCACCCGCTGCCTGAGTGACCCCACCAGAGCACACCTTGCACAGGTGGAGCTTCCACCCTCCTCCGCCCAGGAGGCTGGGGTGCATGCAGTCTTTTGCAGGTTATATGTGCTTTGAGCTGGCCGCGGGGACAGCCGGCGTCACCCACCTCTCGCCCCTCTCTCCTCTGGTGAGACCTGCCGGCCGCTCCCTCCCCACACACAGCCTGAGGGTGTGCTGGGCCCCGAAACCCCCTCAGACACCCTGCGGTGGCCTCGCAAGCCTCGCGCTCCTCTCGGCACGCGGCTGCTGCCGCTTGTGCTGCCAGCGGCGGCTTCCCGCCGTTTCAGTGCTATTGTAAGGAGGTAGTTCAGGGACTATTCTACGCTGAGGGAGCGATCATGTCTGTAAAAATTAAGAAGTGAGCCTAGAATCCTTTCTTTTTGGAAGGAAAGAATAAAGCATGAGATAAATCAATGGTTTGCATTTGTTTAGAGTAATACTTAGATGTAATCAAGAGTTTCCAACGTGTTTTTTTGGTAACTGACTTTTTCAGAATCATTTTTACATGGTTGCATTTTCAGAAAAGACATTCCAATCTTGTGGTAGTTCTTCTAATGTGGAAATTACTATAATTTAGAAGGACTGAAGTGCCTACTTGGGCTACTACAAGTGCCTGTGTTGATAGAGTTAACCATAACGGGGCTTCAGTGCTTAAATACCTTTGAAGCTCGGTACAATACCTCTTCAGAGCAGTAACTGATTCTTTTGGGGACTGCAGAATGCGTAAGACATTGTGGACACTAATAAGCAATTAAATAAAAAGAAATTAAGGGAACACCTCATACAATTGTGCTTTTGAACGTTTTGTTTTAATAAACAGTTTTGCTTTTCAGGTTTCGTAGTAATATAACCTGTTAATATCTCTGAATGTATGTTTTTAATTTCCACTAGCATTAATTGGAGTTAAACATTTGCATTAAGTACGTCTCCCTTGAGCTCTTTAATATTGCTTGCAGAACGTAATCAGATAGTAAATGATCGTGAAGGTACAATTAGAGCACAGTTGGTTTCAACTGTGAATTACAGTCTTAATATTTTTTTACCGGACACTTTCTAATATCCTAGTAAAAAAGTGTTAGTATTGTATGTTAAAATTACTGAGTAAACTAGTAAAAGTTAATCCATGTATGTTATAGATTAGTTTATGGTCATGATTTATTTAACAGGTACAGTTAAACCACCTTTTGTTTATTTGGACTGCAGGTCCTCAGCTTCTATGGAGAATCTTGTCACGTTCAGTTTTAAGTCTGAACATCAGGTGCATGTGGTTAACTGTGAGAAATTTGGAAGGTAGACAGGATCTTGTGGGCTGAAAAGATTATGAAGTGCTGATGTAAAATAATCTTTCTGCATTGAACAGTTCTTCAGAACTTGTGTCTCTGCTGCTGACCTCACTTCCATAAACTTCTCACCTCCTTAAATTAAAAAAAAAAACAAACCCACAACAAAATTTTAACCTTGGCAGGGTGAAGTGTCTTTAAAGTTGAACCTTTGTCTCTTCTAGTGAGTTACAAACTGAGAGTACATCTTCTTACCTGACCTATTTTTATTCATTGTCTTTCCTAAGTATTTTCACAAGTTACTTAATAACTTGTGTTATCGCTTAAGCCCCCATTTTGTAAACCTCAAAAAAATCTGTATCTGTAGATCCTAGTGTCATCTTCCCCTCCCACAGCATCTCCCAAACTACTTACTGTTTCCCAAAGAAAATTAATGGGAGGAAACTAAGGTGGCATCTTGCTGGTGAGCAGTTGTTTCCTTCTTAATTTCGAATGATCTTTTATTTACTCCGTAACATCAGCTGTGTCTATATGAAGATTTGTTTCCATTATTTTTAATTTCCTCCTTCCTGTTGTGTTCATTCCTTATCTGATGGCTTATCTGAGTCTTAATTATCCAAGGCGATGTGTACTCTGTACCTAACTCCCAAGTATGTAAACCTTTAAGTGTTTAACATGAAGGATGTGTTCAAGTACTGTTTTGAATTGATGCCTGAGTTAATTTTGCCAATGTAGCGTTGGCACATCGGGTCTTTGGAGCGCTATTACTGTATTAATGAATGTTTTTGGTCCTTTAACCCGTCGTTTTGCCTGTGATTTATAGTTTGTGTCCCACAATGCGCTTGAATAGGACTCGGGCTGTTAAGATTATACAGAGATGTTAATTTAGAACATAAAGATAATATAGCAATCTGACAGCTCAGCTGATGCTACTTTTTTATAACACTATGATTAGGTAATTCTTGCATTAATTCTATAATTATTTCATGTAGATTTCCAGTGGGTCCAGGGAGATGTATGTGAAGTTCAGTTGATGGTGTACAACCCTATGCCTTTTGAGCTCCGAGTAGAAAACATGGTATGTATCTTCCTAAATCTCCCCTTTTTATTATTTTTTCTGAAAAATTTCTCCATTGAACTTTCAAATATGGTTTTCTATAAATCAAATAGTTTAAAAAAAAATTGTTTAAGCCAGTATAACCTCAGTTTAACAGTGCAGTACTGTCAATTTCCTCAAATTTGTTGGTCATGAGGTATTGAAATAAAAATCTCTGCCACTCCGAGTGTTTAAATGCTTACTGTTACTGACCCGTAAATCAATTCTGTACCTTTCTGCATTGACTAGAACTCATGCTACATAATTTACATATACTGGATTTCAAGTAATAATTATATGCTGAAACCTAATAATTAGTGTATACTTACTACTGTAATTTAAAAATCTGCATTCATCCTAGCTTTTCAAATTCCCATTTTGACCACATTTTTAAAAATATGAGGAATTAAAATAGTTAGTTCTGAGAAGCTTTGTTTTTTAATAGAAGCTTCAGCTCAGGGATCTGCTGTTCCCAATGATATACATTATTTGAAAACGCCATAAGGTAGAATGGTCAGGAGGGAGGAAAAAAAAGGGTGAAATTACCAGAGAAGCGTGTAAGGTTAGAAAGATCAAGCCCCAGCCCTCTACTACTTCAGTCAACTGCATGGTATTAATTTTGCAGACTGCTTGCAGTGTATCCTGAATCAAAGTAAATTAGTTTTTTTTCCCCTCTTTATGCCAACTAACAGGATTTTTTTTTTAATTGTTATCCGTTTAAAGGTTAAAAGTCCTCTGACTACCAAACCAACTTAATCCCCACTCAGTCCTAATCCAGTGTTGTCCTTTATGTTACATATTTTTACCTTTAATATTACTTCAAAAAATAAATCCCATCTCTTAGAGCCCATTGTTCTGTTAGGCAAGTGAATCAGCATATATTTAATTGCTCAGGATTTTTATTTGTTTTTTTAATTGATAGATCTACGGCGGTGGCTAGTCAAACAGTTTGACCTAAATTACTGATAATATGCCACATATAATAAAATGTTTTTCCAAGGGAAACGAACATGCCCAAAGATAGCATAATAAAATTCTTTCTTGGAAGCTAACACGCTGGTTTCTTCGGCAGCATTTTATCTAACCCTCACAGAAGTATTCCAAATTGTTAGGAATGAATAGAAAAAGTAATCGTAAAGCTGCGTGTCAGAAAGGACTCTATATAGGAATTTATTTAAGAACATTTTGATTTATAGTCTAATTTGTATTGTGTAAATAATGATGTAATTATATATTTAAAAAACTGTGTTTGGATAATTTCTTAATGAGGAAATTTCTTACGAGTGCTTACATACACTTAAGAACTCAGAATACATTTATTTTCATAGATGTGCACTCCATCCATTCCCTGAGCAAATTAATTGCAGTAGCGTGAATACATCTTTTTACTGTTCGCGTGATAAAGTTCTGTCTTTGAATTAATACTGAATTTCAGTTTCATTGGTAAGCATAAGAGGAAGCAGGCATGCAAACTAGATACAAATAACTGAAGTGATTAACATAATTCTTTAGTCAGTGCTCCATAAATAGAGTGCTTTGAGAAATTCTGCTGTGTGCTAATGTCATCTCATTGGTAGAAATTAGTTGATTTTGCTTGATTTTTCTGTGTTATTAAGACCGTAGCCAGCAAGTTGAGGAAAGTAATTATTCCCCTCGATTTGGCATTTGAGAGACAATGTCTTTAGAACCAAGGCCAGTTTTGAGCTTCCCATACAATAGAAATATTGACATACTGGTGCCAGTCCAGCGGTATTACCAAGATGATTGGTGGGCTGGAGCGTATGACAAATGAGGACAGGTTCAAAGAGCTGCATCTGTTCAGTTTGTAGAAGAGAAGAATACTGGGATAATTCCTACTGCCTTCCTTGATCCCAAAATGGGAAGGTGCAGTGAAAATGGAGCCAGACTCCTCCCAGAGGTGCCCAGCATACGGGGGAGAGTCAGTGAACACGTTGCAGCAGTGGAAAACTTTCCTAATAAAAAGTTCCCTTTTTCCAGTCCCGGGGGTGATCATACACTGGAACTGGTTGCCTAGAGAGAACATGGGATCTCCATCTTTAGAGATCTTCAAAACTTGAGTGTACAGGACAGTGAAAAACCTAAACTGCCATCAAAGTAGGCCCTGTTTTGAGCAGTGGCCCGGGCAGGAGAACCCTTAGCACTTCCTTCCAGCCTAAATTGTTCTGATTTTTCAGTCTCATCTGTGAGCTTTCTAAAATGTGGGAATAGTTATTACTTTATCACAAGAATAAACTCTTTTGGTTTTATTTTAATAATTCAAAGCATTGTTTAATATTAGAAAATGTTTTATTATTAACATGTACTCATGCCTGCAGTCCCCGTGCCTCCTTGTCTGATTTCTCATCATGTATCACATTCTTTCCTATTATTTAGCCTCATAGAATCATTTTCATAGCAAGCGTATCCTTTTCTGTCATTTAGTGGCAGTTTCAGCTTGTCTGTCCCACAAGTTTTTTCCTTCTGTCTGACTCAGCACCTTACCTTTGCAGTATGACTACCTGTTCACGCTTGTCTCCAATCCCTGGCAATCCTTTGGGTTCTCCATTGCTTGATTTCCATTGTTCTTTACCCTTTTCATGGTTCACCATTCATCAACATGTACCTGTCCTGAAATATACAGCCTTATTCCTTTTTTCTAATTTTTCCCTTTCCCTCATCTTTCACTTTATGATTTGTTGTTCTGTTAGCTTACTCGTTTCATGTTAAATGAATGCTGGAAGCATCGACCCAAACTTTTATCATGATACTTTTCCTAATGCGTCTTCCTGTTTGATATGGCTGAAAGTTGTGATGGTAAATTGTGATTGAGCACAAGTTGTTAAGGAGAACGATTCCCCATTGAAAGGCTTCTCTAGCTTTTTTCATTATTTGTAGTATTAATACTAAGTACATGTAGTTTAATTCAGGTATGCTTAAGTAAAAGAAATTGAACTTTTAGACTTGACGTGAGACTGGAGACAAGACTTTGATCAGTGTTGCTCAGATGATAAGCCTTGTACTGTCTGAAAGGTTGATTTTTTTGTTGTGTTTTATTGTTCTAAAAGCTCTTTGCCCATCTTTGTTGTTCTTGCTGTTTATTCCCTGTCATGCATATTCATGATTTGGGACTCTATTAGATAACTATTCTTCATGTGTGTCCCATTTCTGTATTACTTTTCTGTGGTTTTCTATTTCATGTTTTTCTTTTGACCATGTAGTTAGAAGGCTGATCCAATGAAAGGTGCAATAGTGTTTGTAAAATGACAAATGAAAATGTTTAATCATGGAATGTGGAGGTGATTAGGTCCAAAACCTGTGTATTTTGGTCAATAAAGCGAAGTAGGAGAGGTCATAGGGGTGATCAGATGAAGTGCTTTAATAAAACTTAGCAGGTACCTTAAATCAACAGAGTGAGAGAGAGAGAGACAAAAATGAGCCTAACTAGCTTTCACTGCAATGGATTAGCCAGAATATTTTTGCTGTCCTGGTGGTGGAGCCCAAGTTAACAGGAGATGTGATGTTCAGCTGTAAATAAGTGTATATAACACTTCACTTTTTTTCCCAGGAATATTGATTTCTGTATAGAGTTGTTCAGGTATGTGAATGATAGCCTTTATCTCTTTTGCAGTTACTAAGCCTTTTTTTCTCTCCAGGAAAAAATGACCTTCAGATTTCAGGCCTTCAAAAAACCCCCAAATTCTGGGGAATCTCTAATGGATTTATTTTGTGTCTTGGGACAAATGTTTAAAGCAGTAAATCATGGTACAGTCTAGTGAGATCTACTATTAAAATAAAATAGCATGTGAAGATGCACTACAAAGTGTGTTAAGTCCTCTAAGATTTTAACTACTTTTTCCTCTTTCTTTCTCAAGTTTCATATTAAAGGCAAAAAAACCCCCAACCCTAAACCCTGAGAAATTTTGAAGCAATGTTATTTATTGAGTGAAGGTACTTTTTCTGCACTTATTGTAGAAAATATAGCTGTGGTTCTAAGAATGCTACAATATATACAGAGCAGTTTAAACTGTATTGAATAATATTGAGAAACTTAAAAATACTACACCAAAACACAGAGGTAATGCAGTTCATAGTATTAAAAGCTCATTATTCAAAAAGAAAGTCTTTGTTCTGTAGTTCTCCTTCTGTTTGGAGCATGTATTTATTTGAAGACAATTTAAGCGTGCTATTTTGATTAATGATGGTATAAGAATGGCTGTTACTTTTTTTTGTAAACTTCAACACTATACTATTAGCCAAGAGCTCTATGTTGCTGTTTAAAAATATCATATAAATTTTGATAAATCTTTATGTATAATCAGTCTCATAGCTTATGATTTTCTAAATTGTTTCCATGAACTGCTCTTTAGTGAGTTCATGTCTTTGTACTGTTTCTGCCATCTTGAGAGAATATTTCCTTACTGATACACTGCATGTAGCTGAAGCTATATTGGGCAAGAACATACACAAAAAGGTGAGGAGAGAGAAGGATAAAAATGGTGGTGTTTGGCGTTTTCTAGGTCTGCCTAAAATAATCTCATTAGAAATCGTAGGGAAAATTTAAATAAATATTTGACTGTTTTTGTGTAAAGGATTTGACAACATTGTATAAGTATGTTCAACGTGAAGACTAACTTTGATGGCAGTGTTACTTTAAAAAAAAAAGAATGATTGCATTTCAGGATTGGTAAATAAAGCCTAAAAAAAGCAGTTATGTACTCATGTTGTTTTAACAACATCCCCAAATGCTACCATTTACATACAAGTTGTGTTGTTTCTCTAAAACTAAATTGAGGTTTGAAGTGATTGAAGGACATGCTGTGATAATAGCACGCGTATATTCACTCTAAGACAATATAAATTGTTTTATAAGAATACAAGGAAATGTAAAATTGAGGGGTTTTGTGTGACTCATATATTCCCTGGAGGAGACCTTGTATATGGGTAAACTTTTCCTATAAGGTCAGAAAGAGCAATGATTACTAAATATTATTACTTGAAATAAGGTGTAAGACTCTAGGGAAAAGAAATCTAACACTTATTTCCTCTTTTTTTTTTTTTTTTGGTGGTTGTTGTTGTATCTGATATGTTTAGGTAAAGGATATGACAATATTTCAGCCTTGATTTGATTGTTGCTGTTAATCTAAAAAATTTTAGGCACCAGAGGGCAATGTTGGGCAAATATTGCTGAATTCTACTATCCAGCAAATAGCAATATTGAAAATGTCTTTCAAACATTCGAGATATGTCATTGTCTTTTAAAACTTACTTGTGTGGGTTAAGTTTTAAGGGTAAGTATCTTGATTTCAGTTTATGTCTGCAGCTCTGAAGCCTAGTTGAGGTTTGCATTGGGTTTTTTTTCCATACGATCAGTTTTTATGCTTTCTTAATATCTTTAGTTTTAAAAACTTGAAGCTTTACTGAATAGTAAAACTCTCTTAATGAGAGAAATGAATGCTGTTCTCTCCTTCATGTGATAATACACTTGAGGCTCTTTTGTTTCCAGTCCAGGCATAGTATGTGCTTAGTGCAGGTGTTGTGGCATTTCCATTGTGTTTGTTCTCTAGGAGAGCTCTTCGTTTCCATGGGTTTTGTTGTGAAAGAATAGACTGAGAATGCATTCTTAATGCATTATAAGAAAAATACATTGTGCTGAGGACTGACTTTGCTGTCGCAGCTACCTCTGATCAACATGCTGTGTTTGTGATCAGCACGATCCAATGGTGTCATTTGGGTATAATTTCAGGGGTTAGGGAACAATGTACACTGTATATAGCAATTTTTTTTTTCTCTACTATTATTAAATCATTTTAATACTAGCAGGTTGTCTTACTTGTAACTCTTCCTTCTTGTCCATAAGCACATGCATATTTTGAGTGATTGTACTCCAGATGCATTCATGTGCCTTTTTGTATATTACTGTCTCTCTTTATCTTGATTTTTGTCTGGATTTTGTCTGCTGTTAACATACTCAGTTTAAATCCTTTGGCAAGGAAGATGCTTTCTGTGACAGCTGGGTTGTGATTGTTACTTTTCCTGAGCCTTGACCATTAGCCTTTAAAAATACTACCATTGATTTATTTAATTTTTCTCGGTTCATTTCGCTATTTTTTCCCCCTGCAGTTGTGATCTTTAGTTTCTCCAGGGTTACTTGGCTCTGGTCCGTTCCAAGCCTCAATTCCCTACAACAAGGGAGCTCATTGGTATCATAGATCAAAACTCTAGCTGGGTGGTGAGGTTTTGACTGGCAACTTTGGGGTCGTGTGGCAGCCTGTGTATGTGCGTGCATGGCTACTTTAGATGCATTTCTTGAGGCTCTGCAGGTTTATGGCCCCCCTTGAGGTTATTTTTACCTTTACGGGACCCTAAAAGGCTTTCAGGGAAATGTCTTCCCATGCACGCCCTCAGTCTGACTTCATAGTGGAGGATGTCTGATTGCTGCGAAGGGGAACTAATTCATGTTAAGTAAGAGCACAAGACTGGTTATACTGCAAGAAGTGAAATGAATGTATAAATGTATGTCCTGACATCCAGCTTGATTAAAATGTGAAGTGGAGGAGTAAGAACATGGGATAAAGCTTTATTTACTCATTGCTTCCCTCTCCCCCTTGCCCCAAGGAAAACTGGGCTAATTGGGACCGTGTCTTAATGAGGAGCTTCCCATATTTCAGAAAAGTGACCTGACTATGGTTTTGCAATGGCATTGTCATTTCTTAGTGTTTTGTATACGTTTATAGGCACTTGATATCCTGGCTAATTTGGGGAGTTAGCTAGAAATGGAAAAATCATGATGTGTATTGTTACAGGGTAAGTTTGGTGTAGTGTTAGGAGAAAGTTTGAACTGGAAAAGTTTTCCAGTTTAACCACTGCATTAAGTTACCTCATCCCCTCTTAGAGACTCCCACTGTGGAAAGTTCCAAAACTCCCTAGATAAACATGCTGGGAATGGTTAATGTGGAGTTGGCTCCGCTTCAGAGTAGGAGGATGAATTAGAAGGGGTCCCTGTCAGTTTTGTTTGTTTACATTTTCTATAGCTAATAGTAACAAGACATTGGAGGGGCTTTTTTGTCATTGATTTTTTAGGACTTTGAAGTCCTTGGATGAAAGTATTTAGTTGAGGTGAATCCTGAATAATTGAAATATATTTGAATATTTGGCCAAGTGATAGTTGAGTGCTTTTGGGACTGAAATCATCTTACGAAGCCTTCTGTACCTGTTTTAAAAGTGAGTTTTGGAGTGTGTATGGGGTCACCTTTTGTTTATGTTCTGAGATTTCCTTCAGCCAAAGCGAAAGCAGAACGATTATGATGAAGACTGAGGCTAAGTCAGTATTAAAGTGTGAATGTTCACCCCATTTCTGTGGTGTGAATCCCACTGGAAGGATTCATATTCAGTCACATGCAATCAATTTTGTTGCATCATATCTAAAATTAGTTTGTGTTGTCTAGTTATTGCAATAATTATTTTGATCTCTTTACTCTGAAGTATTGCAAGGAATATTTCACCAAGAGCGCAAGCAAGGCCTGCTTAAGCTCCCAGCTACAGAAACGTACCTATTTGAAAAGCAGTGACCAAGCTGGCGTTTATGTAGTGGGAATCAAAAAGCGTCAGTGCTCTGATAACACTGGGTGGTGAATGTACGGGAAGACAGAATTAGTTTTTACTTACTTTTTTGTGGATTGTTTCTGATAGCTGAAGTCTCCATGTGAAACTAGGGGAAAACTAAAATTCAGTAGAAGTGAGGGTTTGACACAGTATTTTCTTACAACT
This sequence comes from Phoenicopterus ruber ruber, assembly GCA_009819775.1. NCBI lineage: Eukaryota > Metazoa > Chordata > Aves > Phoenicopteriformes > Phoenicopteridae > Phoenicopterus > Phoenicopterus ruber. Next base: position 165,791,413 of record CM020216.1, on the reverse strand, counting down.
CAAGTGAAATGTTGACATTGAATTTTGTGCAGTATCAGAGAAGGATAGAGTTCTCTAACGCACCTTTGCACAAAGCAAGAGTAACTTTGAATTAGGTGTTGTCTCAACAGTGTCAAGTCTACAAAGAAGTAATTGCTAGAACAAGGATTTTTTAGCTTTGGGTATATTATAATCTTGATAACTTCAGATCTTCAGAAGAAGAGAAATCAAGAACCTGACAAACCTGTTCAGTTTGCTTTCTTAAGCTTCTGGTGTGTTTAGGACTTTGCTGTTAAAAATCTTAGGTGCAAAGCATTTATTTAGTTGTTATGTAGCATGTACATAAAAGATAGTTGTTTGTTAATTTTCCAGAAGGCACGCTGCCTTCTGAGGAGGTAAGAAATTCTGATAATGGCTTTTAATTCAGGTCAGTTTTTGACTGCTGGTGGCTGAAGAGGTTGAAGAATTGCTTGAAGATGACTTGCTGGTGGTTAGTCCTAATGCAAATCAGGCCATTAAAACTTAATGTACATGACAGGTCAAGTTTCAGTCATTGGCTGGGTAATTCCGGTGATGCCGTTTGCGTTTAAGTACTTGCTGTATGAGTATCACTTTTCCTAATTTCTATTGAGGATTAGAAACATAAGAGGGCTGGTCTGCCTTTTATAGCTGCCATAAGTATTAGAGGTGCACCATTCAAAACCCAATTGAATTAAAAACTAGGCGATCATAGGTGTTTTCAAAGGAAAGCAATGCTGGTATTCTGGCACTGGGCAGATAATGTTGCTGCTTCTTAAACTCCTTGTTCAGTCTTTAGTCTCTTTGTGGTTTTCTGTAGCTCAAACCCATGAGTTTTTTCATCTGTCTTTACAAAAACAGTATCTACCTCTTTCATAGAGTTTTGAGTTCCTGTGAAGCATCATTGAGGTGCTGGAGCGTGTCCAGAGACGGGCAACGAGGCTGGTGAAGGGTCTGGAACACAAGTCCTATGAGGAGCAGCTGAGGGAACTGGGGATGTTTAGTCTGGAGAAAAGGAGGCTGAGGGGAGACCTTATTGCTCTCTACAACTACCTGAAAGGAGGTTGTAGAGAGATGGGGGTCGGTCTCTTCTCCCTAGTAACAGACGACAGGACAAGAGGAAATGGCCTCAAGTTGTGCCAGGGGAGGTTTAGATTGGACATTCGTAAAAATTTCTTCACCGAAAGGGTTGTCGGGCATTGGAACAGGCTGCCCAGGGAGGTGGTGGAGTCCCCATCTCTGGGGGTATTCAAAAGGCGTTTAGATGAGGCCCTAAGGGATATGATTTAGTGGTGGACTTGGTAGTGCTAGGTTAATGGTTGGACCCGATGATCTCGGAGGTCTCTTCCAACCAGAACAATTCTATGATTCTATGATTCTATCCTCATGGAGCTGAGGTTTAATCCAGTTGTACTTACTGCATTAATTGATGAAGATATTTGGATGCATTCTTTATTAAAAAATGAAAATAAAAATCTATGTGTATGGAAAAGCAGCTGGTAACTTAGACTTATGTGCTTTACAGCATTAAATTTTTCACTTGTAACTGTATGTTCTGTGTTCAAGCGTTTTAAATTCATTAACCGAGCTTAAAAAAAAGCCCCAGTCTACTAAGGACAGTAATGCTGTGTTTAAAAGTTCGTTAAATAATTTTTTTCTTCATTTCTTATTTTGTCCCATGTTTTAAGTTTAGGATGCTAAGAGATTTCTCTAACATACACTAAGGGAGTAAATCATACAGCCTAACTGCACGCATCGAGGCTTGATAGAGGATTGATTTAGCAAAGTGAATGTCTTATTCCAACTCATTGAGATGTTAGGTTGGATAGTAAAGCTAGACTTGCTCTATTGTCTGTAAATACTATATTTTTCTTCTCCCCATAGATAAATATTTTCTGGCCAGGAACTTTAATTAAAGCTAAGCAAGAGCCACTATTTATGTTTGATTTGCACTGTCCAAAATACAAGCAAATATGTAAGTAAGGTCCCAGGTACAATTAAATGTAGGTACCAAACAACACCATGCAGATTCTATCACTCATTCTTTTTACTGTGCTTGGGTATAAATCATTATTAGTTTTTCATACATCGTTCCCACCTCAGATCCTGAAACACGTTTCAGTGTTGAATACAAATCTTGCCGTAATTCTAGATGCATGCTTCAGTCACTGGAACTTAAAAACCAAAATAACTGCTATGAGCAAATTGGAACACATCGTAAAAGTTTGGGTGATGTAATGCAAGGGATTAAAATATAAGTATATATCATAAAAATGTAAGTGTATATCATAAAGGGATTTATCTGTGTAATATGACTTTTTCAGGGTCTCTTGACAACAGGAGTAGAATTCGAATCTCTTCCTGCAGCTCTTTCTCTACCTGCAGAATCTGGTCTCTATCCAGTAACTCTTGTTGGTGTTCCTCAAACTACTGGACAGATCACTGTCAATGGTAAGGAATGTCTTCAGTCATTCTCTTCCTAGCAAAACAACCATGTGTTTTACATCTCTGTCAATTACGTAAGTTTGTATGACACATATATATTTGCCACTCTGAATTGTCCTCAGTAAGTAAAAGAAAAACCAAACCAAAACAAAAAATGTTTTCTATACTAGGCTTCATAAAAAAAACATAGCCTGAAAAATCGCTTGGTTATAACAGCAGTAATGAACACATTTACAGTATCTTACGTATGAGAGGAAAAGGATAATGAACTCAAACTCCCCTTTATTAATGGTTTCATTTGGAAAGCTTCTGAGGAGGATTACTTGAACTTTTTCATAAGAATGCAGAAGATAATCTTGCAGTTTGTTTTTCCTAATTAATCATGTTCATGTAAGGTTACAGAAATTTTTGCTGATTGCTTCTGTAGAAACAATTTAGCCAATGTGTGTAGTCTGTTGCAGTCGAGATACCATTTCATTAATAAGCCTAAAAAAAATTGTGTTTGTAGTAAGTAAAGAGAATTAAAGAGCTTTTGTAGAAGATGAGCAGATCAGTCTCCTAGAAAAGGAGATATATGTGAAGATGATAGATTCAACAAGTAGTAGGACTGACTCATCTTACCAACGTACAACTTTAGGTACGTGTTCCTGGAATACAGAGGAGTTACAGGAAAAGAACCATTTTAATAAAGCTAAACAGCCAAAGAAGATGGCTTTGAACTTGAAGAAACTCTGTTCTCACTGAGTTTTTCTTAAGTGCTTTTCTGCCTGCTCATAAAACGATTCTTCATTTGATTTTTTTTTCCAGAAACTATTTCAGTAAATACAGAATAGCATCACAGCATTCAGAACATTTGTGCTGTAGTTGTCCGCTTTTAGTTTCACGTACTAAAAATGTATTGCAAGTAGAGGAGTTGATTTCTGTACTTGGCAGCTGTTTGTGTGTCAATGTATCAATTTTTCCTTCAGATATAGCTTGTATATATTGCCTGGTAAGGGATCGGTGTAGAGATACTTTCCTACTAAATTGAACTTTTAGAGCATAAGCTGTGGTCTTTTATGGCAGGTGTCTGTGTGTGTACGCATGTATGCATATATACTTTCTTTTTCCTAATTCATTTCCTTTAGGATTCTTTTTTCCTTCACTTCTGGATACAGTTGAGACTGTTTCCTATGAACATTTTATAGAGGAAATAGGGAACTGTTAACATATGTTGAAGGGTAACAAGTTTTATGTGCGCCAGTCGATTAGGTGATGTAGTGTAAAATGGTGGTCTCTATACTATGACTTGTGATCTTGATCTTGTAAAGGATTCTACAGAACTTACCACAATGCGAGGTAGAAATCATGAACTCTTTATGTTATTTTTTTTAGTTTACATGTCACAGATACAAAGGCATACATGTGTGTTGTTTGTATGTTGTCATGTAGTTATAAATGTTATTTAGGGGGTTTGAAAACCTTTTACATATTTTGTGTCCTGAGAAGATTCTTCTGTAGACAAGGTGGTGATTGGGTAGCAGAAATATTGGCAAGATCTGACTAGTAAGCTTAGTACTTTTAGACCTTTCAGAAGACAGAAAAATTCACAACATACTGGTGTTTTCTTCTAAAAATCAGGTTACCATACTTCAGTTTTTGGAGTCTTCAGTGATTGCCTTCTGGACAATCTGCCAGGAGTGAAGACCAATGGCTGTACTGTTGAAGTCATTCCAGCTTTGCCAAGGCTGCAGATCAGTACCTCCCTTCCAAGGTGAGAAACTTAATTAAACGATGATTTTATTTCGTCGTATTTAAGCATTAGTCACATGCTGAATAAAAACTTCTTCATCTGATATATAATCAATGCTTTAGTAAAACAAGACATAAACTATATCTGTGCTATTTACTTTAGAATATAAATCTAAGTTTTTTGTTCTACTGCTTGAAACCTTGGAATTTCATAGAAAATAGTTTGAGATTTAATTAACTGAGGGCATGTAATGGTTATTCATTATTAAAGTCATAGTTTTAAAAGACGGAATCCTTTAAAGGCTAAACGTTCATAGAATCTTGAAGTAAAGAGGTGATCCATGGAATAGTGTAGGTTGGAAAGGGTGCCTCTGGAGATCTGGTCCAGGATCTTGCTCAAAGCAGGGCCAACTTTGACAAGTGATAGGACTTAAATGTTAGATCAGCTTGCCCAGGGCATGATCTAGTTTTAATTGTCTCTGTGGGCAGTGTTTCCATCACCTCTATGGGAAATCAGTTCCAATGTCTGAGCAAACCCAGCTCTTTGAACCTGTCCTCGTATGTCGTGTGCTCTAGCCTCCTGATCATTTTGATAACCCTCTTCTGGACTTGCTATATCCATTGTTGTATCCAAATATTGTTGTATCCGATATTTCCATTGTTCAGGAGGGGCCCAAACTTGATACTGTACTACAGAGACAGTATCTTTAAGAGGTACAGGAAGAATCAATTAAAATAGCTTCCTTCTTACACACTCACCAAAAAGGACACAGTAGTAGTGTGGGGACTTTTTGGAGCTTTTTTTCCATGAAGAATGTGGCTGACTAATTTTAGAGAGAGCTGGTAAGACACTGATTCAATTCGATTTTTGGAACTTTTCAAGGTTCAAGAGCATTCACCTACTAAGCTGCATGTTGATCACTATATCTCAGAGTCTTGTATCCATCTACTGTTTTGCAAATAGTTGTAAAAGTATGGAATTTCAATTTTCCTTTTTTTTTTTTTTCCAATATTCCTTTTAGCTATGGATCAGGAAACAGCCTTTTGTTACTGCCTTGATAGCTCAAGTACCACAAGGATTGTTCTATTGATTAGAAGATCTCAGCTCCATTTATGATCCTTAGTAGGATGATCATCAGTATTGTATAACACAGAGAGATACATACGTGTATATATATGTAATTTTTTTTTGGATTGTATTCTTCAGTATGGTTTACTTAGTAACGCAAAGGAACCAGTTAGGTTCTGATTTTTCCACACTGAATTCTACTTTTCTAACATGGAATGGGCTGTGTTGATGGCATTGTATTACAAAGATATAAAAGCAATATCCTGATGAAGACAGCAAAATAATCAAACGCTGCAATTGAGTACATGTTGGTAAATTCCCTAAAATTCTGTTAGATATGGAGTCTGTGTGGTTTAGCTGTAATCAAAATTAATACTGGCTAGCCAAAGTTATGAATATATTAAAGAACATGATGGGTTTGAAATGCGGAGGGAATTACAAATATTCTTAAATGAGCATAATATCTGCTCTTTTTGGATGTATGTTCAGCTGATAATGTGGAACATTAACAAGATTTTCTTTGCATATTGGTGTATATTTCCTTTTTCATTGGTGTTAAATTAACTCTTAGTTTCTTCAGATGCTTTAATTTCAGTATTCAGTCTTGGTTCCTGTGACATCCTGGGAACTCAGATGTGCTCCTGGCTACCTTGCAGTGTGCCAGAGAGGTCTCTGTTTGCCATCACTTACTCCTTCTCCCAGCCTCTATGATACCAGCAAATTGCCTCATGTGACTTCTGTCAACAGCGTTTTATCCCTTGAGTTCTCCGGAGGATGACGTACTTTTAAAAGACACGGTGAAGAGATGAAAAAAAGAACATTCTTAATTTACAGGCAGCAGGATAAAATCTGAATCTGATTTCTATCCTTGCATCTTGCTCATTTGCTTTACGTTTACATTTGTGTTGACACCCATCTTACCAACATTTGATCTTGGGCTCTGTTCTTGAGAGAGTCTTTTCCTGACAGAGCACATTAGTTTTTATAGCTGATTGTCTTTGGAACCTTCTACTGGAGCTGAGCTGACTTTTGTTAATTTTTCACCAAATCTATTTGTTTTTGAAGTATTTGAGATAATCTTGATACTCTATTTATTACCTTGCTTCTTTGTAGGTGAAACTGGTGGTATGTAGGAAAAGGTTTGCTTGAAATGTCAAAGATACATATCTGTTTATAATTTCTTCAACAGTTGATTGATCTAATAGTAATTTTGGGGTGATAGTCATATTGGCAAGATTATTCTTGCCAATAATTATTCTTCCAGGCCTTTCTATGCATACCATAATGTCTTGTTAGAACTGTAAATTTTTTTTTCATTGATCTCTGTTATGGAAGGTCAATTCAGTAAGCTCAATTTAGCAGGAGCTGTAATGAAGCTTGCTGTGGGTTGAGAATGCCTTTGTTAATATATATTTTCGTCATTGTATGTATTTATAATTATGCATAAATTTATATGTATCATGTATATATACTATACTAAATTGCCTAGGGAAGTGGTAGAGTCCCTGGAGGTATTTAAAAGACGTGTAGATGTGGCGCTTAGGGACATGGTTTAGTGGTGGAGTTGGCAGTGTTAGGTTAATGGTTGGACTCGATGATCTTAAAGGTCTCGTCCAGCCTAAACGATTCTATGATTCTATAAAAATATTACGCTACTGAGTAAAACAGTCTTGATGAAAAAGCCTATAAAGTAAGCAAATTGAGGGAAGAAAATGACAAATTTATAAATAAAATAATGAAAGACTTCTAATATGGATGAACTTGGACAAATATCAGTCATTTCCAGAAGAACTAGAAATTTTTAAAGCTGCATGCCAGTGTGCCAGGTATTATAGGTTGCTTTCTTGATGAGTACTTCCTAATGTACTGAAATAATTGTGCAATACTGTTATGCTCAAAATCTTGTTTACAGGAAAAGAGGAATGTATAAAGCTAAGAATTTACTGTTCATATCTTAACAGTCCAATACAGGAATCATTATTAGTGCAGATGCAATTGTTACAGAAGAAAGAAAAAGAAAGAGAGAAAAATACTCTATACAGAAAAAGAATCACAAATAAATACACTTAAAACTGTTACACACACCCTTCCTATTTTCTACCTGTTATCCTGGTGTTATGCTCACCCTCCCACTGCTCTTCTGGGTCCTAAAATTGGCCTTTTCAGTCTGGTGGTACAGCGAGTTGTCAGCATCTGGAAACCTTCACCAAGAAGAATATGATGTTGATGGGGTTTTTTGTTTGTTTGGGTTTTTTTGGTTGGTGGGTTTTTTTGTTTTGTTTTTTTGGTTGTTTTTTTTTTTCCACTCTAGAAAACACTTGTGTTAGCAAACAAAAATGGCCTCATTTTTATGCCTTGTTCTTTTTTCACTCAAGCTCCATGTTATATCCAAATTTAATATACGTGGTGCTTATTTTGTATATTAGTCTTGTTTTCTTTGTTACCCCTGAAAGCTCTTTTTGTCCAGCTCCAGGTCTGCATTTCTTTGACTGTTAATAAATTGTTTATATCTGTGGGGTCTGCAGTGCCAAGCGTGTGCCCCATCTCTTACCATCCCATGCCAGTTGTCCTCTCCAATGCATCCTGTGTCTCCACTTTGCAACGCCTCTGCTGTCATACCAGTCCTGTGTTTCTCTCACTGTGGTAGTCATAACTATCCCATTCTACCTAGTACACCTGCTTGTTACTACTATCTATATAAAACGATGGTTGTGCCAAACTGAGGTAACAGAAATAAAGCAACAGGCATAGCCACCAGGTCAGAAGAAAAATTGCTACTTACAACTACAGTAAGTCAAACCAAAGTTGCGGGCAGGTCAGGACAAGTTCAGAGCAGACACAGAATCAGAATGGTTTGGATTGGAAGGGACCTTTAAAGATCAGCTAGTCGTAGCTCCCTGCTGTGGGCAGGGACATCTTTCACCAGACCAGGTTGCTCACAGCCCCATCCCACCTGGCCTTGAACACTTCCAGGGATGGGGCATCCACAACTTCTCTGGGCAACCTGTGCCAGTGCCTCACCACCCTCATTGTAAAAAAATTCTTCCTTATGTCCCATCTAAACCTACCCTCTTTCAGTTTAAAACCATTACCCCTTGTCCTGTCACTACAGACCTTGGTAAAAAGTCTCTCTCTGTCTTTCATATAAGCTCCCTCTAGATATTGAAAGGCCACAATAAGGTCTCCTCAGAGCCTCTCTACTCCAGGCTGAACAACCCCAACTCTCTCAGCCTGTCTTCATAGGAGAGGTGCTTCAGCCCTCTGAGCATTTTTGTGGCCTCCTCTGGCCCCGCTCCAGCAGGTCCATGTCCTTCTTGTGTTGGGGGCCCCAGAGCTGGACACAGGACTCCAGGTGGGGTCTCACCAGAGCGGAGCAGAGGGGCAGAATCCCCTCCCTCGCCCTGCTGGCCACGCTGCTTTGGATGCAGCCCAGGATATGGTTGGCTTTCTCGGCTGCGAGCGCACATTGCTGGCTCATATCTGATTTTTCATCTACCAGTATCATCATGGTAAGCCTCAGTCCTGAGGTCTTGCAAGTTCAGAACAAAGCTGGTGGCTATACAGTACTTACACAAGAATTGAGATGGTTTTTATTGAAGAAGCTGTATTACAGAAAAGGATGTGTAAGCTGAATTAGCTTGGGCTCAGGTTTCAGATGTACATTTATACAGTAATTGAAAGTACCATTTGTTTGGTTTGTTAGTATGCAATTCCTTGATACTTTTGTCTAAATGAGGGGAGAAAAGAAATTCCTTCTTTCCTGTCACTCCAAATGCCCAAACTTCAGAATGCTGCAGTGATAATGATACATGACAGTAAATTTTAAATTATAAAAAATACATGTTATAAGTACTTGTCATAGATGCATTCTGAAAGACTAAAATCTGCTCTTGTTTGTGGAGGCTGCTTATCTTGTGCTAAGGATAGGATTGAAAGGAATAATAGCAGAAATACCTGCCAAAAGAAGTTACTGAACCTGGGTTTGCCAGCAGATTTATCAGTCATTAATCTGAGCAGCTTTTGCCCTTGTATCCTTGATGCCTTCGGACCACTTTGCATTAGCATGAAAAATACAGTCAGAAATTGAACCTCTGCCCATCTGTCTTGTTCTGCAGTCCTCCTTCCCTCATTCATGTTCTAAAGACTTCATTTATATTCACTATTTCACCTTTCACACGGTGAATTTGTTCCAGGATCCACTCCTGTGAGGTTTATGCCCTCTGCTGTCCACTAAAACTGCATTCTTTCAACTCCTGTATTACTTATTCCTAGCAGAGGTCAGGCTTACTGCTCAGTTCTCCTTTATCCATGATGTGTTGTCATAGCACTGTGCATATCTACTATTTCAATAATTAACTGGTTTGACACATTTGTTACTTTAAAATGAAATGCTTGATATTCATTTAAATAAATTCTCATGTTTCTCAAGCTTTAGATACCCATGCATTTTTTTCTAGCACAGACAAATCATAGAATAATTTTTGTTTCATCTCTAAGTTATTTTTACAATATATTGCTCTCCTAAGTATATCTTACCTCATATTTCAGCTGCTGTTCATGATCCCTTAAGAAAACAGTTTCTGAGTGAACAGCTGCGTAAAACTGTTAGTGCTGCCTGTCTGTCATTAAAGGTGTTTCTGTCTTCATTCCACATACATCGTATGTTGGTGGAGTTTGGGAATGGCTAATGGTGTAAGATAATGCGTCCTCGCTTGTGAGTACAAAGGTTTAATCTCTTCTGAGGTTTCTTCTACCAGTTAACTTTATTCTCACTTTTGTAATTTTTACGGGCTGATCAGAGAGCAGGATGGACTCCAGGGCCTTGCAGAGGACTCTCACTCTGGTTTCTCCTGTGTAGCACTCAACTTCTTATTGTCCTCAATTTTATTTTTTCTTGTTTTTGTTTTACATTCAGCTCTTGATACTTGTCGTTACTCAGCCCTAGTGTTCAAACACTTGGTAGATCAGATACCACTTTTTTCAAGTTTGCTCATGCTAATGACCTGCTCTTGCTTTTTCGCTCTTTTCCCTTTCTTATGGTTTTTGCAGCAATTTTTAACAAGCTTTCACAGTTAGGAATGCATATTTTATATTGTTTGAAATCTAACTTGTCTTATGCATAAAATATTAACATTTATCCCCAGTGGTTATAAAAAATGACCCTGGCTAAAATGAGAATGGAAAATGATATCTAGTATCTTCAGGATTGCAGAGCAGTAGTTTCTGAGTCTTCAAAGAATAGTTAATAGAATATAGTAACTTGGACAGGCTTTTAACATGTTTATCATAATATTTTGTTTGTCTGTGTGTCCCATTTTGTAGGTCTGCTCATACACTTCAGCCTTCTTCAGGGGATGAAATCTCCACTAATGTGTCTGTCCAGCTTTACAATGGAGAGACCCAACAGCTCATCATTAAGTTAGAAAATATTGGAACGGAACCACTGGAGAAACTAGAGGTCACAGCGAAAACAGTCAACACTAAGGGTGTGTATGCTGATTTATATTTAGAAATAATAATGATCACTTTTTCTCTGTTAAAAGGGTGACTAGTGTTATACTTCTTTGAGGTCAGTTTGCAATAAATATCATAATCCCTGTTATGGCACTGGAATAATTCAATTTGATTTTATTGTAGGAATATAGAAATGAAAGAGAATGTAAGAAAATGTAGAAAGAAAATGAAATAAATTGTGGAACCATCTGCGTGTCAAAGGGTCACCTGCTTTTTGGAAATCTAGATTTCATTTTAATGTTATTTGGGAAAAAAAATCCTGTGGCAATAACTAGTAAAAAGCAAGAATCTTGGGTCTAAATTATTTTCTCTCTATGTCTAAATACACTGGTTAGTTAATTAAATAAATCACCATTAGCAGTAATGTTGTCCTATTTGAGGGAGTGGAAGTAAGCCTACTTCTGTCTCATTCAGTGAGCAATAAGAAAAAAAATGGGATAAAAGACTTTAAAAACCAAGGCAGTAAATAAAATAAGCTATTGTGAGTTAAAAGAATAATTGAAGGTATGGAAGAAATATAGTACATCTTCTGCTTCCACTTATTTCTCCTAAAATACTCCGTACATATTAGTATTAAAAGGTAGTCTGATAGGTGAATCTGGCTTTTGTTTTGTGATTTATCATTTTTGGTTTGTCCTCTGAGGCATCGTTATGAAAATGATATTAACAGAAGAACTGTAGATGACAAGCAAGATAATCTTTACTTACAATAGAAATACCTTATTTTATTACAGGTTTTATTGTGTTCGTGCCAGAGCATTAAAATGCAACGTGATACCTGGTGATTTTTGTTCATTTCAGTATTCGAGCTTGTGATTTTTTTTTCAATAGAGTATCCTCTTCTCTGCAACCTAAGAGAATAGGAGTTGCCAATCATCTAAGAATAGATTTTCTGTCTGAGACTTGTTACCAAGAATAATTTTAGAAGCTGAAACGTATGATGACTTACCGTTCTTATTTCAGTAATTCCAACGTGTTCCTACTGTGCGAGGTGCTGTATGTATGTAACGGAAAGACCAAATACAGCACGCGTATTAAACGGTGAAGTTTATGTAACGAAATGTAATAAATGGTGGAATATATGGGCCTCTGAATCAGATGTTAATCAGACTCTCAGTACATAACATTATGCAGTTAATTGGTTCAGAATTTTGAAAAAGAGACTCTTGTCAACTTTAAAACCATCATCTCTCAGTTACAACATTTGTTAAAAACAATGGGGAAAAAGGAGAAAAGTTCATAAACTCAGCTATGAGTTCAGTAAAACTTTAATTTTACTTCATCCTTCATTTTCTTTCTCTATAGACAATGTTTACTATGAAGCCTCTTTGTGTATTTGACAGTCTCTTAGATGTTATTAAGCATGGTAATAGTTGTATTTATCAGAAAAAGGAAAATATCTGATGAGTAAGTTATAAATATGCATACTCAAAAAAATGCAACACTTAAATCACCATTTTGGAAAAATAGAAATGAGAGCGAGTTTTGAGAGGCACTGACTGATATTTGTTCTGAGAGCGTGAGAACCACACCATCAGAATTGTAGATGTCTACATGGGCAGGGACCTCTGGCAATCATCTTAAACAACTTTCTTTTGAAAGCAAAGCTTCAGATTAGGTTATCCAGGGTCCTGTGAAGCAGAGTCTTCAGTTTATTGCCTTGTCTCACAGAAGTGAAATGCATTCCTTTATTTGGAACTATATGCTTGAGATGAGCCGTGTTATTGGAGGAAAATACATACTTGAATAAGTACAACTTTTTACATGACTGGTTGCTGTGGGTATGACATAAAGTGATGAAAAATGCTATCCATGGCAAAAGAACTAATGGTCCGTGTTAAGCATGTAATAATTATGTCATTTCAAATGTGATTGCATGTAGGTCTTGCAAAGGATGGACCTTTGTCTTTTTTAATGGACTCTTCCATTTTAGTTGTTATCATAAATTGATACAAATGCATAGGGATGGACTCACGGTACATTGTGACATGGGATTCAACAGGGAACTAAATATTTGTCATGTCAGCAGCTCAGTTTGGTCAGTGAATACTACATGCGTGGAAATAATGTGGATACGACATTAAACCATCTCTAATAGCAACACAAACTCTTAACTTGATATTATCTATCAAGTTGATAGCATATGCAGACACTTACGTACTATCTGTAGTGCATTAAAAAGTTCTCTCTTGGATGTTCTTTACTACTCCTCAGATTAAGTGTTCAAATCACAGATTTGCACAGCTCAAGGTCTCTTTTAAAGCTGTTAGGCATCTTCATCTGCCATGACCACAGCTTGCCTGTCAGCTTGGGAGCCCATGAGAAGTTGTTGTCCGATTTCAGCCAAATACAAAGACCTTTCAATCATCCTTGGTGTCACCTGATTTACTTTGGTTCTTTTAGTCTTGACAGTTGCTCATAAATCTTTTGCAGCTGCTGCGTGCATGCGTGTCTGGCTTCCATTTCCTTACCTTCTGATTCTGGGGCCACAACTTTTAGCACAAAGATGAATGCTGTAAATGGCAACCATTCTTGGTTTTTGGTGTAAATTACTGGGTGGGATTAGCTGTTGCAGTGCAGTGACCTGACCTCCCTCCTTCGTTATGTTAGCTACAGCCAGTCACTTTTCTTGAGGAAGCCCACTTCCTTGGCGTTATTTTCAATGGTGTCTTTTTAATGAGAACCTCTGGAGATCAGGCTTTCAAACTTGCCTTCCCGTACTTCCTCTCTTCTGTTTCTTTCAGGTGCAGCTCTTTAGCTTTTCCATTCTGGCCCTCAGATAAATGAGCAGAAATTGCAGCTCACCCTGTGCAGGTCATAAAGGACATCACAGGGTTTTCGAGTCCTTTAGCAGCCGTGTGTTATGGAACGGATCCTGAGGCAAATCAGCAAAAGGGACTTGTCATGCTGCCACAATAAACATGTCTGTCATGTCTCTTAATGTCTCATTGCACCACTGTCTACCAGGCTGTGGTATCTGTAGGTTGGACATCACATGTATACTGTCAAGGTCAACTCTGTGTCACCTCATACTGTCCCTGACCAGGTCAGATGGTCTAATACTTTTTTTAGAATGATGACACGTGCAAAGGGGGATGCCTTTCCATCCTTTGTCTCCAGTCAGCTCTTGTCAGAGGCTTGTTATGCCTCAGTTAGAGGGCGCGCTCTAAAAGCTTTGATAACCCAACTATTTGATCCACTCAGGGGCAAATGTGACCCTGATGTTTTCAAACTTGAAGCACTGAGAACAGTGTGCCAGGCGTTCTTACCAGCCTCACAGGTTATTAGGCTCTAGTAGTGAGCACCAGCTACACGCGCTGAATGAACTTGGACGATGAAGCAAAACCCCACTGATCTTTCTTAGAAGTGATTGATCTCTGGAATTTAAACAGAAATAAATTCACCTGTCTAGCTGTATTCTTCCCATGGTCTTTGAACACATCTGCTTGTGGTCTCAGCTGTTTAGCTGTGCCAGACCACAAATGAAAAATCTACTCTGAGGTCCAGGTAACCCATTTTAAGAACTATGAGTATCTTGGAATAGATCTATTTACCGTTTTTGCCAAACAAAACTGTAGTATCTTTCAAATTGGAATTGGGTTATGTTCCATAGAGAGTTGTGAATGCAGACAGGCTTTTCTCCAGTTAGTCCAGATGTCCTTGTGAAGGTAGGACAGCGAGGAGTGTTGGTAATCCAGCCCCAGTCTAGCTGCCGTGGTTTTACTATCTGGGTTTCTCAGCTCAAATCTCTTCCTCTCTGCCCACACTGGCTGACAGAGATCTTCATGCTTTCATATGATTCTTACTAACTCTTTTTTTCTGCTCGTAGGATAAATGTCAAATGGTTCATGATTTTAGAGCAGGGTTTTTTTCCTCCTTTTAGGGATATTTGCTAATTGCCTTGAGGCAACTCTGCTAGGTACATGTACATTGTAAAGAGCATAACGAGTCCTGCAAATTCATTTCTGTGTACCAGGTCTGAATTCAAAATATTCTGGATTGTCTTCTCAATTAAAAAAAGGCTGGTTTTCCCCCGATCTCAAAGGAAAAGTAATAATAATATCGGTACACTGCCTACACGTTGATGAACTATTAGTGCTTTTAACCCCATAATTCTAATGTGCCCACCCCACAGTTCCTCATTTTAAAAAAAGGTGGCAGATACTCTGCAGTGCTAAATACGCAACTTTCATTTTTACTAGAATTCATGCACTTGGAGAAGTTAAGATATATGAATGCCAATGCCTATGCATTTAGAACTGATAGTTATTTTGAGGTCCTATGTATTCTGCTAGGAATATATACTTCAAGTGGTGAGGCATTGGGAATCAGACATGCAGATTACTATAGAAGTCTGAAGAGCTTTGTTGCCTTGAAGTACATCACATTTCTCTTTTCAGGTGTCTGATCATACTTGCATTCAGTGAACCTTTGTGCATGTTGAATTCGGAGATGTGGAGTACTCTGATCTCATCCTTCTGTGCTAGCTGGAAGCTGCTCTTGCTTTTCTGTTTCCTTTCAACTGCTCAGCTTGCGAAGCAGTAGTTGTTTTGGTTCTGTTCTACCCAGACTTCACCTTTCAGCTGTAGTCTGTTACGTTTTTCTTTCTACTTTCTTTCCTTTTATCCTTACCTTTAAACTCTTTCCCCTACTGTTCCAAGTCTTTCCCACAGAAAGACAAAGGCATAAGAATTTAAGAAATGTCCTACTAGGGCTGATGGTCCGTCTAGCGCCGTAGTTACAGGACATTAGGAGATGCTGCTTATGGAGAGCATGCAAGTCTCGCCACTGTTGTATTTGTCGTGCTTGCTCAGCATCTGTAGTTGCTGTACATACATAGTGCTTTTCAGTAGCCCTTTGTGGACTTAGCCATGGATTTGCCTAATCCCATTCTGAAGCTGCTGGTACTGCTTACCTCTGCAGCCTCCTGTAGCAACAGATTCCAGAAGTTTACTACCAGCTGGGTAGAGAAGTGCTGTATCTGTTTTAATCCTATCTCCTACTAGTTTTATCAAGTGCTCCTGGTTCTCATACCAGGGAATTTAGTGAACAACAATTCTGCATTCACTTTATCTGCCATCTTTGTAATTTTTGTAAACTGTAGCCATCTTCCCCTACTCAGCCTTTTGTTCAAACTGAAGGGTCCCAACATTTTTAATCTCTGCTTACATGGCAACTGCTCTACCCCCTCTATCATTTTATTTACCTGTCTTTGGACACTAGCTCTAGTATGTCCTCCTTGCAGTACAGAGACCAGAACTGCAAGTAACACTTAGGATGTGAGCGCACCAAGGTTTTATGCAGTGGCAAAATGCCCGCCTTTGACTTGCTCTCAGTATCCTCCCTAATGAGGACCTATGTGGGTTTTTTGATTTTGCTCGTTTGGTTTTGTTTTGTTGTTTTCCTGTTGCTCTTCACTAAGCTGATGATTCCAGAGGACCATCAATGGTGACTCTGGGGGTTCTTTCTGGAGTTGTAACTGCCAAGTTCAACATACCAGGCATGGCTCATATTTTTTTTTCCCCTGAGATGCATTATTTTAACTTTATGTATGTTGAAGTCCATCTTTTTGCCTACTCACTTGATTTCGTGAGGTCCTTCTGAGTTTCTTGCCTTCGACATTATTACTCCCCTAAATTATTTTGAAATCTAGTCAAGATTAACTCTCTGGAAATGAATCTGATCCAAGTGGTGGATGTAATTTGCAGAACAATTTAATGCTGATAGCCTTAAACATTGTTATTGAAAGAAATGTCTTTGTCTACACTGCTGTTCTATAAAGCATTTTATGAAGAGAAAAAAGAAATTAAAATCTTGGTAGCCCATAAATTCTAAACATTTGCGATCTATGCAATTGACATATTAATATTCAAATATACCAAATACTAAATACACATTGCTAGTCTAACTTGAATTTGTTCCTATTTAAGTAATTCTTAAATTCATTGTTTTATGGTTTTGTTTGTTCACTGGTTATCTTAAGAGCAAATAATTTTGAGAAAAATGGTAGCAGTCCTAACACATGTTGTTCTATACAATAGCATGAATTTGTGGTGGTGGGAAGGTACAAACAGGTTTTAATAGTCATGTAAATTTAAATACCCAGACAAAGAATTAAATTATTTCAGTTAGAATTTTATAGATGTGTTTACATTGAAATAAACCATTCGTGCATCTTTTGAAAGAGATGTAATTGGGAAAATGAGAGATGTGGCAAAAAGCCAGATTTACCTGGGAACTTAAGATTGACAAGAATTGAGGAACGGTTCTTGTGATCTCAAAAGACTTACAATTCTATGGAGTTTGTCTATGGAAAATGCCAACGTGGATTTTTTTTCTTGGCAGACCTTAAAATCTGTTACGAGTTAGACTGGGTTAGGGTAACCCAAAGGTAGATTGTGGGTAAGCTATTATATGATATTTGTTATGATTTTAGTGATTTAGTATCCAGTAAAATGATTAAAACAAGTTACTAATTTAAACTCCTGACTAAATGTCGCTTGTAACTTCCGTTATTTGCTAAATGCAAATTCTGGATTCTAGAAACAACTGAATGCAGACATGTCCCAAATAAGAGTCTTTCCCGCTGAATTGAAGGGTTTGAATCCCCATACCATAGTATAATTCGCTGTGATAATGATTACTGAGCAACGTGAAGAAAACATTATTAAACTATAAACCAATGATAGATAAATACAAACTAGATTTTTCTCTGCAGTCTAAATACTTTTTTTGAAAGATCCGTAATTCTAGATTGTAGTTGTTGAGGCAGTCTTCCCACCCCGTTTTCTCACACATGGATCTTAGGTGATGGTTTTGGAAAGGCTCTGAAATGCCAATACACTAACTTGCTCTTACGTACAGTAGGCTGGTGTGAAGTAAAGATGAACTGTGTGACTTTCAGTGGTCCCCGTGTTACGCAAAGCAGTGCTCAAATGGTGTTTAAATGAGCCTTTAGAAGAATTCTTCAGTGTGCTTTGGAGATAATACGCAGTTCTATAATGGATTAATAAATATCTTTTTAGGATTCTCCCAGACCATCATGTTTATTTTATGTATTAATAGACTTTTTTGCAGTGTTTAGTGTTGTATGGTCTTGCAAATATTAATGAATTTATGGATGTGGTGAGTTGACCCTGACCAGACCCTAAGCCCTCACCCAGCTGCTCACTGGCTCCCCCAGCAGGGTGGGGAAGAGAATCGGAAGGGCAAAAAGAGAGAGAGGTAAAGTTTGTTTATGAAGTGAAGGAAAGAGGAAGAAAAAACAAAAACAAAATGACATTTTATGACATGGAGTATCCCGTTGGTCAGTCTGGCTCAGCTCTCCTGGTTGTGCTGCCTTCGAGCTTCTTGCCCACTGCTGGCCTCCTCGCTGGCAGGGCAGAGTGGGAAAAGAGAAAGCCTTGATGCCATGGAAGTACTGCGCAGCAATAGCCAAAAAGCTGGTGCGTTATCAACACTGTTTTAGTGACAGATCCAAAACACAGCACCCTATAGGCTGCTATAAAGAAAATTAACTCCATCCTGTACAATGGATTAGAAGTGAAACACTGAGAGATTGATTCCCCCCAGGATCATTCATGAAGTACGTAAAAGAAATAAGATATCAGCAGATATTTCTTCTGTCTATTTAGTATCTGAAGTAAGATTAATTCACAAAGAAGTCACTCTGTTATTGTACCATTTTAATATGTAACAACCTTCTCTGTCATTCTAAAAAAAATTATTGACTTTTGCATAAAGTTCATAGAATATCACTTTTTGAATTGCTTTTGCTGAAGGCACTTAAATGTCCGTGACTAGCTTTTGGCATACTTCAGAGCTTGAAATAACACATAACAAGCTCACCCTTCTTCCTGAAGGGGACTTAACCCTCTGCTCCTCTTTATTTCAAGATTGATCTTTTGATGTTACTAGAGTAATAAGGAGACTGAATAACTGGACAAAGTATTTCCATGTATTGATGAACAGTAAATATTGTTTTTTTCACCTCGTATTACCTTCTGGCGCTCTAGGCTTAGGGCAGAGGAGCTAATAATTACAGATGCCATATCTCATATGGACCAATGATAAACAATTTCTCCAACAAATATCTTTTAACACAAACTATCCTCTCTGGCAGCATCCTTAATATTTGGGTCATATATACTTTATGCTTCTCAGTTTTGAGAAAGGACTTTATTTTATAAAAAAATGAAAGCCAGTAGTCTTCCTAACCTTCTCCATTGTGTTTCAGAATTGTAACTGATTTATTTTAATGTAATATTTTGATGACATGTTTTTTGCGTTCACGTGCCACTTCCTGAGTTGAGTCTGTATGATTCAGAACTGTATGAACTTTTAGATCCCCTTCAGGCTGTGTTCTTGAGTATTCAAAGTGTATGTTTAATGCTGCCTGTTGTGTGCTATTTTTCTTCTGGTAGTGGTGTTCTTCACTTTGAGTCCTATTTTGAGCTTTGGGATCTATATGCTTCCAGGTCAATGTCAGTAACCTCGCTTATGTCTCTCTAGTGTTACATTCATTTTTAATGCCTTAATTCTGAATATTTTAGAATATAAACAGAAAATGACTAATCAATTAATACTCTGTACCACAGTTATAAACTTCCTTAACACAGTGGTTATGCTCATGAAATGTTTCCTTATTTTAATACAGAGAAGCTGTATGGGGACTTCTTGAGTTGGAAGCTAGAAGATACCCTCTCCCAGTTTCCTCTAAAACCTGGAAAGATTGCAACATTTATTGTAAACATTAAAGTGAAGCTGGACTTTTCATGCCAAGAAAACCTTCTGCAAGATCTCAGTGATGGTGAGTTTTTAATTTCTCTTTGCTTAGGAGGGCTGTATGTGGTTCTGAGAAACACTTATCCAATTGTTGTGCCATTTGTTTTAAAGTACGGTGGGTGATGGTGGTGTGTATTTTCGTATTTGTGCCTTGTAACGCAAAGACAACTGTTCAGTGAGCTCTACGGTTTGAAGACTGAATTTTTGTGACAACTATAGGCATGATAGTCTGACCAAACTTCCCCGTCATGAGACCTTGCCCTGCTATCTTTCTAAATCTTTCTTGACAGAGTGTTTTTGATGTGTCTCTTTGTATCCTTATCTTATAAAGAAAAATAGTTTGCAAACAAAGATTATCCAAGATTGTAGAATTCTTAATCGTGGCTGACTGCAGTGTTGCCAGAAGTGACATACTGAAAGATAGGGCATAATCCCCCTAATATTTGCACTGTAGAGGGAGTTTCATGTGCTTAAACTCATAGTTTCTTTTGAATAAAAGCCCCCAATGTTTGCTTGTATTAGAATTATCTGGAATTACAAGTACCAGATACTTGTAATAAGGATTTCCTCTTTGTAATAAACACACAGTCTCACCGGAGTAATTGCTATACTCTGTATTTTTTCAATTGACTGATATATTTACACAGATTGAATTAACTTGACAAAACAAGATATTCCTGTATGTAAAAAAAAAAAAAAAAAAGTATCATTATTATTTGGACTCTTTCCCAGGATCTTTCCCAGGATCCAGTTGCAGGTATGCATTATCAGTATAATTAATCTTTAAAAAATAAATATTTTCAGTATAGAAAAAAGTACAACAAAATTACATGCATAGCTTATTCGGGCTGAATAGGACTGAGTTCTGTGAGTTGCCTTGCAAATGCATTTAGACAGAAATTATGTTAATTGTTAGTAAAGAAAGACTTTGTTTTCTAAACCTCCCTGGTGCGAAACACGTAAATTATAAAAATATTTTAGGATTTAACTGCACAAAACCCATAGTGATGCTACACTAAAGTTTACTTTACAACTTTTTGGAAAAGCTGATAGTGGAGGAAGACCACACCCTGATATTATTGTGAAAACACAGCTGCCAAGGAATCGAGGCTTTCAGGAATACCCTTGATAGGAAATGTAATTCCGTACTGTGCAAATTTGTGCTACAAATTCACAGAACTGCGGGGCTGGGGGAGCGGATCCAGCGCTAACTGTAGGATGATTTTACTGTTTCAGGAGCAGATGATACAGCATTACTTACAGATCCCTGAACTCTCGGTCCTCATGTACCGCGTAGATGACTTCTCTTTTCCATGGAAATTCCAATGGCTTATTGCTTGCTTCTTTTATAAGAACTTTTCTTAGATCCTAATTCAACTCATTATCTGTTACATTGTATGGAAAGGGTATAGGCCAGCTGATTGAAAATTCAAATTGAATGTTGGAAACCTAGCTTTTATTTGTTGACAGATTAACATTCATAGGAAGGAAATCAGAGGCATGGAAATGAGAAGGAACTTGATCAATATCACAGAATGGTGGGGGTTGGAAGGGACCTCTGGAGATCATCCAGCCCAACCCCTGCCAGAGCAGGGTCACCCAGCGCAGGCTGCACAGGGCCGCGTCCAGGCGGGTTGGAATCTCTCCAGAGAGGAGACTCCACACCCTCCCTGGGCAGCCTGTGCCAGGGCTCTGGCACCTCACAGGGAAGAAGTTTTTCCTCATGTTCAGGCGGAACTTCCCGTGTTGCAGTTTGTGCCCGTTGCCCCTTGTCCTGTCGCTGGGCACCACTGAGAAGAGTCTGGCCCCATCCTCTTGACACCCGCCCTTGAGATATTGATAAGCATTGATGAGGTCCCCTCTCAGTCTTCTCTTCCTCAGGCTGAACAGCCCCAGCTCCCTCAGCCTTTCCCCAGAGGAGAGATGCTCCGGTCCCCTCATCACCTTTGTACCCTCTGCTGGGCTCTCTCCAGTAGTTCCTCGTCTCTCTTGAACTGGGGAGCCCAGAACTGGACGCAGGACTCCAGATGGGGCCTCACTAGGGCAGAGTAGAGGGGGAGGGGAACCTCCCTCGACCTGCTGGCCACACTCTTCCCAATGCACCCCAGGATGCTGTTGGCCTTCGTGGCCGCAAGGACACATTGCTGGCTCATGGTGAACTTGTTGTCTACCAGGACTCCCAGGTCCTTCTCTGCAGAGCTGCTTTCCGGGAGGTCAACCCCTAACCTGTACCGGTGCATGGGGTTGCTCCTCCCCAGGGGCAGGACCCTGCACTTGCCCGTGTTGAACCTCATGAGGTTCCTCTCCGCCCAACACTCCAGCCTGTCCAGGTCTCGCTGAATGGCAGCGATGTAACTCAAGAAATAATTATGAAAGTCAATATTTTAAAAGCTAGACATTACTGTCTTTAGTGCCAGTTCTGTTGATTTCATTTTTGTAACTTCCAAATCTCTCTCTCTCATTTCCTTCATTTGCCCTGTCACCAAAAAGCTTTAAAGGTGACTCTGAAGCTGCACTTGCGCAGCAGCTTTTCAGATGATATAACATACAAACAAAATACTCTATAGAAGGAGAAGATAACATATTTACTTCTCAGTATTGACATAGAACAGTTGTGGGATAGTGGATTTGGGCCTCTGTTTTTTTACCTGTATCTAACTTTTATGGGACCACATACGAACAAAATCTTGGAACAACATTTTTACCTTGTTATTTCTGCCTTACAGCTTCTTTGAAAGGTTGTGTAACTGAAGTCTGGAAGCAATTCAACCTTTTCTCATTCAGTGATGATAAAGGAGTAGAATCCGTTAGTGTTTCTTTAGAACTTCAGTATCTTTGGGTGCTATGTACTACGTGTACTTTGAAAGTATTATTAGAGATGCAAAGTATGTTGACATTTTTACTTGCTACTGTAATTTTTCTATATTGCTTTTAACTTTACAAGTATTGTACTTTCTAAAGAGGCAGGTAAGATCCTGATGTGAAGAACAGTAAAGAGCTAGAAAAATCAATGGCAACTATGACATGACTTTTAATCATATGGTCGCTATGGTACCTTTTTCTTTTGAAGACCAGATTTACAGTGATGATCAAAATACTTCTGTCTTTTAAAAATAATGCCCTTAGCAAGGCATCTGTTACTTTGATCTGTTTTCATTTGCTACTGAAATTGTTTCCTTTTACGCTGTTTGTAATAAGGACATAGTACAGAGAGGATAAATTACTGATGTTTCTGATGATACACTTATCCAATTGGAAAGTAAACTAAGTTATCAATCAAAATTGCTGATCTAATTCTTGTGTGTGGATGGTATACTGTCTCGTAAGGAAAAATGTTAGATGTTCTTCTAGATTAAAGGAAGCAAAAACACATGAGTGGCTGTACAGGATCAGATCAATGACCGTCTAGTCCAATATCCTGGCTGTGATAGTGGCTAAGAGCAGATGCCTGTGGGAGAATATGGGGAGAATCATGAATGTACATGCTACTTTCCTTTAGGCTTTTGGGCTCCAACTGTTGTTAGGTCAGGAACTTCCAGAGCCTGATAAGGTTTCTCTGGTTTTAGGCGTTGTTAGTCATCCTTAGTGGGTTTCTCATTCATAAAATTCTTCATTCTCTCTGTTGGCACTCTACAGCATGCTGTGGCAAGAAGAATCATAGCTCAATTACTTTTAGCAGCTTTGCACCTACTGATGTCCTTCTGATGTTACCTGGTTTTTGTATTGCAAGAAACAGCTAACAATACAGCTTCTGAACATTTATTATCTTTGGAATTAATTACTTTGCAAACACTTTGAACAGCTGGGCAGGTATTCTAGAGAGACTTTGTTAATTAGAATTAAGAAGACCAGGCTTATGTCTTGAAGGCAGTTGACCAAGATTCAGGGGTTCCCTGTAGGAGATCTGTTTGCCGCAAATGCTGATGAAGTTTTGGATCTCTTGTCCCTCAGCTGGGTGGGCCAGGGTTCCTTCTATGTATGTTCTTGCTTCTCTGGTCAGGAGAGTCAGTGTGTGTATTTAATTTGATTCTAAGGTTGTTGCAGTAGGTGAGACAGGAGGAAGCACTCTATCTGCTTGGTACAGCCAGGCTTAAGGAGCTTAAGCAGTAAGGTCTGTCACCTGTTAAATCAAAGAGGTCAACAGGATGCTCACATTATGAGCATAATCAATTCTCCTTCCCAGTCATTATGCTTTAATTCCTGAAATCCGGTATTTCCCTGATGCTAAATGGGAAAAGAACAATAGCTGCTCTGTTTGGATTGCATTATAAATGGCAACTTGTTAGTGGGAAGCAGTCTTTTAAAAAAGCTTCTGTTATATGGGGATAATGTTTTGCAGAGTTAATGAATTAATCTACAATGGGTACTTCATTATGTGAAATGTTAGTGTTCATTCATTCTGTGTATAGGAAACCTAAAGACAGGTGTGAGAATACTTAAATTCGTAAACTCATCAAAGGAACTAATTAATTACATGCTAAGAGAGAAGCAAATTTATGCTTTAAGTCTCCCCTTCTCTGGGGGAGAAAAGGTTGCAGAGAAATAATAGTATATTTCTAAAAGCAGTGATCTTGTATATCAATATTAAAAAATATTCAGGGCCATTGTCTGTTTCATACTCACTTTGTTGCTTTTCTGCTTAGATGGCTATATTTTATCTACTTAAAAATGTTCCTACACTTACATAGTGTATAGACAATATATTTCTTTGTTAGTAAGATACCTGGTTTTGAATTTAAATGTTGTCTTGACAGGTCTTCTGAAAAACTAAGTAGCCTAGAGGACTCTGTTGGGATAATTGTATTACTGATGATGATGACAGAAGTCCTCAGAGATATTTCAGTACGATAATTTACATGTTACTATGCTTGGTTGCCTTTACTACATTTAATCATTCAGAATATGTTTTCAGTGACTTCATTTCTAACAAGTTGTTTGTCTCTGCAGTTTGAAGATGTCAGTTTTTATTTTGGTTGCACTGCTAATCTGAGCAAATGAGTTGTGTGTGGGATTTCTTTTTTTTATTAACTATAAACACTTCTGTGTCCTCCATAAATTCATCACCGTGTTACTTTTAATTTTTTGAGAACTTTTCTTACAGAGTTCTTGAATTCTAGCTTTAGTGCTTACAGAAGATAAGGTGCCTTTTTCTCTTCCAACTGCCTTTTAATCTAGATAAATAATCTTGTTTTATAATTTGACTGATATAGGGTGGGTTTTTTTAAGAGTATATAAGTGCCATAGGACCCCAGCCTTCATCAGTTGTACCAGTCGCTATACAAACATGTACTAAGAGGTATTTCAGGTCCCAAATCTTTACGATGTAAATAGGTAAGACAGACATGAGGCAAATAGCAATAAATTTCTGATTGGCACATACAGGCTAATTGACCTGCCATCCTGTTAAACTATTTCCTTGCTGAGGCACTTTATTTTAGCATCTAATGTAGTGTGCATAAATAATCTCTACTCTTTGATTACGAATTTCTTTACACTTCATTTGCTCCCTTTTGTTGTATTCACCCTTATTCTAAATTTAACTTCCAATTCTAGTTTAGTTAGTTCACCAGCCTCAGGAAGGAATCCTTCCTTATACTGCATTTGCCATTGTTAATTATTATTACCATCCTCTTTAATGTAATGGAGTCTCAAAGAAGTGGTTAGTCTGCTACGTGTCGTCTCGGCCCTGCTTCTGGGAGCCAGCGAGTTGATGCTCCCCAGCAGCTTTGCCTGGGGTCCTGCTGCCTGCGGTCTCTTGTGCGATGGTCTTCAGCGTGTTTTTGAGAGAGGGAAGGAACTGCATCTGCATGCCCAACCCTAGTGTGAAGGGTGAAGTGGATTATATTGCCTGAAACTCTATCTATCCTTGTGTTATTGCCCTCTTTGTTGCTGCAGACAGCAAGTTTCTAGAATTGTGCCTGCTTTCAGCAGAATACAAGATCATTCTTTTTTTTTCTAGGAAAAAAAGGGCATATTCTGGTTTGGCAAGCATACTCTCCTGTCTTGAGTTTTTTTCCCCCTCTTTTTTTCTGCATGCTGAAAGTACTTTAAAACTGTTACAGTATTCTTAGGCGAGATTGCCTACCAAGAGGCTTTTTGTTTTGAAATTTCTATCAGGCAATGAATTGACAAAAAAGACAAATGGGTTGAGGGGGCATTTAGTTTTCATATTTTATGCTCAAGTTGTGTACTTTCCAAAAACTCTCACATATCTCTTGGGTTATTATTTCATACTGTTAAAACAGTCACGTAAGATAGAAGTTACTATAATGTTTTTATATTTTTAAATATGTGGTGGTTAACCTTGACTAAGGGCCAAACATGCCCCCCAACCCCCAGCTACTTGCTCACTCCCCATCTTAAAGAGGACAGGGGGAGACAATAGGATGAGAAAGCTCATGGGCTGAGGTAAAGACAGGGAGATCACTTATCAGTTACTGTCACAGGGAAAGCAGACTTAACTTGGGGAAAATTATAATTTACTGCCAAATAAAATAGAGCTGTGTGGTGAGAAACAAAAAGACAGACATTAAGACAACATCTTCCTGCCCCTTCCCAGGCCCAGCTTCACCCCTTCACCCCCAACTCCTCTCCCCCTGAGGGGCGCAGGGGTGGGGATGGGGTTGGGGTCAGTCCATCACAGCCCCTCTCGGCCGCTCCTCCCTCCTCCCCCGTCTCCCTGCTCCAGCGCGGGCCCTTCCCTGGGCTGCAGTCCTTCAGGGACAACCTGCTCCCGCCCGGGCTCCCCACGGCCGCAGCTCCTGCAGGAAATATCCCCTGCTGCGGCGTGGGGCCCTCCCCGGGCTGCAGGGTGGGTCTCTGCTCCAGCGGGGTCTCTCAGGGCTGCAGGGGATCCCTGCTCCGGGCCTGCAGCACCTCCTGCCCTCCTCCTCCTCCGCCCTCGCGCTCCCTCTGCTGCTGCTCCCTCCTTGGCTTCCTCCTCCTCTGCCTCTGCCGCCTCCGGCCCTTTCTGAGACCTGTTTCCCCCCCCGGCGCCCCCAGCTTGGCTGAGGGGCTCAGCTGTGTCCTGCGGTGGGGCCCTTGGAGCCGGCTGGGACCGGCTGGGACCGGCTGTGTCCGGCACGGGGCAGCCCCGGCCTCTCCCCACAGAGGCTCCCTGCAGCCCCGCTGCCAGCGCCTGGGCACGGACACCAAATATATAATATGAAGTACATTTCATGTGTCTTTAGAAAACAGCAGTAAACTGTTCTGCGCTGCTATTGGATTCCAGGTATTCTGCAGAGAAGCAGCAGTTTATTCTAAAATCTTACGCTGCTTTGCATCTCATGTGACATTGTGTGGCCAGTTACCTGTAGACTGCCTTGAAATACAAACAAACTTCTGTGGTGTCTTGGCTTCAGCAATAAGGTTATTTAAGGGTTTACTTGCCACAGAGTGTGCGACCACCGTAGTTGTGATGGACCTGTTGAAAAGTGTATATATTTTTGTCACCTGGATCAGGCCAGTGATCGTAGTACAAAACTGCGTTACAAGGGAACTATGTATTAGAACAGGACGGAAGCTGTCCCACGCCAGCACGTTCTTCAGTGCTTAGTCATCGGGTTGTAAATGTACAGGTTTAACTCCCTTAGTAAACTTTTCCTCATTCAAATATGAATTTGTGTGGGATTCTTCTCTGTAGCATGCTGTGAAAGTGGCTAATGAAGTTAAATTGACAATTTACTTAACATTTGAGAGGATAGAGGAAATGCTGGTGAGAGATTTTGCTCTGTTGTGACAGCAGTGACTGCGATGTTGGAAAGGCACGCTGTGTTTTTGCAGTTACCATGGAAAAAGTGTTGGTCATGTGCTGTTACCATGGAAATATTCAATGTGGATTCTAGAAATTAGGAAGATTTCTGGACAGAGTAGAAAGACAATTGTTCTTTTTATAGTGAAAGGCTGCTCAAGCTGTTTGACGGTATGAACTGACGAAAGAAAACTGTGGAGGATTTAGCATCTTCAAATCTCTAAACTTCATGAGAGAAAATAAAGCGTATGAAGTCTCAAAAAATATAAATATCAAGTAATTGAAAATTTCCAGTGAACTGCTTCATTGATGCTCTAAATTTTTCAATTACCTGTTTTATTCTGCCATCGTTAAGTTCTGCAACCTGCCAGGGCTTTTAACAGAATGTGTTTCCCTGTTCTGGAGTGATTGTTTAATGTATTGCAGAGGACCTGGACAATGTCCGAGCAAAGTCAAAGAACAGAAAAAGCTAAATAATTAAAAAAAAATGCTAGCGGCAGAAAATTAATTTTTTTTTGTCCTCTGGCGCAGAAGTCCCCTTGCACAGTCACAGTTGCGAAGGGGTGAGTCATTTGGAGTACAACACAGTGCCTGGCACCGGGCTCTGTGTTATGTGCCATGTCTGAGTGCCACAGACTTGGAACAGAAAGTTTGACCACTCCATGGTTACCTTAGACTTTCCTCTTAGCCCCAAGCAGAATCGATGTTTCCTTTGCTGTCATACCTCCTTTTGCAGGTACAATTTAGAGATTAAAAAATTCCCTCTTCCCCAGAGAAAAGGTTTAAACTAACCTTTGTCTCCTTTTTTTTTTTTTTCCCCCTAAGAAAAATGAAAATAGAACGGGTTTTTAAAAGATAAAACATTTAAGAAAGGCATTAGTTGTATGGCCATGATGTTGTTTTAGGTATTATCTATTCCTTTCTCAAAGAAAGGAAAACTTGTGCCTTATATAAAATGGAAAATCTGACTAATGCCATGCAATTTTTCGTGCTTGGTTCTTTTCATGTTTTTCTTTGCAATTTTATGCACCAATCACTGTCAACTTTTGTTCTAAATATAGCACTGGTGAAAAACATTCATCAATTTGAAAAGAACAGTTTTCCTCAGGTAAAACTTTCTATTTTCATTTAAAAAGAGTGCTATCAAAGCCTGCTATCGAATATATTTATAATCAGTTTTGTTGGCAAGCTGTCGTGAACTTTTTAGTGTATTGTTGCCTCAAATCTTAGACTAATAAGTATATTTGCTTTAATATCAGTTGGCTTTTAAGACACGCTAAGAGTTGGTCTAGGAGTGATTTAATACCTTGTTATTTTTTGTGCAAGTTAGAAATAAAATACCTATTAGCCCATACAAAATTCTTTCGTGCTCTCATCTCCCTTCCTTTTCCCTGGTCTTCATGGGCAAGATTAGTGCATGATTTAATGTAGTTATATTATAAAAGAAAAGGCTTTCTTAATTTTAGTTGAATGTTAATAAAAACCACTAACTTCAGCTGATATGTTTTCCAGTTTTCCAGGATAGTTGTATGATTGTCTTCCCATTTGTAGCTACCCTATTCTGATGTATCCCTTCTGACTTTTTATCGGTCAGATGCTGCTGATTGATTTTTCTGCAGTGGACCCACGTGGAACAAATATGTTTTAAAATTTAATATTAATACACACTCTTAATTTGAACATTCATAGAGATTAAAAGAAGAATTCTGACATTGAGAAAAACCAGGCTAATGCTGCATACGTTTCAAAGTAGTACAATGTGGACATGTTCCCTTCATGCTCTAGTTGCTCTCAGGGTTGTTTTTTGGTGGGGTTTTTTTTGTGTTTTTTCTTTGTGTGTGTGTTTTTGTTTTAATACATAAGTCATTAACTAGCTAACCTGGAAAAGAACAACAGTGAAGGTGAAAAAAGAAAGTGAAGTGGAGTTTGGCCTAGATGATCTGTAAAGGTCCCTTCCAATCCAAACCATTCTATGATGTTGTGAGGTCATGCAGGGAGAAAATTAGAAGGGCCAAAGCCCAATTAGAACTTAGTCTGGCTACTGCCATAAAAGACAACAAAAAGTCCTTCTATAAATACATTAACAATAAAAAGGGGACTAAGGAGAATCTCCCTCCTCTATTGGATGCGGAGGGAAACTTAGTGTCAAGGGATGAGGAAAAGGCTGAGGTGCTAAATACCTTCTTTGCCTCAGTCTTCAACGGCAAGGGAAGTTGCTCTCTGGGCATGCAGCCCCCTGAGCAGGAAGACAGGGATGGGGAGCAGAATGTAAACCCCGAAGTCCAAGGGGAAATGGTCAGTGACCTGCTACGCCACCTAGACACGCACAAGTCTATGGGGCCGGATGGGATCCACCCAAGGGTGCTGAAAGAGCTGGCAGAAGTGCTCATCAAGCCACTCTCCATCATTTACCAGCAGTCCTGGCTAACTGGGGAGGTCCCAGTTGACTGGAAGCTGGCAAATGTGACGCCCATCTACAAGAAGGGCCGGAAGGAGGATCCGGGCAACTACAGGCCTGTCAGCCTGACCTCGGTGCCCGGGAAGGTCATGGAGCAGATCATCTTGAGTGCCATCATGCGGCACATACGGGACAACCGGGTGATCGGGCCCAGTCAGCACGGGTTTATGAAAGGAAGGTCCTGTCTGACCAACCTGATCTCCTTCTACGACATGGTGACCCGCTTAGTGGATGAGGGAAAGGCTGTGGACGTTGTGTACCTGGACTTTAGTAAAGCCTTTGACACCGTCTCCCATAGCATTCTCTTGGAGAAGTTGGCTACCCATGGCTTGGATGGGCATACTCTGCGCTGGGTAGGAAACTGGCTGGATGGCCGGGCCCAAAGAGTTGTGGTGAATGGAGTTAAATCCGGTTGGAGGCCGGTCACAAGTGGTGTTCCCCAGGGCTCAGTACTGGGGCCAGTTCTGTTCAATATCTTTATCAATGATCTGGACGAGGGGATCGAGTGCACCCTCAGTAAGTTTGCAGATGACACCAAGTTGGGAGGGAGTGTTGATCTGCTGGAGGGCAGGCAGGCGCTACAGCGGGACCTGGACAGGCTGGATCGATGGGCCGAGGCCAATTGTATGAGGTTCAACAAGGCCAAGTGCCGGGTCCTGCACTTGGGTCACAACAACCCCAGGCAACGCTACAGGCTTGGGGGGGAGTGGCTGGAAAGCTGCCCGGCGGAAAAGGACCTGGGGGTGTTGGTTGACGGCCGGCTGAACATGAGCCAGCAGTGTGCCCAGGTGGCCAAGAAGGCCAACGGCATCCTGGCCTGTATCAGAAATAGTGTGGCCAGCAGGAGTAGGGAGGTGATCGTCCCCCTGTACTTGGCCCTGGTGAGGCCGCACCTCGAGTACTGTGTTCAGTTTTGGGCCCCTCACTACAAGAAAGACATTGAGGTGCTGGAGCGTGTCCAGAGACGGGCAACGAGGCTGGTGAAGGGTCTGGAACACAAGTCCTATGAGGAGCGGCTGAGGGAACTGGGGATGTTTAGCCTGGAGAAAAGGAGGCTGAGGGGAGACCTTATTGCTCTCTACAACTACCTGAAAGGAGGTTGTAGAGAGATGGGGGTTGGTCTCTTCTCCCTAGTAACAGACAACAAAACAAGAGGAAATGGCCTCAAGTTGCGCCAGGGGAGGTTTAGATTGGACATTCGTAAAAACTTCTTTACCGAAAGGGTTGTCAGGCATTGGAACAGGCTGCCCAGGGAGGTGGTGGAGTCCCCATCTCTGGGGGTATTCAAAAGGCGTTTAGATGAGGCCCTAAGGGATATGATTTAGTGGGGGACTTGGTAGTGATAGGTTAATGGTTGGACCCGATGATCTTGGAGGTCTCTTCCAACCAGAACAATTCTATGATTCTATGATTCTATGAAAGTGCATGGATTATCATACAAGCTAATAACCAAAATACAAACCTTTGGGATGTGTAACTGGAACTACTGTTGCTTGAATTTGAGACATCATGATGCCTTATCTCTGTTCTTATCGATGATGCCATCTAAAAGATGGAACAGGTATTACATCGTGTATTTCTCTATCCCTCCCCTCATCAGCTGGGCAGGGAAGAGAAGATAGAACGAAAGGCTCGTGTGTCGAGCTAAGGACAGGGAGATCACTCAGCAATTACCGTCACAGGCAAAACAGACTCGACTTGGGGAAATTAATTTATTGCCAATCAAATCAGAGTAGGGGAATGAGAAATAAAACCAAATCTTAAAACACCTTCCCCTCACCCCTCCCTTCTTCCCAGCAATAACTAAAACATGAGTGTGTTAACACCACTATTTCAGCACAAATCCAAAACACAGCCCCATACAAGCTACTATGGAGAAATTTAACTGTATCCCAGCCAAAACCAGTACAAATATACAGGCCTTGCCCACGTGAAGTGCATCAGTGTATGTGAATACGTCTTTTGCCATAATCTGTGAAGGTTATTGACCTTTTAGGAAGTCTTCAGTGCTCTGGTTTGATTGAGCAGATGCTGTTGATGATGGTTGGCAATGGAAATACTAATTTCCTGAGAAATAGTAATCTTTCTTTTCACTTTTTTTTTTTTGGCATATGTGGTAAGTTAATTATAAATTAGAAACTTGTAAGTTTTTTTTGACTAGTAAGCCTTCTGAATCTTTAAATCTGATGTTTATCATGGTGTTGTGCCTTTAAGGCTGAACTAAGATGCATTTTAAAATCAGTTAATGAAGGAAATTGGAATAAAAGGAATATGGGAAATGCCCTTTGTTTTCTCATTCGGATACCTGCGAAGTTGGATTATACTGAAGCAAAACCATTTCGTGATTCATCTTGTTCTTCTGGTTTCTTTTGTTGAGGAATGTATCCACAACAGGTCCAGATTCGAGGTCATCCATGGAATTGGAATGTGATACTAGCAAATGTAATTTGATAGGAACAATTTCTAAACAGGAAATATGTTTGGGTTTTTCTGTAATAACTTGGTGTTTCCCATATGTTTAGAAATATGTGTCTGCTACTATCTGTGAGATGTTGCTTGTATTTAGTTGCTGTTTGTGGATTGCAGTTGCTCTGCACAGCATAAAGGAACAAAATCCTGCTCTTCTTTGGACTTCAGATGTAAATCTAAATAATAATGAATTGTTAATAATAAATTGTGAATCTAGTTTTAATGTATGTTAAAACTTAATTGTTTTAATTTTCTTGTTCCTCTGACTTTTTGATTCAACAGTAATTTTCACATGTTTTAATGATTTGTGCTTAGAATGTAGCTTTGGAAGGTTGAGAAACCCAAATATGCCGCAGTGTATTTATTCACCTTCAAGTTGTACAAGCTTGTCAGCAGTAAAAAATACTACTAAGTTGTCATATTGTCTTTTATTGCTATACTGGATGCCGGGACACAGATTGCTAGTAAATACCAAACTGAGGACATTCCTCTAAGGATATCCATTTCTGTTAAGCTTTTTGTTGACTATTGCAATGTAAACCTTAGTTTCCATTCTGTCTTTGTTACACATGACAAATATTTTATATATTTTTACATCAGTAGATGGTACAAAACATGACTTCTCTGTCTTCTATTCTTTTCCACAGTATATACTTGAAAAAGAAATCCTCAGGCCTCATATTGGAAGTTAGTTTAAAGATATTAAGCAGTTGATAGGGTCACTATCATGGAAAAGCACAAACTTTTATCTTTGTTCTTTTCTAATATTGTAAATATTAAAACTAATTTTATATTACTAATTCTGATATCTCTGTTGTGATGTTTCAAATGCAGTTACCTTCCTTTCCTGTGACCTTCACTGAGTTTTACGTGTATTCCTCTTTGGGGTTCTTTTGGCTTCTAGAGAAAAATACAGCAAAATAATCTTTAGCTTTTGTTTTGCCTTTTTGTATGAAAGGTTAATATTTCTTTTTGTGTATTTTCTCTCCCTTTGATAATACAGATGTAGATTCATTGAAATAAAACATAACATTAGACAAGCAAAAGTAATTTCATTTATTCTCTTTCTAGATGGAATCAGTGTTAGTGGACTTCCGCTCTCCAGTCCTTTTCGGCAGGTTGTCAAACCAAGAGTAGAGACAAAACCTATTAATCCACAAGAAAGCAGCAAAGTTGGTGACTTCAGTCATGTGAAGGTAAGTAAGCGACATCAAAATAAGTAAAAGATGTGGTTTTCATTGTACTGTGTTGTGGTTTGTTGTCTGATTAAAAAATGAAGGTTTCTTTGTCTCATAAATATTTCCCTTTGGTGGTTGTTTTAGAACAGCTTGATGTTCTGTGTTTGGATTGTTATATTAGAACAAACAAACAAAAAGGTGAAACAAGATCAGGCTAACAGTAGAAATTGTAAAGAGCTGGTTATCAATACTGTATACGCAAGGAACTGTCGATTCTTCACCTCATGTTGCTTTCTTAGGCTATATACTTTGTAGGAAGGTGCTTCTCGTTTTCTTGGTTTTCTTACAGTAAAGAATTCTTGGTTTTCTTATAGTAAAATGTACAGAAGGATTTCTACCTCCTAAACATTTTGGGATCAAAGTCTTATCTTCACATTTCCAGTAGTAAGCCTTTTAGGAGTGTTCATATAAGTAATAAAACAGAATAGTTAAGAGAGCCAAAAGGAAAGTAAACGTAGAAGGATGAAAGAACAATTGTGTAGGTAGAAGCTGCACTGTGCTTACTGAGAGCGCGCCTTCCCTGGAGTAAGCTACTGTTTGTTTTTCTGTTGAAGATCTTACCTGTTGAAGATGTCAACTTCTTGTTTTGAGCAGTGAAATAAGAACAGCTTCACACTGGCCAGATTTGCTGAAGATATAATTTTAAATGAAAATAACAAAGATTGTAAAAAATGTAGCGTAGCACTTCATTGGTCTCTTCCGTAGCTTCGGTGAATGTTTTGTATGCCTTGTAGTATTTGATACCTTTCCTTACACGGATCTGTGTTCTGCATTAATTCGTTCGGTCAGAATTTAGGTCGAGTGTTGTACACTGCAATGTTTGGCTCAGCATGTCTTTGGCTGAGAAGCAAACATAGGCTTTGCTTTTCTCAGTAACTCACTTTGCATATGAATTTGCTTTCTTCCCAGTGAGGTTATTTACAATTCTATTTGATCAATAAACAGGTGAAGCTATTAATTTTTAAGTATGTTTCTTCTGGACCGTTAGTACTGCTAATTCATCATCACTTGATTCTGCAGTGCAAAAAGGATGATGACAGCGTATGAAAGATGATAAAAAATTAGTAAAGCCCTTCTTTGTTTTTTATGACATAGCAAGGTATTTCCCAATTGCTCATAAATATAAATCAGCGTGATTGAGGAAACAATTTGATATTTAAGTGGGTAAAATGTACAGCATTAATTTTTAAGTTTAGAACTTTGTGTAGACTGTCTGACCTCTAGACACTTCTGACTTATGGAAGCAAGGGGAATGCTATTTCGAAATTGGACTAAAAATCCAGAAATGCAGAATTTCTTTGCACCAAATACATGAAAAAAACCTTTTGGTGCACTTTTTGCTTGTCAGCCAGTTGTCCTGGCAACCAAGAAGTTGCAGGTTCACAATGATCTATGTGATGGTATTACAAGGAAGTTGGAGAGCTGTAAAGCAAGAACTTGGTTTTTAACAGTGTGTAATGAAACAGTCTGGTGGGAATGCACATGCTTGATTCTGTGGTTAGGTTTATGGAATGAATTTTGATTTAACTAATTGGTATTTTGTGATGGAAGGACCTTGCAGGTGATCAAAACTGTGTTCAATAGAGAATACACATTCCAATAGCATCAAGGAGTTCCTTGCTCAGTAAATGTATCTGTGTGTTGAGCCTGATTTGCATGAGTGCTGCACAGCTCCCATAGCATGCCCCAAATTAACAATTTACTGGGTTAACATCTATTCTAAAACAGGCTTAACCAGTAACCTTGCACTTTTTGTAATGTTTAGAAGAGGTGATTTATAGAGGGGGAAAAATAAAAATCAAGGTGTTAAAATAGCTGACAGGATAAAGCTCCTCAGGAAGTCTACAAAATTATATTTCTAGTTACTTAAATTATTATCATTCTGATCATGTATTTGCAGACAACATCCATGATAGAAAAATTATGACTTATATTTTTCCGATATTTGTAAGATTTGTCTGTTGTAGATGAGGAGAGAGAAAACCACAGTAAGGTATCATCATCTGTAGAGTGATTTACTGTCATGGCTTATTCCATTTTAACAAATGTCCATTTCTATAACTTCCATTTCTATTTACCACGTTAATATACTCATAAATAATAATCTCATCCCAGTTTGTTCCAATTAAACTACTATAAACCAATCGTTTGATCTACCTGGATTAAAAACGCTTATGAAGTTCAGAACCATTTAGAATATCTTAGAAGTATTTCTTGATTCACCAGACTACCCACATAATTAAGTCTCTCTGTATATGGACATACATAGTGGGTACTGGGCAAATGACCAGAAGAAATTGCCTGTCATAACTGAAGAGATTGTGTTTGTCTATTTAGCTGACTACATTACACCGGGCTGCTAGTCATTCTGTCATAAGGTGTTATATCCAGCTTTTTCCCCCGCTCTCTACTACTTCTGTTTAATACTGTTTATTTCTGTTTGTGGCTTCTCTCTACTTTGACAGTGCTCTTTAGTAGGAAGAAACGTTAAGAACTACCAGTACCTTAAAATAAAAGCTAGACAAATTCCAAATAAACTATCAGGCAGTTATTGTAAATAATTGAGTCAATTAAGCATTTAAAGATATAATTAGAATGTGTTCTGGTCCAGTTGTCTTGGCTGGGTTCTGAGGAATTTGCTGTATTTTTGGTTTTGACTTGCTTGGTTTTAGACTGAGTATCTTCCAGAGTACATAAATATATGTTTGTTGTCAAATGCAAACGGTTTTGCTCAGTAAGAACATTGTTGTCTAAAATGTAGCGAGCTGGGATATATACAGGAGAGATGCTCCAAGGTTCCCTTTGAACCCGAGTGTCAAAATATTCGATATTTATGAATCTTTTTGAGTTCCCTTAAAAGACACTTCTTGTTGCTTAAAAGATACTACAGTTTCTCCCTGTTCCTGCAGAACAATTCAGCACTTGTGGGCTGTTGCCTGTGTCCTGCACAGCGCCATTTGGGATCATTGCTTGATTATGTTTTAAGGTTTATCTTGTAATAGTCAAACCAATTAACGTGGTTTGACAAGGACTAATGTAAGAAGCAGGTGGGAGTTTTTAAGTTAAGAAACAAGATTGATCTTAAACAATTTGTATGTGTGGTGAAAATGCTCCGCTGTCATTTATTCATGGTTTAGCAATAGGTGTCTGTTGTGAGTATTCAGAAGTAGTAGTTATTTTTCAATCCTGCATGCTGTGCGTAAGCTAGTCTTCAAATAAAGGTGAATTTTTGCAAATGAAAATTAATGTAAATCAATGCTTGTCTTGTTGCTGATTCTGAAATGTCCTTGTTTGGATATTTATAAGTCTTAATGCTTAAACCATCCCTCCCTACTTGTTTGCCTTGCAATTTTTGTGCTTCAGTCTTGGATATTGCCAGTATTGCAGTTGTTCAACTCTACGGTCTCTGTTTTCAATTTTGCTAAAGGCTGTCTTCTAATAAACCAGTCACTGGCTTCTGGAAATGACTGTTACAATGATCTCATAAATTCAGTATAAAAATTGCTTTATGACCTCATCATAAAGCTTGCTTATACCCTCAAGCTGAATAGAATATCACGGTGTAATATTATGTTGAGATGTACTCTTTTCTGCTGTTCACTGCTGAGTAGTTGTGGTAAGCATTGTCCAAAACCCTTGGTCGTTCGAGGGTGCAGCTGTACGGCAGAGTGAGTTAGCCCCTGCTTAGCTCTGCATTGCTGTGGTTACGCTGGTATGCGAAATAGTCTATTTTAAGGCTGAATCTGTTACTTTTCGAGTAACACTGCGGTGTGTTTAGATATCCAACTATTCTATGTCTTAATGCAAAAGCTGCAGAGAGAAATTTAAACAAATATCATAATCTCTCAGCAAACAATGTGTTATTTTTAACCTAGGGAATTCTGTACTGGTTTTCCTGCTTGGAAGCTGAGATTATTTGGCTTAGTCTAGTTCTTCTCAGTGATGGAAGAAACACACTCGTACTCTATGGACTTGAGGCTCGGAGATCAGTCTGATTCGTGGAAAATTGGTCCTTAAAGTCATAGTGATTACCATCACATAATGGTAATTCATTGGTAGTTCCTTTTTGTCACAAGGCGAAAAGGAGAATTATTTATCAAGATATCTTGGTTCAACGTAATGTCCATGGTTTCTTTTTGAATAAATCTTCTGGGATTAAGAGATGCTACTTGACCCTAACTGAACAAAAGACTAAATCAAGAGTTGAAATGGAGAAGTCTATTGGTTGGGTGAAGAAAACTTTGAAAGCATATTGTGGGTTTTTTTAAGTCTTGGTTTAAGCTGTTAAACATAGTCATTGATTACTGGCCAGTTGTATGGCAGACTGGGGGCTGGTTTATAATTTATAAGGGCCTCGGCTGATTTACTTATTTGTTTTGAAACTTGGATGTTCAGGAGCACTTGCGTCTGCATACTGAACATGAGCTGCGATTTTAGAGATTCAACTGCAGAAACTGGAGAGGTTTCAGTAATCTCATGGAACTACTCTTCCTGCACTCAGTAAATGGTAGAAAGTGTTAAAATATGGTATGTAGAGCTAATCTAATTTAATACACCGTCTTTCGTGTATCTTTTCTGATTTAGTCAGCAGTGTATTAAAGTGAGATACAGGCCTTGATTGAATTTTTTCCATGCAGTTCTCAGGCTCTGCTTTTCTAGTATGAAAGTATGCTGTTAATTGAGATAAACTTTATATTGTTGATGCTTTAAGCTCAACCTCCTTTTACCTGTAAGCCTTAAATCTATTTTAAGTTTAAACCTGTAAACAGAACAAATTGTGTTGTGTTGTGTTTTGTTTTGATTTTTTAACTTTTAAATAATTCTGGATCCTGCTGAAGTTAGTGGGGATGTTGAATCCACAGAGCACAACTGAAATTTAGATTCCTTCTGTTTGGTTGGCTAAATGTGAATTTAGGGATGAGATCTTTGGCACAAACGTATAACCCAAGTTAGATGTTCCACTTCCACACTGTCCTATTTTGGAATTCAATATTGTGCTTGTAAATTCTGTGGCCCTGAGTTCTCCTTCAGTATTAAACACATCAAGTCTTATGAAGAAAAAAAAAAAAAAGGAAGATACAAGTCTCTGTTTCCCTAATAGCTTTCAAGCCTGTAAAAGAGAACATAAAAAATCCCAAACAAAGCTCTTTCACTTCCCAAGTTGATTTTTATCAAAATAATACGTATTTTTTTTGTAGAATTAATTGACATTTGTGGGATAAGTACCAGAAAGCCAGTCACATTTGCTGAAGTCTGCTCAGATTGGAGCCATGAGCCAAATCAACCTTTGTCAGGTCAGCAAGGTGTTTTTTCTTGCCTTCCTGGCCAAGTATTGTGGTTTCCCTTGAGATAAAGCGGATAATAAAAGTAGAGTTGTTCTGCGACAACGAGAGTGAGCTGGATTCTTGGTAGTTGGTACCTGCCTGGCAAAATTTGGTTATGATCTGGACTTGGACAAAAGCCTGCAGTTTTTGAGTAGTCTGGGTCTAAACTCTCTTAACTTTCTTTGCCTGCCCAGTTTGGCATTGCTTATATTCCTTTAAGTGCTTTTGGGTTCTATAAATAGTTAGTGGAGTATTCAGCACTATTTCTGCTCACCAACCCTCTTCCTCTTCTGTGGATTGTTCCATCAAGAAATGAGCACTCTGTTGTGCCCTAGAGAGGATTGTACTTCAGAACACAAAGAAAATATTTTACTAAAGCTATTCTCCAGAGCCATGGGGAAAAATAAATTTGCTACTGCCCCCTGGCTTTGAATAAATTCAATTCATTCATCTCAGCTGGTATTTTACATTCAGTATTATCACTGTAGTAGCTGCAATTTCAATTCAACACGTTTTACAACTTGTACTTCCGATTTTTGCCATTCTGTTTGACATGAAAGAAGCATTAAAAATTGTGTATAGTATTGATAGTGAATCTATCCAAAATTTTTCTGTCTGCCTGTCAAAAGCACCATTTTTTCCAGACTTGTTTCTTATCACTCAGTAAACAAGAGATGATAGTCTACTTATACCCAAACAAATGTCTCATCAAGGGTAGTTGCAGCAGGTACAATCTATTCTATAAACCACACTTCATCTTTCTTTTTGTCTTGTCCAAAGATGAACAAAGAAAAATTAAATTTGACATCAACACAATAAACAGAGCTTATGTGAACAGTAGTAGACTCTGCAGTCATGAGAGCTTCTTTCCCCGAGGACTGATCCATGGCCATCGTTGGCCTTGTTACTCAATTACAGTAAAATCCTGCTCCTATAGTTAGGACGTGTCAGTATCTCTTGAGACAAACAATTTCTGGTAGTTTTTCATCAGCTTGCCAGACTA
This sequence comes from Phoenicopterus ruber ruber, assembly GCA_009819775.1. Taxonomy (NCBI): domain Eukaryota; kingdom Metazoa; phylum Chordata; class Aves; order Phoenicopteriformes; family Phoenicopteridae; genus Phoenicopterus; species Phoenicopterus ruber. Next base: position 165,751,631 of record CM020216.1, on the reverse strand, counting down.
CATTTGAGTCATTAACATAGCCAGTGAGTATCAACAGCAAACATCATCCATGTATATTTGTGACCTGTGGTCAGAGTGTTCCAATGCTGTCACAATGGAAATATTTCAGACAGAAGGAGTTCCCTCAGAGCAGCTCTTGTGACTCGGAAGGTAATGGTAGATGAACCCATTTGGGGATGGGGATACCCCGAGATCACTGTGAAGTCTGAAAATTGCTTTGGATTGTTCATCATGGTAATGCCTAAGGAGTGCCTTCTACAAATTGAACAGCAATAGGTGGTTACTTCCATAATGACATTATGATAAGAAAGCAGAAAATCTTAATATTGAAGTGTGCTTGTGTAGGAGGGCATTGGCTGTATAGAAAGTGAAGGAAAAAATGGAGGGGAAGGTAACTGGGTTAAAGTAATGGAGAAAAAGAAAAGATGGGCTTATGTGAAGACTTGCTGAGGTGGAAACTTGAAGTGGGGAGAGGCTTGGAACAAACATTTAGAATAGGGTGGTGAAAGTCCACTCAGCTCTGTAAGAAATCTTAAGAATAATTAGAAATTGAGACTTTTGTCTGAATGCTCTGCTTGCATTGGATCATACACTTCCTCACAACAGCTCTTCCAGAGATCAGAGATCACCTGTAGCCTAGAGCTCTCAAGATGTATACTGCAATGTGCCACACGGTCAAGCATTACAAATTCAGAATACCTCTGGATATATATACTTGAGTTTTGCTCTTGCGAGTTCTTGCATATTTGGTTTTCCTCTCTTAATGAGAACAGATGAGGTAGGTCAGACACAGGGTTTAGACCAAAGACCACTCTCTATTTCAGGTGCCTTATTTACTTGTTTCTCAATCTAGGTACATTTATACTACTTGTGTTGTGGATCCTCTGTCAATCGAGAGATGCTGCAGTAGTCCTCACGATTGCTTCTGTCAAATGGAGAATGTTTCAGCACCAAGAGTTAAGAGTGCGGTTGATCCGCCCTGTGAAGACTTGCTCTACTTATTAGACTTAGTTCACAACAATGAACTGCCTTTTGTCGCTACTCAGCCTCCCTACTCACACTTTGGATTTGGTCTGAATGTCCAATTTAAAGTGTTTTTTCATCTCCTCTGCGGGTGAATTTTGATTCATTGTACGTGCTCCTAAAATGAGAGTATATCGTCCAGGTCTGAATCAGAAGCCCTGTAGCATACTGGGTATCTTGCTATGCTTCATCTAATAAACCCTTTCTTTCAACAGCGTTTATTTTATTCATAGTGCTATACTTGACTGCATGTCTTCCAGTTCTTAACTGACTCATGTTCAGTCATAGCAGGTTCTGGACAGAGTGAGCTCAAGCATGTTTATGAAAAAAGCTGTAGGTAAGATGTAAAAGATCTGTTTTACCCCTAAGCGCAGAAAATCTTGCTCTGCAACACAAGAATTCTTCCAGAATGACTTACCTGAAAATGCGGAGGAGACTTGCGTTCTGTTGTAAGTAGAGACTCTTTCAAGCATTTGATATTTAGATTTCAATTATAATAGAAATTCTCAATGTTCTGGATGTTATATTAACTTTATGGCCAAATGTATTTTCACACTTCATCCTCACAAAGATTTCTGCAGTATTTTCATCCATTTAATTTATGGGTATGGATAAACATAGGATTTTGCCGTGATCACTTTTACTAGACTTGTGATGATAATTTCTAGCATTTTAACTTAACCAGAAGTGTGGAATTGGCTGGGAGGAAGGCAGCTGCTCTGGTGGGAAAACGTGGTGGCAGAAGCTGAAATGAACCAGAAGATAGAACTGGGGAGACCAAGTGAGAGGGCAGCTCTGATCAGCTGGAAGGTTCTCCAGTGCCTACACAGATTGATCCAGTGAAGTTGTTTATGTGCTTTTGAAAGCACAAACAAGATTTTTATTTCAGCCTATGTGAGTGTGAAATTAAATGCAGAGTGTCATACAGGTGCTGTCTTACTGCAGTTAACTGTGACCTACCTTAAGGATGTTACTGTTCCTGACATGACAAGGTAATGCCATTTAAAAAACAGTATTAGAGAGAATGTTATTCAAATCTTTAGATGTATGCAGAGAAGAAAATGTTACACAATATAACATTAGAGTTTCAATGTAATGTATGTCTTGCATGAAACAGTTGGAGACAAGCTGAAGTGTATTAAAAATAATTTTATGGATTTGGGTTATTCTTTTCTGTAAGGCAAAATTCTGAATACAAGGAATAGATGGAATCATGCTTTTTGTTTCATTTTGAAACTAATCTGTTTCAAAATCCTGTTGCTACTTAGTAGGACACAAAGTTGTGCTGAATTGAATATCTGTACATTCTGTTTAGTAGCTTTGCCTTTGTGAGTTGTTCCATGTAAGTTCAGTAAAATTCATGGCTGCATTTTCATTTTTAGCTAGATACTAAAATCTTAATCATTTTAAATGTGCTGTGATACAATCAATATTCTAAGAACTTGCTTGAACAATTTTTGTTTTACTGTAATTGACCTTGTGCAGTTCCATAGGTGCCTTAGCAACACTAAGGGCATTCCATCTGCAATTCTCCAGCTTGCCTTTCACCTACAGCTTAATTCACCCTTTTCTTCCTCCGTTTCTTCTCTTTTCATCGTGTAGTTTTTAATATATAACTCCATACTAAGATCTTTTCACCCTTATCCTTGTAGCTGTTAGTTTATAACTTTAGAGCCTAGTAGATAACATAGTAGGTAAATCACATACCAAAGAAATACTGCTCATGTCTTGTTTACTTTTTTTGTACCTCTTTGCTTCTTGTTTTACCCCTGAAAATAAGGGAGACTACTTTGTTATAGTTCTGGAAAACTGCTACCTGGAGGAAATAATTTTTCTAACTTCTGAGTGATTTAGTCAGAAATGTAAGCTTACATGCAGCATCATGAACATACATTATATTTCCTTTCACTTAGATCCTAATAATGATGATGTATTACTGTTATAAATCTTCCCCTGAAACAATAACAAATGGCCTACCTCAAAAAATCATTCTGATGTGACAGACTTACCCAAATGAATTTGTAACCAGTCGTTTAGGATAAAAAGGATGTGTTCTTCGGAAGAGTAGTTTGTGAGAGAGGAGGCATGCTCTCCAAATTATGGTAACAGTTACTCCATAAACGTAATACACTTTTGATGCTGTGCAGGAATTGCATCCTGATCATCTTCCTCCACATCCAAAAACGCCTGTTTAGATTTTAATTTCATTAATAGCTAGTGGTAGCAAACAATGTCTCCATCCTAGTTGTATTCATTTATGTAGCTGCTGCTGTTAGCACTTTTTATTTACACTTCTTGTCTAGAGCCAAATGCCGATAGCCTGTTTGAATATATGGAAGAAAACATGGATATGAAAGGGTAATTTAGGTTCTTTTTCCTCTCTTCGGAGCATTTTGTTCTGATCACCGAAATCTAGTTCTTACATTATGAAATGGTCAAGTTCAAAATGTAGTGAACTAGAAATTTGCTGCTGAAGTTGGTTTCAACCTCATGTTACGTTTTTGCTCAAATATTGCTCGTCCTGCATGTGATAATCTCTTCTTGCCAGATGTTTGATGGAACTTTCTTGAGATTCCATAAATTTTATCAATTTAATCCTTTTCTGTGGTCTTGTAACCACAGGGACCCAGTGCATTGACAAATAACGAAGAAAAGCTTTTCTGAAGGCCGAGATAAACGCCGTGTACCATATGCAGGACTTTCTTAGCAGCATATCCTTGTTTAGTTTAAAAATCCTCAGTTTTTATTCTATTCTTTTTAAAATATGTAGATCAGTTCTTTTTCTCTCACTTTGAGAATAAATACATTTGTAAGCCAGTTCAGTTCCTTAAGTTTTCAAATAACTTTCTTCTTGCAATATTCTTCATTTCTCCATCACAGGCCCAGATCATAGTTACGCATGGAGGTTTGTTCTGGGTTTTGGGCAACTAGCCAAAGGAATTAAAGTACATCTTAATAAAAAAGTGGAATCTTTAGACTGCAGATCTTCTGCTTAGCTAAAACTGGCATTCTTAATAGCTGCCTTACCCAGGAGTATGAGAGAGAGAATGAAGTTTAGTAATTTATCACTGTGGGAACTTCAAAAGAGTAGGTCAAGTGTGGTAGTTTTCCGCAGAAGAAATTGGAAACACAGAATGTGATAGCTGTAATTGATGCCAAGCCATTTTTGAAAGGGCACATCAGAATCTACTTTACCAACTTCGTTTCTAGGGAAACAACTGGATAATCATCACAGCAAGCTCCACATTTACTGTTTATGGGGTGAAACAGGTTTTAAATGTCATAGTTTTAGTAAGATGGTTTGGACGAATATTCTCACTGAGGAATTGCTTAAGAGAATTCCAATTTTATTTATTTATTTGGTTAAGGCTTTCTACTGCTATCAGTGAAAACAGGCATAAAATTCCAAGTTTTAAGGCAGGTTTGTATCTTAGTATAGTACTAAGAATAGTGTTGTGCTGACTTCATCATTGATCAGTGTCAAATGCTGACTCTTTGTTAGGGTGAGTAGGACAAGTTTGGCTTTAAAAGCCCTCAATTTCCTGGAAATGAAAAATTTCTAGAATTTTCAAATGTAGGGGAGAGGAAAATCCTAGTACAAGAGGAAAAAACCCCAAGACTTAAATAAATAAAGGCACTTTTTAATATTGTGTTACATGAAATAGATCCAAGTTATAACTCGTCTTTTGTTGGCCATTTTATGAAACTGGTTTCTATGCATTGTCATTAAACTGCTGTTCTTGCTGTATATTGCAGCGACTGATGATGTGAGAGAGGAAAAACAGTTGATGAAAAAATTCTTATACGAAGAGGGGAGAGTGCAGGAATTTGGAGATGCTGATCAAATAGAGTGTAATTTCTTAGATATTTCTCTGTGATTGGTTTAGACCTGATTTTCTGAAGGTGTAAACTTGCAGTAAATTAAATTTCTAATGTTACTGTGTTTAAATGGAATAAAAATCTTGTTCTTTGGTGGTAGATGATGTAGAGAAAAGTACTATGACTATTACTGTGGAAAAATTAATCCTTTGCACTGGTGCATGTTGTTTGTGCCTAGAATATTTTCTATGCCCCTTGACTTAGAGATCTGTAGTTTGATGATGTATTAGTATAAATATTACTGTTAAGTGACTTGGATGTGCATCAACTGTCTGTAGCCATTAAGTACAGTGAACATAATATATCATTCTCTGCAATTATATTTGTAAAAGCGGAGAACGCATAATGACTAGCTAATTTTATACCTAGGACTCTTAAAACATACTGATTTAGCTGAAATAGGTCTGAGCAAGAGGAAAAGACAAATGACAAGAAGCAATTAAAATGCATGTTTTTTAATAAAGCGATTCTCAGGACCAGGGAGGCTTTTAGATTACTTCATGGTGGTAGCTAGTTTATATAAATTTTATTACATTTACTTTCAGTTGTGTTATATCTTTGTATAAAAAGACCAGCAAAATGAGCAGTACGTTTCAAGTACTGTACAAATAACTTTATTAGGATTAAGTCATTCCATAAAACTCCACTCATTTTTTGTTAGACACTATGCAAATGCAAGTAATAGCCAATTTTATTACTATTGCTGCCATTTGATAGAGTGGCTGACGGTCCAGAAAAACAAGTAAATGACTTGTCCAAGATTGTACAAGAATCATAGAATTGTTTAGGTTGGGAGAGACCTTTAAGATCATCGAGTCCAACTGTTAACCTGACACTGCCAAGGCCACCACTAAACCGTGTTCCGAAGCACCACATCTACACGTCTTTTGAATACCTTCAGGGATGGGGACTCCACCACTTCCCTGGGCAGTCTGTTCCAGTGCCTGACAACCCTTTCAGGGAAGAAATGTTTCCGAATATCCAGTCTAAACCTCCCCTGCTGCAGCTTGAGGCCATTTCTTCTTGTCTTATTGCTTGTTACTTGGGAGAAGAGACCGACCCCCACCTCGCTACAACTTCCTTTCAGACGTACAGTCAGGAATTTTTTCAATATAAGCACCAAATGCTCCTTACCATGACTAAGGTGAGAAACAGGTGATGTAATCCTGTTTCTTAAGAACCTAAAAAAAGAAGTCTAAAATCCCATATTCTTCACTGCTGGAGAAATTCAACATCTTCTCTGCTCAGCATCTTGATATTTTTTCTAAAAGCCATTTCTACATTTTGCCCCTTGCCCAATGCTTGTTTCCTATGGATAATTATCTATGTCTATTTGTTTTAATTCTTCCATGTTAATTTCTGTTGTGCCTTAATATATTTTTCTGCCTCTTGCTTGGTCAGTGCAGTGCTGTGGTCAATCCAAACCCTCTCCCTGTGTTTATCTGATTGCTTGGTAGCCACCTACAGACTGTATTGTTAGCTCCTGCTCCAGTCTAGAATAGCAAGGGGAATAGCTACAAATGGAGAGAAAATGAGTTGAAATACAAAACGATGGAATGTTATCCAGATGCTGCGAATCTATTCTTATAGCCTTGGTGGAAAACTTTCTCCTGATGATCCATCTAATCTGATCCTGATAAATTCACCTCAGTGGTTCCAGCATCAAGGCAAGAAATCTGAGCTGAAACATGCATTTTTGGAAGTCATCCAATTTTATTAAAGTATTGCAGTGGCAGAAAACTTTCTACATCCTAATAGCAGTTACTTTAATGGTGGCATACTCATGCCGTTCAAGAGTGCATTTTACAATTAGCCTTAACTTGTCCACCTTCAGTTTCCTCCACTGGATTTTGAAGCAAGTAAAGGGCTCCCTGTCCTAGGTATCTTTTCTCTGCTTATTGTAAGTGAACTTATGTGAGACCAATTATTTTAAGAATTTTATTTTGAACTTTCGTGTATGACAGAGATGTCAAATTCAGAAGGAGGGAGAACACTACCTTTCCAGCACTATTATACAGCGTAGCAATGATTTCCCAAAAAGTGCTGGTTTTGCTATTCAGACTGTATCTTTGTAAAGTTTTAAAGTTTTACAAATTATAATGAACATTTTTTAATGTTGCAGTTTTGAAACTAACCTTTTGGATTTCCTTTGTGGTGGTACTGTCTTGCAACTGTGATGCACAACTTCACCTGCATAATTTTTCTACTACAAAAGGAGTAAAATAGTTTGATTGAATTGTAACTGTTCTTTATACTTGGTATCCAAGTGTGAGTTATGATCTCCCAGCTTAGATGGAATGGAATTTAAATGTTAGGCAATCATTAGATTTTTTAACTGAAAAATTAATTAAAAAAATCATTTTATTGTCATGTTCTATACCACTTAATTCAGTGAGACTTAAGAGAAGTCAGTTGAGAAAAAGCTGTCCCTAAATTTGAGCAGTTATAACCCTGTATTTAACTGAATAATAACTTTGACTATGATTTCCGTTGAGTTAAAAACCAAAAAACACAGAAACCAAAAGAACCTAATCCTCAGACGTTAGTCTAGTGGCAGCTCTGCTTACCTTACCTCTTTTGTGAGAGTGACTCGCTTTGAAAAGTCCCTGTTGACTCCTGTGGATATGTGAGTCACAGGTACCAGTGGAAGCACTATCACCAGTGGGGACCCTTTCTAACTGTTACCTCGTAGCATTTTTTTCAGTGCCTATTTTGTCAAGGCACTTGACATTTGAATTTAAAAGCATGACGATGAGTATGTGGACATTCTCTCTTTATATACTGTGTGTAGCCAGGGGACCTTGTTTCCCCCTAGAAATGAGAGGTGGTGACATAACTATGTGCAAAACAAGACGTGGCATTGCTCTGCACTGTGTAGTGCCCGGCTGAGCCCTGTTGGGTTGCGTGTGTATCACACTGGGCTCTCCTACTTGTGTGTGTTGGATCTGCCCTGGAACAGTAAGGCATAAGATGGGATATTTATTTTCCAACTACAAACCTCTAGGGGATACTGGCTGCAAGAGAAAGCAGGGGAGGAATCCAGACATCAGCTTGATAATTTTGCTTTGTGAGAAAAACACCCTTTGCATTCTGGACAAAATTTACAGATGCTTCTCTAACCTCTGTTATGATACCCAGCTCACTCCAGGGAGGAGGAAATGATACCAGAAGAACAACTTGACAGCAGTAACTTGAAATAGCTGCATCTGTCCTCCATAACAAGGAAGAGCTGTCGTAATTGCTACTGTCCAGTGACAGAAGAAATGGCCCAGATCAGTTCTGATGGAGCGTGCCTGCCATGCACAAGGAACATGTGGAAGAGCGAGGGCCATGTCACTGATGCAGAAGCATCTTCCTCCACTGCATGTTTCTCTCTGTAATTTCAGACGTACATACCACTGCCGTACACTTTCACTTGGTATTTTCCTCTTTCATAGCACTAGTATGTGTCTCACCATTTCTAGAATTGCCTTTGTCGGGTACATTAATATTTTTATAATTAAGCTGTTTGAAGCTTTTCTGCCTTTTGTGTTGTTTTTTGGGGTTTTTTTTGTCTCTTCTCATCTCTCATAGTATTTTCTACTCACTGAAGTGCTTTGCCATCTACAAAACCCAGGCTTTCTTTTTCAGGAATCTTGCCATCTGTTGAGTACCTTGTACTAGCCTAATGTGCGAAAGTTAGTAAGATTCAGCTCATGTTCCCTTTTCCTCATTTGTTCAGCTTACAGGCTTGCCATCTTACTCAGAAAGAAAATCAAGCTGTATGAACATTAGGCTTTTTAAGAATATATAGAAGAATATCAGATGGGAATAGAAGTCAGTCTGTAATTGAGATTGTAGTGCATTTTTGGTTTTACATCTTAATTTTTGGCTTCCTTTCTAGGTTCAACAAAAAAAAATCTCCCTATTTCAAAATGCTCACAGTGTCTATGTTCTAGACTACAACATAATGAAGCCATACAGTTTGGAGTTCAAAATTCAATTTTTCTCATGTATTTCAGTGTAGTCAAATGTGAGTTAGTTGAGAATCACTAAAATAATGAACATAAATTTACTGTTAGAAGTTTTCCAACCCTTTATTAAAAAAAAAAAAAAATTGTTTTAGGTAAGCCAACTTCTTTAAAGTCTTCAAAGAGACATATAGTACCTTTAATACTGAGTATGTTCTTTATTGAAGGGTTGAAGGGTTCCCCCTCCCCCCAGTTTGTATAACAGTGTTATAAAATAGCTGACCTGGTGAACACAATGCATTCTCACCAGGCTCATGTCCCTGCAAAAAAGGACCAAAAAGTAAAAACTTACTGGAATCTTCTCAGTGAATGAAGATTTCATTTCCTTCAAAAGAGTTAGAAAGTCTTTCTGCATATCTTGGGAACGAGAGGAAGCTGCTCAGTTGCTGCTCAGCATGCTTTCCCTGAAGACAATCTGAAATTTAGAAAAGTGAAACTTGCTTTTGGAAACCGAAACCTTCAGGTCAGAGGATTAAGAAAACAACATAACATGCCCTTTGTAAACTTGCTCTCTGAGACAAGAAAAGCTTTTTTTGAAGAAGTTGAAAAGAAAAATTCAGAATACTGCAAAATGGGGAACTGTTAGTCCTTTGTGCTCAAACGGTTAAAGCCTCCAGTATAGTGAAACACTTCACTAAAATTTTGTCAGGCACGCTGAAGTGTTAGCCTTGGACTAACCTAAACAAATGTGATGGATTGGCACATGAGTACCTTGCAGTGCTACATCTCAACACAATTTCACAGTTTCGCTAACATCTTGTCTTTTTTCTTTTTTTTTTTTTCTTCCCCTCCTGCTGTATTCCTCCTTTGGAGGAAGGTACATATTATTTTGCTCATTTAGTTCCTGCGTTTCAAAAATTTATTCCTTCACATTTGCACGGCTACCTGTTCGGAGTTATGGTGGGCCTTTTATTTTTCTGACCATTAAATAAGCTTTGGATTTTAGCTCATCATACAGCATAAACTGAAATTTTTCATACTTCTCTGTCTGTGTGACTGGCTTGCTGGTTTACATTTTATTGCTGCTTTATGAATTGGGAAAATCTTGAAGAATAGTAGCAGATTTGCAACAGAGATTTCCATTATTATTCTCTGTGTAACTGGAAATGCATTTGCTCGTAGTTTTGTCTGTGGGTTTTGTTCAGGGCTCTGTTTGATTCGAAAGCAATTAAATGGAAAATAGACACTACAGTTTTAGAGTTACTCCGCAGGTTTCTCTGCAGCATTTATACTTGGGGAGTAGGTTCAGAGCTGGGGTGGTTGGCTGTAGCTGTAGAGAATATCTAATGTGGATTTTCAATATAGGGCATGAGAAGCACTGGGTTCCTGGGAGCTGAGGTTATCTGCGGAATTCGGAACTGAAAGGAATATGGATTGAGTGAAGTCTACTGTTAAATGAATTTTAAGGTGAAGAGATGAGGGACATCTGTACATCTTTAAGGAACACTATTGTTCTGTAATATGTCCTATATTTCTATAATACTTTTCTTTTTTTCAGTGAGAGAAACAGGGACCAAAATGGACAAGACAGGAAGAATAAGAAAGGGTTTTCTGGTTATTGTCATACTAAATTGGGTTACAGCTTAAGTTTTGCTCCTTATTTGATTCCAGTGCATACACAGTTCCTAATTTGAGTAATGCTTTATATATGGTGAGGCAAGGATGCACCTTTCCCGTTGAACTAACAGTGGTAGGATGATGCTTCTCATCTACTCATTGTATTCAGTTCAGGTACAGTTTGCTGTGTGCTCATCCTTGCTTTAGCCGGGTTAACTCAGTAGCAATCAATTATAGTGTGAATAACTATGTCTGCAAAGAAAATAAACAGGAAAAACACTGACATTTGAATATTACTTGCCTTTTCCTTTATATCCCATCACAATGTCCAAGTTCTTTAAAATAATTGTGATTGCCACTATTTTTTTACTTTTTTTCCCCTCTCTTTCAGGAATTCCCCTAATTCCCTGCCACTAACACGTCTTCAGGTCTTTCTATCCGTTTATGATCATATAATCTATGGCAAATTGCTACCCTGCATCTTTAATATATATTCAGGGCACAAGGAGAAAAGAAATCTATGCTCTCATAGAAAGAATTCAGATTCTTCTGCAGCTAGAGGTTTTTATCTGTAATCTAAACAAAATTATTGAGCTGCAAATAAACATAACTGAATTGTTAACATTTCCCCCCGGATTGCATAATTTTGTTTACTTGCTTCTGGGTAGGTTTTCATTTTTCCTTTACTTTTAGTTTAGGAACTTAGAAGAAGAGGTTATGGCTCTGAACCTGATATAGTTCTGTATCAGTGTTGCGATAACAATGTCATGTTAAAAATGTCGACAGTGTCAATACACCCATAGATAACTGTGTCTATTTATGTCACTGGCCTTTTGAAAGCAATCTTGTTAGAAATGATGTGTATGTCGGTGCTCATTCTTGAAAATGTAGTGAGGCACCTGTTCTGAAATTAATTCAAGAGGATATTTCAGTGTTGTGGCAGTCTTGGCAAGTGTTAAATGCAATAAACCTTATGTCCTACCAAAACTTGCATGCTATTTGGATAAAATTCAGCTTAAATTATCACAGCATCCCAGCAACTTCTGTTGATTTTTTTTTTTTTTTTTTGAGTGGAATCTGAGCCTCTTTTAAAGAAATCTGATTGAAAGTCAAGCCTCCTAATATGTCACCAAAATGAAATTTCCCCAATCTTCCCCATAAAGATAATAGTTTAATTTTTAATAGATTTCTGTTTTCCATTAATATATGGTTTAAGATAAAGCAGAGTTCAAATTAAAAAAATAATTAATGATAGCTAGAGAAGGCATGTGTATATTAACTCATCTGTTGCACTTTAAGGTAGCCAGGATTAAGAGTTCATTTTATTAGAAAAAAAGTATCTTAAAGGATACCCAAATTCACAGAGGTTTCCTGTCCTACCAGCAAATTGTGATAAATTTTAAAGAGATGACTCTAGAAAAATGGCTGCTGGGAATTGAAAAGATTTGTTACCTACCTGGAAGTACACCTTATGTTCTTATTTAAGTTAAGAAATGTACATATAATCTAGGCAGGAATTCCTAATATGAATTTAATGTTGCAAGGAAGGAGTTTAGATATGATCTAAAGAGGAATCCCTAATATTAATTTAATATCACAAGGTGGATTGAATTGTGAGTGACAGACTTCTGTCATAAATACATGCAAATATTTCATCTGGACAAATTGCTCATATTCTGTTGAAGGTAGTTTGTTTTTCATGTGCCACATACAGGAGTACTTAATTTAAATACAATGGCATGTGCATATGCATGCTATAGGAAGTTTGAACCATGAAATGGTGGGGAAAACTCCAGAAATAATAGAGAAGAGAGATCTTCTTTAGCAGACACATTTATGCCTCTATTGGAAGTAATTGATCTATCAGATGTTACATAATTGCAATGGAAAGGACTGAAATGATCAGTTTTAAGGCCTTTACAAATTGCTACACTTCCTAGCACTTCAACAGCACATACCAAAAAAACCTGAGGAAAACAATGCCCCAAACCAATTTGGGAATAGTCAGACTATGTAATATGGAAAAGTGTTCAGAAAGATGATTTTTCTTAGACTCCATTACAGAAGAGAAGTGAAATACCTCAATTTATTTAGTACCCAGAACACACTTGTAAGCCTATGTGTTCTATACTTTCCCGTAGTGATTCAAATGTTTGTAGGATTGATCATATAAAAATGCAACAACACAGTTTGCCGGAAAACAAAACAAAACAAAACAAAACAAGGAAAGCAACGCTTTACGGGCATATAGTAAATATATTTGAGTAAGTACAATGCTTAGGTGTGGAGCAGAGATATTTGGACTTGCTGATTTTTTTGAGGGATATTAATGAAGGCTGCCTTGTTAATAAGCTGAGATTGTTGCTTGATGTAGTCTTCATGTTCTCTTGCTGTGTCCTTTCCTTTTTGTCATATAATTATATGGTGTATTCCCTGGAAAATTGTACTAGTTTCATTAAATGTATGTATCAGTGCTTTTAGTGTTCTAATCTATGTTCTGAGCCACATAAGCTGCAAATAACTTGGAAATTGCAAGATAAAATGAATGAATTCAGCATTATGAAAAACAATTTTAAACTGATTAATGCCAGTTAAGATTGTATGCAAGTAGGTAGATTTAAAAAAAGAGAGATATAACTTGCTTTTATAAATGAAACTGAAGATATTTCAGTCTTACTTGATTTATATTTAGAAAAAACCCACTGTGACTGTTCTACTACTTTCAGCTGTCATTTTTGTCAGTTCTTAATTTACTTCTTTCTAAACAAGTTTACAAATTTGTTCATTTAAAATTGAAAGTTGGCTGCTGCTTTTTCTGTTTAACACATGCTTGAAAATGTGCTACTTTTGAAGACGCTTATTTAGGTGAAAGCTTAAGTCAAGCATTTGAATGTGTGTACTTTCAGAAATCTGTTTCGATTGTCTGCCTAACTAGGTCTTCCAGTGTTCCTATTTCTTAGTTTTAATTTGAAAGTGGAATAAAAATCCAACCACCATTATTTGTTTAATATGATTTTGGGGACTGGTTTGTTTCTACTGAGTAATAGATTACATGAAGTTATATACATATAGTTATATATAGTTGTAGAAAGATTCTTCTCACCTTCTACTGAGAAGTCCGAGAAGCTGTATGAATCCTTACACTGTAAGAGTTCTGTGAAGTGAATTTTTACGCTGTGGTTTTGTGTTGAATATTCTAATTATGAAAGTTTACATGATACGTAGTGGTTGGGATGTGGCAGTTTGAATGAAGTTTTGTGGTAAATTGCTCTTGTCAAGAGGGAATTTCTTGTTACAACAGGCTACCAATGCCTTGGCACGTGAATAGGCTGGTAGTAAGGGCAATTGCTTGGAGTGGTTCAGCTTGAATCAAGCAGGAGAGGGATTTTGAATAGATTTTTCCCTTGTTATAAAAGTGCATTTTGAGTTGACTTGGCCAGTATCATCTGTTAACTGTTCTTGCTTTACATAAATATTTCTGGGGACAATAGAAGACCTGTTGGCTTAACACAGTCTTTTTGGATCAAAAGTCTCATTTTCCAGACCTTGGCCCAGTTCAGGGCAGTATACTCTCTTAGAAGACGACTTTTTCATTTTGCTGTGGGTTGCTCCATGCCATTTTTCAACCAAGAACTTCAAGGTCAAAGTGCTGAATAGGAAAAAATTGAAAGACATTTTTCAGAATCAAACAGTGTTTTCTTGTAGTTGTGTTACTGTCTTTCTGCATTTCTCTTGAGTTGTCTGCAGCATTCCTGTGGCATTTTTCACCAGTACATGAAACAGTCTGGAGAATGTATGATGCTAGTTATATTCTACATCATAATCATCACTACCAGAGTGGAAAACATAAGTAAAAATATGAAATTATTTGAACTTTCAGGTTCTATTTCATTAAGGAAAATCGGTAGTTACATTACTGAGTCATATTCACTGGCTAGGAGCTGCACGGCACAAATGAGAACGGTATCTGCCTAAGATACAGTACAGCTGTAGGTCTAAGACAAGCCTGAAGAACCTAGACAGCTCAGGGAGTACAAGGAAACATACCCATGGCATCTATTTATTTATCTAGCTATCTCTTTATAAGGCATCATTCACAGAATCAGGCTCGCAGAATGGTTGAGGTTGGAAGGCACCTCTGGAGGTTGTCTGGTCCAACTCCTTGCTCAGGCGGGGCTACCTAGAGCTGGTTGCCCAGGACCGTGTCCAGACAGCTTTTGAGTATCTCCAAGGATGGAGACTCCACAACCTCTCTGAGCAACCTGTGCCAGTGCTTGCTTACCCTCACGGTAAAAAAGTGTTTCCTGATACTCAGATGGAACCTTCTGTGTGTCACTTTGTGCCCGTTGTCTCTGGTCCTGGCACTGGGCACCACTGGAAACAGCCTGGCTCTGTCCTCTCTGCACCCTCCCTTTGGGTATTTATACACATTGATAAGATCCCCTCACATGTATTGCGAGGATGTCAAAACTTAAGGGCAAAACTGACAACGGTACGGCAACAGGGAAGAGTGGATGAAGTACAAGAATAAAAATCTCTGATACTTGTGGCTACAGGTTTGTTGAGAAGATGGTGGCATATACAGAAGCACAGAGTCACAAAAGGTGTAGTCCACAGGTGTCAAATTCTCAGGAGGTGCTATCCTTTACTGTGCTCAAAACCTTGTTTTATGGGCAAAGAGAAAGTACACCTTACGTATCTAAGCCAATAATTTATTATTAGTACAGTTGAAATCTTAACCTTTTAATCATTATTAGTCCAGATCGAATCATTACAGAAAGAATAATAATACAGTTTGAATTGTTATACACTGACTTTTTAGCACTAGGAAAAGGGGTAGAAACCGCGCTCACCCTCCCACTACTCCTCTGGGTGTGAGGCTGGTCTCTTCTGAGTGCTGGTGAGTTGTCAGCTACTGGCGTCCTTCACTGGGTGGAACATGACATAGGTGGTTTCTTCTCTAGGGTGTACTTGGGGTCTTTTCTATACGTTTGCTAATGTGTTTTTACACCTTGCTTTTTCTTTGTTGGTCTGCAGCCCCATGTTCCGCCCAAAATCACTATGTATGGTGCCTTTTACATCTGTTAGATATTATTTGTTCTGTTTGTTACCCCTGAATAGTGTTTCTGTCCAGCTCCGTATCTGCATTTCTTTATCTGACGGTTGGCGAGTTATTTACAGCCTTTGAGGTTTACAGGGTCAAGCGTGTATCCCGTCTCTTATCATGCCATGCCTATACTCCTCTGTGCTGCATCCACCTCTCAAAAGCGTCCGTCATCATGCAAAGCCTGTATTTCTTTACACTACATCATTATCTTATTCATAAATATCTCATTCTAAATAGCGTAATTGCTTCTTACAACTATCTGCATAAAACTGTGGTTGTACCAACAAAAGTAAAACAAATCAAGCATAGTATCCTAATCGATTGGACAAATTGATGTGGCAGCTAAACCTCATAAAACAAAGTTGCAACCAAGTCAAGTTCAGAGCAAGCTGAACAAACCTCCATCCCGAGGCCTTGCAAGCTCAATACCATGCAACAGAAACACAGTTTCTGGGCCATTACTAGCTAGGGCGATACGGTGTTACAGGACTACCCAGCTTAGATGAGACAAAGTTTGGTTTAGATGATTAGTACGCAAGGGAGGTGGACATGAGTTCCAGTCACTTCTCTAATGAATGTTCATTCAAGTGAATAGAAAATGATTCTCTGGCATTCTAGAATATTAATTTAAGAGGCTAGATGAGTTGAAATACTATTCCTTCAGAAAGATTGGTTCTTTCTCCCCAATTTATCAAACATTTGTGTATGCTCACTGTTGGCAGGAATAGGTTATATTACCCTTGAAAAAGAAAACTGGCATCTTTGGGTGTGAACCGCTTTCTAGAGAACAGTGAATAATGGCAAAATTATTAATAATTTGATTTATGGAAAGAAAACTTCATCAGAAATTGTTGACCTGCATAGTATGTTCAGAATAATTCTACTTACTGAGTGTGGAATCAGAGCAGTTTCTTCCAGGGAAACTATTAGAAGCAGTGGATTTTGGTTTTTGGCAACAGCCTTTCCCATTTTGTACAGTGAATAGCATGCCTGCTGGAATTTCTTGCCTAAAATGGAATGTAACAATGTCTTCCACAGGAAAATAGGAAATAGTTGTTCTCTTTGAGCCTCTCAGCTGTTTTCTTATGGGATAGGTGAAGCATTTTCCTATTGCTTTGAAGGAAAATGGTAGCATCTGAAGTAATATGTTTAAAGTTTTACACATGTGATTCCTTGTGGATATATTTAATAATAGAAGAGATATTGGACTGGAAATTGAGGTGGTGTTAATGACCATAAGCACCAATGATATGAATTCATTTTCTAACTCGTCAGCTACACACAGTTTGTTTCATATGAAGTTGAGATGTGATTACTCCTGTTGAAAAACTTGAAGAAATGTGGTATTACACGGCATCTTTTTATTCAAGAAGCTACCTTTTTTTATGTAACAGTTTCTGGCTGAATTGTTTGTACTGTCTTAACTTCCGACCAGGTATTATTCTTACACCATGTTTGTATTAAGGAAAAATGTTACCAAGTGTAATACAGTATTTCCCTTGATGGTCCTCTTTTATAGATATACAATATATTATACTCTGTCACTTATTTTGTTGTGGGAAGGAATGAAAGGTGAGTAACGATGGGAATATTTGTTGTGAGTTTGGGGAAGGGGAAAAAATAAAGGTCAACACCAATATGAGAAATCTTTCTCCCATGTTCCTGTCTTCATCAAAGTGTCAGAACCTGGCTCTTCACTTCTATAAATTGTTAAAAGAGAGAAAATATATAATGAGCCTGGGAAGTCTATTTGAATTTTTCATATGTGAACACAATAAGCTGATCAATAAATTTTATACTTGATATTCCAATTTATCTTTACTAAGTTTATTTATCTGCCACCACTTTTTAAATGAAAGCTACGGTAATTTTAGCAACAGAACTTGAAAAACAAAGTTCAGCAATGTTTGTCCTGGCATAGCTGGCTTTTAGAGGCCAAATTCCAGGGAAAAGCAAACAACAAGCATACCCTGCCATTTATCTCATTCTTGAGATCATGCTGTTCATTTCCATCAATAGCAACTTTTATTATTTTATAGCAATATCCATATGACTTCGTGGTTAAAGTCCACTGTGTTCCTAGTGCATTTTTAAGTTTGCAAGAAGAACATGCAAATTGGAAATTTTGAACCATTCCAGTTCATAGAGAATTGTTTCTGTCCTCGCCTTCAGATAAAGCTTAAGACAAGAGGAGAGGGTTAACGTAGGGTAATGGACGACATGAGATGGCTGGATGAGCCTAAAACATACCATCTATTTAAAATGTATAAGAGTATAAATAGTCACCAGATGGCACTGTGACTGAAATTTAAACAAGGCAACCATAAATATAGTCAGCTAGATCTTGGAATAAATGTTAGTTTTCTCTGAAGTTGTTACATCAAACAGTGGGGTGTATTTTTTTTTTATGTTGAACTTTAACTGTACCTTTTCTTAGCTTCAGTAACTAGTGCTTAGGAACTGCTGGTTTATCCAAGCAAGAACATTTATGTAGATGGAGCTATCCAGTTGATACTTGCCAACGATTAATTTTAGACTATCTGATTAAATTATAATAAATTCAGACAACTTTTGATATTCTGCTTTTACTTCTAAGGGAAGACATGCAACAAATTATTTGAGGAAAACAGTCGTTCTGATCAGAGTCAAATGCTACTTGACCAAAGATTTATACCGGAACAGCGTCATAAAGTAATAGTCATAGGATTCTGTTTAAATTTGTGGCACAAGATTAACTGGAATTCTTATTGAACCTTTTACCACCCTTGGAATAAAAGCAATTTTGTAGCAGACATTGAAGTTAAGTGGAACAAAAATTACTTTCTTTTGCACAGAAGTTTCATCTAATTTTTGTTTTATTTGTAAGAATCAGTTACCTAAATGATGTTTTAAAAGAACGCTACCAGTCAAGCTATTGCTCATTCTAAAGGCTTATTGTGTCATGAATTTTTCTGTTTGAAAAAAATATCTAACCAGATCTGACATCACTTTCCTTTAGTCCTCAGCATCACACTTTGACTGGTTGAGTAAAAATCCTAGTGGCAGTAATATCACTTGGCAGATATGCGAAAATCCTAGAGAGAGATGGAGTAGTACTGTCAGTATTTATATAAATTTTCAGAAGCTCAGAGTTGTAATGTATGCTCTATGTTCTAATTCCTGTGTGATAAATCTAGAAAAAAGATTGGAAGTCTTTAAACTTTAAAGAAGGAACCAATGTGTAGTTGATAATGGACAAATCTGAGTAGAAGTGTTAATTCTTTTTGCCTTGCAGCCTAAGTTCACTGCCATGATCAAGTTGATCCATCTGCTTTATGAAAACAGCAATTCTAATTATCCCAAGAGCTTAATTTCCCTGCCTGAATATTTAAGTCTCATACTACAGTATAGTTTACTTTTTCAATATTGAAAGTTTTATATGGGAGATTACATTCTCTTACCAAAAATAAGGTTTTAAGAGGGACACAACTGATAGAAGTTGATCTATTTCAATTGTAGTTAATCCTTAAATAATCTTCAAGAACGATGGAAAGTGTAACATAAACCTGCTCTAAAACCTATTTTCATTTTGGCTGGGAGATACTTTTTCTTTGCTAGTGTCTTGTTTTCACTTGCATTTGGAAGTACACATCAAAGGTCTTCCTTTACTGCTGAAGAACACAAATTCAGTGCATTTTAAACTTTGTTTAACTTCTTATTTTTAATGGAGGTAATACCAGTTAAAACCCTATTACTGACACTTATATACACTTCTAAAATAAAATTAAATGCTTATCTTACACCATATTACTCTAGGGAAGAGTATAGGCTGGATACTGACTGGCTAGAAAGTAGCTTTGCAGAACAGGACTGGGTGGACAACAGATTGAACAGTAGTCAGCAATGTGTGTGCCTTTGCAGTGAAGGCCAGCTCCATACTGGGATGTAGCAGAAAAAGTGCGGTCAATGGGCTGAGGGAAGTGATTCTTCCCCTCTGTTCAGCACTTGAGAGACCATGTCTGGCGTACTGTGCCCAGTTTTGGGTTCCTCAGTACAAGACGGACATGCTGGAGTGAGTCCAATGGAGGACTGCCGTGTTGGGCAGGGCATTGGAGTCCATGACATGCGGGAAGTGCTGAGAGAGTTGGGTTTCTGCAGTCTTAAGTGGAGATGGCTAAGGGAGTTATGCGATGGGAGAGCGTAGAGAAGAGGGAGCCAGACTCATCTCAGAAGTGCACAGTAAAAAAATAATCGCAGAATCACAGAAAGGCTGAGATTGGAAGGTGCATCTGGAGGTCATCTTGTCCAGCACCCCTGCTCAAGCAGGGCCACCTAGAGTCAGTTGCCCAGGACTGTGTCTAGAAGACATTTGAGTATCTTTGAGGAGGGAGACTCTACAGCCTCTCGGGGCAACCTGTTCCAGTGCTCAGTCAGCCTCACAGTAAAAAAGTGTTTCTTGATGTTCAGAGGGAGCCTCTCGCGTTTCAGTTTGTGCCCATTACCACTGTCTTGTCCCTGGGCACCACCCAAATAATAAGCAATAGGCACAAGCTGGAACACAAGAAGCTGCAGTCACATATTACGAAGATTCTTGTTCACAGTGAGGGCACTCAAACAAAAAATGGTTGCTCAAAGATGTTGCAGAATGTCCGTCTTCAGAGATATGTTCAGAATTTGACTCAATGAACTCCTAAACTGCCTACTGTAACTTAGCCCTGCTTTGAGCAGAGGGTTGCACCAGATCACCTTCAGAGATTCCTTCTCAGCTGACATATTCTATGATATATGACGTTATTTACTATGCAGGCACATCTTTGTTTGCAAAGACCTTCATCATTTCTACCATTTTTTTTGAATGGCCACGTTTCCCAGTGTACAGTTGCTTATTAGGAAATCAGCAGTCCATATTTTTATTTGATGATTTAAAGAAATGTAACCATTTCCTTAAGTCATAAAGGAAGCTTGTTTGTTTTTCATCAGCGGACCTAACTGGCCACAGTGGTATTACTGCACTGTTACCAACTGTGATCACAAAGACTTTGACTTAAAATGATGGAAATACTAAAAGTAGCAAGCGAAAGATATCTCTCTTTGAGAATGTGTGTCTGAATTCATGACTACTGAATTTAGAAATCTGTTTTCAGAGTTTTCCTTTATTCATATGGAATAGTAGCTCATACAGTTGTTAGTAACAACTGTGTAACCATCATGTCCTTGTTTCATATGGAAGTATTAGTTTAACCAGTTTTAACGTAAGCCGCTGAATGTATTAGAATGAAGCTGAGCTCCAGCAGCTCAGACAGATGATTTGTGTGCTGTTGATTGCCGTGTGTTCTTTTTTTTTTCCTTGTAAAATGATTTTTGGTTCTGCCCTTGCTTCATGTGCTTTGAATTCTAGGCATTACTTCATGTTTTATAGCAGCCTTTTCAAGATTTTTACTGTTGTGCTTTTATTTGTAGTGTTACAGGGAGGAGGGAGGTCAAAAAATGTCATACTGTCTGTCTCCTGTGTGCCACAGATGTTCATTTTCAGCTTCATGCAGAAAAAAATTGAAATTCACTATGTGTGTGTGACAAAGTGTTTCTGAGGACAAGTGTTCAAATGCAATATTGTCAAGCTATTTTTAGCCAACTGCTGTCCCTGTAGTGCTGTTTAAAGATTCAGCTCAGGCTGCTAATAGATATATTTATAACCATTCTGTCAACTGCCACAGCATGAGTGCTGTTACAGATGATAATTCTATTCTTGGAAGCAGTGCCATGGTTACCATTCCCCTAGCTGCTCAAATAGAAGCTATACATCTGTATACACTTACTAACATTTTAATATACGAACGCATTTTTACGCTGCAAGAAAGAACAAAGCTAGCCATGGTATTAAAAGAAATAATACATGCAGAAAAGCACATGAAAGAATTAAAATCAGTGTATTTATTTGTTTAAGAAAATACGATGACTTCTTTAGTATTACATATTCTGAAGGCTGGGTGTGAAAGAAACTGTATGAGGGTTTTTAACTGCATTTTGCTGGCATTTATTTTTAATGTAAGCAGTTAGACTTTACTGGTTTTTGTTTCATGTCAGATTGCTAATGTATAGACACTTAAGTACAGTATGAATGTGTGTAGTCATGCTCTTGGTATTGTGAAAAGTCATTATACTGATGGGGTTGGTGTTATGCCTTCTAAGAAATTCAGAATTTTACTAAATTAGAGATTCATCCGCTTAAAGGTGAAATTTGATATGAAAAATTTCACATTTGTGTGTTGTGCTCCAAGCATGGGTTCATGAGATGCTCTTTCTTTGGAAGCCTCCAGCACTGGCTTTAGATGACTGCCGGGTGTCACAGCAAGCACCTGGGTCTTTTCTGAGGCTGGGTATCATGTAGAAGCCTTGGATACTCCTTCATTTGGGCCTAAACCCCAAGTGGTCCAAGGTCCTGCAGCTTTCTCAGTCTCTCAATCTTTTGTATAAATATTTGCTAAACGATAATACAGAGTCTGGGACTCAACTGCTTTATTTGCTTTCTCTGAGTACTGAGGAGGCTTTAAGGAAGTCTGACTGGAGTGAGGCCATTAGGTCCCACGTTTGAATAAACTGTGTTTCTAGTGACTGCGCTGTAATGTGCCTGCAGCACTGCAGCATATCACAGAATCACAGAGTGGTGGGGGTTGGAAGGGACCTCTGCAGATCGTCTAGTCCAACCCCCCTGCCAGAGCAGGATCACCCAGAGCACGCTGCACAGGGCCGCGTCCAGGCAGGTTTTGAATCTCTCCAGAGAAGGAGACTCCACACCCTCCCTGGGCAGCCTGTGCCAGGGCTCTGGCACCTCACAGCGAAGAAGTTTTTCCTCATGTTCAGGCGGAACTTCCCGTGTTCCAGTTTGTGCCCGTTGCCCCTTGTCCTGTCGCTGGGCACCACTGAGAAGAGTCTGGCCCCATCCTCTTGACACCTGCCCTGGAGATATTGATAAGCGTTGATGAGGTCCCCTCTCAGTCTTCTCTTCCTCAGGCTGAACAGCCCCAGCTCCCTCAGCCTTTCCCCAGAGGAGAGATGCTCCGGTCCCCTCATCATCTTTGTACCCTCCGCTGGACTCTCTCCAGTAGTTCCTCGTCTTTCTTGAACTGGGGAGCCCAGAACTGGACAGAGGACTGGGGCCTCACTAGGGCAGAGTAGAGGGGGAGGGGAACCTCCCTCGACCTGCTGGCCACACTCTTCCCAATGCACCCCAGGATGCTGTTGGCCTTCGTGGCCGCAAGGGCATGTTGCTGGCTCATGGTGAATTTGTCATCTACCAGGACTCCCAGGTCCTTCTCTGCAGAGCTGCTTTCCAGGAGGTCACCCCCAACCTGTACCGATGCATGGGGCTGTTCCTCCCCAGGTGCAGGACCCTGCACTTGCCCGTGTTGAACCTCATGAGGTTCCTCTCCGCCCAACACTCCAGCCTGTCCAGGTCTCGCTGAATGGCAGCACAGCCTTCTGAGGTATCAGCCAGTCCTCCCAGTTTTGTGTCATCAGCAAACTGGCTGAGGGTGCACTCTGTCTCAATCTGACAAAGGGACTAGAAAAGAGAGTGTAGAGCTGCATGGTCCTATATAGAATCATAGAATAGTTTGGGTTGGAAGGGACCTTTAAAGGTCATCTAGTCCAACCCCCCTGCCATGAGCAGGGACATCCTCAACTAGATCAAGTTGCCCAGAGCCCCGTCCAACCTCACCTTGTTTCCAGGGATGGGGCTTCTACCACCTCTCTGGGCAACCTGTGCCAGTGCTTTACCACCCTCATTGTAAAAAATTTCCTCCTTATGTCTAGTCTATATCTCCCCTCTTTTAGTTTAAAACCATCACCCCTTGTCCTATATAGAATCATAGAATAGTTTGGTAGGGGAGCTGTCAGGGCTTTGGAGGTTTTTTGTTTTGGTTTTGCTATTAGGTTTGCAGGGAATTGGACTGTAGGGCCATGAGTAGTAGTAAAAGGCTCCGAATAATGGTGACACAGGTTTTGGGATGCTGTGCTAGTTTTACTCTATTGCTTCTATGGAGTTGGGGAAAGGGCTTCTGTGAATCACGGACAGCAGCGGTTAATTTTTCTTTGCCTTTAAATTGATTAGGTACAGATCAAAAAAAGCTATCTTGACTTTTGTACAGCTACTGTAATCATAGAAAGATCAGTATGTCTTTTTAGTACATTGTTGTTGTCATTGAATGTATCAGTTTTACGCCAGATGTTGACATGAATTATGTCATGCCTGCCTGAAAAAATGAAAATAAAATGAAATTCATTTTTGTAGGAAGATTTGTGGAAAGATTAATATTTTGAAGAAGATAGCATCAGTATTACTGATTTCTTCAGCTGTGGGAATTACCAGGTGAAATTCTAAAATAAACAAAAGGAAGTTTGTTTTCATAATGTGCATAAGTTAAATTGTAGAGTTCCTTGCTACTAAATGTTAGGAAGACCAGAAGAACAGATGGGTTCAACATGGAACAAGAGAAATGGAAAGCTGAATTTGATAGATACCTATTGTCTTGATGATCCAAATGCAATAACTGTGCTAAAAACTTGTGTTACTGGATACTGAGAATAAATGAGAGCGATGATCATTTTGTTGCCTTGCTTGTCACCTTCCTCCTTAAGCAGATACTGCTGTCTGCTGTAGGATGCAGAGCTACACGAACGTCTGGGTTGTTCCAGTAAGATAAGCCCTGTATTAAGAAAAAGAGCAACAGGGCTCCATGTAGCCAAAGGATTTTGTTAGAAAAATAAAGAAATGTTCACAAGTCATCTAGTATATCAGAAAGCATCTTATTGATGTATCTAAAATACAAACCCCAAGTTTGTTTGGTTTGGCTGCTCGGAGGAAATTTTCTATTTTTAAGGTTTTTCATACTTTTTACTGGTCTACTAAGCTGGTTTTGTCAAATCTAGTGAATTTCCTGAACAGTTTTAAAAAAAAAACATAATATACCTGCTTGTTACTTAATAATTTTACTTTTTGCACAGTTTTCAATAAAGCTTTCAAAAAAGGGTGAAGTAATGTGGATGTTTTTATGTAGATGGAGGAGCGATTACTAGTTTTACTAGTGTTCTTGAGGGTAACTTTTGTCGTAATCAGTGCAGGCAAGTCGTCTGTGTCTTCTAATTGTGAAGGTGATGCGGAACGAACAAATACGAATGCAGATACTTTTCATAGGTTTGCTCAAATTTGCACCAGAAACATGAATCTTACTGCAAGTTGTCTTTCTAGTTTATGATTGGAATTGCGGTGTGCCTGATGGTGTCTACAAATGAAGCAGGTATCCAGCTTGTATTGCGAATCTGAAATACTTCAGGCAAAAACGGATTAAATGATGACTAAAATCCAGTTTGAGATGGACTGAATATGGCGTGGTATGCTCAGAATATGTAGTCCTTAGAATTTGTGTGTGGTGTCTAGAATGTACAAGAGGCTTAGGTGTTGGGTAAGGTGGTGTGTAAAAATCAAGAGACCAAGTAAGAACCTTGTATCCGGGTTTTGCACTTGTCTTCAGATCGAGAAAGAAGGAGCAGGAAAAATGTCATGCCAGTGATTAATAGTGATTCAACTTCTATGAAAAGAAAAAGTAATTGATTGGCAGGAGAAGAGTTTTTACGTGATGTATACCTTGAAGCATATTACATCTGTGAGATGTCCTACTCTTAATCGTGTAATGCTATCAAAGCTATGTTATGTATTACAGTGAAGGTGACTGTGATTAAAGCTGCCCATGTTCCAAAAGTGCTTGGAATAAAATTATAAGAGGATATACTGCAAAGTGAAGGGTCTATAGGGTTGTAATTTCTGAACTGCTGAGTGGTTTGTTTTTTTTTTTTTTTAAATGAGATAGGAATATCATAACATGCTAGATTCATTTAGTAGGATGGCAGGAGAACGTGTATGAATGGTCAAAACAAAATTTATTGGACAATGAAGAACTTCACTGCATTGGTTGTTGGCTTATCATGCCCCAAATTCTGGATATATATGCCTATATAGATTACTGGAGATATATATACCTCTGTGTGTGTGTATGTATGTATTTGTATAAGTATGCACCTAGAAACAAGTGGGAGAACTTGGTGTTTGGTCCTGGGCGCATGTATAGAAAAAGAAATAAAAAATGTCTGAAGATGAAGTTATGGTAAAACACAAAAATTTGTAAAGATGATGCTTGAGAGCATGAAAAAATGTGTTGGTAAAGAGGAGAACTTCGAAGGAAAGAATTACTTTATTGTTGAATAGCATTCCATAGATAGCATCCAGAGGTGATTTTTGAAATGATGCAATTTCTTTTTCGAAGTCTGATGAAGGATATGGTGTTCTTCAAATTGAAGGGACAAAAGCAGATTTGAGATTGGCAACTCAGGAAGGTTCCTAATGACTGGAAGACTGTTCATGTTGTGCCCAGCTAAAGGAAAGATAAGGAGGCGGATTCAGGGTTGCATAGGCTGCTCAGCCTCATTTCAGTTTCTGAAAAGGTAATGGAGCCTTTTCCAAACACGTGAAAGACAAGAACGTAATTGAGCACAGTCAGTGTGGACGTACCAACCTCAGCTCAGGCTTGACCAACCTGAATGCCTTCTTGGATGAAGTGGCTGGTTCTTTGATGATACTGAGGCTGATATCGTCCATTATCAGCAATCCAGATGGTGGAACAGAGGCATCCTCAGCACGTTTGTGGATGATACTGAGTGTTGGGTAGACATTGTAAGTGGTAGAGATTGAGTCCAGAAGTACCTTGGGAAACTTGAGATCGGGGCCAATAGGAATTTCAGAACCTCAGCAAGGAGAAATGCAGATTTCTTCCGACGAAATGATCTTTGTAGTCACAGTGGCCGCCAAGTTTAATATGAGCCAAGAGTGTGTCCTCAGTGGGAATAAGGGACAGCTGTTCTTGATTCTGTATATTATGGAGTATTATGGAGTCCTTTGTGGAGGTAAACCAAGTTTGATCATTGTTAAGTTCTCAAACACATTTCATCTACTTCCTCCTAACATGCAGAAATCACACTGGTTTTACTGCTTAATAATATTGTATCAATAACGGAAGCTGTCAAGCATGAGTGCTGTATTCAGTTTCACTGGCCATAAGAGATCATAGAATCATAGAATAGTTCTGGTTGGAGGAGACCTCCAAGATCAAGTCCAACCGTTAACCTATCACTACCAAGTCCACCACTAAATCATATCCCTTAGGGCCACATCTAAATGCCTTTTGAATACCTCCAGGGATGGGGACTCCACCACCTCCCTGGGCAGCCTGTTCCAATGCCCGACAACCCTTTCAGTGAAGAAATTTTTACGAATGTCCAATCTAAACCTCCCTTGGCGCAACTTGAGGCCATTTCCTCTTATTCTGTCGTCTGTTACTTGGGAGAAGAGTCCGACCCCCATCTCTCTACAACCTCCTTTCAGGTAGTTGTAGAGAGCAATAAGGTCTCCCCTCAGCCTCCTTTTCTCCAGGCTAAACATCCCCAGTTCCCTCAGCCGCTCCTCATAGGACTTGTGCTCTAGACCCTTCACCAGCTTCGTTGCCTGTCTCTGGACACGCTTCAGCACCTCAATGTCTTTCTTGGAGTGAGGGGCCCAAAACTGAACACAGTACTTGAGGTGCGGCCTCACCAGGGCCAAGTACAGGGGGACGATCCCTGCCCTGGTCCTGCTGGCCACACTATTGCTGATACAGGCCAGGATGCCGTTGGCCTTCTTGGCCACCTGGGCACGCTGCTGGCTCATATTCAGCTGGCTGTCAACCAACACCCCCAGGTCCTTTTCCGCCGGGCACTTTCCAGCCACTCCCCCCCCAAGCCTGTAGCGCTGCCTGGGGTTGTTGTGACCCAAGTGCAGGACCTGTCACTTGGCCTTGTTGAACCTCATACAATTGGCCCCGGCCCATTGATCCAGCCTGTCCAGATCCCACTGTGGCACCTGCCTGCCCTCCAGCAGATCAAAATTCCCTCCCAACTTGGTGTCATCTGCAAACTTACTGAGGGTGCACTCGATCCCCTCGTCCAGATCATTGATAAAGATATTGAACAGAACTGGCCCCAATACTGAGCCCTGGGGAACACCACTTGTGATTGTCCGCCAACCGGATTTAACTCCATTCACCAGCAGTCTTTGGGCCCGGCTGGTTGCCAGATCTCCACGTTATCTTAGTGTTTGGCAGAACCATGCTTTAATTATTCCCTTTTTATTCTCTCCCAGAGAACTGAGTTGTTTGAAGCAGTTGTTTCTTCTCTTCCAGAAGTTTTCTCATGGAATTTTTTAGATTCGTGCCAACCTTGCCTTTTCTGTGAGACTGCAAGGGAGGTTGTGACAGATTGGTTTGCAGTTTCATCAATATGCTGCTAATATTCATTTTTACATCTCCCTTTCATGAAACACAGATGGTCAGGGTTTTTAGATGATCAATGTGTGACTGAAATTGGGTTTTGGCTAAGAGCTTGTTGGCTGAAACTCATCCTAACTGAAGCAGATGACACTGGTTGACTAAGGGGAAAAGACGAGAAGGTAGGAATTTGTTTCTTCAAGAAGGTGTAGCTGCATTTAGTTGTTACGACGTATGATGCTTGGCTTAGATTGTTGCTTTTGCTTTTTGGATATGAAGTAAGAGGCGGCATCCAATCATACTTCCTAATGTTCATTTAAAATGCAATTTTCTGCTTTTATTTTATTGACGAGATGCTGGCTTTAGCTGATGGTGTCAAATGTCTTTTTTGTGGCTTTGTCTTCAGATGTATTGAATTCCTGTTACCAAGACTATATCTGTGATATGATGTGTACCTTCCTCTGTTTAGTGTTCTGCACAGAACACGTTATATATAGCCTTTTGGAAAGAGCATTACATTTCAGAATGGTTTGTACTTCTGCTTGGAGTTCTAAACCCAACTTTGTTTGCATCTGTGTATCTCAGTTTCCTGTTCTCTTGACTGAGAACAGATCGAATTCTTAAGATATGGTTTGTAGACTGAGCTGCTGTCATTCATCTTCTGCTGGGCATATTAGTTTCTTTCAATTT
Source organism: Phoenicopterus ruber ruber (assembly GCA_009819775.1). Taxonomy (NCBI): domain Eukaryota; kingdom Metazoa; phylum Chordata; class Aves; order Phoenicopteriformes; family Phoenicopteridae; genus Phoenicopterus; species Phoenicopterus ruber. Next base: position 165,723,036 of record CM020216.1, on the reverse strand, counting down.
AAGAAATAATAATTTCCATAGCTCAGTTATCAACAAATGTACGTGGCAGACAACAGTGTTCATATCCACATTCTACTGAGATGTTCTGGTAGATGTAGCTTTTTGTAGCACTTAAACAATTAAATGCCTACAAGTCTCAAGCAAATACCTGGGAGAACTCCTGTATTTGAATTAAAATTTAAAAGAGAGATGAAATTATATAAAAATGTCTGTAAGCCTAAAATATGATTTACTCTTTGAAAACATTACTAACTTTATAAAGGGGTATCCAATTCCATTTGTTGGAGCTGCACATCAAGAATTCCACCCACGCATGCATAGAAATCATACATTTTTATGCAACGCTCACTTAAATTTGGTTTATATTTACTTAGACAAAGTAGAAATTTAATTTGCAAAATATTCCTTGGCAGGCGTTGTCTAGTTTTTGTGGTGATTTTTTGTGATCTGTTTAAAAACTGTTATACAACATGCAAAATTACGAAGACAGTTCTAACTTGTAAGAAGACTCTTTTTAGTTCGAAATGATGGTTTTCTGGTCTTGTTTCTTTAGAGAGATGTCCCATACCTCAGAAAATGCAACATTGAGTAATGTCCACTGTATTTTAGCATTGAATGGAAGTTGGAGAGTGCTGTGGGGAGCTGAAAGGGAGCAATACAGCTGGGCAGAGAAGTGCCATGGACAGCCATCAAGTGCTCAGCAGTTGTAGTTTGCCTGCTCAGCTATAGATGGGAGAACTTCTATTTCATGCGTCCATCAGGTGTGAAAGAAAGAGAGTAGATGTCCTTCAGATGAGAGAAAGATGTGTACTGTGAAGGGGTGAAGTGGCCGCGGCTATTCATTTCTGTGTTCTTTTTGGCTGTAGTGGTAGGGGCTTGTGGTACCGTGTAGTTTTACATAAGATTAACAGCAGTTGGATTTTTTTATTGTAACTGTAACTTGTGTTGATAGCTGGTAGCAAATACGTAACATACATGAATTTGGAAAACTTCCCTTTGTGAAAAATATAGTTCTGGTAGTCTGATTTGCTGCTCCCCCCCCCCGCCCCCCCCCCCCCCCCCCCTTTTTTTTTCCTTTAAAGAAAATACCAGTGGTTAGAAAAGACCATCCTTTTTGTCTTGCTCTTTCAGAAAGTTTCTTTAAAGAAATGTTTTTAAATTTTTATCATTATTCTATAATCTGAAGAATCATAGACTAGTATGTGTATTTATGATGGCCCTGCCTTTAAATCTTGACCATAACTCTTCCAGAGGATCAAGTCCCGCAATTCCTGAATGCTGTGGGGCAAGTTAAAACCTCTAATATGCAATCTTTGGAAAAGAGTAAGGAGAACCATGATTCTCACCCTGCAGATACGGGCCATGCTCTTGGATGTTCTGCCTAATATAACAAAGGCCTTTCTCTTTGTCCTGGTCTGCTAAAGAAGATTGATGGACTATTACGTCAGATTTCTTTGGGGTCACAAGTTAACTTAATGGCTTTCTCAAAACTTTCTCTGTACATCCTCTGATAGTGACATTTAAATGTTGACATCCACATCCTCTCTTCCAGAAACCTTGAATTCCCTGCTACATTTTTTTCTAGCAGAACTTGGCACTGTTATATTGCAAGAGAAATCCTGCAAATGATTGGTTATCCCACTGTCCCATTCCTCATAGTTTCAAGAATCCATCATTAGCAAGTTCTTGTTTGTCTGAAAATTTGTGGCCAGCTCAGCATCTATCTGCTCCATCGATATTTAAGAGAAGATAATTGCTACTAGACGCCTTGTAAGGACTCATCATGTTTTTTAGACTGTCAGTTTTAGGATCATTAGTGGTAGCACTGCTGATGAAAGCTGAATGCTCCATTATGAGAAAAAAGAGTAAGCTTCTTCAGAAAGCTGTGAGTCATAAGTATAAAGAACTAATTTTTATAGCCTTAACGTAAGGACATCCATCTTTTTTCTTGATAAAAGAGCAGCCAAGAATACTCTATCTATTCAAAAGTGCTGTGTAAGCAGATCAGTGCAAAAAGTATTTGTTTTACCAAGGTAAAAGTAATTTATTTGACACACAGCAACAGTACTTTTTTAAGCAGACAGAAGTTTCTACAAGGTTAGAGAAAGTGGGCCTGTCCAACATCTGTGACACAAAATTATGCCTTTCACACTCCAGAAATCTCCTGGATTTGTTGTGTCCTGCCATGTTACCTTCCTAGCAGATGCTGAAAGACTTTTGTCCTCCATTAGAAGAGGGACTGCAATTGGGAGATGTCTTTGATTTGTTTAAATAAGGCTTTGTCCACTTCTTGGTCAGGCAGTCTGTGTTAAAATGTCCACCGTAACATTCTCTTGCTGGTCTGCCCTTTGATCCTGGCTGGTCGTTCTTTCTGTAGCAGAGCTCCATGCCTTTGAGCCTTTGCATTCAAGTTTTTTCTCTCCATCTTGTCTAGTCTGCATTTCTTTCTCAAAGTGCCTGTATCCAGTTATTGCAACACTCTGGATGTGTGAGCTATCCCACTAAGTCTCTGGAATCCCAAATACATTGTAGGTCTATTTATTACTAGGCACAGACTTCTAATTCCTTCTGCTTGTTTCCCAAGATGTGTGCATTTGTCTACAGGCCCCTGGTTGCACTGCTTTCTCGAGGGCAATGCAAAAGCCTCCTTTGGTACCCTACTCCATGCTTGTTTTCCATCTATCATCCACTCATCCACTTCTCTTTGGGCTTTGGTCTCCATCCTGCAGTGAACCTAGCGTAGAAGCGTTCCTCACTGGGGTAGAGAGTTTGTTGGCAAAGATGTGCTTGCTTTGCTTCATCAGGTGGATCCTGTGTCTATGAAATTGTTCTTATTCCACATAGAAGTCCTATGGCCGCAGAAGCCAAAGTCCTGCTGCCAAAACTAGCTGTGTTGCCAGATGGGGATCTGCTGGATACATCCACTTCTGCCAGTGTGTCCGTCCTCTTGAGAGGCAGGATCCAGGGGAAGTGAATTCCTGTGGTTGCCAGTGGTCTACGCTCTTAAGTCTCCCTTTGTAGCATCATTTGTGCCCACGGGAGTGAGAAGTGGAGGGTGGTGATTTAACACTGCACGGGCCTCAGTGATCTTTTTGGCACCTCCATTCAGGACACTGGTCAAACAGCAAGCAGCACGTTTCCAGGCAGGTGGGTGCCTCTGTCCTCCACAACTAAAAGTTTTACTATTTTATACACAGTTGACATTCAGTAAAACTGTTTTGTTACAGACATTTACTAGGTTATCTAAAGCAATCCCGCAGAGAGATGTGGGATTTACCCACTCATGTTGTGAGTCATCAAGCAAACCCTTAAGTAATTCCTCTATACTTAAGTTGTGTATTTATTAGATGGAGTAACAGATGACTAGATGTGTAAACAGTCAGTATAAGATAAGTTTATATGGAATAACAGGAGCAGCTATGGGGGCTGCACATAGAAATTAAAGATTTCCAGTAGAAAGACTATAATCTAGTTAGAGTGGAAAATAATTTGTAGCAAGCATGATATACAATACATTTTCAATTGCCTTTTCTTGCTACTTGGTTTTCTAGATTGACAAAGAATGTATATACATATGTATATATGCACATATACACACAAACTTTAAACAGTCTTGTTTGTGGGATGTGGTTTATATAATCAGTAAGAATATTAGGCAAATCCCATTTAAACGCTATTTATTAGTTAATTTTTTTCAAAGAAAGCTTACATGTGCTATTTCTATAGCAGCAAATGGTAAACTCTAAAAAAGTAATAATCCATTTCCCAGTTAATAAAGGCAAAAACGTGAGAAAGTGCATGTACTGTGCATTATCTGCAGACTGATACTTTCATGCTAAACTTTGGGGATCAGTAAAATTACTCAATTCCTAGATCATATACAAAGTTAGGCTGAAGGTGACAACAGTTTTGAGAGGTCATATACTGCATTCTCCTGGGAAACATGGCCTTGAATTTGTAAAGATCAGCTTTTCAAAAAAGCAAACATTCAGACCTCAGCATGGAGATTCATCTTCTACTTGTATTTTTAATTTCACATAACAGCCTTTTTGGTTGCTCTCTGCCGGTTTTGTGATGTGATTCTTGCTTTGTTGCAGGATTACAAAAAAGAAATTCTTTACTTGCCATTATGTTTGGGTTTTTTTATTTTTTTTTTTATTAATGGTTTGACTTTCCTGTGTCAGGCATCCTTTAAAAGAAGGTTACTGAAAGTAGGGCCCTGAATAAGGTATAAGAACACCTGTACTTAAGAAAGCTTCATCTAGCCTGGTATTGCATCCCTAACACAGGCTGCTAGCAATGCAAGTTACTCAAGGAAATAATATGAAAAGATGGCATAAAAAAAAAAGATTTTCTGCTCCATTTTTTCAGGTTTCAACATTTAGTTGGTTGCTGGCTTCATTAAGCAGAGGGTGTAGCTGATCAATCTTACTTAAAACCACAATTTTTCAAATCCCTTTCCGAGTTTATGGCCTCCAAAGTATCCTGCTGAAATTGAGTTTTTTGCGTGTAGAATTTGTTGTCTGCCAAATAATTATATCAATTAGCTTCTCCCCCCCCCCGCCCCCCCCCCCCCAATGGTAGATTAATCGTTCTGTATTCATTTTCTGCACGTGTTTATGATTTGCTAGACTGCGTTCATATTGCCTTTCAGTAGTCTCTACCTACCTGAAGAGTCTCAGTCTATTGAATCTCTCCTTTTGGAACTTGCTAACTACTTAGCAGGTGTTTTCAGAGAGGTACCCACAATGATCAAGCTGTAATTGATAACCACTGATTGTGTTTAAATATTTAGTATATTATTATATTCACATATTATTAGTAAAACTTACCAGTCATCAGCGAGCCCATATTCTGCGCACGTGACTCTATTGCACAGCATCCGATGAGACAGGACCACCTTGACCCCGGTGGTAGTATTTCCCTACACTGTTTTAAAAGTGTCTGTTTGCACCTGTGTGGTGTTCACTGTCTATTGAACCAGTTTTCTGCGAGGAAAACCTTTTCTCTTATCCCAGGTACTTTGGTTCCTGAAGTGCTTTTTAGGAAGCTTTTGGAAAATTTGAACATACTCATCCTTATTCATGTTGACATTGACGTCCTTGGAGAATAGATTTGGCAGACGTCGTTTCTGACCTTAAAAAACATTTGAGCACTTCTGATGTATCACTTAAATCCATTTGTCCAGTAATTTTGTTTTCTGTTACGGTTCCTGCCCATTTGCCCAGTATAGAAGTCATTTACAGATCGATAATTTCCTTTATCATTTGCTGAGACTCTCCTTCCTTTAAAAAGAAGGAAAGGCACGTTGGACCTCCTGTGCTGTGGATAGTTTATATGAGTAGTTCACCACTTTGGTATGTGAGTTCATGCAGGTCTCTAGTGCGAATACCACTGCAGCAATTCAGAATCAGAATTGTAGAATGGTTTGGGTTGGAAGGGACCTTTAAAGATCATGTAGTTCCAAGCCCCCTGCCGTGGGCAGGGACACCTTCCACTAGACCAGGTTGCTCAAAGCCCCATCCAACCTGGCCTTGAACACTTCCAGGGATGGGGCAGCCACAGCTTCTCTGGGCAACCTGTGCCAGTGCCTCTCCACCCTCAGAGTGAAGAATTTCTTCCGTATGTCCAATCTATCTTGGACCCTCTTTCAATTTAAAACTGTTGCCCCTTGTCCTGTCACTACAGGCCTTGGTAAAGTGTCTTTCTCTGTCTTTCCTATAAGCCCCCTTTAAGTACTGAAAGGCTGCAGTAAGGTCTCCCTGGAGCCTTCTCTTCTTCAGGCTGAAAAAGCTCAACTCTCCCAGCCTGTCTTTGTAGGAGAGGTGCTCCAGCCCTTGGACCATCTTTGTGGCCCGCGTTTGTTTCTGTTCTCCTTATTTGTTCTAAAATTTACTGACCTTCCAGTTTGAAGGAAATTCTAAAGACGCATCCTTTGTAAAGGACGTTCTATGTAGTCTTAATACGTATAAAAAGAAAAAAATATTGCCCATCCCCTGAGTGGTATGTCAGCCGCTGAGAGGTATGCCAGGGGATTTTGATACATTTATATTGACAATCTTTCTTCCTCTTTCTCTCTGTGGAATAGGAATGACTAAAAAAATGCTATTGAGTAATGTTTAAAATGGTACGTACTAGAAATGCTAAAAACCTTTTTGGTTTGAAACTTGCTCAGAAACTGAATATAAAAATTGGAAATGTTATTGTGACCTGTTTAGGTGGTGAAAAAAGTAAAAAGAGGAATATTCTTAAAAAAACCTCACCAAAAAAACCTGCAGATTTTTTGTGCTCAGTTATCTGTAAAGAAGGTTATTTTCTGACCTAATTACAAATAAGGGAAATCACAGGGAGCTAGTGAAAATTACTTTTGCTTGACTGTTCTTACATTTGTGTGTATTGCTCTACCTTTTTTAACGGTATTTGTTTGCATACATTGTTGGTAACAGTTATAACAGCAGCACTTTTTTTTCAAGAAAGGCTTGAGGGAGAAATGCCACGCTTGTCAGTGAATGATAAATCTATTGAATAAAGGTTAATTACTTTGTGATTCACAAAATAGCTGAAAGCACAGATGAGTGCACCGTGGAGACTAACTTTAAAGCAGGATCAGAGCTGACCTTAAATGCTGAAAAAAATAGTGAAATGCAGTTTTCTAGGCTAGGAATTAAGAAGATAACAGGGCTGTGTTTGAAAAGCTTCGGTATTTTTTCATAAAGAGTAGTATCTTTTGTCTCATACTTGGGAACTTTTTGTATAGGAATGGTTAGACAAATAGCAGTTACATCTCTCTATGTATTTATTAACAACATTATTACACTGTATCATCTTGAAAATTCTGTAATTATTTTTCCACTGTGTAGGTTTAGGTAATAAAATAATAGGTAAGAAAAGACAGTGTCCCAGCTCTAGATAAACATTTATATCTTCAGACTGCTCAGAGTGATAATTCATCACCCCTTAAAGATCAAAATAATACTATTTTTTTTACATTTGAGGAGAAAAATGTGCATGCTAGTTATGGTGGTTGTATTAGTCATTCACTGGCTGAAAGTTGTAGATTGGTAGTTAACGTTATCAGTAACCTTAGATTTTTCTGTTTAAATTTTAGATTCATGAGATGTTTCCTGGTACCTGATATTTCCTTGATCTTAGGAATGTTCAGCATAGTAATATGTTCAAAGGTTAGAACTTGAAAAATTGCAGATTTCCTCACAAACAGTAGATTACTGATGTGGAGACAGCATTACTACAAAACGTTTCTCATTATACTTCACTCTGACTGTCTTCTTTCTTCTCATTAAGTGGCGAGGTTATCTGTTCTGTAGCTGCTGAACACATCGATGTTCTTTTTGCGGCTGATATCTGAAAGTCAGTAAAACCTAAATTATTTTAAAATTCCTAGTTAACAAAAAGTGAATGTGCTGTTCTTTTATGTGTATGCCATTAAAATAAAATAGCTTCAGTTAGTAATACTCCTTTATGATAAGTTTATCAGAACCTCTTAAAAAACCTTCCTATGCTGCCTGAAGAGAAAGTAGATTTCTAGGAGAAAGGAGGATTTCAGTTAGCTTGTACTCAGTTTCGTTACTGACTTCTTAAACAAATATTCCAGCTGCAGTTAATAAATTTTCCTGTCCATGTTTGTACAAGAGATGCTAAACAAATCACAGAAAGTGGAGCTGGGAAGGACTTGAAGAGAACATCTCGTCCCTCTCCTGCTGCCTCAAAGGTCAGGTTACAGAGAAGCGATGTCTGGGCCATTCTGGAAGAAGATCTGGTGATGGAAATTCCACAATCTTTATTTAATCATCTCTTCCACATATGGCTATTGTGGAAAGCTATAGAAAGCTTTTCCTTTTTTCTGTGCTAGCTCTTCCTTTTCATAGTTTTCTTGTCCCCAATGGAAACTGTTCCTGTCCTCTGGGCATCAGACTTTTAATTACTTAAAAACTGTTATTTGATCTTTTCTATCAAACCTCTTTGAGTCTTACAAGTTAGGAGAAAGGACTCTAAATAGAAAATAGCTAGAGTGTTAATTCAAAACTGAATCACTAGTTCATTTGTTGACTTTGGGAGAGACGTCTAACGCTGTCATTTCAGGGAAAATCCGATTCAAGATGAAGATCTGCTACGTCTGGTTGAGCATAGCTAGATTAATTTCCTGGGGTGGAGAGTGTTTTAGTTACAGTCGCCAAGCTGTTTCAGATGGAAGGCAAAACTGAATTTTCAAAAACAATGCTATAACTAAAACCTGTGGTCCATACAAGAAGCAGACTCAGACTACTTCCACGGATTAAAAAACCTTAAACCAGCTTCTGGCATTCTGTGTAGATATATGGTTGATTTGGCAAATCTTTAATGTCAGAATGACTTTGATTATAATTTGAATAATATTGTATAATTGTGTGCTTTTTTGCCATCAACTGTCAGGTGTAATGAACTAGTTTGTGAAATTATGAAAAACTGGTTTTAGCAACAGTAAAATTCTTAAAATTTCTACAATTATGATATTTCTGTTAAAAGGCTTTTAAGCAGTAGTCAGAGTAAGCAAAAAGGTCAATGAGCACTATTAGCATACAGTTTGAGAAAGTATGGGCAAACTCTTTGTTCATCTGTGATCCAGAGTTTAGAATGCCTTTACTTTCTTGGATGCCGTGTAGTTGTAATTTCTTTTAAGGCTTTATTCAAAAGGGCATGTATTTTTGTTCTTCAGGCTTTTATAGACTGAAGTACCTTGCGGCAGAAGGGTCACAAAGCAATCAAAGAATTGAGAAAATAAACGCATGTTATACTGACTGGAGCTTAAGAAAAAAATGTAATTTTCCCCTTACATTTTTAAAATTGCCTCACCACAATGCAAAAGGTAGGAAACATGTGGAATGCTGTGCATAAAAAACCATGATAGACTGTGTTAATTACCCGGCAGAGTAGTACATACTGCTGACATACGCAGTACTTGACACGAAATGCACTGTATATGTTTGAACTAAGACGACCAATGACTGTATTGATTATGGAAACTCAATTCAGCATAGAGTCCTTTAAATAAATAGTTTGGCCTTTAATATATGGCTTAATTATTCATAAATTCCATTTCACTCAGTGTTTTTTTAAACTTCCGTGATCAATTTCAATTGCGTTCATTGATTACGATTTGTGAAGCTTCACAACTAAACAGGAATATGAAATTGGACAATACTTTCTCCCACTTTTCTTTCCCTTCCTTTCTTTTCCCTTCCTTTCTTCCTGAAGATTCTAGCTATTGTTTAAATGAAATGTTGAATGCATTAATTATTACATACAGCGGTTCCTTGCAGAGATGAAGATGGCTATCATGAATATATTGGTTGCCCATATATATATTTTTGACTACCGATACTTTGAGCAAGGCCAAGTTAGCAGTGTATACTGACAGTGTGTGAAGATGCAGGGTTCATTTTATTTATACATGGTATATATGCTTATGAAATTTATTTTTACTACTTGTGGAAGATTTAATACTCACTGAGCACGACTTCTATTATTTTTGATAAAAATTGGCATATTGATGGAGACATTTTAATTCAAAGATGACTGATTTTTTTTAAAATTTGAAGTAGCAGAGTGACATACATGGAGCTGGTTATTCAGTTTGCCTGAGCAGTTATCTTATTAAGCTGTCACCTTGGGTAGAATATATTAAGTGATTTACTACAAATGAAAAAATTTTTTCATAATTACTATTAAACTTATAAATATTTTAAAGACATTATAAACCATACACTCTGACCCAAAAAGTACCTTTGTAAGTCAGTAATTTTTAAGTTGCAAAGGTTTTCATATCAACAGCAGATTTTTTTTTTTATTGAGGATGGAATATCGAATAAAACATTCTTAAGCTTGAAATCTCTTGATGCATTTGATAATGTGTGAAGGAAAGTCTTGCTTTTTGTGATGTCTTTGCCTTTTCGATGTTTTCTTGCAGGGAGGAAAGATTTAATTTTATACGTCTTTTGGTGATGTCAAACTTCTCCAGGTGTAGCCAATGAGATTAGTGTTTCTGCAGAGTTTTGAGGCTAAGCTATATATTTTAGTGTAGGTGTTAATCCTTCTACGTGTGTTTAAACATTTTTAAATTAGTCTGGGATTATATGAAGGCACACAGTGTCCTGTAAAGTCTTGAGGGTTGTTTGAAGTTACTGTCCCAAACTTCAGCGGTCATGTGATTTGCTTGTCAGTTCCTGATGTTCTTGTACATAATGACACAAGATAACCTAGAAAAACAGATAACTTTTCCTGGTATAGCTACATGTTTGCATTATGTGCTCAGTAATATTAATGTAGCCTTCATTAGATTTTCAGATGTAAAATGATGATAGCTTATTGGTTTCTAAGAACATATTTAGTTAAGTTTAGTGGACTCAGCTATAATACTGTGCTCACAATTGACATTACTGATTAGATTTTTTTTTTTTTTTCTGGTTGCTGAAATCATCAGGTACATAGTTATTACCATAAAGAAGCAAAAAGTGTCTAAATTACTGGCACATATAACAAATGGAAGCTCTCTTGAGATTCTAGCTATAGTATAGAAAAACTAAAATTTTGATTAAGCAGGCTTTGAATAGAAAATATCTAAATGCGCATTCGTAATGTAGACTTTTGTGCACCATGAACTGCTCAAGGCTGGAGCCTTTTTTAGACTAGGTAGTGTATACAGACAATGCGTACCCCGTGTTCTTTCTGCTTAGATGCGTGGTATACGTGTGATAGTGTTTTTCTATCTTGGATTTAGTACCTCTTGAATTCCATTGACTTGGGATGGAGCATTCAGTTGATCCTCTGCAAAAAGCCTGTTTGCTTTGGCTGTCTGAATATGATTTTCCACAGGAACTTTCTTTGAGTTCTTTTATTTATTTATTGTTCTCTTTCTTTTCTTTTAGCTCGGTGGCTTACGCTGCTATCCTTTTCTTTAATGTGATAGTTGTCTCTGGGCCATAACTTTGAAGAAACTTCCTTTCTGTGGGTGTTCTTAAGGCCTTTTACTTTATTTTTCTTTCCATTTTGTTGTCCCTTTGACAGTTTGTGTTAGTGTTTTTTTTGAGAGAGGACTAATTGGGAATTATACTGACGTTAAATTATATTAGTCACTACAGTTTTTGGAAACAATGTTTATTGGCTATGAGCTTGCTTAACAAAAGCATGAAAACCCCACGTGTTCCAGATCCTGTTTTTGTCTCAATACTGTATTATGTCTCTTAATCTTTTAAGATGCACATTGACTTTGTCATACAGAATAATACAATATCTCTCCAGAGGACGGGAGACAGGTGTAATGCTTCAAAACTAAGATTCTGGCCAATTCATTGAGCCTTGTTTCTTTTCTGCTGGGTTGTTTGGGGTTTTTGAGACTGCACATTAACGTGCTGCTTCCAGTGCGAGATTGCACGGTACTGCTTGGGTTTGGCCTGTACAGTGTTGCTTTAGGCTCTGATTTCTGCAGCGTAATGTGCCTTGTCACAATTCAGCGAACTTAAATAGGTTTGGGACTCAGTTTACTCCAAGATTTTACGTTTTTGTAGATGTGAAAGGTCAAGCAAACACCAGGTCTAAAGTACAGGATTGGCTGTGGAAAAGCTAACTCAACTGTTGCTTTGAAGACAGGTGCTTTTTAAATAGCGTGACAGCATGAGGACATTAATTTGATGAGGGATGTATTTAGATATTTTTTCAGTAGCGTGCTTAACCATTATTAACTGATTATTACATTAATAATATTCTAGGTATTGTTTTCATTGCCTGAATTTTAAATTCCTAGCCCTAGTTGGACTAGGGGAAACAGTCAGAAAAACCTTGTGAAAGTGCGTATGGGCAGACGAGTGGGGTTCTTGAATTCTCTTGTGCGTTTATCTAAGCTCACTGACAAACCCAAAGCTATTTTACAAAGGCCACAGTTCTGTGGGTTTGAGTATCTGCTTTTGAAGTCATACATTTGTATCAAGGTGAGCACCTCAAACACAATCATTTTGCTTTCTTGTAAATGCCGTGTCAGAATGGAAGAACTCCTCTGAGGACTCGAAGAAAGCACTATCAAATTCATCTTTCCTAAGTGGTGCATAGGTGTGTTTTATGAGTCTCAGATGAATGAATTGCATTCACAACAAATAAAGCACTAACATGCCTTTTTTAAAACAGCTACAATAAAAATGCAAAATGCTTATACGAGGAGATATCATATTGCAGAGCAATCAGCTTCGCTGTCATGCTGCAAGTGTTTAATATAACTTGTTAGAAGTGTTAAGAGGGAGCTAACAAATATATTCAAAATTTCTTTATAGTCTTTCTTTTTAGCTTCTTCTTTTACAAGTCAGTTTGGTATGCCAGGATTAAAATGTGTTGTTTGTTTATTTATGTACATATTATTGAAGTGCTCAACAGGATGAGGTGTTACTTATGGAAAATATAGGTGAGTTGACTAAGGGTAAAGCTAAATCTCATGTTTGATGGAGAGTGAGCTTACCAGCAAAGGTTAAAAAGTAGAGCAATTTTAGTGAAGTCCTTGAAAGGATGGCTTTTGTGTATGTGATATCGAATGGAAGTGGTGGAGTGTAAGACTGAGGTGCATCAGGAATAGAGTATTAGTCACAAACCAGAGTGATGATCTCTTCCCTACTAAAGGAAACCAACCTTGTGGATTATTACATTAGGTTTTAATTTATTCCAAAAGATAAACATGATACGCTTTTAGTATTTTAAAGTGTACAATAGATCTATAAATATTCTCTGGGATAAGTAAATAAACTTCTCAAAGAGCTTTAGAAGCTTTTTCAGCAACATGATTATAGTTTGAATAATGGGTGTAGTTGGATGTCAAGTAGTACAGCACTGTGTCAGTGGCTACATGTATTTTTCAGATGAGCGATAAGTTATTTCAGTAGGATATTTTATATCACCAATGGCAATGCAAGATGTGTCTTGAAAGCGATCTCAAGTAAACAAATTTACTAAGAAAATATTTTCCTGGTGTACTTGCTATACGTCTTTTTCAGATATAGTATATCAAATGACTGATATCTTAAGAATTGTAGTGCAAGGGCTAAACTTTCCCGTTATATTTTAAAAGAGAATTTTGTTACTTTGTTTTTGTTCTGGCCTTTTTCTTTCCTTATTCCAAAATCCTTGTTTTACTCCATTTTTTAAACAAGGAAAAAACATCCTTGTTTTGCTCCAATGTCTTGATGCGTTATAACTGATAAAAGTTTCTTATATGAAAAATACCGGTGATATGAAAATATAATTTTCTATTTCGTCCCTTCTCAAGCTTTTCTAATGTGTGAAGTTTTACCTTTGATATCATAGCCTTAACTCTTCTGAGAAATTAAACAAATGTTACATTTTTTTTTATTTTGCCTAAGTCCTAACCCGGTGTGTTGCTTTGACTTCATCCATTTTCAAGGATGTCTTATGTCATTTTTTCATTCTTGCATCTGATCAGTCATTAAAGCATATTTTGTACTAATTTTTTTTACTTCTTGTCTTGTTTACTTGTTTCCCTCTGGTGCAGTATTTCTCCTGTGCTTGCGGTATTGCTTCTATTGTAAGGACTATGGAAGAATTGTGCTTATTGCACTATCTTGTTTCTGAAAGCAGATTATGCACATGTAATAGGTCTTTCTTTGGCCAGAGCGCAGAGAGCAACTACACTTACCAGGAAGGTAGCTTTTATTAGTAAATAAAGGCTATAAAAGGAGCCACTGTCTAAACTAAAAAACTCCGGTTTAATGAGTTAATGAATGCAGTCCACAGCCTGTGCGTGTGACTGTTACTGCAGTATAAGTACTACAGATACTTTTCAGCATAATTTTCAAAAATTTTGCCTTAGCTCTCCATTGCTTTTTATATTCTACACAAAATTGCTTTGCTGACATTTAGAATTGTCTACCAATCTATTGCTGTTTATCTCAGTGACCTTCTAGTTCCTTATATTCTGGTCTGAGAGCTAAGATGTAGTGTAATTTGTTTTGGTGACTCTTAGACATTTGAAATTACCAGAGTAGTTAGTTGGAATATAATTATCCAAATGAAATTTGGCCAAAACATGAAGGTTAACACTTCTCTGCTTGCGAAAACTATCAGGCTTTAAGAATGGGCTTCAGAGTCCCAGTTCTATGTGTCATCGGGAGTATAATGCTTTCAGCAATGTATTTAAATACTATATTAGGATATAAAGTCGGTGTCTCGTCCTAAAGAAAGAGTGCTGCCTTCTGAAAGGTGAAGGATTTCCTTTCCTTAGACTGTATTATAGACTTTAAAACTATATATTCATTTTTTCCACAACACAAATGTAATTCTAAAATCTTTCTGTAACTTGACCCCCTTTACATTTTGTTTTCTGCTTCCTGCGGACTTCTACTTGCAATGTGCAAAGCCTCCATTCTTAATAAAAATATAGAATGTGACTAGTTCCTTCAATTTTTGGAACTGGTAAGGGTGACTACAATGTAAGTGGCACATTTATTATGGTTCACCACCTATATTTAACTCAGATTTGATGATGTTTCTGACAAGCTGCTTGCATTTAGACCAAGTCAGCAGTTCTCCATGATGACGCATGGGCTGGACAAGAGAACAAATCATCTGAAAGGGACAGAAAATAGAGGATTCAATGGCAAGATGTTAGGAAAGACAATTTAAAGTAAATACTGAAAGCAATATTATTGTTAATTTTAATCTGTCAGTTTGACGTCTGTGAAGTGCTGAATGCTTAACTTTTTTGGTTACACAGATATAATGACTGGAATGAGCAATAGTGTCGAAGACCCAGAAAGATTTAGTTCTTTACAGTCTTTACAAGTACAAGAATATATTGTTTTAACAAAAAGTTAAGATTCTACATGCTGTATTTTATTTATTAGCCTTTTGGAGTTCCTATTATGATCCTCAATCAGAACTTCTGTGCTTGTTTTTCTGGTTATTTCCAGTATACACTTTATTATTAAGTACACTAGACTCTATCAGGAATTGTTTAAAATTATGACATTGAATGAATTTAGTTCATAAAAATGAACAAATTAGGGGAGAAGAGGGTTCATATTAGAGTGCTATTGACTGTCTGAATGCAGTTTTTTGTAAGGCTGTTGTAAGAGAAAGGCAAATTATCTGTTTGGGGTCTAGTAAGAAGAAAAATTTGAAGGAAAATTATGTTTTTATAGACAATTCCAGTGTGGTGGGATGACCTCAGCTGGCTGCCAGACGCTCCCCTGGCTGCTCCCCCCCGCAACAGGATGGGGAGAGAATAAGATGTAGAAGCTCATGGGTGGTGATAAGGACGGTAATTGGGAGAGGTAACGGGCAAAACTCAGACCAGACATTGCCAGAGAGTGGAATAATTGCGGGGAATCTTTTGTTGTTGTAAAGCAGTGAAAGGGCAAGGGTTGGTGTTTTATCGTGTGTGTAAATTGTCCACCTTTGTTGGTGTTGTGATGATGTTGCTTTCATTTTGGTCCAGCGCAGGCCCTTCCCCGGGCTGTAATCCTTCAGGGACAACCTGCTCCCGCCCGGGCTCCCCACGGCCGCAGCTCCTGCAGGAAATATCCCCTGCTGCGGCGTGGGGCCCTCCCCGGGCTGCAGGGTGGGTCTCTGCTCCAGCGGGGTCTCTCAGGGCTGCAGGGGATCCCTGCTCCGGGCCTGCAGCACCTCCTGCCCTCCTCCTCCTCCGCCCTCGCGCTCCCTCTGCTGCTGCTCCCTCCTTGGCTTCCTCCTCCTCTGTCTCTGCCGCCTTCAGCCCTTTCTGAGACCTGTTTCCCCCCGGCACCCCCAGCTTGGCTGAGGGGCTCAGCTGTGTCCTGCGGTGGGGCCCTTGGAGCCGGCTGGGACCGGCTGTGTCCGGCACGGGGCAGCCCCGGCCTCTCCCCACAGAGGCTCCCTGCAGCCCTGCTGCCAGCGCCTGGGCACGGACACCCCATTCATCCAGTAAACAGAAAAAATAATGTAAAAAACCTTCAGTCAAGAAATAACTTCCACCTCAAACTTAGGTGCTTCCTTTTCCCCCCTTGCTTGCTATTTTCTTGTCAGATCTTCCTGATAAAATTCCTTAGACTCTCAGGTTGAGCAGACAATAATGGTGAAAAATCGGATCCTTTGTGAGGCGACGCAGTGAAAAACATCTGAGCGCTCTTCTGAATATGTGTAATTAAAACATAAAAATATTGCTATGCAAAACACTTACTACACCATCCATCATGATCATTCAAAGGAACGCTATTTTAATAGCAGAACCAAATTTTACTTTGTGTAGCTGTGAATTTAATGAGCAATTTGCTGTTAAAATATTTGGAAAATTTGAAGGGAGAACATTTGCAGGTCATATTTTGAATATTGGGCTTTTTACAAGAAAGAGCTTTTATCTTTCAAAGATACAATTTTTAGGTATCACAGAGAAAATCAAACTGCAGTCCTTTCTCCTGTTTCTTCTGCTCTCCTCCGTGTGGTGCTGTGTATCTACAGCAGTACGAAGCTGATTTTTTTTGAGTAGTTTTTCTATACGTTAAAACATTTGACACCAACTTCTTAGCTTGATCGAAGTAGAAGAAAACATTCCACATCCATAGATAAATCAGCAACCTGGAACTTTGCATGCATGAATTGTCTGTCACATCTCTTATGTTTTGACTGATATAATAGCACTTAAAAGCACAGGCAGATTAGTGGGTTCCATTAATAATGAGTTAAAATATATTAGGTTAATCCTGAATTTATTACCTGTCACATAGTTGCAGGCTTAGAGATGAGTGCAGGACAGGTATTCCAGAAGTGAGGAACACTCACTGTGTTGTGGGGTAAGGAAGTCTTTTAGACAAGTCTGCAGATATTTGAGCTTTGAAGCCCAGTACTATGGTGCACCAGACCATTCTCTTTAGCATAACTATAAACTGTAGAACATCACTTTACAAATTTTGTTAACATAATTTAAAGTTTCTAAATATTTCCTCTGCATTACAGTGGTGGGCATTTCAGTGAATGCACAGTAGATTTTTTAATGGCCGTATAGTGCTACAAATTAGGGAAAATTTTAAGCAAATCAGATTAATAAATCAACCATATCACTGAGTAACAGTGAATTTCTTTGTTAATAGCTGCAACAAATAACACAGAATTCCAAACCTGACATTTCAGTCCCAAGGAGGAAGAAGATGATAGTGAATCAACACTACGGCCTGGTCGGCATGATGGTACTGATTGTAGGATCTTAGGGGAAATGAGAGAGGCTGTGAATTTGGGATACGGGAGTAAGGGATGACTCCAGCTGTTCTCTTGTAAACTGGACCAGTGCTGCACTGGGACATGAGACGGACTAAATTTGCAGACATGTCCGTTTTGTGGAGGAGTTGATTAGAAAACCAATGAAAGTCAATCCCTGACATTTTCCTGGGGGACATGTAGGACCTGGTGCAAAATGTGAGGCTGAAGTGCCACCTTGTAAGAGTGGTTTTGGTATGCTTGGATACAGCAACAACAGTCAATGAAGTAGTGAACAGCTTCTTAAAGCAAATATTCATTAAAATGAGAAAAGTTGTTGAAAAGAAACAGAACAGGTGAGAGTTAAATCTTGGTAGGTAGCATGGAAACTCTTTGAGGGCACCCTATCAGAAGCACAGAACAAAAATAGTTCCACAGAAGAGCCTTTTACCTATCAAGAAGGACTTGAGAAGAGGGCCGAAGAAATCAGCATGTCTAAAGAGTAAGGCAAAAGAGCACGTTAAAAGCAAGGTGGCATCTTTCAAAAGTGCCCTGAAAAACATTTTTGTTAGGATCTAAATTTATGTGGAAAATAATGTGGTACGAATACACAGAACTAATATTACTGTCAACAAGAGCACCTCTGTGAACTAAAGTGTTGCAATGGTTAAGTTGTCAACTGCAGTTTGTCACCTCCTGCTTTCAACCATCTTTGTGCTTGAGGATTGATTGATAGATGGCAAATATGATGCCAGTACTTTCTGAGAATTTCAGATCTGGGACGCTGTGTACTGCTAAGCCTGATGTCTTTATTGGACACTGATAGAAATTGTAATACAGAATTAGTGGACACATGAGTATGTCTGATATACTGGGGACAAGGCTTTTTTATTTTTCTTTTGAATTCAGTGCTTCACAGTCCGTATGCTCCACATACTGGAGTTCTTTGAAGATGGGAAGAAACACTTGAAGGAGGGAGATGGTGAAAGTTTTTTGTGGATTCAGAGAAACATTGAACAGGATCAGAGAAGAGACGTTCACTAGGGGTTACTAAATATACAGAATTCACCTTTGTTTCCAGGAATCTCATACTATTTGTGACTGGGAGAGTGCGTTGGGAGGTACTTTGTGTGCTTGCTCGTTCTCTGGGCATCCTGTTTTGGTTACTGCATGCGGCCACTCTTACGAGTATAAACTCATAACGACTTTTCTCTGCAGACTGTACCATCAGTTAAATCTTATCTTAGTTATGATATCAGACTCTTTGATTTTAGATTACATTAGGGAAGCTCCGTAGATTTAAGTGAGCAGGTGTCCATGGAGGGAAAGCATTGGACATGCTGCAGAATGGTCTTGTTTAACTGAAAGAAAGAAGAGTAAATGAGCATTAAAAACACACCGTCTTAAATATTTTTGAAGAAGATGCATCCTAGTGAGTACTGAGAGATAGACAGGAGCTGGAACTTCTGGTGCAAAAGATCTGAAGTAAAAGGCATCTATTTTTTGCATTATTGTCCTGATCATTAACTTTTTTAATGTGGGTTTGTATTAGAACTGTTAGTGCAAGCCAGGTTTTAATTTTGTTTTAGATTTGTATGTTCTTGCATTGATTCTTGCATCAAATACTTCAAAGAACCACTTCAAAATGTGAGAGTGCGTATAATGTGGCGTTATAATTTTGAGAGAATCAGTGAAAACATGCAGCCACTTCTAGCACATTTGGTTTAAGCTTGTATTATAATCTCCATTATACAGAAGATGGCTAAACCCCCTAATGATTCTCTCTCCAATTACCAAGCTTAAGTTGTATGTTGTGTTGGCCTTCCTTTATGTTTTTAAACTAGCGTATGAAAAAATAAAACAATTTAATTTGTATGAAGCAGGAGAAAGGGAGAGCAAGGCCTGAAATGTCTGAGTAATGTGGGCAGAGGATGAGTAGTGTATAATAACTTGCCATATATTTGCTCTGTAGAACAACATTTTTCCTTGACGTCATTCATAAAGCTGTCATACCCACACCACAATAGAAAGATACTTCCCTCTACAAATTTTACAATATCTTGCAAGCTTGTTTGACAGGGCACATGACAAGTCTATCAAAACTGGGAGTCTCCTGTGACAAAATCCAAGACAAGTGGCAATCCTGCAAATGGAGAAGGTGAAATTTATATATGTCAAAAGCAACCCCATTTTATTTAAATTTCTAAGAGTCATCTTATCATTTTTCCTTCTCATTTTTCTATCTATAGGATTTGAAATATTAAAATGAGAAGCACACTACAATGCTGTCTAGCTGTGCCATGCTTTTATGTAATCTTACTTGAACACTTTCTCGTCTTATCCTTGGATCTCTTCCTTTATCTCCTCTAGTCGGAAAAAATTAAACTAGAGCAAAATTAAGAAATAAACTTTAAAAAAAATCTTTTTTCTTGTATTCTTCCCTCAAAATATTAGAGGCTTATGCTCAGTGAAACAGATGGCTGAAGCCTGACCTGCGGACTGCTGTGTGCTGCAAAGGCTTGGGAATTCTGCTTGAACAGGTGCTCTAATGAAGCCAACTAAAAAAGAGCAGAGAAGCAAAAGGCAGTGGTGGACATGGAGTCCATAAATCAAGCACAAATGCTACATTTCAATGCCTGAGGACACGAACGATTTATTTTTATTAATTGAGGATATATTTAGAATGGTGCAGACTGTTGTCCATGGTACTTTCTTAGTGTAAAGTGGTGAGGTGGTAGCACATGTCAATTATAATACTTAAAAAAGCATAGTCATTCCCCTGTGTTATACAACCCAGCACAAATGTGTTCAGGTAAGAGTAGCTGTAGGCTGTTGGTGTGTTACAAGGGCACGGCTGGGTGGCAGAGAAGAAGGCTAGAAGGTCCCTGCTTGCTGTGTCCTGGCTGCTGCGAGCTGGGTTGTTCTGAACCTTCTGGAGAGGGAGAGATTTTTCCTTCCGGGGAAGCAGATCAGAAAGCTTGAGAGGGAAAGAAGTTCTGCAAGTGAGGGGTGAGAAAGGGGGAAAAAGGAATGGCTGAAAGGATGGGAGCTCTGCCGTCAGGAAACCTGGACCTAAGCTGCCAGGGAGACTCCTGGGAATAGCAAGAATCGGATCGTCAGCTCGCTCTGGTGAAAGAACGGACTGTATCTACGTTAGTAAGTAATATGGGCAAAGAATGCACATTTTTAAAGTGAAACAGTTGCTGCTAAGGATAGAATGTCTGTGGTACCGATGCTTTTGGGGAGGGATGGGGGATTTTATTTTAGAGTGTCTCTAATCTGGTATTACGGACTGGAATGCCTAGTAGTGGATGGAGTACACGTTCCCGTTTAGTACCACAGAATCATTTCTGTTGGAAGAGATCTCTGGAGATGGTCTAGTCCAACACACTTGGTCAAAGCATGGTCAGCTAGAGCAGGTTACTCAGGGCATGTCCAGTCAGATTCTGAGTATCTCCAAGAATGGGCACTTCACAAGCTCTTTGGGCAACCTGTTCTAACATTTGACTACACTAACAATAATAAAGCTCTTCCTTATGATTATAGGGAATTTTCTGTATTTCATTTCTGCCCATTGCCTCTAGACCTTCCCTTAGAACCCAATGAGAAGAGCCTGGCTCCATCTTTGCTCTCTCCAATTGGGTATTTATACACATGGATAAGTTCTCCCTGAGCCTTCTCTTCTCTAGGCAGAATACTCCAAGCTCTCTCAGCCTCTCCTCGTATGACAGATGCTCAAATTCCTCAGTCATCTCCATGACCCTGGGCTGGACTTGCTCCAGTATGGCCATCTCTCTCCTGTGCTGGGGAGCCCAGCACTGGACACAGCGCTCCTGGTGGGTCTCAGCAGTGCTGAGCAGAGGGGAAAGATCTTAACCTGCTGGCAACACTTCCTAATGCGGCCCTTCGTAATTCACCCTGAAGTAATCAAGTTTGCGTGCTTCAAGACCACTCCTCAATGTGAACAAAGGCTCAGTAAATAAGTAGGAGATTAACCACAAAAGGATCTTCCTGATCCAGACATACCAAATCCTGAAAATGCACCCATAAAGATCTACAGCGGATTGTGCAGAGTTCAAGTCACCAAGGTGGACTGATAAAAAATGTGAAAGAATACAGTAGGCATGGAGAACTTATTTACAAAGCTTTTAAAATTCTGTTCTGTCTCATTTTGTTGTTTGTGTGGGGTTTTTTTCTTGGTTTTTTTTTTTTGTTTGTTTTGAATGGTACCTGTTCTCAGAAAATTGTAACTTCTA
Organism: Phoenicopterus ruber ruber; assembly: GCA_009819775.1. Classification (NCBI taxonomy): domain Eukaryota; kingdom Metazoa; phylum Chordata; class Aves; order Phoenicopteriformes; family Phoenicopteridae; genus Phoenicopterus; species Phoenicopterus ruber. The sequence continues at coordinate 165,701,563 of CM020216.1, read as the reverse complement.
AGGAGTGGAAAGGGAGGCTTTTAGGAGAGAGAAGTCTAGATAAATCTATCTCAAAGTTTTGGCTGACTTGAGGTCCCATCATAATTTTGTGCCTAATTTTATCCTGTGGTATTTTAAACCTGGATATTTTCTTTTTAACATGTTGTTCCTACTGCAGTTACCTTGGCACAATTTTAGTATCAAATATTTGAAATATTACATATAACTAATAACTCACATTTTTCAGAACTTGTTTGGATTTCTCGTCTGCTTTGGAAAAGTTAATTTCCTTTTTTAAATCCATATAGCTTCATTTTTCTTTGATATTGAATGCAGATAGGTTGCCTTAGGCAAACCATTACAAATCAACCCGCAAGCACAGTCCTTAGGAGTAATTTACACTTTTCCTATATTAAAGCTGTGAGGCTTTTATATTTAAACTGAGTTCTTATGTGTCTTTATTTCAATAGGAAAAAGTTACCCTCATGCTACCTGGTAAAAATAGATCATAAGTTGCCAAACAGATTGTTTACCATTTGGTGTGATAAAATTGAAATGTTAGAGATGGACAAGAACAACTTGATTCCTTATAATTTCATTATTTTTTTAAAGCAGGGTGTGACACTTGTCATCTAAATGCAAGAATATGTAGTCAACTCTTTATGCTTCATTGTTGCTTGACTTTGAAATCAGGTTTTGACTACTATTTACCTTCTATTAGGGAGAGTATGATACAGATTTATTGGTAAACACTTAATCACTTTTAAATATTACAGTTCCTAACTCTATTCAGTAAAACCCTATGTGTAACAGAACATGAGTGTGTAAGGTTCAGTGTTCGTAATTTCTCCCAGTAAGCAGCTAAAAGGAATGAGTTTCTGAATCAGAAGGGAGCCCTTTTTTTAGTAAATATGAAATTGAAACATCACCTGATTTTAATCATTTATCATTAAAAAGAGAGGAGAGGGCATAGGAGGACTTCTGAATGGCTGAAATTACGTATTTTGATAATTTCCATGTAATTACTCCTGTCTTTTTAAAAAAACCCCAAAACCTCCCAACAAACTAAAGAGAAAAAAATTAATTTGGTTTTGGATGAAGCAAAGCACCGTCATTCAAGTTGAATCAAGTTGAATAAAAAAATAAAATCACCATTCCATCATAATTCCTTTAATTGCCTTTTTTTTTTGTTTTGTCTCAAAACTTAGTATTCCATACAGATTTTCCGAGAATAGGGTATTGGATTTCTTTTGATTATTGACTATTGTGTAATTGAATAGGAACATACCAAAATTATTCCTGATTTTTAGCCAGTGTTGCTGCAATAACTGGAAAGTGTTTGGCCTGTTTGCATGCAAGTACAAGCTGCACAGTGTCCTGATCTGCTGTGGGAAGCGAGTACGGAGCACAGGATGGAGCAGGTCGGGACTCTATTCAGTCTTTTGATGAAATGATTAATCAAGTGGCTATCAAAAAAAGCCAGTATTTTACTAAGATATGCAAGAATGAGTTTATAAGACATTCTTCTTGTTCATTTTACAGAACTCACTACCTTTACAGTAATTACCTACATTTTTAATACTGTTTATCTTGAAAAAGATACTCTTTTTTTCATTTCAAGACAAAATAGGAGCATTATGATGATATTTAGCAATAAGCCATTAAACATTTATTCTAAGTATCATAATTCTGTAAGGGTAGGTAGCTAGAAGATGTCAAGGCCTTTTCTAACTAGGAACTCGACAGGATCATTGAGTTGCAACTTTCAATAGCTACACAAATAGAGTTCTGTGGAGAAGAAACTTCAGGATTGTTGCGTGTTCTCAGATCATGTTTTATTTTTCTTTTCTCTAGGAAGAAAAAAGTTGACAAAGGTGTTTTTTGTTTGTTTGTTTTCAAATCAGCCATTCTTCAGTAAGGTGAAGACACGATGCATGCACGCATCAGTTGCAAGAGAAAGAATTATTGTTCAGTGTATATTTATATGAAATAGCTTTTCCATATAAGCTGTTAAGAATTAGCACTCTTCCCAGTTATCTGATTTTGGTTGTTTTTTCCCCTAGTGCTCTTATTTCTGTAGAACTTAATGGATGGTCAAGTGGAATTCACAGAAGCAGGATGGTTTTGGCTTAGGATTTAATTGAGTATGAGTAACAATTGGAAAATTCATGATTATTTGTCTGTTTTAAACCTCTGAAGTGATGAGTCACTGTTTGGGAGTTTCCTGCTGCATATTTATGAAGTTCTCTGAGTGAGCTGACTCAGTGTGTTTTTAAAATAAGCATTTGTAATCCTTTTAAATGTGTGCTAACCACTTAGATTGGAAATCAAGTTAGCATCCCTAATAAAATCAAAATAGTGATTTAAAGGTCAGGCACCAGTACTTTATATCTATCTACCTATCTATAATATTTCATAGAATCATAGAAAATCTCAAGCTGGAAGGGACCCATAAGGATCATCGAGTCCAACTCCCTGCTCCTTGCAGGACTACCTAAAACTAAACCATATGACTACGAGCGTCATCCAGATGCTCCTTGAATATTTATATATTTGTATTTGTGTATAAAATGTGTATATACATATTTTGCAAAAATATTTTAAATTTAAGAATTTGTTTAGGTCAGTTCACCACTGGGGTTCCCTATAAAGTGGTCACATGAGAGAGATTTTTGCTGAAATTTTATTTACGTGTGTCCCGATCCAATATCGGGGAGGTTTCGTTACGATCCCAGGGACGAGATTAAGACACCAAAACCGGTCAGATATCGTACAACCTTTTGATTTTATTTGTAACAAACAGGGGAGAAGAGCGGGGAAGAGAAGAGAGATAGAGGGGAAAAGTTAGAGGGAGAGAGTTGGAGAAAGGGAGGGAAAATAGCTACCACCACTCCGAGTCCAATGATGTTCTGCTGACTCCATCTGAGGTCCTTAATCGCCGTAAGCTTCGTCAGGGCCGGGGTCCGGGAGAGGCACACGGACGGCAGGAAACAGGGAGGAGAAAGAAAAACCGCGCGCCAGAGCGCCCACGTGCTTCCTTTTATAGGGGCTCCCCCTCCTGCGCATGCGCAGACCGCGACCGCGTACGTGCCACTCCTGCCGGGCGTGCTGTCCCCTTAAAGCCGCCTCCTGTTTCGCGCCGTTTTCTTCTCTTTTCGCGCCTCTGGCCGCCGGGGGCAGGGGAGGGGGGCGTAGCCGGGATGGCAATGTCGAGACAAACCACGTCCATTATCGGTCCTCGTCGAGATAAGCCACATCCATTATCAGTCCTCGTCAAGATAAGCCACATCCATTATCAGTCCTCGTCAAGATAAGCCACACCCATTATCAGTCCTCTACACCACCCCGTGGCTCGACATTGCAGCGTGGTGGCAGGAGAGAGAGACAGAGAAAGAGAAAGAAGGAAAACGCAGAGAGGAGAGAAAATTGGGGACAGGGGTAGAGGGAAATTGTGGGAAGGGGAAAGAAAGGGGAACAATATGGGTTCGGGTAGAAAAGTGTTTTAACGGGGGTTAAACAAAGATGTTACTCAATGTAAGCTCGTTCTCGAACAACTTTAACAACATTTAACTTGACAGAACAAACTTGGAAAATTAAGTTAACAAGAGGGTTTCAAACATAGAACAACTGGTGAGTATGAGAAGGTTCAAATAATAGCCACTGCTGTTGGCTGTGGCTGGTGAATGGCACGGATCTCTTTTATGCCATCAGATGAGGTAGTAGGAATAAAGCGCATATTAGATACAACATGTCGGATTAGCTGAACAAAGCAAGGGATCACCCAAGGTAAAAACATTAAAGCAGCAACCATGAACATTAAGTACAATAACAACTGCTTTACCCACGGCGCCCCTGGTAACCAAGACCACAAGTCACCGCTCCAACTGTTCCAGGTTTGGACGGGGACGTGGGCTATTCTTCTGATGTCTTGGGTTAGCTGGAGAACCACTTCGCCCACGTCATCTATTTCCAGACAACAGTTGGAGATGTTCAGTTTTCCACACACCCCTCCCTCCTCAGCTAACAAATAATCTAAAACCATGCGGTGTTGAAGGATTGCCGTGCGCATCTGTTGGGACTGCCGGGTCAAGAGGTCTATTGCATCAGCAGTTTTGTTAGTGATAATTTCTAGGGCTGCTTGTAACCTGATTATCCGATTTAAATTATAAATTGGTTCGCTTGCCCCTGATAACAGCTCATTGGGATTCCAAGTTGCAGGTCCGTAATATTGCATTATTCGTTCAGGGGGGCATTCATTGTCCCCCCATTTTTGTGTCCCACCCAAATTTACCTTAATGGATCGCGTCTTACGGGCAATACTTCTGTCCCCGAGGTCATTGTATAGTTTTATTCCTAACCGAGGTCCACCTATCTCTGGTAAAAAGAAAAACAGAGGTCTGATAATTCCTATATAACAAATTCCTGACCACCCCGCAGGTAAAAATTTGTATGCAGTATGCCCGCAGATCCAATAATGCCCCTTTTTAGCTCTGACGCCCTGAGCAAATGGTCCATTGGCTCTTTTTGGAAATTGAAAGTAAGTTGTGCCTCGGTCGCCTAGGGGGCTAAAAAATGAGGTTGGGTAATTATTTATACGGCCCGTGCAATACCAAGCGCCAGAGCTGCCTTTCCATTTGCAAGTCTGTTTGTAAGGGTGATGATCGGATCGTGGGATACTTAAGGTTTCATTTTTGTTTGACCAATACCCCTCAAATCCCCAATTGCACCCGGTTTCATCAAGCCACATCCATGCGTGAATATCCCTGTGTTTATTGATTACCTTACGAGTTAGTGTCCACCGACATTTACTTTTCCCCACTTTGATCCCTCCCTCCTGAGTGCGGTTTAGACCATATTCCCCCATACTTGGAAAATGAATTGGCCATGTCTCACTGTCGTCCCATGTGTTGTTTGCGGTTTCACTACAGTTGCTTACGATCGGGTCTGGGGCGAGGGGTGTGGATGTCCGTGGCCAACTTGATAACCCCAGAGGTCCTCTGCAAACCCAGCAATGGCTTAAATTGAAGGTTTGGCTTACTGCTTTCACCAACACCACGAACTCGTTGTTCTCGAAGGGGTTGTACGGGTTGAGGGAAGGTAAAGGGAGTGGTTTTTCGTCACCTTCATGGATGCATTCCTGAACTAGGATGATCAATAACAACATGTGCGTTTTTTGGTCAGGTCTTCGTCCCTGAAACAAAACAGAAACAAACTCGCTCCCCGGGTCAGAAGGAGGGAATAATCCATTTAGTGTGGATTCTGTGGACTTTCCCACTGGCACCTTTTGCTCTCCGTGTATATTTAAACCTTTCCCTTCCTGCTTTGATGAGGCATCTGTGAACCATGCACCAAGCACTTGCTCTGAAAATGGGGGAGCTACCTGTATTATTACAGGGGGAAGTTGGGGGGTTCCTTTGTTTAAGTCTACTTTGTCTTGTATGTTTAATATTTTGGTGGCTCCTTCGGACACGGCGAAAATATCACAATAGTGCTCTATCTGGGCACACCCCCCTCGCACAGAGGCTCTCCGAGCCACCCCGTCAGGGGGTGGGGTTCCCGCTAGGACTGCCTTGGTTACTTTAAATGGGCCTCGGAGAGCTATGGGTTGCTTTTGAATGGTTTGTTCAGCCTCCCTTGAAGCTAGCAGCAGGCCTGTATTGCTACTTAGCCTCTGACAATCCACGGCTAGTCTCCACCTTTCACGTGGCTCTCGGACTGGCCATACAGGGGAACTGAAAGGGGATTGCGCCGGGATTATGACTCCCTGGGTTTTTAGGTCCTTCAATTCGGGCGTGATGCCCTCCCTCGCTCCCAAGAGTAACGGATAAGGTTTTACATTTGTTAGTCGGGAAGCGGGGAGAGGAGGCGCCGCTTGCAGCTGGCACACTGCCGCACCAAAATCTCCAGTTAGCTGCCTAACCTGGGGGACACCGAATGACCACGAATTCCCCTGGGTATCCCGCCATTGCTTCCCCTTCAGGACGTCTATACCTAGGAGGTTCATTTGGAAGGGCCCCACTGCTGCCATGGTGTCCACAGGGCTCTCTTCTCCTGGCAACCATAATGTTACCGGGGTTATCGGCACGGTTTGGGTTTTCCCCAGGGCATTTAGGACCACTAGGTGCTCAGACGGGATCGAAATACCACACTGTTCCGCCTCACTTTGTTTTAGCACTGTAATTTGGGCCCCTGTATCAATTAAAAAGGTTACAGGCTTTTTCTTCGGCCCCACTGCAACGGTAATTAATAAATCTTCCTTATTATTGCAGGCGAGTTGTCTAATATGCATCCACCCCCCGCCTCCTCCCTCACCCTGAGGGGGCGGAGGATCTAGTTTCCCACCACCCTCTCGTTCTCCTTGAACCCTTCCCCCACGTTTAACGCTGGCATGGAAGGCGAGTTCGGTCGGGGCGGGGGTCCCTGCCCGGACCACCTCTGTACCAGGAGCTCTAGCTTTTTCGTCGGGAGCCCGTCCATTAAGTCTCGGGGCACTCCCTTGTGCAACCCCTCTTGCCACAGCCCCTGTCGGGTCAGGGGTCTTTCCTTTTTGGTTAACTCAGGGCTTCTCCCAGAAAACACCAGCGATTTATTTGCCGGCTCCACCGCCCGCACGGCCCTAGCTTCTACTCTTTGATAAGTCTGACCTACGGGCCCATATTTTCTCCCATAGTTTATTAATTCCTGGGCTATCTCTCCCCAGGTCCACACCTTTTTCCCCCACCGCCGCTGCTCAGGAGTTACCATCCCCTCTAGGGCAGCCGCAATTCGTTCTTCACGAGGCACGTTTTGAATCCTCCCCTGCAATTGGATTCCGATGGGTTTCAGGGAGTCGGGGAGTCCCCGTATTAAGGGCGTCATTCGCTCAGGGTCTACTGGCAGCAGCATCGGGGAGCTAAGGCTTGGCTTGAGCTCCCGATCATACATCATTTGTAGGCAAGCCGCCTTCTGCACACTTTCCAGCAACTGATCAACTGAGCCCGTTATAGCTAGGGGATCCCCTCTTTCTAATGGGTTCAACCCCCCTGCCCAATATGCAGCCCTCTGGGTCAGAGACCATGGGGCTCGGCGATCGCCCGTTGTAAGGAAGACACCGGGGCCCCAATATCCCTCTGCCTCCTTTTCCGATAGCATGATCCCGTCCCCTCCCGACAGAGATACCCTCCACACATATTCGGTTTCGGACTCTCTTGCCGTCCTAGCAAAGTCTTTTCGCAGTTTAGCCAATTCGGTGGCAGTAAAGGGAATTTCTTTCGTGACAACTTGGGGGTGGTCATCGCTGTTATCCTCATATATATATTCTGTTTTGACCAGTGGGCACATATGGGGGGGGTTATCTGCGGCCTCTTTTAGCCTTTTTAAATCCCTCTGAGGGTAAATTTGGCGTACCCCTTTTCCCTCCAGCGACACCTCCGTCTCAGCGAGGGTGTCTGCTTCCTTCAGAAGCTGAATTCTCAGCTCCTCTTTCAACATTAGGTTTTGGCGCTTCTCTTCCTCCAGTGCCCGCCTGGTCTCCTGTAATTGTTCTTGCAGCGGCATTATCGCCGCTTGCAGCGAGGCAACCACAGCCTCCGCCTGAGAAGGCGCCCGCTGTCTGTCCTCCACCGCAGCCGCCAAGCACGCTCCTAGCACAGCACAAACAATAGCTTTCCCTTTTCCCTTCTTAACCCTAGCTTCTTTATGCAAGACCACCATTCGGTCTATAACACTTTGCAGTTGGAACCAATGGTCCCGTGCCCAATCTCGTCCTGGGGGCGAGAGCGGTATGCTTCCAAGAAATCATATAGTTTCTCTGTTTCTTCACAAAAATCGCCTGCCTTCTGGGCGGCCATGTCCTACAAAGGGGAGTTCGTCCTGGGAGGGCCAAACCTTAAAGAATCCAAATTTCCCCTATACACTCCCAGGAGGCCAAACCGTAGTCTACTACAAAAAATAAAAATGGCCTACAAAGGGGATATCATCCTGAGGGGGTCACACCGTAAAATTCAAGTTTCCCCTATACGCCCTCAGGAGGCCGAACCACAAACTAGTATACAAATTTTAACACCAAGGTCTCAACATTCACTTCTTCCTTACGCTTCGTTCGTCTCCGGCTGCTTCCCTCGCGGGAGAGCAGAACCGCGGATCAGAACTCCGCACTCGCTTCGTACTTATTCGTACGTCTCATTCACACGCAATCGCTCAGCACGCCGCAAGGTTGTACGACACTCTCATCTCAAGGGATCCTGTCCGTGACGCCAATTAAAATGTCCCGATCCAATATCGGGGAGGTTTCGTTACGATCCCAGGGACGAGATTAAGACACCAAAACCGGTCAGATATCGTACAACCTTTTGATTTTATTTGTAACAAACAGGGGAGAAGAGCGGGGAAGAGAAGAGAGATAGAGGGGAAAAGTTAGAGGGAGAGAGTTGGAGAAAGGGAGGGAAAATAGCTACCACCACTCCGAGTCCAATGATGTTCTGCTGACTCCATCTGAGGTCCTTAATCGCCGTAAGCTTCGTCAGGGCCGGGGTCCGGGAGAGGCACACGGACGGCAGGAAACAGGGAGGAGAAAGAAAAACCGCGCGCCAGAGCGCCCACGTGCTTCCTTTTATAGGGGCTCCCCCTCCTGCGCATGCGCAGACCGCGACCGCGTACGTGCCACTCCTGCCGGGCGTGCTGTCCCCTTAAAGCCGCCTCCTGTTTCGCGCCGTTTTCTTCTCTTTTCGCGCCTCTGGCCGCCGGGGGCAGGGGAGGGGGGCGTAGCCGGGATGGCAATGTCGAGACAAACCACGTCCATTATCGGTCCTCGTCGAGATAAGCCACATCCATTATCAGTCCTCGTCAAGATAAGCCACACCCATTATCAGTCCTCTACAACGTGTAAGCAGTTGTTGGAAGATGGGGGAATATGTTTAATATTTTTGAGTTCTCAGAGAAAAAAAGGAAGGAATCAGAGACTATTTCCTATTCACACAGAAAGGAGATTTTCTGTTCCTTCTGTTAGAAAGTGGAGAGTTCTCCTGATTTATTAGCATATGATGGGTTTAGATGGATTTACAAGTTAGATTATGGGATTAGATTTGTTTTGTTTCCTTCAGGAAAAGATCTCTGAATCCGTTGATTGATTCTCTTGCTAATGGTGAGTTACTGGACCTAATGGTAATGACCTCCAGTTGACTTTTGGGAATGTATTTTGTTGGAGGGGAAAAACCCAAAAGTAACAACATATATTAAGGCTTTTTTTGGATGTTATTTTTATAGGATATTCTGCTACTTTTAGAGCGTAACTAATCTATGTGAAGACTACAGATGTGTACATAGTGGCAGCTCGAAAACAGTGATGGCCCAAGTATTGGGCGAATTGCGAGATCCTGCTCAGAAATCAATAATAAACGCGTACTGCAGACTAGGCCGACATACGCTGTTCAAATTGTCAGTGACTAGCCCTTTATAAATCTATATTTCTGAGAAAACACTTTGCGGTGCCTTTCATCTCCTTTAACACCTTTGCCTTTGTAAAATTTGTCTGTTTTCCTTGTAACATCACCAAATTTTAAGTGTATTCTCAGCCTTCAAGAATCTTTAGTGCCTGTGTGGGGAGTGCCTTGGAGCGGGCAACGGTGCCGGAGCTCCCTGGCACAGGCCGTGTTTACCTGGCCGAATTACGGCAAAATGGGATCAGTGAAGAGAGGAAATGAATTTTAGTGTCGTCTCTCCTTCTGATTCATATCTGCGATTATCTTCTTGTGTTTACTGAAGAGCTAAGTCCAAATTCCCTATATTGAGGAAAAACATTTGAGGAAATCACATATGCTGAGTTTATTAAGAGAACTGTATGTTTTAATAATGTAGGTGAATGGTTGGTTGCTTGGCATATTAGCTTTCAGATAGCATGCCCAGTGAAAGAAAGAAGATACATTCGAATGGAAAGCGTTGCCGTTCTGCAACTCTAGGACCTGATTTCTAGCTAAACTATAGGAGAAATGTAATTTCTGAAGTGTCAGTCCCTGAAAACTAATTTCACTATTTTTTTATTCTGTTATTTTTTTATCATCATACTAAGGAGTAGGAATTTGCAATATTCATTCCATATAAAATTCATTAAATCAGCGATAAATTTAGCTCAATAACTTTACTGATTTTGAAAATGATTGTGCTACTAGAGCCTCTATTTCCAACCCAAGTAGCAGCTGAAAAATCTGAAGTACTCAGTCTTCCATATTTATATGTTAATGGCTGTGCTGAATAAATAGATCTATTGATTAAGTTGTTCAAGCATTCCTGTTTTAAAACCACTTTCTTTACTTGCCCCTGCTTTTGAACAATCACTTAATTGGGCTTATCCCTCCTAATCACAGGAATTCCTGAAAAAAATGAGGATTGTTTAACACAAGAATACCAAAGAGCTCACATGTAAAAATCAGATCACTCAGTTTCAAGGATCTTTTACATGTTATAGTCGAGTTTTTTCTGATTTGCTGGATGCGTTATTTCTCTTTAAGGTACCTCAGCTATTACAGGGAGGATTTGTTTTATCTTTTGGGGGTGTGAGTATCACTTTTGTTTACAGTACAATACAGCAATATTATGAATAAAAAAGTATATGGATAGTGTATACGAATGGAGCTGGGTTCTTCAGGAGACCGTTTTGAACAGTGAAGGGATTTGAGATCTCCAGGAAACCATTTGTACTTTTTGTGTGCCCTTTGTATGGGATGGATTCATGTGTTGTAAAATAGAAACTAAATATTGCTTTTTTGAGTAACGGTGATGCTCTTGGACCTGTGTCAGACCATACACTTATGGGGGGATGCATGTGACCCTTCTTTGTCTGGGATATAATCTGCATATTCTCTGGTGGTTTAAAAGTTTGTAAACTTCGAAAAGTTAAGTTTTATATTGCCGTTTGGGAAGCAGAGTAACTAATACAATTACTTTACTCTTATTATTGGTAAATATAGTAAAAACCAGAAATGTTACAGCAGAGTTAATAAGGTACGTGTGTTGGGATACTGTTGAAATGTTTTTTTATGAAGGGCAGTCACGGTAAGCAAATCTGTCAGAATTCTTTGAAGCATATGCTGAGTTCATGAACAAAGGGAAAATTGTTGATACTGCTTACTTGATTCCTAAAACACTTCCAAAAAGACTCTCACAAAAGGCTCTTTGAGAGAAGCAAATATGCTGTGAGATGAAAGCGGACGTCCCATCATGAGTCAGGAGCTGGTTCAAGGTAGGATAAATGGCCCATTTTCTCACTGAAAGGTGGTCTCCAGCCTAATTCATAGGGATCTGTATCATGCCTGTGCATGCTCATAAAGGATCTGGATACTAGGGTGATTAGGATTGTGTCAAAGTTTATCAAGGGTAGCATACATGAAAACCAACTTTTAAGGATTACAGGTTTATCCCATGATAGAGGTGTGTTGTTAAAATTTGAGATGAAGATTACCATTGATCCACCTGTGCATTGTGAAGTAACGCACATGAAGAAAATGCAGTCTCAGTTCCACATACACAGTGATGGGCTCTGAATTAACCATTGCCATTCAGGATAGAGATCTTGGCAGTATGAGACATTCTACAAAGATGTTAGTTTAATTTGTAGTAGCAATGCAAAAGGCAAATAGATCATTAGGAATAACAGAAAGTAAAGGAACAGAGAGCAAACCAAAAAGTTTCTTCTGTTTTATAGAATCATAGAATAATTTTGTTTGGAAGGGAACTTAAAGATCATCTAGTTCCAACCCCCCTGCCATGGGGGTTGGAACCTACTAGACCACGTTGCTCAAAGCCCCATCCAGCCTGGCCTTGAACATTTTACCCCACTTCATGTGTAATCTCATCCCCTTTTCTCACAAAGGACATGGTAGAAGGAACAGAGAAGGGACGGGCTAGTGTTGAGGAAGTGTGAAACTGTAGAAGTGTTTGGCATGAAAAAAGAAAACTGAATAACTTCATTGTGTTACCCAGAGACCTCAGGTTGTTGCATATGAGCCTATTCAGGCTTGGTGGTGTTGCTTTGATTTCCTTCCTGGGTGAGAGGGTTGGAGAAGAAAACTCACAGTCAGACTCACAAACTTTAACAGTGTCGTACAGCTTTCTAAATTCTCATTTGCTTAACTCTGAATATATACTGAAAGATAATACTTGATTGCTGAGTCTGCAGTAGCAAGATGTGGTGGATAGCAATTAAAAAAAGCAGTGTGCTCGCTCCCTCAGAAGTAGGAGATGACCTGCTTGTGGATGAGTAGCAACATGGATCAGATGTGTCCTTCTTAACTGGGGAGTCATGTGTGGAGCACTTGTGTTTGTTTTTTTCCTGATATTCTTTCTGGAGTTGAGACTGTTTTTATACTATCCTGTTATTTCATTTATGATTTCATGACATGTGGGGCGTTTATGCTGGACACACGTTCTTTGCACTGTTTTGCCCAGGAGTCGGTTTTATCCACTTCTCACGGGTGTGTTCTTTTAGTGAGAAGATAACTGCCGGCATCTTGTGCCTTTACTCTTGGGAACTCTGCCTACAGGGTGTAATGAACAGATTTCAGTGAGGAAATGCATCCCGTGATGCTTCTTTGCAGCAACCAACATGTTACATAGCCATTGCTGGGAGAACCGGGCTGAGCTGTTGGTCCCCACATAGAGAAATCTCCCCTTTGAAGGCGGGGGTGCGTGTGTGTGATTTGTTCATCAACATCTATTCTTGCATTTACTCTCTTTTTGTACCTTCCTACTTCAGAATTGGGGCAAGATTTCAGAATTGGAGAAGTTATTGAGGAACATGTGTGATGACATGCCCCTCCATTCCTCCAAGTCCTCCAAGAACGGCAAGCAAGGCTGCCTGGTTTCCTAGCACACGTTTTTCTAAGAGGTTCTGCGGTTTAGTGTCAGTAGACAAAAAACTCCATGGGAATGTTCCACATAAAATTTACTTATATTTAAATTATTTTTAATCTCTCCTCTGTATCTCAGCCAAGAATGAGGTTCTGTGACAGCTGCGGTCAGCAGTGCTTGTATCCAAGTTGCCGGAGGTAAAACCCTTGAGGCAGTTACGAAGATGCATCAGCCACTTGGGCGTTCGGCTGCAATAGTACTGCCCTGGAGGCCTTGAAGCAATTTGCCTTTAATTAAAGAAAGCAGAATTCTGTGATTAATATTACAAGAAGAATTATGTATTATATTTCCTGAATATTTCCAGAGGGGAATTGAACTCTAGGAGGGAATACTGTCCAGAGGAATAATGCTGTATACTCCTATCTTTCTCCTGTCTTTTGGAAGTAACAGCTTGTGTTCTAGCTGAAAAATGCACATAAAAATAACTTGTGAATGTGTGGCTGCAATAGCCAATTAGAAAGTGCACAGTTTAATGCGAGATGAACGCCCTTCAGTAAATGATTGCTGTATATCGTATTTTATCTGTCAATCTGTGTATCTGGTTGTTAGAATGACCTTTGATTCACCCTGTTCGTTAATGCGGAATGACTATAGCATGCCTTGCCTTTAAACTTAATATTATTCTGCTCACATCTCCATTCTCATTATAAACACGGCTATTTTTAGCTAGCATAGATTCAGAATATGCCTTGTAAGCTTAAGGGGGATTTATTGAGCTCCTGTGTGTATTCACTAGAGATTCCTGGTTGAAGCTTACTGATTTAGAATTGGGGAGGGGTAAAATGTACTATTTAATTCCCGGCATATGCCTGCAGGAGCTATATTTAGCTTCAGCTACTTGTCATTGCCATTGTGCTATTTTTACAAAGGGATGCAGCAGTTTCATTGTTCAGGGGCTTAACTCGACATAAATGTAGATGGATGAGCTAGATAAACATTGGTGTACTGCAAAAATTGCTACTGAAAGTCAGTGTGTATGCAGTGAGTGTACTTGAGTAAAACTGCACTAGAGCATGAACACAGCAGGCACCTTGTTCAATAGACTGGTTGTGTAAATTCACCTGATTAACGCATGTGCTAAAAATTATATTTAATTTTGCTTTAGACTGATAAGGTAGTTTAACAGGAATAACAATGTGGGCTTTGTTTATATCTGTACATAAAAAGGTCTGACTTACTGCAGTGGCACAATTTATTTCATTGCTTAATCAGTTATTAAGAATTTTATCATAGCTTTTGTAGTTGCCATATATATTTTTAATGGAATACAGAGGAGAAAAATTAGCATGGAGAATGCTTGCTGCAGTTTGGTCCTAGAGGATGATTACATATGCACTACAAGATGATTACATATGCATATCCTTTTTATAATGCATGTACCAGGGCTCTTGCTATCAATTACTATACTGTTTGGTGCTTTAAGGAACAATATCTGCTGGGAGAGTCTCCTTTTCCTATTTGGGGAAAATTAGGAATTCTACCTTGATCAATTAAGTATTCCAGTAGATTTAGATTTGCTTCATGATTTGCATTCAGAGGAACGTAGAGGTACTTTCTGTCCTTTCTTGACTGTTTAATTTCTCCTTAAAAATACAGAATTTATTTTTTAACTAAAACAAAAGAAAAAAGAGAGTTGTTGTATCATTTATAAAAATATAGAAAACCTGAAGTATATTTTGTATATCAGAAAATCAGACAGATAAGTGAAAAGACTAATATTCTCCAGTGAGAGAGAGAGCAATGAATAGATCTCTTTCTGCAAAGTTGCATGATATCGCTGTGCACTCGTTCCATCAATTATTTTCATGTAAAAATTCAATTTATGGTATAATTTACTTTTTATGAACCATGATATGGTGTTTTCTACAGGTAGAAAATTTCATACATGGTTGTTCATGTATTCCACTTCTGATCTTCGTTTCTTATTGTGGACCTTTCTTGGGCAGCTTAAGATTTGTGCCAGATACGAGAGACATCAGGGAGGACTAATTTATTTTCACTTTTGGAATAATACTCAGTTTGAAATAAACCTTCTTTTGCACTCTTCCCCTGCTCCAGCGTGGGTCCCTCCCACGGGGCACAGCCCCTCAGGAACAGACGGCTCCAGCGTGGGTCCCTCCCATGGGGCGCAGTCCCTCAGGAACAGACGGCTCCAGCGTGGGTCCCCGCGGGGTCACAAGTCCTGCCAGCAAACCTGCTCCAGCCTGGGCTCCTCTCTCCACAGGGCCACAGGTCCTGCCAGGAGCCTGCTCCAGTGTTGGTTTCCCATGGGGTCACAGCCTCCTTCGGGCATCCCCCTGCCACGGCGTGGGGTTCTCCCCGGGCTGCAGGTGGGGATCTGCTCCCCCGTGGGCCTCCATGGGTGCAGGGGGACAGCCGGCCTCACCATGGGCTGCACCACGGGCTGCCAGGGAATCTCTGCTCCGGCGCCTGGAGCACCTCCTCCCCCTCCTTCTTCATGACCTTGGTGTCTGCAGAGCTGTTGCTCGCACATATTCTCACTCCTCTCTCCACTGCTGTTTCCCCAGCAGGTTTTTTTTTTCCCCCTTCTTAACTCTGTTACCCCTGAGGCGCTGCCACCATCGCTGATGGGCTCGGCCTTGGCCAGCGGCGGGTCTGTCTTGGAGCCAGCTGGTGTTGGCTCTGTGGGACATGGAGGAAGCTTCCAGCAGCTTCTCACAGCAGCCACCCTTCTAGCCCCCCTGCTACCAAAACCTTCCAAACCCAATACATCCTCCCAAATGTCCTTTCAATACCAGTATTTCAAGTAAAAGAAGGTCAAAGTGTTTGAGGGAATGATGTGGATTCCTGCATGGAAGAAGCTTTGAAGATACCAGCATCCAAGTCCCTGTGGTCAGTTTTGCAGTAAGAGACTGGTCCAAAGAGTCAATGCTAAGAAGCGTGTGTATCTCAGAAACCATAAAATGTGTCGTGAGAGCATTCAGATTTCAGTAATGCTGTTCTTTGCTTAGCTCTCATCAACAGGGAGTAATAAGAACAGAATGCCACTAACATTTAATTGGGGTTTTTTCCTATTAGATTGGAGATTTTTGTCCTGCCAAAGAGAATTACAGAATCTCCAGCTAGTCAGCAGTTTCTCTACTTTTCCTCTTTAGTGGTGGGGAGGTGGGTTTTTCTGTTATCCTCCTGAGAACAAGTGGGCAGGAGGATATTCAGCTTATGTACATAAGGGCATCTGTTTCTTCTCCCAACACTGCAGTTAAGCCTCATTTTTTTTATACAGACTTTATCCTTTAAGCCTGATTTTTATACAGACTTTATCTTTTGTCAGGTTGCCCTGTGGAATCATGGACTGTAGACTCAGTGGTGGGAGAAAGAAGCAAAAATAACAAGTATTTGTCTTTTGTTGTACTATTGTAAATTCAAACTCAAGAAATTGCTAATCTAAATTAATTTTGGTAGCCAAATGGATACATAGGCAGAGATGTGTGCATTTCTAAATGCCAGGACTGAATTTTTTCATGAGATCAACTCTAAACATAGACACAGTCTTTGCATTCACAAATCAGTCCAAGGACTGGAAGCTTGACGTGTTTGAGTCCCCTCGTCCTTGGTTTCAGCTGCGTAGGCATCTCCATTTCCCTCCCAATGCTTATGTTCTGGTCTTTCCCTGAAAAAAGATTCAACTGCGTTCAATGTACGGCATTTCTGTATGAACCGCGTTGCTGGAGCAGCACATCCCACATGCTTGGATTCGAAAGCTTGCAGTCTCCAAGACTGGACCTTTTTGGGTTTGGTCCAGTAATGCTTAGGCCAGGGAATTTTGCTGGTGAAGATGGGAAATTGAGGTATGGAGCCACATATAGAAAGAAGGATAAAAAATTTAGTTTGACTAGGGCGAAAACCCGTACTCCACTCTGTGGTAACTGCGTGCTGTGCGGATGGGGACACACCACGGGGCTTCTCAGCGTGAATGAAGGTGAGCGAGTAGGACCGGCCTGAGGCAGCACGGAGCAGAAGAGGGCTCGAATGCGCCGTTTGGAACCCTGGTCTGTGCCTGAAGCGTCACGGGGGCCCTGCGGGGCTGTGCGAGTACCACAGCCCTGAGGAGAGCTCAGCCTCGTGTCCCAGAAGCAGGGAGGAAGCTGTGGAAGGGCAGAGGCCTGGAGATGCCACCGGCTCCGCATCGCTGCGCCCGCGGAGCTGAGGCTGCGGGACGCCGTCGGGGTCGGCACCGTCGGCACTCTGAGCACGCTTTCGGCTGGCCGTCTCTTCGCTGTTGTTAGGAGCATTTTCATTGCCAGGGTTACCTGCTGCTGTTGAAACGAGTGTGGTTAATTTGAGAAACTCACTTTCTCTTTGTTGCTGCCTGATAATTTAATTAGTTACAGTTAGGCAGCTGAAATTCCTGATCTGTGATTTATTTACACAGTCCTGAAAGCTCTTAAAAGAATTTAACCATGGCACCCAATAGAAGAAATTGAGAAATTAATTTTGTAGGGAGAGACTCTCTGGTGCCTTTTGTGAGATGGAACTGATGAACTAGTACATTTTTATTTCTCTTTATTACTGATGAATATCGCTGATTGCCCATCAGAGTTGAATATGGGAGTGGAATAGTCAGAGGAGGAGAGGAAAGAAGGAGGGAGGCAGAGAGAATTTAACAAAATTGGGGTTTATAGTCTGTTTAAGGAAAAAAACCCCACCCAAACAAACTAGAAAACCAAAAGCATCCAATGAGAAAAGGGGCTAAATTCAGAAAGAATGGCTAAATGCTCGTGAGTGCAGGGAGCACGTCCTGCTAATGCTGGTTTGTGTGAGAAGCAGATGAGGAGCATGAGGGGATTTGGGAAGAAAACATGGTTACTGTTGGACAAGGTGTTTGGGGTTTTGTGTTGTGTTGTTTTTTTTTTTTTAAAAAAAAAGGAAGGTATATTTGCAGATTACACACCTAGACTGAATTCTTTTTCAAATTTCGAGCCCTAATCCCCTGAGAAATTATACTCATTAGTAAGAATTGTTTTCTATAAGCAATTCAGAAACCAAAATGGACAGATTATATTCTGAATTTATATATTTTTAGGCTGGTCTTCAGGCTGCTTTTTAAAAATTTTTTTAATGTTGTATCTTAATGAGGAACCTGCAATGGTACGTTCTGGTATTTCTTCACAGTTATTGCAGTCAGTATCTGCAGAGTCTCAGGAGCAAACTGCCTGTAGCTAAGTACTGGCATTTCATCTTGTATTAAATATTGAGATCTACTTAGTGTCATTTTTACTATACTAAGGGAATTTAGACAAGACCTGAAAATGCAGCGTATGTGAGCCTTTCTTATAAAGTACGATTTGTTAATTTAATTATGGAAAACACTGATACTAAATATTTCAAAAATTAATGTTCCAGTTTGGAAGAACTTTGAGGACAGAATCTTGCTTTGCTATCTGAAATACAAAATGCAGTATGTGTGGTGATGCGATACTGTAAGAAGAAATATTATAAAACAGAATCTTCTGGTTCTTCCAGTAGCAAGATACACACAGGGATAAAATCAGAGTTATTGCTAGTAAAGTTGCTTAGGAATGAAGAAACAAAGAATAAAGAAACAAATCTACTAAGCAAAGTAGACGATGTGAGAATTAAACCCAGGAGCTTCTGACCTGAGCTTTTTCCAACTTTGTAACTTGTACAAACCCAAAAATTTAGATGCATAAAAGTATTTTTCAGCAGTGAGGAGGAAAGTATATGAACATTTTATTGATTGTTTATTCATTAACAATGTATCACTATAAATCTGAGTTTCCTGACTACTAATTCACTTACTGTGTGTATCATTCTCCTCGTTGGTAGTTTCTTTGTTGATTATATCTAATGTTGCTGTTCAGTAATTATGCCTTGCTTTTAAAAGAAAATGACTCTTTTAATGTTTTTCATATCTTGAAGGATTTTTTCTTAAAAAACAGTCTAATTATGAGAGTTGCCAATATTAAATTAAGCTAATATTTTGTGTTCTTCTACGGAATGTTTATTTTCCTTTACATACAGCATATAATGATTGCATCTCTCCAGGTGGATTCTTACATCCTTGAGTTATAGTTACCTTAACATACTCTGGGCCTAAGCCAATTTTTTGAGCTAAAATAGTGATTGTTGCTACATTTAACTTTGAACACTTTTTTGGGGTAAAGCTTCTTGACTCTGGTAGTCAGTCAACCTCCTTACGTGAGAACAAGCACACAGAAAGGGTTGAGCACCATATTTAACTTCCCAGCACAAGAAATCCCCTTCATCTCACCTCTTTCCCCATTCTTGTACATATTTCTTGTGTCATTAGCTGTTTTGGGGAGATCTGTTCTCAGTCAGTAATGTTCTAGCTTCTGCATAAGTAGCAATATTCGGTAGAATTATATGGAAATCCTCTTTAGATTTTACTCTCGACCTGTGGGTAGGAAATACCATAGTAGTAGTTCAGTAGAAATAATTGATCCGAGTTGTAGATTATAATGGTTTGAATTGGCAATTAAAAATCAGTGTATGAAAGGTCTTACTGCTCAGGCAGAGTCACTATTGAGGGACTGGCAGAAGAGTACTAACAGTTGTCATTCAGTTGGGAAACTTTAATGCCAAATGTTTTGCTTTTCATTAGTGGCGTAGTGTTATTCAAATAGCACTTCTTTTCTAATTTTGCTTTTAATTCTGTTCTCAAAGTGAGTATGGGAAGGATTTCCACGAGCAGAGTGGAGAGAATGATTTTTAAAAAAAAAAAACCCTGGTACCTGCTCTATGCAAAAAATACGTTTGAGGACAAAATGCATGAGAGAAACCAAAATGGTAATTTTTTGATAGTTTATCTGTAAAATATTTCTTGTCAATGTAGTAGGTGGTATTAATGTCTGGTGCTGTTGGTTAAGGGTCTTGTCGTCTGGAATCTACACTCAGAAACACTTTTGTTTCCTTTTCTTCATCAACAGAAGGAAGGACCAATGAAGTAGTAAAGAATTTATCAAGCCAAAGTCATCATATAGGTTAAATAATTTATCCATATTTTTACTACTGAGTTTCCAGAATGCAACTCTCCTTAAAAAAATCCCCTCCCTAGTCCACAGATACTCTGAATTTCAGATGTGTTCAGTTAACAATAGGCTTCTTTTCATGGCTGCCTGCCCCGAGAGGCCGGCGGACTCCGTCCCTCCTTCCTTTTCTTTTTTATGGATCATCCACAGGCAAAATTATGTTCGTACTGTCACTCTGCCGTTTCTTTCTGGTCTGCAGTGATGCAGTTTGGAGAACTCTAATAAATTCTGTTGGTATTTGTAAAGGTGAATAGAATCTGCAGCTCAGAGGTGGTGGAGTCCCCATCTCTGGGGGTATTCAAAAGGCGTTTAGATGAGGCCCTAAGGGATATGATTTAGTGGGGGACTTGGTAGTGATAGGTTAATGGTTGGACCCGATGATCTTGGAGGTCTCTTCCAACCAGAACAATTCTATGATTCTATGATTCTATGTATAGGTTTGACAAGGCCGCTGGAGTAAGTATACAACATTATTTAAATCGGGGGCTGTAGCATTTGGACCGTTCTTCTCTGCAGGTGCTGTGGGAGAGAGTGGTAAATTGTTTTAAATTGGAGCTTTGTAATCTTATGAAAGTGTAGGATTTTTTTTCTATCGTAAAGATAGAAAATCAATCTTTCATATTGTACGTGGAGTCCTTCCCAAGGTACGTGTGCGTAGAGGGGTTTAAAGGAGATTGAATTTGGGTTTTTTTTTACATCCTGCTCATATTATATGAATCCTAAGCACTCAAACTTTCTCTGATCACCTGAAGGCTCCTGAAAAAATTATTTCCTTCAGTCATGCTCCCCCCCTACACGTACATCTACACTCCTGATGTAAAGTCTGCCTGATGTTTTATCTTTGTGCGTGTGTGTACGTTCCTAGGAAGCCTGCAAATTATCACGGCCAGAACAATAATATAGGTTTGCGTGTTCTGTGGCTCTCAGAGATATTCAGAAACTCTTATGTCCCCACTATTAAATGTCCCCAGTTAGAGCTTACATTTGGGGTGAGATGTGTTCTTGTTGTCTAGATTAGTAGAAGACCATTAAGTTTTCTTTTCCCTGTTCTCTAGCAGGGGGTGTGGGACACACACAGCGTCATCAGCAAATTTTCTTTGACAAATTCCTCACTACAGCAGGGACCAAGATGATGATGCCCTTAAACTCTCCTGGTCATCAATGGCTGTATGGTTGTGGTTTTTAGCCTTCCTTTGGAGGTTTTTAATTTGGTGTAGGATGTTAGGAAGGGGTTTGCATGTGTGATAATAATGCTCTGTGACCTTTCGAACTAACATTTATTACATGTTTACCTATAATTATATGGGACTGGGCTTAATAAAGCAGCCTTGTGCCATGGTCCTATGTAGAACGAACCATGGATCCATACCACGGTAGCTTTCCAAAGCGGGATGCTGAGTATTACAGCGATAATGCAGAACATACAGAGCTAGAGTTTTCACAGATCCTCTAATTGAAATTGAAGTTACGATGTAAGTAGTGTCAGATCCCTGTACTTGTGGAGTCTAGCTCTGATTTTTATTAGATGGTCCAGCTGGTTAATTAGAAGTATGTTTTGAATGAGTGCGTGCTTTTTTATTTTTCTATTTAATATTGATTAGCTCTCCTGACATAACATAAACTTGAGTTTATTAACAACAAATTAGGAATTGACATAAACAGAGTAGATGGATATGTCCGGAATGCCCAGGGAAGGTTTTTATTTGTATTATAAGGTGACTCTCATGAATTTTAATGAGACTAAATTAGGAATTGGAGTTAGCCCACTTTACTTAAAAGCAAGCTGGAAACAGGCAAAACATTTAAGTGTGCACATGCAGCAGAATATTAAACTCTTGATTTTGATAGTCTTTAAATCACTGGATTATGGTTATTTTAAGAAATCGAGTGTATCAGTGTTTCTGTTCCTTCAGCCAGACTTAGAAACATGAATGTTTTTTGTAAGTTAGAAAATCCTTAGATTGCTCCTTAGAGCTTATGAAAAAAATTAACAGGTTTCATAAAATGTTTTGTAAATCTTCAGTTGAAAGGGAGAGTACTTTTAACGGTCTGAGGACTGATGACATCTGATAATTATAGTTGGTTTCCTGGATAAGTTGTTGACTTGAGGTTTGGAGTTTTTGGGGGTTTTTTTTGGTTTGTTTGTTTCTTTCCTTTTTTTTTTTTTTTTTATTTTTAAAGAATGAGCTAAAAGCGAATCAAAGAGGAGATAGACATTGTTTCTAAATGTTTTTGAGAAACAGCTGTCCTTCTAGACATCAGCTTCAGCATAATGCGGTAATGTCCATGTTAGGGTAGAGCTCTGCCTCTCCCTCTGTCCTTCCTCTGAGACTTGGCACTAGCAGGTGCCTGGGGACCAGAATAAGAGCTGAGAAAAAAATCCAGTGACACTTCCCAAATTCTTGCCTTGCTTCCAGCAAATCGTATTTCAGGAATGTAATGAAAGAAGAGGTGGTGTATAGTGTCTTTGGATGAAGCAAAGGTTTGTTCTGAGCTTGAACGGTGATGATGACATGGGGACTGGTATGCTGGGAAGCTTCCCACGTTAAGCAAAAAGCCCAAAATTTCATCACAGAAGTAAAGGCTCGGTACCACTGAGAGTAATGAGTGCATAAGACTAATGCTAGAGAATCATCCTCATTTTTAATATTTGCTAACCAATCATGTTCTATAAAACGAACATCAAAGAATTACAAGGTTCAAGTGCTCGATCTAGCCAACAGTGTTCTTTTAATCTGTTAGTTAATGGAGATGAGCATATGTTTACAGTGACTTGCTAAGAGACCAGATGCTTTTAGTTTTATGTAATCTTTATTTGTCCACACTCAAAAACTTTGAAGGTTTTCCATTTGATTATGAAGGTAATGAAGTGGTCAATCATTTTCAGAAGTATGAAAGAGCGTATCATTTAATAAACCCTAAACTCTTCTAAGCAAAAAGAAGCGTCTCATTTTATTCTATGTTAATTGTGGTATGGAGGGGAATTATGTAAAGGGAAGTCCAGCTGACTTTGTTCTGTACTCTTTAGTTTTTGAAAGGATTAGGAAAAAAGCACAACCGTTTACATAAGATTCAATTATTTGTTAGATTGCTTTTCTTCTTGAAATAATAGAATGGATGGACATGGACCCGTTGGAGCAGGTCCAGAGGAGGCCACAAAAATGCTCAGAGGGCTGGAGCACCTCTGCTGTGAAGACAGGCTGAGAGAGCTGGGCTTGTTCAGCCTGGAGAAGAGAAGGCTCCAGGGAGACCTTATTGCAGCCTTTCAGTACTTACAGGGGGCTTATAGGAAAGATGGGGACAAATATTTTAGCAGGGCCTGCTGTGATAGGACAAGGGGTGATGGTTTTAAACTAAAAGAGGGGAGATGTAGGCTAGACATAAGGAAGAAGTTTTTCACACTGAGGGTGGTGAGGCACTGGCACAGGCTGCCCAGAGAGGTGGGAGATGCCCCATCCCTGGAAACATTCGAGGTCAGGCTGGCCGGGGCTCGGGGCAACCTGATCTAGGTGAGGATGTCCCTGCTCATGGCAGGGGGGCTGGACTAGATGGCCTTGAAAGGTCCCTTCCAACCCAAACCATTCTATGACTCTATGATGGGTTAGGAAAGCAAATTATTGAAGGCAGAGAAACTTAGTTCGTAAATCACTTCTATAGTCTAATTTAATTGAACTTGAGATGCACAGTAATGAAACATAGCTAATAAGTAATTTACTTCTATTTCTCTAGACACTGGAAGCCATTTTGAATTTTAAGTACTCTGGTGGACCAGGACATGTTGAAGGATATTACAGGAACCTTTCACTAGGCCTTCATGTAGAAGTAGAGCCATCTGTTTTCTTTACGCGTGTCAGTACCCTTCCAGCAACAAGGTAAGCCTTATTTTGATTCTTGTGTATTTGACTATAACTTAAAGACCATGCTGGAAACTTTCAATATCGTCAACAACATGTAGGTAAAGAATTAAATTAACAAATTTTCAAAATTCCTCATTTAGGAGTTTAGCCTCCTTTAATACTAAAATTGTATTTATTTGCTGCTAAAGACACAGTTCCTATTATGTATGTTTTTATTAATTTTATATTGCTTTACATACTGCTTAAGCAAAGCAGCTTTTGAAAAAATGAATTCTGTAAGTTAATGATTTTACCGATCCTTAATCAACAGTTTTTTGTTAATGTAAGTTCACCTATGCTAGTGGTTAAATACTCTACAACCTTCAAATATTTGGGATATAATCAAACTGTGGCAGTTCCAGAGGTGGCTTTTGAATAGCTGTCATTCAAAAGATGAATAAACAAGCTTGGGTTTGTTGGGAGGAAAGAAGACTGAGAATGGACATTGTTTCAATGCGTAAGTACTTCTGAGGGATAAATATCAAGGAGACGGAAATACTCTTTTAGATGAAAAATGACGTTAGTGCAAGAAAAAATTGGTACAAATTGGACACGTATATGCTTTTATTAAAAATCCCCTTGCAATAATCAGCTACCAACTACCGAGTAGTAGGATTATTGAAGAAAAGCCAGCGTGCATAGTGGGAGCAAGCATTTTGTTTGGCTTAAATTCTGAAATTATTTCAGTGCAATTATGTAATACTTCCACTACTAATAGTTGAGGGCGAACTTAATTGATCCAAGAGATTCCTACTGGTCATAGGACCCTTTTTGTGACAGACTTCAGAGATAAAACCCAAAGACAGGCAAGAAGGCAATATAAGCCTAGGAGATACTGGGAGCATATTTCATTTTCAAAGGAAAGAAATGAGTCACTAGTATCACACCATTGCAAAAATGTCAAAGGATGGATGGACAGCAACAGAACTTGCAGAACATGAAGTGTTTCTTTTGTTCCTGTGAACAAAAGAAGCGAAGCCTCAGGAAAAGTTACCGTGTCTAGCTGGGGGCTTGAACTTGGAGAACCATGAAGAAAAGTGGGCAAGTTGGAGAAAGTCTAGAGCAAGAAGAGTGATAAAATGTGACTTATGCTAAAGCGTAAGTTTAAAGAAACTCTTGGTCTTGCTGAAGCGTAAGAGAAGACTGACAGGGGACTTAAGTTTTTAATTACATAGGTGGCATTGCCAAGAGGATAGGTATCTGTTTTTCACAGCAGGTAATACAGTAAATAATGACCTTTGCATATAGCAAGGAAATTTTAGGTTAGGCAAAGATAATGAAACACTAAAATAGTTTTTGTAAAAAATGTTTAAAAATGAGACAAACAAGATTGTCTCAAACTGAATTTTTTTTAATGAGTAGATTATATCCAGCTCTTAGAAGACACCTAAAACTGTGTGGCTTTATTGGTAAGCAGGTTTGTCAAGCATTTTGCTGATTGAAAGCGTAGTGTAATAGGCATCATTTTACTCTTTTAGGGACTGCTGTAGTAAAGTAAATCTAGTACTACCTGCGAAGTCAGAACACAGTACCCAGAACAGCTGTTTGCAAAATCCTAGGAACCTTATTAGTGATGTTCAGAGTTTCATCCCTGCAATGGCACATTCTTAGGCCTTTGTAAGGTTTTCAAGGTTTAATAACTGATCTCTCTTTATCAACCTGGAAGTACCACAACATCTACTTTAAATAGTTTTCAAGAAGATTCATTATACAGGTTAAAATACTCAGTTTGCATTTATTATTTGCATGCATAGTCCTCTTCATTCAGTGTCAAAAATGTCCTTTGTCCTCTGTCTGTGTATACTTTTAAAGGGTCAGCACGACTGCTCTTTGGTTCGCTGCAGTTGCTTTCCTGTAGTCACAGAGCAGCTTGGGTGTGAAGCTGCGAACCTTCCGTAAAAGCTTCAAATACAACATGATGCTTTTATTTGAAACTCTCTTGTTGGTAAGCTGGCTTTTTGTGCTAGGTTTCCCCAGCTGTGTTTTGTGTAAGATAAGGTTATCCTACCCCTGCCTTGTTCATTTATGCTCAGGAATTTACTATGTGAGGAAAGTATTTAATCCTGAAATCTTTAAAAATAGATTGAGGTGCCAATTCAAAGGTAGAGTTTCTGTGTTGTTCAGCTGTGTAGTTTCACAAGTCTTGTAGCAGCAGGTGCTATATATAGTGGCTCCAATTCAGCCAAGCGCTTCAGCTCATATTGTATGCATTTGCTTCATTCTTTGCCTGTTCATCATACTGATCAGCATTTAAGTCAGTGGGAACTTTATTTTAAGTGATTTGCTGATTGGAGATGTAGCTAAAGATGTGACTGCTTTTAATTAGGGTGCCTAAAAGCCTTACTGAGTTGGGGGAAAATACTGTAATATTTAAATTTCTTTCAGAAACGTTTTATTGCAAGATCTGTCAAAAGGCTATTCAATTTTTGTTGTTGTTGTTGTTACATTAGGTATATATGGTCTGCTAAGTCATGAATGCATTTTGGTTTTAAGTGCTTATTATCTCTTGCTGTTTGTTCCGTACTGTTAGCTTTAGAGGTCGGTAACACCATTCCTTTACTCTTGTGCTTCCCTGTGTTCTCCATCCGAAGGAGAAGTCGTGTGTCATTCGATATTCTGTTTTAGAGTGAAAAATAGCAGAAATATGTCATCTTCCAATCTGCTAAGGATAAATATTTATCATTAAATGAGACAAAGTTTGGGTTTTGACTGTTGATCATCTCTGCTAGTATCTGAGACTCAGTGACAGCAAATTATAAGTCAAATTTTGTACTTTTACTTGCTCTGTTAAAATCTTGAATCTGATTTCCTTTTGATTTACAGTTGAGATTTCATTGCTTAAATTCTATCTGACATACTGAGCTATTTTTGTTTAGTCATTATGAAAAACTGTATTTTATAATTTACCTTCTCAGCTGTCATTTCAGAATGAAAGCTATTGTTGCTTTCATTTTCTGGATTCATTTTTTTCCCTTTCTTTTATGTTTTTGTTGTTTTTATTTTGTGCTTTACCTCAACAAAAGTAAGAAACAATAGCTTACTAGCTGCCGGGCTTAAAAAGTCAAAGCAAAATAAAAAAATTTGAACATTGATTCTTCCCTTAAGCCTTTACTGAAAAAAACAGGAAAAATGTTAATGAAATCACTCCCTCCTCCCCCAGTTGTAACATAAAGATTATGGTTTATGTAAAAGTCTTCCAAACTTAATTGGTATTTCTTTTATTTAGCTGCTTGAGCAGATATGCATGGGAAATATCACTGAGACAGCTGGGGATTTTGGTTTGTTTTTTGTTTTTCTAAATATCTAGCCAAAATTATGTCTTCTACTTGTGCACAGGTTTCTGCTTTATAGGGAGAAATTTCATTAACTGCATCTTCAGTATCTTAAGCTGCATTTAATCCTGACAACGGGTCCTTTTGGCCTTTATCCGTGCTGGTCTGTAGAGGCATCCGTGGTTAGCTTGATGCAGCCCTTAACATGCTGCAGTGCCTAATCCGTCGCCTAATTCTGATTCGGATACCAGCTCTTCTGTCGGAAGAGATGATATTCTGTCAGTAATCTGCTCCGAGGTTTTTCACCGAGTATATCAACCTGTGCTCACTCAGCTGCCTGTGTCCGAAAAGACTGGCAGAACAGCCTTGTGCTGCGAAATTGTTTGCCTCCGATCATGTTACCTGTAATCCTTGATTCTGCTTGTTTGTGCTTGCCCGGAGATGATTGTCCCGTGATGCATGATCAAGAGCGTAGGTGTTTAAAGCAGCCCAGATGTAGGGTGTAAGAGAGAATGAGTTAATGTTGAAAGTTTTCCCAGTCTGTCCTACAGCTCACTGACCTGCTGATCACTGAAGTCTGAAAGGGCTTCAGGGATCTACTTGCTTGACTGTTTATTTACCATAAAATGCAGATAAATCTATATAGTATAATTGTATTCATTGTCTTCTGTAATTGGGCATGCCATGTTAATTGATTCCTTGTCAGGTCTTAGCCCCAAAACTACTGGTGTGATTCCAGGCCTCAAAAGAGTTCAGTTACCAGCAGATTGTAGACTGGCAGTGGAGATCTGCTGATCTGATGCTAGACTGCCGGTGGAGATCTGATGCTAACGGTTCAGGGTAAGGGCAGCGTTCTGTCGACAGTTTCCCATGATATACCTCTTCATTTTGACGTACCGTTAGCTCCGAGAAAGTTTACCGTTGAAGCTAGTTCAAGACAATCTAGGTAGCACAGTCTCCTTTATACATGTTGATTCTCTCAAAGGCATTATCTGCCAATTTTGTCAGGCACTGAATGTCCTTCCTTATTGCCTTTATCGAAGAGCAGAGAGCATGAAAAAATGCCAGAAAAAGTACTGCTTCACTCCACACGTTTGGTAAGAATTCAAGTAAGGCGTGCTCTGCATGCTGTGAGGTGCCTGTCGGCCTCCTTGTGTCCCGTGCCATTATGCCATCGGTACAAAAGTGTCCTAAATAAGAGCCATCTACAAAGGCTGGAAAATCTTGGTCTTGCTAATAAGCCAACGCCACAAAGGTGGC
The DNA here is from genome assembly GCA_009819775.1 of Phoenicopterus ruber ruber. Lineage (NCBI taxonomy): Eukaryota > Metazoa > Chordata > Aves > Phoenicopteriformes > Phoenicopteridae > Phoenicopterus > Phoenicopterus ruber. Next base: position 165,673,243 of record CM020216.1, on the reverse strand, counting down.
GAGATGGTCTGAATTTGTAGATGAAGGCAATCCACAGTGCAACAGGGTGCTGCCTTCACTTTTGGGCAAAGTTCGGAAGCCCAAATATAAGAATATTCTTACCTGCAAATTCTTCAAATTCAAGATGATGAACAAAGTAAATTTTTTAATTTTCCTGAGGCAGGGACTTAGACTCTGTTCTTGTAATGGAGTCAGAGGAAAAAAGAAAGGAACTGCAGCAGGTCTGACACTCTTAAATTCAAAGTGTCAGTTCATCTAACTGTAGGTTCAAGTTAATTTTCCTTTGTACCATTAATGTATATCATTTAATGAAATGTTTTAGTTTTGTAAAGAAGGCATCAGTTCCTAATAAAGCCTGCAGCGTGCTCCCTAGGCCAAGACCTTTTATTGCTTTGTATTTAAAGTTAGGATCCAGTTTTTCCAACTTGGTTTCACCGAAGTGTTCGGAGACTGAAAAAGAACAATCTTGACTGTGTTGAGGGTTCTCAGGAGATCCTCAGTTTGGGGGGTAGAACTTTGGGTCTTAATGAAATCGGACATCATTTTCAGAATTTCCATTCCAGTTTCCAGGGTTGCCCACATTTTCACTACAGTAAATTGCAACACAGTCCCTTCAGCAGTCACGGTCGGGTTAGAAATCGCCATCATTATATATTTACAAATCATACAAGGGAAAGAGTAAACGGCATGTTTCTTCGGCCATGTTCTAACAAACATTTTTGTTAAGCAGTAAAAAAGTTCTGTAACATTTTCTGAAACACTTCTTGGTTTTATGTAGCCAAATTTTTAAATTAAATGTTCAAATTTGCTACATTTAGAATGAGAATCAACTACCTACTGACAGGCAGCTGTTTCTAGTCGTGTTCTGTTTCTCAATATTTCAGTGTTCAAATGTCATAGAGCTTTGAAGGATGGAGAAAAACTCTTTTGGTTGGGTGCTTGAAGAGCAATCTGTTTAGTTTGGAGGAAGGCTAAGATGTGACCTGTTTAAAATGAATGGATGTTTCTACACGGAGAAGAGAATTGGTATTAAATTCAGTGTTTTGTTAGTGAAAAATAGTAATAATAAAAGCCAGTGAAAATGGAAACCAGGGAAATTCAACTACAAATAAAGCTCTCATTTTGATCATTTAGACTGATAAACAGAAAAATCTGTCAAGCAATGGATTTAATAACCATTTTTTAATGTTCTCAGGACGGGATGTCTTTCTAGAATATATTCTTTCTTTATACACACACCATTGAGCTCAATATAGATTCTGCCGAGTGGGAACCCGTGACACGTGGGAGGTTCCATCCAATAGTTAAATCATCTTGCTGACCTTAAACTCTGCTAATGGTATAAAGTTGCAGTGGGTTCGTGGAAGAGCAGCAAAAAGTAGCTTACAGATGGAGGGAATTGATTTTTGAGATCAAAATGTTAAATATGCACGGTTTGGCACATGAAGACGTAAGAACATAAATCTGCAAATATTTATAGATGTGCTGGGAATATTTAGCATAATTGAAAAGGTTTATAACTGGGAGAAGTCAGATGAGGACAGTTCTTGGAATATGTGAAAAGACCTTTTAACAGTAAGATGGATAATCTGACTTAATCATCTAAAGTTGTTCTCGAAAGCTTCATTTTTAGAGAATTTAATAAAAATTAAATTGAATTAAAGAAACCCTATTGAAAACACAATAGCACCAACAAAGATGCTCTAGATCGTTGTTTTGCCACGTTGCTATTTGTGTTTGTCAGTGGATTTTGAAGAATAGGGTTGTCGTCTGGCCTGTCGCCGTTGCCAATGCTTCTCCTCTCTTTCTGATGGCTCGTTTTGAGTGGGGATGTTGTGTGTGCCTGTTTAAAGAAAACAGAAAAGAAGCAAACAAAAGCGTGGATGTGAAAACACTCCGTGACTTCAGTTGATGGGGAAACGGAGCTGAGTCAGGATGTAGATAACTTGCCAAACCCCCCTGAGCGTTTCTTGTTTAAACTGACTTTAAAACTAAGCTAGAAATGGAGCTGCAGTAGGATTATTCACTGAAATGAGCTGTCATTAAAGCATGGCAGCTGCATCTGGTTTTTAATATTGTGTTAAATGGTACTGAAGTATATCCTCTGCTGTCATTTCAGAGTGGATTGGAATAGTAATCGCAATACCCCTGAAAGAAATTTCTAGATCGCAGTGTAATTGTCTCTTGCCTTAGGTTCCCATGGCCCCGATTTTGTGACTATTTTTGGAATCATAACTGTCATTGTAAGATTTTTAAAATACAGCATGATTCATCATGTCACTAACTTTTGTTTGTGTTATATCCTGAATTCTGCAATAGAGGATAACAGAAATTAATTTATACAATAAATCTTCAAGACAGTGTTGAATTAACTGGATTTTCAAGAAGAAAATAAGAATTCCTATTTTTTATTGTTTGAAATGAGTATTGACTTAAATTTACACGTTATTCTGAGACCTTCAGATTATAAATCAATCGACTGAAAATAACTTTGTAATTCTAATTTTTGCATGTACAACCTTCTCATGTATAGACTTTTGTGTTACTTGTAAAAGAAAATCTTGAACATGAAATTTATGGTAGATTTTTCTAAAGGAAACACCATGGACAAATAAGGAAGATCATGGAAATGGAAAATGTTTGCATTTTTAGTATTCTTCCACTTGGGCTCTGAAACTGTTTGTTTGACCCAGGCTTATTTCCTTTCCATTAGCAGTCGAAATGACGGATGGAAACAAGAATAAAACGTTTTCAAGAACTTTTGTTCTTTATCCTAACGTCTATATACAGTCCAGTACAGCTTTAATTTGTCTTCATTTAATTTGGACTTTTAACATAATGCAATAATTTGAATATCATTCTATTCAGAAAAAGACAGATGTTGTGTTTGTGGTGTCTGCTGTGTTTTTCTAGATAATTTTGTATTTTATTTCATAGGGAAATGAAATTTATATGATCACTTTAACTGTTTTCCCCTTTCCCCTAAGTAAACTTTGACTAATTTCAGCCAGCTATTTAAGGGAAAGTTAAGTATATTCCCGCAGATTGGTAACTGGACAGAGAAGAGATATCCTAATTTATGTCGCAGTGAGGAAAGGCAGAAGCATGAGCTCAGCACTTACCAGCTCTGCTCCCTGCGCCGGCTGGCGTGGATGAGCTCAGGGCCAGCCAACAGCATTGCGCTGCCCCGTGTGGTTGATGGACGGGTGAGAAAGTTGGGGGGGGGGGGGTGTATGATGAGGAGATAGGAATGTGGATATATGGGAGTTGAGATTTATTTGGGCTTTGCAAAAGTAGGAAACGGTGTAATAATTCGTATTGTTTTCTTAAATGCTTGTAAGTCCAGAAGTATATGGAATGAAACTAGATGACGGTTTAATTTTGCGTGTGTTAATGTGTGATGATACCATGCTATCTCAATAGGTGTTCTGGAGGAAAAAAAACCCCACAAAACCAAAACACTCAAACACAAACTGACTTATTTTAGATGTATTTGATGCAAACTTTAAAATGAGCTAGTAACAGCAAAATGACCCAAAACTGGGAAGCCACCGATGACCCTGCACATTGTGTGAAATGTCAAAGATCGAGTTCTCTGCCTTCTCTGGGATGAATGGTAACTAACGTCTACTTCACTAGTCTTAGAGGACTCAAAATCCACTCAAAGTGGATTTTTTCCCCAGTAGCTCACCGTGTAGCTCCTTCCCCAATCCACTGAACATTTAGTGTAAACTATTAGATGGTGGTAGGTGGTTTGGAAAAGTAAGAAGAAATTGGGTAAGCGTGGGATAATCTTTCCCAGCTCCAGGAATCAGTGGCTGATGACTGGTATTTCTCAGCCAAAAATTTCAGTAGGCCATTATGGTATATAATTTAATCTTCTTTAGATCCATTTATTATTTTGAGTGTTTTAAGTTTTTAAAAGCTTACATACTTTTTTTTTTTTTTTTAAATTAATTTACCTAGTATGGAGGCCAGAGTTAATGGTCTAAGATTTACTCAATTGCCTTAAAATCCTAAAAACAATATGATGTTTGAAATTCTCTGGTAAAGAGCTTAGTATAAGCAACAGATTGCTGACTGGGCTTATGTAGCAGTTCAGCAATCTTGGAGTTCCTTTATCACTCTTATGTGATTATGATTTGCCTCTCAAATCTCATTTACGGACACTTTGAGAGGTTCTTTAATTCCTGTCTCGCATAGGATAGCCTTCTGTAAGTTCACCTGGAGTGAAAATTGATAGAAATAGTTAATTTGGCTTTCTTGCTCATTCTTTGTTTTCCTGGAACTTTCACTTTCACCCAGATCATAACTCAGCATCACCAGTTCTACACAGTCCTACTGATTGTGGCATGTTAAAAAAAAAAGAAAAATTCATGCTAGTTTTCAGATCTTTAGCAAACTTGAGGGTATCTTGTTTTCCTTTTTAAATTTATTATGGTGTTACCTCTAATTTTCCAGAGCTTATGCTTTGTCTCGGTTTCCTTACTTGGATACAGCTTCCAGTATTTGAAGCTTGCTGTTTTAATTCAAATATTTTTGTAACCCTTAATTGTGTTTATTTTTCATTGCTCCAATAGTCTCCTTGATACTGTCCTGTATTTACCCTGAACATCTAATGTTATCTTTTTCCACAGTCTTAGTGTTACCTTCAATCTTTTTATACCTATATCTTATTCTTCTAAGTTTTCAAAGTACTGTAATAATTCTGTAACTTTGATTTTTATTAATTAAAGATTTCCCTGGAGAATTAGCTTAACATTGACAAGGAAAGAATTATTTCCCCTACATGTCTATTTTGTGTAGTGTTTGAAGAGGATGAAATAAATGTCAGGATGTTGAATAATTTTCACTGCATAGCCCGAGAGTTCATATTTGGGAATTTTTAGTAGTAGTGACGGTGTTTAGCCCTGAAGGGCTGCTGCTTGTGTAGGTCCTTTATATTTATGGCATGAATTGTTTTATTTACAAAACTTCGGTTCTGCTGCCAAAAGATATTGCACAAGGCTCGAATGTTATTTCAGACAATTGTTTGGTTTTCCTATGGGATAAATAAAAAAATTCCTTCCATGTTGAGTTTTGTAAACATAGTCTGTGCTAGAAGTCTCTCTGGCAGATCGTAACCGTGTGTCTACTGGAGAGGCAGAAGTTTGCTGTGTCTTCACAGGTCTTGTCCCACTCTCCCAACGATGAGATGGAAGCCAGGCGCTTTTAAATTCTCTTTTTCATTCCTTACTGGTAACAGGATAGCTACCGACTGGAATACTGCCCTTCCAGTCATTTCTTTCTTGTGAGCTGTTAAGGAAGGGAGTTTCTAATAAGCTATGATGCCGTATTTGTTCTAAATTCTTGAGTTTTGACATGTTTGCTTCAGGCACTCAGCTACCTTCATGCATTCTTTTCTATATTCAGTATTCATTGGGGTTTTACCCAAAGAGAGCGAAAACCCTTAAAATATATATAAAAAAATCCTCCACCCCCACTTTTGCTTTTTACTTTTGCTAAGAGACACACTACTGTCCCCAAGCAGTGCTTGCTTGTCATTTAGTGCCTGATTGCATGCGACATTGCTATCGCTTTGTGACTTGAACCTTAACCTCCCGTGCTTGTCCTATGAGCGTTCCCGTCTCAAGGGTTTGCAAGGCAGCAGCACGGTTCCTCCTGGATATGCTCTGAAAATGATATCTCTCGATTTTCAGAAGAGAGTTGCATTATGAACCAGAGAACCTGTTTCCAAAGTAGAAGAGCAGTTCTTAAACTCCTGCATGTCTCAAGTTTAGTTGCCTTTGGAATGGCTGGCGTTTAAATTTAATTGCAAATTATTATGCGATAGGATAAATATACTTGGTTGCCTGAGACACGCAACTGTATCATACTCAGTTGGAATATGCATGTTGTTCGAAGGATGGCTCTGAGGACTCTCGCCTTACCAACGTATTCCTCTTTCTTCCCTTTTGGGGAGCTTCTGATTTCAAGTGAACTCTCTCAAATTAATGCTGCCGGTGGGTTCTACTTCTGACACCGACTACGAGTTACTTTTCCCTACTTATTGATTCTGATAGCAATTATACGGGATGAGATGAACCATAATCTTTGTACAATGGCTATACTACTTTATACTGTAATTCACGAGGACAAGTCACCTAATTTTGTTATATGTGCATTTAAACTTCAGAGTCATTGATAGCTAAAGCTAAATTGTAGCGATGCTTAAGGCTGGGATATTTCTCTGTTGTTAAGTAGCTTCTTGGGAAGTTTTGAATTTCAGAGTAGACTGCTGAAGCATTATTGCAGCTGTATGATTGCATTAGGCATTTTGGTATCTGGGTCTGATACTTTTCCATGTGTATTCTATTATAACCTTCATTCAATGCTGCTGTTTGTGCTTAGTTTCACAAGGAAGAAAAGTTTATAAATAAGAATAAAAATTTACAATATTCTTCTCTGTAGCTTTGCCAGTATTATTTCCTAAGGTTACCAGAAATGCGGTTGGTATATTTATACTGAATACTTCTAGGGAAATTTGGATTAGAAGGACAGTAGCTGACAAATACAAGGGTTTCTGTGAGAGCTGCCTGTTTGCCTTTCTTACAGAGGGGACAGAGTTGTCTCTCGCAGTGTAGCTGGTATAATGGAAAAGTACTCTAGTTGCCAGCTTGCTTTGGTCTGTAGACAAACCAGCTAAAGTAGTAAATGGAATTGCTCCCTGATGTTGGGCAAGGATTTAAATTTTTGCTTCTAAATTTGTTTCTTCAAAAGATAATGTCAAGGTAATTTGAAATAATAAAACTGTTTCATGTGAATGCTGAAAAAAGAACTGAAAAAAATCTGTGGCTTTTTCCATGGAAGTGAAACTGAAAGCTGCGGAGTGAGAATATATACAGGTGATCAAATGCTATGGGGCTTAATATTGTGCAGGTCGTAATTGTCATGAAACTTGTTCTCTTTAGGATATATGCCTCTGTCTGGTTTTAGTAAAAAAAAAAAAAAAAAAATCCGGTTATTAAAAAAAAAAGTTATTTCTAGTGAAAGAGTAAGATACTCTTATAATTGGAGTCAGGTATAAAACATATGTATGTGAATGTATGTATATTTATATTTATATTTATGCATCTATGTATTTACCTATAAATATTAATTCTGATAGATGTATAATAAATCTGTGGTGTGTTATTGAAATTGTGCTATTCTTTTTTCCCCCCATCTGAACAGCACCCGGCAGTGCCATCTACTTCTTGATGTCTTCAATTCTACAGAACATGAGTTGACCATCAGCGCTAGGAATAACGAAGATTTAATTCTGCATGCTGGGGAGTGTCAGCGGTAAGTGCTTTCAATATTAAGAGGGCCCTGGGTTTAACCCTATTATTTATTTATACGCAATTGATGATATTTGGGGCCTGTTTGTCTTTTTAAACATTGTACACCTGTCAAAGGATATAAGAGTTTTACTTTTTTTAAGGTGCATCACTGAGTTGTAGCAATATCTCAAGTGAATTTATTTTGGCTATGAATCTACTAGTACTGAAAATAACAAAATACGAAATAGTTGGGTCTGAGGTGTACAGCTCATTTAACTCATTTTTGTAGAATGTTTTAATATAATTTTCGTGTGCTCTGAAAGTAGTTCTGATGTTAAAACTGGATCTCTCTAGTTCATTATCCTTTCCCAGTTTTAAGTAGTCTTTTCTTTATGTAGTTCCCCAGCCATTTCATCAGTTTTCGTAGCAAGAAAGCTGCAGGAAAGAAAAATAGAATTGAAGAAAAAGCCATCACAATCTCTGTGGAAAAAATAGTCTAGATCAAGTAGGCTGTTATGTGTATCGATTCTTATAACCCTGCTATGGTGATGTAAGGTCATTTTGTAGCCAACTACAACCATTATTTGCTGTAATGTATCTACCTAGGATTCCTACTGATGACTATACCCTAGGTTGCTTGGTTTATATCTCCTTCAGATGATCATTACATCTAAATGACACCATTTTCATCTTAAAAAGATGAAACTGTGAAAAAGGTAGTGTTTCTTTTTGGTCATGGGCTATCTGCACAGTTCTCTTCTTTGCGAGAGTTGTGCTGCAGTCTTAAATCACAGAATTGATAAACTTATTGAAAGAGAGATACTTTCATGTCTTCAAATCTGAGTCTGAATACTAAGTTCAGAGTAAAAACACATCAATTGCAAGGCATGCAATTGTGAAAAAGAAGTATAGAATATGTAACAGCAGTATATTCGGAATGCTTTTTGTCTTAGTGACTCTGTAAGCACAACCATGAGAAAATACATTGACTTAAACCAAAGCTGAATTTTCTCAATTTTACTTTATCAAGGAATGGACAAAAATATCAGTAACACACAGTGCTTGTTCCTTTTATTTAGAAAGAATTGGGTTATTTTCTTTTTTTGAAAGCAGTCTAAATATTCACCAAAATGTTCTTACCCATACTGTTTTGTAATTTTGTTTTTATGCCACTTTCTATTTCCCATCATTTTTGTAGCTGGTAAACTCCTTGAAATTTTTCACTTCCAATTTTTGGGACAATATGTAACAAATAACGCTACAAGTAAGGTTATAAAATTACTTTGCATCTCCTTGATTGAATTACTTTTATTTTCCTATAGATTTAATAATTTAAATATCCTTAAATCGTTATATTGTAATGGATATACACCCTTTCAATAAGTCTTTTGAAACAGTCATTTATCAAGGCGGATTGTGTGTTTGTTACAAGTATTTAAACCTTTTAAGGATAGTGATTTTTATTCTTCCTGCAAAATATTTTATTGTTTTACCCTTGGTTAGAAGTTGCACTGAGTTTTCTATCGGTTCTAAACTCATTTGTTGTCTATTTCTTGAACGCTAAGTGCTTTTAATTGTGACAATGTGTATAGAGCTCCTGTGCTGGTAGAGTTTTAATTTTTATTCTGATGGATCTGCTACAGAAACTTAGGTGGAACATACACTGGGGCTTAAGATTAGTTTACTCCTCCTAGCAAAGGGCTTTGTTAATCTTACCAAAAAAAAGAAAGAGAAAAAAACCCCAGAAATATTCCCCTTTTTTGAGCAATGGTTCCAGATCTTTCTTTTTTAACATAGGACAATCATTCTCAGGAGTTTGCGTTTCAACCAAGTGTTTTCAGTCCAAATACACAACACTGTTCAACAAGGCCTACTCTTAGATTCTCCTTTTATAATTTTTTCTTATCTTTGGACATTGATGTTTTGTTAATATCTGATTAATATTTAAACAGAGGCTCTTCAGTCAAGTTCAGGTTTTTTTCCCATCCTCTGTACCTTCTTGATTCCTTCCCCAGTCTTAATGTGTTCCTCGTTCCACTTATAATTTAAATTATGACTTTTTCGCCAGCTTTGGTCACTCTCTCTTCCTTTTGTAATTTACTCTCCCTCATTTGGTAAGATAACTTGGAAGTTTCTGATGTGTTGCTTCTCTTCTATATTACGGAGCTGTTGCTGTAGAATACAAGTTTTGCCCTTCTGTGCCTGGTGAGAGGGAATTTACAGGGGATTCTTCCATTGATTTATGGAAAATGAAGAGTGGTGATGGAAGGCTCTGGATCCTACACTTACTAAAGCACCCTCCGTAACATATTTGACTTATAACGAAGGTATACAATTGGCCACGGTGCTGGAAATGGGGAGGGTGGAGGGGATGGAAGCAGAAATGCCAAAAAAAGTCTGGGATCATCAGCAGATCAGTACCGGCAATGCCAAATCTTGCTGAGTCCATGCAGGGCAGTCCCTGGTATCCATCTTATAGTATCCGTATTATTTGGTGCATTCCAGCCCCCTCCTGTTCTCCGGCTTATTTGTGTTATCTAAAATGGATCAAATGCATAGAATACGACACACCCTTTTTACTTTAAGGTCTGAAGTGAAGTTTGCTTCAATTAGCTTAGGGATAGGGAAATAATAGCTGTTACAAGAGCACTGCATGCAGTATGAAAAAATGGTATTATACTATCAAGGAAAAGCGGCATCCTTTAGGCCATTAAAATACTGTCTAGAAAATATATGCCTTTTTGTACAGTAAGATTATTCTGCTGACTAGTGAAGATTATCATTTTAACTTTCAGAAAACCCTTAAGCTTACAATTTACTGTAATTTTTAAGCCATTGATTGGGAATATTTAGTGTGTGCATTGGAACTGTTCTTGGATATGTATATAAGGAGTGTTTCTGGGAAGCGACACTCTTCTCCCGCTGTTTTAGGAGAGAGGAACACATGCTTTGCTCCCTATCGTTTTATAGTAAGAAATAATAATTTGGGCTCAATGATTATTTTGTTCACTCATTCTTCTATCTTTCTTCATTATATGTTCTGCAGACACACAAACGGAAAGTATCAGCCTTTATTTTTTTTCCTGTATCCCAAGATGTTACTTAGTGATCTTCATACCCCTCTTTTTGGTTGCCATATGACTTGAAACGTTCCTTTGTGTCCCATTCTGCGACAATTAGTGATGTGTTTTACTTTGAGGTCTTTTGTTCTCAGAAGATTGCGGTGGAGAGGAGAGAGAACTAAGACTCATTTGGAGGAGAGAAGGAGAAGAAAGGAAATTTGCCCTCCCTCTCCTGTGAGGTGGTATGTTGAAGGAAAGAGAGGAGCAAGGGTTTTGGAGGGTTCTTTGTTGAACTCCTGAAAATAAATTTAGGGTTCATTACAAAACTAGGTTCAAAATCAAATGATTTTTTGTTGCTTTGCATCTGCAAGAGTTTTTTTTAAGCTTTAATATACAAAGGGAAGTTCATTGGACAACTGGTGTCCTGACAAAAAGTTATCAGACAAATTGCTCTACGGACGTTCTGGCTGCAGTGAGTGGTGCTGAGGTGTTGGCAACGTCTTCAGTTAATAAAAAATACGTTTGATCTACCACACTGTGGTGTCAACATGTTTTCTAAATCTATCCGGTTGAGTATACTTCACATGGTGACGAGGGACACAAGTTCTCTGATACACGCTATTGCAAAGTTCAGGCTTCAGATATTTTTCTAGATTAGTGGAGCCTCTTGTCTGCAAAGCTCTTTCTTGAAGTAGTCAACTGCACACTGTTGAAGGGGGTTTGCTGTGAACGTAGAAATGTTTTGAATGTAATCAGCAGTAAAACTGGACTTGTTTATCACAGTGATGTGGCATTCAACAGGTTGTTCTGAAACGGAAGAATACAGCAGACAGCTCTTGGAGGGGAATTGTATTATGTATGTTACCAAAAAAGTGATGCCACTAGCAGAGATTTTAATTTATTGAAAAACTTAGGTATGGTAATTATTGTGTTTCTTACTTGATTATCAAACCATTAAAATTAAATTTCATTACAACCTTCATTTATGCATAAATCACTTCATAATTTATGGTAATAGATGTTACCTCTTTATGTGCCCCAGGATATCTCATTTTGTACAACATACCCTGCATTGCCTTTACATTTCTATTCTGCGCACGATGTGTCTGGCGTTCGGGAACAGCAAACATCATCGTCAGTGGAAGATTTATCATGGTGATGGTCTGAGTAGATCAAGCCTCTCATCCGTCCTTGTGGTACAACACAACTGAGTTGTTAAAATCTTCCATGTATATGAGACTCCGCAGTTGGTGGCTGTAGATGTAACACTTTTACCCATCAGAGTTTTCAGACTGTTTTGGCCTTGGTATGAGGACCATAGGGATTAAAATTTGGGACTGCCCAGGAATAGGACTGGAGTGAGGAGGTAGGAAATGAAGAGCAAACAGGACCTGGGTAAGAACAGGCTGGGAAAAAAGGGTCAAATGGTGTCAGTCACGGAGGAGCTGTGAAGGATCTCTTAATCATTCAGGCCTCTTCCCCACCAGGGACGATACCTTCTCCACTAGATGCTGGAATGAAATCCAAAATTTTTTGAGACCTGTATTTCCTTGAGAATAGTAAGTAGCCCTGAAGCTTCTGGATAGGTGTATCACTGGTACAGGCCATCATAAATGAGGCGATACTTTTATTGGTAATTCGAATGGCAGAGGCTTTTTACAAGTTCTGACAAGTACCGGTGACCCATGGGGGAGTGGTAATGGGAAATAATATGATGGAATTTTGTGCCCCCCCCCCCCCCCCCCCCCCCTTTTTTTTTAATTGGGAGTTACATAAGAAAAAATAGGCTAAAGAAATACTGCAGTGGCAAAGTCAACGCTCAAGAACTGCCAAGCTTCTTGCTGAGTCGGCAGTTCCTACCTTTTAGCAGGATTATAGGGTTAAATGAGTGAATTTACTTATACATATCCACTCTAGTAAGTTTTGTTGGTTTTTTTTTAAAGTCAGCAGAAGTATAGGTATTTTTCTCAGTTTTGATAAGTGAACTTCTGTGTGTATTGACTTCACCTGTTTTTAAATACTTTTTTTTTAAATTCTAATGAGTCAAGAATAATTAAAGAAACAAATTATTGTTTTCATTTTTATAGCTCTCATCACATAGTATGGTGTTTCTTTCATCCATGGAAAGTAAAGAATTTTTTAAAAGTCCTTTGTGTGAATACTATTAATGAGGGCCATTGACTACTGCTTAATTATTTTATTTAAATGCATTGATTAATTGTACTGTGAAGTCTCTGATGTGGTATACTGCAATTTCTGCAGTATTAGTTAACAATGCACATATATATTGAAAACATTTTGAAATAAGTCCTCTTCCAAAGGGTATGAGAATTAAAAATTCTGCCCCTTTTTAAACCATAAGTTCCCTTAATAAATTTATTGTCTATGTGTAAGTAAATCACGATTGTTATTTCTCATAGCTGCCAAGTCAGTGTTTAATTTGTGCGTTTGTTTATGACAGGGCATGTTGTCTGTATGAGAGATTAATGATTTTTTACTTACATTGCTGTTACAGTTTATGTTTTAAAGACAAAGCTGCTATGACTAAGGCTTTGCATGCTGTCATCGAGAGAAAATAAAATTTCACAGCAATTTCCCTGGGTCTTCATGTTAAATCCGTGGCAAGCTGGAAGTTTCTGAGATACCTTCAAGTCAAATTAAAAAATAACAAAGATTGTATTAACTGAAACATGAAAATCACCTGCTGTTTTCAGGGTAATTGTTTTCATTTTGTCTTTTCACAGAATCGCAGAATCACAGAGTGGTAGGGGTTGGAAGGGACCTCTGGAGTCCAGATATATTCCTAGTCCAACCCCTGCCAGAGCAGGGTCACCCAGCGCAGGCTGCACAGGGCCGCGTCCAGGCGGGTTGGAATCTCTCCAGAGAAGGAGACTCCACACCCTCCCTGGGCAGCCTGTGCCAGGGCTCTGGCACCCTCACAGGGAAGAAGTTTTTCCTCATGTTCAGGTGGAACTTCCCATGTTCCAGTTTGTGCCCGTTGCCCCTTGTCCTGTTGCTGGGCACCAGTGACAAGAGTCTGGCCCCGTCCTCTTGATACCCGCCCTTGAGATATTGATAAGCGTTGATGAGGTCCCCTCTCAGTCTTCTCTTCCTCAGGCTGAACAGCCCCAGCTCCCTCAGCCTTTCCCCAGAGGAGAGATGCTCCAGTCCCCTCATCATCTTTGTACCCTCCGCTGGACTCTCTCCAGTAGTTCCTCATCTTTCTTGCACTGGGGAGCCCAGAACTGGATGCAGTTTATTTGGCATTTGTTAAATACACATTTAATTTTTTTAAGGCTTCCCTTTTTTTACTGATAGCCAAATCAATCTTTACATATACTACATAATTTTGAGTGAATAATTAGTTATTTTCCACAAAGAAATTGGAAAGGAAATGTTTGGGTAGGGAAGAGCGATATACCTAGCACTGGTCAGATCCATAATATGATCCAGTTCTAATGTTCATATTTGTATCATAGAATCATAGAATGGTTTGGTTTGGAAGGGACCTGAAAGATCATCCAGTTCAACCCCCCTACCGTGGGCAGGGACACCTTCCACTAGACCAGGTTGCTCGAAGCCCCATTTCAAAGCACTTTGCAAAAATTGGAGACGTTATGGGAAGAATCTGCAAAAATTATAGGCTCGCAAAATAATGAATAGAATAATAAAAAAAATAAAGAGCAATAGAAGGAATAATAAAGAGAAATTTCAGTGTTGGACTGCTTTATAGTTAGAGCCCTCAAGGAATTCCTTCGCTGAAAGGGGCATGCTTCATGCTTCCCATGAAAAGTTAGTCCAGATGCTCTTTTGAGATCTCTTCCGACCTTGTCTCTTCTATGATTCTGATTCTTTGGTAAGGTGCAAGGGCATGATGGGTGATCTCAGGGTGGTTACGAGTCCTCGGTGCAAGTGTACTGAAAAAAATCAAATGTGATCTGAGAACAGGACAGGCAAATAGCAATGGGGAGTGATAAGTGAGAATTACGACATTCGGTTCTGGTCACACGTATACAAGAAAGAGGAGATTGAATGATAGAAGATGCAGATAACTGATGAAAATAACATAGACATTGACTTTGGTTTGATAAGTGCAGTAAAATATAAAAGGGATTATTAATGTATTCTATGAAGTCGGGGGCAGAGAAGGGCTCTCTCTTAAAGGTTAAGGAAGGTGAGGACACCGAGAAAAAATGAGCTTTGAGCTGTCTATGAATATGGCTAGGAATGAAGAGATTTCCAGGCCTCAGACATCATCAGATTGCTGAGCCGTCTCCCTCACAGAGAAGTGGAGGCAAAGAACGTGGCTGCTTCTCAGGTGTCCTCAGCGGAATTGCTAAAGACCTGCCTGCAATTGCCGCAATTTCCAACGGGAAGACCTTTTCCAGTGTTCTGTCCCTGTAATTGGTGATGGGAGAACAAATGTCCTTGTAGGTTTTACAGCAACAGATATGTGAGTAGACACCTGTTCCTCCCTCCGTTCCCTCCCCAGTGCAATATCATCCTTTTGTTCTGAATATATAGTTATGATGTATTTCTATAGGCAATATGCAAGAGAATCTCTTTCTTATGATTTGCATTTGAATTTAGCTTTTCTGTTTCTGTCAAAAGCACACATATTTGGAACACAGATAAACCTTCCTTCTCTGATTGCTGGTATGGAGACTTTCCCTTGGGGTAGGCTTTCTCAGATTTGTCTGTATTGGGTGTTTCTTCCCTCCGCTCCCCTCCCCCGGCTTCACTTGAAAGACTCAATGTATTGATTATATCAACTGGAGGCAACTGCTTTGCTATTATATCACTTCTCATAAGATTCTTCTTCTCTTCCCACTTCTTCAAAAGTAGGTCTAAGCAAATTGACTGTTTTCCTAAACCAGGGGTGACTAACTCACTGGATCTAGCCTGCATGGCAACTTTTGTTCAACATTGACTTGACCTCAGGAGACCCAATTTGCACTATTTCTAATATTTTGTGTGTGCAGCTAGGGAAACGAGGGGGTTGTGAGTGCAGGCCAAGTTTGTCTCTGACAGGATTTATTAAGTTTAACAGGGTACAGCATAAACATGGCTAGATAGGTTGGCCCTTATACAAAATATCACACAGATATAGTATGAGTTTGCTATCCTAGTTTTAGATGATCTATAAATCACTCAAAATCCCAAATAGCCATGTTCATTTTTGCCTTAAATCCTAAGTACATCAGAGGTTGTAGGAAGGACAGGGTTCAAAACCTCTCTCTTGAAAAAAGGCAGAATAATTGATTTCAGAATTCAGATGTAGAAATTACTTAAATAAAGAGCTTTTTGTTTTTTATAGAAGAAACAGATTTTTTCCTTCCTCCATTTCTTCAAAACTTGGAAAAATTATTTCTTTAGTGAAATTTTTCAGTGCTAGGCAAATTTGGACTTGGTAGTGATAGGTTAATGGTTGGACTTGATGATTTTGGAGGTCTCTTCCAACCAAAACGATT
The DNA here is from genome assembly GCA_009819775.1 of Phoenicopterus ruber ruber. NCBI lineage: Eukaryota > Metazoa > Chordata > Aves > Phoenicopteriformes > Phoenicopteridae > Phoenicopterus > Phoenicopterus ruber. The sequence goes on along the minus strand of CM020216.1, from coordinate 165,657,409 downwards.
CTATGATTCTATGATTTGTGGAAGCTTTCAACAAAGTGCAGACATATTAAAAAATTGGCTGAAGTGCTAGTACTTTTTTATTGGGTTTTCATTTTTGTGCAAGATATGTGGAAGAAAATATAACAATGTAAGAAAATTCATAAATGTTTCTTTTGTTAGATAACAATGGAGCAACAAGCTAAACAGGAAAAAAATACTGCTTCCTGAAGGAAGTCATAGTTGAAATGGCTTGTGCTTGCCCGTAATTTCCACATATTCAAGCCAATAGATTCATATTGCGGTTTTAGAAAATCATGTTTCAACATTGATGGATGATGGAAAAAAGTGGGGAATGAAGGTGAACATTACCAGCCTTTCACTGGGCATTAGTCTCCTCATTAGAATTAAGTAAAAAATACCAGTATTCACAGGAAGAAATGATTCCATGGAAATTTGGAATTTGTCTATACTTTTTCTAGTGGATTTCCTGAACATTGAAGGAGAAGGGTAAGTAGTAGTCATCAACATTGTTTTTTCTACTGATGTTTGTCGGTATTTCTGTGAGATGGAAACTGAATCAAAATTTCTGTTTTCTCCTGAGCCTACTCAATGGTCAGCACACCTGGGACAGGCTGTTGCTCTCTCTCTTCTTTTAGTAAAGCCCAAGTTAGAAACCTAGGAATACTAAGTGAAATGATGGTAGGCAACCTCAAGGTAAAAAGAGGTGCCGTATAGATGAGCATGGACAAGTAGGGAAGTGCATATCTGCAGCTCTACTAATATAGTTGGCATGGCCCAAATTTCTGTAAGACTTGCTTTGCAGTGTAAATTCAAGGTAGGCTACAAACATTGTTCTCGCAGAGGTTATTTCATAATTCTGTCTTATCTAGTTGAATGCGGCACTGCCTAAGGCACGACAGGCGAAGGACGCTGTGCTGTGCGATGCTGTGTGCCTGGGTGGGAGCAGGTTGCAAAAAATGAGTATCCCTTGCATGCTGCTGTGCTGCAAACCTGGGTCTTTGTGGCCAACTTCCAGGTTAGCACTGCTTTGAGTGCGGGGTTTGAACTGGATGACCTCCAGAGGTTCCTTCCAACCTACGCTATTATTTGATTTGACAATCTACCTACTCGTTGATAAACTTGCTCGTTCTTCCCAAAGCCAACAGTGTTACGGGCACGTGCGCATATGAATTGGTTCCTCTATCACTTCCTTTTGTTCTCTAAGACTTTCTGTCTTCACAACATTTGTCTTATTCGGTCTTTTTTTCCCGCCCCCCCTGCCTCCAGAGGACAAATTCCTTTCCTTAGCCTTTCTTCCTTTATTTTTCTGCTGTTAGTGATGGCATAATGCCAGTTTATGGTAAGGCTCTTGGCCTCCAGACTCATATATTACTTTAAGTAGTGTGTTATTGGGAGTAGGGTGTATTTGCACTATCCTCCTTCATAGGTCCGATTAGATGCATTACTTTTTCTGTTCCCTCACACCTAAAACCCGATGCCTTCTGTGTTCATCGAACGGATGAAAAATTGCTGTGAAATTTATTTTCCTGATAAATTGCTCTAATACGGTATTTGGAGACTTGGAAATAGGGAGTGAAGGGTATCTGGATGTGTAGAACCTTTGGAGGTTGTAGGTTCAAATGGTGAAGATAACCCAACAGAAATGATAGAACTAGTCCATTTCCTAATTAACCATCATCTTTATTTTCGGGGAAAAAGCTGCCTAACACATTTCAGGACATTTTTGTTCGTACTGCCAGTAAAAGAGCGAGCATTTGGGTGTAGGTACAGCTCCAGGTCACACCTGCTTTGATCGATATCTGTAGATAAATAGATTAATTTAGCCTATAGCACTACCTGTATTTAGGAGCACTTGCTGTGTTTTGCGGCTGTGGTGACATGGTGACTGCATTAATGGGATGAAAGAAGATTGTCTTGAGTGGCTGCCAGTTACGTCTGCTTTAATGGCCAAAGGATTTATTAAAGTTACACTCTGCTGTTGCACTGATTTGGCTTTCTGCCTGCTCTCTGATGTTCTGTAAAAGATCATGATGGTGCAGCGTAGGTTTCCTGAAGTTGGAAATGAAAATACCCAATTCCTATTAATTTATTTTAGATGATCAAAAGTATAATTAAAATAGCTGTTTTATGAGTCTTTCCTTCAAAGAGAACAGTCATTTAAAATTAGTACTTCAGCAGCTTGAATTTATTCTTCAGTCTTGACATCCATTTACTTCTTCTTTCATTAACTGGAAACAAAAGCTAAAACAACAGTGATCTGAAAAGATCACTGGAAGATGTCATGTAAATGCTATAGTATATAAAGCCCCTTTTTGATGACATTTTCATTTTACAGTTACAAAGGTGTCTCCAGAAGTTGGTTTGAAGTGGAGTCTTTGTTTTTCACCTGATGCTACTATATTAATTGGGATCATAGGCAAAAAGTTGAAGCCTTCCTTGGAATAACGCAAGGATTTATAGGTTCTAAATTAAAAAAACAAAACAAAACAAAACAGTATTCTGCTGAGTTTGAATGCAATATGTGATTTGCCCTGTAGAAGTGTATAATCTTGGCAAGGAACGGGGTGATGTTAAGTCCATAATCTTTCCTCTTCGGCCACTTTGTCTCTCCGCTCCAGCCCACTCTTTCAGTGGCTGAATCTTCCCAAGGGAGAGCTTCACCCGCGTTAGCTTGGTGTGCGCTCGGTCCACAATGCAGCATTTGAAGCGTGTTTACTCGGTTTTCAAAAATGCATACTGCTTCTAATTTGTTTTCTTACAGTTGACAGCTGTAATAAAAATGAAGAATTCTGCTCTTAGCTTTGGATTTTTAAAGAATAATGGAGAGTTCTCAAACAAGATCATTGGAGTTGTTTAATTTTCTGGCCCTCAGGACTGCTACTTAAGGGAGAGGAACTCAAAATCTGAATCCTGTAGTACTTTGATTTCTGTCTAGTGCGGTAGGTGTGTTTAAAACCTCCATATATATATCTTTTAAATTACTCCTTGTCTTATATAGTGCTTTCAGGCTATGAAAGATCCTGACATTACAGAAACATTCCAGATTTAATATGTTGAATCGTGAGTACCCTCAGGAAACAGAGTGACTTGTAATAAAGAAAGTTAATTACAGGTTTATGTCAGGTATTTTTGTGTACATCTGCATCGAATAAGTGTGCTGAATTGGGAAAGAGTAAACACGGTTTTATGCAGGGAAGATGTAGCTCATAAATCCACTGAAGTTCTGTTAAGGAGCTAACAAGCTTCTGGGTAAGGAGGATCTAATTAATAGAATTCTTGACATATGACAGAGTTCCCCACGAAAGGCTGATAGAGAATCCAAGCTGCTGTGGGATAAAAAAAAAGAGTTATTAATTGGTTAAGAGAAAGGTGACAGAGGAGTGAATAATCACTTGTAGAGATCAAGTCATCATTGGAGCCCTTCTGGGATGTGGGCTGGGCCCTGAGCCTCTTTGGAAACTGTGGGAAATGGAGTGAGCAGCGGGCTGGGAAGGTCCCCGTCAGTAAACTCTGGGCTGTGAAGGGGGAAGCTGACTGCCAGGAGTTACAGAAGGACAAGATGATGAATTGGCAGGTGAACTTCAGTCTTAATAAATCCAAAATGATGAACAGAGTGGAAAAAGGATCCAAACTTTAAATAGTGAATGATGAGCTCAGAGCTGTCTTTTACCTCTTAGGAATTGGATGCAGGTTTTAATATATCTATGAAGATGCTGCCCACGGTTACAGAATCACAGAATGGCAGGGGCTGGAAGGGACCTCTGGAGATCATCTAGTCCAACCCCCTGCCAGAGCAGGGTCACCCAGCGCAGGCTGCACAGGGCCGCGTCCAGGCGGGTTTGAATCTCTCCAAAGAAGGAGACTCCACACCCTCCCTGGGCAGCCTGTGCCAGGGCTCTGGCACCCTCACAGGGAAGAAGTTTTTCCTCATGTTCAGGCAGAACTTCCCGTGTTCCAGTTTGTGCCCGTTGCCCCTTGTCCTGTCGCTGGGCACCACTGAGAAGAGTCTGGCCCCATCCTCTTGATACCCGCCCTTGAGATATTGATAAGCATTGATGAGGTCCCCTCTCAGTCTTCTCTTCCTCGGGCTGAACAGCCCCAGCTCCCTCAGCCTTTCCCCAGAGGAGAGATGCTCCCGTCCCCTCATCATCTTTGTACCCTCCGCTGGGCTCTCTCCAGTAGTTCCTTGTCTTTCTTGAACTGGGGAGCCCAGAGCTGGACGCAGGACTCCAGATGGGGCCTCACCAGGGCAGAGTAGAGGGGGAGGAGAACCTCCCTCGACCTGCTGGCCACACTCTTCCCAATGCACCCCCGGATGCCGTTGGCCTTCCTGGCCGCAAGGGCACGTTGCTGGCTCATGGTGAATTTGTCATCTACCAGTGCATGGGGTTGTTCCTCCCCAGGTGCAGGACCCTGCACTTGCCCGCGTTGAGCTCCATGAGGTTCCTCTCTGCCCAACACTCCAGCCTGTCCAGGTCTCGCTGAATGGCAGCACAGCCTTCTGGTGTATCAGCCAGTCCTCCCAGTTTTGTATCACCAGCAAACTTGCTGAGGGTGCGCTCTGTCCCTTCATCCAGGTCACTGATGAATAAATCAAACAAGACTGGGCCCAGTACTGACCCCTGGGGAACACCACTCACTACAGGCCTCCAACTAGACTCTGTGCTGCTGATCGCGACCCTAATCAATAGTAGTTCAATAGTAGTTGAATACAAAACAACCATCTTTTTGAGCAGAGGTATTGTATCAGCGCAGGGTAGGATGTTTTCACTTCTTTGGTACAATCTCACCTCTGAGAAGGTGAAATTTGAGAACTACTTAAGTTGAAAGGAAGTGCTAGGAAGAAAATATTTGCAAAAGGGAACCTAATGTGAGAGAGGAATGTAGACAAAACCAAACTCTATTTTGAAGATGCTGTTACACTTGAGGGAGGGGGGGGGGAGAAAATAAAAGTGAGCACACATTGTAAATGGAAGAATGAATTATAAAACTATTTCAAGTTTAATAGCCCGAGATGATTGATCATATCTTTTTTTTTTTTCCCCCCTTTCAATTATGGGATTAAAGTTTTGTTGTCTGGTATAACTATTGGTAAGGCGGTTAAATGGAAACTGGTTTATCGATTCTTATCTTCACAAACTAAATGATTTACTTCTTGGTGAAGGTTTTGCTGTTGTCTGCAGATCTCTTGCTGACCTGGAGGTTTCTGGAGAATTCCCACACATGCAGTTGATGCAGGATTTGCACTGCTGAAGTGCAGCTTTACGGAGAGGAGCTGGTAATGGGTTGGAGCCTGTTTATACTAGATTATTTGGGGATGGAATAGAGATTTTCCTCACCGATGACAGGTGCTCTTTCAGATTCTTCAAATACTCTTAAGATATTTCTCTGGTCCCCAGTTGCTTATTCTGCTCTTCCTTTCGGAGTCGTCTTTCCCATGAATTGTGCTGATGCCAATCAGCTAGTTGTAGGTCTGTCTAACTGAGAGGGGAGAGCAGTGGGGAAGCAGGAACAGCAACCTCTGCTGTAATATTTTTAAAGTCAGCTGAAAGTGTTATAAATTACATGAAAAAATTAAAAATTATAATCTGGATAAGTTCAGGTAGATATTGAAACTAGATATACTCAGCATAACAGAATAGAGTTTGGCCAATGGTTTAGCGTGGCTACATGCCTTTAATAGAATTAAAATAATTTTTCTTCTTTGCTGTATAAGTCTCCAGAAACTAATCTTGTTTTGGAAAGAATCTACTGAGTCATTGCTTGCATGAGGAAATTTTTCTCTCTAAATTACTCCTGCTATAACAGTTTACTAGGTCATCTGTATTTTCCCTGAAGTGTTTATTCGTTGTCTTTTTTTTCAGTTCAAACTGAAATATATGTCAACTCCACAGAACACATGGCAGAATATTAATTCTGTTAATAGTTGCTGTGAAACATTTATGGTAAAATTCCAGCCATGGATGTATCTCAGCTAAAACCTTTCCCTTTGACAAATGAGGGCCTAACATGTAAATTGTACACACTGATCACCAACGTTTCCTTCCAGGGTTACTTCTTCAGGGAATCTTTGTTCTCAGCCCTATCTTTTGTATCAAAATGGTGTTAATGAGTTATGCATCTCCCGATGAGTTGGCAGAGCTTTTGCAGATTCAAGGCGATCTAACACCTGCTAATACCGGTGTGAAAGCTTGGCTGCTGAGTTGCCAAGACCACATTTAACCTATTTAAATCACAAGCTACCATTGATCTGGTTTTTGCAGTGTGTTCTCTTGAGTGCTTTGGTTTTAGGAGATGTATTATTTAAAGAAAGGTTTTACTGTTTAGTTTCAGTGTTTTAAAGGAGAGAAGCTGCCTCTTTGGGATTGATAAAGGTAACAAAATACAGTTTAGTAATAATTTAGTGATATTAATTTCTGAGCTCGTAAAGAAGATCCTTCTAGTAGGATTCTTCTACTACATGAAGATTCATTTTGGTATGAACAAAACCAAACTAGATCAAGAAGAAACTTCACGTAGTATGAGGAGAAAGTTTTAGTGTAGAACTGTATCCGCATTAACAGGGTAGGAGCAGTGAATGACACTGTATATAAACACGGTGTATCACTGTGGTTCCGGCATAGTTGAATTACCACTTTCAGCTGGCCCGGGTTTTGAGAATGGTGGTAGTTTTGAACAAACCTTTCCATCCACGTGTGTAGTTTGAATCATAGAACTATAGAATGGTTTGGGTTGGAAGGGGCCTTTAAAGGTCAGCTAGTCCAACCCCCCTGCCATGGGGAGGAACATCTTCCACTATATCAAGTTGCTCAAAGCCTCATCCAACCTGGCCTTGAACACTTCCAATGATGGGGCATCCACAGTTTCCCTGGGCACCTGTTCCAGTGTCTCACCACCCTTATCGTAATAAATTTCTTTCTTTTGTCCAATCTAAATCTACCATCTTTCAGTTGCCCTTGTCCTGTCACTACAGGCCTCGATAGAAAGTCTCTCTTTGTCTTTCTTGTAAGCTCCCTTTACATATTGGAAGGCTGCGATAAGATCTCCTCGGAGCCTTCTCTTCTCCAGACTGAGCAACCCCAACTCTCTCAGCCTGTCTTCACAGCAGAGGTGCTCCAGCCCTCTGACCATCTTTGTGGCCTCCTCTGGACCCGCTCCAACAGGTCCATGTCCTTCTTGTGCTCGCGACCCCAGAGCTGGACGCAGCACTGCAGGTGGGGTACCAAGGAGTTGCAGCAGAACATGTTTTATTATTTTTTCACAGTCCTGCAAAATATGTTATTTAGAGTCCTGATGGGAACGGTGTCATTTTCTGCGTACAGTAACGAGTTAATGCAGGCTTGTCTTTAATGAGGGTGCTTGTGGTGGCAGTGACAGTCCAGGTTTGAAATTGGTTTTTTTTGTAAACACTAGGAATGGAAGTGAAATGGACTTTGTGTAGAAAAAAGGAGAAACCTCGTTTTTTAAAGCTGTTCACACTGAATACTTGTTTGTGTGTATTTGGAAAAAAATATCAGACATATATCTGCAATAATTTCCAACTGGTAAAATATATTTTGTAGAGAAAACAGCTGCACATTGTATTGGCAAATAAGAGAATTTATAGAAATCTTTTTACAAATATTTGTCTTGGTTTCAGACCGTCTTGTTTCACAATACAGTAAAACTGTATTATTTTACCCTAAGTCCTGTGGCTATATCTTTTTGGGTGCCTAGGTGCAACGTTTCACCTTTTGCTACTTGGAGTTTTTGTACGAGTTGTGAGCTAAATTTATTTTGCCAAGAGTAAGCAAACCATGGGTAATGTCTGTAAATCTAACTGGTTCAGTCTGAATAAAGCTTACGTTGAGGTCTGAACAGTTCAGTGACTGAAGAAGGGGAAAGGGAATACAAAATTAGAAAACTGCACGTATTAAAGCTACTTGTGTAGCAGTTTACTTTCCTGCTCCTCTTTGAAAAAAGGGGGCAGGGAATAAAACAGTGTCTTTAAATAGCCTGTCAGGCTGCTGCTGCATCTACTTCCTTGCGTGGCAGATACTGCATTTCTCATTAATGGTACCTTGCGAGTGCCTGTGGTTGCCATAGTAACTATCTCCCAGCCTTATACCTTAAATTTATCCTGACAAAGGTTATTGTGGCAATTCCTACTAATTGGCTTTTTTTTTGCTGCTGCTATTTTTAACTCCTCCCCTCCTCCTTTATTTAAGTTACAGATCCTAAATGGGATGAATTGACAGAACGGCTCTGGGTGAAAAAATGCTTTACAGGGCAGGACTAATTGGCAACTAAACTCTACATTTTGTTCTTCAGTGCTTGGTCAGAAAAATCTAAATCATAACTTTCAGTGGTATCTAAAATATTATCTGTTTTGTCCTTCATATGTTTTGATATGAAATAATAGAGATGCTCTTTAAACACGGTTTTGCTTCGTGCAGGCTGCTACTATTGTTTATTACCAAATATTAGTCATGTTGTTTATTACCAGATATTACTACCAGCAGAGATACAAGGAAATAAGCCATATCCTGAAGACCTGAAAAGCTAATTTAAAGTAAGTCTCTAATAAACAGAAGATTGCACAAAAAGAAGAGTTAGCCTTGTGCTATATTAGCACCTGGGACAGGTTCTATATTAGTATGAATGCAGTTACCTGGCATATGCTGGTACAGCAGGTTGAATTAAAAAGTTATACATAGGCTGATGATATCATCATTTAATTTCCTGTAGGTGTTTTAGAGTACTACTGCTACAACATTTCCAGTGGCTAAGAACTCAGATTTAATTGCTTGATTGACTTGAGTTAAATTCTTCAGGCTCAGGACTGAGACAGCGAAGCAGTGACCTGATGAGCAGTCCCAGAGTATTCATTTCATGGGGACAGAGCAGCAGAGAAGAAAAATTATAGGTAGAATGGGGGGCTGTCAAGCACTGTAAGTTTTGATAGTGTGGAAGGAATAGTTCAGTTCTGCTGAGCAGCAAGAAATGTGATTGCAGCTGTGATAAGGTACCAAATGTAGCCATAAAGAAGGCAACATGATAGGAGTGAATCAAACCATGCTATTAGGGGAAGGGAAGGGGCGGAGGGTTCTCAACTTTTCGGTAAGGTGAAGGATATAGATGCACATTCAACCCACTGTTTTACACTCAGCCAATTTCTATGCGGCAGAGTTCACCCAAAGGTGCAACCAGCAGTTATTTGCCTCTCTTCTTTCTTTTCAAACATGAGAAAAACTCTTGAAACTTCACAACCTTTAAACATTGAACTTTCTCATTGTAATGTATTTGTTTCAGTCCTGATGTAGATCAGCAGTTAACTTTGGGGCACAGCAAACTTAAAAGACATAAGAAATGTTAATTCACAGTTGACTACTTCTGAAACGTGAAGGATGATGCATTCAGTTGCTTTGAAGCCCAGGAGTACGTCCACTAGAACTTCTTAGAACAATTTAAGTTTCTTTCCATGCTTTGTCAGAAGGAATTTACAAGGACTGTAAATTCATATCTAGGAATAGAAATTTGCTACAAGGGCTAGAAAGATCCCCATGGAAATTTGGGGAAAAAAAAAAAAAGGAGATTTGGGAATTATATACCTCCTCAAGGGCTATGCAAGGGTATGTCTCATTCAGCATTGTTTTTTCTCCTATATAACTTTGACCAAAAGCCTCTTTTTCAATACATAACCAAAATTTAAAGCTCTGTAAGACTGTCATTTGGTTTCAGCATTTTTAATTCTCCTCCTTCAGCTTGAAAGATAAGATGGAGGACAACTCTATTCTAAGTAGGTGGAGAGGATTTATATCTTGTTTACAGTAAATCTGCCTTTCATATACTTTAAAATGAAGGTAACAGAGCTTTGTGGGATATGAAATGGCTATTTTGTTGCTATGAAGCCAGTTCAATGTGCTTCTTGTAGAAACTTCATTCTCTTTCTTACATGTTTGATTCTACAATTCCTAACACACTTGAACTTTCTAGATTTTCCTGTATTCTTCAGTTGGTGTGTCTGAACGGGAACAGAATTCAGAACTGGTATTTGCTAATTTTTTTGAAACTTTAGTCATTTAAGGTAACAGGTAGTGAACTGGAATAACAAAGTCTGTCTCACACGCTTTTTCATCCATATGCTTAAGTACGTTATAAAAGAGGTGTATGTTGTGATTTGGGGCCTGAGAGACAAAATGGTGAGGGATTTTCTGGCTGTCACTCAGCAGGAAAGTGCCAAGAGCAGAAACACAATCTGCCTTTCTGGGTTTGCTGTAGCCGTTGCCGCTGAATGCTGAATTCACTGCCCGGGCAGCAGCTGAACATGTGCTGCGTACCTGAAGAGAGATACACATGCAGTGATACCAAGAGCTGGGATGTGTAAAGAGCAGCTTGAAGATTTCCAGAAGTGGTTACTTTAAATACATCGGCAATGGTGTTCTGAAATGTAAACGATGATTTACAGTCACGTAGAAAATTGGAACATTGGTAAAGACAAACCTTTTCTTCCTGTGGTCAGTCCTGGAAATGCCAGAGCCCTGTTGGAAATCTAAAATTAAATATGGATTGCAGAAAACAACATTCACATGCTGTTACAATTTTTCAAGCTTTTGAGGCATTTAAACTTAAAATTTATATAGCAAATTACACTCATTTGCTGCATAAAAGAATTTCTAACTGAATACCCACTGAGGAGTTTTTCTTCTTGTGTTGGTTTTTCTATTGTGTTGACCATTAACTATAATTTTTGTTCCATCTCCTCTCAGTTCTCCTCAGCAATTTTATATCTTTGTTTTGTTCCTAAATTCACGGACAGTGGGATGTCTTTTTTCCTGTGTGTGTGTTCTCCCTGACACAAAGTGATTCTAATCAGTAGTTAGAATTTATACTTGCTGCTGCAGAAATTACAAATGATTAAGGAATAATACAAACTTATGGAAAAAGAAGAAAATATTAATTTAAGTTGCAGCAGCGAATGCGTTCTCAGATATTTCACTTAGGCATACAAAATGTATCTTAATACATCATAGATACTAATTTTATTATTGTATGGGGAACTATAAAAATGATTTTTGATACTGTGATAGAATATACTTCATTGTACTGATTATGAGCTTTACGTTTTATTCTTCATAAAATACTGTTCCATCCTAAGACCACTACAGTTGGTGCCTTGTGCAATGCCCTAGAAAAGAGGGACATAACAGAAACAAAAAACTATCTGTAATAATAGGATTGAATCCTGACTGATTCCAAACAGGTAGCATCGTTTTGGAAATACTTGCTCTTTTCTTGACTCAGTAAGTGCTGGAGTATCTTGGTCAGTGTACCTAACAACGCAGTCTTGGAGTTTGGGTGCAGGGGGGGAGATTTTTAGGAAGAGCTATTCATGCTAACACAGGAGAAGACTGGGCTATACTGGAAACCGCAGGAGAGACTATGTTTTACTAAAACCCTGAACAAACCTTTGATAAGCAAAATGTGCTGAGGAGAAAAGTCTTAAGGTAAACAGTGAGTTTCAATGGAAGTTAGTCATATACCCGATTTCAAAAGAATTTCAGTTAGTGTGCAATTAAGTGTTTAGTGTGATTTTTCAGAATCTGCTTTGCAGTCTGTATTAAATCCTAGATGTAGATAATTCCAGATAACTAACCAGACTGAGAAACTGAATGGAGTACTCATGCAGTTAACACATTTCTGTGTCTTCTTGCTGTACGAACCCAATTTATGAATGACTCACCGTAAGAGGTTTGTGAAAGCTCATGGAGGGTAATGGTCTAATAAAATCTGCAACAGAAAATAGTTTGTTTAAAGTGACATTAAATTTTATCTTCGTGCATTAAAATATGAATCATAAGCTCCTGACAGCTTGAGCCATTCGAAGTTTTTTCTTTGTATTATTAATGAAAATAGATATGGTTTAAATACTCAGGAAATTCGTTCAAGACCACTTTGGTTTGGATGTGAATGCTCCATTAAAAATATTAATGAAATATGTTTTCACAGAATCATTCACAGAATCACAGAATCATTTAGGTTGGAATGGACCTCTGGAGGTCAGGTAGTCTAGCCCCCCTACTCAAGCACGGTCACCTAGCACAGGTTCCCAGGATTGTGTCTAGTCAGCTTTTGAATGTCTCCACAGATGAAGATTCTACAGCCTTTCTGGATAACCTGTTTCAGTGTTTGACCATCCTCACAGCAAAAAAACATGTTTTCTCACAGTCAGATCGAATTGCACGTGTTTTACTGTGTCCAGTGCCACTGGACACTGCTGAGAAGAGTCTGGCTCCCTTGTCTTCATTTTGTATCACATATTCAGATACATTGATGAGATCCTTTCTGAGCCTTCCTTTCTCCAGGCTCAACGGGTCCCAGCTCTCTCGACCTTTCCTTATATGAAAGATGCTCCAGTCCCTTCATCATCTTAGTGGCCCCATGCTGGACTCACTCCACTAAGTCCATATATTGTATTGAGTAGCTCAGCACTGGACCCAGCACTCCAGATATGTCTCAGCAGTTCTGAGTAGATGGGAAGGATCACCTCCCTCGACCACAGGCAACACTCTGCCTGATTCAGTCCAGGATGCTGTTGGCCTTTTATGCAATACGGGCACATTACTGCCTTGTGGTCAGCTGCTTGTGCGCTAGGAAACCAAGTCCTTCTCTGCTTTCCAGCTGTTTGGTCCCCAGTAGATACTGGTGCCGGGGGTTATTCCTTCCCAGGTGCAGGACTTTGCATTTCCTCTTGGTCAGCTTCATGAGATTCCACTCAGTCCATTTCTCCAGGCTGTCCAGGTCCCTCTGAATGGCAGCACAACCCTCAGGTGTATCAGCCACTCCCTCCAGTTTTGTATCATCAGTGAACGGTTATGGGCCCCTCACTACAGAAAAGAGATTGAGGTGCTGGAGTGCATCCAAAGAAGAGCAGCAAAGCTGGTGAAGGGTCTAGAGCACAAGTCCTGTGAGGAGCGGCTGTGGGAACTGGGGTTGTTTAGCCTGGAGAAAAGGACGCTCAAGGGAGACCTTATCTCCCCGACATGGGTCGGGGCAATCCCAAGCAAGGATACAGGCTGGGTGGAGAATGGATTGAGAGCAGCCCTGAGGAGAAGGACTTGGGGGTGTTGGTTGAGGAGAAGCTCAACATGACCTGGCAATGTGCGCTCGCAGCCCAGAAGGCCAACTGTATCCTGGGCTGCATCCAAAGCAGCATGGCCAGCAGGTCGAGGGAGGGGATTCTCCCCCTCTACGCTGCTCTGGTGAGACCCCACCTGCAGTGCTGCGTCCAGCTCTGGGGCCTCCAACACAAGAAGGACATGGAGCTGTTGGAGTGAGTCCAGAGGAGGCCACAAAAATGATCAGAGGGCTGGAGCACCTCTCCTGTGAAGACAGGCTGAGAGAGTTGGGGTTGTTCAGCCTGGAGAAGAGAAGGCTCTGAGGAGACCTTATGGCAGCCTTCCAGTACCTAAAGGGGGCCTCCAAGAAAGCTGGAGAGGGACTTTTTACAAGGGCCTGTAGTGATAGGCCAAGGGGTAATGGCTTTAAACTGAAAGAGGGGAGATTTAGATTAGATCTAAGGAAGAAATTCTTCACTCTGAGGGTGGTGAGACACTGGAACAGGTTGCCCAGAGAAGTTGTGGTTGCCCCATCCCTGGAAGCGTTCAAGGCCAGGTTGGATGGGGCTTTGAGCAACCTGGTCTAGTGGAAGGTGTCCCTGCCCATGGCAGTGGGGTTGGAACTAGATGACCTTTAAGGTTCCTTCCAACCCAAACCATTCTATGATTCTATGATTATTGCTCTCTACAACTACTGAAAGGAGGTTGTAGCGAGGTGGGGGTCGGTCTCTTCTCCCGAGTAACAAGTGATAGGACAAGAGGAAATGGCCTCAAGTTGCGCCAGCAGAGGTTTAGATTGGACATTAGGAAAAATTTCTTCATTGAAAGGGTTGTCAAGCATTGGAAGAGGCTGCCCAGGGAGGTGGTTGAGGCCCCATCCCTGGAGGGATTTAAAAGACGTGTAGATGTGGTGCTTAGGGATGTGGTTTAGTGGTGGACTTGGCAGTGTTAGGTTAACAGTTGGACTCAATGATCTTAAAGGTCTTTTCCAACCTAAACAATCCTATGATTCTCTTACTTGCTAAGCATGCACGCTGCCCCATCAACCAGGTCATTAATGAAGATGTTAAACAGCATTGGATCCAGTATTGACCCCTGGGATGCGCTTTTAGTGATTGACTTCCAACTGAGCCTTGTGCTGCTGATCACAGCCCTCTTGTCTCAGTAGTTCAGCTAGTTTTTAATCCCCCTCTCTGTCCACTTATCTAACATACTTTGTCAGCTTGTCTATGATGATGTTGTGGGAAACAGTGTCAAAAGCTTTACTAAATTTGAGGTAGAAACAGCATCCGTTGCTCCTCCTCATCAACCAAGCTAGTCACTTCAGTGTGTAAGGCAATGAGATTGTCAAAGCGCAGTTTCCCCTTCATAAATCCATGCGAACTACTCCTGATCATCTTGTCCTTCCTGTGTTTGGAAATGGTTTCCTTGATGGATTTTTGCCATCACCTTCCCAGGTACTGAGGTGAGGCTGACTGGCCTTTAGTCAAAAATATAACCAGGTCTTTCTAATATAGTCTGCCCCATGCATTTTTGTCTTTGGACAAACATTACTGCTATATGATACCACGATGTACTGGAGATATCTCAAGATTCTTAAGTGTGTCTTTGATGTATAAAAGTTGGTTTGAGGGCTGTTACTACTGGGTGCCAGACCTGGTAAAAGTACCAGACCACCAGAGAGCGAGCTCCCTCGATGGACAGTAGAGTCCCTCTCCAAGGGACCAAAGTGGTGGGAAGACCATTCATGATTCTGGGCACCTCCCAAATATTTTACAAACTGACAGAAGCTGAGGCTCAAGACTTAGCTCTGATTAAATCTGATTATTTTACAAAAAAATGGCTTAAATCCTGCAAAAGGTAATTAACTGTATGTGCTGTGAAGCCACGCATACAATTTAAATGTTATGATTTTGTTTTCATTTTCAGAACCTGGAATCTAGTGGTTACGGTGAGGATTAGTGCTCTGCATGGTCTTTCCAAGCTCCCTTTTTGAATCTGTTTTTCTAACAAAACAGATCTGATGCAATTGCTTTTTCTGTTCTGTCACTACTAAGTTTTGAATTTACCAGTAAATTGAAGACTAGAGGTCTCAAAGATAGATTTAATTCCTAAAAGTTCTGTCAAAATCATTTATGGGTAGAGAAAAATCTCTGCCCCTATTCTGAGAAAGACAGGCAGAATTTAGGGAATGTGTATTTGATTTGACGCCTGGAGCTTTTTGGTTGTTTGGCAGGAAACATGGAGAAACAAGTCTGAGGTTAGAGGATGAAGAAGAGTCAAAGAACACAAATCCTTATGAAACAGACGTTATTATTCTTTCTGGTTGTGAAATAACGTCTTTGACTAAAAGTGGTGTTCTCTAAAATTTCTGAGAGGGAAGGATTTCGACCCAATACTTCCTGTGCTTCTGGTTTACCTTTGTTAAAAAAGATTCTGAGTTTTTATCTCCACCTGAGCTAACTTGTTACATTGTCTTTAAGGAATGTGGTAACTTGACAAAGAACAGAATCCTAGTATTAAGTGTACTTTTTCTGTTAAGGACCGAGTTTTCTGAGACATGATTCTTTTAAGCTGCTGCGTGCCTTCTGCTCTCATGTCTTTGAAGAGCGGTTTTAGAAGTCGGAGCATTTATCTCCACTTCTGATGGGACTCAGTCCTGAATGATGAAAGGAGTAGGAAGGTTCCCCGCAGAGCAGCTGATGAGTGAGTCGTGCGAGATGTGGCTGCTGAAAGTTCTCCCGTAACTGACAATGATCCAGGAAATACGATGCCCAATAAAAGCTGGTCCTTCTGGAGTCCAGTCGAATGACATTTTGCCCCTTATTTTTCAAATCTCCCTCATCTAAAAAATATTTTTTAAAGGATTTGTTTTGTTTGATGGGTTTTTTCTGAGACCAAAGATTATCAGGGTTTTAACTCTTTAAATTCTATGAGAGGTCTTTCCTGCCTCAGTGCTGTTAAAATAAAATTTGCGTTTGGTTTAACTTGTTTTGTACCCTCTTCTCAGGTGAAATATTTTGCTTTGTTTTATTGAAGAAAAATTACAAATCGCTTATGTCCATCTGTGCATGAAAACTGAATAGATGCTGAACAAGAATAAAATACGTGGATCTAAAAGAAGTTAACAGGTTTTCAAAATCACTTAAGTTACTACAAGATGTTTGTATTGCATCCAAATTACAGCTCAGCCTTACAGGCAGGATGCTAGAGGAGGCACAAGCATTAGAGATACATTTACCTTTAGTGCTGGTGAGATAATACTTTCAGGTGTAGCGTTACAGAGTACCGGAGTGATCAGTTCGGCATACCCATTTCTGAAGCAGAGGCATCTGTGCGGCTAATTTACTTTATTGCAATCCTACACACAGTCTAAAAATGGCTCCATCTCTGTTCTTGGTCATGGGCAACGGCAACAGGTTGTTTCACAGTTCTACAGTTAACGTATGTGGTCGATACGTAATGGTTGGTTAGCTGCTTTTCCAACGGGAGGCATCCCTGCTTTTCTTCAATGTCTTGTTACGATACAGTGTCCTGATAACTAATGTTTTCCAGACGTGGGTTCCTGGCAACCTCAGCACGTTGCAGTCATGCGTGGCGTACATTTGAGGGTCTCTGAGTAGGTGAATGACAGAATCACAGTCACACATTTGTTTTCATGGAGCACAAGTTCTGTAAGTTTCTATACAGCACAAGTTCATTAAAAGCGTATGGAAACGTTTTGCAACTGTTTGTTATTAATACCTGAGTAGTTACAGCAATGTTACTAATGTGTTAGCAAACCTGCTCACTTAAAGTCATTGAATTTACTCAATCTCATTCAATTCGTGTCAGGTTACAGCAGTAGAGGTGGGACCCTGGTGCTTTGTCCAAGCTCTACGACAGAACACAGATTCTGGTTATATGTCATGTGTACTAAATATGTAAAATGCATATGATTGGGGGGAACAAGAAGCGATTTTTAATATGTTAATTTAAAAAAAAAATGTTTTAAAAATAATAAGTATTTGCTTTTCTTGATTTGGAACCTTTTGATTATTCGAAGACCATTCAGATGGAGAAGTAGAAACTACATAACAGATGCGGAATCATATAAAGGAATTTCAGGTATAAGACGTTATAGTAGAAATAATTTTTTTTCAATACTTTATCCTTATTTGGGTGTGGAGTATTGTGAAAATGTTTAAACTGAAATGGTAGAAATTGTAGGAATTATTCCAGGGACATGGGATTCTATTCCTCACATTAGAAAATTTAACCCAACAGGGTATTCTCTGTTGTACTTCAGTTAAAATGATTGCATGTATAACAAAAAGTAAAATTGAAGAAGACAGAATGTAATTTTTTGTCATGTCTCAGGTGTGGAAGATCCCCCAGTGCCTTGGTACCTCCACTGCACGTCTCACAAAACTGACCGTGTCAGGTCCAATTAAATACTGATTTAGCCATAATCCTGTATGTAACTGAAGCCAGCAGGAAATTATTTCAGTAGAATTTGGTGCGCAGGGTGCATACACTGAATCTGAGAAAAAGTTGTAGGTTTTGATTAACATATTTTACTCTGATGAGCTAATTGAACAGTTAGACTGAAGCATGTCTAGTTTTGATTTAGGCTCCCAAAAGTTCTGTCAGTACCTGGCAAGCCTATCAAGTGATGAGCGATGCCTTGCAGACTCCCTGGCGGCTGTATGTTGCATGTCGTAGTTTAATACCGTATCTAGTATCGACAATACCAATGCCATGAAAAAGTAAGTAATCACAATTCTGTAGTTGAAAATACATTGCATTAAAAACTAACAATGAATTGAATATGCTTTTCTGAATCTGCTTGTCCTGGTTGAGGCTGGGATGGAGCTAATTTTGTCTGCAGCAGCTGCTGTGCTTTGGATTTAGGGTGTGAAGAATGGTGATAGCACACTGACGGTGTTCGTTGCTGCTAAACGACCAAGGACATTTTGCAGTTTCCCAGGTTTTGCTAATGTGCAGGTGCAAAAACTTGGGAGGGGTAGAGCCAGAATAGTTGATCCAAACTGGCCAAAGAGAGTATTCCATAACAGAGACGGCATGCCCGGGATAAGTGAGGATCGGCCGGTGGGCCAGTTCCATTATTGTTCCCTTCTTTTTCCCTTTTTTTGTTCATTTGGGCCTTTTCGTTCATTTGTTCATCTGTTCATTCCCCCTCTCTCTCTCTCTCTGGAACTTGCTGTTCTGAGATCGCTGCTGGGGAATATTCCTGCTCCCTGACTGCTGCTCGGGACAGGCTATATCAGTTGTCGGGTGGTGAGAAATTGTGCATCGTTCGTTTTATATATTCTATTATCCTTATATTTTATTTTTATTATCATTTTAATATATAATATTATTATTTTCCCTTTGCTGTCCTGGTGAACTGCTTTTACCTAAACCCACAAATTTTCCTTTCTCTCCAATTCTCCTCCCCACCCCACTGGGGAGCGGGGGGAGAGAGAGAGCGGCTGCGTGGTATTGGGTTACCAGCTGGGGTTAAACCACGACACTACTGAAAAACAAACACGCTGAGAGCTAGTCACTTGGAAATTCATCCTTTTTCAAGTTTGGTTCAGATCATACAAATGAAACCGGTTCACATCGAAGTGTAGTGTCTAATACGTTTACATGGAAGTAATGATCTTGCCCAGAAATAATGATCATCTACAGGGTTTTAAAATCATTTAAAGTAAATAATACGTATTACAACAGCATTCTGTTGCTGGTTTGAGATTATTTTTTAAAAAAAATCATCATTTACTGTTACACACATATTTCATTGCACTTTTTTGTTTTTTTCCTTGCTTCAGTTTAGAAATATCTGACAAGTTTCCAAACCCAATCTGGTTCTCTTAGTCTTTAAAGCAAAACTAATTATTGTCAAAGGTCTTGAATAATATGCAGAACATGCTGATAAAGAAATAAATTATATAACCTAGGAGAAACAATACTTCACTTTTCAGAAACAGTTTTAGAAAATGGTAGCACCATGCACAAGATAAAAAAGCAGTAATATGCTCAGCCAGAGTTCTCTGACAAGCAATACTGGAGCCTCTGCTGTCATTAAACTGCTTTTGTACCATCCAGGTAAGCAAAGAGGGTACAGAACTGCCTTCAGCCAGCAAGTGAATAACGTCCTATTTTAAGAAATGCCAAGCAGATAATACGTTATTTAGGGTATTGTGCCTGGGTAATGGATTAAAGTTGGATTAAACCCAATTTTTCAGACAGGAAAAAGTTGTAATTAAGCAAGTGCCTGATCAAAAAAATGCGTTCAGGACTGACCTGGCCTGAAGCTTGGAAAATCAGAGAACCTAAATGGTCTACAAGCTTAGGAATAAGGTGTGTCCATGGCCAGAAGTGAGGCTGAAGGCAGGAGACTGGGAGGTTCATGCCAAAAACTGTAGTCGTGTGACATGAGCAAGGGCAGAGCTTTGGCTTGGTGGGATAATTGCATCAGAAGTGGAAACTGAAATTGGAGCCCAACAAGCCAGACATAAAAGCATGGGAAAAAAACAAAGTTGCCACAAATTAGACATTTTCTAGTAGGAATAAAGTGGTGTTCTCTCGATTGCAATGTAAATAAAAAGCAGCAAGGGTCAGCTGTGTCAAACATAGCACAAGTATGATAGACGATAATGATGCAGACGTTCAGATTTGATCTTGATGAGATGTTTGTAATCCTTGTTAATACAGTGAAAGGGAAGAAGCAGGAATTAGGTTGGAGAGCATCAAAAACTGATCTAAGGAAATGAATTTGAAACTAAGTTTGGATAACACATTTGGTCATTTCAGGTTTTGGCATAGAGATTGAGTTCGGGGATGGGGAAGATAAAGAGCTGAGATTTCTTAGACTGGAAAGAAACTTGCATTATAAGGAAACAATCTAATAAAATTGAAATGTAGAAAGAAAAATGCATGAAAGAAGTGAGAATGTAGGAACCTACATTCCTATGCAACAGGAAGGTTAGTGTTGCTGAAATAGCAAAAAACATCAGAGGAGAGAAGGGTTTAGGAAAGAAGAATTAATCTGAGGGTGTGCTTCAAAACACAACACCCTTGCTTCATAGTGCTTGTTAGTATGGAAGAGAACCAAGAGGAGAAATATGCTTGTAACTTCTCCAGTTCTCAACAGTAAAATCATCCTCTCTCAGCTGCAGACTCCCCTCTGACATGCACCAGAAGACTGGGCTTTGTCTGTGTGGTTTGTGTTTATCGGCCTTCTTAGACTCTGTTCCTCAGGGTAAGTCTGAGTCATCTTCGAGGCCCTGGTCTGCTAAGGCAATGAAACATCTTTCTTGTCTATAAAGTAAAGGTTCATTTTTGCATGGTGTGCTGGAAGAGCGATTATATTTGACAGTTTCGATATTTTGATTCCACACCGTGCCCCATTTTGAATTGCATCTGTCAAGGCAAAGGAAAGGTTTGCTCCACCAGAGAGTACTGTCTGTAAGACATGATAGTCTTTATTACGCTGCTCAGCAAATTTGTGTACTTGTCTTCAGCTTTTTCTTCAGAGCGCAAAGAGTCAGTTTCATTTTTGGTATGCTTAGAAAAAGAATCAATAAAGAATTAAATGGTCATAAGTCAGATAAGGCCTGATTATGATGGAGAGTTGTATTGCAGTTTTCTGCCTTTTTTTGCTAGCTAGTGAAATGAAAGTGCAAGAATTAGAAGTAAAAGTTACAGAAAGTAAATAAAAAGAAATACCCAAATTAGCTGAATTACTGTGATTTAATGTTTGGGGTACATGGCCTGCCATTAGTTCTGTCTTTTCGGCTTGCACTCATCAGTAGTAATTAATTTAAAATAACTTGTTTTGAACATACTGGCATAACCTCAGAAAATTGTTTTTGTTGTTTTGGTAATTTGCTCCTTATTTCTATTATTTTAGCCTTTTACATTGGAGAACACTTATTATTACGTGATGTAGTGGCTTCCAGATAAAAGTAATAATGAGACTGCTCAAGGACTTAGTAGCCGCGGTAAAGACAGTACACTAATTAATTACTGTGACATTATTTATACTCTTCAAGCCTTTCCAAACCAATATAGACTCTTTCAAGTTCTTGTTGTGAAGTCTCTTAAGTGTCCTTCTGGTTTATCAGGAGAGTCTTAATGAAGGCAGCCAGTGCTTTGGCCTCTTCATCCAACAGGAGCTGCCGCTGTCGACGGAGCGGTAGGGCTTCTTTGATATGCTTGGATGTAGGAGGAGATGAACAAGAAGAATTGGTTCACATACACATTTCAAGCTCTGATTTAAGTGCTGAGAGTAGCAAGAAACAGAAGGGGATACTAAAGAAAAATCTGCTTTTATGACTAATTTTTTAAATGTTTCAAATTGTGGAGAGTTGCATGAAAGAAAATGAATTTAATAGAAACAAGTGTAAAAACTAAGAAATGCTTTATTTTTTAAAGAAAAGTATTTACAACCATTTAACATCACCCTGAAATTCACTTCATTTATGTAATAAAGGAATTACAGATAGTTGCTGCTATAACATGGACCATTTTGAGGAATAAAGCTTGAGACCATGAATTTCACCAACAATCCTCTACGAAACCATAGTAGAGGAAAAGTACAGATTTGATGAGCTTTTAGTCATCTCTGTTACTGAAGTGATTGTTAATGTTTTTGTGATACTAGAGTCAGATATGTGCTTCGTTCTCAAAAAGAGAACATGAGAATAAGAAGCTTCAGAATTCTGGTGGAGGAGAGCTGTCTGTAAACGAAGAGTGAATGGATGCCACGTACTGCACATACTATTTTGAGTTCATGTAACTGTTTTATAAGCACTGCATGTTGATCTCTTGCATTATAATCAGCAATCTGAGAGAATAATCAAAGAGGATTTTCTTTTTTTCTGAATCCAGCAGAAAGTCATCCCTGAACCTCAATTTAGGAATCTCGAATCTTAGTGATTCAGGATGCTGCCAGAAGATAAATGATACTGAGCTTAGATGCACTAACTTCTGTGACCTTCTCAAATAAAACAAGAATAGAACTTTTACTGTTACAGCAAATTCTTCATCTATCTGAAGTTTAATGATGCGTGTTTCATCTGAGCTATCTTGGTGTATTATGGTTACTTTTACTTATGACTCTCTGAACCAGCAGCATCCTCCTTGCGTGATAGAACTTAGCACTTCAGGAGATTCCCATTAGAACCCAGTTTCCTATTCTTTAAGTACTCTGTAAATAATGTGCTTTATTGATACAGAACGTTTTTGAGTAGATTGGCAACCTTAAACGCTGCAGTAATTAAAAGCCGTAGTAAAATGCAGTTCCACAATCAATGGGAAGATTGGGCCTCACTGTTAAAATTCTCCTTAGATTAAGTTCAGAGCTCACTTTGAAAGCTGCTTGGCGATTTGGAACAGCGTATCTGTATGAGTTTACTTGTCTTCATGTTATCTGTTTATTTGTTCCTGGGTGCTAAAGTGCTAAATTCTGCAGGCGGTGTTCATCAGATGTACCTACTGGGTTGTACTTAGATGTTGACCTGGAATCTGTATTACGTCTGCCTTGCATCAAGTCGGGGTGCATTAAGTAGCCATGTATAAAAATCAGCATTATAAAATTCCTTAGGGGTTCCCTTTTGTGTCTTGCCGCCCTTCTCTGTCTCACTTATTCCCCAGTTTAACCACTATTTTCCTCTTGCCCCTTCCCCTTAAGCCCCTCCCCACCTCAAATGAACAGATTTCTGAAGCAAAAGAAGGTTTTCCTTTCTTTTGCTCCCTCCCTTATGGTAATATTTTGTGTAGATGTTGGGAATAACTGAAGGTTGGAGATTTCCTTACAGAGAATTCATTTTTGTGAAATTAATTGAAACAACAGTATGAAATGAATGTACAAGAAAACTCAATTTTTCTGAGGGCAGAGATAATGAGCAGGAGATGATCCCGCAGGTTCTTGTGTACATTTCTCTTCCACCGTGTGAACATGTTTTCTGAGCTAACTGCCTTACGCAAGCAATCTCTCAAGTACTTGAATGTAAAAAAAATCCCACCCCAAACCAACCCAACTCTGTATAACTTCACCTGATAAATAGAAACGCTCTCCTTTTGCAGATGACAGAAATATTTATTCCTGTAGAGCAATCTTCTAAATGTTTTGTTCTGTGTTTTTCAGGCCCTTTAATGTTTGGAAATATTTTACTTATTATCAGTTGAAGATTTTTCGTCATTGCTTTCTGATTATCTCTTAGTAAACATATCCTGGAATCAGGACCTATTAGAGGATCGACATTCTGTGATAACCTTCAGACTGGCTTTTTGCCCTTCCAGTCTTCCTAAGTAGTTTGAAGGCAGAATTGATAATTTTATGAGTAAGGTTATGGCATCACATATGCAATCAAAGACTGCACAGAGACTGCACAGCCTCTCTGAGCAACCTGTTCCAGCGTTCGACCACCCTTGCGGTAAAAAAGATTTCTACTATGTCAGATGGAATTTCCTGTATTTTGATTTTTGCCCATTGTCCTGTCACTGGGAACCACTGAGAACAGCCTGGATCTGTCTTCTATACTCCTTGCCCCCATCAGGTATTTATTCACATGGATAAGATCCTCCTGAGCCTTCTCTTCTCCAGGTAGAACGATCTCAGCTCTCAGCCTCTCCTCGTACGACACATACTCTCATCTCTTAATCATCTTCATGACCCTGGGCTGGACTTGCTCCAGTATGTCCATGTCTCACTTGTATTGGGGAGCCCAGCATCGGACACCTGATGTGTCTCAGCAGTGCTGAGCAGGGAGGAAGGATCACCTCTCTCGACCTGCTGGCAATGCTCTACTGAATGCAGCCGCGGATGCCGTTGGCCTTCTGCACTACAAGGGCGCGTTGCTGGCACGTGTGCAACTTGGCCACCAGGACCCCCAGGGCCTTTTCTGCAAAGCTGCTTTTCAGCCAGTCAGCCCAGCCTCCACCGGTGCCTGGGGTTCACAGAATCACAGAACGGTGGGGGTTGGAAGGGACCTCTGGAGCCCACCCAGCCCAACCCCTGCCAGAGCAGGGTCACCCAGCGCAGGCTGCACAGGGCCGCGTCCAGGCGGGTTGGAATCTCTCCAGAGAAGGAGACTCCACACCCTCCCTGGGCAGCCTGGGCCAGGGCTCTGGCACCTCACAGTGAAGAAGTTTTTCCTCGTGTTCAGGCGGAACTTCCCGTGTTCCAGTTTGTGCCCGTTGCCCCTTGTCCTGTCGCTGGGCACCACGGAAAGAGAGGAGAGAGAGGTTATTCCTCTCCCGGGGCAGGACTTTGCCTTACATGATAGATTGCTTATTGCAGCTGGAAGCTGGACTCTGTGACCCTGGAGAATCTTTCCAGCTATAGGTTTTAATTAGACTAAAGAGAAGAGTAATGATCATACGTGCTCTATTAATATTTTTTCTCTAAGAGTTTAAATTCAACCTGTAGCTTAAGTATTGTCCCCAGTGACACAGGGTGCAGCGGAGCCACAGAAGCATGCTTTTGTACATGTTAGGAAATAGTGGTGCAAAAGGTCTTTATGTCAAAATGCTGCTGTATTTACTTTAAAAAGGGAATACAAAACACTGCACGTTTTTGCCCTGTAGTTTCCTTTTATTTGTTGCCTTAGCTTTATTTTCAATGAAAAATCAGTCCGTTGTTGATTTGGGATACCAGCTCAAACCTCATTCCTTTCTTTTCACCTCTTCATCTTCTTCAGTGGTAGTCCTTAGTCTTCAGTATATACCTTATTATTTTGATCCACTAGGATAAGTTAGAGATACTGTGTTTTTAAGAGATTTTCATTACAAGTCGACTGAGTATCTCCTTATCACAAATGTAATGGTAGACCATTTCAAAACTATTTTCAAAAGTTATCCCAGTTTAGAAGAACGTCTTGACTTGCAGGAAGCACTAGATAATTCTGACCATGTTTTCCCAATGCATCCGTGGGTGGGTAGAACTCTAAAGCATATCTGCAGGATGCTGCAACTTATATTTTCTTCTCAGAGACAGTATTGTGTTTTGATTTTTCTTTCTGTCCTGACTTCTGGTAGTGTTGCATTAACCTCATCTGACGTTTGATGAGTCTTCTACCAATGAAGAAAGGAAATGGAAATTTGACATCTTGTGGAAAGTGGTGTTTTCTGAGTTTCAGTTAACAGTACATCAATTGGGCTTTCCTGGTTTTGTCCCCAATTAGATAAGTATTCTACAGAGCAGAGCCATTTATGTCTATTACATCAAGAAAAAAGATTTATTTGAAAATATATTTGCTCTTTTCAATGTTTTGTTAAGATTTCCACCCACATAAATATATGGTATTTCTTATTTTTAATAAGTGGTCAGTCATTTTACTTGAAACAGTGTCATAATCAGTAAAAAAAAAGTACAGATTTTGAGCAGGCATTATTAAGCGGGTGCTGCAGACACTTTCTATCCTGAAATGTGCTAGAAGAATTTTGTTAATATACAGCAAAAACCCTAATTTATTTTGACATGCATTGATGTTCAACTGTATAGTCCTTCAAGGATGTAACAGCCAAATTCACCTCATTTAATTTAATACATAATTCTTAAGGCATTTCATCATTTCTCCCAGGAAGTTATTCATTCGTACACCTGAAGGGAGATTCTTAAAACAGCGAGGAAAAGCTGGTTTAGTGTTCATGACTTGTTTTAGGTTGTATTACCCAAACTTAACAAATCTTATCAGTAACATTCAACCTGAAAATCAAATATAATTACTGATGAAAGTAGTATTTCTATACATAGCTTTACCTAAAACCGTGAAAGAACCTCAGGACATCACGGTGGTAAATCTATTTAAAAATAGAGAGCGTTGCTATTTAATGAAATGCTGAGCCTGGGGAATGCAGTCAAGGATAATCAGAGGCACTTATCACCTTTGACAGGCTGCCGTATTTCTTATGGCTTTGTTTCAGCCCGTGACTTCTTACGTCGGTAATCAAATACTTTCTGTGCCCATTTCTAGGGAAAATATTAAAGTTTTAAAAAAGCATAGGAAGGAAAAAGGTATAGCTGGAGGGAGTGGGAGAATGCTTGAAACATCACATTTGAGATATTTAGACTCCTTAAATCAGAGGTTCAGATCCCAGGAGGATTGACTTAGTCCTTCATCTTTTGCAAGCTAGATAAACTCAACTCAGTGCAGAATCATTGAAGTCCCTCAATTGTTGTATCAGTGAATCACTTTACTGGTGTTCAGAGCACACTTATTGATGGTCTTGTTAGATTGTTTTTCAGGGTCTACAAAGAGTCTCTGTCTTGTGATATGATATTCTACCAAGCCAAAAAAAACCCCAAAAATCTCAAGGAAGTCAGAGCCCCAGTCATTACCACTGTTTTCACTGTATTTTTCAACTCTGAGAAGCATGAAGTATGTTAAAGTAACGTGATATGTCTGATTTAGTTTCCACCAGGAGTTGGAAATGAATCCATTAGAAGATCCGCACGGACAAGGTTTCTGGTGTAGCGTGATCAACTTTGTACGTGTTCTCTGCATTCACAGTAACTGGGCATGCGGGGCTACACGGAATTGGTGGAAATTACTGGTTTCTGCCTTAATGCATCTCAAATACATTTGTCTTTATTCTCCTTCAGTACATCATTAGTAAAGAACGGAAAGGACCTGCACGAAAGTTTAATTTCAGTTAATAAATTCCAGTAAGTACGCTGTGCACACCAGTAAAGTGTTTCACTGGTAAGAACTGCATAGTCGGGATTACTCCTACATCTCAAGCCATTTTAGCTTGAGTATAACTCGGCGTAAGTTGACACTGAAAAAATATATAGAAATAACTGTGAACTGGTGGCAACGCCTTCATTTTTGTCTATAGTATTTTCCTTATTGGAAGCTCTTTGCAGAGCTTCAGTTCTTTGCGTCGGCTGCTTCTGACCTTGTGGGCAGGCAGCTTAAAGTTATTTTTAGCCCGTTTGTGAGCATATTTATGTGACGCTGACTTCTTTAAGTTTGAAAAGCCAAGTAGCTTTTTATAACACTGTTAAAGAGGCAGTGGTCATGGCTCAGTAGTTAAAATTTAATTCTATTTTGCACTTAAAAGCTGAGATTTATCCTTTTAAGCCCTGTGCTGGCTTAATGATTCAATACAACTGTGTGTTTGCTGGGAAGTGGTTTCTGGCTGCCTTGCTCTGGCTGTGCGGATTTCTCCCCTAAAAAGACCAGGTGTAGTTTGTACTGTGTATCACCTTATGCTGTCTTTTCCTGTGTTAATGGGTATTCATTTCTGACATTGTAAATATTTTTGAAAAACAATGCAATTTCAGGATAAAACCAAAACCTCAGCTATACGTAAAATAGCCTGAGGTTTGAATGTACCGATCAGCAATTTAAATCAGAAAAAAACCTCCCACTGTAATTATCCCCACATTAATCACTACATTTTCAATACATTCACAATTAAAACTTAGCCCAGAAAAAGACTGATGTGGAAGGTACTGGAACAGGGGCAGTTTTACCATGCCATGACTTGCATTTTGTCTTTCTAATTTTTTTTCCCTGATGGAATTGAGAGAAGCTTGTCTTGGAATCTCATAAAATAGCTTGCTTCTGCTGCACACGTTATTTGATCAAAGTCTAGGATCTTCAGGTATTTTTCTGTTAATGAAAACTGGCCGTGGAAAGAGAAGCTACGTCTGTTCTCTTTGTGTAGTTTGCTTTTGACGCATTTTTGTTGTTGTTAAAATAAGTACAGTTCTTTTTTTTTTCTTTGAGCGATTGCCCCTTTCTAACGCAGATATGTGCATTTCCAACTGCTTGCCACCAAATGCTTTAACTTCTCCTGTACTGAATGAACTAATGCCCTTAAAATACGTGAGTACCTCCTGAAGGAGACTTCATCTGCCTGTGTCACTCTTTGCATAACATTGCAGCTGCGTTTTTCTAGTTTCCTTGTTGTCCCTTTTAGGATATTGCTTTGCCCGTGTTCTGAGTGCTTAGAAAAAATATTTGTAGGTGATTTGGAGTTTTGGATGTTGACTTTGAATCTGTTGGGCTTTGAGGGTCTCACTTGTTTCAATCTGTTTCTACCTCTTGAGTAAATCTCAATTTTTTGTTGTTTGATCCCAAAGCACGTAGATTTTCTTTTCTTGATTTCCTCTTTTCAAATGAAAAAGACAAAAAGTTTCAGAATACCGTCTTGAGGAAGGTCGTTGATTAGTGCTCTGTCATGAAGAGCAGAATTACCTTCTCTACTGCCTTATGGCCCTGTGGGTGTTATGGTGTGGTCTGGAGCAGACCTCAGTCAAGCAGCCTTTATCAGCTGCAACGGAAGGAAAAAAATAGTCTGTGTGTGCTCTGGCAGTGCTTACGGCTGTGAGCGTTGGTGCCGTTGGTGCCTCACTGCACGGTTCCTCAGTGAGCCCCACGATGCACAGTTCTCAAGAGATCTGTCTTTCCCTGAAGCTTCCATGGCATTAAAACTGCCAGGACTTCCCAAGAACATCTTGGAAACTTTTTCTCGATAATGCAATTACCTTAGTAGAAGTATGTCATCTATCTGCATCCTTGAGATACTTGGAATTATTCCCACCCATGACGTTATTTACAACATACCTGCTCTTACAGTTGATGTACTGAATTAAGGCAAACCTGCGTCATTACTGCGTCACAGGTTGATGCAATGGGCACATCCTGCAGCTTAGATACTATTTTTTCAGAATCGTAAGAGACGAACTACTCTTTTGACAAGAAACCCCGTTGCAGAAGAGCTGGAGAACAGGGAGATGCAGATCCTTGTGCTTAATGAGTGCCTCTGAGGCTTGAACAAGCTTTACAAAAGCTGTCATTTGTTCTCTGTCCCCCTAGTCGGGCTCCAGCAAGGATCTGTATCTTTACAAGGGGATTGTCAATCTGCCTTACCTGCTTTGGCTGCAGTTGTTGATACACAGCAGTAACGGTCGTCCTCATGGCATCCCAGATCTTTGTTAGGGGACCGCCCTCTTTATCTCCTCCCTTGAGTTTCATGGGTATTCAAGCGCCTGTGTAGACAGCAGTACAGGTTTCTTTATTTTGAAGTAAATCCCACTCTGAGATCCCTTGCCAGTAAGAATGACTACTTCACCTACTCATCTTTCTCCATCCTTTTCAGGAACATTCCTCGTGGAAGCCTGCTTAGAAACACTACTAAATGTCTTCCCCACTAGGTTTCCTCTCATTTGAGAAGGATGGAGCTTTACAGCAGCTGTTTTCTGGTAACAAAGAGGAAAAAAAGGACAGAGACTTCTGAATTTCAGAAATGGAGAACGATTTTTGTGGTTCAAGTTCAATATGGTAACCACAGTTGAAATATTCTATCACTTCATAAAGAAAATTGGTTTGTTTCTATATGACTTCTGGGGGCTGTGCTTTTCATATTTTGCATGTTCTTGTGTAAATAGAATCAGTTTTTCATAGGTCAAGACCACTGTCAGTACAAGGACACGTCGTTTGGATTCTATATAACTCTAAGGCTGTTCACGGAGGTCTCTGCACCAGTAGATATGTACATTTTAAGTTAAGTGGAGTTATTTTTTATCATTACTTCAAACAGGTACAAGATTTGTAGAGATGATTGTGCAGCTGTTTCACTTACTGGAGTTAATTTGAGCCATGCTTTTTGTTTGATGGTGAGACATGGCCAGCATCTGCAAAGAGGAGCCTTTCATCTTCAGCCTTACCCTGCTATGGTTTTTCCCTGGTTAGGACACAAAATCTCCGATGTAAGTGCACTGGAGCTCTGGGCTCCTTTTATGTCCGCAATGATCACGTTGCAGGTCCTGATGGGTAATAATAGGACTGTGTGATATGTAGTCAGGAGAGCAGTGTAAAGTGAAGCACAAAGCGTTTTGATTTTTCAGAGTCATTTCTGGGTTCCGAATAAAGAGCTAACATCCAAGATAATCTCTTTTACTTAATTTTCAGCACTGAATATGTCTGGAATTTCATTTGTGTTGGATGCCAACAAGAGATTTGACTCTGCTGTGGGTGCTACGCTGATCCACATCAGATGTGTTTCTAATTCACTGATTTGTGTTTCTAATTCGCTGATTTGTGGTCCTGATTCACTGGTTGTAACTAATGATGGGTGCTTTTCCTCAATTCCAGCTCTTACTGAAGATACCTTAGGAAGAACGCATTGACGCTGCTATAGTAATTATATTCAAATTATCATGAGTAGGTTTCCAACAGCTGCTTGGTCTTTTGAGTTATAAAATTGTCCCAAAGTTCAGATCAAAGGGCTATGGTCCGGAGAGCATCTCTGCACTTAACGGAGTGGCTCACAGCACTACAGCGAATTTAGTCCAGATGAGCTAGACATATTTTCGTTGATAGCAGGAAAAGATGTAATTTGTCTCTTCTCAACAGTGGTGGAGAGGCCAGAGACTAATTTAACACAGAGCTTGATGGAGTCAGTTGCAATCTTTTTAAGCCCTGCAGTTTAAAAAGTCAGCTGACTTTTTCCTTTTATCAGTCTCATTTTTTATTTTTGAATTTAGTCTGGACGATGAGAGAAGCTGAGGGCGGTGAGGGAAGTACGCTATCCTTCTTTGGGTCATTATCCAGCAGCAAGTGGATGGGTCACAGCTTGAGCGAGGTGTTAAGTGAGGTGATAAGGCTAAAAAAGTAGTTTACGTCATATAGGTGAGTGTAACCAATACATAAACACTCAAGTGGACCAGGCATCTTAGAAGGACTTCCAATTTTTGGTGAATAACCTTCCTTTTCCATATTTATAAATATTAAAAACTGTTTAGCCACTGGAGTGGAAGAGCATGATAAAGGGTTTCATTATAGCCTGGACCGTGTATTATCTACAGAAATGTTAACTGAATTCTAATTACTTGGCCAGATTCTGACCTTCCTTTGCACTTCCTCCTCTTCTGAGCACAGCAGGAACTTTGGGAAAGCTTGTTATTGAGAGTGATGAATGGAAAAAAGATTGTAAACATTAATAATCTGAGTGTTGGGGATTAGAAGACTGGAAGGGAGGAGTTAAATGATAAACAAAAGAAACCTGATTTGGAGTCAGTCACTGACTTGATAAACCATAGGATAGTTTTTTAGAATGTCAGTGCACATTAAACAAATTATTATTATCCCCCAATTTAACTTAGTTTGAGCAATGAGGATTTATGGGCAGGGCTAAAGTTTTGTCTAAAGATTTGTCTGTTTTTTTGAGAAAACTTTTGTGTTGCGAAAAATCATTTTAATTATTAATAGAACTGAGATTGAGAATAGATGATTTCTTCACTGAAATGAACAGAGTATATCAAAACACAAAATGGTTTTGTACCTTGAGATCAGTAAACCTCCATCTCCTAAATATGTCACACAAAAGAGTAATTTATTTTTCTAGAAAGGATTATGACAATAAAACTCAGGAAACAATCAAAATTTTCACCCTAAGAAAAGAAACTGCATTATTAAATCTACTGAACTTTGGAAGAAATGAGAGTAAAAGAATGCGGCGACATCTGTAGATTTAGTAAATATTTTAACATTATTAATTCCATGCACTTGCAAATTTTTGGGGTTTGGGTTTTCTTTTCTTACATATTTGATATCCATTATTGTTTTAAGTGTTGTCTTCTTAGCCGCTTGATCAAATCTTAACTGCTGTGGATCCTGACATGAATGTAATAATTTAGTTGCATTTTCCCCCCTGAATTCAGTTTAGATTTACACTAGCAATACACTCTATATTGTGTATTATTCGTTGTTCACTGGAGGGAAAAGCAAAGTACGTATGTAAAATGAAATGAAAGGTGAAAGTTAAGAAGTTCAGAAACATTCATTTAAAGGTAGGAGAGCATATGCATCATGCTTGAAGGTGGGAGCTGAGGTCCTGGTTTTCCTTTGAATTTAGACTTGTAAGTACTAAAATAAACTTAGAAAGTGAAGTTTGTCTTAAGTCATTGAGATATTTTTTAAAATATCCATAGGCTTAAATAATGGGCTGTGCTGCGTTCTGTAAATAATGCTCTCAACTGTTTCTTATTAACGTATTTTGTATTACTCGTGAGTAGCCTTTACCCCATCTCGTCCTACAGCAGCACTGCCATGTCCAACAGCGTCAGGCACAATAGATACATCGTACTTTACCAATATCTCCTTTTTGCCCCTCGATATATTGGTGGAAAGCGTATCTTAAGATGGGCCTCACTAGCAGGTTACTTTGGCTGTCGCTTATTTTCCTTCGGAATACACAGTGACTTGAGTAGGACGGGACTTAATTAAGAATATTCAGAGTCATGACCTCTTCAGTGTGAAACAGAGGATTTCATGAAGTCAAGTTATGGAGCGATTAGTGAGTGATGATAAAATGGTGACAACAGGCAATAAGTACATATACGCAGGCTTTAATCATGGAATTCAAATCTAGGTGAGGAATATTCTTACGTCAATACTCCTTATTGCTTGTCTCCCAGGGCGTTCTCTGTGTGTTCAAGTCAACTTTGTTCTTGTATCCTCTCTTGTATTTTGATGTTAGGTCTCCTTTTCTGGAAAGAGCCATCCGTCTGTAATTTTGAAGGAGAGCTTCTTGCCTTTTATCTGGCATCATCTGAGAGGCTGTGCAGGCTGGACTCCTGTACAGTGATATTTTCAAGCACACAGTGACATTAGACAGTTGGTTACGTCTGTACTCCTTGTCCTGAAAACGCGCTCACCAAATCAAGCCCTGGTTTTTGTCTTTCATGTTGCCTCGTGCTGTTCTCAATGCGGCTTTCAACTCCGCAAACTCACTTATTTTTGATCCCTTGTGCACAGGAACTGATTTATACAAATAATTAACATTTTAAAAAAATAGCATTTTTAAAAGTAAGCTGTTTGTTCTTTTGATATAAGCTGGTTATTTTGGTTTTCCTAAAGCGATTTGAACATGTGGTTTTTTCATTTTCTGCTTTCTCATACTGTTCAATTGAGAAAGCGAATCACTTTGTTTCCTTTCCAAGTCTTCCATTTTTGTGTGCATGTATGAAACAAACAATAAACTGATATTTCCAATAATGAAGTAATGATACTGATTTAAGTACGGTTCCTAAGCCTGCTTGGCAAATGTGTTCCGATAGGGTAGGAACTTTCTTGAGACAAAAGGTCACAGATTTCCGATTGAAATGGTATTATCTAAAGAAATATAACATTAAAGGAGGTAGAGAAAAAGTGAGTTATTGGGAATTACTTAAAGGAAAACACTGATTTGGCTTAGGTGTACAGGTTGTCCCAGGTTTGTGAAACCGTTTGCCCCCCTGTTTGCTGAACAATTTCAGAATTCATTTAGTTCCAAAAGGCAATTTGTGCTTGGAGCTGTTAATCCATATCTGATCTTCTCATTATCAGCTAGATGAACAATTATTGGGTTAACTAAATCCTATTGGATTGTTCTCAGAATGAGGTGAAGATGCCTTACTTTTTGGCTGGTTTAGACAATTTTCAGAAAGGAAAAGTGTAGAAAAGCACTGGGGGGAGAGGTGAGTGTTGCTTCTCCTGCTCCTCTGGCTTCTGTAGCCTCAGAGAATCACTCGCATCTGCTTTCTGGAGTCCGTTTTCATCCCAGCCTGTGTTCCAGCTCCTGAAGTAGCTGCCAAGGGCTGGACCAAAGCGCCCGTGCGATGGCACAAGGACAGGGCTCCGGGCACTCGTGAGCTGGTGCCTGCAATGAGCAATAGTTTCCCTCGATGCTGAGAATGGCAAGAGATATGAAGAGCCCGAAAGCCTGTAAATGAGAATTGTTTGCGCTGCATTTTTTTTTTGCCTTGCTGCATTATTCTTTTTGATGATGTTCATGATTACAAGTTATCCCTACTTACTGTCACTCACGTTGCAGTTGGCAGTTAAGGTGGTGATTTGATTTAGTGATTTCCTGCGTTCTATGATAGCGTATGGATTTCTGTAAGAGAACAGTCCCACTGAAAAAATATGTGTAGGTACCTATTTGAAGGATATTACAGCTAAAAAAGGAAGAAAACTACTCTTTTATGACTTTGTACTCAATTATGCATCATTAGAGTCTTGTATATTTAGGGAGAAATGCTGCTCTTTAGCCCATTTCCTACCACCTGGAAGTAACTTGATTTACAATTATGAAAACTGCTCTTTTTAGTAATATCAAAACTCTTAATGTGCTATTTCAGTGACATGTCATAGAATGTGTCATGTGCTGATTAAAGTCAAGTTTTGTCCTTTTTGGGAAATGATTCTAATGTAGTCTAGTCAAAGAATTTCATTTAATTACATGTGTAATACAACTTTCTGCCTTTTACTTAATTGGTCTCGCCTACGTTGTTTCTGCCTATTAGATGATAATTTAGCAATTTCCAATTTGTGTATCCCTGAGGGAGGCTCAATGGGAATAAATGGGAGTAAAAAACTCTCTGCAGCTTTATTCCTTGATTTACTGCTTGATGGCGTCTCTTTTAGTTGTACGGAAGAAGAGGAATGGAGAATAGTAAGCAATAAAAAGGGAAAGCTTTTGTATGAAAAGCTTAGTTTCAGAACAAAGCAGATTGTGTAATCTTTGCTTAGTATATTTACAGTATTATTTGCTTAGTATAGGATATATAAACCCAATTTTAATAATATATGCTGCCAGTTTTAATATTAACCCTATAATCCATTTATACCTGTATAATGGAATAACTCAGAGCAAATGAGCAGATCAGAACCATGGGGGCTTCTCAGCTGTGGACAGAAAGGTTTGTAAAATTACTACACGATTCTGGGGTACAATTTTTCTGGTAGTACTAGCCTATCGTTTTGGGATAATCTGACTCGGGGATTTGCTAGGTTAAATTGTTCTTTGTAAATGGGAAAGAATGTATATATTTTTTTAAACTGTCAGATTGGCTTTAACACTCTGTGTGTGAATATGTGTGCCCCCCTACGTGTTTGGGGGTTTGGGCTTCTTTGCAGGAACTGGGAACCAGGTGGGACAGGATGGTTTTAAAAAAACATGTTGCTGATCTATGTACAAGTGAATTTCAACTCTCTCATAAGCTGGAAGTGAAAATATATTGATCCCTGCCCCCCAAGGTGCAGAATAAGACTGATTCCTAAACTGGGATGCAGTTTGAATTGGATGCCTAAATCTGGATATGCCTACATAGTCAGCAAAATCTAGTCTGTGAGTGGAAAGTATATGTAATTTTCATAAAAGAGAACTCAAATCATTGTTTTCTATTTTAGTACCTTTGAATTTTACCTCGCAGTTTGCATTTTTGTAAAGGGAAAATTGTCTTGCAGAAATTTAGATAGCATCATCTTCTGAGCCTTTATTATCTACAAAGGAATACTACAAAGAAACACAGATTCACAGCATTTTGATTAAAATTTTTTCTTAGTCCATAAAATTTAGATTTGGATGAGTGAAAAGACTTTTTAAATTTCTAGGTTAAAAGAAATGCTGAACCCCCCCCCACCTTCAACATTTACATATTTTAAAACCCTACCAACGCTTCTTAATAATATGAAGTTAATTTTTTACTTGTAATAATTGTTTCTCAGTTTATGAAGCACTGAAAAGATTAATCTAAAAATATATATTTTTAAAGCTAGACATTTTTAAAGCATTATTTCAAGTAGACGTGAATGAAATACTTAGATGAAAAATTCCACAACCGTAGGAAGGAAGAGCAAAAAGCCCTTTGATCTAGTTTGATTTTAACGGGGTTTTTTAAATTGCTTTAGGCGGTTGTGTCGCTGCCTGGACCTTAGGCAGGCATGCAAACCCGGCTGCGCGATTGAGCGGCTGTATATAACGTGTGGTCTATACCGCCCTAATTGACCGAGGTAGGTTAATATGGTAGGCAACTGCTCCAAAATGAGTATTTTTCCTTTTTAATAATTAAATAAATACTGAATTTCTAACTGTAGCGTTCAGCTCCAAGGCTGGTAGCTTTACCTTCACTTCCCTTTCCCATGGGAGCTCAAGCTCACGGCTCGTTGAATAAGAGGGCAACTGGCAGGGCAGTTATTTGATAAGATACGGCGATTTCCAAATGGGAAGTTATAGCCGTTGAGTTTTGCCTAAAATAACAGGGTATTTTAGAGCTGTGCTCATTTTCTGATATACTAATCGGGCAAATCAGACAACTAATGCAACACAGCAGCTTGTGCGGCAAAATGTGCAAAGGTAAATGAATATGAACGTGATGAGATACAAGTGAAGACAATCCTGCTCTGCATATTGCTGAAGTTGGATCCAGGGCTGCTGAAGACTGAGTATAATTGGCACTAGAAGCAACGCCTTGGTTTATGAACCGTTGTTTCCTGAGCGGAGGGGAAGTGCTTTGAGGCTAGCACATTAACGTTCATTCGTGTCCAGGGAAGGGCAACGAAGCTGGGGAAGGGTCTGGAGCACAAGTCCTATGAGGAGCGGCTAAGGGAACGGGGGATGTTTAGTCTGGAGAAAAGGAGGCTGAGGGGAGACCTTCTCGCTCTCTACAACTACCTAAAAGGAGGTTGTAGAGAGATGGGGGTCGGACTCTTCTCCCTAGTACCAGACAACAGGACAAGAGGAAATGGCCTAAAGTTGCGCCAGGGGAGGTTTAGATTGGATATTCGTAAAAATTTCTTCACCGAAAGGGTTGTCGGGCATTGGAACAGGCTGCCCAGGGAGGTGGTGGAGTCCCCATCCCTGGAGGTATTCAAAAGACATTTAGATGAGGCCCTAAGAGATATGATTTAGTGGGGGACTTGGTAATGCTGGGTTAATGGTTGGACCCGATGATCTTGGAGGTCTCCTCCAACCAGAACAATTCTATGATTCTATGATTAAGGATCTCACTGTTGACGAGAACTGGTAAGACCAATGTGGTCTTTCAGGCTGCCACGCTGCTCAGTGGGAGAGTTGGTTTTCTGAAAACAGCTTGTTTCTGAGCATGCCTCTAAGTACATGTTTAGGTGTTATTGGTGGAGGAAGCATTAAATAAACTTCTCATGCATACAGTGTTTTGTGGCAAAAATATTGTTTAGGTGAAAATTTTGTGTGTATGAGTGAGATGTGTCTGATTTTTATTAATAGTGCGGAGCAGTTGACTGCTATGGAACCTGTACGCCACCTCAAGTGAAGCTTACTTACTGGGAGCTAAGATGTAGGGAGCATGGTTAAAGCTTCTTGTGCCCCCACTCATGTTTGTGAACATTATTGCTGGTAGTAGTTACAAAAGAAGCTCTGTGGGTCAAAACTCATGGACCACATTGCTATGGTTGGGGATACTCGCTGTTGTGCTGGTGCTTTGGTTTCTTCAACTGATTACGTCCTGCCAGTCCCCCGTCTTTAGTCTTTGGTAGGCTAGTTTAAGTATGGCATCACCCACAAAACTTGCTCCTGGGACTTGAGAATCTGTGATAAAATCTGTGTAACTCTATATATCAAAAGAATCAATGAGGCTGTGGCAAAATCAACATTTTAAAGTCTGTGGACTGGGCTAACTTGAATACAAGACTCTTCAAGGAACTCACCGAGGAGCACTCTCTATTGTTTTTTTAAGGAATCCGGAAAATGTGAAGGTCACACTTGTGACAGAAGTATGCAGGTTATACATCTAGGAAGGGAAATTTTTTGGGAAAACAGTGACTTGGAAAAGAATTTGGTTATCACACTAAATCATCTCGAGGTGAACTTCTACTGCAGTGCTCTGGGAAAAGGGCAAATGTTATCGCTGTGTATAAAAAAGAAGATGGGCAAGTAGATTGTAAATTAATAATTCACTATGGATGTAAAGTCTAATTGTATCTTGAAGTGACAGTCCATGGTGAAATGCGTGCGCTTGCACGCTGAGCATTCACGCGTGTTTGACTCAATTCCTTTATGAAAAGCTTGCACTTCCTTTATGGAAAAGTTGTATGTAAAGCTCTGTATGACTTCAGTTCCTCTTGCGTGATCACGGAGATGGACTGCTTCTCATATACGTGATTTCTTAGCTGTATAGGCTGTTCTGGTGTTTTGAGCACTCTGTTTCGCTCTGAGCACTCTGAGTTTGGTTTTGACCAGGATCGCAGTATCTTCGCTGAAGATAACCTTTCAGGTGTGCGCAACGTGTTATGGTCATATTCCTTTAGAAGAGGAGCATTGCCACCAATTGCGTGATTTATTGAGGATTTTTAAGCCTTTTCTCTAAAGAGAAAGTGAGTTGATGCTCCAGGTTTCTCATGCGCAGGAGGCTGTGAGACCCCTCTGAGTGTCTTGCTGTCCTGCACAGGTCCTACACAGACCCAGCTCCACTCCACTTGTACCATACCCTGGGACCAGCAACAACCATCAGTGTTGGGACAGGACAGAGACCATGCTGTGAAGTGATCTGGTGGTGATTCCTGATCACAGTGCTCCTTACCAGCGGTTCTGGTTTCTTTGAGGTGTTGGAAAAGCAGAGACACTTGATGTTTTTGTTCCACGTTCCTTAGTGCTAGGTGTGTGCGGAGTCGGAAGGGAGATGAGGGTTGGAGCAGGTGAGTACTGGTTCCTCCACTTGAGGCTGCCTGAAAAAGATGCTCTGAACATAACAGAGATGCTTCCCTTATTCCACTGCGTTTTTCTCTTTATTTTTTGGGGTGGGCAATCTTCTCAATCTTTTCCTGAGAAGATTGAGAGAGCTGGAATGATAACTAGGCGTGACTGTAGAATGAAGTTTTTTGGTCTTTTTTGTTGTATCTGGCACAAAATTCCATGTTTTTAATTTACATATGTTTTCTTTTGAACTTTCTGCCATATAAAGGCAATACTGAATTATACAAACAAGCAACTGAATATGAACGTATACCTTTGAAATGTATTTCTCTGATTATTAACATTCCACTGTGAGAGAGGTAGGAGGTACAGTATGGCATTATTTTCGGTAATGACAGGATGACAATCCATTTGTAGTTCAGCTGTGACAAATACAGGGAGGATATTCAACGCAGCCTTCAAGTATTACCATGCTTACGCTTTTCTGGATTTCCTAATGGAGTGAATGACTATTGATTATTAGTCTCTTCTGCCCCCTATAGAAGTTTGTGTATTTATAGAGTAGGCTATTACCATTGTTATTATTTTAAATTTCTTATTTCATTAACTAGCTAACAGTTTTGCTGCACGGTGATTGCCATAGCAGTCCAAATCATTTAAACAGGCAAGTGAAAAACGGTGCAAGTTGACGCTAATTGTTGTGCCTCCTCATTTCCAGTTTATGGTTTTCGGATTTGGAGTTACGAATTAAAAAGCCAGATTCTCAGCATGCATAGTATAATCTCATTTAAACCGAAGATTTATGTAGCTAACTACCTCTTAACACCGCGCCATTTTCAAATATTACGTTACATACAGTGGAACTATTCTTTCCTAGTTTAACTTTTTATAATCTGAAATGTTGTGGATCAGATAAGTATAAGCTGTTGAATTTTACAGACTTCAGCACTATAGTTTGACTTTTATCTCCTCTTCAATTATTTTAAATAAATAATTAAGTTCTCAATGCAAATTTTTTAATTTAATTGACCTTTCCAAGATTAATGGAAAAATTTATCTTTTGCTCTGCATAGTTCAGATATTAAAGCAATCCTTTTTCTTTATGAAGTCAGTTTTAGGCCAGGAGGAGAGATCATTACTTATGGATCACTTGAGCTACGTATTTTTACAGTTGTATTTTATAGTAGTGAATGCAATATAGATTGCACTTCTAAAACAGTGAAATAATTAGAAGTAAACACAAGGTATGTGTTAATTTGCATTACTTTCTCATTTTCATCTAGTGATACGTATGTACTCATCTCACAAGAGATTTGATTCCTGAGGTCCCTCTTTGCCTATAAATTATTATATACTGGGGTGTCACTACTCTACCATTTTTTATATCAGCTGCAGAACTTGTATTTAGGGTGGAATTATGTGTACCTGAAACGTGATGTCATAAGAATGTTATTACTGAGATCGCGCAATGGAAGAACCAGGTGACGTTTCTTTTTTTAAAGTAGGCTTGTCTTTATGCATTTTTTTTTCCTCGTGAAAGTGAGAACAAGAGTATCGTCCTCACTGCTAGCTTTTCCTGAAATATAAAGTCATTGACTATACAGGGATTATTCATATAAATAAGCATTTTGCATAAGTAGTAGTAATACGGTCTGGCTCAGTGTCCCTACTGTCTACTTAATATAAGGAAGGAGGATGAACAGGAAGCATAATATTGAATAAAGTCTCCAACTGCCTCCTTTCAGCTTCATTATGGAAACAGCTTGCAAACTCATCTGTGGATGATAGTATTTAAATAGTTAGCCATGAGGAAGCGTTTTGGGTTCCTGTTATATCATTTCTTCCTAAAGATAATTGAATAAGGACTATCTCTAGATTTTATTCTTCCAGCCTAAGCAGCAGTATTTTATTTACTTAATGAAAGATGAAATCTAGTTATGTTAACCAGATTGCTGCTTTTCTTTAATACCATGCCTCCTTTTAACCTTATTTTATTTGGAGTGTGTGACATATTTAATTTCACTTTATAGATTCATCCTCTTACACGAGATGAGGACATCAAAAGGGCCGAGGTGCATCGCTGGGGGACAGGCTGTGCCTGGAACTTGCCCGCTCTCCTGCCAGGAACAAGGGCAGGAGTTTATCGCACTACTGGCGATACTCCCTCACTGAATGTTTCACCTACGAATTTTATCTGCTACTTGCCACTTCTGTGAAACTATTGGTGTTGCTTAATTTTAACTGGCACTGCTTTAGTTAAGAGGGACATGCAAAGCGCTGGCTCAGGAATCGTCACGATGCCATTGAAAGGCAGGTTTTTTCCTTGATACAAAGTCCTTTTGGTTGTGCCTTTTGTTATCAGGACAGGGTGATATTTCCAGTAAAGTTGAAACTCATTTTATGAGAAGTGGTGAAATGATCTGTCCAGTGTCTTTAATGATTCTGTACTCTTACTTTAATAGGACTTTAGATAACTGTCATTGAAATGTCTGCTGCACCATCAGAAGGTTTGCCATTTTTTTCCCTGTAAGTCATCCTGACAGGTGACGGGAGATGATACCGTGCAGAGATATCATCAGCATTGCCAATGAGCTGACCTTTTCCTCCTCATTCACTTAATTTGTATTTGAATAATTTGCATCCCGGTAACGATGCTGGCTTGTCTGAGTAGCTGTCACAACGGCTTGGGCTCGTTTCATGACAAAACCCGCTAGTTTCAAAACACGATTGTTTCATTATTCATGAAAACTGTTGTTACTTTATCCCTCCTCCCACACAAGCAAGGTTAGCCGGAGAGAAACAAAACCTGATTTGCATTTGCAGGATTGGCTATTAAATATTTTTACATAATGCGGTGTTTTTATACAAATATCTCATGACTTATTGAAAACTCTTCTGGTAGGAAGTTTGGATAGCTACCCACGAGGCGAAGAAGGTTAACATGAAATTCTAGTCCCTTTTCCTGAAGCAAGTATACATTTAAACTTTTGAGTTTAAAGATCTTTTATGTTTTCCCTGATATGTAATTACTGTGAAGGGCAAGGTACTGTGTATACAGTTACCCTTGCACAACGTGAGCCGTCGTCATCCTAGCCGTGTGTACTAAACTGAATGCCTGTTTCAATCCAAATTGTCTTTTTTTTACTTCTTTCTATATAGGATCGATAGATTCTTGTATATCACAACAAACAAGGACAAATTTGGGGAGAAAAGAGGTGCAGAGAACTCTTGATGAGACACATAGCTTGTAAAGTAACTGTAGATAGAAGCGGAGAAAGACTTTTACGGCTAAAATATGTTTCAGTTTTGTTATTTTGATGCACAGCACAGTGACAAAGTTCCTGCCTTCGCTGCCTTCCGCTTCTTTTAGAATAAAGCCCATGTGATCTCTACAGATAACTTAAAAATTGAAAAATCTTCTTTTTAGTTGGTGATTGTAACCCAATGTCCAGCTTATCCATTTTTTTCCTTCAGTCAAGTGGCTTCAGGAATTGTCGGGCCGTTTGTTAATACCTCACTGGTGAAATGCATCTTTTGAGGTGGGAGAAATCAGTGTATTAAAAGTGAAGCGAAGAAGCTGTGTTTGTGTAGGGGTAAATTTTTAAGGATGAGTGACTGATTTAGGTTACGATATTTATTTTTTGTTTTGATTTTTGTGTAAAGCCTTCCAATTTACTACACATTCCGTAGACTGAGGAATAAATACTGAAGCAGCGTTATTGATAAAAAATGCAGAGACAAAACTCGATACGAATATTTTAGCACAAGAGGAAGCAGAATACTGATGATAAAATGCGTATATGTTTAAGAAAAAGAGCTAGGTTTTAATTTTGTCATGCTTTACTTCGAGTGTAACTATAGTCTTGAAAAATTTTATTTTATCTCTGTTTGTTTGTCATGTGATGTGAGGTGCCACTGTGCTAAATACAGTATACACAGTATAAATAAAAATGCAGTTAAAAGAATTTGAAAAATTAGTAGAGGTTCCGATACTAGGAGCCCTATTTACTAAAGTTTTCCATACCTTAGCACTTAATAAAAGTTATTCCAAACAGAGCTGTACAATGAACTGTCGTTAAGAGTAATCTCGGCTGTATTCCTGAAGCTGAGTGGATTTATTGTAGACTGTTGGGGAAAAAAAGTGCTTACAAGCGCGTTTAATTTCCAGAAAAAAAATTACCATATTGCCAGTAATGATCCATTAACAGAAGAATGCAATCTGATGCCTCAATTAAATATTAAATATTGCTAGGCAGGAGTGTTTTCCTGATGTATCATTCACTTAGAAAATTGTGGCACAATAATTAGATGAGCGCTGTTTTCCAGGTCTGTGGGGAGATGGATTCTAAATATGTCTGACTGCTCAGAAACTAAGATAATTTGTTGTCAAAATATGACTATAGGTATCTAACTATGAGTATTTATGTGAGAATTTAAGCAGTACTGTGTATATAATAGAAAGCAAGTACTGGGTTTGCATCTGCTCGTGTACCACAGCGATGAAATCATCTCGGAAACAAAGGCAAAAATGGTTCTGTAATGTTCCAGTTGCGTCTCTGTCTTCCGCATGCGTTACCCGCGCGAAATCCAGGAGACTCAACCGGCATTTGCAGAATCGAATCCTACTTCAATGCCAGTAAGAATTGCTGCTGTTAGTCATAGTTTCAGGCCTGATATTTTTTAAAAAAATCCACTCTACGGATTCTATCTAGGTGTTTTTCATTACATTCTTTATTTCTGGCTTGATTCCTGGAGTTACTGTGATAGACTTCCGTAGCTCATGTTTAGCTTTTTCATATGCCCGGCACTTGATGGTCTTTGCATGCAAATGAAGAACTCTTAATGATCTCTTGCTGTAGGGAAAAATAGCCAAAACAAAAACACCCCTCGGAGAGGAATA
Source organism: Phoenicopterus ruber ruber (assembly GCA_009819775.1). NCBI lineage: Eukaryota > Metazoa > Chordata > Aves > Phoenicopteriformes > Phoenicopteridae > Phoenicopterus > Phoenicopterus ruber. Next base: position 165,613,972 of record CM020216.1, on the reverse strand, counting down.
GATTAACTCCTCTGCCTTTTTTGATGTGAAGATCAGCAAAGATGCGGTCTGCGCAAGAGGTAGCTGACAGAAACAGTAGTTGTGCCACCTTTGTCTCAGTGCTGTATTTGTGCTTTTTAATGATGACGGTAGTTCTGGAACATTAACAGCTTCTCCTGAGATGTCGGTTTTTGCTCAGGGTGAAGCGTGATGGGCCAATCTGAATTCATCTTTCCACAGTAAACTTCATCGGCTTTAGATTATTCCTTGTTCTTCTAATTGCTGTGTATTTTCTCCCAGTTTCTTTTAGGGTCAAGATTCTCTTAAATTAATGCTAATTATAGGAAATCTCTTCTGGTCTGGGGGGATTTCAAAGCCATTCTTGTTGACTTCTGTTACTAGTGTTTTCCTTTTGGCAACATTTATGGAATATGCTTCTGTCTTTATATGTAGAAATAGATAAAGGAATAATAGCAATCCTGTGGTTTTGTGAAATACCCTTCCCATACCCCTTCTTAGATTGTAGTTGCATTTCATTGCGAATGGTTTTCAAGGCTGTTGCTTGGTCTTCTGTTTTCCTTAAGTGCAAAGTCATCTCAAGAGCAATATATTTTAATTCTCCCCTAATTATTTTTCTATTTCAGACAATTCAGGAAATTAAAGCTGTTTTGGCAGCACAGTATATTAGATCTGCTATAACCACATTTCATGTCATGTGAGCTGCTTTAAATTCCCTTTTAGATTAGATTAGTGATTCTAGTTTAACATATAAGTATTTAGTATGCATTATAGCATAATATATTTAATTTAATTTGCTTTTATGCCTTACCGTACATTTAATAAAGCAATTATTTAACCATTTACTACCAATGAATTATACTATGATATTGAAATTAATATTGCTTGTAACTCATGAAGATACATTAAGCAAGATGCAAGTATCTTCTCAAAGAAAAAGACAAGGGCCACATTTAGGCCCTCGCACTGTGGTTATTTTGTCTTTCCGTCCTGAGTTCTGTAAGGAAATTTTTAAAGGAAAATTTAGGAAGTTGGCTTGTAAAACCAATGAAGTGCACCTGGCTTTCTAAGTGCGTTCCTGTTCACTTCAGGAGACACTTTTGTATATAATAATGTGCTTCACTTGTGCATAGGTTGGGATTAATAAACTACTTTGAACAGTGCGCTCATCGGCGTTTGCCCCAGTCTTGGTGCTTTTTTTCAGCAAGTCTTAAGCACCCCAGGAGCATTTACATCCAGAGCGAAGGCAGATGGACCTCTGCAGAACCACAGTAAGGTCAACTGGTTGCAACTGCAAAACAGATGTCTTGTGTACTGCTCACAAAGGCGTTAAGATGTTGATCGATGATTTTTTTAAAATCTTATCATCTTTAATAGAGTTAGACTTCTGTTTTCAGTAGCATAAATCATATGGCTTATATATCATTCGTATACAGACTAGATGCCACTGAGACAACTATACTAGTATTGTAGTGCTCGGTTTCACAGTGGTCTGCATTTTCTGCACAAGTAATATCTGTAAAAATGTCACAGTAAAAATCCCGGGTTTTTTCTCTGTCTTTTCTCTTTGCTACAGTATGGCTATCCAAGTCGACAAGTTCAATTTTGAGAGCTTCCCAGAATCCCCTGCTGATGGGACACACTTTGCAAATGCAAAGCAGCTGGAAGAAGAAAGGCAGCAAGCAAAGGTCTGGAGATCAACAGCAAGCTGGATATTTGTTGGAAAATTATATCCTTTCATAAATACTTGCTTTAAAAATATATAAATAGATGCCCTGTGGCACATTTTATTTTATAATTCACTCACTTTATAGCAGTGTTACTGAAAAGAAAAGTAATTAGAACTATGAAGCTTATCATAATTATAGACTGTTTAAGGTTAATTGTGCTGTATATTATTTAGATGATGCTTGGGTCTTACTATAATGGCTTTTTCTGAGTCATTGAGCCTGCCACAACCCTGTGTGTTTTTCCCAACTTTTAGGGAACTGAGGAAGTATAGTTAGGATTGATGAATAGCAGTTTTATAGGGTCAAATTTTTCTGTTCTCCCCCACACCAAGTAACTGAATCATAAAGAAATACATGAAGCTGGATTTAGGGAGTTTTCATATGTTTAATTAAATTTCAACAAATCAGAACATATTAGAATAATTTATTTCCAAGTCCTCTTACAGATTTAGTAATATATCTAATCTTGGGTAGCCTTTTTAAGGCTTAGAAAGGACTTGCGTGATGACTTAGTCATCCTAAACATAAAATCCCCATATCATTCTCAATGCAGTAAAATATTGCCTTATGATTATTAATAAGAAATTACATTCAGTTTAGCATTAAAATAACCAATGGCGTTGCTGTAAATTTCATGATTTCCATAAAAAAATCTTGTGCTTGGCTTGTCAAAAGTACACTTTTTCATGATTTTCATCAGGGAAACGTTCTGTGCAGCCCACAGCCCCCCAAGCCATGTGTTGATACAAAGCATCTTCCAGGAGATTTATATTTTTCACTCAGATCATCCTCAAATTCGTGTGATAGTGGGTGGCAGGAAATGAGAGAAGAGCGACAATCAAACCACCGTTTATCTTTAAAGATGTCTTTTTGTACTTTCAATTGTACTTTTTATCTAGTGATCTGAAATGATTTTTCCTTGCTAATTATTAAATTAGCTGCACGAGGATTTGTCAAAGGCAAGATTTAAGATAAAGAATGAGATTCCTCGGCCTGGTTCCATCCAGGCTCCCTAAGCAACATTTCAGAAAGAGTTCCGTTTATGCAAAAATGTCAATATTTAACCAGAACTCACTTAGACAATTTCTGCTTTATGGAAAGATATAAATATTCTTTGATAGCAGAGTTGAAATTCTTACACTGGAATTGAATGCATAGTTGTAATAATTTTGTCAGGGTGTAAAAATACATCCTCATTCATTTCTGTTGCTGAGCAACGCTGTTTACATCCATTCTGTGTTCTGTATTTAACCCCAATTTTGATAACCCAGACTGTCATGGCTGACGTGTAAGTCGGTACCTTAGAAGACCAACAGAACAATGCATGAATTCTGTGTGTTCACAGAAGCATCAGTTTCTGTGTTTTTAAGATTTGTTATGAATGTTCTCTTGTTCCTACAACTAAAACTATTCTAATGCAAGGCAATGAATTGCACGTGTGCTTCAAAATTCTTGAAGAAACGTGTACGTTGTTTTCCAGATTTCATGTCCCAACTAAATTCAGTCTTTCTCATCCTTTTATTTCTTACGGCAACATTTAGATGTGAACCAGTAAAAAAACCTATCCTCTCACTTCTGCTAAGTTTGAGAAACTTGTTTCCGAGACATCTGTCCTCCCGCCAGAGTCATTGACACTGGCCAGCAGAGTTTATTTCAGACAGACTGATGGACAGACACACGGAGAAACGGATGGATAGCTTAACTGCGTAAGCCCTGTTTTCCTTCAGAAGCCAGCCTAAATGGAGCCAAGAGCCAAGAAGTATTTGCAAAAATACGGAGGGATGTAGTTGCTTATATTTCTTACTAGAGAAGGCATTTTTGCAAGAGTCTTTCGAATGGTAGACCAAGAGATTTCTTTGGTGTCTGCCATCTTTGAGCTGCTTTGAGCTCTCCAGCTCACCTTCTCTGCTAAGTGTGTGCACGAGGAGGGGAATGTGTATTTTAGACACGCAATTCAGACAATTTTGTTACAAGTAATCTTACTGTTACAAAGGAAGGGCTATATTCTTTAGCTTGCAATTCCTTAAATTCTTTATTGGTTGATGCCATATGGAACCATCACATGAACAAAGGCTTCAAATTTATAAGTGTGGTGGATTATATTGACCACAGCGAAAAGTTAGTTAAATTAAACTCCCGAGGGCCAAAAATAGTTCACAAAGAATGAGGATTTGGGGTTGTATCTGTATGTCTTGAGGAGCACCAGAAGTATTTTCCAGTATGGAAAGTCCATTTCATGGCTTTATCATTGAAATATTCAGGATTTCAAGTGATGAGATTTTCAGTGCTTCATTTGTGTGGTGCGTTGACCCTGGCTGGATGCCGGGTGCCCACCAAGCTGCTCTATCACTCCCCTCCTCAACTACACAGGGGGGGAAAAAATATAAGGAAAGGCTCATGGGTCAAGATAAGGACAGAGAGATCACTCAGCAATTACCGTCATGGGCAAAACAGACTCAACTTGGGGAAAAATTAATTTACTTTATTGCCAATCAAGTCGGAGTAGGATAATGAGAAATAAAACCAAATCTTAAAAACACCTTCTCACCCACCCCTCCCTTCTTCCCAGGCTCAAATTCACTCCTGATTTCTCTCCCTCCTCCCCCTGAGCGGCGCAGGGGGACGGGGAATGGGGCTGCGGTCAGTTCATCACACGTTGTCTCTGCCGCTCCTTCCTCCGCAGGGGGAGACTCCTCACATCTCTGCCCCTGCCCCAGCGTGGGGTCCCTCCCACGGGAGACAGTCCTCCATGGAATTCTCCAATGTGAGTCCTTCCCACGGGCTGCAGTTCTTCATGAACTGCTCCAACGTGGGTCCCTCCCACGGGGCGCAGTCCCGCAGGAACAGACGGCTCCAGCGTGGTCCCCGCGGGATCACAAGTCCTGCCGGCAAACCTGCTCCAGCCTGGGCTCCTCTCTCCACAGGGCCACAGGTCCTGCCAGGACCCTACTCCAGCGCGGGCTTCCCACGGGGTCACAGCCTCCTTCGGGCATCCCCCTGCCCGGTGTGGGGTCCTCCCTGGGTGCAGGTGGGGATCTGCTCCCCCATGGGCCTCCATGGGTGCAGGGGGACAGCCGGCCTCACCATGGGCCTGCACCACGGGCTGCCAGGGAACCTCTGCTCCGGCGCCTGGAGCACCTCCTCCTCCCCCTCCTTCTTCATGACCTTGGTGTCTGCAGAGCTGTTGCTCTCCCATCTCGCTTCTCTCTCTGCTGCTATATTCCTGCAGCAGGTTTTTTTTCCCCCTTCTTAACCTGTTACCCCCGAGGTGCTGCCACCGTCGCTGATGGGCTCGGCCTTGGCCAGCAGTGGGTCTGTCTTGGAGCCGGCTGGCGTTGGCTCTGTGGGACACAGGGGAGCTTCCAGCAGCTTCTCACAGAAGCCACCTCAGTAGCCCCCCCCGCTACCAAAACCTTGCCACGCAAACCCAATGCAATTTGTGAAAGCCTTGTAAAACTTGATAGATTTTTCCTAGACTTCTGGAGGGCTGAATCAGGAGGTAAAGGCAACACAGCATATTGTTCAATTCAACCTTTGTACATTTTTAATAGAATGAAAATTATTACGAAAATAGACTTCTTATGAGAAAGCTTACTGCCATACCATGTTAATTAAGAAAAATTCCGGAGTAATGTAATTTAGTGTATCTTTGAGATTATAGATGTATTGAGATCATTTAAATTAAGAACATGCTGTCTTGGTTTTTAGCATCTGTTAGATGGCATCTGGTATCAGCTTAACAACTGGGGTTTGTTTTAACATAGGATTTGAACAGACGGAGCACATGTAGTATGAAGGTGGCTAATGTTTTCAAATTATGCTTCTCTTCATATTTTCTAAATATTTTTAAACAAAATTTATATTTTCTTCGTGGACCTTCTGTGCATTCTGACTGATGGATCAAGACATCTGTACTAAGTGTCCTTTGAAGTTTCTAGAGTGCTGCGTCTTGCTGAGTGCTCTAAGATTTTCGTCTTTTTACTGATACTTTGTACCTGACTTCTTCAAAACATCATGTTACCCAGGTGGAAGATGAAGGGCAGGTTAAACTTCCCTTTGTGGCCTTTACACGCTCTGTCTTAGACCCACCATAGATTATTACCCTTCAGAGTATTCCATTGATGTATGCCATCTACATTTTGACTTCAGAAATTCAAATATGTTCAGAAGTATTTCAGAGAGTCTGGTCACATGCAGGTGATCCTCATTTTAGAAGAATAAACAAAGATTTATCAATGTTCACATGGTGGAAGGGATTTTTCATAGGAAGCACAGAAAGGTTGGCTAGGGGTAGCATCAAGAAGTTATTTATGCTTCAGTTTTGTATCTAGTTTGTCATAACTCTTGCTGCTGCTTAATGAACAGTCTTTCCTCATCCTCTAGCTCTGGGTTCCTCTTGTCACCCTCCTGATGAAGTGAGGTAAGAACATCTCTGCCAGCAGACTCGCTAGTTTAGTGAGTCTAGCTTTAAACTCGGTACCTTGCAGGGTGAACCCCAAAGCCTGTGGAGCAGTGCGAGAAGGGGGAAGCATGGGCAGGAGAAAGAGATCTCTGAGTCTGCCCTGAAGTGTGATCAAGAGCCCGTGTCAGATGCTTACACCTGGACTTGCAGAAGCACCTGAAGGAGGAATTAGGGGTCAGTGTGCAGTTGCAGAGCTCTGGTGTCATCAGGATTTCAGAGACATAGTTGGTAGTTTGGGTGAACAGGGCGCACTGACAGGTGGGTGCGCAGGGAGTTGTTAGGAAATGAGCGATGGGCCAATTTGAACGCTTTTGGATCAAGAACAGAGGAGTCCAACAGGGTGATGCAGTGTGCATTTGTTACAGGCCACCCAATCAAGAAGCGAAGCTGGACAGATTCTTCCTTTAGCTACTGAAAGAAGTCTTCCCATTGCGGGTTAGATTTCTGGGGTACTTTAAGGACGCTTTTTGTGTACAGGTGCCGGATGGCTTGATTTGGCACATGCTGTGTGGGATCTGCTACTTGAAAATAATGAAGATCCAGTTAGAGGGGTGAAGTTTGATGGCAGCCTTGACTACAGTCGCCCCGAGATGGTGGAGTTTAATATTCTGAGGAAGTGAGGAAGGCAAGTAGCAGGATAATGACTCTGGACTTTAGGAGAGGAGTCTTTGGGGAACGGTTAGGCAGGATTGCACAGGAGGCTGCCCTCGAGAGCACAGGGGTCCAGGAGAGCTGAACGGACCTCCAGGGGCAACCTTCTCAAGCAACCTTCTCAAAGTTGCACAGTCAGTAGGGTACATTCAAGCAAGGCACATCACGAGGTGACTGTAGCAAGTTGCAGGCAGGTAAATTCTGGTTAGATACTAGGAAAAATCCTTTTCACAATGGGGGCACTCAAATAGTGGAACAGGTTGTCCGAAAGTGCTATAAAATTGATGTCTTTGAAGATACTGAAAATTCTGGTCAAGGCCTTGAACAGCCTGATGCAGTTTCAATGTTTTCCATGCTTTGAGCACAGGGCTGGGCAGTAACTCTGGAACTGCCTTTCAGTATAAATTATTCTGTGATTTGTGCAGCCACGCAGTGGGCTGGGTCAGAGAATGATGTTGAAAACTGATCTCCTTTTCCTCCCCCTGTCTCCTGCTCTCCCCCGGTTTGACTGCAGCCAGAGAAGTTTTCTAATGTACTGAGAAAGAATTGCTACTTCAGTGAAATGAGACTATAACATTTGGAGTCATTTTCTTGAAAATATTCTAAACCTGGCCCTAACAGCCTTTAAAAAATGAGACTTCCAGTGCCACCTTAAATATCATGTTCCATTTTAACTTTTCTAGTAGTTACTTTTTTCTTACTTCAGCATTAATTTTTGTGATTTATATGAAGCCTGTCCTATTTGCATTGTTTTCTTACATTTTTGAAATTGTATTCTGTGTCCCTTCCTCTGTTTTTTCTTTTCTATATTAAACCCAATTGCCAACTTTTTTTTCAAAGCACATTTTCTTTCAGTCATATTGCTGATGTTGTTCTGCACTTAGCTATATTTTTCTCGATATGCGGGATCCAAAGTTGGAAGCAATACTTCAGGTGAGGTTTCTCATCGAATAAAAGCTGTACCTTCCATGTTTCAGATATGATGCTTGCTCTGAGAACTATTCTTGGCTACTTTTGCAAGTGTCCCATGACTGATTGATTTTTTTGCATGTGGTCCAGCATAACTGACTGAATAATTATTCCTAACTCCCATTTATAGATTTGTTGTTTCCTTCCAGGGTGATAACTTGGAACTTTTTTTCATTGAGTTTCATCTAAGTGATCTTCATAAGTTCCGCTCATTTATTACATTTGTGAACACTGACATCTTTTCCAAATACATAATTTTATGAATGCTTTTGTATTTCATCATCTAAGTAGCCATCAGAATTTTGAAATTACTATGTGTCGGACAGAACCTTGAGTCATCGCATTTGATATGCTGTCTGGGCTTGACAGCAAACCGCTGGGTAACTGTTACTGAAATTTACTTTTCTGTTTGTCTATTCAGCTTTTGATGACTTCATCTTGATCATAATTATGAATCTTCGGTTATGAGAATGTTGCATGTTGTGGAACTTTTGTACATCAGTAAAGGTTTCCTTAGAAATACTTTAGCTGGATGAGCTTTACATTTCCATGCAGCTTCTTAGCATCAGCAATTGTTTGCAAAAGTAACTATTATTTAGGAACCTCAATAACTGCATGTATTAGTTTTAATAATAAAGTACCACAATAATAATCAAGCAGAAAGCTTAAAATATGACTAAGACTACTGCTATAAGTAAGCTGTGATCATTAATCATTTAAATTTGTTTTCATTAGTATAATTTTTATTTAGGAACATTTGCTAATTTGTTTATGATTGTGTGCATGCTTCCACCTGTATTTATTTGCAAAGGGAGCTGTTATTGAAAATAAATCTTTGTAGAAGGATGCAAGGTGTGGAATGCTGCATAGCAAGAGAGAAAACATGAGTAACTTTAAGACAGAAACCATTTTTAAAGTCTATTGTATTTTTAAGCAGTAGGTTTTAGATAACATGCTGCGTTATAATTGCGGGTACCCAGCTACACATTAGACAATCAAAACAGTATAAAAGACCAAAGTTTTCCTCGGGGAAATAACTAGTTCATTTGACTGTCATTCAGGTTTTCAGTATGAACCAGTTTAGATCATATACAATCTGTTGCTAAAGAAATGTGAAATAAAGGTGTCTACTGTGGAAAATTAGGGTTTGGGTTTTATTTTTTTTAAACAGCATCTGGTGGTTGTGCGTTCATTGGCTCTGAGGCCCCCGCTGGAACTCGTTTGATTGTGCAAACGAAAATGTCTGAACTGCCAAAGGTGAACAGTTGCACCGGAAACTGGAAGTCAACTGTTCCAGTCCTGGCCGATCCGTGTGTTGCTAATAACACTTGGCTGTGGGAAACGAGGCCTGGGTCAACAAAGGCCTTTAACAATCTGACTCCTACGGAAGAGCAGGTTTGTGATCACAGGTGAGGCTTCAGCAAAATGTTTGGAGGTTTGGTTAAGTAGATAGATTCCACAAGGTCAAACTTAACTTTGGCAGTCTGTACTTCTGTTTATCTGCGCAATTTTTTTTGATGAATTTAAATTCTGGATCTTACACTTTTGTCTTTTATTAGGTTTGACTTGAGCTAAGAATGAAAGGGTAAGTTGGCAGCCCCTGTTCCAACGGCTTTGCTTTCATTGACTCCTAAAGGCTTGTCTTAGAAAATAGGCAAACTCTTGAGTTAAGCTTTTCTCTCTTTTTCCTCTGACATTTTATTACGGCATATTTGGTTGCTTTTCATCTCCAAGGTGATGATTTGCTACAATGTTCAGTTTGTATTTGCACTATAACAAGCAATTTTATATAATTGCCTGATATATAGTCAGGAGACAAAGATCAGTGATAGGAAGTTCCGTGCTATTTGTGTCTGTTAGGAATGGTTAGACCATAGCCAACGATGCTGAGTTTCTCTGTCAACTTTGGTGATTTTTGTCTTTGAGTCTGTTTGGCAGCAGAGTGAACTCTGTGGGCAGAGTTTGGGTACTGGTTAAAAAACTACATATTTGGGGGATTTTTTGGCAAGGTAAAGCACATTTTCTGAGTCGGATTGTGCAAGTTGGGCATTTACGTTATGTTTGAGTCTATTTTGCTGTACCTGTGGAGCAGCCTGAACACTGCACTGAATGCCACTGGCATGGCCAGGTCTTCCCGTGGAGTAATCTGAAGACAGCGAGCTTGCACTGATTATAGAATAATTTAGGTTCGGAAGGACCCTGTTCGGGTCTGGTATAACACCCTGCCCTGCATTTGTGTCCTTTGCCCCTCTTTGTATTACTGTGCTCCTCCAAGACAAGTCCTGGCTCCATCTTCTCTATACCCTCCCACTATAATAGACTTAGTCTTCCTTTTCTTCTCAAGACCAAACCAACCCTGTTTCTCTCAACTTCTTTAATATGTTATGTGCTCCAGCCTTCTAATCCTCTTTGTAACCCTCCAGGGAATTTTATCCTGTATTTCAGTGTCTTGAACTGGGGAACCAAAACTGGACACAGGATGTAAGAAGTGTAGTTACGTCATTTTTTGTTAGTTGAGGTATAGCCGTGCATAGTTTTTGCACCCAATCTAAGAGCAGTTGGCTTCAGAAATAACCTGTAGTTGTGTTTGAATTTGAAATTGCAAAATGTGGTTTTCCTTATGAATACATGGATCTGCTTTGATAGCATTTACCATGATAAAGTATGGAGAATCACCTATTTTATAGTCATTTTATAATGGTATCTGAGACATTAAGCTTTCATGGAGCTTTAAGCAGTAAAAATTTGTAATATTCCAGGCACCACTGTGAGCCAGTTGTAAGTAAATTACAGTTAAGTTAGTTTAACATTACAGTTTATGGCATCCACTCTGTTTTAAAACTTCTTTTACATACTGCCTTTTTATTAGTGTTTTCTCTCAGTTATATTCCTTACATTAAAGATGTGATAACAGAATTATTTATCTGCTGTATCTATGAAGTAATGCAAATTATGTATTCTCTATCCTATAGTTTAGTTTATGGAAATTATTCTGTTGTGCTGGTATCCCGGGTCTTATTTTCAGCAGCAATGTTTTTCTAAGGTGGTATTCTGCTGCCTTCACATTCTCTAATAGGTGCTTTTCTGTAATGGGTTTATGGCTTTCAGACTCTTTGAGGTTTGTGAATTCTTCTTTTGTAGTCTTTTTAGGAAAAAAAAAGGTATTTAAGACATTTTTCAGGGCATAATGAGACTTATAAAAAAAAAAAAAAATTGTGAGAATGCTATACGATGTATTGATTTTCCTCTGCTATCATCTCCTTGAGCTCTTCAGTCTCAGTCACTAATAGTTAGATCTCATTTTAATCTGTGTTTCAAGACTTTTCTTTTAAATCTCCTAGAGAGCCTGTAAAATTATGTCCTGTGGTAGAAATTAATTATCTGCAGTTCTTGTTAATTTTCTTTAAATGACACGATGAGAACATACTTATCCGTCAGATGATGTGCCTCTCTTTCCAAGTTTTGCAGGAAAAGGACTGATCATGTTTGGGAGCTGTTTATAAAAAGCTCATATATTCTGCTATATTTTTTTAATCTATTTTGAGAAAGATGGTTCCAGTGCTATTGGAATCATTGGTTGAAACCTTGATCAATCTTGTTACGAGTTAGCTTTTAGTTATGGTGGGACACCACTATCACCTATGGTTGCTTCATTTGAAGAGTACAAAGTTGGAAAAGGAGTGTTGTCAAGTCTCGGAGAGCATCTTGCCTCTCTCTTGAATTTTGTTCTTGTGTGATGCTCCCGTTCTGTGAAAGCATGAGCCGAGCTGTAAAGACAAAAGAAGTTTTCCCAGCGGAGTTCCAGTGTAGGTACACAGAAGCTCATATGCTGGATGTGGGTCCGTGAAGGAGCTGTGCTTGCTCCACCTCCACTTCTTCCTCTCAACCGAGCTGGGACAGGGGCTTCTTGTACAAATCATACCAAAGCCAGCGAATGCCGCTTTGGCCAAGGACAGGATGGTGCTGACACTTGCGTGTGCTTCAAAGCCCTTTGTACTCAGTGCCTTTCTGAAGTCAGGGAATTAGAAAAAAGAAACCAGTGCTGTTCCTGTTACAGATACATGTTATCTTGGTTGATGCATCACACATGAAATTATTATTAATTTGTTTAAATGGAAAATAGTGTCTTTGGGTGACATTGGATATTGCCTAAGCTTTTATATTAGCACTTGCGTTACCTGTTTTGAAGCCCTTTAAAAATAGAGATTCTGGTTTTCCCAACAGTTTATTTCAGTGCTTCGCTGTCCTTAGAGTAGAACATTTCCTAATTTTTTCTCGTTTCAGTCTGAGTTTGTTACTGAGCTCATACAGGAGTGAGTAGAAAGGGAGACTTGCAGGTTATGTGCCTGTGCCATGTTTGCCCTCGATAACACACTGTCACTGCGTTGTCCACCATCCCCGTGCCTCCACAGAACTCGCACCGAGCCGGTATTCAAAGCTGTCCTAGCCCACATTTATTCTGTTTTGTATTGCCCTATTAAACGTTATCCTTTTTGTTTCAGTTGCTCTTAATTTGTCATTTTGAATTCTGATCCTGCACCGCATAGTTACAGGTTCTGCGTTTTACAGCTTCTAGACTTTTCCCCCCTTGTGTTGTACTATGGTTCAGGTACATTTTACCTTTGCATCTGCATATTTAACACTCCTCAGTGGAATTAATTTTTTATATTCTCAAGATATCAACTGCTCTAATTATTATTGTTAGCCAATTCATGGGTTAATAAACCAAATATGTAACATTAACCTTTAATGAATCTCTAGCTTGCAGTTTTGATTTGCAATAATAAAGGGTGTACGTATTACAAGCTCTTCTTCTCGCTGAAACAAATTTTTCCTTAATTCCAATTTACCCTTCCTTGAAGCGTGAAGGGGAAGCAAGTGTGGAAGGCGTTCTTAATCAACTGGTCCTGGAGCATCTACAGTTGGCTCCTCTCCAGTGGGGTGAGTGATGTCAAAATCCATTGATGATCTTTTTAGAGCATACACTGGCTTGAATTTTTAGCAGCATGAGAATGAGAATGTTTTCATTTACTGATAATCTATGATACAGAAGAATTTGCTAGGAATTTTATTTTCCTTTAGATATTTTACTTAGCTGAAGATAAATGTAAAATTGATACCTGTTTTATTTTAAGTATCACTCTTCAATGATAGTAAATGTGAAACCTGAGTACGCACTTTTTCCTGTAATTTGCAATCCTGGTTGTGTTGTATGAGAGGTGGCTGCTACTTCATTTCCCCTGTGCCTGACAGTGAGTGTTTTAAAGTAATTTCTCTAAAATACATTCATATGGAATTGTAATATACTCTGTGGTGTATTTCTTATCATGATCTAGACATTTGCAGTACTGACTTTTTAGGTACAGAAAAAGTTTACTCTGTGTAGTGAGGAAGAACAATTTCTCTTAGTTTGCGTTTAGAATGATGTTCCAACAATGAAATATTGAATTAATTTAATTTTGAAGAGTCATAATAATGTGACTGTCTGAGGTTCTTAACAAGGCTTGTTCAGAGGCTTTGGAACATGGATGTTTTATCCGCAACACTTCCGTGTCAGTTACAAGTTTCAGAAGAAGTCCTCAGTTCATCAGAAAATTGTTTTCAAAGCTTTTGCTTTTAAAACAAATTTGACTCTATACTCCTTATTTTAATTATTTGATGACCTAGAGAGCACCAATTTCAAGGAACAGTGATCCATCACTATTGTCTGTGTTAACTGTTAAAACTAAAATGATCCCCAACTCTAGTATTTGTGTACTCTTTTCAATGCTTGTGGTTTTTTTCAAGCACATGGACCTTCCTCAACCCGTATGTTAAAACTTGTAAGTACTTTGTTTATAGATGAGAAGATTAAAACTGGTAAGGGTTTAAAGTTGTTTGTTGTAAACATGTTGAACTTTAACCGTAATCATATCTCTGGAATCATGCTTACCTGGCCTGTGTTCTTCAGAGGATTAACAGATTCGGTAGCACTTGCTCACATGACTGGCTTTGGCTGTGATTGTCCTGGTCCTCATCGGTAAAACGAGTGGTTTGCGTCAGATGCGTGTTGTGAGCTCAGACAGGTCACTTGAGAGTCATCGTAGTTCAGCGGAGTGCCGTTGACCTTCAACGCGTTTAAACTGGGCTCTGTCTTTGGAAATTTTCCCTTGGCTTTTTGCCTTAAGGATGAAAACCATAGTCTTTTTCTTTTCATATTTTCTTGGGTTTCTTCTTTTAATTTTCTTTTCATGCCAAATTCCACTATTTTCTTAGCAAAAGAGACTTCTGGAGTCATAGGATTGTATCTGGTATTCCTGCCTAAATGGTGATATTCATAGGTACTTCGATGCACAGTTGGAAAACATGAAGGCAGCACTGATTTACCATACAATCTGGTTGCCTGCGGAGTTGGTAATTTCTCAGGTTGTTGCTTAATGCAGTTAAAGAATCCTGGTTACTTAGTTTTCAGGATGTGTGAACACCAGACTCTGTGATATTCTCTGCCTCAGAACTGCAAAATCTTTTGAAGCGCAATCTCTTGGCTGATTATGGTCTACATGTTAACTTTCTGCATGCAATAAAGGAGGGCAAGGGAGATCCTGTGGGATCTCAACTACCTGGTTTGCCACAACTTGTATATAGGTCCTTTTTGAAAGTTCTGGTGGCAGAAAATAGCGGTTTTGCAGAAGTCTATTTTTTTATGTGTAATATTTTCTCAATCTGAAATTACTATTGCATATATTATCTATTTTGTATAACACAAAAAATACGTCCATGTAGAAGCTGTAGCTCACTGTGGAGATTATTGAAAAGGACATTTTGATGAAATGCTGATTTTACTTGAAAACAAAAGCAAAAAATGAAAATTGAAAACAATGGAGAAATCTTAGTTTCTTTTAATTAACCATAACTTCAAATATTCAGCAGTTAAATCTTTGCTAGTTGGTTTCGCAGTGTTGTAGCCAGGTAGCTCTACCTGGAGTCATCATGAGGAAAGCTGCTGCGGTCCCTCCAGAAAGTGTACCGTGGCAATACAGGCTAATTCGGGTTTTATTAATGTGGGGGATGGAGGAGGAATTAAAAGATTGGTTTTTTCAGTTTGGTAGGTGGGAGTAATAGGGAGTTGTTGGAACGTGGACAATCAAGAGTGTGTGTGTGTGTGTGTGTACACATGTATTTAGATGTGACGTGTTGTCTTTTGGAGTTTAAATTGTCTTTCATGCCAGAATGTATTTCCTATTCAACACTGAGAGGCATGGTAAAGTGTTATGTGTTTCAAATCATCTAAGATGTAATGCGAGTTCCGTTTTCCCAGTGTTTTTTTTCTTGATATTTTGAAGTGATTGACCTTAACTATCTTGTAAGAACCAGCTCTTTTAGTAGTGGTCTGGACTGAGTACCAATAATGAGATAAACTTATGCAAGCTCTCTTAAAAATTCTTTCACCATTAACATTTCTACTAAAAGAGAACTATAATCTTAATACATACAATTAATAAGGCAATAGTCTACAAATTTTCTTTTCTCGTCCTGCCTCGTCCAGTATTTTGATAATTGATAAGTTACTTTAAAAATACTGTCAGTATAGTGTCAGATTTTTTTTTTCTCTTAATCATGACACTGTGTATAGTCACAGCCCTGCTTTGCTTTTAGATTTGCTTTTCTGTATGTTAAGAATAACTTGTGTTTTAATGTGAACCCTTTAACACTGGCCATCACTGTAATATCTTTGCATGTATTGGCTGAAAATTTTGCCTTAGTGTTATGCAATAAAATTGATTCATGACTATTCAAGGCTTTTGCTATATTGATGGTTACATTGAAGGGTTTACTTTATTATAAGTGCTCACATTGAAAGTTGAATGAATATTTAACATGATTTTGATTAAAAAAATGTCTGGCTCTTGTTCAAATTTATAAAAGCTGGACTTCAAAATTCCTTTTAAATTTGGCATATTTAATTCATATTAGAGTTAATATTACATTTCTAAAACTATAAAAGCATATTGAAATAATTTTTCATGTAAATTTGACAATTCTGTCTTTTTTTCATTAAATGCAAGGCAAAGAGTAGAATTAAAACTTAGTGACATTAAAGTTTTGGTCTGAGGGTTAGATGTCAGCTCTGAAGGTTGTCAGATAGAGGAAAAAAGTGGCTTTTATTGAACCATGTTGGTTGTGATTTCATATAATTAAATGACTGGGGAAGGGAAAAGTATTTAAAACATGAGGAATCATAAAAAAGAAAATATGTCAAAGGCTAGAGTGAGAGTTCTTAATATGTTGTTAAAATTGATTTTAAGATTTAGGACATCTCTGTAAAATGAAGTTGCCTCTTAGGGAGGTTAGTAAATCACATGTAATTGAAAAACATAATCTTGTTCAACACCAGCAAGTTCAATGTTCTTTAAAATTTATGACATATTTTCTTTTTACTGCTGGGCAACAAACCAAATGTAGGAATAGATGTGGTTTAAGGTGAATATATTAATATATTAATATATCATCAAATCAAGGAAACATAGCCTGCAGAGTTTAATGAGGAGAACCAAGACTCTTCAAAGGCGTGTGTCGTGCAAGTTCTGTGGTTAGATTTGAAAATGGTCGGATGGAGGCATTTGTAGTTGCTGGCTGTGCGATATTTTTTCAATCTTTATTTGATTTACGTTGCTAAGTTTTGCAAGCAAGCAAAATTCTGAGACCAGACACTTCTCAGTTTGAGGGTACTCTTCCATTTCACAGCAACATTATCATAGGTACAGCTGCTGCGCACAAAATGGTGTTACCGAACTTGAAAAGGACTGACTTTGAAATAAACTGTTGATTGAACCTGGAATAGGCTGGACTCAGGATAGTCCGACATTCAAATGAGAAGTACCTCTTAAGCGAGAGGTTCCCAACACTTTGCGTGCCGTACACAAATTTCACAACAGAAACTCCCTATAAATTCTCCTACGTAAAGCCAAATAAACTTTACTTCCTTCACTGCCTGTAACCACAAGGTAAAAACATCTTTTCCTGATGATCCTCATATGTATAAGAGTGAAGATGTATTAGAGAAATTTGATTTAGGAATTTTGAACTGTAGACAAATCTAAATGTTTTAATATATCAAGCAAATACCTAGCTTTTCTTTCTCTGTAGAAACTAACTGAATAACTGAAAACCGATGGTTGTACATGAACTCTAAAGATGGTATTTACGTTAATGTTCTAAGAACCATACGTTGGTAAAGCTTCACCGTGGGCAAAGTCCAGAAATAGCTTTTTGTTTCATTCATTCTTTTATTTCATTCACTCATTTCATTCATTCTTCACTTCTTCCTTCGTAATAAACATGAATTTCAAGACAGTTTATGACATTGAAATTAATCATGGATACCTTTTCACAATGCAATATGTTTCATTTACTAGTATGTGATTGAGGGGAAAACTAACGATAGTTTTGCTGAATGCTCTCCCGATCATAACTAAGAAAAGTGATAGTTAGTAACCAAAGTCTTAATTGTTTACTTATAGGAAGAGAAGGCTACACATTTGGTTGTGGGTTCGCTATAAATTGTGTGTCTACCTGCATCATGTAGGCATATTGTACTTAGAGAAAACTCAAAACCTCAAAATCGAAGGGTGGTTTCAAATTGTCCCTCACAGGTAGTTGGAATCAATAGGAGAGGGAGATTTAAAAGTATTTTGAAGTGGTTTATGAGCATGCGGTTCATGACAGCTTGTTTGGCAGTTTTGTCTGGTTAAGTTTCACAAAACATCTTATGGAAGCATTACTTTTAAAATAAATTATCGTAATAATTCATTGTGTGTTTTAGAGAGCACCAAATCAAAATCAATTTTCCCAGCTTACATATTTCATGGATCTTAAAATTAATTACTGAAACTACTCACCCATTTTATTTTGCATTTTCCAGTCTGACCTTAGACCATAATTAAATCTTTCTTTCCGCAGTTTATGTGATTAACTCTTAGGGATTGCAGCAGTGTCAAATCACCGCATCCTGAATACAGAGGAAAATATTTTAAAGTATCTGTCAGTGGGTAGATGAGGAAATGATACCTCTCTGAGCCTCTGTTTTGGATGCCATCTTGGCACCCTGACAGCTTGTCGTCCCCAAGGACCTAGTTAAACAGAGCCAGATCTCTGCAGACGTGATCATTGTTAAGAGTTTTGCTTTAGTCGGGGCAGCCCCACAATATTGCTTCTCCCCTGTATTGAAATTCCAAGACTGTCTTGGTTGTTAGTTCAAAGAATAGTTTTAATGGGGAACTGTAAGGAAGTAGTTTTACTTTCTCTTTTAATAACAAATCCCTCATAGGCCCTCCACAGGAGCATGTAGGTTATAGATATAAGCTTGGAAATACGGAGAGATCAGCAGGGTATATGAAGGTCTGGCCTTCAAAAAAATTATGTATGTTATTCTGTTCATTCCTCAAACTAAAATATTCTGTAATTATTTCTATTTTAGAATTACAGTAGACTGGCCATTATCATCATTAGAAAGATGAAACCAAGAATGTTAGCCAGAAAATCTTAAGAGTAAGCTGTCTGTAAGGTAGAGAATCACAGTCTGATTCATAGGAAGACCGAAATGGAGAAACAATCTGGTGGTAAATGGATTTTACTAGGTAACCAACCTTTCTCATCCATTTAGAAAAATCTTCAGGTTTTTCATATTTATTTTTAAGATCCAAGAGAGGTGGGAACACTTTCATATCTTAACAGCTTGTGTGCAGGCTGTTTTGGAGGATATTTTGGCAATGTCAAACAAGCAACATGCTTTAGTTACTGGGAGGTGTTAAGGGACTGGGGTAGTACATTGAAAAAATCGGACTAACTTGATAAAACTAGGGCATCTGGCACACGAATAACGTTCTTGCATGTCAAAACATGCTATTGTGTGATACGTTTTGAATCAGCTGTTGTTTCTAATTCCTACCGAAGCCTTGACTACTCTAAACAGAGGAAAAGCTTGTAGGGAAAGGGTTTCAGACATAACCAGACCAGCAGTGATTTCAAAGAAAAGCTAAGTGTAAAGAGAGCACCCTAAAGTGAAAATAAATTAATTAAACCTCTTCTGTAAAGACAGATAGCTTGAGACAGGTTGGGTGGAGTGCCAGTGGTTACTTCATCTCAGATTTCTGAAAGAACTGGAAGCTGAAGCTGCAGGTCCAGCATTTCTAACAAAGCAGTGAGAAGAGGCGGGAGGGAAAATGGAGTCATAAATACTAATGGAGTTGCCTAAGCATTGGTCTAGAACCACTCTCACCAATGTGAATCACTAGTGATTTTTGCTTAAAAAAAATAAAGCACATATGAGGAGGAGGCATAAACTGATGAAATAAATACGCTGAGGGCTCAAAGATAAGCACCACCACCTCTCCAAAAAGAGATCAGGCCGCTACACAGAATCATAGAATGGTTTGGGTCAGACAAGACCTTCAAAGATCATCTAGTCAACCCCCCTTGCCATGGGCAGGGACATCTAGGACACATTAGATCAGGTTGCTCAAAGCTCCATCCAACCTAACCTTGAACACTTCCGATGACAGGGCATCCACAGCTTCTCTGGGCAACCTGTCTCACCACCCTCATTGTAAAGAATTTTTTCCTTATGTCCAATCTAAACCTACCCTATTTCAATTTAAAACCCTTATCCCTTGTCCTGTCATTACAGGCCTTGGTAAAAAGTCTCTCTCCATATTTCTTATAATCTTTTGATAATCTCAAAAACGAAAGTACCATAAATGAAATGGCTGAAATGTAGTCCAGAAAAGAAGGTTATCGGTTCTGAGACTGGTAACACAGAAATCTGCTAAAAGTTCAGCTGTCTGAAGTGATTGGAAAGGATTTCATTAACTGTTACTCCAAGCTACCAGTGTAATTCGTCTATGAAGAAAGGTGTATGTGACATTTGTAGAAGTCTTTAGTGAAACCTCACGTGGGAAACTTCTTCTGTAAGAAGAGCTCAAATCAAACCAGAATAGGAAAAAGTAGTTTTGGAGGTGATCAAGGAATGAAGACTTATTGTTGGGTTTATGCTATGGAGATACTACACTGAGTAAAATTAGATCAGTTCTCAAAAGTTGAGTAAATCTGGCAGGTGAGTTCTGTGTTCACTACTTAGATGTCTGATACAGTCTTGCTTGCTTTGAACTGCACTTTCTCTGAGACCAATTTCTTTAATTTAGCAAAATCAAGAGTTGACTGATATCCAGGAATCCATCGGAGGACGGGGTCTCAAGGAGGGGAAAAGATTGCTGAAGTAGGGCAACTTTTGGCGTAAGAGCATACTGAATAGAAACTGTCTGTTAATAAATGCAGTCTAGATTTTTTAAAGACCATTAAGGTTTTCAACACAGTGTTACAGCAGAAATACTGGTGGAGAAGGAAGTCCCAAATAATGGTGTTTAATTGGATATGAAAAGGAGAAAAAGAAACAGGACATTGTGGTAGCAGGAAAATTAACTCATTCAAGCTTGATTCAGGCACTATGCCTAATACATTTGTTATGTTGAGTAAGTGAGTGGCTTTGTTTTCAATATTTCATTTACAAAACCATTGTATTTTTAAAGCAAAAAACCCCTACAGCTATGCATAGTTTATTTCTTTATAGGAATATGGCTTACGACATTTGAGTTAAACCATACAGGGTGATTGAGGGACATCATAATGATGATAAATTGTTACACAGTTACGCAAGGTACTTAATTTTCTAGGTATTGTTAGAAGTAAATTAAATAATAGATTAATTGAACATCCAAATTAAAAAATGAAAAGCTATTGAAATAATTATGAAAATGGGTTACACTTTCAAAAGAGGTATGGAGATAATTGTAAGGAAGAAAATTGAAAAGACAAAAAAGCTGTCTTGTATAAGAGTTGGCGGAAAGTATCACTGAATCTGCAGAGAAATAGATTTCTATTACTTTGATGGACACAGAAGATACCATTTGAATAAAAATACAGAAAAATATGATTCAGCTTGTGGACAATTAGAAAAAGAAAAAAGGAAAAAGATCAGAAGATGTATGTATTAACAAGAGAGACAAGAAAGATGCTTTGATCAGGCAGGATTTTAATTACGTAGCAATTAAACGAATTGTACAGTTAAGTGTGTGGAGAATGAGAAATGGAAAATATGCTAATTTTAATGGAGGAATATTCTGAATAGCCTATGTAGGACAGGTTCAACGTGTAATTGGTTTCAGGCAGTAAGCAAGAAGGGAGGCCTTATTCCAGAACGCATACGTGGCGCTTTCCTTATCTGGCTTCTGACATTTTTCAGCTTTTGTTTTATTTCACTTGAAAATGCATATGCTTGGAACTGAATGCCATGCGTGTTGTAAATGAAAGCAGTCTTTTCACTGACTACGTTGTACTTTGGATCAGACTCTTTTTTACTAATGAATGTGTCATTTGACGGGACTATTACGTCTTCTCGGCGGAAGTGCAAATGTCCTCTGTTGTAGTTTAAAGTTTGTACTTAATCAAGTTAAATGGAAAGTTTTCCTTTTACCTTTGTATTTTACTAAATGCAAAATTTTCCAAGTATTCGCACGTGTTCTCCCCCCACCCCCATGTGTTTTGACTCGTCAATTAAGGTCAGTGTGACGTATCGTGAGTAGTGCTTCTCCGGCAAACCGCCGTTTTGAGGGGAGGGAAGTTGGTTTAATTTTCAGTGTTCATTCTGAAGTAGTCCTTTATTTCATCAAGGAAGCAGAAGTGAATTAATGACTGTAAAGAACATAAATCCATCTCAATAAGCCTTGTAATGCTGAAATTAATAGCTTCCAACTGTCAAAACCTCAACAGTACAAGCACAGACCAGAACAGACAGATTTGTATGAGGAAATATAAGCTTTGAGTGAAGTCCCCTCTCTTTCATGTTGTCTCCTTTTCTCCTTTTAGTCTCTCTGTCTCAAAATTGACAGCTAAGTGTCTATTTTTTAGCATAAAAGATTTTTTTTGCCATGTTTTTTTCTCCATTTTGTGATTTTTCTTAGCCTGTTCCTTCTTCCCATTGTCTCGTTGGTAAAACAATGTCAGACTTGATTTTACTTTTGTTTTTATTTTGTATCCCAGACATTTGTATTAAGCAATTGTAAAATATTTATTGAGAAGAAAGGTTGTACAGTTTTAGGCCAGAAAGAAGTTAATTTCATTTGATTGACTTGAATCATTAATTGATTTCATTTTACAAAGGAAGCCAGTCAAACAGAAAATCTTTCCTGAGCTGTGATTCTGTGTGCTTGCTGACACTGTATACTCAGCAGTGAACTTAGACTTTTATTTTAGTATCTGTTTCCTTAGTAAGTAGAAATTCAGGCTCACTTCAATAACATTTCTGATTACCTATGCATACATTAGAAAAAGTTACAGAAGGAGAAGGGCTATTTTTTTTTGCATCTTAGGATATAAAAGAGGAGCTGAACAAATGTTTTCTATAGGATGGCTTTGTACGAAAGGGCTTTCGTCAAAAGATGCTTGAGTTGTTTCCTGTCACTCATTACATTTTGTATAGTACCATATAAAGTTGTGGCTCAATACTATCGGACACGTACAGAGCTGTAACAGAACTTCTATATCAAGGCCAGACACAAGAGATGAAATAAGGAAGAATCTTAATTAAAAATGTTAGTCGTATATAGAAAGGGTAAAATGTCTCAGCAGTGTCTGGAATTACACAGAGAGAAATAATTGGTTGCCTCATGTGAAATCTTCAGGAAAGAAAAAAAGGCAGCAGCAGCAATCCTCAATAATTAAAAGAAGTGTTAAGGGATAATTACATTTCTGCGCTTTGATAAACAGTCGACTGTCAGTTATCTGAGTGAATGATGGGGTTGGGTTGTTCAAGCTAAAGGAAAAGCCCAGGTATTAAAAGTGTTGGAGACGATAAATCAGAAACTTCAGAGCAGAAACGGGTGCCACCAGCCCTGAATAGTTTCTGGTTAGAAGTCTTTGAACAGCGCTCCCACTGTGAGAGCATTTAGTAAATTTGTTTAGTGGGATGTAAAGGCTCAGAGTGGTTTTATGCTGCACCCAAGCTCTAGACTCCAGCTGGAGCGCTGCTGAGTGGGGGGATCAGCAGCTCAGGTCTGGCAGGGCTTCTTGGCTTGGGCTTTGCCTTACTCATAGCTCAGACTGGCAGACTGGGTAAAACATGACTTTACACTTCTACGTTAGGGCCACTTGGATTCAGAGCCCTTGTTTGAAATGATACGTATTTGTAGCTCCTACATTCTGCCCAGAAATTTAGGCCCATGTATAAAAACCCCTCAAAATGGAGCTGGCTCCACGGGGACAAGTGTCCACATTGGCCTGTCTAGTGGGTTCCTTCATGGCATTTAACTCCCATAACTGCGTCATCTCTTGCTTTGCTGTCACAGTTTTTCCCATATATGCTTCACTTCCAGAAAGAAAACATGCAGGTTTCTCTCACTAATGAAATTGCCAAATAGTGGTAGTGAAACAAAGAAAAAGAAAAATCAGCGAGAAACGTAATCTAAGTTTTGAGATTTGGGCGAAAACAGGATCAGTGAACAGCTGTCATGTTGGAGTGAACATCCTGAACTTTGCCTGTTAAAGAGGCAAAATGACCTCTTCTGGTTTCCTAGCGACTATATTGTCTATAACTTGCTGGAGCAACCAGTGAGTTTCTGAACATCTGTTCCTAATGAAGGTATTAATCAGCAATGTGCTCACTATTTGCTATTTATGAACTATTTTGTTAAACAGTTAGGCTGTATTTGAAGGAAATTATTTCTGTTTATGGGTACTTAATAGATAGTGATTTGTATTGTCTGCATATTGTTTTAAATTAATCTCATATCATGAAATATACATCCTTACGTTATTTAATTCAGAAGTATATCCGCAGCAGAGGGCTCTAGTGCAGTGCACAGCGGGGCTCCTGAACCAGGAAACCTCAGGGGAGCGGAGAGACCCACCAGGAGCCCGCAGCTTGTGCCACAGGGGCTGAGGAGACCTGGGCTGGGCCAGGAGCAACAGTGGCCAAGCCCCGCCCCCCCCCCCCCGCCTCATATAAAAGAAGCCCTTAAGGAGCACCAGCGACCATGGAGCACCACGAACACGGTGTGGCTTGTCCAGTGCAGCAGTTGACGCGGCAGTTCATGTGGAAGGGTGCGCAGGAAGGGCGCTGAAGCTCTGCCGGCTCAACCAGGGAGCAACGGCATCCACCCGGCAGAAGGCCACGGCCTCTCTAAGCTCTGCACCCGCCGCGACTGCCGCAGCTTCCCAGGCAGAGCCGCGGTGGGAACACGCTGCCGCCCGGGTGTGGGGTGCAGGGTGAGCCCTGCTCTGACGCCAGCACCGGCCGGCAGCAGCGAGCACACCCGTGGGAGGTGCGCCCAGGGAGAGGAGCCTCCTCCGCTCAGGGACAGAGCTCCGTGAGGAGGGGAGCAGCTGAGGAGTGTCAGGGAGTGCGAGAGGGAGAGAGACGACTGGAACCGCACCCCAACCTTCCCTGGGACAGGCCTGACAGGCAGCCAGGACACATGATACAGGGGATTTCCCTATCCCTGTCCTCTCTCCGCCTGGCTGAACACAGTGATGTAAGGGACAGGGGGGCAATGGCGACAAGTTCCTGCCCGACGCAGCAGGCAGCGTCTCCTCCGTGACTCCCCCACCTTCCCAGGTGCCCTTGCATGACAGGTCGAGGCTCTGCAAGTGGAACGAACAATGACGAGGACGATGGTTCATCCAGCTTGGAGGTGTCACCAGTCAGCCTATGCCGTGCATCAAAACCACTTCCATAAAGAAAAAAAGACAGGTCATTGTCATAAGAGACTCCCTTCTGAGGGGAACAGAAGGCCCAATATGCCGACCAGACCCCACTTCTTAGGGAAGTCTGCTGCCTCCCTGGGCCTGAGTCAAAGATGTGAAGAGAAGCTTCCTACCCTGGTGTGGCCCTCAGATTACTATCCATGATTGATTTTTTCATGTAGGCAGCGATGAAGTTGCAACAAGAAGTCCAAGGGCAATCAAGAGAGCCTTCAGGGCCTTGGGACAACTGGTTAAGGGATCAGGAGCACAAGTCGTTTCTCCTCTATCCTTCCAGTTGCAGGGAATGATGAGGGAAGAAACAGGAGGACCCAGCAGATCAATACCTGGCTCTGAGCTTGATATCACCGGCAGAATTTTGGGGTTTTTTGGTCATGGGTCAGTTTACATGGCATCAGGTCTCCTGGCGACAGACAGGGTACACCTGTCTAAAAGGGGGAAAGGATCTTTGCACAGGAGTTAGCAGGGCTGATCTAAAGAGCTTTAAACCTAGATTGAAGGGGAAAAGGGATAAAACCAGGCTCGCTAGGGATAAGCCTGGGGCGGCGCACATCAATGTTTGAGGGACAGTGTGCTAGTGAGGTCCTTCAGTCTGCCATGTCAGTGGAGGTAGTGGATGGAGATCCACGCAGCAGCAAAGATGCAAGAGTTATTGATGTGTTAGAACCACAGAAGCACCTGAGAATGGTCATGTAGGAATTACAGCTTCTTCCCCCAAAAAGGTCATGGGATCATTAGCCCAACTGAAGTGCATCTACACCAACACACGCAGCATGGGCAACAGACAGGGGAGCTGGAAGCCAGCTCCTGTGCAGCAGGAAAATTATGATGTAGTTGCCATCACAGAAACACGGTGGCTCATACAACTTATGACTCACACAACTGCAGTGCTGCAATGGATGGCTCTAAACTCTTCAGAAGGGACAGACAAGGAAGGAGAGGCGGTGGGGTAGCCCTGTGTGTTAGGAGTGTTTTGATTGTCTAGAGCTTAATGATGGTGACGACAGGGTCGAGTGTTTATGGGTAAGAATCAGGGGGAAGGCCAACAAGGCAGATATCATGGTGGGAGTCTGTTATAGACCACCCGACCAGGATGAAGAGGCAGATGAAATGTTCTATGAGCAGCTGGGAGAAGTCCCATGATCACTAGCCTTGTTCTCATGGGGGACTTCAACTGCCAGATGTCTGCTGGAAATCCATACAGCAGAGAGGAACAGTCTAGGAGGTTCCTGGAGTGTGTGGAAGAGAACTTCCCGACACAGCTGGTGAGGGAGCCAACTAGGGAAGGTGCCCCGCTGGACCTGTTTTTGTGAAGAGAGGACTTGTGGGTGATGTGATGGTTGGAGGCCATCTTGGGCATAGCGATCACGAAATGATAGAGTTTTGATTCTGGAGAAGTAAGGAGGGGGGTCAGCAGAACTGCTACGTTGGACTTCCAGAGGGCAGACTGTGGCCTGGTTGACAGAGTCCCTTGGGAGGCAGTCCTGAAGGGCAAAGGAGTCCAGGAAGGCTGGACATTCCTCAAGAAGGAAATCTTAAAAGTGCAGGCGCAGGCTATCCCCATGTGCTGAAAGATGAGCCAACGAGGAAGAAGACTGGCCTGGCTGAACAGAGGGCTTTGGCTGGAACTCACGAAATAGAGTTTATGACCTTGGAAGAAGAGGCAGGCAACTCAGGAGGGCTACAAGGATGTCATGAGGTTATGGGTCAAAACCCACCTAGAACTTAATCTGGCTACTGCCGTAAAAGACAATAAAAAATTTTTTGTAAATACATTGGCAACAAAAGGAGGGCTAAGGAGAATCTCCATCCTTATTGGATGCGGCGGGAAATATGGTGTAAAAGGTTGAGGTACTTAATGCCTTCTTTGCCTCAGTCTTTAATAGTAAGACCAATTTTTCTCCGGGTACCCAGCCCCCTGAGCTGGAAGACAGGGACAGGGAGCAGAATGAAGCCCCCATAATCCAAGGGGAACTGGTTAGTGACCTGCTACACCACTTAGACACACACAGGTCTATGGGCCGGGTGGGATCCACCCAAGGGTACTGAGGGAGCTGGTGGAAGTGCTCACCAAGCCACTCTCCATCATTACCAGCAGTCCTGGCTAACTGGGGAGGTCCCAGTGGACTGGAGGCTGGCAAATGTGACACCCATCTACAAGAAGGGCCAGAAGGAGGATCTGGGGAACTACAGGCCTGTCAGCCTGACCTCGGTGCCCGGGAAGGTTATGGAGCAGATCATCTTGAGTGCCATCACATGGCACGTACAGGACAACCAGGCGATCAGGCCCAGTCAGCACGGGTTTATGAAAGGCAGGTCCTGCCTGACCAACCTGATTTCCTTCTATGACAAGGTGACTCGCTTAGTGGATGAGGGCAAGGCTGTGGATGTTGTGTACCTGGACTTTAGCAAAGCCTTTGACACCGTTTTCCATAGCATCCTCCTGGAGAAAACTGGCTGCTCATGGCTTGGATGGGTATACTCTGCGCTGGGTAGGAAACTGGCTGGATGGGCCCAAAGAGTTGTGGTGAATGGAGGTAAATCCAGTTGGTGGCCGGTCACAAGTGGTGTCCCCCAGGGCTCAGTATTGGGGCCAGTTCTCTTAATATCTTTATCAATGATCTGGACGAGGGGATCGAGTGCACCCTCAGTAATTTGCAGATGACACCAAGCTGGGTGGGAGTGTTGATCTGCTGGAGGGCAGGCAGGCTCTACAGAGGGATCTGGACAGGCTGGATGCATGAGTGTATGAGGTTCAACAAGGCCAAGTGCCGGGTCCTGCACTTGGGTCTCAACAACCCCAGGCAACGCTACAGGCTTGGGGGGGAGTGGCTGGAAAGCTGCCTGGTGGAGTGTTTGTCGACAGCCGGCTGAATATGAGCCAGCAGTGTGCCCAGGTGGCCAAGAAGGCCAACGGCATCCTGGCTTGTATCAGAACTAGTGTGGCCAGCAGGAGTAGGGAGGTGATCGTCCCACTGTACTCAGCACTGGTGAGGCCACACCTCAAATACTGTGTTCAGTAAAGAAAGACATTGAGGTGCTGGAGTGTGTCCAAGAAGAGCAATGAAGCTGGTGAAGGGTCTAGAGCACAAGTCCTATGAGGAGTGGCTGAGGGAACTGGGGTTGTTTAGTCTGGAGAAAAGGAGGCTGAGGGGAGACCTTCTCACTCTCTACAACTCCCTGAAAGGAGGTTGTAGAGAGTGGGGGTTGGTCTCTTGTCCGAAGCGACAAGTGATAGGATGAGAGGAAATGGCCTCAAGTTGTGCCAGGGGAGGTTTCAATTGGATGTTAGAAAAAATGTCTTCACTGAAAGGGTTATCGAGCCTGGAACAGGCTGCCCAGGGAAGTGGCTGAGTCACCATCCCTGGAGGTATTTAAAAGACGTGTAGATGTGGAGCTTAGGGATACGGTTTAGTGGTGGACTTGACAGTGTTAGGTTAATGGTTGGACTTGATGATCTTAAAGGTCTTTCCAACCTAAATGATTCTGTGATTCTATGATTCAGTGTAATTTTATTTGTAGAGTCTTTTGTAAACTTATTGAGCTCTGAGAACCTTGCTGCAAATAGGAATTTCAAGATTAAATTTATTTGTGACTCATTTCCAGCCCTTTTGTTCTCATGTCAATATTGGTCTTTAGTTTAAATATCTTTTCTCAGTCTCTGATGTTTGCCTTTTTTTACTCTGCTCTTTCTTTTGTGCATTTTGAGACAACAGTCAGGACTACCTCTCCTTGTCTCCTTGATAGCATAGGGGTCTTTTTATTGCCCACCCCACAATTATGTCAGTAGCCTCTGTCTGTGTCTGTTGTGAAGTGTGATTTTTATTCTCTTAGATCTGGGTGACAAGCTTAGATCTTCAGTAGTAGTCTTCCTGACACAGATCCTTAATGATCTCCACCTTAATAAAGTAAATCTGTGCTTTCATTTTCAAGACTATCTATTGTCCTTTTTTAATCACCAAAATTATAGTGAATATTTAGTATTTCGCAGAACATGATGTAGGCTGTTGAAACCAACATTGCCTCTCTCACAGACGTTAGTTTGAAACTGGCAATGATGGAGTAAATCCAGCTTATTAAACCTTGTGGCTCATTTCAAAGTTTATGTATTAAGACCAATGTGAATTTTGTTGGTATCTGGCTGCAACACAGTGGTTAGCAAGTTACTGCTGTCTCTCTAGTGTAGCAGGATCTTGAATGTTTAAGGTGGATAATAATGTAATCATTCTGAGTAAACACAAAATAATTAAACCACCAAAACTTTCAGAAGTTAGTTTTGGTTACATTTCAAGTTTCAGCTGCTCAGCACCATGACCAATAGTGTAGTAAATCAGTTTCAGACCTTATTTCTGTTAGAGATTAATATCATACTGTGAAGAAGCATCTATAATATTTCAAATGGAGTACAGTTTGTCGATTGATGTGAAATTCCTGTGTAACTAGGTTTTTTTCATCACTTAAAGTCTTTCTTAGCAAACAGTAAGGAAGATGCTCCACATGACTTCGAGAGTCATTTCTCTGAACAGCTGGAACGATGTCTTATTCGCCAGGTCTGTGACATTCCCCTGGCTGTGCTGATGATGTTGCTATGGAAGATATTTTCTGAAGAAAAGACTCCTTCCTGCTGTCATTTGCCCTGATGCTGAGAAAACCGTCCGTTTGTGGCTGTAAGCCCTGCACCTGGGTAGTTGTCTAGTAAGAATTGGATTGATGCCTGCAGCTCGCTCACTAAATGGTCAGATATATATAGCAGCTTTTTTTCGTATTATCTAGGCTTGTATTCTGAGTGACAAAGTGACATTTGTCAGTCCAGGTGACTTATATTGTCCTTATGAATGCAGAATCAAAGATGTGTTTCTTGTAGTATCCTTTCGTGTGGCAAGCTGGAAATTCAACAATTGTTAGGAAACTCGGATACACAGATGCATTTCGAGTTTAGGTTAGTTTTCATTACACGATAATTACGGTTTTCACCACATGTTGCTGTTGCCTCTGTGGGGAGAGGCCGGGACTGCCCCGTGCCAGACACAGCTGGTCCCAGCCGGTCCCAGCCAGCTCCAAGGGCCCCACCGCAGGACACAGCTGAGCCCCTCAGCCAAGCTCGGGGCGCCGGGGGGAAACAGGTCTCCGAAAGGGCCGAAGGCGGCAGAGGCAGAGGAGGAGGAAGCCAAGGAGGGAGCAGCAGCAGAGGGAGCGCGAGGGGCGGAGGAGGAGGAGGGCAGGAGGTGCTGCAGGCCCGGAGCAGGGATCCCCTGCAGCCCTGAGAGACCCCGCTGGAGCAGAGACCCACCCTGCAGCCCGGGGAGGGCCCCACGCCGCAGCAGGGGATATTTCCTGCAGGAGCTGCGGCCGTGGGGAGCCCGGGCGGGAGCAGGTTGTCCCTGAAGGACTGCAGCCCGGGGAAGGGCCCGCGCTGGAGCAGGGAGACGGGGGAGGAGGGAGGAGGGGCCGAGAGGGGCTGTGATGGACTGACCCCAACCCCATCCCCACCCCTGCGCCCCTCGGGGGGAGAGGAGTCGGGGGTGAAGGGGTGAAGCTGGGCCTGGGAAAGGGGCAGGAAGGTGTTTTAATTTTTGACTTAGTTTCTCACCATCTAAATCTATTTTAAGTGGCAATACATTTAATTTTCCCCAAGTCAAGTCTGGTTTGCCTGTGACAGTACCTGGTAAGTGGTCTCCTGGTCTTTATCTTGACCCATGAGCTTTTTTATCCTTTTTTCTTCCCCTGTCCTGTTGTGGAGGGGGAGTGAGCGAGCAGCTGGGTGGGCACCTGGCAGCTGACCAAGGTCAACCCACCACAGATTGTTACTTCAATATCTGGATATTCCCTTTCAATTATTGTCTTTTGGGGAGGTTGTAGTGCAGTCCATGCAGTTCCTTGGAGCCAGTAATACTCAGAAATCTGTGCAAATGCAATAGACACTACACAAAGGTAAAAAATATGCTAGAATGACACAAGGCAAGGAATGAATATGAGACAACACAGGATTGTTTGCTTGTGAGAAATTGTTTTGGCTTTCTGGCTGTCAAAGTACATAGTTTTGGTACAGGAGGTCCGTTCAGAAAGCTGTGCATAATTCAGACAAGTAAAAACGAGCAGAGACAAACCAGGACTGTGACATGTGGCGATACACACCTGATAGGGGGAGGCAGCTTTTAATAGAGGTTGGCGATGACAATCTGGAAGCTGTTCTTCAAAAAGCGCGGTAGCAGACAATGAAATTCTTCTGTTATTTTGAGAGAGTGAAAAAAATCCAACTACTTGGATCATCGCGCAGAACTAACCTTCACAGGTTTCCTTCTGTTCTTGTAATAAATTGTTTCTTAGGCAATGTATTGTGTGAAGTTAAGAACAAGTCTGACATATTGTATAGCATCATTCTTAATCCTTGTTCTCTTTTAAAGTATCTTTAGTGTTGCATTGGCGCTGGCACCTTGGTGATAATCCTGTAGCGTTACCTAATTTATGTAAAATACCACAGATGGCGTTTACCTCTGACTTTCAGCTGGAGTTTGAGTCTGTGGAGCTCTTTGTTTGCCATACAGCATGCCATAATAATCAGCAAACCTTTAGTCAAATTAAGTTGGATAGTTCGATGGTATGAACTCAGCAGAAAATTGTTACATGTCTAAATTTAAAGATGAAGGGACCAAAGCATTACAGAAAACCCGAGATTTCATTTAGCCCAGGAACTGCATTTTATTCAGGTCTTGTTGCCTGTAGATACTGACTAAAACGTTGCTCCGTTGGATTTTTGAAGCAGGTTGTCTGTGCCTTCAGTTATCTCACATTGTAGTTTACTCTTCTAATTAGAAACTCACTGTGTTCTTTATGGGATAGCAGACGTTTCTCAGTTGCACAGATTTCAAATGTGACCCTTGATTGTTCAGTTATTTTCATTTTTCATGAAAGTTCACACTAACTACGTGAATATTCCCGTTATGCCGGTTTTTTGGATATCGTTGGGTGGCACTGCTGGATAGTACTATTTATACCCAAACTCACAGTAATAAAGTCTTTGAAATACCTTTGGGAAGAAGCTTTAGACTGAAATACTGTAGTGATGACTCCTATGCTTTTCCTGAGGTGCTAAAATCTAGAGAGGAGGCTATATGGAGGGATTTCCTGAGCTCTGAGATAACACTGAACAAACAGGACATGCAAGTGCAGGTTTAAATATTTCCAGTGGAAAAGTGGAATTGCCCTGAGCATTTCACTAGAAATTAAATCTGAGTACACAGTATCTGGCAATTAATAGCAAATGAAAAGTGTCTTTATAAGCAGTGATTAGACGGTCTTTAATTGTCATTACTTCGTATTCTGGTGGCAAAGTGACTTTATTAAAGTTTGCAAACACTGAAATAAACACATGTAAATATTGTGTTCAGTAAAATTTTACTCATATGTAATAGCGTCTAGGTGAAAAGTCATTTGGGATTCTTTCTATTTTGAAACAGAGATTAAAATGAATCCGAGTCATCTTGCTATTCATTAAGTAGCTCACTCCTGCTCCATCATAAATAATAAATGATATGATGGGAAGACTCATCACTTGTTAGTGAAATTTGAATATCAGCAAGTAAGTTAATAGATACAAATAAAAAGCAAGCTAATGTCAGCGTAAAATAGCTTTGAAACTTTCTAAAGCTGTGTGATGAAGACCAGGATTGGATACCTTCTACTGGCTAAGAAAGTGGAAATTACCAAGATCTACCTGTCGAGCTGTCTCCTGATTTTTCCATTCCCATACCCCATTTGAGCTGCCTATAATTGGCAAGAACATGGAATTTTTAGTTTCTTGGGCTTACCCATGAAACTGAGTGATTTTCAAATGTTCAGATGTGCTCATTCTAGAAGATCCTTAAGATGTCAGAAATAGCTGCGTATTTCTTCCTTTCAACCCCTCTTAGCAGAGAAACCTCGTTATGGAAGGTCAAGGCATTATAAATAGATACGCATTGATTGCCACACACATCCCCCCAAAACCCCAAACCCCAGCCCACCCATAAAACTCCACCTGAGATCTCGACCCCATTTCTGAGGTTGAATATCTTAGAACTTTTGTGGGAAATCCTGGGAAGTTAAAAAGGATGGTGCTGTCAGCAGAAAGGCGTCTTTCATTCTCCTCTCTCCCCGTCCTCTCCTTTTCAGTCTCCAGTGTGTGGACGTCTCTTACTGAAGCCAAATCATGTTTGTGATTTTGAAGATGTATGGATTAAAATGTTGTAGGCTCTGTTGGATGCCTGAAAGCACCGACGAAACCAGGAAATTTATACTTTACCCTGCTAATTGTTGGAAAATATGAGCCCTTGATTGGTATGCAATTAGAAGTGTAACATTCTGTTAAACATATCACACAGCATATGGCATGTTAGTAGCAAATCCTCTAATTTAAAATGAAAAAAAGTATGTAGTTCTGCATATTAGTAATTTTTGCAGGGAATCAAAATTTGCCATTTGTCTAAATGTCAGAGGGGAAAAAAAGCCATCCTTAGTTATTTTGGTAATCTAAATTTGGTTTATGTTTGATAAAATTTCTGTTCTCTAACAATAAACAAATATCAAAGAGGAAAACCCATAATGTATTTAAATGTGCCATTAATTCCAACTAATCAAAGCTATGCCTTTTATTAAAAAATAATTGGAATTACCTTACCACATCTGCTTTAATTCAAACAGGTTAAAAATGCTGAAACAAAAACACGATTGCAGAACCACAGAAGAAAAAAGGCAAAGGACCATGAGTGGAATTCATTGATGGGCAACCAGACGGTGCACTGTTTTGTCAATTAAAAACATAGAATGGACCCATAGACAGATGATCCTTTCTTGAACAACCTCAGTGGTTTGAAGGCTTGATACACCCTCTAGTCTTTCAGTACATATTCTCCGATCACTTTTTTGGGGGGAGGGGGTGTGTGTTTTGGAATAACATTTTCACATATACCAAGGTGCTGCAAGAAATACCCTTCTGTTAGAGGCTGAGGTCTTGCTTGTATGGGCTCAGGGATGACTAGTACTGAGAGGATGTACTAGCCTGTTTTTAAAGCTAATTATAAGCACTGCTAATTGTAGGCATGGTTCATTGAGAGATGGCTTGGTACTCCAGGCTGAGAGGGGAGCAAGTAAACTGCATCTGAGAATGAAATGCTTTCCTTTCACAGTGGTTGTGCAGCGTTACTGTGTGTCTTCAAATACGATTAGTCTTGGAGGGGATTGCATTTCATTGTTGACTGCACATACACCACAGTTTTTATCAGTGAAGTTTAAAAACCTTTGAACGCTTCAGACAGGATTTTGTTAACAGGGTACTCGACAAGCTTGTTATTTCTAATATTTGTAGATGGTGAATTTATCTCATGTTCGGCAGGTAATATTTATGTTCTTACTCAAAGTTTCTGGCTTTCTAGTCAGTATTTCACTGTTGCTGTGTTAAGATAACTCATGACTTAAAAAATGTGCCTTATTTCTGCTTTAATTTACATCTTGTCTTCAGTCTTTTTCCCATGGCATAGCAGTTGTAAGACATCAGTCTAATGGTATATTTGCCAATGTATGTCAAAGTAACCTCCTAACGCTGGCTTTATTAAGTGCTTATCCTGCAATGGTAAGTAAGGTTCCCATTCTGCTTGTCTCCTCGTCGTCCCTGCCTTTGTCACCCTCCTACTTCTGTCACCGAGAGCGACTCTTACCGCGATGTAGCCGAGCACTGCAGAGCCGCAGCCCAGCCTTGTGAGGATTTGCATCCCGATCTTAAACCGGGCAGGAGAGAGAATGTTTCTGCTCTAGCAAATAACTGATCGTTCATTACGCTCAACTACTAACATCAGTTTTGTTGTGACTTTGTACTTCATTTTGACATTGCATTATACAGTCAATTTGGCATTGAACTGGAGAAAATGAGAATACTAGGAAGGCGATTCCTCAAACTACTAATTTTATATCAAAGACAGCTCTCCAAAACGTTACATGGGGAGAAGGGAGTTCTTTTTCATTCTGCTTTACTCACCAAATTACACAGTTACTTTGGAAATCTTAAATCTAGTACATTTAAAATCAGTTTGTGCTACAAAGCCTGAGGTTTGGTATCGGTTGTTCCTGTTGTGTGTTGTAGTCACTAATCCTTTTAATGAAGAGCTTTTAGCATTGAAGAGATTCTATTTATAGTAAAGCCATTAGAGCATAAAGCTCCTCATTGCTATTCTGCAGCATGTAGCTGTAATGTTTGTCAGTGGAGAAAAGATATTTTTAGCTGCAGCATTGAAAACCGAGGCTGAAAGGTCAAGAATCCTCGCGGGGATATGTTCTGCTACATCAGTGCTATCGCACAGCTGCTGTTTACTCTCTTATCGTTCTTCAGTAATAAGAAGATTTCTTTATTGTGACACTAAAGGTATAAAGCATCAAAAGGATTTTGTGCATGAAATGAATACTTGGGGAAGGATGATGTATCCAATCACATTAAATGTTCTACTTCTCCTTAAGTGAATGATTTTATTTTCCCAAAGACTATCTCGATACCTATTCGTCAAAAGATTCATTCTAGGAAAGTTTTTTATTAAAGAGGGTAAGACCTAATGCAAGCACAAGGCAATCTGCTGAAATAGCGAAGGATTTTAAGTACACGCTATTCTGCCTGACATCTACACCATTCATTTTCTTAGCGGCGTACTGCATGAACGGAAGACAGAATATCAACGTGTAGTTTGCCAAAGAAAAAAGAGCCTGGAGATTTCTATTGGTAATTTGAGGAACAGAATTGTGGGTGGTGGTGATTATATCTGCTACAGGACAGCTCGTAGCACACTGGATAGGTACTCAGCAAGCACAAAAAGATCATGTGGTCCTATTGAAACAGGCTGTGATAGATGATATGTAAAAGGGAAAATGGAGAAAGGAGGGAAAAAAGGGATAATTATAGGAATACAAGGCTGCATATATTAGCTGAGTGTACAACGTGGAAGCTTTGGAGGGTTTTCTACTATCTTTATATAAAAATCAGGGGGAGAAGAGATTAATTGCCACATTGAGAAAATTAGGGCTGTATGATCAAAGGAAAGGCAGAGAAGAAATGGCCTGTTGACAGATGGC
The DNA here is from genome assembly GCA_009819775.1 of Phoenicopterus ruber ruber. Lineage (NCBI taxonomy): Eukaryota > Metazoa > Chordata > Aves > Phoenicopteriformes > Phoenicopteridae > Phoenicopterus > Phoenicopterus ruber. Next base: position 165,578,281 of record CM020216.1, on the reverse strand, counting down.
TTATAAAAATGAAAAGATTTTTTAGAGGATACGAGTCTGGAGTTTTGTGCTGCTTGGGGAGACACAGGCACTATCATCATATTTTAATAATAATAAGCTGCTATGTAACCCTTTTTATTCACCAAACATTATGTAGCATAGGAAAAGTATGAGTAAAATAATAGAGTGATAGGTACACTTTCTTCTCGGGGTATAATGAAATTAATTGTACTTCTCCTCTAAGAATTTCTTCGAGGTCTTGCTGCAGGAGGTCGTTCTTACCCTTGACACGTGGAGTCCGTTATCACATACCTTTTAAAACAGGTTCCTTCATATCAGGAAATGATTTTAATTCTACTCTTTTTGCATACCCAAAACAGTTTTTGACACCATTTTTTTCCCCAAGCTTTCTCTGTAGCCAGTATTTGACTTAGTCCATGTGGTTATAACTGTTACGTTGTTCTGGCTGTTACAGTCGTGCTGGGCAGCGGCACAGAGCGAGCACACGTTAATAGGCAGCTCCTGTCCTCAGGGTCTCGTACATAAATAAACCAAAAATTGAAGGATTGTCAAAAAAGAATTGGAGAAACTGGAGAGATCTCAATTCTACAATTATTTTCTTTTGTAATTGAATGAGATGTAGGTAAATGGGCATTGGCTGAAAGGAATGACAGAGGAGGAAAGGGTAGGGCTTTATGAAAAGACTTGTGCTGCATTAAATGGCTTGTTCCTACCAAAACTGACAGATGTTGCTTAGTCCCGTTATCTCTCCTCTCTCACTCTTATGTGAAAGAAACTCTCGCATTTCTGGCTCTGTCACCCACCTCATGGCATAGTTCATGGTTCAACTCACTAAAAAGACAGAAAACAAACCTGGGGGAAAAAATAGTTTGGTGGGTTTTTTTGGCCAGGTTAGGAGGTTGAATGCCTCGTAACGGGGCGGTGAGTGCTGGGGCGAAGCAGCCCCTGGCTCGTGCGGTGAGGAGCCAGCGGTGGGCAAAATAGGAGGGCAGGAGGGAGCCCAGCTTCCTCTCCTCCCTGCTGAGATGATGGGCTCCCAATTTAGCTTACCATCCTGTGAAACCCAGGAACAAGTCTGAGGAAGGCCATGAGGAACAGGGACGATAGGTGGAGAGGGGCTTAATTACACAGATGGAAGCCTGCGTGACCAGCCAGTCTTCATGTAGAAGACAACATCCTAGGAAGGGGCTGTCAAAAGCTGTCGTGATGCTACTCGAAGGGCTTGCACCATCCCTGCTGTAACTCTTTAAACCTACATTGGTATCTGGTCCTCATCGCTTCGGGTCCTGTGGTGCCAGGATATTTTTTTCTTTTTATTGATCTGTTATCTTTGCATATGCATGACTTGGAAAAAGAAGGACACTACCTGGGGCTCGACGCTGACTTGGGAGGTGGTTGCTCATGTGTGAGATGTGCGCATAGTATATGGAACAGAGGAATTTATCCTGAGTTCTTGACTTCCTGATGTGTATATATACACACTTTCGTAATGAAAGAGAAACTTTATAAACATCAATGATGGATTTAATATATTGGGAGAACTGGAAATTCCTGGGATTTTGATGGTAGCACAAAGATTTCTTTCAGAAGAAAGAATTCAGGATCTTTTTTGTTTCTATAACTGCTAGACTGCAGAAAAAATCAGCAGAGAATATGATAAAAAAATATGTAAACTCATCCATGATGTTAACTGCAAATTAAGAACTTATTTGTTTATAGCTTTCACAGCCTGTAGAAGTAGTCATGGTGTTTGTGTGAAAAAAAAAAATAAGAAAGTAAGTTCTAGGTCACAGACTGATAAAATAATGTTTAAATCAATTGTTGGTATTTTGTGTTAAAATGCATATGATTCTGCTGTTCTAACTACTAGAGTATTGTGGAAATCCTGATGTATATTCTAGTTTTCCTCAACTTCCCTAGTTAATGCTTTTTATACTCATTAGTCCTGTGAAATCCCATGTAGGTCTTCTATCTCTGCTGCCTTCTCTCTTGCTTTCTTAGACTATTTAATTCTTATTTGGGCTTAGACCAGCTTTAATTACTTTAATGGTGGTGTCTTTGTTGCAATTTTGCAATCACTATGACGTCTTTTTTTTGTAGTTTCTATTTTACAGTTAGCTGTTCACATACTACCTAATTTGCTTCATTAGCTAAGCCTTCTGGGGAGAAACAAAGGGGTTTGGTTCTTTCTTTACCATCAGTGGCTTTGGTTAGTAGAAACAAAGGCAGCTCTTTTGGGGTCTAATGGGCTAATGCTCCCGCTTCGTCGTGCATTGGCATGAAGTTGAAGACTGGTAAATTTTGGTATCTATTGACGTTCAACTTTGCTGTGAATTTGTAGAATTCAATGCAAGTTAATTACTAAAACACCTTATTTTCATTAAATTCTCCCTTGGATCTCGTCTGTGTGCAGAGACAGGTTAAAAATAGTTGCAAAGTAGACATGCTGGACTTCATTGACAGAGATTCAATGAACATGCAGCATTGACAGTTGCCTTTTACTAGTTTCATATTTTCACTTTAAATACATAGTTTCCGTGAGAGAGTGGAAATGTCAAAGCTGTATCTGTAGTGAAGACAAAAATACTTGCCTGTGATTACTGCTCTCTGAAAATGTTTTTTGTGAGAGGTTTTATCTGTTAGCCTTTCTGCTATATCTGAGACTTGCATGTTATTTTCCTAATTTGTTTGTTAACCAAGGGGAATTTTTATCGTCTTACTCTCTTGTGCTTTGAGATTTATTGTGTGATTGCCTCTAATTTGAAACTTGGCAAATTTTATGAAATATGGAAATGTGACCTAGTTCTGACCTCATATACCTATGCAGCATTTTGTAGCGTTGCCGCTAGCGCGTTTGATGGCCCTGCAAGTCCTTTTATTTGCAGTCTGTCATCGCAAAATGTATTTGGCTCCTGGTTACTTCATAAAAGGATTAACGATTCCTGACACAGCTGAAGTTTCGGTTTACGAATCTCAGTTTAAATCTCCTCGTAACAACTGAAATATCAAGGGTTGTTATTAGAGAAAGATTGAGTCGCTTTGAGAGATGTGTGGAGGCCTGTGCGGAACTGTATGTACATTGGAGAATCTCATCATTTCAACTGCACTTTTCTGGCTGCCACAGAGCAGTATCTGGAGAGTTCAGTTTATCTACTCGAGCTAATCCGTGACTTCAGTTTATTGTATATACAGAGCCTATGCTGTAGATCCAGTTCAAATTAAAGCAAAGTACTAGGTCTTAGTGTTTCACTCCGCCTGAAGCAGCGGTTGTTTTATGGTAGCAGTGTTGAGAACACTTTTGCAAATAAAGCTTCAGGCAGTGGCTAACATTTTAATTGTCCTGTCCTTTAAATTTGCTCAGCTCGGGATCTTGTCGATGCTAATGCTTTCTCTGTAATACAAAGCTAGGGTGACTTGTGATTCCAGTCCTATTTGTTACGTGAATGTATTTTATGTGTACCTAGTGACTTGCTGCTAGTGGATGGTAAGTGTAACTACTGACTTGTTTTATTGTCTGTTTAAAGCTCTCGTGAATCTCTGAAAGCCTTAAGACGCATTTCTGCTGTGGTTTCCTGCTTGTGGTTGGGTGCCATTCAAGATATCTGAGGAATTAAGGGCTATAGGCACCCTTGTCTGACTGCATCTCTTTCTATATAGCATTTCAGCATTTGGGATCCAGTGCAATTTATGTTAACAAAATCCTAAATTGTGATAATTGAGGGTAAAACATTTCTGGAAATGAATGTTATTGTTCTTGCTGTCAATTAAATGACTAGGTCTCAGTGTAAAAATCTTCCTCTTTGTTCAAGATTCTGACTTGTGTGCTGTTGACGTGCTGGAAAATTAGATAAGGTGTGATAAAAGGTACTGTTACTATTGCCTGCCCACATATATAATTTATTTGCTGCATAAATACACCTACAGGCTTGTTCCATACAGGGGTCTAAGTAACTACACAGAAACATGTATTTGCTTTGTTAATTCACAGAATTTTTCTGTGATACGTTCAACGTAAGCATAGATAAATAAGCCAAGACTCCATCAGGAAAAACCATGTTTCTGCCAAATTGCATTACAGTAGGCCAAAAAAATTCCTTCCAAAACATTCCCCAACACATCTGAAGGAAATACCTCAACCAGCACATGCGACTTATAAATAATCAATCCGTTCCTAGGGACTAGAAGCTGAAGATGAAAGAATAATTTTGCCTTTTCACTCAATAACTCTGAGTCTACTGTACAATGAATAATCCAAACTGATTTTTAAAAACATGGAAAGAGAATGTACGTATGTTATGGGGGAACTGAAGCCTATGAAGATGTCTAATTTGGACATCATGCTTTGCCTCTAAGAACAAAGTGAGATACGAGACAGAAACATGACTACATAAGCAGATAGCCTTTGTAATAGCTCAAGTTTCTAACGAGTTCCCAGAAGAAAATGTTGCAAATCTTATGAATGCTTATAAATATCTTAAGGGCAGGTGTCAAGACAAGAGGGGCCAGACTCTTTTCCGTGGTGCCCAGCGACAGGACAAGGGGCAACAGGCACAAACTGGAACACGGGAAGTTCCGTCTGAACATGAGGAAAAGCTTCTTCGCTGTGAGGTGCCAGAGCCCTGGCCCAGGCTGCCCAGGGAGGGTGTGGAGTCTCCTTCTCTGGAGAGATTCAAACCCGCCTGGACGCGGCCCTGTGCAGCCTGCGCTGGGTGACCCTGCTCTGGCAGGGGTTGGACTAGACGATCTGCAGAGGTCCCTTCCAACCCCCACCATTCTGTGATTCTGTGAAAATTCTCCTGCAGAGCTGCTAGTGCTCCTCTTTCACACTGTGCATATCCGAAGAAACATATCATTATCAGTCTCTGCAACTGCATTGCTGACCAAGGCTCCAGTCGCATTTTAATAAAATAAATGAGCAACTCTGTTTAACTGCAGAAGCCAATCCTGTCTTTACCATTTTATCTGGTTCCTTCCCCGAACTCCTTCTCCCACATCAACTTTCCATCTCAGCTTGTGCTCTCCAACATCTCCTTCATTTTTCTTGGCTTGTGTTGTCCTCCTGAGCTGACAGGGCTCGAGTCTCACCGTTCCCATTCTCTCTGAGGGTTTGGGGGATAACGTGGAAGATCTCATCCCTTCAGGCTCCAGATTAGAAGTCCTGAAACAGTCAATGTGTATCTTTCTCTGAGGGCAGGATGAACTTCTGACTTTTCTCTCCTGGCCAACGTTATATTTATAAGGCTGGAAGCTGACTTTAAAAAAAAGCCAAACCACAAACCTTGGAGAGCGTGATACTGAAGAATGGTAGACCTCTAGGTAAAAAGTTTGCTGTAACTTTTAAATTGTCCAACTGCACGGGTATGAGAAGACAGTTGTTTTCACTCTGTTGCTTACCTCTTGTGAATTTATGATGCTATTTTTCTGAGAACACTGCGATGTTTCTTATCATCAGTGAGCGAATCATATCCCTGTGAGAAGCATAATGTGCATATTACATATAGACAGACTGAGAAAAGATCATTATTTCGCCTCAGGCTACAAAATAAGACAGTAATATAGTGGGAAGCTCAGTCTCGCAGTCTCCTGGTTTAACCAGTGAATGACTCATTTATGATACTGGCTTAAAATGCACTAGGAATGAATGATGGTGAGTAAAGCTTAGAAAATGATTGGTCAGAACAGTGTCTCCTATTCAGGGTTTAATAACGTGTGACTTTCACACCAGTTTTGAAATGAAACTCAAACCATGGGACTATATTTTGCCTCTGGCAATATCTCTGATTAATAAGCAAAGCAAATGTTTTTCTACACTGAATTACTTCCAGTATCTTTATTTACACATCAGTGTGTCAGAGTAGTCCTTTTGCTTGTAATTTGGCAGATTAGCAAATCTTTTTTTTGTTACTCCCTTTAGCTGCCACTGCCTTGGCAATGAGGTGGCATTAGGCTTATGTCCTTCTGAATGTGAAGAGTTCCAAATGTCCTCCTCAAGCTCACAGCAATATTTCTGTCCAAAGACCTTCCTCATCCTGGAATTGCAAAAAAAGACCTCTAGGAAGAGGATTTATTTTTAATTGCAGGTAGAGCATCCACAAATTTATGCTCAGTTTATTCCAAGCCCAGTTCAGTATCGAGGCTCAGAGGAGCTTCAGATGGGATGTCCAATTCCTAGTGTCCTCTTGATCCTGCAGCCCACTGCCTTCCTTCTCCTTCCTCAAGGGTAGTTTGAGGAGGACTTTTGATTGACATAAGGTGGGGGCTGCTACGAGGGAGCATTTGTGCATTCCCCTCTTCCCAGTTGTGTACTGGGTTTCAGCTCTGGTGTTTGGATAGCTGACAGGTAAGTCAAATTAAGGAGTTGATCTCTCTGCAGACAGTTTTATCCCCTCACTGCCAAGTCTTCCTCCAGATTATTTCCTCAGTTACATTGTGCACTTTTACTACCTAATTTGTTCCAGCTTTGCCCCTTGCCAGCCTTCCCTGCGCTGATTTAACACACCAGTCCGACAGAAGACAAACCCAGTGAGAAACGCAGGTAGTTTTCTGTAGCGTTAGTGATTGAATGGCTGGTGGGAGGGTTGCCTTGCTTGCTTTGAGAATTGCAGACTCGGATCCTCTGTTCCCCAAAAGAGAGAGGAAATAGTTTGCTAAGGAAGTGGAATCTCCTTCATCCCTATCCCAACCCTTCTTTATGTGATCCTCATTAAAAATTGTGTCTTATGACCGATGCCCTTCTCTCTGGGCTTCAGCCTACCAACCTTAAGATCTTCCGCTGCTGCAGTACTTTGTAATCCAAGGCTGGTTCTGTGCATATGAAACCACATCACAGAATATCCTTTGATCCATATACCTATTCAGCTAGATATTTTAAAATATAAAACTCTCGAGAACTAAAAGTGCTCAATTCTAACCAGAATTTGCAAATTATCTGATGAAGTTTCATTTTCCTCCAGAGTTGTATGACTAAATGCGAGAAGGGAAAACAGAGTAATCATCAGTGAAAATAAACAAATAATGACTTAATAATCACAAATCTAACTGAGAAAGCGGTATTAATTATTCATAGAGGGTGATTTATCCTAAAACTTACTGTTAGACTGGCAGCTGAAATAAAGACAGATGTTTCTGCTTTGTCCCACAGGGCTGGAAATACAGAATTGGAGTCACATTTGATAACCACATAAAGATCTGAGAGAGCGTGGAGGTCTGTGTAGTTGTTATTTGTGTATGAATTTTGTTTTGAATGACATATTGTTGTGGTTTAACCCCAGCCGGCACCCAAGCACCACGCAACCGTTCACTCACACCCTCCCTCCCAGTGGGATGGGGGAGAGAATTGAAAAAAAAAAAACCTCGTGGGTTGAGATAAAGACAGTTTAATAGGATAGCAAAGGAAGAGAGAATAATAATAATGATAATAATAATAATGATAATAATAATAATAGTAATGATGATGATGAGAGAATATACAAAACAAGTGATGCACAATGCAATTGCTCCCCACCCGCTGACCGATGCGCAGCCTGTCCCCAAGCCACAGAACCCCCCAGCCAACCTCCCCCCAGTTTCTATACTGAGCATGACGCCATATGGTATGGAATATCCCTCTGGCCAGGCTGGGCCAGCTGTCCTGGCCGTGCCCCCTCCCAGCTCCGTGTGCCCCTCCTCGCTGGCAGAGCAGGGGAAGCTGAAAAGTCCTTGACTTAGTGTAAGCACTACTTAGCAACAACTAAACCATCAGCGTGTTATCAACGTTATTCTCCTACTAAACCCAACCCACAGCACTATACCAGCTACTAGGAAGAAAATTAACTCTATCCCAGCCAAAACCAGGACGCAGATGGAAACGCTTTTTTCAGTATTTATAGTTTCTAGTTTCTTCTATATGTTGTGTAGAAACTGCACTGTAACATCTTTCATTTAGCACTCTTGCTGCATGTTTTGGAACCAATATTTACAGGAATAAAGACAAATGAAAAATGCCATATATTACAATTTAAATAGACACTTTTGAATTATGAAATCACTTCTAGTAGTTACAGTTCACTTTTGAAGTGCTTTGCAAATGCACTTAAGTACCACAAACCCATAGTTTCAGAATACAACATTTAGATTAAAGGTGGAGAAGCTAAAGCAAAGTTGAGTGAGAAGGAAGAAATACATTTCTGACAAAAGCTTGAAGTTCCAGGTCTCAGAACAGCTCGTTTTGTCTTCTGCCTTTATTGTAAATTTATTGTGATACTTTGGATAAGTTGGTTTTGTTTACTTTGGTTGAAAGGAGTATTGTGAGTGAGCTGTGAAAGTTTTAAAGAAGTTGGAAAGCGCTAAACAGTACAGTATGGAATCAGTGCTGGACCGGACCTGTGCCATCATCTGGTGCAGACCCCGCTCAGAGCAGGGCCAGTCTTAATATTGAGAGGACACGCCAGGTCAGGCCCGGTGTGAGGGGTATCGTCACGGTTTTGCAGCTTCCCCAAGGTCAGCCCATGAGTTAGTGACAGATTTCCCTGTATGCTTCCACCCCGACTCTGTCTTCTGGCTAACTTGCCTATAAATAGCTGCGTAACGTAGGGTTATGATGAGGAAAGGGAAAACAAGTTGTGGAAGTTAAATAGCTTTACTAGAATGGGAGCCCTGAACCTGTTGCCTTAGTTAAGATGTTAACAAGGTGCGAGGTTAACACAGAAGACCTTAGGATCATAGAATCATAGAATTGTTTAGGTTGGCAGATAACTGTTTTCTCTTCATGTCATCTTTTCTTTTGAAAGAATATGTATTTAAAATTTTGACTAGTGGTTTAGCTTCTCAGCATTTCATTTCATCTGGTTGAAGTATATGGAATCGTCTTTGTTTGAAATGTGGTAACATGATCTTTCTTTCTAAAAAACCAAACCAAACCCAAATCCAAATCAGCATGTATTCAGTGCTTATCCTACCGATCAGCACATTTATGTGAAAATAATCCAGATTTACATAAGTACATTGGGAAAAGTTGTGGTATTTACAATGAGATGTTTGTACTTTTCTTCTTGTCCCTGAATTTTGGGACACGTACTATTACAGATAGAGTTTATTAATATATAAAAATAAACCATGCCGTGCAACAGAAGGGAGCCAGCAGTGGCTTCCCTAGCTCTGCTCTCTCTCATCGTAAAATTTTCTTGTCTTGTTGTACTGCTGGTGTACAGAATTGCAACAGGCACGTAGGGACGTGTGGGCAACTACAGAAAAGCGATGCCCTTTGCCTCCAGCCAGCGCTGTGCATGTACGGCCCGTGCAGATCCAGGTTTGGAGCGTGTTTTGTATTTCTTTGATGGGGCTTGTGCCTGGTGGTATGGGACACAGCGACCAATATGTCTTAGCCGTTTCTGCTGTGGAAATGCTAAAAGCAGAACAGTTTGCCCTAAAGATGTTGCGAGAAAGCTGCTCTCCACTCAGTTCTTTTGTTCAGCCAAGAGTCTGATCCTGTGGGGTTAAAACATCGAGAATTGTTTGTCATGATTAAATAAATTTCTATATCCTATTATGCTATGCTCAAGTTTTCCAGTACTAACTGGATTCCTAATTTTCATCTGAGCTATGACAAAACGTAATAGCTTTTTAAGTATTTTAATTCACATTTTTCCTGGGCACCCTGAGAATGTTTCCTATCAGCATCTCCATCTCAGAGATTTTAATGATTTTTCTCTAGCGTTTTCTTTAGAGAGTCAGTTCTTTTCTGGAAGCTTGTTGCCAAGCTAACTTCATTATGCTATTATTATTTAGTGGGTTTTTTTCTGCTAAAGAACACCAGAACTTCTAAGAACTTAATTTTGTGAGAGTGGTTGACCTTTTGCGGTACTGAAAACCCACACATTTTCTTTGGGAAGATGGTTATATTTTATCTGTAGGACATCAGTCTGGAAAGACTGAGAGAACTGCTTGAAAAGAACTTCTTCCAGCTACTTTTCTGTACTGATGCCTAAAATAAAATTGGTAATAATTACCAATGCCTCTTCGCATGGCTTAATAATAGAACATATGCTAGAACATCCTATCAACTGCAGATTTCATATATCACTTTAAGAGAGAAAATGCACATGGAATTTTAACAGCCTCAGGCCTTGTCAAAACAGGCAATTTTTAAGATTTTAATTTTCTATTGAAGACAGTAGTTCATTTGCTTCAGCTTTAGCAGTATTTGGATCACTGACTTAAACACGCTGCTGACTGTTATTCTGAGCCAACGTACACTCAACCTCCTGGCTGTTAGCTGGACTCAAGCGCGGGAAGTTGTGGGAAGAGGGCTTTTGGCTCCCGAGTACGTACGTTCTTCTCTATTCTTCTGCAAAAATAATTTTGGAATTATTTATGCCCACCTTGTCCGGATGTATATCAAGTAAAAACGAAGCATGAGACTAATGGATATTTGATCTGCTTGGAAAAATAGGGGTTTACCACATAATGAATTCTGGGTGAACCATTATTACTGCTATTAGTATTACCTGTGGTTGTCACATTGCGGCACAGATTTCTGTTTCTGCCAGTTAAATCAAAGTGACCAAGGGAAAGAGAATTAAATTGGATACTTGCAAGATTTAATGGTCTTTGTTCCTTTACCCAAATCATCTTGGTATTCATTTGAGGAGGTTCATATATTTCGTCTCAGCTTTCACATTTTTCTCTAAGATGTGTTTGTTGCTGTTCCTATTTCTAGACACAGTTTTATGTGTTTGTATTTATAGCATTTCTATCGCACATGTGTTTATGTACATGTATAAAAAATTCACTGAGGCTGTATGCAGGTCAGTTTAGTTTACACTATTAGTGTGTGATTCTGCAAAAAATATAAAATTTGGAGGAGAAAAAAAGCTTATGGACAACATTATGGAATCCAGGATACAGAAACTTGGTAATTTAATCTTTGAAGACACAAGTGATATTTTCATCCTGCATCCACTTGCTGAGTATTCCATAAATAGACTTTATTCATATCCCTCTAGGAGGGACGTGGCTGCAATTTATGGAAACCTCATCGCGCTTCATGAAAAAGCTGAATGCTGCAGCTTTAACTGAAGCGCACTGGTTCATAAATGTTGCAATGCTTTGAGCAGTATAAAAGTATGCTTTTTTTTTCCCTTTCCGGCAGGCGATATGATTTTATTGCTTGAAGATGATTCCTGCAGAGTTCAAAGAGAAAAAAAAAGATCTCAATGAATTTTTGAAAGAATTTGATGCTGGGTAGTAAAAAGATTTTCAAAATAAGCAGAGCGCCTGATTGACAAGGTGTGGTTTCAGTGGACCGTATGCTTCTGTTGCTTCTGCTCTGACCCGTGCACGGTGTCGCATTGCAATCAAGTCCTGCATTCTTGATTTGCCTGGCAGGAGCTGAAGTTCAGAGAGAAACTTCTGCTGGGCCCCAGCTCTGGATAGCTGCAAACCCTCCAGCTTTCGTACATTAATGGTGGTATGAAAACTGATCAATAGAGAAGAACTTGGCTGTGTAGTGATACTTTTTTTCTGAAGATGAAAGCTGTTAGTCGCAACAAATGATATTCTTTCCTTATACCAACAAGTGCATTAATGCTGAGTAGAAATACTGCCACGGTGAAACTGGCGCTTTTAGTGTCCCTGCAGTGTCCTTAGCGAAGCGCTTGATGGATTAGCAAGAGAGTGGTTCTATTACACAGATTAGGGGCAATTCATTCTTCGTAATAACAGTTGATTATGGTGCATTGTTATTTACCATCCACGCATGCAAAATTAAAGTTTTAACGTAGTTATATTAAAGCCAAATATTTTTTTTAAAAAAAAAAAAAGGGAAAAAAAGGATTCACTGGAGTTTTAACTTGCTTGGTTTGAGTTTGCGAAGCACCCCCAGCTCGCCGGTGGGGCCCACAACCTCGGGTTCTCAGTCCCTTCTGAGGCTTGGGTGGACACCAAGGATTCTGAGCCGTCTTTAAGGAGGAACCAACTCTCTTAGCACAGATCTTGTGTGTTTAAGTGTAAATGCCCCTACATAAAGTAGATGTGAGAGTACAGATGGAATATAGAGAGTATAGCCCAATAATGCTTTAAATGGGGTATAGCCTACAAGTGGTTTCCCTCATTCCTGCGACCTCCCACCTCTGTTCCTTCCAGGCAGAAAACAGCATATATATGTACTGCAAAGAAAGCATGTTGGTGTTGGATTTGGGCTTTTCACTAAATGGAACAATCTAGAGCATCAGGAAGATGTAAGAAAGCCCTAAAGAAATATTGAAATGAATGAAAATTTCAAAGGAAGAACCTTCTGGGGTTTTTTTAGAAAGTAATTAAGAATCATGAATATTTTGGTTACTCTGCAATAAGCAAATCCTCAAGGGACGAAAATATGCTCTAACTAGCTGCTTTGCAAATGTATAAAATTCATAATGTGTTTGATTAAAACTTCTGTATCGCTTACTTAAGCTTTGCACAGAATTCTACAAACATTTCATAAAGAGTAGTTCATAAATCCTATAAGGTACGCTCACCATGTCTGTCAAAATCTGATGTATGCACTGTTGAGAACGAAAAAGAAATGTTCAAAACTCAGTAGAAAGTTAGAAATACCGCAAAGAAAGAAAAAGGTCCTTGTATTACTGAGGCCTTGGGCAGTGCCAAGACTTGATATTTTTGCTTAGAATTGCCTTGTATATGTGATATTTCAAATATTCTTAAGCATGCTAGAGGTACGTGACAAAGGATGAATGGGAGAGCAACGCAGAAAATAGGGCAGAAATACGGAACTTGAGCTCCAAACTGGCATCAGATTGTTGAAGGGATTTCTACTTGATTTATTTTAATATTTTAAAAATAGAATAGTTAGGATAATTTTACTTTCTTTTCCTGAAAACCGTTAATAGGCTTGCCATAAAATAGATTTCCTTCCTAAAGAAAAAGATTTTCTTCCTAATTGTGAATCTGTGGGTGAACAAACTAATGTGATCCTCTCAGTACAAACACTTACAAATAAAGTCAGCAAATTAGCTTATAAATTCTTCTGCTGAATACATGAATTGCATAATAATTAGAGGTTATAATCAAGCCTTAAATAAAGTGAGTTTATCTAAACAATACTTGTGCTGCGAATGCTGTTAATACAATGTTTTTCAGTAATCTGTTTCTTGAATGATTGTCTCTAGGTCACCTGAAGTACCCTTCTTACCTCTTTCTTTGCTGAATTTTATTATATACCCTAGTGATTTTCCAACTCAGAAACAGAAAAGGGCCATAATGACATTATTGCTGTGGGTTTTGTTGCTGAAATTTTCTCAAAGCCCTTGAGCAAAGTGAAACTGAACGAAAATTGGTGGCATTCATCAGCCACAGCCAACAAACAGGATCACTCTTCACGTCAGAAAGAATTTTAAAGTTTCATTGCAATCCATAATTAAGTACCTGCTCCTTCCTCATCTCCCTCTCCCCAATCTGTTTACTTGACCGTTCATAACACTGACATTTATGCTGACCTGTGTTCCTTAAAATTATTTTGTAGGTCTTTAATTCCATTTTCCAGATTACCCTGAGGTGAAAATGATTGCTGTTCTCTTCAGTGAAAAAGGCTGTTAGAAACACCAGCTGGTCTTAGTATAGCCTTAATCTCAAAATTCTGTTCCAAAAGCTTCATCAAGAAGAAATACTGAACAGAAAAAAGTCGCATGAAAAACGATGTATGTCGGAGGGAAAGAAAAATGAATTGGATGTTTTCATGTGTTGTGATATCTGAAATCTTACGGGATGCAGAAAAAATCAGAAATGGTAATTCTGCTTTAAGAGGGAAAATCATAGGAAGAAAGAAGGTTAATTTATAGAGGTTTAAGATCCCTGAGAAAGTGGCAAATAAAATAAAAATCAGTCTGCTTGCATTTCAGATTAAATTGAAAAAGTAAACAGTAAAAGATATGAACTTGGAACAAATCAAACTTCTAGATGTTTATGAAAATCTTTGTAGTTAATTCTAATCATTTAGCAATTTCATTCTATACTTTTATTATAATAAAATCATCATATTTGATAAAATAAAGTGTGATAGAAATGCAACAATGACTTTTGGATTCCCAAATGCTGGTATGCTTGTGGCCTGAAAGCTGCTCCAACGTGGCAAAAAAAGGAAAGAAGGACAGAAAAGGACTATTTTCTTTCCCTGGTCAAAATGTATCACGGCTCTCCTTGCGCGCTGCCCAGCACAGCACTTAGAGCAGCTGCTTCTGGTTTTCCCTTTGGTGATTCAGAGCAAATTAAATTTGGAAGCACCAAATTTTGCCCCCTTAATGTAATGTAATGCATGGTGCTCCTTTTGAGCCCAAGTATGACCAACAACAGATCCACGAGAACCTGCAAATCGACAAGTTATGATGCAGATTTCTAAAAGATTTCTTTCACCTTAAGAGGGACACAATAGTTGCTTATTTCAACAGAAATGTAAAAATCTGCAGAAGCTGATAATGTTTGCCCAGCCATTTGATCACTAGGCAGGGAAATATTTAAGACCTTTTAGGCTTACAAGGAGGTTTTTTAACTATACCCATCAACCTAAACAAAATCCTGCCGTGAGAGCAATTACCTGTTTCAAATTACGAATTTTATTTGAAGATACTCAGAGTGAGGCTTTAGCTACAACCTTTACTTTCAGTTTTATTCTGTGATGGACAGAAGCTTAAAAAGAGGTTTGTGCCTGTTAAGACATACGCGCTTTCTGGAGTGTAACCTTTCGAGTTGATTTTAACTTGGCGTAATGCCTGCAGAATGCCCTGCGTAGCACAACTCTTCTGGTCGGGAACTCAGCGACGCGCTTCGGTTCGTGGGATCAGCACACAGCAGATGATGGGAAAAGCGATCTGGGAAGTCAGATCATCTGGAAAACAAGCAGTGATCTGATTTTAATTCAGAAATGTCAGGTTATTCTTACTTTTAGATGCTGTGGCATTTGCCTGCTGATGAGATTATGGAAAACTTGTTCTCATGTGTCGACACTGTTTCCCTTATGGGCCACTTTCAGTTGTGCATTGCGGTTTCATGAATTAAAAACTGTTAATAAGAGAAGAATGTGGAAATTCATTAGGAGTATCTCCACATTTTGGAACAGTATTGAAGATGATATATATTGGAATGATTAATTTTCTTTGCTGTTAATAGCAAAAATCCATTTGAATTTAACTGACTTTTTATTCCAATTTGGCAACGCATCTGTGCGTGATGGCTAGCACAAGTGTTTTTGAAAATACAAATCAAATTGATTAACAAGCATTTAATCCCAGGGAAGTTTTTTTTTTTCTGAAAACCTTTTTTTCCACTAATAATAGCTATCAGTATTTTAACAACTGTCCTCTTTAAATGAAATATTATGCATGTTTTTGTTCATAGAGAATTTAAAAAAAAAATCCTGTGTCCAGCTCTGGGGCCCCCAACACAAGAAGGACATGGACCTGCTGGAGCGGGTCCAGAGGAGGCCACAAAAATGCTCAGAGGGCTGGAGCACCTCTCCTATGGAGACAGGCTGAGAGAGTTGGGGTTGTTCAGCCTGGAGAAGAGAAGGCTCCGGGGAGACCTTATTGGAGCCTTTCAGTACTTAAAGGTGCTTATAAGAAAGACAGAGAGCGACTTTTTACCGTGGCCTGTAGTGACAGGATAAGGGTCAATGGTTTTAAACTGAAAGAGGGTGGATTTAGACCGGACGTGAGGAAGAAATTTTTTATGATGAGGGTGGTGAGACACTGGCACAGGTTGTCTGGAGAAGTTGTGGATGCCCCATCCCTGGAAGTGTTCAAGGCCAGGCTGGACGGGGCTTTGAGCAGCCTGATGTAGTGGAAGGTGTCCCTGCCCATGGCAAGGGGGTTGGGCTAGATGATCTTTAAAGGTCCCTTCCAACCCAAACCGTTCTATGATTCTATGAAATCGGAAGAGGAGTTTGAGTAGTCCATCACCCATTTCCAAAAATAATTTAAAACATGAGATTTACTTTTTTCTTAATATGTTCTCTCCAGATTTTTTTTTAAGGCAAGGCTTCTCTAAGCATGTACTTTGAAGATTTAGTGCAGTTATAGTTATGACTTAGTATTTTGATTATTTTCTAAACAATTTTATTTTTCACTACTTTTGCTTATACATTGCAATTTGGTATCATTGAGCCTTGTTTTAGAAGAGGAGATTAACTGCACTTTTCCCTGCTCACTATGGACTTTTTATTTAACTTTCCACTAATTCTGGCTGAGTGAATGGGCAACGGTGTTTGATGCAGTTCATTGTGTTGGGTACAGAAAAATAAGAAATGTAAAACTAAATTCAGCCGAGTAATTCTCAAGGAAAACAATTTTTTGGAAGCAGTTATTAAAAACAAAGTGTAAAGTGATACACACACTGAGTCAAAGTTCCCTTGTTTGTTTTTTTCAGTTACATCCCTCCCCTTCTAATTTTCTGTTGCTCCTGTTCTACCTAAGAAAGCATGCCAAATAGGGCCATTTTCCCTCTGAAACATATCCCAGGGTAGACTCAGTTTAGGTGTATTTTACTAGATTTCAGTTGTTGACCCACTCTGGGTGTCAAGCATACATGGTAGAGATTAGTGCAAGTCACACTATGGAAAGTATACTAAAGGCATACATGTTTAATTACAAAATGCTTCATAATGGACTGTCTTACCTGATAATTTAAGCTTTAATTCTCTAAATACTTGGGCATTGAGTAATTTTACACCTAGAAGTATTCATGTTGAGCTCCGTGGGTTGTTCCCATTATTCCCATACGTGCCTTCCAGCTTTGGGGCAGTGCCATGCTTTAGAATCATAGAATCATTTTGGTTGGAAGAGACCTCCAAGATCATCGGGTCCAACCATTAACCCAGCACTACCAAGTCCCCCACTAAATCATATCCCTTAGGGCCTCATCTAAACGCCTTTTGAATACCCCCAGAGATGGGGACTCCACCACCTCCCTGGGCAGCCTGTTCCAATGCCCGACAACCCTTTTGGTGAAGAAATTTTTCCGAATATCCAATCTAAACCTCCCCTGGTGCAACTTGAGGCCATTTCCTCTTGTCCTCTTTAATCTGTGCACAGACCTGGGAGCCTGGAGCACTTACGTTAGGTCTGCTACCAGCTCACTTTGCGTAAGTTGCCAAATTCTTGTGCTTTTATTTCTGCCTCCGTATATTCCCAAGGTTTTTTTCCCTAGACCTTGCATGGCTCTTTTGACTTCCGACTGCCTATTAAGAAATAAAACTGACTTTTGTCTCTGGTCTGGGAGGAACGCAGTGGAGGTCTTTTCAGCGAAGGTGAACACACTTTGACAGAGAGGTCTTGATGCAGCAATTTTCATGGTAAGAACTATTTAACAACTGTATAGTATCAGTCTAATATTATCGGAGAGTCTTTACGTTGTAGTGTCTTGATAGGCCTCCTAAATAACCTAAGGGTATCGAGACCTGGAGTCCTTTTGGGGTTCTGCTGATATTTGTAAGGGAAAATTCTGACGCTGCATGTCAAAAACTTCTGAAATTCTCCTCCAAGAGATCAGGAGCACAGCAATAAAATCCTTATCTGCCGGCTCCTCATTCTGTGCCTTATCCTGCAAGACCAGCCCTTCTCTCATTTTATTGGAAAAATTGCTTTTGCCCTTGTATTTCCTGCAGGAAAATTGACCTTTAGGAAGTCTCCCACTGCTTCCCCAATTTATAAATCATTATTTGACAGAGTAGTTCTTTCTACCCTATGCGTAAATGGGAACGAGACATATCTGTGGAAACAGATCCTGAAGAAGCCCTGCAATAAAATTGCAATTAAACCCAGAAGCAGTCTCACACTTGAGCTAATTCTTCTTTCCTAGTGATGCTCGTTCAGGCATCTTACCCTGGTGCACACTGAGACGACTTGCGTTGTCTTGGGCTTTTTTGTTGGCTGTACGCGGTCTGTATCTCTGCAGCAAAGCTATCACAAAAGGTATTACTTTAAGCTGTTTATTTTACTGTTTCTGTCTGTACCAAATTCTTTCGTGACATAGTAGGAGAGCTTATCTTCCATTCACTGTTGCTTTCTGAGTCTATAGTAAAAATAATTTCTATGTCTACATTTTTGCCTATTCTTCCTCTCATAGGAAGTGAGTTGACAGAATAGAAATTGAAAGTGGAAATATGCATAATATCAAGATTCAGTTCTTCCTGAAATATGTTAGAAACCACACATGGCTGGCTGCTCGCGTATAGGGGATGGTGAAAAGGGCACGAAGGTTGCTTATGCCTCAGTATCCTAATACTGAGGATGAGAGTGGTGAAGCACTGGCACAGGTTGCCCAGAGAGGTGGGAGATGCCCCATCCCTGGAAACATTCCAGGTCAGGCTGGACGGGGCTCTGGGCAACCTGATCTAGTTGAGGATGTCCCTGCTTATTGCAGGGGGGGGTGGACTAGATGGCCTTGAAAGGTCCCTTCCAACCCAAACTGTTCTATGATTCTATGATTATTCCTATTCACCTACGTTTTACTCATATACCTTGCTCAGGAAGCTTGGCATAAAGTCTGACCTCTCAGGCCAGGCCAGGCTTCGTTGCTGACAGGCAATGTAAAAAGTAGGGGTATTCTTCAAACATTTAAAAAAATACATTTTTCTTCTTTCCAGGTCTAAAATTGCACGGCTGTCAGAGAGCGCAGCACCACTCCCAGATTCATGCTGGCGTCATTACCAGTCAGGGAGATGATAATACAACAAATGTACAAAGTTCTCTGGCAATGTCTGCAAAAATAGTTTCAAGATTTTTTTAAAAATCAGAAATTTCCCAAATATTGATGAACTCAGCTTTAGATTACTGTACTGTACTGGCTGGCTTCCCTATTCCTGAATTTATGTACTAGAGTTTTGACATCAGTGACAGGTCCTCTGCTTTCAGTTACGCTTTTTTCAGTGCAGAACACATTTACCCGTGCTGCTACGTGAGCCGCACGGCTGAAAGTTCTTGCTGAGCACACTAAGCTGTGCAGCTGCAGCACTGCCAATAAAGAGGGAAAGCAAAAGAAAAAAAGAAGATAATAAAAAAAGGAAAAAAAAATCTGCTTTTTGTCACAAGTATTTTATGGGAGTGAAGCCGTAGTACTATGATTTTCACTTTGGAATGGGAATTCCAAAAATTGCCATTAACGTTTGGGACCTCTGAGCAAACCTCTCCTGCAGGATTGCCCTATACGAAACCTGAACGGAGACCTCTGCGCAGGTGAATCCCAAGAAATCGTCCCCATTAAGGGAAATTTTACTTTTCAGAACTGGACTTGAAGATGCATGATTTGTTAATGAGACGCGTCTGCTATTTTGTTTTAGAAACTTAAAATATGTTGCCTGGAGCAAGCGTCAGTACAAGGTCCTACGAAGACAAGGGACGGGGTATGAGTGCAGGAGCTGGTTCAGTCTCTTTCTGTTTAATGTGTGCTGGGTTTAAGAGGCATCACGTAAAGTGCTTGTCCTGGTTCCCAAAGCAAATAACAAAATATTCCTATATTCCTATAAAATATAAATAAATTAGAAATATATTTTTGTGCTCATCCCCATGAATGTTCCATTATATTATGTATTCATCCATTTTTTATTATTTTTACCTTAAATTTGTCAGTATTTGTGCTCCTAGAAAATGTATGCTCTTGCAAGGGGAAAAAGGAAAAAAAAAAGTTTTCAAATATTGATGGCAACAGAAATGGATGAGATATACATTTATAATGGAAATAATAGTTTTTATTCATTGGTTTCAGACTACCAATATATTTTACCGAGGATTTTGGTAGCAAAGGGAACGGATAGTTTTGAAGTTGAACAATGTTGCCGGGCGCGCTGATGTACGTAGAGAGATCTGGAGACACAAAGCAGGTGGTTCTTGGGGACGTTAATTCAGTCTCTCCTAAGCTACGTGTCAACTCCTTCGGTTCAGGGCTCTGTGACTAGGTAAGATGGAAGAGGGTGGCTGTGAGTGCCCCAGCTTTGAAGTAAACATCACATACAACCGCTGTTGTAAAAATAGTAATTGCAGAAAAAAATCGTATCCATTTATCAGTATGGGATGTCAGAGGGAAAGCAGTGAATCTGCACATGCCTTGACAAGTTTGCATAGCAGAGAAAAAGGGATTATTGCAGAATACGGTATGTTCTTTGCATCCTAAGTTGTCAGAAAGGGACAAGATAAAGAAAAGTCTTAACGCTTCTAATAAACCCCAGATATCCCGTAAAGGCTCAGAGGAGTTGTATTGCCGCGCTCCAGCCATGCGGACCCGTTGCAAATTGTGTCATTTGTGTGAAGGGTGAGATGACTTAGAGAAAACAATATTTACTTTCTTATTTAAAAATCAATTTTCATGAGACCTGGAAGAAGAGAGGATAATTTCAACCGGTTTTCTGAAGTATGAATTTGTAACAATATTTTTAATTATGACGCATTTCAAGTGACAGTCTTTTACAGTCTCAATGCTGACGGATGCTTCCCCTGGTGATACAATTTTTTTCTGGGAAAACAAGTAGTTCTGCAAATTTTTCAGGTCATTTGGTAATCTCCGCTCCTGGAATAAGAGTACGTTTCTCCGCTCTACAGGTTTGGGAGTCGTTAGTTATCCTGGGTCAACTGACTTGTGTAGATAAGGCAAAGGTTTAATATCATGTTCTATTATCTTTAATTTGATGGTCTGTTATGTGTATTGTACGAAGTCTAATAGTTTGTAACGTACCCACGTAGTCTCAGTTGGAATAATCCCTTAGCGCTTTGCAGGATGCTGAACCGCTGACTTGAAGCTGTCATTTACTGATAGGATGAGAGAGCACTTAATCTGTGATTTTTATTTTGCAAGTGTTTGTTAGCATCTTGAATTCCCCTTGGAAAAAAAAAAAAGGGAAAACGGAGAATGTTGAATTGAGAACATGTCATAAGGTGGAAAACCGGTTTGAAGCTAGAAATATGAAGTATAATGGGAAGCTGTAGGTGGGTGCTTTGTGTTTAGTGCACATGAAAATATTATCATTAACCTGCTGTGGGATGTTGAGGGAAGAAATCTCCGGTCTGCAAATGGTGTCTCATACGTTGGCAGAAAGGTCACCATCCATCACCGTGGAAGGGAAATTATCAATAGAACGTTCTGTAAGGTTTCTTTCCCAGATTCAAGCAGAATCTTGGCAAACGTGACCTCAGTCTGAAGCTCTGCTTTCAGAAAGATTTGCCTGCTTATTGTAGGCTGCCATTGTAATGAGCAGTTGTAGCATTTTCTTTAAGACTGCTTTAAAAAATGTCCAAATCTCATTCATTTAGTAAAATAGCTTAGCTAAGGGAATTTATTTTGAACTGATTATCATCGTTCATAGCAATATGGGTCTAAATAAATGGGATTTTGTCATGATGAAATGACAAATGAAATGCAAATTAGATCTTTAAAAAAATTAAAGCGTAAGCGAGAGATATAATTGCAGTAAAATGCATTGATAATAAATACTTTAAAAAGAACCCCCAAATGAATATACAAGATGTATCATTGATAACTAACAGAAGGTATCGAGTTAGTGCTAATTTCAGCACAGGAGGAGACAGCGGGCAGAAAGCCAGCAGAGGAAAAGTTGCGAGTCCCACATTTTGTCTCTAGTTTTTCTGTTGGTTATAAAGTGGAATCTTCAACATAGATTTAGAAAATTGTTTATAGTAATGTTGATATGTTGAATTTTTAATATTACACAGGAAGCATTTTTTCCTTTTGCTTTTTCAAAATACTAATTTTCTTTTTCAGTTGAGCCTCAAGTGAAAGAGTAAAATTGAACACTGAAGCTGCCATGTCCTATAAGCTGGACTTTCAGACAGTGTTTCAGATCTGAACCAACTCTGATATCTCCCATTTCAGTTTCAGACACTTTAAACACAAACCCAAAAGCCCGTAACAGCTTGTATTTGCAGTCGTGTAATGTTACCTTTGGTTTATCTTACAGTATGCCACAGTGCTCTGCACAAATGATGCTGAGATGTAGCCTCTGGTCCACGTCGTAACATCACGTGGGAGCAACATTGTGGTGTGCACGTTTTGGGGAAGAAATGCAGATGTGTCGTGGGGTGAAGCCGTAGGCGTAGTAAGCCTGCCAGTCTCGGCAGTAAGAGGTTCGGGACTCCTGGGAACTGTGAAGAGCAAACCTCTTGCCATTAGACGCAGTTATTGTGAGCCAAATTAAAAGTTGTATTTAAAGTATGGAATTGAAAGTATTTTTTTATCAGAATACACTTAACATGCCAAAAATACAGTATATATTTTATTGAAATTCTGTAAACACACACATAAGCCAACTTCTTTGACCAGTTTTCCCCTCTAAAGTTCATCACTTGCTATTATTCACCCAGATCGACTATTCTGGTATGGATCTGAGAGACACTTCACTCTTTCTCCTTAGTCGGGCATGAAGGCAAGTGGAGGAGGATAGAAAAGACATGGGGATGCATTTTTCCCTACCTACAGCCTTCTACAACCTTGCTAAATCTCTCCCTGAATGTTATCCCTCTCCGGTCTGCTGTAGGCTCTGACCCCACATTTTCATTATGCACATTTTTGTCATTCATTCACAATCGCCACAGCCGCGACAAGAAAGGAAATGTGGTCTGATCGCGAGTTTGATGAGCTTAAATTTAAAAAGGGAAAAAGAAAAAAATAGAT
Source organism: Phoenicopterus ruber ruber (assembly GCA_009819775.1). Lineage (NCBI taxonomy): Eukaryota > Metazoa > Chordata > Aves > Phoenicopteriformes > Phoenicopteridae > Phoenicopterus > Phoenicopterus ruber. Next base: position 165,555,637 of record CM020216.1, on the reverse strand, counting down.
GAAAGATTGAGCTGAGAGATATTTTTATGTTTTTATATTAACATGGTTACCTTATTTTTTGGAAACATGTCAACCAGATTTGACCAAGGATGGGAGGTGACATGTCGGAGGTGCAGTGAGATTGATTTCTTTTTTTCTTAGTAGGCAAGGATGGAATGGGGTAGTTGAAAAATAAAACAAATCTTGTTCTTTCTAACAGCATGAAGAGTGTTGGATTTAGTAGCTAGAAGATGGCTGCTTTCTTCTTGCCTTTAGCATAGGGTGAGAATGGGTGGAGTTCCTCTGCTCTTTAGCATTCATTTTTCAAGAAGCTGTTCAGAGCGTTATACTCTTAAGACCTCTACTCATTTTGTCAAATTTGGTTGAAAGAATAAAATGTATTTTTAAAAAATGACTGTAAGGGGACAACATGGAGATTGTGTGATGGAATAAACCTTGGCTGATTCTGAAACCTGGTACACAGGAGCAAGTCTGAGCCAGATGCACAGGGATCTTTGCCTTTTTTCTCTGCAAGCATTGTCATCAAACTCGAACTTAGCTGGATTGGCTCCATATTTTCCCCCAGCCAATCAATTAGCAGAAACATTACTTTTTTATAAATGTCACACTGTTATAAAATTACTTTGTGTCAGTTGTTTTTCCCCTGGAACTAATTTTTGTAGCACAGGGAGAGGTACTAAAGTGTATAATTTTTTGGATCTGAACAAGATTTGTTACAGTAGGATAATAACCGTATGCTTTTAAACAGATGGGATATCATTTATTTTCTTCGGGCCTGCTTTCTTTCATCACAAAACATTTAATGAAAAATACGACTGTTTATCAGTAAAGTTTTGCTTCCCGCCCACGCCGATGAGATATCGCCATCACGTATGAGAATCAAATCACTATCACGGGTCGTCCTAAGCAAGTATCGAGTGATAAAATTCTTTATACGTCTTGCTAGTCCAAGGAAGGATTGTTGTTAGGGTTTTAATGGTCTTGCAGTATGTTAAACTGTTGTTACTTCTATTTTGCTGCAATTTTTGCTTTGGGTAAAGGAAAGAATTGGGAGCAGACAGAAAGATGTCTAAAGACGGGCTGTTATGGTGACCTCTGAAAATTTTTATCGAAAGTGTCACATTTCCCTGCTGAAGTTTTAACCTCTGAAATTCCAGCTAATGTGTTGGCATTTTCTTATGCCTACAGTGAAATACACTGATCTTCTTGGCATTTTACTTGAATATTTGTAAATTCTTACTGTTGCAAGGTGAAGATGTTAAGAACTACTACTATGCTCTGGAGCACTCTGAAATAAGGATGGAAAAAACTCAACTGGGGACCAATACTCACAGCTTTTCACGGGCTTCCTCTGACCTGCCCGTGCGGTGGGAAGCGTGGTGCTTTCCATCAAAAACTCTTGCCTTGAAGATACACTTTCTCAGCACCTCACTCAGTATTCACGAACAAAAAGCTAAGTTTCCTTTCCTTTTGGGTTTGCGAGCTCCGCTGAGTGAGCTGTGGTAAAGGAGACCTCTGCTTGTGATGTGGAACTGTAAGAATTCCGGTTCACTCAGTTCTTAAAAGTGTGAATTGTATTTTACAAAAGCAGGACAAAATGTTTTTCTTTCTTCTCGCTTTCGTACGAATTTCTGTCTCAGGAAGGAGTCTGCAGTTCCTAAAATCTCTGTACTTTCTAAAATCCCTGCACTTTCATAAAGCTCTGCTCATAGAGATGATCTGTGTACCGGCAGGAAGAAGGAAGTTCGTAAGTAATTCTGCAATAACATTCTCCATCTCTCCTTAATATTCTCATCTAAATTTTGCTCTACAGTGCGTGTAGAGCTGCACTCAGATTTTTCCTACAATGAGGCCTAGGGAATCCCAGTTTTTGAACTAGGATATGGCTACCTGGTTGCTATACTCCTGTTTCTTGTTCTCTTTGATTTTCTGTTTCAAACCTACCAGCTAAAAGACATCTGGTACTTGTTACTAAGAATCTGGTTAAGATACGGCGTTAAAAAGAAATAGTTTTTCAAGAATACTTAGTAGCTGTCCTGGTGCTTATTTACTTTCAGATAAGGCAGCTGTATTTTGCCATTATTTGTTTAGAAAATATAAATCTGTCTCTTTTTATATAGGACTTTGTTCAGGTATGGTGTATTGCGTTCATTCTTCATGACAGCTGTATCAACTTGGGTTTTTGTGAGAGTATATAATTGGAAAAGTAGGCTGTTAATTGTACACTCAGCAGGTTTGATCTACAGTCATTGCCAGACAAGAAACATCGACTCACAAAAATATCAATGTTCCTACAAAGCCATTTATTACTGTCTTTTTTTCAGGTAGTCTCATATGACAGAGCCATAATGCGCTGCACAAAAGGAGACATAAACCTGAAGTCCACCAAGAATGAGCACGGCGCTCATGCTTTAAAGTGGTCAACAACCTATTTCCCGTGATTAGGTTGTAAAGAATATTATGTGTGCCATTTCTCTACTCTTTCAAACAGCTAAATTTCCCAGGTGGAATTGTTGTTTGGCACTTCTGGTGAATTATGTATGTGTGCTGCTCATCAAACTGATAATAATACAGGTTCTGCTATATTGGTATGTCCACCCCATCATTTGGAGCTATTATCCAGAGTAAAACCATTGTTATCCTTTTGAACTAAAAAAGAGTAATCGAAGGCATTGATACCCTCAAACAAGGGGATAAGATCAATGGGCAGGAAGTAGTCAAAAAGAAATGTCTAATTTTTCAGGAGGAGGTGGCAAGGCTTACGGAGGGAGAAGAATCAGCAGATGACGTATTTTGGGGGGTTTAGGAAGGTTTTTGACATTCCTTCTCATGACACTTTAAGCCGAAGAAACATGGTTTAGATGACTCTGCTGTGCGGCAAATGCAGAACTCGTGGGAAAACCAACGATAGAAACCAGTTCTGAGCGGTTGGTTGTGAGACTGGAAGGATGTGTTGAGTGGGGCTCAGCAAAGGCTGTTTCTGTTCCGTATTTTCACTGGTAGCCCAGGTGGTGAACTAGAAGGCATTCTCACTAAATTTGCAGCTGCAAGGAAGCTGGGAGAGATTGCAAGTCTGTCAGAATACCGAATTAAAATTCCAAATTACTTGAAGAACTGGACTGAAAAAGATAAGAATTCTTATACAAGGACAAACTGCTAAGTTGAGGTGGGAGCGCTTTGTTAGTTCTCCGGTGTGCCTTTCCAGTAGGGTACAGACTAATTATGGAGAATTCAGAGTACAGTCATGGTTATGATTAGACATCTACGCAGCATGATCTGAGGGAGGAATGAGGGAATTGGGGTTATTTAACTTGGCAGAAGACCAGGAGGTACCTAACGGCCCTCGAATATGTTACCTTTTGTACTGATTTTGGCTGGGATAAAGTTAATTTTCTTCATAGTGGCTTGTGTGGTGCTATGATTTGGATTTGTGATGAAACCGGTGTTGATAATACCGGGATGTTTCAGTTACTGCTGCTTACACAGAGTCAAGGCCTTTTCTGCTCCTCACCCCACCCCACCAGCGAGGAGGCTGGGGGGGCACAAGGAGTTGGGAGGGGACACAGCTGGGACAGCTGACCCCAACTGACCCAAGGGATATTCCACACCATGTAATGTTGTGCTCAGCAATAAAAGCTGGGGGATGAAGAAGGAAGGGGGGATGTTCAAAGTGATGGTGTTTGTCTTCCCAAGTCACCATTACGCGTGACGCAGCCCTGCTTTCCTGGAGATGGCTGAACACCTGCCTGCCCATGGGAAGTGGTGAATGAATTCCTTGTTTTGCTTTGCTTGTGCGTGTGGCTTTTGCTTTCCCTATTAAACTGTCTTTATCTCAACCCATGAGTTTTCTCACTTTTACCCTTCCAATTCTCCCCGCATCCCACTAAGGGGGGAGCGAGCGAGCGGCTGTGTGGGGCTTAGCTGCCCACTGGGGTTAACCACAACACCTCTGCTGTAAAAAAGAAGAGAAGGACAAAAATGATGGATTATTTGTGTTTCTGGTTAAAACAAATGTTGAAATAAAGTTGTAGGAAAAGAGATTTATGTAGGGTATTTGAAAAAAAAATAGTAAGTTATTGCAAAGTTATGGAAGAGATTGTCTTGGGAGGCCGTGGTGGCTTTACCATGGAAGCCTCTGAGACCCGACTAGACAGAAATGTCTCACAAATGATTAGGTGTAACAAGATCGTCTTGTGGGAAAAGGAGATGGAGCAGATGTCTTCTTCAGGATCAAGATCTTCTAATTTTCATGACAATGTCGCAAGGTTGCCGTACGTGGTACACCAGAAATTTATGTGATCATCCATCCTCAACATTTTAATTGGTGGGTGTGTGTTCAGGCATATAAACTTGTCAAGCTGTATCCGCCATTGTTGATGAGTGAATAAATTAGATCTTTTATTTTTACATTTATGAGACTATAAAGGCTTCCCTCACCTATCAAAACAGAAACTTACACATTTACTAATGGGTTGTAGGAAGCAAATGAAGCTTGAATTCAGTTCTTTTCATTTTGACAACTGTTATTGATATGAAGTGTAATGAAAACAGCCTGTCTGTTGTTAGGCTTTTAGTTATTTTGTATGCTGTTTCCAGCCTTTAATTTACAAGGATGAAATAATTGACCTTGTATCCTTACAGGGCTGACTGGGAATTACTGACTGCAGTTATGTTTTATTTAACCGGTAGCACTGTGCCATTGAGAATAAATGGACGTGTGTCTTTAATAAACATCGAGGATGGTCTGGTTAAATGTTCTCCTAGAGATTTTTGGTACTTGATAGCCTTCTGATTGCACAAATACAGACTGAAAAAACCGTGCAAATGATGAGCAGTGATAAATTCAAAGGAAATGAAGCAGAAAATATACATTAATATCACTACTGCTGAGTTTAGGTTCTCATGGCAAATACAGAATATTTTGCTTTACTGTCCTACAACTGAGCCCTGAGGCGCTTGTGAAATAGTGTGCTTTTTGGTGTTAAAATAATTAGAATTATTTTAGTGTCATCATTGGTTCCTTCAGTTGAATCTGATTACCACAAAAGTTAAAACAACTTAATTCTTGTTGTTTGCATGACAGATGTGAATATCCTTTGAAGAGAGTCTAAGGATAACTACTAAACATAAGCAAGCCTTGCAGAGCTCCCAAGGACATAGCCACAGCATCATAGCCATTTACTGGCTTTTGTTGTTATCCTCCCCCTCTACTCTGCCCTAGTGAGGCCCCATCTGGAGTCCTGCGTCCAGTTCTGGGCTCCCCAGTGCAAGAAGGACGAGGAACTACTGGAGAGAGCCCAGCGGAGGGTACAAAGGTGATTAAGGGACTGAAGCATGTCTCCTGTGGGGAAAGGCTGAGGGAGCTGGGGCTGTTCAGCCTGAGGAAGAGAAGACTGAGAGGGGACCTCATCAACGCTTATCAGTATCTCAAGGGCGGGTGTCAAGAGGATGGGGCCAGACTCTTTTGCGTGGTGCCCAGGGACAGGACAAGGGGCAACGGGCACAAACTGGAACATGGGAAGTTCCGCCTGAACATGAGGAAAAACGTCTTCGCTGTGAGGTGCCAGAGCCCTGGCCCAGGCTGCCCAGGGAGGGTGTGGAGTCTCCTTCTCTGGAGAGATTCCAACCCGCCTGGACGCGGCCCTGTGCAGCCTGCGCTGGGTGACCCTGCTCTGGCAGGGGTTGGGCTGGATGATCTCCAGAGGTCCCTTCCAGCCCCTGCCACTCTGTGATTCTGTGAATTAGGGTCAGATTTCTGTTGACAAAACTGAGTTGCATGTCAGTTGTATCACAGCTAAATTTTGGTGAGAAGATTACATGAGCTCTGTGAGTGACACAGTGAAGGATATGACCTGGAGAATCTGAGACATCATACAAACCACTTCTTGCTGACAATAACTTGACACCTCCCCCTCCTCTATACACATGTTTGAGCTATGCCCCATTCAGCACTCTGATGCACGTATCTTGTCTGGGTATGTCTAATCAGAATTCGTATGTAATTATTTGTAATTATTAATCTAGAGAGTTATGTAAAGAGTGGGTTTTCTTGGATAAGAAAGGTTATTGGCAGCTCTCAGAAAGAGTTTTGCTAAATTTGCTAGGAAGAAAGCCTAGCACAGTCACTTGGCAAGGAATAATCTGAAATAAAGTAAAAGCCTAAAGATTTTCACTTGAAGCACCAAATTGCCTTTTGCCATTCCATTGTACCGGCGTTATCATACAGCTTTCTTCTCTTTGGACTCGTTACAAACTATCCACGTTGCTGACTGGCAGTTGAATACCAGGCTTTCACACTTGCTCTACAGCAACCTCACTTGCTCCAAGTGCCTTTCATCATGCCCTCTCTGGTTTTTTTTGCCTCTTGCTCCTAACTACTCATCCTTGAACTTCCCACCCCTCCTCAACTTGCTGGCGTATACGGTATTTCCTTCTTTCTGTGCTTGTTCTGCCATACCTGTTTAAATACACAACACAGGCATAAGAGATCGATTCATCCCATACTATTGTGGGTGCCTTGCTGCAGTATTTGAGGGATGCGTCACTCTTGGTGCCTTCTCTTGTGCTTTCAGGACAAGAGGAAATGGCCCCAAGTTGCGCCAGGGGAGGTTTAGATTGGATATTCGTAAAAATTTCTTCACCGAAAGGGTTGTCGGGCACTGGAACAGGCTGCCCAGGGAGGTGGTGGAGTCCCCATCCCTGGAGGTATTCAAAAGACGTTTAGATGTGACGCTAAGGGATATGATTTAGTGGTGGACTTGGTAGTGATAGGTTAATGGTTGGACTCGATGATCTTGGAGGTCTCCTCCAACCAGAATGATTCTATGATTCTATGATTCTCCCTTCCTCCCTGGGACAGTGACCTATGCCAGATTATTTTCCCTAGAAGAGTTTACTTTCCTGTGTAAACAAACAAAGCCATATTGGCTAACATGTTGGTAGTTGTCTGCTGAAGCTTCGTTTTCCATCTTCTTGCCATTCATCCAATCTTCCTCTTGCTTAAAGTCTGCCTGGTCTCTTAAATCCTTGCATAGTTTTGCAGGCAGATTTATTGTTGAAAGTATATTATTAGTACGGTGCCTAACACGGAGCCTCTGGGTGGCACCACAACATGAATAATGATAATTATAATGAGTCGAGTCAGCCATTAAATCACTTCACCTTCAAATCTTGGCTACGTGTGGAAGCCGTTTTTATTTCTAGAGCTGACTTCTTCCAAATCTAAAATTCATTACTCTGTGCATCTTTCATCTCCACAGACGTGCTGGCGCTCAGAGAAAATTGGGCTGCAAAAAGAAACCGAAAAAGCTTTAATTAAAAAGAAAATAGCATTTTTCAGCAGGGAAAAGCGGTGGCGAGATCTCCCCCAGGCTTTGCGCACTATAAAAAGATCCTTCTATTTTTGTTTCACTCGCCTTTTAAAATCCACCACCTACCTTATTTATTCATCCCCACTCGGAGTTTACTGATCCAGTTGTAAGAGAGGTGTTCAAAAGTAGCAGCTGTGCTGCGGCAGCCTTAAGGGGTGCGCGGGTTCCTGCTGGAACAGCCAAATTGTGCAGCTCCTCAGCTGGGGGGAGGATGCCCTACTAGTGTCAGTACCTTTTATTTTCAATATTTAATTGCCCAGTGTGTAAAAACAGATTAGTTTTGGCAGTAAGTAGAGCAGGTAAGATGTGGGGCTTTTTATGTTTTATTTTTCAGAACGGACCAGGCAGGCTGGAGAATACCAAGTGAAATGCTGTGGTTATCATCTCATTTCAATTTTCACAATTTCATTTAGGGTGGTATGGGTTAGCGATTCCACTATGGATATTCTGGGGAGAATTAAGAAATTTAGCATATGTCTCTTTTAAAATATTATTCACTTCTTTGAATAAATGATGCGCTTACCGCGTTTCCAAACTTTGCAGAGTTGGCTGCGTTGTGGTAGAGCTGCTCTGAAAGCTTTTGCGTGCAGTTGACTCTTTTGTATTCGAAGCGATGAAAGCCCTTTACAATTTATTAGCTATTTGATGACCAATTTGAAATCAACTGTGATCCTTCTTTGTACTTCGCAAGAGCATATCTTGTTCTGTTATATTTAGCTGTAATTGGCATCTTTATTGGCAGTCTTAAGAAAATGAAACGCTGAGGTGGACCCTGGGAGCTGATTAGACCCTCTTAATTACCCAGTGTTTGTACTCCTGGGAGACTCTCGGCTGTAGCTGTGGCGAAGGGGAACTTTACCCTGCTGCTCCTTTTTATAATTATCTTTGCAAAAATGCAGCAACTAACACTCCGCTGAGCTTTCAGTTCACCGTCCTTCATATAAGTAAAAAATGAGAATTATGTTCTTAAAACCATTTTAATTTCTTTTTGAATGTTGGACGGTGTATTTCTAAGTGCCTCCTCAGGTGTTGAATGTTTCCGTGTACCGGAACGTGTCATCCATCCCGTGGTGTAGTTTGATCTGAGAGATGAAATCCTGGTTTTACTTTAGTTGGTAAGAGTTTGATTTTTGCTTGAGTGACAACAAGGATTTCACCTTCGATGTCACGTGTCAAGATGGCCTAGCCATCAGCTCACGTAGTGGATGATGTTTCCTGGATTTAGGGCATAAGATGTCTTTAATGTTTTTTCTTAATTGACATTTAAAATTATTACAGTGTTATACTGCTGAAAAGTACTATGCAAAAAAACTTGCTTATTCTTATACTGTTGGAGTTGCTCTGAACTGTACTGACAGCACCACGTTTTTCTCTGAAATTGTGGTTTATGAAATTCAGAAGTGACATATAAATACCAGCTCTGAAATGACTACAAGCTATAGCTTGGTTGTTCTGAAAACGATAGTGCTTTTCAAATAATGTTTGGGATTTTGAGGATTTCCTCATTAATAGGCACAGTCTGGTTGCTGGGGAAAGCTCTGCTCTCCGTGTGAGTGTTTGAAATGTCTCTGTGTACAGTCTCTCGAGAGAAGATTTGACTTCTCAGATGTGCCTCTTTACGGCTGTTTTGAAGTGAAGAATTTACACTTCTCTGTTTTCCAAGTGGCGTGGACGTTACTGATGAACACTCCTTTTTTGAATTGCATAAACTCCAATCAATCAATCAATCAATCAATCAATGTTTTCTTCTACATCAGGGCTTTTCTTCATCCTTCTAACTAAGAATTGACTTGGTCCTGATGCTGACTCAGAATATGCAATGTGACAAAACTGCAGCTGGAGGTGATTTGACAGCCTATTTTTTAATTTTCTTTTATTTTTAGCTCATTAGTTATGATAATCACATGTAAGAGGCCTTCTCCTTTTTTGTGAGGACGTAGATGTTGGGTAGCAATCCTTCAGAGCAGCCTCTGCATAGCTGGCTGTTTTGCATTTGAGAGAGTATAAAACCATGAGAGTTTGCAACTGCATTTAACCTTCTGCCATCAAATGTATGCATAAAACTTTAAGGCTTGTGGTTTAAAATCTTTTAGTGCTATAAAAACTTTTGTAGTCATCAATTTTATTATGGACTTTTAGCTGCCTTTGAAGTCTTCTGAGAGACATTACCTTCCTCTTGTCTGGTATACCTGAGTGCCTCTTCCTCTAGTCCTTTAATACATAATTACTGTGGTTGCAATGAAGTTTGCGTCTTGATTGATGTTCTTTTATTAAAGACTGCTGGTAGAATGAACTCTGAAATTGGATGATGAACAGTGTTGAACCAAGTAACTGTTCAAGTTGGAAACTATATTCAGAATTGTTGTAGTAATGGATAACAGACTTCAAAAAGGTCTTTTTCTTACCCACCTTCTGAGTTGGTTGACCTTATTCTTACCATATAAATATACTGGTACTAGGTGTGTTGAATGATAGTGTGATTTTTATGAATCGAAGTAAGTTTGCAAAGTTACTAGATGGAAATATTTCCAATTTCACTCTTTTAAACAATTATTGGAATTTCATAGTGAACTTGGACTTTCAAAGATGATGTCAGCTTGAATCATGGGATGAGAGGTTTTAGGTGTGCCTCTGAGGTTCCTGCTATTCGTTTAACTGCCTTATAATTTTCTTCACTTTAAAAAGTTTTTCTCCTTTTGTAGTTTGAAACAGACTATTCTACATATACTTTGATTTTTTTCAAAGTCCCTTTGTTTCTAGCTTTTTAGGCAGTGTCCATCACCTTTGTTACATCAAGCTTCTTGCCTTTTTTTCCCTGCCTAGCAATCTGCCCTTGTCTTTATTTCTCCTCTAGCCAGGCCAATGCCTGCTTTCCTCATGACATTCAGATCCTCTCAGAAGATATATTTCCATTACGATGCCAACAAAACTGTTGACAAATTATAATGGTGCATTTTAAAGGCATTTATTTATTTTAAAGGCATTTATTAGAAAGGGGAGCGTAACCACACTGCCTGTTTCATTTGTGCCTGGTACCATTCTCTTGAATTCTCTCCTGGTTTTAAATTCCTAAATTTGCACATTGACTACAAAAAAGAAAAGGAAAAAATGGGAATTTGAGCAGTCTCCAAGTAACTGTCTTTTAATTGTCATCTTTCCAAAGTAGTTACCTACAAATTGTTTAAGCATCTAAGGTCAACTGCAACAGTAGAAACAAACCCCCAAATCTTCTTTAGAAGAGTGTTTGCAGACCTATTAGGCATTAGCAGTACTCTAAGATTTGAAAAATGATACTTTAAAATCAGCCTCTGTAATTAAAATATTATTAAAGATAAAGTGACAACAGAAGTTAACGATTTATAAGGTATCCTTGTTATTAAATGTGTATCGCAGGTTTAAAATTTTCTTGGAAGTTGTCACAATGGAAGTACAAAGCACCAGAATTTTATATCAGTACTTAAAAAAAGAATTTTTGGCTTGTTGGGAACAGTGATGGTTTCTCGCAGGCTTCGGCTGTTAGACTTGGAGACTACTAACAGCATTTCTTCCCAGTGATGAATGACCACTTAGATTTTCCTTTCAGTTAAAATTACTTTGGTGTAAAATGCTGTAGATTTTAAATTGGGAGAGGAGACTATTTATCCAGCCCTTGCTATTTGTTATATTTCTCCTTTAATATTGCATGGAAAAATGATCCCCTTTCCACAGAAACAGATTGTAAGCATTAGACGATTTGGTATCATAAACTATATTTCTGCCCTTAAATATTCTGTTGGGAAAGAAGAAGTGACCGTCTGAAGTTCTGCAGGAGCAGGAAGATATATCTGTGATATCTGAAGTTCGGTAAATTGAATAGGAAAGTAAAAGGATCGCACAGCACTTGAGTACTTAAACTAGGAGGAACTGCGTGGTAAAGACTTAGTAAATCAAAAGTCAGATTCTCCTTTGCAGACAAATGGAGGAAGGAGGATGGGAGTTTGTGTAATGTGTCCTTTCAATTTTCCGGTTAAATGATGTTCCGCTTGGGACACTCTAGTTCACCTTCTGAGCAGTTGGGCCCTTCAGCAGGCATTTGTCCGCCTGCCCAGATAACCGACGGGAGCAGCCACGCAGGCGAAGGAGACAGATTCATCTGGCCCATCAGTTGTCTTCTAATGGCCTCCAGTTGTCTTCTAATCCCAGCCAGTGGCTGGTGGCTCAGAAGGGAGTGTAAGGAGCAGGGCCAATACGAGGTGATCCTTCCCTTCCCAGATATACATGTCCAGGATTTCCATTCCCAGCTTCTGGGAACAAGCAGGTTCAGGACTTTCGCAGCTGCAGCTACAATGAACTTAATAGCTGCTAATGGTGTTACGCTACACAAATTAGCCTCATCTCTTTCTGAGCCTCTGTACTCGGGGCCCCCATAGTATCCTGGGGTGGTGAAGTCCCACAGTTCAGCTGCACTGTCTGAAATGTATTTTTTAGGGTTTGCTTTACCTTCGTCACCCGGTAACTTCATTCGTGTCCCAGTTGTGTCATGTGGAACTGTGAAAGCATTGCTCCCTCATCATCTTTATTTTATAATTCGTGATTTTATACATCTGTATCAGATCCTATTTTACCAGCTGTAGAATCAAAATACTAGCTTTTTTCTCATGTTAGACGTGCCCTATTTCATCTTTTTTTTTGTCATCCTGTTTTTTCCTTGTTCTGCTCTCTTTGAGATTGCTTTGCCTGCAGTGCCTGAGATAGGGGCACACCGTGGATTTCTGTACGGTAGCACACTAGTGTTTTCTCTCTTACTTTCAATCCCATTCTTTATTAATTCCTACGTGCTGTTTTCTTTTGTGTTGTCTGCTAGGCATTCATATTTCTTACAGTTCTCACAGAGCTGTCTACTGCATGTCCGAGATCTCCTTCTGGAGTGGTAATGACTAAGAAAGAACCTCTCAGTGCTTACATTCTACTTCAGACCTATCCGCCTGCCTTTGCATTTCAGCTGCCATTTTATCACCCCATCACTTAGGTGGTTTATGCAACGCTGCAATTTTTCACAGTAAGCTTTTGATTTTGATTATTCTGAACAACTTTCTGTTGTCAGCAAAATTCATCCCTACACTAGTCTATCATTTTCCAGATCATACATTAATCTTTTCCGCTGCACAGGTCCGCTGTGTGTTCTTTCCCTGCTCTGGAAACCTGGTAAGCGAGCAATATTTTTAGCAAACTTACAGATTTTTCCCTACGATATCCAAACGTCTTTCTCTTTTAGGAGCTTTTCAGTGATCTGTATGTAGAGAATTTGGTGGTCTTCTCTTTGGTCTTCTGCAGATTGCTCTCAGCACCATCGTTTTACAACCAAGAAAGAGCAGGGAGTTGCGTAGGTGTTGAAGTAACCTCCCTTCATCTGCTGTGTGGTTCGTCTTGGTTAGGACAGAGGCTCATTGCGTCCGCAGGCTGTGAGGGATTCGCGTGGCCGTGGCCTGTACAGCCCCTCTTTTGTGGATTAAATGGGGATTTAAGGCTGAATCACCATCAGCCTTGAGGTATTGCTCATAAATAGAAAATGCCATTTTTTTTTGGAGGAAAGTTTATGAAGCTGTGCAATGATTTTTTGCTGCAGCCATTACCGTGTTATGAATCTTTCGACAGAAAAATAGCAAGCAAATAACTATTGATCATCTGATATTCCCCATATTTAGATGCACATAAGTGCAATTTCCCTTTGTTGGTTTGCTCTATGGCCCTAGTCTGGCCATCAGAATGAAGTAATGTTGACATATTTCAGTTTTATGAGCCTTTTTTTCAAAGCCAAAGCTTTGTCTGATCAATGCTGCTATATTTAATATCCTTTGCTGTATTTCCTGAAGTAGCATGATAGTGTATGCTACCGTGGCAGAATAAAACTCTAGAAAACATAATATATCAAAAGTTTGTATTGAAATATTTTTAGTAGTATTCCAGCAATGGATTTTAATGGCCATTGTGCGAGCTGTTTACCAGATGCATCAACATATCTGGATTGATGTTTTGTTTTTTTTTTTTTAAGAGAAAGCCAAATTCTGTCAATCGGAGGAAAATTCCTGCAGAAACGATGGTAACGATGGTGGAGTCAACACTGCTGCTTTGCAGGTGTGACTGCTGTGTGATTCTGGTACTTACGCTGCCCACGTACATTTTAGATGAACACCTCTTAGTATTTCTACAAAAATTAAAAAACAATTGTGAAGAACATTTCTCTGTTACCAGGCAGAGCTGACTACGAACGTGTAGTTGACCGTGCTGTTCAGAGCCAGAGGTGTCTGTAGTATTGTAGGTTTATTCACATTTATTTCTATCAAGCTTTGATGGGTAACAACGACAGGGAAAGAAGGTCCGGTTTCCATGCAGGCTGTCCGGTGGATTGGCACTCGGGCTTGCTGCAGAGCTGGAGCCAGAGGCTTTGCTGGTCCTGCCTTCGCTGCTGCTGTGGCCCTTCCTCGTCATGGGACAAATTCATTGAATACAAGTTGGTTTGGTGTTCCTGCAAGGAGATCAGTGCAGGGCAGCGGTTACTCAGCATGTTCTTTGCAAGCTAAGATATGGTATTACATGGCAGATATTTAACCATGTATGGCTAAATTCAAGGAATCTCACTGAATACGTGAAGTTCAGCTGTATGCACTGGCTTTTCTTCCATTGCCTACTTTTCGTGTTGGGAAGATTTAAGTGGAACCCCTGGAAGCTCTGCTTATTAGTGTTAGGGGCTGAAGTTATGTCTTCTTGGAAGTAGCTAAAAGCAAAAATAACAAAAACTGCATGCGTGAAATATTGTATACGCAAAAAATTGTCTTATATGACTGTTCATTGGAGAAATGTCCACATTAATTTTGAAGACTGGTACATTTCTTAGAATTTTGGCAGAGGAACCCCAGTGTGGAAATACATATTTTGAAGATTATTATCGTACCTAAAGCTGGAGAGCTTTTCTGTAATGTGAAATGGCATGGAATATTTAATGGCCGTACGTAGAAATTGTTCGGGAAGTCTGGTAGGAGTCCCATGCCGTCGTGACACACTTTTGGCAAATCGCAACTGCTATTTGTGTTTGCACCGAGGATGTATTCCGTTAGCTGCTTCTGTGTACTTGTTACTTTCACTAACACTTAATTTTGGTTTGCTAATGTATTTGGCTACTCTTCCCAGTGCTGTAGGTTAGGATCTTAACAGATTGAATAAGCTTGGCAGGGGTTTTGGACTGATGAGCCGCGAAGAAGATTTTGCAGAACACAATCTTGAATCAGGGTGGGTTTTATTCCCCAGTTGTTTCTTCCTCTTGTATTGATGCTCGTTCAGTCCTTTCTCTTTTGGATGTTGTGATGTCTCAGCTCTAAAGAGCTTTTGAAAGAAGGGTCCATGTTGGGTTTGAGGGGAAAAAGCTTCAGTAGTACTTCTGAACTCCGCTAAGAAAAACTGAAATGGGTACACAAAATAATGAAAATTCCTTTTAAAGATGAAATAGGAAGAGAGTGCAAACATGGTATATTTTTTTGACATATATTAAAATCAAGACATAAGTGTCTTATTAGAGAGCTGCAGAGACAAATTAGAGATGACACCTTTCTGGCACGGTAACAGTTGTCACTTTGTAATGAACAATTGAAAAATTTATAGCTTTTAGAGCTCTTCGTTACTGTATAGACTAAGACTTGTGAACTACTTGTTATGCTGCAGGTCAGGCAGACGTGTTGCTGTGGATGTGATTCCTGTTACAGATGCAGTTGGCACTTTTCTTCCCGGTCCTATTAGCAGTTCTTTTCCAGCAGTTTCACTCTGCTGTTTACTCAGTTACCGTTAGCTGAGTTGGCAGCTCTTGTTTCCCAGGACCCAGCGCAGCATTATGTGGCTGCAGAATTTATTCCAGAATGACTTTCAAATCCTTTCAAGTCTTCTTTTTTTCTCACCAGTTTTGTTGTGGAGCTACGGTTAACAAACCTCGGTGCAGAACACACTGGAAGCAGTCTTGTACGGAGAGCAGCAGCAAGGAGGGAAGGGGGAATGGCTTTTACTGGATATACCTATTAATATTTTTGCCGAGTGAAAGACAGCTTGGAGTGATTTCCGCACTTCAGGGGGAAGTTATCCATTTCCAGGTACTGCGGGATCCTTCCTGCAGTGAACAGTATTGCAGGAAAGCAGGTACTTTTCTAGAAAGTAGCTTCCTAAAAACCCTTTGTCTTGCTCCAGGTTGCACGCAGCATGAAAGAGGAGGAAGGAGGGTGAGAGAAGAGCGGAGGGGATGCTACTGTAGTTTCTTTACCTTTCTTCAAATCACAAAAGCTGAATATTGAGTTGTGCGGTAACATACTGCAAGTATTTCCAATACAGTCTATGCATTTTTTTGTAACTTTTTTGCCTCAGTCTTCACCGGCAACCTCTCTTCCCACACCTCTCGAGTGGATGCACTGCAAGACGGGGACTGGGGGAGCAAAATCCCTCCCACTGTAAGAGAAGATCAGGTTCGTGACCACCTGAGGAACCTTAATGTACATAAGTCTATGGGACCTGATGAGATGCATCCCAGAGTCCTGAGGGAATGGGCTGATGTAGTTGCCAAGCCACTCTCCATGATATTTGAAAAGTCAAGGCAGTTGGGTGAAGTCCCTGGGGACTGGAAAAAGGGAAACATTGCCCCCATTTTTAAACAGGGTTGAAAGGAGGACTCTGGGAACTGCCGACCTGTCAGCCTCACCTCTGTGCCTGGGAAGATCATGGAGCAGATCCTCCTAGAAGCTATGCTGAGGCACATGGGGGACAGGGAGGTGACTGGAGACAGCCAGCATGGCTTCGCCAAGGGCAAGTCCTGCCTGACCTTCTACGAGTGGCCTTCTACGATGGTTAGTTGATGTGATGTGTGTGATGACATAGTTTTCTTGCATTGCTGTAATGTACAGATAAGTGTTCAAAAAATAACTTAAAATAATTAAAGGCAGCGTTTTGACATCTATAGTTAGCTTAGTGCTTGGATAAACCGATATTTGAGTACCTAAATAAATAAACAGTTTTCCATGAAGCGAAATCCCAATGGCTTCCATTGGCTCAATAATGGTTGTGGCTAAATTCAGCTGCATGCAGCAGAGCTCCATGCCATCACAGATGACTTGGACTCCTTAATTCATTAAGTTCCAAACCTCAGAGAACATTCGGCACTTAATAAGGTATTTGCAGGGCTGGATGAAATTAGTTTGCACTTGCATGTTATTTTTTTTTCCTAATAAATTCAGAAATTAGTAACTATGACATATCCAAAGACCCTCAGGAGAAAGTATCCTGAGGAATACAGCTTTATACCATGGGATGTGCTTATTTAATTTCTGGCTTATAGTGTATTCAATAGTGGTTTTCCCAGAACTTTCGGAGACTTCACAGCCAGACTTTAAGTAAGAGAAGAAGAAGATAGGTTTTTGAATTAGGAGAAGTCTGTAAAGAGTGAAGAGAGGGATTTTTCATGAGTTTGATCAGGATGAATATGCATTTAGGCATAGATATTAGAGCCAGTGCTTGCAGAAACCTGCTAAATTTGCCAAGAAGCATTACCAATTAACGTAGTTAATTAACAAGAAGCTATGTTAAAATTGGTTTGGGGTTGGAGGAGGGGAGAGAGAGTAAATTGTAATTAGAAAAAGAAATCACAGTTGCTATTTAGAGAACTGGTGGGGAAGTTTGCAGGTCTCGCTGTTGGAAGAAGCACTGCATTGCGGCTATGCCTCGTTCATTCATTCCATTCTCAGTTTTCTAGGAAAGAGCTACTTTGGTATTATGTATCATGATTTCCAAGCAATATTGATTACCCTAATCAAATATAACTTTCTGCAGGCTAACACAATAATAAAAAAAAAGTCTAATTCTTCAGAACTTCTCAGAAAGGTGAGAGTCTCAGTGTTTCTTGAGCATCTAATGTTCAAGAAATTATGCTGATTTTCTTCAGTTACGGATTTGTGTCCTGCTGAGTAGAATTTGCTCAAAGAAAAATGCCAACTTTCCCAGCTTGTATTACCCTGCATGCTGTTACTAAGCAAAGAGGAAAAATCAAGGCATTTATCTTTGCAAATTGAAATGAGTTTCACTCTAGGAATATATGAAGGTTACCCATGAAGTAGTGAAAGTCTCACACATACCATTTTATTTTCCCAATGAAAAATAGGCTACAATTTATTTAATAGATTCCGAATAGGCCTGGTGTTAGCCCAGGGAATTTTCAGTTCTTTTTCAAATATATTTCTTTATTTAAAAAGTAAGAATGGGCATACAGATTAGGATTTGTGAAGCAAACTTGAATCTTGGGGTCACCGTGGCACAATGAGGCACGTTACCGATAGTCTGCATTACAAAGGTTAATTATTCCTGTGGTAGTACAGAGGAGATAGGTTAATGGTTGGACCCGATGATCTTGGAGGTCTCTTCCAACCAGAACAATTCTATGATTCTATGATTCTATGATCCTGTCAAAAATTGACCTTTCTTGGCTAGTGGAATTAAACATTTCCACAAAAGGTACCAAACATCTGGAAAAACACTCTCTTACCAATGTATTCTGCATATAGGGGAAAGGATTTCCTGCTCTGCCCTATGGTCAGAGTTACAATACGATCCATTGAGCCCCAAGAGAGAGCAAATCCCAACCTTGCTTTTGAGGCAGAAACTTGATTAATCGAAGCGCATGAGACCTGGACCAAGGATACTCTGGTTTCTCCGGGCAGTGCTGCTTTGACCATCTCAAAGTGAGACAGTCTGGGTTTAGGGGGTCAGGGATTTCAGGGTTCCTTTCTCGTGTGCCATTCCTAGTGACAGTTCAGGCAAATCCAAATCTCGTGCTCCTTTTCTTACGTTACCTTTGCTCCCTGTTGGCCTCATTGTACCTGTTCGACTAGACTTGAAGTTTGTTGAATTTGTGAGTACACCTGAGCTGCAATACAACTCAAAAAAATTCATTACACAATGCTCAGTTTTCAATTCCGACAGACAAACACAACATCTGCACTATTTCCCTATGTAACAGCTTTTCTGGAAGTCGTTTTAACACCAACGGTTCACCAGCTAAAGCAGGTTGTGCCAGTAGGGACCAAGGGTTGAGCACACACGGAGTTAGCCGTGCTGCCAGTTGGTATTTTGTAAAGATGTGCTGGCAAAAGTTTTGCAGTATAGTTTAAGTCAGACATTTTGATATTATTTAAATTCGATGGGACCCAGCCACCAAAGGAATGGGACCTTCTGTTTGTGCCCAGTCAGTTTATAAATAACATCAATGAGGAGCTGTATTGTTGATCTGCGGAGAGAATGTCTGTGAAGAGCTCTGGTCACTGTATTTATATCTTGGATGAGGAGTCGTCTGATGTCTCTGTGGCTCTTGCGAAGTGCATACGTAGAAAGCGAAACTAGCTTGGTGTCTTCTAAACACCTTAAATCATTACTTATTGCTCTGGTTGCACTCAGGAAAGGTTAGAAGAGATAATATTTTTACTCTTTCTTTAAAAGATTTGCTTTTTAGTTTAACGTAACATTTATTTGACTTTTTAATGCAGTCGATACATCCTCAAAAGGTCTGTATGTACAAGCAGTTCTATTTAAGGATTATTAGAAATGACATTAATAGCAAATCTAGTAGCTTCTGCTTCCCATTCTCCGTTAGAAATCATGATCCTTTGTTTTTGCTGACATAGTTACCTCCGTATGAGCCAGTTCTAACAAGGCAGAATTAAGAGTTCACATTATAAATGAGCAGCAGGAACAAATGGACTGAGAAAATAGTCAGGCTTCATGCAAATATCAATAAAGGTGATTAGCAAAGCAATAAAAGCATTTGGCTCATGTGTTTCTTCGTATTAATAAAGACTGCCTAACTGGAAAGGTCTTGAGGCCAGTTGGCGGTCCAGAGAGTTAGATGTTCTGCTTCTGTGCGTTACAAAGCCAAGCTTTGGTTTGCGAGAAGACGACGCTGCCGTGCGTGGCGTCACACTGCCAGGCCCGGTATTAAAATTCATCATTTTCGCAGATTCATTTAGCCTAAGGGCTGAAAGCATTACATTTCATCCAGTGAAACAGATACTGAGCTGAGGAGCTTAAATTTGATTAAGACACTGCTGCGACTAGGTAAAACGGGATTAGGGCCCCTTTTGCCCGGGTTTCAGTTCTCTGGGTTGTGAACCGCCGCTTGCAGGTGCCCCTGGCTACGAGCCTTCCCGCCGTGCCTCTCCCCTTGCTCGCTCTGGAGGTATCAGTCTCCTGCACTGCCTCGAGTTTGTTGGTTTGTGGTGATGCTGGTGCGCTCCCGTATTTGTACCGTATGGATCTGCGCCCTTTGGTAGATTTGTTTGTCCTGCACTTTCTCTCATTTCTGTAACTGCCAGAGACGGAGAGGAGAGCAGCAGAGCCTCTGGCAACACAGAAGATAGGAAGCAGCTGGAATATACGTATCAGATATACAGCCCATGTCTACATATTCCTATCCAGGATTTTTTGGAGAGAAACATCGTCGTACATTATGTAGCATTTGCTTGTTGACTCACATGTGCTCTAGACTCATCGGAATATCAACACCCGTTTGGACGTTACTCGTGGGTGCTCGACAGGTGCTTTGGAATTGCTGCCCGTGTAGCTGGTGCGCACACGCGCTGTGGGCTGGATTTATGGACAGCCAGATCGAGTCAGTAGCTCAGACCTGCCTCTGAATTATCTGGAAAAATATCAGAAGTCCTCGGAATTCGTCTGAACATAATTTCCTAACGGAGGTATCTGGGGAATCCTAGGCAGCCCATATCTACATCAGAGGGTAAAGATTGCATTCCTCTTTCTCTCACACGCTCAGAGCTGCTAAGAGTCACACCGATGTAGATGTGTATTTTATGTCAGGGATACTAAGTGTATGTGTAAAAAGCTATATTTACTCTGAGAGCAAAAATTATTTCCCAGTCAGATAAAGCATACTGTATAGAAAGGAATCCAGTGATTTTGTTCGTATTTCTTGTTTACTAATGAATGAACACTTGGAAGAAAATAATTCTTCACTTAAAATTCAGTTAGCTCACTTCTTTCAGTTGTAAATACAGGAAATGCTCATTGCTCTAAGTAAGTCCTTAGGCAGAGTGAGGAGACCACAATAAGGTCTTCGATGGCAATAGGCTTTTCAATGGTATATTTCAGATTGACCTTCCTGGAAGAAAATCTCTGATGACTGTCCCTGATTCTTGTAGATATTTCCAGCTCTTAATGTGGGATCTTGTGATGAATTCAGAGAGGCCTTTGCTAAATAATACTACGGAGCATTTACATATTGTAGATCTGTTATTATCTTTGAATCACTTTGAAATACTGTACTTTTAAATATTTTTTCTTCCACTTAATAACATTTTTCTCCTCATTATTAACAAGGGATATAAAACCTTGGTTTCCTTCATTTTGCTGTAACCATTAAGACTTCTGGCCAGAGCCCACTCTCGGTTTTTTGCGGTCTGCGCTGGGAGGACAGGAGAGCTTTCTCGGCTAGAACCACAGCTTCATGTGTTGCACTTAGCTTCTGATCGATGTTGTTGCTGCTCACTGTTGGTACTGTATTGAAGTTGTATTTTTATTGTTGTGTGCTGTGGTGGTTGGCAATCTAGAAATGTGTTAAATAATATTGATTTCTTTTTTTCCCCACTTGGCAAGCATTTTATTTTACTCTGTCTCTAATGCTATTTTAAGTATCATTTACTGGTTTTATTTTCTTTCTTATTTATGACTTGGCATCTCATAGAGCAGGGGGCCATCGCAGTGCCTGGAGAGAAGTCCTGCGATAGAGGACGCTCACAAGAACGTACTTTCCAATTTGGATGCTAACTGCCTTTAGATAACAAGATGAGTTTGTATAGTATATTCTTATGGCATCAATAAATAGCACGTTTGCATATTTGTCTCAGAAAAATAAAAATAATTTTGATTTTCACTGCAGTATATGTAACCTCTCAGGTAGTCACCCTAAAGGGGTGTTTTGACATATCAGCTTCCAGAAAACATCCTGCCTGGCCCTCCAAGGGCCAACAAGATGACACAGAAGACCTGTCTGTTTCTGATACCTTTCGCAATAAATACACGCATTTAGGTGTTTTTCGCTGCGTGATAAAATACGGGTCGATCCATTAAAAGTGACTTTTTCTGAATTGTCTTTGTCGGGCATACGAAGGTAATGGGGAAGGGACGGCTGTCCTTCCTAGGAGGAAAGAAAGGTTTTCTTTGAAGTGCAGGTCCCGCCTAATGCTACAGAAGTTGTTACTGCACCTTAGAGCCTTCCGCAGCGTTCTTGTGGTTTTATCCTGAGTTGGAAACCTGTGATGAGCAGTAAGCCACGGCGAGGAGAATAAGGTACAGAAAACATCGGGGTGATAAAGCTGTGGTTTCTAACAGCGGTTTTCATTGCAGCTATTAAGGGAGCACAATGGCCTTTTCAGCTATGGTAATTGTCTGTTTCTGTTGAGACTTTTCTTGAAATAATAGTGGGAGGTAGTTTTTAAATCAAAAGAGGTTAATATGGTGGTTTATTGTCACCGTTTATTTGTTTCACTTTTGCTCTGTACGGATTCGCAAAGGTCTGAGTTGTTTCCAACAGTGAAATGTTTCTTTCATAAATATCGCTTCCGTCCCAAATTTCACACAGCTGTTGAAGCGTTTCATTTTGGAGGAACACTTCAGACCTCAGGTCAGGCTGTTACGGCATCTCCTCTGAAGCTCTGGGGGTGTGTGCGAGGGGAAAAGGTTAACTGTTTTTCCTGAAAAGATTTCTTTATTTAAAAAGTCTGAACAAAAATTTTCGGGAGAAATTCCATAACTGTGGAAAAATACTAGCAGTTCTTTTTGACATTAGAAAAGTTTGTGTCTTGCTTTATGGAAAGGGGTAAAAAGAGAAGCCATTCATCAGCTTCTAATGAATTTCGTTTCTATGTAGGAAAGTAGGAGAGGATAGAAAAGGGGAGTTTGGAGAATGCTTGGAAGCCCCTCCACAGGGGCACAAGCACTCACATTTTTAATTTGATTTCCCCTCCATGAAGACTGGTGAAACCTGACCTTGGATCTGGTTCTCCATAATTTGAAGTTGTAGTTAGGTGAATACACGAATTTCCAAAGGAATGGTACAATATGAACGTTCCCTGTGGACAAAAAGAAAATAGCCCTTATCTATGAAGTCAAGAATTTATTGATGATATGACTGAAATCTTACAGTTTATTTAAACAATATTGGTCTCAGTAATAATAACACAGTTTGAACTGTTATACACATATTCTCTATATATGTATAAATAGAATCTCTCTTTGCTGTTATGCTCATCCTTCTCTTGCCCTTCTGGGTTGATGGTACCCATATTCCCGAAGAAGAAGCCAGGGGTTGCAGCAAGTTCTTAGCACCCTCCAGTTCTTCACGCCAGTTGAGGCTGTTTTTGTGTTTTCTGATACTCTTTTTCTCCTCGCTGGTTTTCAACTGGTGTGCAACTGCATGGTACAACTGAATTCACTGTACGTAGTGTACTTTACCTATATTACCTATATATGTTACATATGGGTTTTGATCTCTTTGTTACTCCTCGAACTGCTTTTCCCGCTCCCAGGTCTGCGTTTCTTTGGCCGACCATTGCTGAGTTGTTTATGGCCCTGGGTCTCCAGTGTCAGCCTGTGGCCTTTTTCCTCCCATGCCTGTTGCCCTCCACACTGTACCCCATGTCCCAGCCTTCAAAGGCCTCTGCTCTCATACCAGGCTTGCATTCTTCCGTGCTATATCATTATCATAGAACCTACTACATAAATACTCATATACATAAATACTTCATTTTACCCCAAATAATTACTTGTTAGTGGTACTATATACAAATTATGGTTATAACATACAACGATAAGTAAAACAAATCAGGCCTGGCCACCTGCTCATTAGGAAATTTGTTGCTAAGCTAAAGAAGCTAAACCGAAGCTTCATGGAGCCCAAGACAAGTTGAGACTGACTTTCCTGGGCTGCAGCACTAAGATGGACAATGATCGTGGTAGAGCCTGAAGCGTGAAAAGTCTTTACGTTGCATATGGAAATTTGAACCGTCTCTAGAAAAGAGTTTTCCCAGGCTATTTTGGTTGGGAATTAACATTGATGATTTTGGATAGCATCAGTGGCAGCAGCAGTTCTCAGCTTTTTTCAGCGTGCAGACCACTTTGAGACTTATTGCTACGGGTGTTTGTACTCACTGCTTCCAAATCCTGTTGCTATAATAAAAGACCATGTGGACAAGCGAAGCTAGAAAGGACTAATGCCATTTCCCCTCTGAATGGCACTACCCGTGGTTGGCTGTAGGTATAGGCAGTAGCGTCAGTTGTTTAGGGGAGCAAAGCCAAGGGCACCGAAAAACCCAACCATGATTCTTCTCCATCCTTTGCCAGGCCAGCTGATGTCTCTTAGGGAGAGCCCAGGGGATGTGGAGCAGCAGCCGTACTGCGAACGAGGAGACTGAGGGGCTTTCCAAAACCAGCAGTTTGTGTCACAGTCCTTCATCTGTCTTTCCTGTCCTGGAAGCAGAGAAACCTTGTCCCGTCATCCTTAGAGTGGCCATACTCTGAGGCATACACGTTGGGCAGCCTTGAACCAGTGCTGCCTGAATCTATGCGCAGCTTTAATCCGTTTCAACCACTGAGGTTGACATTTGGGTTTTTTTTCTTTGAAGCACATACAGTTTTCCTGCATTTCTATACATAGATACACTCTCAAATCTCCAGGCTGCCTTTTGCATTTGAAAATGAAGGAAGCCTTTGTGCTTCCCTCCTCTAGGGCAGCCAGTGGCACCACGAACATTAAAGATGAGCGAATTCCAGCTGCTTTATAACTGTACCTGCCGCATCCAATCTTCACCACCTTGTCTTTTAAAATTTGCATTAGTTCAGAACACAAAAATAGTCTGTGGGGGTTTTTTTGCACAGGGTAGCATTAGTTGATGTGTTACAGAGTCACCTCAACCATCTGAGTAATAAAACAGGCATTTCCTGTCAAATATCTCTTATGGGTACTGTCAAATATCTCTTATGGGTAGACATTATGCTGTATCTTATTGAGCCCTAATATCATCTGCGGTCGACTACGAAGGCACTGCTTGGACAAGTTTGCAGCATCACGTCTGGGTGACTTACCTTCTAGTTACATTGATGCCATAATGTACATCTCACTCCCTTTTACTAACGTAAATGGAGCCTTTTCCTCAGATGGGTTTTTACAATTGTAATGAAGGCATGTTGGGCGAGTTAAACTTTGGGGATAATGTTCATGCAGAGTACTATTTATGTCTAATACCGCAATTGTATGCACGACAATTTGCAGACGAATGCCAGACGTGAATCCTAATTCATTTACAACCTAAACTGAACGCAATGCAGGGTACAGCACTGGGGCAGATGGGGAGACGGCAAAGCGAATGGTGAGGTTACAGTAGTAAAATACTGTGGCAAAAGTGTATTTTTGGTGTCCGTTTCAATATCGCTGACCTGTGTTTCTAAACCAGACCTGCCACTTGTAGCTGTCGATAACTCCCAATGGATGAGTCTTTATTTTAGAATCTATTTGATAACCTAATTCTCCTCACTCAATTGATTTCTGACCTGACTTTCATTCTTGATTCAAATGGTTTTCTTAATAGCTTAGCTAACTACAGTTGCCAGTAATTGATCCTTATTAAACATTTTTTTTAGCATATCTCAGCATTTTTGCCACCCATCTGCTTTTAAACTGCCCATTTGTATGGATTCTTTGCATAAATATTTTGTGGCTCATTTGATTCTCTGCATAATTAATTAATTGCTTCTCACTTAGTTTTCTGCATAACTAATCTGCTGCCACGTAATTAACAAACTCTTTAATTCCTTATTAATTATTTACTGTTCTTTTGAATATATGAATTAATTGACTGTTTAAATTTGCTGCTGTGCTGATTTGACATCTAGTTAATTGTTTTGATTAATCAATTAATTAGCTGCTTAATCTCTGCTTAAAAGTATAACCCCATGACTGCCTTGCAAATGTTCTAGCGCCCTTCCCCGTTCCCTTCTCGTTCAGCACTATCATCTCATCCACATCTGGATGCTCAACTTACTGTCCAGGCACACATGGACCTTTTGGGCTTACGTTTGTCCCTCCGGTGAAGCCATCTCTATAACCCCAGTGATGCTCCTTATATCTCCGATCTTCCTCCAGATGGGGTTCGTTCCTCGTGACACACCTGCTCATACGCTTAAGCCTCAAGAGAGATTCAACTCGGCTTAGTTATGCCAAAGTGAAAAGGGGAGAATCGGGAAGAAAAGCATTAAAATATTGAGGAATGAAAATCCGTGAGGTAAATGTGATACGAGAACAGACCTGGAGAATTATGCATTTTTGTGGCACACAGGGTGAGGATGTTTCGGATGCAGTATAACTGCTGAAGAAGTTTGTGGTAAATTGATGTAGCTGATAAAGTTCCCAAAACTTTATGTATAGCTCTTCCACTAGACGTACTTGTTGGGGCTGTTTTTCTCTGGTTCTTCACTACAGAGGAATTTGAGTAGAAAAGAACCTTTTTCTTCACACTTTGCTTTATTTATGTGCTAATCCTGGATTTAAGATTTCACAACTGGTTGCTGTAGAAACTGCTGTTCCTTTGGGGACAAGGCCTTTGAAAGAGGTGTTGCCTTAAAAAGTAGTTTGAGGTTATATGTCACAAATAAGCCAACAGAAAACATGCCCAATATTATGAAAACTCCTTCAAAACTGAATGGGTTTTTTTAAGTTTTCCACAAAACGTCAGCTGCTCTTTGAAGGTCTTATATTGTGGCTTTTTATACAAGTGGAAGTGTGAGAAGTGAAGTGGCTTTATCAAGCATGTAACGTGAAACACAGGGGGTACATTTGTGTCTTTAAAAGAAGGTGCTGAGTTGAGTATCACATTTAATAGCAAGAGAATAGCCAGGTCAGAATCAAAATTGGTTGGATTTGCCCGTATGTTTGATGGGTGCTCTCCTAATTTATTGTCTCATGTTGATCAATCTACAGACTTAACAGTGAGAGCGGTTGCCAGAAATATAATACTTTTGGAGCGTATGAAAATGTATAACAACTGTGTTATCAATGAAAATTTTCAAATACGTGGTATGATAGGTTGTACTGTTATAATAGATATTTAAAAAATTACAGTATGCCTAAGATGTATGTTATTATATATCTTAAAAGGACCATTTAGCGTGATCCGTGTCAGCTGAACCATATTAGACAGCAAAAGGCTGGAGCTGGTAGAGCAATTCCCTGGATCCTGGAAGCGATACTGCTCTGGCTGCCCAGCTCCTCCTGCGTGCCGTCAGCTACGGCAGCTCCATCTCTGTTCCGTAGCGTGGGACCATAAACCCTGAGTGCGCGTGGGCATACCTCCGTGCAGACGGCTAAATTTGGATGTCTTAATCTTGAGCTGAGTCCTACTCCCAGGAGTTTTTGATTGAACTCTTTGGTAAGAAGGCACCAGCTGGTCCATGAAAAGTCACTTTTAGCAGTGGTCTCCATGCCCAAATGTTTGGGACTCGCTCCTCTGGTGAAGAACGTTGGAGAATATGCAGAAGTTGTTAATATTTCAAGGGAGTGGATGCAAGAGTCTGTTAATCTTTTTTATCTCAGATTTCTGTCAAGCTGATTCTCTGGAAAACTTGCCATGAAAAGATGCTAGGCACTACGCACACCCTGCTAGCTTGCCTTTTTGCTCTAAGTGTAGAGGTGAAGAGTTTAAAGTAGTTGGCTTTTCTTTGTTTACCTTAGGCAAATTAACTGGGGGCTTTTTCAGGGCTGTTGTACAATATATTGAGTCTAATTCGTAAAGAACCTGAAACAATTGGATTGCCTGAACATGTAGTGAGTAATAACGAAAAACAAAAGATGAGGTGGTTGTTATTCCTCTGATGCTACTTTAATTAGTCTGTGATATAGTGAGTGTGCTGCGAAGTATGGATCATCTCTTAGTCTATATGTATCTCTGAAGAATGAAACTTCACGCTTAATGTTTCCAAGCAGTGCCTGATACAAAAGCTATTAATAACTATGATCAGTATTAAGCATATATAAACATTACATTTCAGGGAGACTATTCGTACAATTAAAATTAAGCATTAAAGTTAGCTAACTCAGTGGGCCCAAGCCCTAATAATGTTCACGTTGGAGATTTGCCATTGCAAAAAATGATTTTGACAAGAGGTACAATCGGAATGGTAAATGAGCTTTTCAAAAAGTTAAAAAAATAGCAGGAGATGTGTCATAACATGTTATATGAGAAATAGGTGAAGAAGTGATGTAGGTGGGAGAAATTAAAATTTTTATCATCAAGAAATATATATTTATTGTCAATATTTCTTAATAGTGGGAGAAAATACACGTCAACATCCCAATGGTCTACAGGAATTATTAGAGAAGGTGAAACAGCTGAGCCTGCAGGAATATAGTTCCCCTTCAGCTCTGTCTCATTGCATTTTTATGTCAGCATAAATCCACTGATTCAGTGAAATTCAGCCCACACCTTGATTTCTGTGTCTAACTGAAGCTGTGCAAGCAGCAGCCCGTACATTTCAGAGGTCCTGTTTTATTTACTGCTGATATAGAGCATTATTCCACTGTGGTACAGAGATAACGTGGTTACTCTGTAGAATACTCGGGGGGTTTTTAAACTAAAACTTCTTCCCTGGCTTCCTGTATGTTTAGTAGCTCACTCTCATATTTAAGTTAACATTCATAATCGTGTATTCAAATTGAATTTTAGTATTCCTTTTCCTTAGTTTTCTTTCTTAAATGTAGAAGAATCGCATCCAAAACCGTGATTACCCGCTTGTTTCAAAATCTGTCACAATCGTGACACGTTGCTGTTGGTTTCATCGGCAGAGTTGGGAGACAACGTTTCAAATAAAAGCATCTAAACCACTGGCTTCCCATGTAGACAAACACGTCGAATATTGAATGATCTCTTTTTTTTCAGGTGTTTACCTTTCTGTCTTTCTACTAGAAGCAAAAGGTTATGAAAATAGGTCAAACGTAAAAGGTACATCTGTCTTTTTGCAGGATTGGGCGTATTGCTTTGCGTGTGATTGAGTAGTTGCGGCTGACCAAAAGGATGGAGGCAGAATACCAGGGACCATTGATTTGTCGTGGGTTTGTGTTGTATCTCAGCCTCAGTAGTCTGGGTTTTAATGATTCTAAGTCCTTGCTAACATTTGAGAGCTGTAAGGGAGGATGCAGTGTTTACACTGGAAGTATATCAGCATAAAAATTAGATTGGCATTGTTTTAGCTTAACTTTGGAAAAATAACTGTAAGTGCTAGATAGAGAAAATTGGCTTCCTTTGCTGCTTTCTCTTCACTTTAGAATTTATTTAGAATTTCAATCTATTTGAAAATAAGATTCTGGGAGAAGCTTAATAGTCAACAAGCTAATACTTTAATTACCCAGTATTAAATTTTACTTAATTATAAAACAACACATAGAACTTTTTGACATGTCAACAAAACATTACCAGCAGCTTTCTTTTGAAATCTAAAAACCCACAGGAAAAAGCAGGTGCGGAGACGTTTAGTAATGCTCAGGCGTTTTACAAAGCTCCCTTGAAAGACAATGGGGTGTTTTAATGGATAGATTAGAAATGATTTAGCTGTTATTGTTTAACTTATGTAAGAAGCTGAACAGCAAACTATTTTTATGGCTGCGTACGTGCCTCAGTACTTGCAGAGAAAATAACAGAAGTCTGTCTTTGAATTGGAATTAAAGGAGCCCAGTGGTGTCTTACAGCTTTCCAGAGAGTAGGGAGCTGCCGATACGGGCAGCCCAACAGCATCGCCTGTGCCCTGCTGCCCTTGAGCATTCAAATCAGGTAAAACTAACAAATGGCCTATATCGCAACATTAAGCTTGGTCCTAGAGGGTTTCTTTTGCTCAGTCCTTGAGTAAAGAATTAATTACCAAAACAAACACTTGCCTTTTCATTGCAGTTACAGCTTAGCTATAATAATAATATTAATAATTCATTTGTTGCCTAGTATGGTAGAGGAGGTAGCTGGGTTTCAAACCTGTGGAATAACACAAAAATACTGGAGCTACCTCTGAATTGTAATGGTTTGGTTGACTTGTGTTTTGAGCACTCCGAAGGACAGCGTGTTCATCGGTATCATAGGGGAAGTCAGAGCAGCCTTCTTCCAGGTCACTTCTATATGAGATGTAATATGAAAGGAGGTTGTAGAGATGTGGGTGTCGGTCTCTTCTCCCAAGTAACAGACAACAGGACAAGAGGAAATGGCCTCGAGTTGTGCCAGGGGAGGTTCAGATTGGATATTCGGAAAAACTTCGTCACCGAAAGGGTTATCAGGAACTGGAACAGGCTGCCCAGGGAGGTGGTGGAGTCACCATCCCTGGAGGGATTTAACAGATGTGTAGATGTGGCGCTTAGGGACATGGTTTAGTGGTGGACTTGGTAGTGATAGGTTAATGGTTGGACTTGATGATCTTGGAGGTCTCTTCCAACCAAAATGATTCTATGATTCTATGATTGTGTTTTATTAAAAAGGTTCCAGAGTTACACTTGGTCCTGACTTGAGCTTCAAGAAATGGAGAAATCTTTTTCCCTTTAATTCCTCTTTCCCACTGTCAACTGGGAGCTGCAGAAACCAGAATGAAATTGGACCTTTAAGGCGGCATCAACCCTGCCTCCAAGCTCCCTCGTTTTCATAGGCTTATTTATAACTGAGAGGCTCCAGAAGGACACGCAGCAACGCTGGATAACCGTTTCTGAGAACTTTGCTTGCGTTGCTTGAAACGACGAAATAAGGTACATTGCAAAACTTAACACTACAATGAGCAGCAGCCGAGTTCTGCTCCGTCTGCTCTTTGGCAGCGACTGCCCCAGCTGCAGAGAGTGCTGGCAGCACAGCGGCGTCTGTCTCTCCTGACGCTTCCTTGTCTTCTGTCCTCACGCCTCTTTCCTATAAATAGCAGATTTCTCCAAGAAACACGCCTGTCGAGGAATTAGGGAAAAGGTGTGGGAAACGACATCGGACCGAAGGGCCGAGTGAGGATGCTTTTGACGAGGAAAGCTAAAAGGATGATTTGGGAAAGATGAAGAACACGGGGATTTAAGATTTGCTTCTTAAATAGTTCTACTATTCAAAGCATGCTACTAAAGTTTAAATTCCCCTTGATGGTAACATCTGGCCCTCTGATTATTGTCCTATTACTGACAAATCAGAATTTGAGCCCTGAACACATGGATGCTGCTTAGGTTCGGTAGCAACAGCTCGTTCCCCTGTCTCAGGCAGCCTTCTCGCTTCGGCAGAGTCCTGGACTGCCAGATGTTGACTTTAATCTGAATTGTTGACTTAGTCCTTAACAAATCCTTGAGTGTAACACCATGTCCCAAAGTCAGTGAGTGCCAACTTGTTTGTGAGCCACATATTAAGTGACTAAAGTGAATTTGGGAGGATCAGAAACATAATCTTATCCTTCTCTTGTATTAAAATAAATTGAGACTAATTAATTCTGATCTTTTAGGTGAAAACATTATTCTGGGAGAACCTTGCTTGAATTAATCCAAATGTGGATCTTTAATCTAGCCTCATTTATATGTGGCAAGCAGATACCAAGATTATCTGGGTAAACACGTGGATAAAAGAGCATTTAGACTATTGAATCTTTGACTGAGAAGTGTTCATTGTTAAATATAGAGCTGGTGCTCCAGTGCAGTGATGAAAAATCCAGTTCTAGGTTCCGTTCCTCACCCTGCAACTCAATAACTGTTGCTTTGTTGCCTTGGGCAGTCTCTTAGTGTTTAACTTCTGAGAGTGTGGGCTTCCTGAGGGGTACGGTTGAAATCAGGAGGCTCCATGGGAGCAGGGGATGGTGAGAACATCAAGGCAATCGCATCTTCTTTGGTATTCCTACCTACCTGTGCAGTCTGCTGAAGTAGGACGGTGAAATAACTTGCTCAGTTTCCATTCATTCTGTGATTCGCTTTGAGGCGGCAAGTGGCAGATAGTCCGACCATTAAGATACTTAGTACTATCCTAACTCATGTAAAGTGTAACCCTGACCGTAAATCGTTTGTGGCACCCTGTGAAAGGGACTAGAAAACAAGAAAGTCTGTATGTCAGAGCTGGTTTTCCTCCAAGCCCAGCGCAGGGCAGTAACCGGTTTCTTCTTGGCCGAATGCCTTCTCTTCTGGGGCACTTCTCCCAGGCTGACTAGAGAGGGTCACATCGGAGCTGCCATCTCATTGAGACAGAGCCTTGACAACATTTCTGCTCACCAAGGGGTCAGGATGTACCCTGGCAAGAAATCGCAACAGAGAAAAACCTGAATTCTTCTATACATTTAATTGACAGTGTTCTCTAGTCATAAATGGCCTGAAAAGCACATATCTCTCTTTGACATACATGATGACTATAAAAGCATTTACAAAAGGCCTGGGCATAATAAATAATGGAAAATTTAAGAATTCATAATATGACTCCATATCTTGACTTTTTGTTTATTTTTTCTTGCTTTTCATTCCTCTTCTGCACGTCTACAGCATCCAGGTTCTGATAATATTGTAAAGTTTAGGAATGAAAATGTAGGAAGTGATGGTTAATGTGTTGGCAAGTCTGAACTGCAGCTTGCAAAGTATGACATATTATAAAGTTTGCTTCTAATAAAATAAGACCACTCTACATCTCTTTCTAAAGCATGAAGTTCAATTCAATGCACTGCTAAGAATCTGTAGAAAAAGTTTTTCCAAATAGTTCTTGTTTAGAGAAGCGTTTCATGCCACAAATTTCTTCCAACAGAACAGCACAATTGCAAGTGGAGGAGGAGAGCAGGTGGTGGGAGGCTGGACACCAGCGCGCCTGGTGCCTCTGCCTGAGGGACAGCTTCTTGGTAGATGATAGTGAGAAAGTAGAGATTTACTTCAAAAAACCCTGGAGAGTAAAGATGTAGAAAGGTCTAAAAGCAGCACATGAGACAATGCTGTCTCTTACTGTAGCATAAAAATGAAAATTCAAGCCACAAAAATACAGGGAGGATGGAGAACATATTCTTGGGGAAATTATCACACTGTCAAAACCAGCAAATTGGTGTTATCACAGACAGGACTTCTCTTGGATTCCTTCCTTGCATATAAACCATTATGAACAAGTAGTTTCCATTACTTCCAACACAAGTATCCTTTCTGGAAGACACCTTATCTAGGATTTTCCTTAAACGGGCTTATTGTGCATTATGGAGCCACCAAACCATGCTGAATTTTCATGTTTGCATCTTGGTGAGCTGCAGCTCAAGAAAACTCAGCTGCTGTTTGGCTTTCAATTCCCCTCGTGATCTGAATGTCAGTTCCTGCTCTTTTGGGATTAGAATTAATCACTGCTAAATAGAGTCTGCAACGATGAATTTAATGACTTTCTGCATGATGATGGAATCAAAATGAGATTTGTTTAACTTCTCATATCTTTATTTATTCTTTATTCAAGAAAAATCAAGACGTATTTGGTTGAATTAGTGAAATATGAAGATACAAATCAGAATGCTCAAGGTAACTTTTTATAGCATGAAGAAGAAGTATTACTTTTGAATTTTGTCACATGATTATGAAAATTCTCATTACAATACTCCTGAGAGAATACCATCTTATTAGGAGAGAGCTGGCTTTTCCGAATTCTTCAAATAATTTGAAAAATATGCAGATGTTAACAACATGTCTGCTGCATACAGAAAGGGATGCGGCTTTTACTTTTATGCAGATAAATAATATTTGGCAGAAATATCAGCCAGAAAGTTGTTGGGTTTGACATTGTCCGTTAGGATGATCAAACTGATTTTTTTTTTCTCAAGATTTTAGGTCTTTCTCTTCTATCCTTGAGCCACTTCTTGAACCATGATGATTTTAAATGGAAGAGGCACAGCAAAGCTGCTGCCGTTCCAGTTCACTGATAAATATTCAATCATCTGCCTTCTGTAGCTGCTGTGTACAATAGGAAGAGACTAAAGTACAAGGGTTTAATGATGTTAAGAGCCGTTCCTTTGCTTTGACTCATTTTACTAGCAATTTCCAATTATTTTTTACTCTCCTTCCAATAGATGCCCTCACACTGGTCCCCAAAACACCTCCTAAGGTTGTTACCCAGTAGATGTTTTCTTCATAGACAAGTTGACATCGGTAGCAGGAACCACTGGTTGCTTTCCCGCTTATTTTGGTATTGCATTTGAGTAACACTCAAACACTCCCAACACTCGTGATGGCAAGTAGCGCCGTACCTTTGGCTTTTCTACAGCATCGTGTTTTATAATTGTGTTCCAGCAGCGTTGCAGAACATGAATGTCTTTATTTTGAGCTGTTAATTAACAGTGGAAGCAGGATGTGTAGTAAACTGTGCAGATTTAATATCTAATTTGAAGGTGGTGAAGTTATGTTTCAGTTTCTGCATAAGACGGGAGAAGGAGCAATAGAAAGTTTTTATTTTTACCCTTTCTTCAGAAACCGCGTGCTGCCGTTACAGGAAAGTATCTAAAGATAAATGAGAGAACAGGAAGACAAAGAACTCCTAAGCCTGCTGTTGTTGGAATTTAGCAACCCGAGAGATTTTCCGAAGGCTCTGGATTTTAAAAGTTCCTTCAAATAATGGTTTAAGACTTGCTGAGAGCAGAACCCCACATCTCCGGAAGCTTGCACTTGAGTAACAGATGACGATACAGAAGGTCGCTAAGTGTTTAATGGTCTTAGTTGTGTTTACATGTTAACACTTGTTTATATTTTTAGTCAAAGTAAGCTAACCACTGATACCTAAACTATAAACCCAAGATAAAGTGGTGAGAGGATTCCAGAGAGAACAGGGGGCTGAGAGGAGGCTACCAGTACCCAAGTGTATGGCCATGAGCAGAAGTCTGCAGCTCCCTGCAAAGCTCAAGGTCTTCTGGATTGCTGCCTGTTCATGTGAGCCTTGGGAACAGGAGTGGGAACAGTCCTGCGCCTATGGATCAGAAAAACTGAGGTTTAATTTTCAGAAAAATGGAGATTATTCTTCTGGTCCTATTTCTTGCAAAGCTGATGGTCTTGACTTAGAGTCCTACTTGGATTTAAGCATCTTGCGAAAGTAACATCAGTTTAATTCCTTGTGTGTACGTACCAGGAAAATGGCTTTTTACATCAGTGAGTGGAGCTTACCAGCTCCGTGAAAATGGTAGGGATAGGTGCTTGAGTGTGGTTTCGCTTTTTAAATTACTTGTGAAGATAATTCCTCAGGTATTCTAAGAGTTTATTCAGCTCTTCTGAGCTAAAGAATGGCTAGTTAGTTTAAACTGAGATCAGCTTATTAAACTGTGTTAATGTGTGTGTGTGTGTGTGTGTATTTGTACAGCCAGTAAAATACAGCTTCATTCAGTATTGCTTTTCCTTTCTCTTCTTGTTGATTTGAAGCTTTGCAATCCTTCTTGTTTCAAGAGCAGAGAACAAATAGGAGAATCTCACGTCTTTTTAAAAAAAAAAAAAGAAAAAAAGAGAGGCGGTTGTAAGCTCTTCTGCTCACAAGAGCCCTGGCTATGCAGTAAACCTATTCCTTAGCTGAAAACTGAATTTTCCTAAAAGTCAGAGAGCTGTTATTCACATTTCCCTCAGCACAACCAGGACCAGATTTCAAGTTGCAAAAAGCTGTGGGATTTTTTTTTTTTTTTTGAATTGCGGGGCAAGGCTCTGGCTCATTTGGAGGTGTTGGAGCGCCCAGGTCTCCCGGAGAAGGTAGAAGCCCCTGGCAGGCGACGGCTGGAGCGGTGCCAGCTCCCCTCCGAGCCCCGAGCCCGAGCTCTCCCCGCAGCCCCCGCCAGCCCAGCGCACAAGGCAGCCTGGCCCGGCAGCCTGGCAGAAGGTTTCCCTCCCGCTGTGATGCTGACCGCCCTGGTTGTCCATTAGTTATCTTCGTCAAGCTATGTAATATTTTAAGATGACTGTTGTAATTAAGGCTACTATTATTATCATTTCTTAGCTGATACTTTGCATTGGTGGGAAGAACCTGACCTCAGCCATCGCGCATACTCATTTTCTATGTGTGCTCTTGCATCAGATATACCAGAAAACATCTTTCTTACATCCATTTAACACCACGAGGTACAATAACACACAGCAAGCCATAAGGGAAAGGATAGTGATAAAAATCCCTCCGGCGCCATGTGCCAGGGCACATTCACAAATTCCTACTGCATTGTGCTGGCAAATAATGAGGAGATGCCTCCTACCATAGCTTCTACTGTTGATTTCAAACTTTATCAAATATTGACTTTTTTTTTTTCCAGTAAAGTAATCAGTTTCCAATCTTGATGGTTTGAAAGAAAATGTAGGTTTCAGCATGTTCTTGTTTTTCCTTCTGCACTTCGCCTCCTTGCAGCGTAGTAAATTGGAACCTGTCTTTGTATTTAAGATCCCTTGATTTTCCTGCGGTTTCATGAAGGTAAATAAAAGAAGAGTTTTAATAAGCTGAATACATTATTGTTACATTATGAGTAGTGCTTTATGCAGATTTTTTTCCAGATAGGTATGAAAACAAGGTTCTGGGCTTAGAGCACTCAAGACAACAAGTTACGGTGAAAGAACCCAAAGAGAACAGACTTCAGAGCTGCTCTCTCATTAGGTGACACAGTATTATTTTCTCTCTCTGTGCTTGGTTGTTTTGCTGGTAGCCATTTGCTGCTCTGAACAGTTTTGAGAGCTGCCTTGTATACCGTGTTAAAAAAAAAAAAAAAAAGTTAGTCCTAGATTTTAAATCTTACATTCTTTGTAAATTGAAATGCTCTTGTTTGCACCAGGACATAGAGAGTTTGCACAGCATGTGGGTGTCAAATATCTGTTGGGTAAGAAGCCAAAAAGCACTTTGCTTGGATTGAAATGTTGCGTTATTGAACTGTGTCTTCTCGCTGCTGGAAAAAAATCTCTCTGGTTGGTCACTCAGAGCTTTTTTAATGGTACAAAACATACTCAGACAGCACTTCTGCTTTGGAGATAGAAGAGGAACTCTTGTCTGTGTGCTCTCGCTGATGCTGTGCTTCATAGAATCATAGAATCAGAATCATAGAACATTTTGGGTTGGAAGGGACCTTTCAAGGTCATCTAGTGCAACCCCCCTGCAATGAGCAGGGACATCCTCAACTAGATCAGGTTGCCCAGAGCCCCGTCCAGCCTGACCTGGAATGTTTCCAGGGATGGGGCTTCTACCACCTCTCTGGGCAACCTGTTCCAGTGCTTCACCCCCCTCACTGTAAAAAATTTCTTCCTCTATCTAGTCTGAATCTCCCCTCCTTTAGTTTAAAACCATTACCCCTTGTCCTATCACAACAGGCCCTGCTAAAAAGTTTTTCCCCATCTTTCTTACAAGCCCCCTTTAAGTACTGAAAGGCTGCAATAAGCTCTCCCCGGAGCCTTCTCTTCTCCAGGCTGAACAACCCCAACTCTCTCAGCCTGTCTCCATAGCAGAGGTGCTCCAGCCCTCTGAGCGTTTTTGTTGCCCTCCTCCGGACCTGCTCCAACAGGAGCTTCGATCCTGCTGTGGGAGATGGAGGTGAACCAGCCCATGGCGCAGCCAGGCGGTGGCCAGCCTGGGCACTGGTGACAAGATCAAAGCTCGCTTTGGTGTATATAGAGAGAGAGAGAGAAAGAGAGAGAGTACTCCCGTCACTTCTCGGCTGGTGGGGTTGACCTTAAGTACAAAACAAGGCAGTGGCAGCCCAGCGTTAACCACGTGGTTTCACAAGAGCTCAAGTAAGCGGCTTGCTCTGCCGGCTGGAGGAGCAGGTGTTTTTCCATGGGAGTCAAGCTCCCCGCCTCTGCGGGAGCTCTCTTTGCTCATACAGCTCCTATAAATATATCCTGAAGAGACAGTTTAACGACCTGAATGTGCATCTTGTATCCTACCTAGCAAAAATGAGATCTGAAGATTTAAAATCCTATATTTTTGATATTTCACTCTTGAATAGCATTTCTGTCTTCAAAATAGTCTTGAGACTCTGCATAGCTGCTGCTCACAATATCTGGGATGCAGCTGCTCCGTAGAGTACTGCTGGGAAAATATTAGCCTAAAACTGAAAAAAATATAGAGAGTTGGCACCAACTTTAGGACTCCAGAACTGTCCCGTTATTTCTCTTTTCTCCATAAGGAAGAGAGGGAAAACCCATTTACTTTCATGTGATGGGCTGGATATTTTTGATACCTATGAACCGTGGGTCCTTCCAGAGCTATGGGATTACTAGAACAGTGATGAAAGATGGAAGTTCTGTTTAACTCTAAGCAGGTGGATGTACAGTGCCCCCGAAAAGTAAATCACCTTGAAACCACCGAGTGAAGCAAGCACAGTCAGCACACTGCTGTCACGGGCTGTACTCTCAGAAACGGGAAACAAGATGATAGCTCTCCCTGGTTCAAAGCTGAGGCTCAAACTCCAAAGGTTTCAAGGACTTTGTATGAATTTGTGAATCTTTTATGTGCGAGGTAGTTAAGGATGCTTGACACTTCATAAAGGCACATTACTGTGCCTTCAGTATTCAACCCCTAAGCTAGAAAGAAGTTATAATAGAAATGCCACAAAACTCAGGTTCTTGTCCAAAAAATTAAAGTGGACAACATGAGGAAAGACGGTGGAACAGGCTGAATTTATAATGCGGATTGCTAAGGTTTGCTTGATCCTAATGCAGGCTGCTGGTTTGAATTTGGAAGACTGACTACAGCATTTTAGAGACCCGTTTCTTCCAGTCTGGAGATACAGGAACACCTGATGCTGTTGTTGAGGCTGGTCTGAGCATGATTTTAGTGGAAAGGATTCTCCTCCAAATTTTGGAATCTCGCAGGAGTTCCCCATAAGTCGCTGTCGAAAGTTGCAGGGCAATAGAAGACCAAATAAGACTCTGATGAAGAGGCCAGCAAATTTTTTCTTCTTCTACTGCTCTAAAAACAGTCAACTCTTTTCATGTTAATATCTTTCAGAACCCGAAGAAATTTTTTTTTGTTCTTTTTGTATGCACAGAGTGTGAATCAAGGGTTCTCCTGGTAGCTGTTGTGTGGTGCACCTACCTCAGGTCCAGTCTGGAGGGAAGAAGAGGGGTGTTTGTACTGTGCTCACTGCTAATGATAGAAAAATAATCAAAGAAGAATCAAAGAATCCAACAAGAAAAAAAAAATGTTTAAGTTCTGCATCTATTCCATAAAGACTGTTCTAAGCTATATGGAAAGTCTGGCACAATGAGCTTTGATATCTCTGCTGTGTATTAAGTATCATATATATATAAGTTAGACCTGAAAGTATTAGATTTCATTCTAAACTCTATTTTTAATCTGTTGTATCCCTTTATGCCAAACCACATTTCCTGGATCACCAGGGGATGAAGTGGCTACCACCGTTGTTTTTTTGATTTGGACAGCAGGAGCAGCTTTTGTGGGCTCACAGCTCACTACCATTTATGTACCTAAAATTTCCTTGCTGATTTTGGTCCTTGCGATAGCGCGGAAGTAGTTCTGCATCTTACCTAAAACTAATAATCAAAATCACTATTTCTTGTTTTCTTGATTTAACTTTTTTAACTGTCTCTGCTGTTCAAAGCTTTATCCATTTTCAGGAACATTTGTGGGTCCTCTCGGTGGAGGCGATGCAAGAAAATCTCCTCCCGCTGATAGTGCAGGGTGGTTTCTGCAGATCACGCTCCGGAGAGCCTGTTCCTCTCCCTTAACATACAGGGAGCCTCAACTCCTAGCGTGGATCCTCAGATGCATAATCTTTCACATATAATGATTTTACTTGCTGATGCATGGTATCTAACGAACTCAAACTGAAATGGATTTTATTCAGTCATTAAAACTTAAAAGAGCAAAAAGTCTCAAAGCCAAACAACCAGCCTTCTGAGATGAGTTAACTGTGCTTGTTTTACAGCAAAGCAGCAAGTTCATGAGCGTTGAAATTTGTTTGCCTAAGGTCAAAGTGAATTGACAACAGATCCCAAACCAGGACTTGGAAACTCGGTTTCAAGGCTCTAATTACAAGCTGGGAAGGGAGTAGTTGTCTTAAGCTATTTTATTGCGTTGCATCT
The DNA here is from genome assembly GCA_009819775.1 of Phoenicopterus ruber ruber. Taxonomy (NCBI): domain Eukaryota; kingdom Metazoa; phylum Chordata; class Aves; order Phoenicopteriformes; family Phoenicopteridae; genus Phoenicopterus; species Phoenicopterus ruber. Next base: position 165,516,172 of record CM020216.1, on the reverse strand, counting down.
TTGACCTGAACATAGTCAAGAAAAATCAGTATTTTCCATAGACTTCTGGAGTTGGCTTTGTGGGAGGAGGAGGATGGTCTGATTTATTTAATGAAGCTGGTGGCATGAAGTAAAATGCTGTCATGGAGTTTGTCACCACGTATTGGAGGGAAAGCAGTGAGTTCTAAAGAGGCTGTTACTTGCACATTTATTGATCTTTTGGTGGAGCCGTAGCTACCGATACTTTTGTGATGCCAGATTATTTTATCAGTGACGCATCGTGTGTTTCCTCCTTAATCCATTTATATTCCCTTTTGGCGCTGGCAGAGCATGGCAAAGCAGTCTCAGTTTTGTGGCAGAAGGTGGCATTTTCTTTCTGAGTTGGAGCATTCACCCTCAATCATTGCCATGCTAAAATGTCTCATAATGAGGAACTGGTGTAAGTTTGGTTATAAAGAACCGGTGGTTCTGACTGCAGGCTTCAAGGTTGTTACTTTATGTGCTGTGTCTTTCTAACGTAAAAACGGGAGAGTCTCAATCAGCTGTTCAGTGAAGCAAACGCTTCTTCTCAGACACTCGGGGGATCCCAAAAAGTCACAAAAGGCTAAATAAGAGAATCTGTATCGTTGTTCTCGACAGCAATAAAAGACAACTTATGATGTGTTTTGGCTCATGAATTTAATCACCGGTGGAATTAAGAAAGCCTCTTACAGTGTTACCGGAATGATGAATGCCAGTTGCAAATTACAGGGCTTTTTAGATCTGCTTACTGTGTGCTTCGAAGTCGCCTACAGAAAGATTGACTTGATGGTATATTTTAATATTGTTAAACTGCTGCATGTACAATATAATGAGTCCCTAACCTTGTTTGAGCGAAGTGAATCAAGCAAACTTGTTAAAGTCTTTAAAGTCTCATAATTTACGAAGTTTAAAAATGATTTTAAAAATAGAGTCTAATTGAGGTACATATTGCCCTTTCTGTTTCTTCATGCTCCACAAAGCCAATTAATTCTCTCAGCAAACCAGAATGTGTGACAAGGGGGAACTGAGCACAGCCCAAGGGTACTCCGGTCTTTGAAGGTTTATTTTTGGATGGGACGCAGGCAAGAAACTTTGGAGCCTGTGAAATTTCAGAAACGTCTAGGTAGTCGCAAAGGCACCGAATGCCCTCGATGTCTGAAATCAGGGAGACGCGTGAGATGGGGACGCTGCCTCAAATGGGAACCTGGGAGGTTGGGTGGGCATCCTCCTTGGTGCTGGTGGAGGTCATTTGGTGGTGTAAGTTGCAGACGTTAGTGTTTGTAAGATCATATTTTCTAGCAGAATCAGGTTTTTATCTTGAGCAGGCAAGCACAGGGATTTTATATGTTACACCTCTTCTAAGGGGGCTTGGAGAGATGCAAACCCTCTTTTCTTAGAGGGTTTCCAGCTGCCGCTGCACCACTGGAGGGAAAGGGAGGCTGGTCTGGGGAAATCCTTACCCAGATGGTTGGAGGATCAGAGTGGTGTAATAAGGTTATAATATCAGCAAGAACTTTCTGCCCTAGAGACAAGTTTTTTAGTTTATTTTTAATATTTGTAACTTCCAGATAGCTTAGGTCAGTCCTCCTAACTCAGAGCAGAAGACAACATGTTTCAGCAGTGGCTCATTAACGGCACGTGGCATCTTCTTAATCCTTTTCCTCCTCTGAGATTTCATTTTCAAAAAACAGAAGTCCCATAAAACATTAGGCTTGCACTCAGTTAATTAGCTGAATTCCACGACAATATTCTAATAAATATTTGCTTTCAGTTCCTCTGTGTCTGTTACTTGTAGATGTTTGTATCTAAACCAGGAAAGTTGTCTATTTACAGCTCACGGGATAATTTCTTTCCTATCTGGCAAAAAGATACTGGTCTTTGTAAGTAGAATAAAACAACCAGTTGCTTCTTTACCCTCTGGTGCTCTTTAATCAGTTTACCATCCTGTTTTCCAGCCAGGGTTTTCTTAGTACTACGAGTCTGATACTCTGAAGATAGATTTTATTTTTTTTTGCTAGTGTGTCTGTAAAGCGCCTTGAGCACAAAGTCATTATCGGAGAGCTACAAACTAGAATTGATCCGTTTTAGGCTTAGCATAATTTCCCTGTCTGGGCTGACCCGAATGCTATTGTCCAACAGGTTTCTGAAAATGTCAAGAGCCAGAGGGGAGGGCCCGGTGAAATTGAAGTTCTTCCTTCCCTCCGAGTAACTGAATTTTCAAGTCTCCAAGCCCTGTAAATAAAAGAGAAAAATTGGTAATGAGAAAGGGAATTAATAGGATAGTCTTTCACACGATTTATATAGCTTTCAAAAACTGTTGCATTATTGTGTTTAAAAGTGCTGGTCTACAGCACTTTCACACTAGGAAGATAAGATTAAAAACTCGAAGGGGCAGCTCTGGGAATTAGAAGCGAGAAGAGCTGATGGATTTGAAATGAAATAAAAGCTGCTATTGGGGAAAATTTATTTTGAAGCTAAAATAGTGTGGCTGCCAATGAAGTATTCAGAGGACTGGGATGTTTACCTTGATATAGATGTCACATTTCAATTTAGCAGACAAGTACTTTTTTCCAGCTACTGTTGTCATTATGGAAATCGGGCGCATGAATCTCTGCCGTGTAATACGTTACAGAGTAAATTGGAATCGGAGGCGAAGTTGCCGTTATGCAGATGTGCTGTCCTCATCAGGCGCGCGTGCGAAGTCATGTCATTGGAACCCTCTGGAATATACTGCACTTGGACAGGGAAAATTTCAACCAGAAGTTAGAATGGTCTTTTAATTAGAAGGGAGAAAAATGAACAGGCACTGATGCATCTGCAGAGCATCTGTCTTTATTAAAGATTTCTTTTTCGGGAAAGCTATTTATTTTAAACTTGTAGCATTCATAATGAAACACATCTTTGCAGTGAACCTCATTTTAGAAAAGCAAGGGCATAGGTTCCAGTATCAGAGGTGATGTGTTCCCTCTTGGTGCCTTTATTTATAATAGATTTCTGTATGTCTATAAACGCCTCTCTCCCTCTTTCTCTCAAATGTGTTTATGTTCTCCTTTATTCTTGCTGTGAAAATGGCTGAATTTGTGGGCATACGCACAGAAGTATTGCCTTATTCATAATTTTACTGTGCAGTTAATGCATGGAGGATGAGATTGAGTTGATTACTTCTGAAGTAAGGTACCATTGGAGCATTCCAAGTTCCTACGGCTTTCCAGTTTTCACCAGAAAGTCTTCTCTTTGAGTACAGTTCTTGCAGAACCCCCAACTTTGGTACCTCTTTTTGATAATTTCCTGGGTGAAAACGCATGCAAAAGGGGTCAATGTTGCTGAAGTAAGGACAGGGATGCTCATTGTTTTTAATTGAATATGTTGTCTTTTCATTGGAAGCTTTTTTCTGGCCTGCAATTTGCTGTAGGGAGTTTGTGCGAAGAATTTCCATTTCCTGATATTGTTGAGTTGTCTTTTTTCTTCCCTTGCAAGAGCTTTAGAAGTTTTCTAGGCAAACAAATTGATTGTTACACTGCAGCGTAGGAGGATTTTGTGTTGCATTTGTTTGAAAATGTTATTGCTCCTGGAGCTTCGTTGTTAAACTAACAAACTTCTGTAGTCCCTGCTCTGTTTTCTGCTCCATTTGCACCTTTTTTCCCCCCCCCCCGACTGCATGGAAATGATCTACAGTAATGTTAAAAGGAAGTTAATGAACACAAGAGTGCTGCAGGAATGAACAGAACTGGGAGTAGGAAATGCATATTCGTAGAAGTTTGGTGTCAGCAGAAGCCAGGATCACAGGATCAACTATTTCTTTTCTTTTTTTTATTTGTTCTCAGGCTATTTATCTACAGTATTTAGTACAAAAGGAAACAGAATAAAATTTCTGCCCGTATTTCCAGGAAAAAAAGAAAAGTTTTATTTTTGCCCGTTTAGAAACAAAGTGAAGCAAAAGCATCTAGAGCAGATTGAGGCTAAAGATTTTTAAAAATTAACCTATTTTTTCTAGTATACAACTACTATGCTGCTTACTAGTAGTTAGCCTATTAAGACCGTATAGAATACTTAAATGTTAGAGAGAAGCGTCTATAGGTGTGTTATACAGCTAACAGTTCTATAGATTCTGTGGATGATGTAAAATACATGGTTTGCAAAGCCCCGCACACCTGAACGCGAGTTCCACCTGCCAAGAATGTTCCTCCAGGGAACTCGGGTGCATTTTTAATGACCCGCTGCGATACACACGGAAATACAGCACACCACAAAAAGGAAGGTCCCATTGACCGTAGCTGGCGATTGCATACAGCCCTGCATTGGAATATCTATTGAAATCACTAAATAATTGCAGCAGCTGCTGGAAGAGGGAAACTACCCTCTCTCCCGCCTTTCCAACACCTCCCCGGCACTGGCAGGCGCGTTACCAAATGGAAACTTCACATCAGTACAAATACTTAAGAACAGAGTACAGCTTGCTGATACTTCTTAACGAAGCTCATCAGTGCTATCTGCAGAATCATGAAATGAGTCTTTTAAATGTGTATCCCCTACTATGCGTTTCTAGCAGGGAGCACGATGCCTTGCGGGAGTTGGGGGAAGAGGGAAGATGAGAGTCACACAGCAGGACTTCGTCACGAACCGTTGGTCAGGCAGGAGCACTCATTCATTAGTGGGAGAATAATTGTCACAAACCGTTTCCTTAGTCCCGATTTCCAAGAGAGTTCCACAAAATACCTCCAGAAGATGAACCTGAGTGCTAAAATTCCTGGCAGCTGATGGAAATAAAGGTTTCTCTGAGATGGTGGTTTTATGGCCCGTTCCGGACCTCAGTAGAGAGCTTCCTAATCCACTTGCCTCTTTCTCCTTTGCAGGGGCTGACTTGCCCTCTCACCACTAGCCCAGACGTTGCCAGGGCTAGCTACCCTCTTCCAGTTCAACATTATACTTAGATTCATTAAAACCGATCATGTCTAGCGTGTGGCCAGCTTGCAGTTGTCCGTTGCTCTGCGAGGACGACAGAAGAGGAAGGAAGTTTGTGTTTTAGAAAGACGTGAGCTGGTCTTATAAAATAAATGTGTCACCCCACAGATTGCATTCTAGTTTCAGACCTGGCGGCAGATCAAACATGTGGAGCTCTGCTGCTAACACCAGTGCGGGACTGGTGTAGGTTTTGGAGCAAGTCTTTGGTGGGTCTTCTTGGTTTCTAGCCTGCTTTCTTGTTCTAGCCTGCTTTCTGTTTAGCCAATATACTTGGCTGGTCAGAAAGACTGTCACTCTGAACTAGTTTCAGCACGTTCCCCCTTCCTCAGCCACTGCTTAGGGAGGCTGGAAGGGAACCGAGGGAGCTCCTGCAGGGTTTCAGGGTGGGGAAACTCTTACCAGGAGGGAGAGCAATCGGAAAGGGCATGTGAGAGAGGGAGAACAGAGGGTTTTGTTATGTGAGAGTCAGATAAGACTTTAATCTGAAAGAAAACGGCAAGAAAATTCATGTTCCCAACCTATAGATAACGTCAGCATCGGTTTCTAAGCCTGAGGTTGTGCGGGCTCTCGCTATGGTCACTGGGCATCTGTTTATTGGGGTTGAGGGTGCTGCTCATTGAAACATCTGCTTTAGTGGGAACTGTATCCTAACTCTCTCCTGACTAGAAAGGGAGAGTTTTAACTTAAAACAACCTCAAAATATGACTGTGATGCTGTAACTTAAGTGATGTACCTGCGCTGGGTGGTCAAAAGGACAGATGTAGCTTCTCTTTAAGTCTGTGGAAACCATAAACTGAACGGCCACTGTTTCCATTTCAAGACTTTTTTGGCATTTTGTTCATTTGTTTGTTTTTACTTTGGCAAGGTAAGAGGGACCAGCGTAGTGACCCAGGATGCCAAAGCATCAGAAGAGGTTTGATATCCTTCCAGAACTTCTGCCTGTACGAAACAGCTTCTTTCTCCTCTCTGTCTGGGTTTATTATCTTTGCTAATATGAAAACAACATAGAGGTAGTGTAAGAGTTGTGTCTCTGTCTTTGCTAAGCTTCGGCGTCATTCCCATAAGCTGTGATGCTGGAGAACTGTTCCGGTCCTGTGTCTTCGGCAGCACAGGAGAAGCGCCGTAGCTGCGCAGTACCAATCATGGGATCATAGAATCATTTAGGTTGGAAAAGACCCTGAAGGTCATCGAGTCCAACTGTAAAATTGCCATGTTGCTCATGCATAGTTCTACACGCGCTGATGTTTTTGAAAAGGCAGTGTTTGCACGAATAGTTAAATCCATTGAAAAGATGTCTTTTTCCAGCAAGTTTCCGACTGTTTTTGCGTATCGCCTAATCTTAAATAAAGCAATTTGTAGATGGCAACATCCCCTGGAGCCTCCATTTCTACAGACTGTTTAATGGTTTTTTGACAGTCATGTACGTTTTATTGCTGGTTTGGTGTTTGTTGTTTTTTTTTAAAGCTTGAATATTGATCTTATTGTGTTACTTGGGTTTTGCCTGAATGATTTTCAAGCCTGGAAGGCAGCCCCAAACCAACTTTAAATTTCAGAAAAATGACAATAGTGTGTTAGTCACAAGGACTCCGCTGGTGGCATTGGGTTTTTTAGGTTTATTAATAGATTCATGTAAATCAATGTTACCAATATTACAATGCTAAACTATGATTGGTAAAAACATTTTGTACAGTGAAGTTGCCCAAGGATTTGAAAAAAAAAACCAACCAAAACCCAAGAAAAACTGCGACCTCCCTGCAGTTCTTTTCCTGAATTCATGCTGAAATGATGACTGATATAGTGCCAAACAATATTTTGAGACTTGCTGGATGCTCAAGACTTCAGAATATCAGGCAATTTATCTGGATGCTTAAACATAGCACCGAAGCCTTGTTTTTTTTCCTTTGAGTTCTATTGAAAAACTTGGGATTTTCTTGCATGTTAGAGTCAGGAACCCAAAATGTGTCAGTTAAAAGCTCCTTAAATGTCCAGAGGAGTGGGACCTTCTCTTCCAAATTCATCCAGGAACCTCTTCCTCTGTTCCACAATCACCATTTTATACCAACGACTGAAATAACTAAGCAGGCTTTGCTTTAACTCTCCTGTGGGCACAGGGAAACTCCCGAGAGAAAATGATGGTGTCTTTTCTGCGTAGACATCTAGCTGTCCGCTACATGTTGCGTCCAGGTCTTGAAATTCAGCATGTCACCATGGCTTATGCCCTGGCTCTTCTTACAGAGGCAGGACTTTGTAAGGATGAAGGGAGAGACAGAATTTGTTTTATAGTTTATGCAGTCAGTTTGTAGTGTTTAAAGTGCTTCAGAACCTGTTCCAGTAAAAGTCCGTATAAAATGTAAGAATTTTGGCATTAATTGCTGTGTCAGTAGCCTGAGAAGATGGTAAAGAAGAGTACTTACCTGATGGAATTTACACCTGCAGGGCCAAAAGGACAAATTTAATATTTTCTGTTGGAAAAAAGTAAGAAGAAAAGTAAAAAAATTCTCTGAAGTGCTTCCGAAGTGCTTGTTGTGCCTCTTTGGATCTGCAAGAGAGGTATGGAACAAGGCCTGGAAGTCAGCAAAGTCTGATTTTAGGTAGAATTAGTAGATATGTAGAATGTAGCAAGTAGAATGAAGCAAGAAGAACGGTACCTGTAAGTACCATGTTATGTTCTTGCCAAGCCTGGCTGGTCATCCGAGTGATTTATTTGCACTGTGGAGAAGCCAACCTCAGAAAATCTACCTCTATGATAACTTTTAATGGAATCAAGGTGGTTATGCAATACAGGAAACAAAAAACCTAAACGTATTGTCGTAGTTAAAAATAGGGATTAATGGTCTGATACGTTTCATGCTACTGTGGCATGAGTAGCTCTGAATTACTGTGATTAGATAAGGGGAGTGTTTCTTATCTAAACACGGGTGAAGTGTTTCGTCTCAGCACATTGCTCGCAAAGCGGTGGTGTCATCGGTCTGTAAAACACTACATGCATCCCAGCGTTTCTCCAAACAGGAGCCAGTGCTTTAGAAAAGATACCGTTAATGACTTGGAGGCTTTTTCAGTGAAGGGATCGTGAAAGAACTGATAAGAGGAGGAGAGAGTCCATCTCATGGGAAATCTCACTTTGCCATAGTTGGGACAGAAGGGTCAACCATGCTTTAAATATTTAATACTTCTCAGAATGATGTGGAGAGCTATTTGTCTTCTTGATGCTATGTGACACACATAGACAATGCATATACTCAAGGTAAATAGTACATACAGTACTTGCACTCTTGTCTTGCAACGCTGTTGTATTCTTCGTGTTCAGTTTTATAGTGCAACAACAGAAAACATATTTGGATTCAGAGTAAGTCAAGCCACACATTATAAAAAAATGCTTTTCGGGGTAGCAAATCTAGCATTTGCGCTACAGGAAAAAAATTGTATGCCTTAGGCTGTCAGGCAAGCTCTGCCCTCCAACCCTTCCTGCTATGAATATATATTTGGTATCGGAAGCCAGGGGCATCAGTCTGACTCCCCAGAAATTATTCTCGTGTCCTGAAATTTTGAGTCTTTGTTGTCTAAAGGAACGGGCAGTCAAGACCAGAAGACGATTCCTGTGCCTAGATTGTGTAGTTCAGTTTTCAGTCTTATATGTTTTATGCTATTTGGTAGCAGAAATAATTAGTATATATGACAAGTGCTGCTATGACTGCTTGTTTTTCTGGCAGTGTACCTGGTACAGAGTATTTCTTATCTCTAAATAGACTATCCTCTCATTCCCACTTCCCTTCTATTAGAGATTTTCTACTCTTCACCCTGATGCCATCCCCTGTTTGCTCTATGCATCTTCTTCCAATTGAAATGCAGATGTTTCACCCCTGAAGTCTTCACTTCTTCTTCTTCGTCTTCTTCGTCTTCGTCGTCTTCGTCGTCTTCGTCGTCTTCGTCGTCTTCTTCGTCTTCTTCGTCTTCGTCGTCTTCTTCGTCTTCTTCGTCTTCGTCGTCTTCGTCGTCTTCGTCGTCGTCGTCGTCTTCTTCGTCGTCGTCGTCTTCTTCTTCGTCTTCTTCTTCTTCTTCGTCTTCCCTTGCGATGTTGTGAGGAGATTGCCAAGACGATGCGAGGTGGTGAACTGAGATGGGAGACTTTCATCTGAACCTCAGGTGTCCTGGTATGTGGGCGCTCATAGCAATGCTCCGTCTTCTCCCTCCATGGGTGAGAGCCTGGACTATATCTATCTCCACGCTCTGGCTTTTTTCTGTATTTGTATGAAGTTGTTTCGGTAGTTTGGGTTTTACTTCTCTTGCTTACACGAAGAGCAGAGTTCAAAGTCCCCTTGGGTGTATCAGCGGTGTTTCAAATCGGCAGAAAATAAGCAGGCGTGGGAGCTCTGGAGCCCGCAGTCGCGCTGCCGCCCAGCAGACCCTGCGAGACAAGCGCCGCTGAGAAGAAATGGAGGGTTTGTTCCAGTGCAGCAGCAGGGAGCACAGCAGAATGGAAGCGGGTAACCTGGCCCTTCGCGGTTATTTCCCGTGCACGTCAAAAGTTTCCAAATTAATGAATTTTGAGCAAACTATGGGCGGATTGGACACGTTACCAAATCTTTGTAAAAATCAAATGCAGGCCTAGTATTCGCAAAGACAAACCACCAGCTTGGAAAGCCAACAGGGGGATATTTCACCGCAGAAATGTTGTTGTCCCATGAAATTACTAAATTCCTTGAATTATCTGAAGCACCATGATGTGCTTAAAACCCTGCTAACTAAAAGCTGAAGTGATGTCTCAGAATGACACAGCACAAATCTGTATAGAGTAACCTTCGCTACCTGGTCTAGTAATAATAGCAAAATGTAAGCAAAGCTTTTGGGAAGAAAAGAAGTAATTAGTGAATTCATACTAGAAAAGCTGTTATGGGCCAGCACCTTCTTGGTGATGAGAACAGATTTGTCCAGAGAGAGGCGGGCGAGTGGCTTGGCTTGTCCTTTGGGCAGAGATGGTCTCCAAAAATGAGCTTGCATCCACGATGTGCCCCTTGCTATGTGGGAGAATGCTTGATTCGGATGTGGTAGGTTTTAAATAGATAATTCTATGAAAATAGTGCTTTTTTTTTTCCTTTTTTTCTTTTTTTTGGTAAATGAAACTAAAGCTTTAATTAGCTTTAGAAGAAAAAAAGGCCACAGCATGTGTATGCTGAAAACACACAAGGGAAATAAAATGCCTGTGATGGAGAGAAAGGAGAGAACCATTTTCCCTTAGTTAATACAGTAAAAATGTTAAAAAGTCTACGTATGGATGTTTTTTTAATCGAACCTTGATAACATTAAATTTGAAGAACTGGATAAACTGTGCATCAAGCTAATGGTAACGATAATCCCCAGAATCAATACAGAAAATACCTTACTTATTTAGTAGAAATGTCTTAATTGGGACATTCAAGGAATAAAACAAAATTAACCATTTCCTCTCCAAATATATTTTGAAAAGAACATGTATTTTCTGTCTAAGATGATTTGTGGGAGAAGGGATTTCATTTAATGTCGAGTCTTTAGGCAGATATCTCAACTGAGAGCAAAATCCAATTTTTGCACATCTGTACTATGAATTCAGCTGCTATTCGCTGCATTTCTTTGTATTTTTAGACTGATTTCCTGTGGAATGAGGCATTCTGTGCTTGCACTTATCTCTGTCACCCCCTACTGCCTTTTTAACCTATTGGGCAACCTAACCCAAATTTAAAAGAGTGGAGGAGTACTCAAATGTAATTTAAAGATCTACCAGTTTCACAAAAAATGAAGAAAGAGACCCTAAATGTTCATGAACTTGGGAAGAGGCTGAAGAATTTGCCTGTTTTGTGTCATGTTTGGCAGCAGATAATTTATAGGTCCAAATCAAGCCCAGTGCTTAATCACTTTTACTTAGCGAAGTTGACCTTACGATGGAGAGGAGCACAGAAGCAGAGCAGACGCGTCCCTGGGAACCAGGATTCGGCAGTCCTGCTGTTTGCTCTGGTGGTTTTTGGCGTTGCTTTGGCCCGTTTTTTGTGTCTCCAAGCAAGCTCTGAACAAACCGATGTGGCACACAGCGGCCGTCTGGTGCGGACACCTGAAGTGCGTCAAGGCCTGTTTCACCCTGCCCACAAGCAGCAAGAGCGAGCAAGCCTGTGGCTATACTATACTTTCTACTCAAAACTCTCATTTTAAAAACAAGTTTCACTGTGCTGTTGTTTTACTAGATGATATTTTTGCTTATATTGTTCAACATAAAGACCAGTTATTGTTGTGGATAAGTGCTGGACAAAATTATTCCCTTAAGCTTGATCAGTAGTACCAGATGGTGAAGTATCTCTCTGAAGTGTGTCTTTAAGTACCTTCTATACCCTACTTAAAAAATGAGTAAACCCCGTATTTTACAGCCTACTTTAAAAACCGTGTAAAACCCCGCAACAATATAGTTTCGGTGATATGTGGGTACATGCCAAGAACTGTATTACTTGGTGTTACCCTTCAGCGCAGGCTGAATTAGTTGGCTTTGCTTCCTGATGCTCTTTGTGCTAGGAGGAGAATCACGCACTCGGTTTCATTGGGGAAAGGAGGCTTCATCCTTTACAAACCAGTGCGGGATGATTGACCACGCTTCAAAGAGCACAGCATCAGGAAGGTAGTTTATTAGCAGGAAGGTGAGATGAACAAATGGTTCATTGTGGTGAACATCAAGTACAGAATAACAACAGGCACCTGCACTTGTTAGCCAAACCAGTTAAATTTTATTCTTTGCTAAATGTTGCCCTTAAAAAAACAAACTCCAAAATCCTCATCAGTTGTTTTGAATTTCGGTAACTGAATTCAAGCTTCTACCGAGATGGCAATAAGCTGTACTGGGCTGGTGATGTACATTAATTTCTTGGCTGGTGTAATGAGGCATATAGTTGTCACGCAGGGTCACTCTGGGCATAGGAAATGGTGCCAGTCGGAAGTGATAACTTGCATTCTGTCCTGCCCAGGTGGAATCGCAAAGATTTGGCTGCACCAGCCCGGGCTGTAGCCAAGAGCTCATCATGCATGCAGCAACTTGAAAGATCAGATGGTGCCTTATGTGAATGGCAGGGGAGCAGAGATTAGTCAGGAACAGATACACTTCGTATGTCAGCATATTTTATGTTTCCATTCTTTATTCCTGACTTTATAATTCAAATCCATTGATAGCTATCGTGACATCTTCTGCTTATTTCTTTAGCTCATTTGACTACGTTTTAAGCTTCGTTGGTACCGCAGTCCTTTCACCGCTGTGCTCTTGACACAAGCTGAGGATGCATCATTTAGCGTGATCCCGTCTTTTGCTTTGTTCAATGAAATGACGACAAGAGTATGTTGAGCTAAATATATCCTCAGGGTTTAAAAATGGCATTTGGTTGGACATATGGGGCAGTGCTGTACAGCATCAAAAGTCATACTTAAAAAGACTGTGTTTCTTCATAAAAATTGTACATTCTTGGCAGTTCTGGAGGTGTGTTACAGCCCCAGTTATTCTTGCTACTGATGCGATCTTCACAACGTGTTTCTTTGGGGTCTGACCTGCACTGTCCTATGTGATAAAAAGATGTTCCAATATGTATGTCTAATACTGTAAGGACATTAGTACGATCAGTAAGAGATCTTTATAAACTAGAAATAGTTCTAACAGCAAATCAGAATAGATTCTTAATACCTGTTTAAGAACTTGGTCAGCTGTTAATTGAAGGATCTTAAATCCAGGCTCTGATTTTTAGAGATATTTTTTCTTGCCCAATTGTCCATATGACTTTGAGCTGTCATTGAAGGGCTTCTTTGCTGGAATCAGTGATTTAGTTAGACACAGAGTAATATGCTTTAGGTTAGTAGGATTTTTCCATAACTCAGTTTAGCATAAAAATGTAAAGAATTGTTCCTGTCACTTTTTATAGTGGAAGGAAAACAGTAACTTATTTCAAAGGCATCCTGCACTGTTGATGGCTAATCACAAATTGCTATTTTGAATACAAAAAAAATTGATAAGAAAAAAACCAAAATATAAAGCCATTTACCCGTAGAATCCAGACTTATGCTTTTGAGAAGATGCTTCATGCTTCTTCTCATGGGCTGCACACAACTGGTACCTTGCCCCCGTTTAGCTGTTTCAACTGCTGTTGAATCGAATTCATGAGTTTTTCCAGTATCATCTCAGTACGTGATTGGGAGTGATTTGCTTATTGACTGTTGTAGCAGAACATTAAATGTGACTTGGAGGTGCGGGGTCATTCCTCGCACGCTTGCGTACAGCTCAGCCGCGCTGGGATGTGACAGGTTGTCAGCATGTGCGAAGTTGTTTGGAAACACTGTTTTGGCCTTTGTTTGAGCTACTGGACAGTGATGAAAAGGGATGGGAAAGAAAAAAATTTTTTTCTCGGGCAACCCAGAATCCTTCATCCCTTGGTGGGTAAGGAAAAAGCATATTATCCTTGGGAAAATAACATGGCATACTTGAATTGCAAGGGCGTTGAGCTGAAGATGAGCACTCAAGTGCTCCTAGCTGGGGAGGACAAAGACATGATGAAAATAAGGAAAGGAGCAGAAAAATGGCTGTCTTTAATTCTCAAAAAGAGTCTTGGTTTCCCAGCTTGGTTTCGCTTGCAATAGCAGAAATCAGTTACTACAGGGGTTCAGGGAAGATACCCTGGTCGGCTGGTTTAGTGTAGCTGATGGGATGGGTTAAGCTGATGCCTTAAGAAGGAAACAATTGCGGGAATGGACATAGAAATTCGCTGTTCTGGGGTTGGCAGCTCTCATTACTGTGGTTGAAGCTACATTTGAGAGCTCCAAAGTTCAGCAAAGAAAAGGCATCTGGTGACTACTAGGTGAGTGAGATGTAATGCTGTTAATACTGATTTATTTTCACCCAAAGACATGTCCTTGAAAAAGATGCCTGTGCCCAGCGGATTGCCCCAAATAACAGTTTCTCATCTGTTTCTCTCTCCTTCCCCTTCCTCTGTCGTGGCACTCGTTCTAAATACATGTATAAGGATTTTGTCCATTTTAAATTTCCGCTTCTTGAAGCAAAATAAGGGGTTTTACTATCGTGTATGATAGATGTTTAATTCCTGTGCGGATAACAGGTCAACATTTTATTTTAGTTGCTTTGTCTTTTATTCACATGGAAAGGGAAGAGTGCAAACACATTCAGGTTTATCCGTGTCTAACAACAGATTGAAACTATGGGCCAGTGATGATTTGAGAAATCATTTAGTTAAACTTTTATCTGGTGGATTTTCCCGTGATTTGTTATGCTTAGGAGCTGGGGGAAGCGGAAGCAGGAAGGCTTCAGCATATGGACTAAACTTAATTTGTGTGTGCTTAAAAATGGGAAAAAAGTTCTCTGTCAGCCTTTTTGTGGGAAGTTAGAGAAGCCCCTGGCATGTTAAGCAAGCTGTTGAGATTATGTAGTAATGAATAATACATGTGTACCACTGGAGACATCTCACTGCTGATTATTTAAGTGGATATTTTTGTGGCCGAACTACTTGTGAAATTTGCAGAGACAGAAGAGATATTAACAGAAGAGATAAAGAGAATATTGGAGAAATTGTTGAATGATTTGGAGTGATCTGTTATAGGAAGTGGTTAACCACACTAGCTGCATGATTTTTGGAAGACTGGCCGTACGCATTTGCAAGCAAAATTGTCATCATGACCCACAACGTAGAGATTCTTCAAACTACCTGGCTCTGAGGAGCTCATCTGGGAGGCAATACCAATGTTCATCATAGAATCATAGAATCACTAAGGTTGGAAAAGACCTTTAAGATCGAGTCCAAGAGTCCAACCGTTAACCTAACGCTGCCAAGTCCACCACTAAACCATGTCCCTAAGTGCCACATCTACACGTCTTTTAAATACCTCCAGGGATGGGGACTCCACCACTTCCCTGGGCAGCCTGTGCCAGGGCCTGACAACCCTTTCAGTGAAGAAATCTTTCCTAATATCCAATCTAAACCTCCCCTGGCGCAACTTGAGGCCGTTTCCTCTTATCCTATCGTCTGTTACTTGGGAGAAGAGACCAGCCCTCACCTGGCTCCAACCTCCTTTCAGGTAGTTGTAGGGAGCAGGTAGGTCTCCCCTCAGCCTCCTTTTCTCCAGACTAAACACCCCCAGTTCCCTCAGCTGCTCCTCACAGCACTTGTGCTCCAGACCCTTCCCCAGCTCCGTTGCTCTTCTGAGCCAGGGATGTGGTTTATAGCTGTTCCCTCTTAGCCCATATCCAGCAGTTTTCATGGGTCAGTGAAATACAATTCCAGGCAGCTCACATGGGAGGAAAGAGTTTTAAATGTCTTTGGAGCACAGGCTGCAATTTGAGTGTTTCTGTCCTCTTCACCCCATGGTGTCCTCACAGTGCACCATGGCCATTTTCATTGTCTTCCCCTTTTCCCTTGAGTAATTGATACTTTTTTGATCCCAAAATACAGAACAGATGCAACAGGAGAAGTGTGGGGTTCCCCATCCAGAGTTTTCATGCTGGGGACGGTGGGAGAGGCAGACTCCCACATTTTGGGAGTATCCGAGCAATTCAGAGAAGCAAGGTAGAACCAGTTCTTCCCACTGTGACTGTTTCTTTAGGAAAACGGACACTTGCATTTCACTCAGAGACAAACCAGGATTGTGGCTTTCAGGGAAACAAAAATGCTTCCCTCCCGATTGAAAGGATTTTACTTTCAGTAAGGGGCAAGATGTAAAGATGCACCTGTCACCTCCGTGTTTCCTCCCCGATGAGCTTGATGTCTCCTCTGAAGCTTACGTCGGGCTGTGGAGTCCACGCGACAGCAACTCATCTGCCCGAGTGTCCTTCGCACTTCCCAATTCGGGTATGTGACTTCAACTAGACTGAAATTAGATGATGAAAAGGAATATTTTAACATCTATTTCTCATTGTGGATCCAGCGATAGTTGGTTTCTAGTACTACATCAAACAACCGGACTGCCCTGTGTCTTGTTTTTTCATTTATGTGGACTTACTTTAAAATCAAATGTGCACACTTAAAATAAATAATCAGTTGAAAGCGATTACTTTAATATGCTGTGGGTATGGTTTTATTGTATTTTACTTGCTGCAACTCTTTTGGACTCATGCAACTCTGCCAGAAAAGACAGAAAATGTATTTAAGGCTCCTTATTGAAGAATTTGATGTTGTGGTATATTGACGACAGAAGCTGTGGGTGCAGTAGCTGGGCAGGCTGAATTCCTCTCTTCATGAGCATGAGCAGTCCAGGGCACGCTTCTCCCACGCAGCCGTGCTAGCGTCCCCCAAATCCAGTTCAAAGCGAGTAACATCAGCTTGTTTCACACGTGCATTTTGCTTTTGGCCTTTGTTTTGGTGCAAAGTTACCGTTGTGTGTTATTTCACCCAGGGGTCGTTAAAGAGCTTTCATTCCTCATTCCAAAGGGCTGTGACTGCACTACAACGCGGTGCCAAAGATCTTGACTGTTCTCAGATACGTTTACTCAGCTATAGAAATACATCACAGGTATATTTGTTAAGTGTTGACTTGTTGCAATGAGCTGAATTCAGTGTGTTGCCCAGGCACTGGATGCAGGATGCAAAACACGTTGGAGAATTCAGGTTGTTGGAGAGATTCATGGTAGGATCCCTCACCTGCTTGTAAATGCTATTTATTGACCCCCTTGACACACTCTGTCCCCTTCCAATATCACGTGAACTGAAATCTCTAAAGTGAACTTCCTCCCTCATGTATTTGACCTTAGCAAACACCTCACACACGGATCCTCGTCCATCACCCTGTCAGATATCAAGAGCTTTGGCGTCACTTTCGGAGGTTTGTGCAGCTCTCACCTCTCAAGTCAAGCTCTGCTTTGCTGCCATCCCCAGTCTCATTTTTTCAACTAATCGACTCCTTTCTTTCTCTCACGTGGCCTCTAACATATATTGTAGCTCTGTTCGACTCACATTTAAGTTCACGTAGATTCCTCATCAGGAATATTTTGCTTGAATTGGGAGTAAAAGGGTTCTTTCCCTTCCTTAAACCTTTGTCGACCCGACTGTGCCTCCATACAAATTCTATACCAAACCTTATTTGCTTGTATATCATTTCAGTTTGTGTGCCTCATCTCTCAGCTTTCCCGTTTCTGTTTTGCTTTTGGTTCCATAGAGCTTCAGACATTCTGAAGCTCATTTATAAATTTGCTTCACGCTCAGAGTGTTCGCATCAGACATTGTCTTGTTCCAGTAGCAGAAGACTTAATCTCACAGGTTGTTTTTAGTTGAAGGGTAATCTTATTGCGAGGAATTCAGTCTAAAATACGCTGCATGGGATTTTTCTCCCACTCTTTACAGTAATAACCCCAAATTCTTTCTAAAATTGCATCCTGAAAATATGACAGTGACCAGAAACTGGAAATACAGTTCTTGACAGAGATACTTTGGCGCTCATTGTCTCTGGTCATCATCGCATATTATTCACAGCAGAATCAATGCCACCGTGGTTTACCGTAGCTCCTACCATCTCTGGCTTCTTCGATTTCCACTTCTTGCTCTTCCATACGTCAAAAGCAATGCACAAATAAAAGCAGTTTATAACTAGAATGAAGGGGAGATAATTAGTGGGACTAGGGAAAGAGTTTCCAGCGTTCTTGTGACTTGGTTCATTGGTGACTACTACACTTTAGCTCAAGAAAAATAATTTTAACAAGCATCTTCGCAATCTCTGCCCATCGCTGCCTGCCCCAGGAAATGCATTAATACTTCAGAGCTTTCATGTGCTCATCTGTGTCGTGCTTTTGGGGGAATTAATGGAATTTACCTTGTAATTTCATTGAGCAGATATATTGCTTTTCTGTCTTATTTAGGTTACATGAAAGAATTGAGGAAGCAAAAAACTGTGCAACCTTGTTGGGAACAGAGATTGTTAAAGGCACAAATGTTCTTAGAATTCTGTCATAATAACAGTTTATTTAAAATAATATGTCCACTATAATAGAACCATGACACTGTTAGATATTGATTTTTGTTTTGTGTGCTTGCACATTATTTAGAGTAACAAGTTTGTGGGTTTTTTTTTTCCTTTTCCTTTGGGAGTGTGCTAACAGGAGGGTCATAAGTAGAAAATAATTTTCAGAAATATACTGTAGAGAGATGGAGACATCACAGTGAGTTCAATCTGTAACACGGGTTTAAATGTGGCTGACCAAAAGGATGAATTTATATCAAGCCTTCAGATAAGATTTGGGCATGAACGTAGGAAAAAAGTATTTTTGGGAACAGTAACAATAGAGCCAGAGGACCTGGCTGGTTAACCTCCTCTGCGGTTTTACCAATCGCGTTGTCCTCCTGACCTTCCATTTTACGTGCTTGTCTCTTTAGAGCAGCCTTTTGTGTAAGGCTGGCAGAAGTATTTTCTCTGGATATTGGGGGGTTTTATATTGGTTTTGGATATTTGTGAAAATGTTTGTATGTTCGTATAATTTAAGCTTCCATAGAATTGTAGACATTTTGGTAGACCCATGGTGGTCATTTAGTCCCATCTCCCCTTCAGGGAGAGGCTGTTGCCAACAGTAGATCAGGTCAGATGCCAGTTGTCTAGCAGGGTGTTAAAAGTCTCCTCAGAAGTTCCTAGACCTTGATCTCCATCCTTCCACATACCAATCTCTGACCCTTCCAAAGAGTTGTTGGATTATGGGTTCTCCAGCTGCTAATGGCTGATTGCTGAGTTTAATGACAGCCTGTATGAGGCCAGCTGCGTCATTTGAATTTGAGCATTTCAGCTCTTGGAAGGCCATACAGTATGTACCAGGCATGAAGCAATAAACAGCAAATGCCTCTGCTGCTAAGACTGGAGCGCTAGCAGGGAATTGATAGAGCTGAGAGGGAACCAGATCATTTGAAGAAACAAGTCAGGTCCTATGCGACAAAAAAACTGAGCAAATAAATCCAAAGCTCATCCTTGCAAAAGATTCCTTGGCTCCCACCTCATTAGAAAGTCTGGTACATTGGGTACTGCCATGCAGTAACCAAAGGCTAGTACATTAACGTGAAGCAAATTCAACTTCTTTTCACACAAAACTCTACTTTCTGATCACCTGATTTTGCTCTCTAGCCCAGTTTTCCTCACTATGTGTAACCATCCAGACTGCATCTTCCAAGAAATATTTGTTCATCCCTACAATAAGACCTGGATGACAGCAGTCGGTTGCCAGTTTTAGAGTCTACCATAATGTAAGAAGGGTTATACAGAATCATAGAATGTCTCAAGCTGGAAGGGACCCATAAGGATCATCGAGTCCAACTCCCTGCTCCTTGCAGGACAACCTAAAACTAAACCATATGACTAAGAGCGTCGTCCAGATGCTCCTTGAACTCTGACAGGGTTGGTGTTGTGACCGCTTCCACGTACAACTCCAGTCATCAGTTGTAATGGTAAGGATGGAGAAGAAAGTCATCTGGCCTTGCCCCCTGAGAGCAGAGCGTGGTGGCTGCAAGAGGAGATGCAGCAAAGTTGTGTATGGACTGTACTGAGGATTGATGATTGAAGCAGTTATTTTCAAGAGGTATTTCCAGAGACTGTGGCTGTCTAACAGCTGGGTTATACTTATGAGAAAGCAACTGGTTTTTGTCAGAGTAACGTGCTCCAGGATTACTGGAAAATGTTATTTTGCATTAGGTGAACTTTTCTTGGCTGTTGGTGGATCGCGCTTATTTGCACTTACCCTGAAAGGGAGGAAAACTTGTCACTTTTGACCGTAGCGAGTTGTCAGTGTCCTGTTGACTTGGAAGAAGTAGCCTTTGAAAGCTGAATCCTGCCCACTGCTCAGGGCTGCCTGCTCCCCCGCCCCGGTTAGCCGGGGGCCGAGTGAGAGGCTTGCAAGTCATCGCTGCGCTCTTTTGAAAGCCAGCCGCAGGTTGTGGTTAGAGAAATCAATTTTCCTCTAGCAGTAGGTAACAAAGTGAAATACCTCTTGCAAAAGCCCTCTGTGATCTGTAATCATTCTGCTGGTCTGTGCTCCTGGTTTTGCTGTGCTGGAAGTAGGAGGCAGCACTTGAGATTTTAATATTGTGCTATCAGGAGAGTGCAGTCTGAACTGATTTGACCAAAATGAAAAATTATGATGAACCTGCAACCGCTGGACAGATACGGAGGAGAAGCAATTGTTAACATTTCCAGATTATTTTATATTTAGAATCTGAATAAACTAAATCCAGGATGAGGGATTACAGCAAACCTTTCAGCTGGAACATTGCAACAGTCGTTTTTCAAGAGATAAAGAAACTGTATTTCTGATAAGGTTTGCATGAGGAGCCCTCGAATCCTTACGCCATTGCAAATGAAAACTCAGTTTATAAGGAAGAAGAGTAATGTAAAAAACGCTCCCTTATGGCATAAACCTTAGAGAGCAAAACATTTTTGTAGCCGTTCGTAGCCATACTGTGTTCAAAGCACTACATGTGCCCTTTGTAAATTGTCTGGAAGCTGGAGAAGATTAATCTGTGCAGCTCCTGACCGTGCCCGACGCGTTGGACAGACGTCAGAGTTTTCCACTGACTTCATTTCTCCCTGTCTGTACTTTTGATGTTTTCATTTCCTTTAAAGCAAACTGTAAGTCTGAATTTCCTGACTTTCTAATATTTGGAGTTGATTTGGTTTATCACTACAGACTTTTAAAATTACTGAAGTTACCAAAATGTGCCTCCAGGCTTCACTTTCTCTTAGCTTTTATTTGCAAGCGTGTAGCAGAGTATGGTGTATCCTTGTGGCACCGTAAAGTTCAACTTTTAGCAAACACTGTAAGCTTTTATTTGTAAACATCTCACTGAAACAACAACACTAAAAGTGAAAAATTTGAGTACCACTTGAACTTTCACTGGAATATTATGAAAAATGGATGAGACTAGAGAAAATAATAGGTATTGAGAATTACCTCTTTGTCAGATTTTCCCCAGAAATTCTCCTTGCTTTGCATGCTTTTCAAGGGAAGAATAAAAATGTCTTTTCTTGTCCCTAGTCCGTATCATTTAATCGGCGCTTGTTGTGTACCGGCTCGTAGAGTGCCAGTGATAGTTCAATAGCTTTTGTCTCGAGCTAATTATCTGCAAATGAATGTATGCGCTAAGCCGAATATGTTTATTTGTAACCTGATAATTAAGCTGCTGCAGACACTTCTCCTGGGAGCAGGGAGGAGAGGAGACAGACGGCCATCCCACAAACGCTGCCCCGGCCTCAAGTGGGAAAAACAAGATGTGCTTGAAGGTGTCAAAGTTCACCTCCCAGCATTTGCAACCGCTGTTTAAATCTCATTTGTTTGTTTATTAATTTTCCTGTCTCCAAACTAAGTGGGCACTGAGGAAAAGCGGCTTCATCGTTCTTTTCATAGGTTGTGTTGGCCCAGATGTTACTTAAGACCGGTGTCTTAAGGTTGGTTAAGACTGATGCTGCCCAATTTTTACCACCGTAACTCTTAATTTTAATCTACCCTGTGGGTTAAGAAGTGGTGATTTCACTAGTTCTTAGGCAAAATGGGTAGGATGTGTTGGAGCACCTTTCTGTTCTTACAGCTGATACCGAACTATGTGAAGCTTCTTTTTTTTAAAAAAAAAAAACCAAACAAAAAAACCAAACAAGTTTGATGGGAGTATATTACATTTTGGTATTTCTTGGTGATGAAAATGAGAGCCTGCTGACGTCTGGTAGCCATGGTTGCTAACATTGCAGGAAGCACAAAAGCAGGGATGAACGTAAAAGTCTTTCTTTTTCAGTTCCTAATTCCTTTCCTATGAGGTTTTGAATAAATCAGACACGTAGTGCCACCTTAATTTTTACTAAATATAACTTAGTTTGCTAATGCTTTCTCAGAGCAGACCTGAGGTGACATGGTAGAACATAACTGCTTTGGTTTTGCTCTAGTTACCCTTATGCATTTTTGAAGCAGAGCATGTTCTGTTGAATTTTTATTTTCTGTCAAGTGTAAGAGCCGGTACTACATTATGTCCCATTAATCATGTTTTAAAAATAAGTCCAGATCCTGAGAGGAAAATCACTACATTCACTGATTGACTCTCTAGGTAACAAAATAGGAAAAAAAATACTGCCTCGGGAAGAGCTGCAGTGCTGCAGGGTCCTGATCACTGGCTGGATTCTTGCGAGGTACCGAAGGGCCCGTTTAATGTCTGTGCGTAAGTTGTCCTTCCGAAGCCGGTGGGACCAGAGTTTTTATGAACCTGAAAGAAAAAAGATGATGTGACTCTTAGAGGAGTGTGGTACGTGAGAGATGAGTCTTTCTGTCGCCGAATCCTTATACTCAGGTATCCGGTGTATGCGAGAACATAATCCAAGGAATAAATTTCCATCACTTGGTTAAAGATCTTGATAAACGCCTAGGTGAGGTTGGTTGAATGTGTGAGGTTTGCTTTACCAAGCAGTCAACCTTAGTGTGCTCTTCAACAGTAAAACATATTGGAGATCAGTATTTTAAAATGGGGCTGCGCTCACTGAAATCCCACTGCCAGGTTTGCCCGGCTCTACCGGCGTTGTTGGGTTTGGAGCCTGCAGACATTTTTGCAAGCTAAAATGGGCCCCGATACACTGATACAGGAGGTGCTGGAAAAGCCGAGTGGCATCTGTGTGCAGAACATCTCAAAAAGGGACACTTTGGTTTCAGGCTGAACTCCTACCAGTATTTCTCATTCGCCAGATAAAAACCAGTTTATGATCTGTACTGTCATTGTTCGTGAGTTTATTTCATGGGAGTAGAAAAAGGCGACAAGTCGTGAAGAAACGGATGTTGTGAAAGTGAGCTACAGAAATTGGTAGGATTTTTTTGCCTAGAATTTATGGTGCGTCCAAGGATACACAAAGATACGCCACGTTTGGTACCCCAAGGCAGGATTTATTACCTGGGTTTGGTTGATGTCCTCCTTGGTTTGGGGAAGTTTGAGGTGCTGGGTACACTCCCAGTTGTGTGAGTTTTTATAAACGCCTTTGTCAGCTCCCGGGTTCTGCAGCTGTCTGTGATGGTGGCTTTGGTCCCCGAGTTGTGATGCTGGGGCTGCTTTCTGCCTGTTTTCTTTAATAACTCTTGTTTGGGGATGTTATCTTTGTGGCTTGATGTAGGATCACAGCTCAGGGAGGATTGTTTTGAATCTTGCCAGCTTGTCTTGGTGTTTATTTTAGTTTTTGAGAAAAAGTGTACTCAAAAGCCATTCTGAATTAGGGCATCTTCACGGATGTAAATGCAAAGAGCAATTGTATGAGGCTGCAGGCAGATTTGTGGTTTTATTTCTTCACCTTTTTCTGACACTGTTATTAGAGACCCCAAAAATAGGCATTACTGTTACATTTTTGCATTTATAATCCCTTAGAATTAGTGTTATATTCTGGAGTAAAGCGGAATATAAGGGAGAAATAAATAGCTGCCTCTAAATTCACTTTCTTCCCTCAAAGCTACGTAAGTCAAGTCTCTGCCTGGCATTGTGTTTGAAATGCTGTTACAATCATCCATTTGGTATGACACTGTGAAAGCTTTTTTAATTCTGACAGGTTGCCTTAATGCAGAAAAATGAGCTTAATATATAAAATGATTACGACTTCTGAATTTGTAGAATCTTTGAGTATGGCAGATTTTTTTCCTGGAGTGACCATTGCATCATACTGCTATAAATTATTCAAGTGCCTGGGAAGATGTTTTCTCCGCAGGGATTTACCACCCTCACTTCATCCTGTAATGTACTCGCTTCCTTTCCATAGAGTAATTTCAGTTAGAAAGAGGTCATCTCATCCACCCTCTGCCTGTACAGGTTCACAATCTTCCTATACATTCATATATCATAAAGTATTGTGCCAGTTTAACATATATGGATAAGAAATCTCTGTTTTCTTACACCTGGATTTCCTCAACTTTGTTTTTGCTAATCTTTTGTGGAACTTCTCCGTGAAATATGTTTCAGCAGGTGTCTCTGTATCTTGTGGCTTTCTTCTATGGTTCTAATGTTCCCCGTGTGTTAGAATGGTTTTGCAGGTTACCTCTCTGTTCATTGCAGTGTAACCTGGAAGCCCGTGGTTTTGCTGTTTGGTATTCTGTTGTGCTTAGAAGTGGGCAGCAGTTAGGATTTATTTGTGGGTGGAAGGATCTTAGGAGTTAGCCCATGGTGGATTTATTTTGCCCCTTTGAATACAGTGAACAATAATTCACTGAGGGATTGCTGAATGCTCCGAAAAAGAGAGAAAAAATAATTAAACCCTTTGAATATTTTCTCTTTTCACGAGGATACTGTCTTAGAGACAAAGAGATAAAATGACACAGTTTTTAAAAGCACCTCATCCCAACACAGCAGCATCTACGCTGAGAGGCAACAGTGGAAGTGTGTGTGAAGATCTATATTGTCTCTCTGTATATACATGTATGTATCCACATATGTGTGTGTATATTTGAAGTTGTATAATTCACATGTCCACTTACCCAATCCGATTTCTTATCCTATGCCTTACGTTTATTATTTATCACATACCGTTATTTAAGTGCCAACATACACTGTAAAGTATATATGGTGATCTCTGATGTGGTGGTAGCAAATCAGTGGAGCAACCGCATTTAACATCATCGATTCGCTTAGATAACAAAAATCCAAGAGCATTGCTGAGCAGTGGTGTCCGTTTCCCGTGTTTTACTGTTAGCTTGGTGAGGCGTCGCAGCAAAGGGGTGCTGAAGCTGCCTTTGGGGGAGGTTTTAGGGTTGGGGAGACTTGCTCTGGGCTCCTTTCCATTTGGGAAGGAAGCAGAGCGTGCCGCAGCTGCCGCCTTTCACCCTGGGACCTCTCTGACGAATGCCCACGGTTCGCAAAGAAATCGAGGGAGATGGTTTCTAAATTAGATGCTTTGAGTCCATGAGGCAGCAAACTCAAGTTCAATTATCAGACAAAATGCTTGACCAGTTGGCTTCGTAGGCATCTCATAGCTAAATATTTGTACAAAACCCGGGTTTTTTTTTTTTTTTCCTTCTGCCCAAACATACGCACTAGTTTTGTATTCTTATTAACAGGGCTAATATTGTCGCTGAAAATTTACCCACTCCGTATAGTGATACCAGCAATTGAAATAGGGTTTCCTGCCCTTTTGCTTAAGTCCAAGGTAGATATTAAGTCTTCACAAGCATAAACTCTGGTAGCAATTGAGCCGGTCTTTGGTTTTCATAATTACACTGAATAATAATGAGAGTTGGACCTACTTGACGATGCCTGGATGGGCATTTTTGGCTTGAATACTTGACCTATGATTTCTACAGTGACTGCTGGTGATAAATCCCCACCCCTCCAAAAAAACCCCAAACCAACAACAAACTTAGGCCCTATTTGAGCCCTTTTGGTCATGATTTATGCAAAGGACATTTCGTGTCTCTTGCTGTGGATTATGGGGAGTGAGCAGAACAAGGTGCTCCATTTTGAGCTGAGCGTTTGAACGGCTGTCGCAGGCTGGGACACGGCTGAACAGCGTTTTCAAATGGGAGAGAAGAGCGATTTCCAAATCCTCTCAGCAAAGTTGAGGTTCCTCCTGAAATTCTGACAAACTGCTAATGCGTTCCCTGTCTGGCTACGTTTGGATGGCTTTGGTAGGTTTGTACATATCAGCGTTTACAGCACATTTTCCAGTCCTTTTGGAGCAACTGTCTGGATTTCTCTTCTTGCTTGAAATGCAAATGTTAAGATGTATTTGTTGCCAACTGACAGAAAGCAAGAAAAATTATTTTAGGAGAAAGAAATCAAGCAAGCAAGCATAGCCATTCATTATTTAAATGACGGTGTTTCGTGGCAATTTTGTCTCGAAATAACCTTCTGGTTTTGTAAATTGTGCAGCAGCACTGTTTTTCAGTAGCCAAAACTCTTTGTCACACGCTCAAAACCCTTTGTGATACATGCATTGCTGTCTCAGTCATGGAAGGTGGGAGCAGATAATTGGCAATAGTATTAACCAGCAGTATGTTCCAGTGAGGGTATGAATCAGTATTTTGCTTTGGGAAATGCTTGTTGGTATCCAAGCAGTTTGGCAACGCTTCAGATTCGCCCTGAGAAAATAACTAGAAGAGGATTTTTTGTGTGTCCCCAGCTTCGGTATCCAGAGTCATCTTTCCCTTCCACCCAGAAATGTGGAATCGAGAGGTTATTGCCCACCGGCGCAAAGAAGTTTGTTTGTTGGCGCCAGCTCTTTCATTAGCTGACTATGTAAGATGGACATTCTCAGTGAAGATCAGTCCCTGAGCTGAAGTCACGGGGTGGGCCAATTTTTAAGGCTGCCAAGGTGTTTCAGGAGATAAGTTAGAAAGTGGCCATGTTGTACATTCAGTATTTTTTCTTTGCCATCTGTCTGGAAGAAGTACCTTTAAGTAGATTCAAATCAGGGAAGAAATTGCAGTAATTGCATCCAAATGCCCCATTTTGTGCCGAATCAGTTGCTTTAAAGATACGGTCTTTTACAATTTCTCTATTAGAGATGTTTGGCTTTTTTTTTTTTTTTCTCCTTTTGATTACCCTACCAATATTTCATGAGCATCCTTAATGTAAAACCAGAAGATTATTTAACGTTACGTCTGATTTTTCATTAGGAGACCATCAAAGAGCTAGTGATATACGCAGAATGTGTTGGTTCTCCCCAAGCTGCTGGTATTAGAAAAGAGTTAGTATCCGAAAATGGTTACAACACACCTACGTGCAGCCACCTCAACACTGCTTTTGCTCAGGTTTGGAGGCAAAATGTCTGACTTTCAAAGCCACTTCTAGATAACAAAAGAATTGCCTTAGGACTCCAGTCATCTCTTTGCAGACGAAGTTCTTCTGCTATACCCAGAGGAAGCTTTTATTTTGTCCGTATCTCTGCTGTTTTGTGGCCTGTGTGATCTTTTGCCGCGGTCTTTCGGCTTACAGCAAGTTGTCATGTGCGTTATCAGTGAAGTCTCTCCGATAGCAATCTCTGTATCTGTTATGGTATGGATGAGCCCTACGAAAGCTCTCGTAAAGGCTCTCAAGAAACACTCACCGAGTGAGAGCAAAGGGCTCCAGGTGAGCGCTTGTTCAGAACGTGTCTTGTATTTCTCACGCACCAGTTTTCAGACTCTCAGTTCAGGAGTGGTTTACTGGAATTAATTTTATTTTATATCTGACATGAACAGAAATTGTCACTGGTTTTTATTTTGTTAAGTGGGCATTTATTTTGATAATTTAAGTTTGGAGGGGAGGAAAAAGCTGTGATACACCTGTGTGAGAGCCCTCAGCTATCTATGATGACTATAATGCTGGTGTCCATTAGCACAGTCCTTACTCATCCCTGAAAATCAGCCGCATTTTAATGGGTTATCATAGACGTTTAGTAGAACTTGCCTTGACTCAGCTGTTGAGGAGGAGGAATTGAAGCTGTTGCTCTCCTGGCCCTTCCCGGACTCTGGCCGCGGGAGCTGCCTCCTCTTGGTGTGCAACGCTGGAGCAGCACCGGAGTATTTACCCACGGAAAGTGATAATACACAGTGTTTGTACTGCACCTTCAGGTCTGGAGCAAAGCAATGCTTCATGTCGGCTTCGAGAAATACTATAATAATAAAATTTAGCTACCGCACTTGTTATATTTCATGAGAGTACTATGCAGAAGTATAAATAAAGAAGTAGAGCACGCTGAAGAAAGGGAAGGAGATGGCCGCTAGACCAAGCCCACGCTGGCACTGTTTGTGCCCAGCACCTAAAATCGCAGCTGTGTCATTAGTGGGGCCTCTAGGTACGGTCACCATTCGGAAAAATTAAATAACCTTTGTCGGTCAAGTCATCTCCATCGGTCGGTATCTCAGTCTTATTAAATCAGTGTTTCGTGACTATACACAACAAAAACCTATTGTCGTCTGCGGACAAGTGGGCTGCATTTTAGACCTAAAAAGGGAAATTAAATTCATGAATTAGTGATGATATCCAGTTTTATGTTGTCATTTTTTTTTTGTCCTGACACTAAGATTGCATTATTAGCATCTTACACAGATGCATCAGAAAACACCCGGTGTTGCAGCTTAACGAAGTGAATATTTAATGTTCCACAACGACATGTGACTAAGGCAGGCAATGAAAAAAAATTAGTCCATTATTGGCAAAGATTATACAGACAAAATACATTTCCTTCATGCAGCGGGAAGGAGAAACGCCAGCAAGGATGATGAAGACTTTCTTAATAAGATTTCTGTTTTCAAATATTCCGCTTCAGACCTCTTAATAAAATGAATGCATTAGATGCACAGAGCTAAGATCACTGTTGAATGAGATTATACTCTCATCCATTTAATAATGATGCAGTGGTAGTTTTTTTCCCTGCCTTCTCTTGTAACTTTAAATATTTAGTGCTGAGCAAATTTTGCTTGGATTTCAGTGGGTTTATTATTTTTTTTTTTTCCAAATAAGCTTTCAATTTATGTAATCTAACTGGTACCTCATCTCACAAAAGGCTAAACACATTTTTTTCTAGTCATCTTGTGACTTCAGTGTGCCTGTTTACTGCAGAGGCCACACGGACAGGAGCCTTTTCAGGACAGCATTTGAAAATTGAATTTAAAGAGAGCATTTTGGTTTAATTTGCTGGGTCAATTTGTTTAGATAGGCAATAATCTTGTATTTGTCCCAGTGAGACCTTGGACAGAGAGTACATTTGGGCATCATTTTTGATGCTGTAGAATATAGCGGTTGTGCTAATAATTGCTGGTAAACCGATACGTTTATGTATTTTTACTTGGAATGACTGATTTTTGGCTTATGCGTTATTTGTGATTGATTGCAGGTTGCCTATTCATTTTCTTTCTGGCTGGGCTATGGAAAGAGGAATTACTCTTTCTCTTTACTTCCTCACTCCCCTCTGTTCTCAGCCGCCTCCCCAAGAGATCGGCTCCAATCTCGGCACCGCGTGACAGTTAGCTGTTGTGACAGGCTGGCCTATTTTGGAAGTCTGTCCCCCACTCTTTCCCCGCTGGAAAAGAAAAGCAAGTTATCTTTAAAAATTAATCCATCTGGAAGAGGAGGAGAAAGCTTCACGAGGCACTCGCCACTCAGTGCCGGGGCTGCAGTTTTGCTAATTATTTGTTCAGCTTGTGTCACGGGATCGGAGAGGTTTGCGCTTCGCCTGGCATTGATCACCTGCCCTTAAGCTCTGCGAGAGCCCTTCTGTTCTGCACGGAAAAAAGCAGCAGACAAAAATACAGCATGGAGCTGCATGGATGTTGTCCAGTCATGTCTTATATTTCACACATTTCTGAGCTGCTTCTGCAAAACCAGAAATACTACTGCTTGTCTCCAAGGAACAGAAACAGAAGTTCAGAATTTGGCAGTTAGGGTGGAAAGATTTTTTTTTTTCCCCTCATTTATTTTGCCCCTTCTTTAGGCTCCGCAAGCTCTACAAGTAGTAAAATATATGTGTTAAATCGTACTCGCAATGGGGTAACATCCATAACGCTGTTCCATGTGAAGAAGTAACTGCTGTGCGCTTAGTGATTACATCGCTGGTTTTGACATGGTCTCCTTGTCGTCAAACCGCTGCCTCGCTGTGCGTTGCAAGCCCAGCGCAAATAAGGCACATGTAGTCCTGGGACTTTCTCAGGATTATCAATTAAAAAATATAAAGCCAAATGCTAATGTCTGATAGGGAAAGTATGGCAGCAGAATTCTGTTCTCAATGGATAATTTATATTGTATCAAGAAAGCAAGAATTTTGAGTATGAGAATCTATGACCAAAATGGCTGTTAAATTCTCGTTCGGTTTTGTCGGTGTCCCTAAGCCCAGGATCACGCTGGACTTAGTGAGCCGGTTTTGGTTTTGAGCTCCTGAAGCACTATTATTTTGGTTTTTCATAGGTGGTTATTATTGGAACTTTAAAAATAGACTCTGCTGTCTGTCTAATCTATTCATTTAATCTTGTTCTAGCTGCTTTGCTTTATTTCCTTATGTATGATGTGAATACCTCTGTGCCTACACTTTATATACCTGTCATCACTAGACTATCAGAACACCTTTCCCTGGAAAGCCGGTGCTGAGTCATCTTCAGAAGGTGCTTGTTCTCCCCACGTCAGCTTGGTATACAAGACATTAAATATTCCAAATATCCTTGATGTAAGGAGCAGAAAAGGAGCGGGAACACCTGGCCGTTCAGGGCCGATCCTGTATTGTTCGAGGAGGTCTGGGGAAGCCGTGTCGTTTCAGGCTCCTGAACCACAAGGCACAGACTTATCATGTTAGTTGGCCAATGAGGCAGATGCCACAAAATCTCCAAAATAGGTACCTTTGGGGGCGGACTGTGATACCTAATCACAAGCGCTCTGTTCCACGGGTAACGTTTCCTGAATGTGGCTTTTTCCCTTGTCCCCTTTAAAGATCATGGATAATCTATATGGTTGTTTCTGTCACCTATACCACCGACAGCTCAAATGTATCTGGTTGGAATGGGTTGAATTGAAGTGAGCAGTAAATTAATTCACAAGCTACAGTAAAGCACGTATTGATTCCTGCAGCTCTACCACTTTTCTTCTCCTTTCTACCTCCCAAATAAATAAATGCGTATGTACACATTTTAATGCGTCAGAGTTAAGACCTTCTTGAGGAATATATCGCTCACCTGATTATATTCTCACCTAGAAGCTTTTTTTTATTATTGTGTGACATTAATTCACACTTCTCCTCATCGAAGGCTTCATTACCAGAAGGAGATGCACATGAGTGGTACAGGTACACACACCCGTTTATACTGTTTCATATCAACACGCGTAACACGTGTGCAACGCTGCATAAATTCAGACTGACGTGGCCAGCGAAACCGGCCCCACATGTTTGCAGATGCTTGCTGTGCACCCTACGTGATCTGAGGCATAAACTACATATATGTAGATGTTGTGGTTTCGACCCTGGCTGGATGCCGGTGCCCACCAAAGCCGCTCTGTCGCTCCCCTGCTCAGCTGGGCAGGGGAGAGAAAATACAACGAAGGCTCGTGGGTCGAGATGAGGACAGGGAGGAATCACTCAGCATTTACCGTCCACGGGCAAAACAGACTCCACTTGGGGAAAAAAATTATTATTACCAATCAATCAGAGTAGGACAATGAAAATAAAAACCAAATCTTAAAACACCTTCCACCTCCCTTCTTCCCAGGCTCAACTTCACTCCCCATTTCTCTCCCTCCTCCCCCTGAGCGGCGCAGGGGACGGGGAATGGGCTGCAGTCAGTTCATCACACGTCGTCTCTGCCGCTCCTTCCTCCGCAGGGGGAGAACTCCTCACACTCTGCCCCTGCCCCAGCGTGGGTCCCTCCCACGGGGCTCAGTCCCTCAGGAAACAGACGGCTCCAGCGTGGGTCCCCGGCGTTGTCGCAACTCCTGCCAGCAAACCTGCCTCCAGCCTGGGCTCCTCTCTCCACGGGCCCACTGGTCCCTGCCAGGAGCCTGCTCCAGCGCGGGGCTTCCCACGGGTCACAGCCTCCTTCGGGCATCCCCCTGCCCCGGCGTGGGGTTCCTCCCCGGGCTGCAGGTGGGATCTGCTCCCCCGTGGGCCTCCATGGGTGCAGGGGCACAGCCGGCCTCGCCATGGGCTGCACCACGGGCTGCTGGGGAATCTCTGCTCCGGCACCTGGAGCAACCTCCTGCCCTCCTTCTGCACTGACCTTGGGTCTGCAGAGCTGTTGCTCTCACTTTTTCTCCTCCTCTCTCTGGCTGCAGTTGCTGTTGCAACAGCAGTTTTTTCCCCCCCTTCTTAACTCTGTTACCCCCGAGGCGCTGCCACCGTCGCTGATGGCCTCGGCCTTGGCCAGCGGGGGGGGTCCTCTTGGAGCACGCTGGTCGTTGGGCTCTGTCGGACATGGGGGAAGCTTCTGGCAGCTTCTCACAGCAGCCACCTCAGTGGCCCCCCCGCTACCAAAACCGTTCCCACGCAACCCAGTACAGTAATTCTGTGTATTTTTTGAGATATTTTACCATACCAGTTAGATGTTTCTCAAAGAACAGAATGGTTTTCATTGTGGAAGATGGAAGAAATGGGAGAGCAGAGCAAAACGTTAGGATAACTTGGTGGTACGTGTGTATGTGTGCGTGTGGTGTATGTTGTATTATCTGTCGTTTGTCAGGTAGATCAGTAAGGGGCAGCTTCCTTTGGGTGTTGCGTTCCTTCTGCATGGTTAGTGCATGAAGGCAAAATGTCCCTTAATTCTACCCTTCATCTTATTTACAGAAAAGTAAGCTAATTAGGCCCGGAAATTGATGATTACTCTTTCATATCCATCACCACTAGGATGCAGCATTTTTTAAATATTAATTTAAAGTAAATGTGAACTAGCACAAGTAACGAACGCGCTGTGCTTCTGGACTTTGTCTTTTCATATGCTAAGTAGTAATAGTTATCAGCGTTGGTATGTGGTAACAACAATCAGATAATCAGACCAAAAAACATCCATCTGCTTCTCTTGAAGTGAATCATCGCTCTAGCATTCCTTGCTCAATGCCTTCTGCAGGAGAAAAATGAAAAAAAAAACCCTTCTTTTAGCGTAAAAGGCGTTTGCTTGCTTATTCTAAATGAATATCTAGGAGGAGGGGAAAAAGAAGTGAAGCGCTACAGGTATGTATTTTATTACGGCTGGCGCGATCTGTAACATTTTCTCTACGTCCTTTTTATCAGTACCACCAGAAGCAAACGTGCTTCTCCGCGCACTGCTGGCCTGGCATGTGGGGGAAGCGGCTGTCCCTTCAAGTTTACACTGCTCGTAGTTCGTATCTGAGCGATAGCTCCAGTCACCAGTCTTTCTAGTTTGATACTTTCTTTTTTTCTGAACATATGAATTAGTTTAATCTAATTTATGTATTTCGGTTAAAAGCTTCTGCTCACAGTGATCAGCAAATCGTTCCTTCCTTTTTTGGCTGTATGTGTAGATTTTATCTTTTTACTGCTTCTCTCCAAACACGTAGTGTACTGGTCTGAATTTTCCTAAATCAGTTTTTGTGGCTATAAAACATCGTGACGAATTTCAAGTTGGTCTTATTTGGACACATAGAGCAAGTCCTGGGATTGCTCGGAACTATTTACATGTTTTAAACTGTTTGCCCTCTGCTTACAAAATCATTCTTCCTGCAAGAGGTGAGGGGTTTTGCCTTCACCACTCCGCCGTTGCTTTGAGAGTAAATGCTACGCGTACTGTGGTTTTTTCTGTGGGTCAGTGCTCTTTTTTATTTTTTAAATAATTATTTAAGTCTGATGATTAAAATAGTTCTGGTTCTGTATTACTAAATGCCCAATAAACCTATCAACTGCAAGAAGTTACAACAATGAACCCTTTACATGGAGGCACGTTGATGGTCTGACAGCTGTAACACAAATGTAAACCCATTTTTTAACACTTTTTTGCGATGCTTGATGTTGTTCTGCAGGAATTTGTGCTCCGAGGTTGTCATTTGCCAGGTTGTAGCACGAGTGGTGTGAAAGGGGCACTTTCCCCAGCAGCTCCTGCCGTGCCTGGTCCAATTCGTGTGCCTGACAGGGTTGACTGACAGCCTGGATGGAGTGTCCCAAAGACTCTCCTGGGTTGTTCCTGCTGTAGAATTGGTCAGATTGTAGATAAGACATTTATTAACAGTCAATAGAAACTTTCCTGCAGAAATGATTATGCAGAACAGTTTTGTATGTCGTTAAGATACTGAAGAGATGTTTTCTATCCAGCCAAGGTATCAATAGCGATAAATTATGCACGTGCTGGGGTGGTCACAAAAGAGCACGGTCACTGGATTAAATAACTGAGCAAAAGTGATTCGGGGAGTCTCCTGAGCAGCTCGCACAACCTCCTAGCGGAGTTTTGGAAATGCTGGAGAAAAAGGAGGCAAAGTATTTATGTAAGGATGTAAGTCTGAGTTGATCATTTTGCGATCCGTGCAAACAGATGTGCAGTGTGCCTCTGCACTCACCTGAGGGGGGGGACTATCGCTTGGAGCAAGCGCGAAAGTCTGCCCAAAGCGTCTGGCAGAAGATGTCTGGTTTCCTCCTCCCCTTCCCACCTCCCTCGGTCTCCAGCAGTGTCTCCTGTCGGGGCTCCTTCGCTGCGTCTTGCCGCAACTAGTGCAGGTCTGTCCTCTGACATTTCCACTGCTCGGAGCCTGAATCAGGGAGTTCAGCGCGTTTGAAAAGGC
This sequence comes from Phoenicopterus ruber ruber, assembly GCA_009819775.1. Lineage (NCBI taxonomy): Eukaryota > Metazoa > Chordata > Aves > Phoenicopteriformes > Phoenicopteridae > Phoenicopterus > Phoenicopterus ruber. Next base: position 165,482,054 of record CM020216.1, on the reverse strand, counting down.
AGAGGAAATCTCGCTTTTGCCAGCCTGAAGTTAGTTCTCTCTTCGGCCAAAGCTTGTTGTTTCTATCCACAGCCACGTTCATCTGGTTTTAGTGTTATACACTTACCGCTCCTTTTGTTCTCTTGTTGTTTATTGTAGTCTCATTTAGATAAGGCATGCTTGCATATTTTTTTTTCAAATTCTACTATTCCAATGGATTTCCAAGGGCTAGTTATGCGTATGATCGTAATTCCGCAAATCATGTGTCACTGAAATTCCAAAGCATGCAGATTGAAGCGCTTCCATATGGCCACCTCGGCTTTAGCGCTTTGTTAATCGGTAGAGGAAGGGGTCTAGCTGGATTTTTTTTTTCCGTATGAACATCCATCTGTTGTATGATTGTCCTCATCTCCATGACTTTGGCGTCGTCATGCTTTGCTCTGGCACTTATCTGGTTGTAAAAAATGCTTCTTTATAGATTTGGTCGTTATACTTGTTTCTCTTTGATTACCAGCTTGCAAGCTGAGCAGTGTCAAGAAGCTTCCATGATATTTATTATTATTATACAGAGTAAATCAAAATCTGCGTAATGGAACAAGAATATGTGTTAAGATTGTGAATGTGGGGTGTCTCTGATGTTTAGTGTTTCTGGATTCTAGCCTTTCAGAAGTCTGGGATGATGCTGATTGACGAAAATATAAAAGTTGTAAAAGAGGTGGTTCATGTAATGTTTCTTTACTTGGACTCCCAGGTAAAGAGACCTGTTTGCTGTTCACATCACTTTTTAACAGGGTAAACCAGGTGCTTTATGCCAACATATCTGAAGCCTACTGTGTAAGCAGTTTATTTTTTATTTATCTCGGACCTAGGGGGAATATTCCATTTCCCCCCTATTGATTAAAAAGCTTCCATGTTTACATTTCTATAAAACTCACCAGAACACAAGTGAAAGCACTCATTCCTAATAGCCGATATCACAGTGTTAATGATGTGCTTTGTTCTCCTGCTCTACAGGTAAGGAGAACTAAAATGGCATGGGCACACTTACATACTAGTGGGGAGAGAGCTGACTGCTACTTAGATTAGCTGGAGTTACCTTACCAGGTATATAATAAGAAGTAAATACCTGATTTCACCCAGTTGCCTTGAAAGGACCTTTATGCCACTCTTCAAAGCTTGCTCCTGGCTGCTTTTCACATAGTTACATCTGCTGACTTGTGGGAAAGGGTTTTCTGCTTCATGTTACTGAGGACCTTGGAAGCCAGGTCGCCAAAGACAGCCAGCTAATGCCTGTGCATCACCATCGCGAGGTTTTTGTAGCCGTACTGAAAGGGCTGTGCAGGGATTGTTGAAAAACATGCTCTTTTGTTCCCTTCGATGCAGTTACCTGTATTGCATCCATCATGACATCTCGTGTTATAAACCCTAGTGGTGGTCTTGCCGTGTTCCCAAGAAAAAATGGTGTAAGGGACTAGAGGAACTATTGAAGTGAATAATTCATTAACATGATATATTTTGTTAGCAAAGGCAAAGGATGAGGGGAAATGGCCTCAAGTTGTGCCAGGGGAGGTTTAGATTGGATCTTCAGAAACTTTCTTCACCGAAAGGGTTATAAGGAACTGGAACAGGCTGCCCAGGGCAGTGGTGGAGTCACCATCCCTGGAGGTATTTAAAAGACGTGTAGATGTGGCGCTTGGGGACATGGTTTAGTGGTGGACTTGGTAGGGACAGGTTAACGGTTGGACTCGATGATCTTGGAGGTCTCTTCCAACCAAAACGATTCTATGATTCTGTGTTGAAGTTCACCTATATTTGGAATGTGAGGACATGGCTGTGACATCTAGCGTTTTCTTCAGCCTTGGATCAGTCCCCTGACTCTTGGGCAATTTTCTCCCGGCACTGTTGTATCTGAGGAATGGACTTCTTTCCCCAAAGTGGTGGTATTGGGTGATATTTTGGGGGTCTTGACTGCAAATCACTTGGAGGCATTAAGAACTGTAGAGCTGGGTGATGTAGGGTGTAAAATTGGGTTGGTGAGATCGTCACTCTTGGTGATGCTATGTGAGAAGATGATAACGCAGGGTGACTTTGAGATCCCTTTTAGAACCCGGGTTGATCATGAAGCACTAATTTTGGGGGAAAGCAGAATTGATGCATTCAGTATGGCGTTAGGGATTCTTAGCATGGAAAGCTGTAAGGTTGTTTTTCTAGGAATATTTTTCAGAGCAGAGTCACTTTCTCATCTCATGTCCTTCATATCCTGTACTTATTAGATATTCAGGTAACATGGGGAAGGATATCCCTACCCTGCTAATTTGGTCTCCGGTCTTTCAAACGCTTTCTTATATCCTTATGTTTATTCATGGGAGTTGTTCGTTCGACTAGTCTGGTTGCATAATAAGAGATGCATAATAGTGCATTTTGAGTTTATTATGCAAAGTTAAGGAAGATAAGGGCAAGTGTATATGTCATTGCAAGCTCATTTATTTCACGGTGTACTGTACAGAACACAGCAGCAGGTTCTACAGTGAAATTTATCCTTGTGCTGCTGGTAGTACAGAGGAGTGAATAAAATACATTTGTATAACATAATAAATCATATTATATACCAAATAAAATAGCATAGGGATCTTGTTATAGATACTGTGGCTGCAATATAACCCAGAGGCAATATGTGATAAGTAACATTTATTATTAAGTGTAATTTTTATGCTGCTTTGAAAGTGACAAACATGTGACATGTTCAGTTAATAGGTTTAATTAAAATCAAGATTAATTATGGAAGATGAGTAACTCTCCTTCATTACCTTGTAGGAACAAAAGATACTTACATTTTGAGAAAGAAAAGAGATGAACCCAGTAACAGGTATCACAAGAATTGCAAATACTCCCTTCCAGGAGCAGAGATCATAATATTAAATTCTGCCTCCCCCAGCAAAGAGGGAATGAGATTCAAAGCAAATTGGGTTTGCAGAACTGCTGGTTTTCAAGAAAATGATTTTAAAATAACTGGTAAGTGACTTATCAAGGAGGTGAACCGTTGCTTCAGACAGATCAGAGATGATAGAACACGGGAAGGTGTTGGAGTCTCGCTCTAAATTTCAACACGTTTTTGAAGTAAAACTCAGATGTAAAACGTTGAATGTGGGATTGGTTCCCTGGGTTTAAGTTTTGAATAGTCATCCCGTGGTCATGTAAAAAAACTTGAAAGAGGGGTATTAGACACTATCCTAATTTCTTCCACTGTTTCCAAGAAAGTGGCAACACCAGCTGATGCAATTGTAATACGTTATATTTATAGGTCAATTTAGCAGCTTTTTCTATTAATCTTGTCAGGCTCTGTGATTTATATGATATTTGTTCAGCATGCCCTGTAGCAGATATACTGGGTAATTTGAAATATGAGATGTGTTAACCTCTGAGTTGAGCTAATGATAAAGTTGAATTAGCCTAATAACAGTTTAAAACAGCCATATGTTTCCTTTCAACTTTGTCGACGTTCAATCTTAGATATGTTTTAGGCCTCATATAAAAATACAAAACGTTATTTCTTTGTACGTACAGCATGTTGTTCTGAAGGGTCACCTCCTGGTCTTCGACTTGCAAGTAGGAGAGAAAGGATTTTGGTTTGAGTACGTTCTGAAATTCCAGTTTTGAAAGATTGTCTCCTTCTCGTATTTCCTCTGTCAGTCATCGGTATTTAGCTTAGATTTTATCAGTTGCCAGATCTCACAAATGATTTAAAACAACTAGTATAGTTTTTAACCTCTGCAGCCTTTTCTGTTAGGTCCTTTGAATTAGCTCAGAATAAGCTACGAGCACCTGCAACTCTCCACGCCGTTTTATGGATTTGATGTGAAAACAAGGCATTGCTGTACCTGTCATACAAAGAAACTCTTGAAACTCGTCTGAGGAGATAAGCGTGCGTTTTGGCCAGAATTCAACTCCTTACTATCAAACTTGACAAGCAGGTTCAGCTTTCCAAAGCTGCCCTCACTTCAGTGACATCTTGGGTGGTTGGGTGCCAGGCTTGTAGTGTGTGCTGCACTCAAACTATTTTAAATGTAAAATACAGTTTGAGTGCCTTTTCAAAAACGGAGTACTATTTTTTGCTCGTAAACGACAGACATTCAATTTTCAGGAGTGACATTTGTGTCAGTGTCCATGCCTTGAAGGTCACAGCTTGTTTAATGATGTCTCCTCATTGCTATTCCTTTTATCCCAGTTTTCCCACTTGTCTGTCCCACCAGTTTACGTATGATTCCTAGGGAAAACCAGATTAAGGGGTTAATTTAGACCTTGCTTCATCCATGACGTAAAAGTTTGTGTCTGGCAATGTGGAACTATTAGTGGAGCTACGAGACTGGGAGAAGGCAAGGTGCCGATCTGAAATGGGCTCATTTTATTCTACAGGTTGAGAAATTCTCATTTTAATTAGGACGTCTCTACTGGTGACTCCTTGAGTGCTGTGTATGAGTATCCAGGTGTAGAAGTGAAGCTTTTTGCGACACTGATAAAGAGTAATGAACTAGAAAATGTAGAAAACTTAGAAAATCCTCCCCCTTGTCTCTTTCCAATAATGAATTTGTATACAGTTAGCGCCTTTTCGTTGTCTTGATTAACAGCCAATTTATGTTTTATCCCCAGTAGCTTTGCAGGCAAATTTTTAGTGTAAGTCTAGATACGCTTGCTGCGTTCAGCGTGTCCCAGCACCCAGAGTCTAAACCGCGTGGTCATTGAAGGTTTGGCTGTGATATCTGGTAGAGAGGCCGTAGAGACATAATAAGTTCCCACAGAAAAAAAAAAAATGGCCTCTGTAAGCTGACTCATCTAACGCCTAGAGGTAACCCTTAAAATCCTACATATTTGTGCTGTGTAAATGGTCCTTGTCCAAAATGTTTCTGTTGAGGGAATGTGGGTTTTTATGTGGACAAGATTACCGCTTGGGGCACATTGGCAGAGAGCTGTGCTTTTGCCATAGGCAGTGCAATAAAATTCCAGATCTTGACTGTCACAGCCGAGGTACTGACCTAGGTGAATTTAGATTGCTTTTCAACACACGGCTGTGAGATCAGATTGGAAGAGCCCAGGAAAATCTTTTGAGTGGAGTGTATCAGTCACCCCACGCACCCAAAGGTATTGTGTCTCACATAAAAACTGTCCCGTACTGTTAAGCGGTGACTCAACATATGTCTTGGGTAAGCCGTTGCCTGGTGGCATGTGGTAGATTTGAATAAAATAAAGATTATCCATAGCACAAATAAAACCAAAATGGAATCCCTTTGTCGGACACAGCTGTGCTGCAAGTGGTTTAGATATCTTGTGTGTCATTGTCCCCACTTCCTTCTGATGTACCTGGTTTACGACAGGGGCTAATGGTCCCTCGGTGTCCTGGTATATGTTTCAGGCCCATCTTCGAATGGTCTCCCAGCTTCTGAGAGCAGTGATTTGCAAATTTGCTCAGGTGATAGTGACTCTGCATCAGGAAATCCTTCGAACCAAAATGGAAAATCTGATGGGTTTACTCTCCTTATTTTATGCCAAAAAACTTTCCGTTGTTTTCTTGAAAAGCATAGGTCCTAGCCTTGCATCATGGCAAGGCACCAGTTTAAGAAAATGTGGCTGCCAACCTCTGCAGAGATCACCCATCGTTAGCTTCATTGAGACCTTCCCAGATGCGATGGTGAAAAACGTTCTTACAGAAGATTCAGCACTTTCTGGAACCTTGGTAGATAAGCTGCCTTCTCAGTGTCTTTCTGTAAGGGCCAAATCTTGTGGCTCATGGGATCATTATTGCTTTCTTCTGTTTACTTCAGGATCTGAGGAGGAGCTTGAGATGCCTGTGTTAGCTAGTTACACAGTTGGGCTAACCAAGGTGATTACCTCTTCTAGAAACTTGCCCACATCAAAGAAATTAATGTACTCTTCAGGTTGAGAGGCCCAGCCTGCATGCTGGAAGCATGTCACCCAGATGCTGGAATTTCAGTGGGAGAGAAAAAATTAAAAAGGAAAAATATGGAGTTCTTCATCTGCAGATATCTTTAATGTAATTTACTGCATTTTGGGGGAGGAAATAGAAAACTTTGCATGTTTTCCAGTGTAGACAATTATCGCTAAATAGGGGAGATTGCAATGGTGACATGGTTAGGGGCAATGTTTTGTGTGGGATGACAAATGATAGCTTTATTATGCATTGTTTTGCTGCCGATGTTTTTTTTGTGTTAGGTAGCAGACACATTGAACCCCAAGCACGTTTGGATCTTCTCCGAAGTGCTTAAAACACCGAGCTAGGCTGCATTTCAGACTTTGCAACGCGCAGTCCGAAAGTTGGCTAACTCTGACAGATGGCGTTGAGATACGCTTTTAGCTCTGAGGATTTCTTAGAACGTAGCACAAAGAAAGTTTCCTTGGGAGGAGCTCATCCCTTTTACATCTGAAGAGGTTTGTAGTCTAGCAGCAAATGAAAGTACTATTGGTCCTGTGCGTTCAGTCCCTCAAAGCGTGTCTGTAGAGATATCTTCCATATTGTAGTTTACATTTTCCTTGGAAGACACTGGAAAAGAAAAGTTTTTAACCAATTTGGTTAGTGTATATTTTTTTAGTAAGAAAACTTTCCCAGAAAGGTTGTGGCCCACAAAGAGTCAGATCATACCTCCCTTAAAAACTGCTGGTTAGTACGGAGATATGAGAAGATCACAACTTCCATATTTAGGGCAGGATTGAAGGACACGTTGAAAGAAAGTGGATTTTCATTTATTTTCTAGTCAGACTGATCTTAATTTTTCATAACTGAGATGCCACTTTTTGTTCTCTGTCTGGTGCCTACCTAGCAGATACGACGCCATTTTCTCTACATTTTCCTGATGAACTTCTCAGTATCATTCCCCGATGTCTGAGCCGGTGGGATGTCACATCTCAAAAAGTCTCACCTTGAGCCTCCTGTATTTCCATCCACAGGTCTAAAGCCTTTATACAAATCAGAAATAGGTGCCCGTAGTTACACTGAAAAGAAAGAAACGTTCTCATAAAGCACTTTAAGATCTTTCTCTTCTCTTCATTTTTTTGGGGTCTAGGAAGAGTAACCATACCAAGATCTGATTTAGGGTGAGACCAGAGGTCCCACCCTAACCCCGTATCCTTTTTCTGACGGTGGCCGGTAGCATGAGATCTTTTTTAGGGGAATAAAATGTCAAGTCTAAAATAACACTTTCCCAGTTGTGTGCCCTTCTAGTTTTGGAAAACCACATCCTAGGGCAGCTTTTGAGCCAGAGGTTGGATCCACAGCTTTATGTTTATTAGGTCATGCTGAACTTTCTTTGATGGATTTATCTAATTAGGTCTTTGAAACCACTTGTACTTTTCAGTGCCTATATCACAGCGAGTAAGTTTTTATGCATGTTTTACAGCAGCTTAAAGGACCTCCTTACGATTACCTAGGAGTTTTTTTGTCTACCATAAATCCTTTTCTAAGTGCATAAATCCAATTAGGTATAGCTTTTATTCTATCTTTTGACATTTTGGTAAACATCTCTGCATCAACACTTTTATCAACAGTTTTATATAACAAGCCATTATTCCAATTTCTAAGTACAGAACCGTCCTGTCTTAGTTGTGGGAGAAGGAAAATATTTTTGCTTTGCCAAATTTTATAAAAGAAATCTACTAACAAAGATTTAAACTCTTTTAAAGCATGTAAAATGCAGATATGAACTCATATATAATTGGATTATCCACCTCAACCTCTCAGCTTCTTTTTCTTACTGAGCGGTGTCAATCCAGAGACGGCTGGTTGTCCTTTTGTGTAAAGGGAGACGTATCTGTTTCCACATAATCCTTTTATAAAACACATCCAAAAAACTTTTACTGTTTATTCTTAACTATTATCAGGTATTTCTTGCTATTCCTAATGAATTGACTGGCCTCATTGTCCCTTTTTTCCCTTAAGCTTAGCATCCTATTATTTTCTCTGCATTGTCTTCTGCTGTTAGAGAGACGTGGTTTTCTCTCTCACTTCTCTGTTTTATCTTTAGAGAGTTTTAGATCTGCCTTGTGCTTTAGTTCCAGGGCTAATGAGATTTTTGTCAGGGTAAGCATTCAGATCCTTGGTTTTAGGGATTGGAAGCTTTATCAATTAAGGATTCTTTTCCATCTCAGGCCATGCGGTATCCAGGGTCTGGTTTTTTAATGTATTTCTTCTTTGGTCTTTTTCTTAGTTCTGGAAAAAACCTGTTCATGATTTTAAGGGGACACCAAATAAAGGTGTGCTGAATCTCAAAGAAGAGACTTGGTTTTGATTTCCAGCCTCTTCACCCTAATTGGTGGGTGATCTTGTATCTACAGCGTTCGGTGTGTTTTCTGCCAGCCAGAAGGGAATAATGATGCTTGCTTTAAATATTTAATAGGATCTCTCCTCTGGAAGCGTTATAAGTGTATGTTATTCTTTCACGCTTTTCTTATCCTCCATGTTCTCTGTAGGGCACCTTTTTTTTTTTTCCCAATGATCTTTATTTTATTATGTCTTGTTCTTAGTAGTACTTTTAAAATGTTTTTTAAACTCTAGCTTAGAGATTGTACTTCCAATACCTTCTGTCTCCTTGATTGAATTTTTGAGGTACGATTTTCTGTTCGGAAGCTCGTCGGGGGACCTCTGTCCTCACAGAGGCTGTTTTATGTCTCTTCTTTTCTCTTCTGCATATTCTGTTTCCCACTTGAGCAAATCAAATTGTTATTTCCCAAAGTCCATGTGGTATCCAGAGCGTGTGATCCTCCCTGGGAATTTCTTTTAGGAAATAGCACTTTAATTGCTCCCTTCCATAGAGTATCATGTTTCCTAACCAGAGGAGTAAGGTAGGGAGCGAACAGCGAGCGGTATTTTTGGTAAGATTTTGCATCTCCCCCTTCAAACGCCAGCATCAAGCCAGGGCAACTGTAGGCTCCTGTGTCTCTTATGTTTCTTTTCCTTTTTATAATTTCTGCAAGGTTTAGCATAAAGGTGAATTCAGAAATTAAAAACCTGTTTGGATGCTACTATCAGACACGTTGTAAAAGATGAATACCAGAGAGCCTGTGGCTTACCGATTTTAAAGTACCTGAACTTGCTTTTAAATGGCCAGCCATGTTGCCAGCGTTCCTTAATATCATCAGTATGTATCCTTATAAACCCAAAGGAATAGTAAAAGTTATCCAGGTAATGATTTCTGCAAAGGAGAAAAAATAGGAGAGTTTTTAGGAACGAAAAATTTGTTCTTGTTATAAGTACTTTTTTTAAGATGATAAAGCAATTGCTCTAAAGCACTGTTTTAAGATTATAACGTTAAGTGTTTCCACTTTTTTTATATAAAGCACTTTATCTGGAAATTCTTGAGCTTTTCCTGTAATGCAAAGTCCTTTAATGGAAAACCTGCAGTAGAGATACTCTGCAGTTTCGTCTGTGGACGATTGAGAGAGGATAACAGAGGAGCAATAAGAACAAAAATGAGGAAAAAATAAAGGCTGTGAGTTTGGTGGCTTAAAGAAGGAGCAAAGGGCCACAATGAGAAATGAAATCCAAGATACACAGCGAGGATCACTGCCGAGCCGAGAACGCGCACGTGCTGTTGTTAGACGTGACGTGGTGGGTGGGAGGGGAGGACTCCGTACAGTAAGAGCTTATGTACACGGGGGGAAGGGAAGGATTTTTCCGGGCTATCAGACTAGGAAGATAATTTTAGCAGCTGTGATTGCTGGAACGGAAGAAGCATGTGGGAATTGGATGTCAGGTAGGAAGGAGTCCGCGGTAATTGAGGCAGGAGATGATCAGGGCAAAGATGAATGATTTAGCTGGGCTGGTAGGAAGAGTGTTTGATGTTCAGTAAATTGCAAAGCAGGGGAGTGATGTGACCTGCTGAGCATCCAGATGCTGCGGTGAGGGCAAAGCGAGCAGCAGAGCGGGATGGCGGTACTGCAAGGCTGCTCGAGCACGAGGTTGGGAGTGACGTTCCCAGACGCGGAAAGAGGAGATGCGGGAGGGAAAAAGAATTCACCTGTTGCTGGTGTGTGATGTGCCCTCCCGGCTGTGAGGTCTGGGGGCTGCACCGGGAGACCGGCAGCAGTGGTTGCGTTGCGTTTGCACGTCAGCTGCGCAGCGGTTGCTGCTGGCTCGCGAACGGGTGAGCTGGTAGGCAAAGGAAGAAACACGGAGGTGAGAACTTAAGCACGCAGGCATTTTGTGGGTGGGAGAGTGAAATGAGAGAGATGTTGAACAAGTGCTCGGAGAGGAGGTTAAAGTTTACCAAACTTGTCATTACACTCTCACCCATCCTGCAGCAGAGAAAGAAGCTTTTTAGTGACATCTAATACTATTTACCCCAGCAGGTTTTGATTTTTTAACAAAGTACCATATGCTGTGTTTTCAGCTGGAGGGAAGTGACATATGGTGGTGTTTAATAATTGAATTTTAGAGCATCATGTAACATAATTGCCCTGGAAGTACTGTACACACTGCTTAGCTGCCTCTGAGAATGAAGAACTCTTTGTCCATTAATACTTTTATTTGTGAAAATAGGTAGGGAAAAAATTGACATTTCCTTCACTTGTCCTTCCAGTGTCTACAGCTTTTTCGGAGTGTTTTTGGTGAGGCTCCTTTTGCCCTGGCGTCCTCCTTTTAGCAGGGCTGGCAATGGGAGCACATAGGAAGGCTTTTGCAGAGCCATCTGGGGCAGCGCTTGCGGTGGCAGAAACGCTGCGCCAGCGTGGCTCACGCCCCTGCTTTATCTGTCGTTAAAAGACCCCGTGTAATGGAGAGAATCTTCCGCTTTATTCCCCAAAGGAGTAAAATGTCTAAGACCATGGGACTCTTCCTAGTGTCAGTCCTTGGTGATATTTTTTTGGTCCTGGAAAAAGAAACTTTCTTCTAATTGGACTGTGCTAGTGTGTTTACTTATGAATATATTTTTAAAAATCTCATTCTGTCTCTCATAAGATTGAATGTGAGCCAGAAACAGCAGGATTGATATTCTGCCTTGGTTAGATATAATTTTATCATATTAGCAATTTTGTTGTCATATTGGTTTTTCACTTTCATTAGTACAAGGCGTTCAGATGTTTATTTTCCTTTGGAGTTATCTGAAATAAATTATAGTTTAATAAATGCAAATAGCTGCGTAAAAACAACATTAGGCCTGAGGGGGAAGAAAAATAAGAAATAATTAATATAGAGGTAAAGATTCCAGTTTCTTTCCTTCTCCTGCTCCCACGAGGTCCCCAAATAGACATTCCCATTGCAGACTCTGTGCTTCGTTTTTTGTCGGCCAAGAAATTTCCTGTGGAAAGTGACCACAAAATGGTCCTTCCTCACACTGCTCTGAACCAAACAGGGATGTTACGCAGTTTTGTCAAACAGTTTTCCCCTCTCTTGGATTATGTTATGTTATATTATATTATATTGTATTATTATATTGCAGTGTAGTATAGTATTTATTATATTGTATTATATATTATTAATGCTATTAACTGCAGCAAATAACTTTATTCTTATTCATGCTCAGGTCCATAGGTCCTTAAAAGGTCAATCAGCTTTTTTAGGGACCATAGTGGAGCAAGTTATGTTGCTTCTCCAGTTCAATTTTGGGTCTTTAGAGCCTCCATTAGTTCTCCTCGTACTCCTGGCTGCTAGTTTTTCTCATTCAGAGGGAAATTCCTAACTATATTTGAAACTACTAAATATTATTTCTGGATAAACGATTTGGCTGCATAATGTGTTTTTCCAGTTTCTGAATTACATCTGCAATTGCACTTATTTTGGGGGAAGACAGCCTTTTTGCTGAGCTCTCTCAAGAAAGTGTTTTTACCAGCAGATGTTTCAGGAAGGAAAGCCAGAAAATCAAAGGCATCAGTCTCTGTGCCCATTATCAAGCCCATTACCCCTGTGTTACAAGGGGTTATTTTAGCTTTTTGGCTGATAAAAGAGGCAAATAAGAGAACTAAAGTAGCTGGCTCCTGCCGAGGATCACCCCTTCCGTCCTTCCCTTCCATTTCCTTCAAGAGAAAATGAGAGGGACGGTAGGAAAGATGGTATCTGTATCAAAAGATTTCACCAGCAGTTCTTCCAGGCGCGGCTGGCGGTCAGGAACACACCGCACACGTTGGCAGTCCTGGAGAGTGGAGTAACTGGGAACTGCTTGCAGTGACACTATGGATGAGGGCTATACTGGGCGGGGGGGGGAGGAAGAGACTTTAACCATGTGTACGAGAGGACTTGCCACGGCTCTAACATGCCTGGTCAATTTTACTTGTTTACACAAATTTAGTGTTTGAGCGCCATCAGAGCTCCTTTAGGAAGTTGAATCTCCAGCATTTTTCCAGGAGAGACTCAAATGTGACCTCTTGCAAAGGGAAGACCATAAATTCATCTCCAAACTCCCTGGCGGGGAGATCTGTGGCCCAAACACAAATGACTGGAGCTTCAGTCGGAGAAAATGAATGAAATTGTATGTCCTGGGAAATACAAGAGGTCAGAGAAGAAGAAGAAGATATAACGTTACCTGTTGGTTGTAATGTCTGTGAATCAGGGACAAACCTCTCAAAGGAAACATTCATAAATCTGAACTAGTTACCTTCCTCAGTTTATTTTAAGCCAAACTGACAGGTTGGTCGTTGGCTCTTTGCGTCACGAACAGCAGCAAAGCCCGTTCTCCTCCACTTGATATATAGGAACCTGAAATCTCTGGTTATCTTTGCAGAAATGATAAATGGTTCTGCCTGATATTTTCGCACCGATCTGCATGGCTACATAAAAGCATAAAAGAAGAAAGACCGTGCATATATTTCTTACTTCCTGACCTGCCTAGAGCTTGCATGGCAGGTTAACATCACATTGTACTGTTAGATGATGCTACGTTATGAGAGGCTACTATCTCCCTGTACCTTTCTACCCACAACCAACAAAAACCCCTAACCCCCCCCCTCAAAACAATCCACCATTTGCCATCAAAGAGGCTCAAAGGAGGGTTATTGGATGACAGGCGTACCACTGCTGTCGGCTGTAGAAATAACCAAACAATCAACAAATTTATTCCATTCAAAACAGGGTTTGTGATTTCAGTAGTTAAGAAGAAAGTAAATAACAACCTTGCATTCATTTGAGAGATTTCTCATTTGTTTATATAAGCATGCAAGAAAATGATTTTTTTTTTTTTTAATTATCTCAGGTAATATTCCGTGAAAAGGAAGATGTATTCAACAGAACAATAAGCACAAGGTTCATGTTACTTGATGTAGATGTCTGTGTCTAATCCTGCTGTGTTAGACTGCCTACTGAAAGGATAGTAACAGGCACTTGTAAGGTTGAGTTGTTTGGCCTATGTAGCTGTCTGGGTCAGGATCAAAGAATGCCTGCTTCTCCCCGTTGACCTTGAAGGGAGCATAAGGAGATGTAAAACGGGTGAAAACCAGCTACATTTGCTCAGCTAAATTCTGCCTTAATTATTTCCTGTATTAAAGAACTAAGGTTTTTTTTTTAGCTCTATGAGTTACAGAATACAACCTTGGAACAGCTCCAACTGCACGGCATGCTTAGTATGACATAATGATAAAATCTTTAGAGTTATTAAGAAGTCAAGCAAGGTTTTGCGCTAACTACCACTCCAAATGTTGCTTTACATCCTGCTAACCGTCATTGGCATGTATGCCATGCCAGAGCAATACTAGTATATAAATATTTAAATGTTAAAGGAAATATGGAAGCACTGTGCATATGAGCTATAAATGAGATAAGATTGGTAATTACCAAAAGGCAATATCATTTGAAGAAATCTATTTTAATAGTTGCTTTGTAAATTGAACTAATTTGGGGAATGTTTATTGTTGCAGAGAAAGTTTCACAACGGAGTTTGCTTCTTGGAAACCTGGAACGCTGTGTAAATGTTCCCCAATGCATCTGAGGGCAGATTTAAGGGACACACAGACTACTAAAGACTGAAATGTGAACAAGCCCTTGATTCACAATTTTGCGAGTGGGAAGAGCAGAACGCACACTGCTTTCATAAAGTTATCTTAAAACTCCAGCATGTTGCGTTTAAAGGATATTTGAAGGATGCAGGTTAGTTGTATGGATCAGACCCAAACCAGATGGGTTGTTTAATACACAAAATTGAGAGGAGGAAAAGGTTTCAAGTGTGTCTTGAACTGACAGCACAACTACTGTAGTTTGCCCAGGGAATATTAAAACACTGATTTGTTTGCTGAAATGTGAGAGTAAATGAAACTGGCTGCTAAACTGTTGATGTTTGTTTGCTTTTCTTTGTCCCCTTGAGGTTTGATCTTTGGAGGTGTCGTGTTGTTGCAGGTTAGAAGTGAGTAACTTTCTTTTGTTATAGTTTATTTTAAACCGTGTCCCAGAAATTAGATGCTACTCAGGGAAAGAGAGATAATTTCCAAAACAAATGAGGTCTCCTGTGTTGAAGCCTCTGTTGACATCCCTGTAGGGCTCTTTCTAGAGCATTGCAAAAGGTAGCTGTGATGTATGATATTGAATTTCTGTAAATTTGGTAAGTACCAATTTTGCTTTTGGTTCCTCTGTAATACCTACTTTCCATTGTTACAACTTTGCTTTTCTGCGTTGTGTGCCGTGCATTTTTATGTGATGCAAAGGAATGGAACTAAGAGCAAAAGGAAAAGGAAAATGCTTCCTATTGGGAAGCCTCTTTGGTTGAGGCTGCTGTGCGGTAGGTCTCCTTCACAAGAGAGGTGGTGGTTGTGCCATCACTGCAGGGCCTTTGTGGCTATTTAGGAAAAAAAAAAAAGGAAAATACGGACCAACCCTTTTTCTGTTTCATATGCTTGAACTCCTCAGCCTACTTCCTACCCCAGAGCGAAATATTCAGCTAAAACTGTCCTTGGCCTCATAACTTCCTTCTCTTGCTTCCAGTTGACTGCTCAGCCTGGAATTCTTTCACCTCTCTCACTAGGCAGAATATCTTACGTGACACATTGGCCACTAGACGATTCAGGTAAATAGTGTATGTAATTATGGATCCGGGAAATTATTAAACCCCCCCCCCAAATCAACAACAACCCTAACCTCCTCTATTCTATGTACTTAGCACTGATCAAGTGGTAAAGCATATGTGAAAATAAATATGCCCACTGAGGAAAGCATTGCAATTAAACTGAAGATGTGAAAGAAGCATACCTGAGGTAAGGATTTACTTGGATTTCAAAGCAATTTCTGGTTTTGAACAGCTTTTGTGAAAGTTGAGGCAAGTTCATTAGCACTTCCAAATGGACTGCATATCTGCAGTATTTGGGTTGCCCTTCTGGGGGATTCTCCGTGTTCTTGTGGCTGTAGGAAGGACTCTTGCACATGTTGAGTGAGGAGTTCTGTGATTAATAGAGCGTTTTTCTCCTTAATTCCTAAGATTTTTGTTCCTCAGGAGTTAGCGTGTGTCTGAGTTTTTACTGGGCTTAAAATTGCTCTCCTTTAAAGGTTCATTTGGTCAACAGCCCCTGCAATGTATACCAACTGTAAAGTGTTCATTGTGGATAACGGCCTCCTTCCAGCAACCTAAAATAGCACTGCTTTTTCTGTCCTTGTCTATGAATCCTGGTGAAGGATTTGAAAAGCCAACACTAGGCAGAGATATAAATCGTTCCTATTTGACAATGAAAATCCCATTGATATCTTCAAGCTAGACATGTATTTCCATGTGTCTATCTCTAGTATATAGAAATAGTTTTAGTTATAATATTAGGAAATTCCTATTTTTTTTTTTTACTTTAAAAGAGAGAAGAAAAATAAGGAGAAAACCTAAAATAGAGTATCTGATTTTTGAAAGAGTCGAGTTAATAAGTGCTAATGTGGGAAAGTAAAGTGGAAAATATGATCCATGAAAAATGACCGAATTACTTACTATTTTTCCCGAACTCCTAAGTTATTCTTATTTAGTATTTCTGCTAGCATAGAACCTATAAATCCTGCTAATCCTGCTGACTAACTGGTGCATTGTAAGCAACAGGACAAAACAGGAGACCGTGTCCAGAATAACCATCTGTGTAAAAGATGAAAGAAAATAACTGAATGAGCTGTGGAGGGTTCGAGAAGACAAGGAGATGCTGTGGTTCACCGCGACAGGTGGTGATCTCTAACGCGCCAACAGCATATTACCCTTGTTGAAGCCTTTTGGGCATCACACCAAGGAAATGCTTTAAGGAGGGAGTAAGCAACCTAACTCTTCTGAGAGCCAATGGGCAGCATGAGCAACAGCTTGAAAAGAAGCTTGATTTCAAATCAAACAGATGGCAATGGATGTTCTCGCACGCCTGCTAGAGGTGAGCACAGCCATCCAGTGCAGAACGAGAGGGGAAAAGACACGGAAGGACAGACTGCGGAGAGGCTGAGAGCAAGAAAATGTGGCAGGCATTACATTTCTATACTTTTTCTTGTGACAGTATGAAGTCAGAATTCATTAAAGCCTTTTATAGGTACAGTAGCAACACCATATGGAATATTTCTGTCTTGGCCATGGCCATGTGATAGTCTCTGAAGAATACCATGTGTATTCAGTACATAGTCTGTGGCACTGAAACTTTAGATGTGTGCGGAAGGGATATACGCACAGAATTAAATGTATCTAGTAGCCAACTAATATCTAGTAAATTCTGTTCTCCTTACTACTCAGAGGAGTACGCAGGCAATTATTCTCTGAGGAGGGATGTGCTGGGGTGACCTTGGCCAGCTGCCCCCCCAGCCGCTCTCTTACTCCCCCACCTCTACAGGACAGGGGAGAGAAAATAAGAGATAAAGCTCATGGGTTGAAATAAAGACAGGGAGATCACTTACCAGTTAATGTCACAGGCAAAATAGACTCAAATCAGGAAAAATTAATTTAATTTCTTGCCAATTAAAATAGATTCTGATAGTGAGAAACAAAGACAAAAACATTAAAACAACACCTTCCCCCCCCCACCTTTTCCCCAGGCCCAGCTTCACCCCTTCACCCCCGACTCCTCTCCCCCGAGGGGCACAGGGGTGGGGATGGGGTTGGGGTCAGTCCATCACAGCCCCTCTCGGCCGGCTCCTCCCTCCTCCCCCGTCTCCCTGCTCCAGCGCGGGCCCTTCCCCGGGCTGCAGTCCTTCAGGGACAACCTGCTCCCGCCCGGGCTCCCCACGGCCGCAGCTCCTGCAGGAAATATCCCCTGCTGCGGCGTGGGGCCCTCCCCGGGCTGCAGGGTGGGTCTCTGCTCCAGCGGGTCTCTCGGGGCTGCAGGGGATCCCTGCTCCGGGCCTGCAAGCCCCTCCTGCCCTCCTCCTCCTCCGCCCTCGCGCTCCCTCTGCTGCTGCTCCCTCCTTGGCTTCCTCCTCCTCTGCCTCTGCCGCCTCCAGCCCTTTCGGAGACCTGTTTCCCCCCGGCACCCCAGCTTGGCTGAGGGGCTCAGCTGTGTCCTGCGGTGGGGCCCTTGGAGCCGGCTGGGACCGGCTGTGTCCGGCACGGGGCAGCCCCGGCCTCTCCCCACAGAGGCTCCCTGCAGCCGTGCTGCCAGCGCCTGGGCACAGAAGGGTCCTAATTATATCCAGCGTTTAACATTATTTCGTAATTGGACGTTGCTGATGTTTGCTAAATAAAGATGACACAAAATACACGATTTTCTACCTCCACGTTTGCCTGTGGGAACTTGGAGAATTTCACAGCAGGACATCGCCAGCATCCCCTCACATGTATTTTATCTATGGAGGGACGAATATGAGAGCTTCTAATTACTCTAATTTGAGGAGAGGCTACTGAACAGCATACTGTTAGGCTACAGAATAGATTTTCTTCTGATTGTACTGTTTATTTTTCGAATACGATAGCGAGCTCCTTCAGTAAAGTCTGTTTATTAAGTGAGAACAAGCAGGCCACATTGCCGCTGTCTTGTTAACAGATATCTGCAACTTCAAAAACCCCCATGTGTTCATGTGCTGCTCCTCAACACAGCGGCTGAGGCCCAGCCTGTGGGAAATAACTACTTCCATCCCCATCCCAAAACATCTCCTTTCCCAATACCCATCCCGGGAGGTGAGAAGGAAGGGAAGGCTTTCCATGTTGTGTTAGATGTGGTAGATCCCATTGGTGAATTAACCTCTTCAGTCTGCACGGAGCTTAACAGCGTGGAGCAGCAGCCTTGGGCTAAAACTCCTGGTCTAATTTTCATATATCTGAACAGACAAAAGAACTGTCTGCCTAAACATCTATAACTTAGGGATCCAAATAAATCAAAACGTCAGGGGTGGTTTTGTTGCTGTCATTGTTAATAAATAGCGAAATACTCAAATTCTGTCAAACCAGGGAGTGTTTGCAGTTCTTCATCATGTGAAGCCCGATTCAAAGCATAAGATAAAATAAGAACACTGATGCAATCTCGGTGCAGATTGCAGATCTGGGGCTGAAACCATTTCCATTTTCAGTTCAGCTAATTGGTTTCCAATTGCCTCTTTCATTTCACTGCACCCAAATGCTCATTTTCAAATCTGGAAGCAACTGCATTACTAACTATAAAAGAGAAATATTTTTACTTGGCTTGTTGATTATCTGAAGCATTTTCTGGTATCAGTGAACTTAGAGCTACTTATGACACTGATAACTAGAGTAACTTGATTTACATTACTCCTACAAAATGTAAACTTACAACGTTCAAATTGGTTCCTACTCTACTGTCGTAGCCACGTCATGAAATAAGTTCATCACTTGAAACTGCTCTTAAGAAAGGGCAAATACCTTGATGACAGAAATGGTTTAGATTTAAAAGAAACTCACATCGTGGAAAGACGCAGGTTTTACAGGCTGTCTGCGCCCGAATGGCACAGCACGCGTGCACGGCAGATGCGTGTGTTTGGTGCGTACCTTTTAATCAGCTATCCCTTGCCAGCCCAGAATAAGAATAACTTACAGATTAGTTATGGTAGACTCTGAACATTTTTATTTCTTTCTTAAATGTTTGCACGCTGAAGAAGGCTTGTTGATTGGGACTGGAGGTTTACCCTGCTGTCTATGTTCTCAGTTTGCCGGGCTGAGGTTGTCTATGCCCATCCTTCGTGGCGCGCTCCGTGCCTGCTCGCACCATCGCGCTGCGTGTGAGCTTCAAGAGTTCCTGCTTCTTGAACCAGCAAGTTGCTGCCTCCATTTTCAGTAACATCAGGGAAGAGACAATGCATCAATTAAGCTTGATATATTTCATGTAGAAGCAAAGTTGAGCGCTAGTAAGATCCAAGGTGGTATTAATCACAAAAAATAAGAACAGCACTAATACAGTTTATGAGTTGAAGATTGTTAATGTTTCCCTGAAGAAACTTTTACATTTTTGTTTGCCTGATTTGTGATGCTCTCCTCTTGCATTTTAATATTCCAGGTTTCTCTTTTACTTGCCTACTTGGAGAATGTCTGAGAAACCCCTTTATGTTTTTTTGAGCACTTAGAAGAATTAATGCTGGTTTACTCCTCTCAAAGATAATTACATTTTACAATTAGCTAAATTTTATTTTAGTTCTTCTGCCTAATTGTTTAGATGGCAGCGATACTAAAATTGCCATGGTCTTCAGCTCTCTTCTCTGAGCTGGCCCATGCTCATTATGAAGAAGCCTTTGGGAAAACATTAACCAGCGATATTTCATTGCTCAAAGGCAGCACACATCATGTACAGTGCATTAAATTCAGTCATTTTCCAGTTATCTTATGTAACAGCAATATGGAAATTTTGATAAAATCTGAATATGGTAATCTAATATATATATGTTGTATATACTCTTTGCACATTTTCAGTTGTAAGTTATTTTTATGTTTCCTTTTTTGTAAAGTAATACTTTTATAATAAAGATTTTAAAATGTTCTGCTAAAGCTATATAGGTTCCCAACATATGAACAGACTTTGATGTACTTATATCTTTAGACTGTCATGGTTACACCAATCCTGTTGTTACAAAGAAAAATAGCTAGTTTTGAAAAACTGAATGAGATTCAGAAATGCTCAGATGACTAGAAATACAATTTAAAAGGATTGGGATGGAGCTCAGGGTATTTAGTTTTAAAAAGACAAGGTTATGAGATGTTGCTTACAATCTGTGCGTATCTTTTTGAGGACAGAAAACTGGTGATGGAAAGACAAACTGGTGATGACAAAGAAAGACCCAGCAGCTGGAGAGTGAAGCCAGATACATGCAGGCTTGAATCAGGTAGCTTTGCTGAACAGGAAGAATAACTCACTAACCACAGGAGCACTCGCATGAAGGGTGTTGGATTTACCATTGCTCAGCACTGATGTTTTTCTAAAAGTTGTTCCCGTGCGAACACAGATAAATTGGAGGAATCTGGTGGCGTGTGTTGTATAGGTCACGCTGCAGGTTCTGAGAAAACCTGTTTTCTCTCTGAGTTACGGCTGACGTGGGTGGACATGTTAGAGATGGTGCAACCTGTAGAAGTGACAGCGTGATTGTGGATGAGAATATTTGGTTGATCTGGCATCAGGTCTCCTCAGGGATGTGATTGCTCTCTGAACTTAAATGTTTTGCTATTACTCCTAATACCCTGATTCCTTTATGTGTAATAGGCAGACTGACAGCAACAGTCACTGCCTACATCATGAGAAGAAGATGGAGGGATGAAGTGTGTGTTCCTGTTCTCCTTTTCATTACTAAGTAATATTCTTGGTATGAACGATTGTAGCCAACATACATGGGTAATCATTTTCAAAGTGACAAGCTTTTCTGCTCCACTCTGAGGCACATGAGTCATCCCATTGCATGACTTAAATTGAAAATAAGCATGCTACAGTTTGCATTTTTTTCAACGCAAGCTTAATGCCATAGGCTGCGTTTTCCAGAGGAGGTTAAAAAAGCCAGTGCCTATTGATGGTAAGAATTGTGCCTACTAGACGTCAAGACCTTTTGTAAATACAGATTTGATTTATTCATTCTATTTTATTTTCCTTCTGAACTGAGATCTCCTTCTATACCAGTCTGCAGTGATCAAAGAGAAGGATGTAGAATTCTGTTATTTTTTTTTTCATTTGCACTTCATTGGAGTTAGTACAATATTGGAAGAACATGATAAGAATTCAGACTCTTGGTTGGTTATTGATTCCATGCTACCAGTGAACCTGCTTTCCTTAAAACTTTGTTGTTACTCTGCATTTAATTTCCGCTAGTTGCTGAAAACAATCCAGAGATTAAGATGAATACGTGTTAAATATTTAAAAGGAAATGGTGGGAAGTTAAGTCACCGTTTTCTTTTGTTACAAGTGGACAACCGATCAGAAGCAGAAATGTCCCTTTGGATAAAAAAGCTAAGGGATTTTTCTTGGTAGACATCTGCGTACACGGTAGTTTTTAATGTGAATAAAAGTGACTTTACTGCCTTGAGAAACAGTACTTCTGTTTCACATATGGGATCTCTATTATGCAAACAGAAACCTGTAGCAGTGACACCACACGTAAATATATCCATATTTGCGAGTGTCTCTGAATGTAGTTCAAAGTGTTCTGGTATATGGATTTAATACTGCTATTTAAAATTATATTAAATGGGAAAATAATTACTGACCAGTGAATCCTAATAAAATATATATTTACTAATATTTACTAGTGAGTGGTACATGAAATACTGTGTTTTCCGTACATTGTGTTATCTGTTCTGAGAATATCTTAGATACCACTATGTTACAAACTCCAATCTAGACTTTTATTAAACGTACACTTCAAAAAATTATAGCAGTATTTCTACGTTCGCATCCCCCATCTGGGCTAACCGTGATCAGCTTGCTACCACGGAGTTAAACGAGAAATCCCAACTACACTCCAGAGACAAAAGGTTGGCAAGTGGCGACTGGCTTCCAGACTTACTGGAGAAGGGAATATAATCTCTTTGTGGAGATACAGAGAAAAGACAGAAAAGTTCAATCTGTTTTTTAACAGCTGCTTCTCTTTTTCAATCCCTAATTAATTTCAGCAGTTATTACCCTCTTGAAAATCTCTTTTTTATATGTAATACATGTATTTATTTGCCTTATAGTCCAGGTAGAATGGTGAATTCAGCAGTAGGAGTTAATAATTATGTATATTAGAAGATACACTGAAGTTGAAATTGATCTTTTTGGAGGAAAGATACTCTAACTGTTTTTGTATTCTTAGATTTGTGCTTCTAAGTGCTAAGTCATACTGATCAGCATGGGTTTATTGCATTATTTCAACGGTGGAGATAATTAAATGAGTGATGACTAAAAGAGGACATTTATATGACATTCAATTATTTAACGATGTAAACTGTCAAAGTGTTTTATTCCAAGACTCTAAAGCTGAATTTAGAAGCCAGTCCAGTGAAATCTTTGGAATTGAATTTTTCATTAGCTTTAATGACTTTTTTCAACGGTTATTGTATGGGTCATCTGCAAAATGCAGTAATTAAAGCCCTGGTGGTAATTAGAACTTACAGAAATAACTGAAACTGAGTTTGAGTACGATACCTGTCTTTATGGCACAGGGCTACACCACCAGCAGGTATGCGTGCTTTGTTTTCAGTTACCATGCTTTGCTTTCTGCGGTGGAAGCCATTGGGAAATAATTGCTCAGAAATTATGAATACCTTCCACCACATTATATTTAAGGTTCTGTTGAGGTTTTTTCTAGTCAATTTTTAAAATAAGCTCGTAGTTGCTAATATCAGAAGCGTGTTTCTGTGCCAGATAACCCTCTTTCTCAACCCTTGGACATTCTTTACATACACTTCATGCACACAGTCCCAAGCATTTGACCATTAATAGACGTGTGAAAAAGAGTAGCTGCCCATTTTTTCCCAGAGCCTTCGTCCTCCCTCACTCTTCAATCTTGCCTTTAAAGGGTATAAACATCAGAACATGGTGTAAAGCTCCTTACCTCAAGGAAATGGGTATACGTCCTTCGATTCAACAGTCTTCAGTGTTCAGATTAATTGATGATCCTCAGCATATGATTTGCCTTTGACCCCCAATGGTTTATTGTCTTTACAATCCTTAGTGTTCGGGGACAGTGCAGCGGATAGGGTGCTAGACTAAGGCTCAGGAGACCTTGTTTTCCAAGTTTTTCTCTGCCCTACTGAATGAACACAACTTTCTATGTCTGTAAAATAAGGGGACATCATCCCCTTTGAGGTACTTAAGCCTGGCAATGGAAAAAGAAAAGAAAAATAGTTTTAAAAGGCCCTTTTATTGTTATTTTACTTTGGACTTTCCTGGGAAGCAATGCACCTAACATATTCTCTTAAGTATACTCTTAGGTCGATTTTGGTCTCTGCCATTTATTTACTTTGAGCTGGAACAGTCACTTAATGGTATGTACCTTGCTTTATGTCTGTAGACCAGAGGAGGTGATCCTGCACTGCTGTGCTTCATGTACATTTGGATGACTTAAATTACTGAAAGATTTTAAGTAGGGATGGTCATAATTAGTGCATGTTAAATGCCCTTCAACATAGTGTGAACGTGCACATCAAGTAATTAAAATTGAGGACAGTGTTGCTCCTACTAGAATAATTCTTTCTGTTTTGGGGCAAAATATCTATTTCAGCATCAAGTAAAGTGGCAGAAAAAAGACGGGAAAAGAGGCTGTTTCTGGTATTATGGGCTGCTGGCCTGTTGGAGTTTGCAGCAGAGGCCCAGAAATGAACTATCAATTGAGGTGATAAGGTGACCAGGTTATCCTGTTTGAAGATGCTTTGAGAGCCGTGAATATGCATAGCGTTCCCTTTCAAGGGTTAACCATGAAGCGAGAAGGTATATAACCTGCTTGTTGGATAGAATAGAGAAGGCTAAATGCAGCTGAGATCAATTTTTTTTTGCTTTCCAACATCTTGAAAAACAGATGAGATCCGTGTTGTTTGTTTCATTAGAGTGCAGAAGTTATAAATGCCTTAGCTTTGGGGAGGTTCCTAAGGAAATACAGTTATTGTTTTGTTTTTTGCTGGGTTTTGAATCATCTGTTAAAGTCACAGGTCCTTGTTTACAAATCAAGATCCCATATGCAAAGCAGAATTGTAATGTCTTGGATATTACTCTTGGTTTTGTTCACATTTTTACAAAGCGCTGTAGTCTCAGGTAAGGGTATTATTAATATTTTAGGTTTTTAATTTTTTAGTTCTGTGTGGCTTCCAGAATAAGTGCGAACTCTTTCCTGGGAAAGCCTGTTTTGAGTTTATAATAAAAAAAGGATTTAAGATTGCAGATGTTCCAGTTTTGGAAGCAAGCCAGACTAGAGCTGCAAACTTGATTTTATACCCTATAAGGGTAAAGAGATTGGAGAGTTTTTACCAAGAATACTTTACTAACAGATTGGACTTCACTTTAGAGAAAGTTGCCAATTAAAAAAGTCCCTCCAGTACTTATTTATGTATTTTGCTTCTAAAGGGCAGAAGTCACGGGCCCAAGTCAGGTTCCTGGTGAAGTGAAGGGGATCTGCCCTTCATCAACACGGGACATTGTGGTTGGGACAAGGTTTTCATTCTGCCTGTGTGTCACTAAGCACCCGGGAGCCCAGCTCTGAAGATCTGACTCGGAGTCTACCTCAGGGACGCGTAAATGGAGAGCTTGCCTGGGGAATGACTGACTTTTGTATAGGAATCCTTAGGATACAAAGTGATTTGTAGTAAATGAAGGGAATTTGATTCCTCATAAAGTGTTGACACGTGATTCCCATTGGCTCACCCAGGGAGAAATCATTCCTTCTTGTCTGATCTTGTGAAAGTAGTGTCTGCAGACCCTTAAAAATCCTTCTTTGCGCCACTGGCCAGCTGAGGGGGTGATTGACAGCTGGTTGGGAGGGAATGGTTTGGTGCAGAGGAACATTCGTTAAAACACTTGATGCAAACCTGAGTGGCATTTCAGAAAACTGAGAAACTTTTGCAAAATGGGTAAAGATACGGAAAATTGCTGTTGGCCTTACGTTTCGTAGATGTTTTGTGAAGAAGCTTTCAAAAGGCTTAGTACTGTTTTCCAGCCCTCTGTTGGAAAATTCGAGTTTTGTTAAATGCCAGGTTTCTTGGGAACAAGGCAGAAGAATTGAAAGAGTGTGTTGCTCGTTTTTGTTCCCTTCCCCTTCCACAGCACCAGAAGATGAAGCTCTTTGCCTTCCCTCTGAAGTATCTGGTGCAGAGGTAGTGTTGGACTAGATGAGTCTTGTGTGCAATTCAGCACACACAAACATAAACTGCCGTGCAATTACATTACTGATCTATATGAACAGCTTCTGCCAAAGCATCGTATCCTTATGACGCCTTAAAAAAGCACAATGCCCTTAACGCGTGGTTTAAATTTACGGCTATTGGCTACTCCTGTCACAGCAGGCAGGAGGAAACCAGCACCGTTCCTTCTGCTCGAAGACCGTGGAATGTGGTGGATCTGGGTCTTAGCTGTCAGCAGCTGAAGGTTATAGACCTTGGTAAGGAATCCAAGAAAGGATGAAAACAGATATCACAACATCAATGTTGCTTACTAAACCTGTCTAGTATTTTGAGCCTTCTAGATTCCTCCAATGACTAACGTACATCTCATTTGGGTGGTAATAGAGAGCTTTGACAATAGGTATCTCTATTCCTGTACTGAAACGATAGATTCCTTTAGACAGAGGATGTAAGGATAACTGAAATTTCGGGTTGCTGAGGGGGAGATGGTTACATTTTCCCATCTTGACAGAAGAGATTTTCAAGAACCAGCTGAAAGCTCCAGCTGAGGTGGTTTTCTCTGGATAATGATAGGTTCAAATCTACCTTGCAGCCTGGAGCCCCTTTTGATTTTTTTGAACTGAATTGCTCTCGGGAGGAGAAAAGAGTGTAAGTAGCCTTGT
Source organism: Phoenicopterus ruber ruber (assembly GCA_009819775.1). Lineage (NCBI taxonomy): Eukaryota > Metazoa > Chordata > Aves > Phoenicopteriformes > Phoenicopteridae > Phoenicopterus > Phoenicopterus ruber. The sequence continues at coordinate 165,456,259 of CM020216.1, read as the reverse complement.
GGCTGGTGTCCCCGGTGGAGATTGCCTTAAGCCACCTGCCTTCGTCTAAGTTGTGAACTTAGTCCACCCTTGAGAGAGCAGCCAGCAGTTCCCAAGACAGAGCTCCAGCAAACAGGGAGTATATCAGGGTGCTTAGCCAGCTCTTCTCCGTGGACTCGCTAGCATATGTGCTCAAAAGGATGGATAACAAGACAGTTTTGCAAAAATCTGCTGAAAGTTATTTTGGGTAGAAAAAACCTACCCCGAAACCCTTCTGTTATTTTGCCAATAGTTGAAAGAGTTTTTTGGACACCAAATTCTCAGATAAAGAAGTTTGAGATCTAATTGGAACCTCAGTTCTTTGGGATGATTTTTTCCTATCTTAAGTACAAACTGTCAAAAGTCAGTGTTTGAAGTGTTTGCCATCTGAAAACTCTGCTTTCGCTAGATATTTGGAACTGCCTTTGAGCAAAGGTAACATTGTGTTCCCTTTTAAATGTATAGATTTAGATATGTAGGGTCTTAATTTACAAGGTAGATTCGCTCTATGGTTATGATTGCTTTAAATCTATCTGCTAAATTATTTCACTTGCTTTCAGACTGTTCTTTAGAGAGATTATTTGGGGTTTTTTTGAGAGAATGATGACCGAATTTATGACCGTGTTCTCTATAGCAACATCAATTATTCCAATAAAGGCCAAATAAAAAGAGCTATTTACTTGTTTTCTCAGACAAAGACTTGCTGGGACTTTCAAGTAGCTCGGATGTCTGTATCACAGCAAGCCTCCGTAACACAATGAATTCTCATGCTGCCTTCACATGTGTTCCTACGCTATTCAGTAGAGAGGTCCGTGAAAAGGCACTTGTTGATGCCCTAGAGAATAGCTTGTTATCGTGCTTTTTGTAGACTGTTTCCCCAAATAATGCAGTTCGATGCAACGAAACTTAAAGTAGGAGTCAACAATGTCGAGAATGGTTTTGGTATTTCGCTGAGTGAGTGTCACTTTAGCGGGAGTGTGTCTTTGGTCTGCTGGACTAAAATAAATTCCTTGCTGTTTAATGTGAAAAACTAGGAAGCTCCCTGCTGTTTATTTTGCAACAACAAAGATTGTTGTTGTCTTTCTGTTGGGAGTTTATAGTATCCTTGTACAGAACAGAGAGGCACGAAGTGAAGTGTTTTTAAAGGATGGCGAAATCTCCATTTTTGCTGATACGAGGCAATTCTATTGTGTATGGAAAGAGGGAATAGAAGCCTCGTCCCGTGCATGTGCCAAGTGGCTACTTAAGGCTTAAGCCTAAGACAAGATCACCTCGCTGATTCACTCGGGCGCTGCTAAGTTATCACTTTTGATCTGTTTATTGCATAACTGATTGCTTGGCATCAAAGTTACACAAGTGAAATTTCTCAGACGCCCTTTTTTAAAACTATGAGGAGAATGATAATTAACGTGGGATTTGTTTAGATTTGTTTTTTTCTTAGAAACTTCATTTTCATTAAGTCTGTCTCACTTACACTCTGACCATGATTTCCCTTAGCCTAAAACAAGGGAAATGATCTCCCCAATTTAATATTTTCCTTTGATTAAAGTTGTGTAACTCGTCCTGAGAGTAGTAACATATTTTATAGGTTTTTTCTTTATCTGTACCACTCAAAGAGCTCCATAAACAGGCAGGTGGCATTAACACCATTTTGTAGGTCAGAAATTGAAACAGAGAGAAGGAAATGCCTTTCCTAAGATTTCACTCAATTGACCAGTCTGGTGCCTCTGTGACAATATAATGCTGTTTATGTGTAAATAACTGAACTGAATGCTGGTGGATCAGATTATTTCATGCTTCAGCTCTGTCTTTGGTGATTTAGCTGTACGGTAACTTAGTCTTGCTTTGCAGACAATGTGGGCTGTGACATGCTAGTGGTCCTAATGCTGGTAAAAGAAAAACATAGGTACTTAATTTTTTTTTTTTCACCCATGATAGTAACAGAAAACCACATCTATCTAGAAAAATCACAGTAAACTGTAGCAGATGAGAGAAATAAGCTGCTAAAATGTCCCTAAGTTCAGCTTCAATGCCTGTGCCTTGAAGATGAAGACATAAGGCAACCAAATATTGAGAGGAAAAGCTTTCATTCTGAGGAACAGCCAAAGAAATAACACCCGAGGGACATGGATGTCCAGCAGTACCCCTGGCAGCACCAGGGGTTTCTTTAGCCACCTTACTACTGGTTCCCTCATAGCAGCGGATGTTGAGATATCAAGGTTGTAACAATAGGTTTAGGTCTGGTCTGGAGCTTGCTGTTGGATGATACTTATGGTACTTGGTCTCCAGTCATGCAGTATTTAACGCTGGTAAAACATCTTCATCCACAGTATCTTTCAAAAACAAAAGATGAAACAAACCTTGAGTTTCTCTAGCTTCATTATTTTCTGGAAGTAGGAGGTGAAAAGTTGGAGCAGACTACAACAACAGTACATAATGGGTGGCCTAACTCTTTTCAACTTTTGATGAGTTTCTGTTTGTAGGCAGCTGCATGAAGAACTGCCAACCGTACAAGATTGTTTGCAAAAGAGGACAGTAACCTTTTCAAGTTTTCAAAGGCAACAACTATGATAAGTTGTTGACTCCTAAATTCCATCGCCAGGTTTGATTAAAAAAATTCCTTTATTTGACTGCATTTACTCGCAAGAAAAAGAACTGTTCATAGGAACCTTGTTGTAGCCATAATAGTCTGATAGTCTGAGGATATAAATGAGGTAAAGTTTGTTAGAAGTCGTTGTCTCTTCTATTACTTCTCTCTACAAACCCTTTATTCTCATTAATATGCATTCCTGATCCTTCTACTATAGAAAACATAATCATGCACCAAAATGACTGTTCCCTTTGAGCTTTGTCACCTCAGGCTTTACAGTGTTATTTCGTTTTGGTTCTCATTTAAGAAATTACTCAAGTACTGTTTCTAAAAGAGGTTTGGAATGTTAATTAGGTCCATTAGGTCTATGCCGAGGCCATCAAATTAATTTTGCCTCTGTCCTATGTAGATATGAATCTCAGCTTCCTGAATTGAAAAGGCTATTACATTATATACAACCCGTTGTGTCCTGGAACTTCTCTATAATGTGTTTATAGTACTTATCTGCCCCAAAGAAATATTTCTTGTCTCTCAGGATGAGTTTAAAACACCTACTTTGCAGAAGAAGACAGTCTCCTCTGTCTCTTTTTACTTCTGACTTGTGGCAAAGGTCTAACTGAAGTTAAACTGAAATAATAAATATGTTCTTGTTTAAAACATAGCACTTTCATGGGGGCTTCAGAATTCCTGAACATTTAAAATAAAATGAATAAGAAATTCTGCATCTTTAGTTCTAATAACAGTGCTTATTTTATGCAAAGTCCAGCATACAAACTGCATCTAAAATACTTTGTGAAGTTGAATAGGAACAGATGGGAGGAGAATTCATGTCCTTGGTTGGTTTGAAGGAGGCAGGACTTTGTATCATTGGTGTCAGAAGTCCATGCTGATCCTACCAGAGAGATAGGTATGACATTAAAGCTACTAGAAGATATGACAGGTTTGCATCCAAGGCCGAAAACGATGATAATCTTGAAGGACTGCTTAAGGAAAGCATTATTCATGCTAGCCAAAGAAGGCACATACAAAAATGTAACCTGGTGGGTAAGTGGTTGAAATTTCAAGTTTCAACCATTATTGCAACTTTCCTTGTAAAGGAAATCTGGAACATGGGGCTGTTGTGCATTTTATGAGGTAGGGAGGGTTAAAATTTGTCTCAGGACTCCTTGCTTCACTTTTCCTCTGTGCCTTTGGCTCTGAGTAGCCTCGGGTGTTCACATCATTTGTGTGCACCAGCTCATGCTTCACATCTCCGTCTGCTTCACGTACAACTTGTAAGTATCTCAAATGCCCACCTAGGAAACCTAATTTGTTTATAAAAGTAATGTCAGTTGGGAAGGACAGATGTAAAATCTTCCTAAAAATTATCTGTCCCTGGCCCTGATTTGGGATTTACTAAGGGGACATAAGCAGTGATTGCTTGATGACACTGGGGGTTCTTACAGTTTAATTAATGAATGACTGTAGATGCACTGAGAATGTCGGGTAAAAGACACCCAAGACATAGAAAGTATACTTGTTTTAATGTCTCATTGCAAGGACCCTTTCTTCAAATGAACATCCCTGGGATAATATAATTGTCATGATAGTCAATTAAAAGTCCGTGTGGTTCCTCTGTAACTCTTTTTTCCCTTCTAATTGCCACCTTAGGAAGAAATTATTCCAGTTACATTTTTCACAGCCAAGCTGTAAACTGTAAGTTCAGCTTATAGAATCATAGAATAGTTTGGGTTGGAAGGGACCTTTAAAGGCCATCTAGTCCAACCCCCCTGCCATGAGCAGGGACATCTTCAACTAGATCAGGTTGCCCAGAGCCGCATCCAGCCTGACCTGGAATGTTTCCAGGGATGGGGCATCTCCCACCTCTCTGGGCAACCTGTGCCAGTGCTTCACCACCCTCAGTGTGAAAAACTTCTTCCTTATGTCTAGTCTAAGTCTCCCCTCCTTTAGTTTAAAAGCATCACCCCTTGTCCTACCGCAGCAGGCCCTAGTAAAAAGTTTGTCCCCATCTTTCTTATAGGCCCCCTTTAAGTACTGAAAGGCCGCAGTAAGGTCTCCCCGGAGCCTTCTCTTCTCCAGGCTGAACAACCCCAACTCTCTCAGCCTGTCTTCATAGAAGAGGTGCTCCAGCCCTCTGAGCATTTTTGTAGCCCACCATGTCCTTCTTGTGTTGGGGTCCCCAGAGCTGGACGCAGTACTCCAGGTGGGGTCTCACCAGAGCGGAGCAGAGGGGCAGAATCACCTCCCTCGACCTGCTCCCATGCTTCTTTTGATGCAGCCCAGGATACAGTTGGCCTTCTGGGCTGTGAGCGCACATCCACCAGCACCCCCAGGTCCTTCTCGGCAGGGCTGCTCTCAATCCCTTCATCCCCCAGCCTGTATTGATACCAGGGGTTGCCCCGACCCATGTGCAGGACCTTACACTTGGCCTTGTTGAACCTCATGAGATTCACCCAGGCCTGCTTCTTGAGCTTGTCCACGTGCCTCTGGATGGCCTCCCATCCCTCAGGCGTGTCCACCGCACCACTCAGCTTGGTGTTGTCTGCAGACTTGCTAAGTGTGCACTCAATCCCACTGTCTATGTCACTGATGAAGATATTAAAGAGTACTGGTCCCAGTGTGGACCCCTGAGGGACAGCACTTGTCACTGATCTCCATCTGGACATTGGGCCATTGACCACTACCCTCTGGATGCAACCATCCAACCAATTTCTCATCCACCAAACAGTCCACCCATCAAATCCATCTCTCTCCAATTTAGAGAGAAGGATGTTGTGTGCCTTACAGAAGTTCAGAAGACATCTGTAGCTCTTATCTTGTCCACTGATGTAGTCGCTCCATCATAGAAGGAGAGAAGGAGCCTCCCGGATTGCCTACAGCTCGCTGTGCTACTTTCCCAGCAGATGCCGGGGTGGTTGGAGTCCCCCAGCAGGACGAGAGCCTGCCAGCGCGATGCCTCCTGTAGCTGGAGCAAGAAGGCTTCGTCAATAGTCTCCCCTTGATTGGGCAGCCTGTAGTAGACGCCAACCACAAGGTTCCCTTTGTTGCCTTGATTCTTACCCATAAGCTTTCAGCTTGCTCGTGGCTCTTCTTCAGAGACAGCTCCTCACACTCTATCCATTTCTTGATGTAGAGGGTAATGCCTCCACCCCTCCTTCATTGCCCATCCCTTCTGAAGAGCCTGGAGCCATCGATAGCTGCACTCCAGTCGCGGGATTCGTCCCACCAAGTCTCAGTAATGGCAACTAGCTTAAAGGAACCTAATGAAGGAATGCAGTAAGAAGATGAGATTTTACGTGTGATGTCAGGAAATACAGTATAATTAGGATTTTTCTCTCAGAGGGAGGAAAAATAAAAGTGCTGGTCTGGAGCACAAAAAAAAGGGAAAAGTTTCCATTTCTGATATTTCAAGTGAGAAAGAGATCTAAAAAAATTCTGAGATGGAAGCACTTTACTGAGCTCTATAGTATGGAGACAAGTTATCCAATGGTAGAAGATGTAAATAGGAGCTTGTCACTGATGTCTTTTCCGGCCTTGAACAAGCCATTGAACTGTGCCTTGATTTCTTCATCAGCAAAATTAAATTAGAGATTGACATTTTGGTTGAAGATACTGTGATGAACATAGGCGAGTAAATTTGAATAGTTTTTCAAACGTGTTTGCCAGTAAGCTGAATTTAACCTTCCAGATAATTGCAGCTGATATTAGTAGTACATTAAATCAATTTTATTTTGTATGTTTTCCTTTAAGCAATCAAAACTAAAACAATGTACAATTTGATTTAATGTCTTTGAAGTTCTCCTTGGGGAAATATTGGGGTTTTGAGCCTGCAATAGTCCCTACTATTCTGCAAAAGAAATCACAGCTCTTTTCCCCAGAAAGTTTACAAGGTAAACACCATAGTAAGTCAGTGATACATACATATTTTGATTTCACATGCATCTTTTTCCCCACAACCTTTGATGTTAATTCTGATAACAAATTTGTACAGGCTCTTTTGGGGGATTCAGGGTTATGAGGCTTGGTTTTCCCAACAGCAGATGGATTTTCATTTCTTTGTTCCATTTAATTCGTTGTTCTTATTAACCTGATCCCTGAAGGTATGCAGCAGTCAAGAATGCACCATTCCTTATTGCTTTTCTTTCCCAGTGGTAAGGTAGCCAAATACACCTTCACTAAAAGTTGTTTTTAAACAGTAGGAATCAAGGAAAAGTTAAACATTACTGCAGAGAGACTGACTTGACAAAGCTAGGGGTGTCTACTAGGTGAGTGACCAGAGATGGAGAGATGTCTTTAACTCTGTAAATGTTATGACGTTAGAAGTCTAAGATGAAATACCGCTGTGTCATGAGCTCAGTCAGCATTCGGGAGATGAATGCATCTGTCATTGGCGTTGTGATTAAAAAGCATAAAGTGGCATAAATCCAATAAATTATCCAGAAGTTTGTGAGGTTTTTTGCATCTTTTAAATATGGAAACTTATGGTTTCCTTGTGACAGGGGTTAAGAAATATCTCAGCGAACTAAGGAGTAATAGCTTCTCTACTTAAAAATTATGATCCATATCATAATGAATATATGGCAAAAAACCCCACAGCAATAAAGACAGACAGCCAAATCCATGGCAAAAAAACCTGAAAACGTGCCCAATAATGTATCGAAAACAGTACGTGAATTATCGAAACTAGAACATAAAAACTGAGCTGGCTCTAATGTAAGTAAATTGGGTGTTTGAGGTAATGGCAAGAACTTAGGTAAATGAATGGTAAAGCCGTGCTGCTCTGCACATCCACCCGAGTCCACGCTGCCTCCAGTGATTTGTATTTTGACTTTTTGCTGATGACGCTCAAAAGGCTACAGCCTACCCAGCAGAAATCTGGTTTTCCTAGATTGTATGAGTGCAATATAGATTTTAACGTAGTATTTCCTATGTGTTAGTTTCGATTAGAAGGGGAAAAAAAAGGTTTTCTGATCCCCATATCTTTTCAGATAAACTAACAGCCTATGGATTCCTGCAATATATGTTAACGTAACAGGAACATGGAAAGTCCTTTGGAACTGGGACTGGGATGCAGCATTGGCCCAACTCTGTAGAAGGGATGTCCAGAGTGGAAATAAGTACAGCATGAATTTGCTATTTGAAGGTTTTGGTCACCAGGCAAACTGCTGTTTTGTAAATAGCAAATTTTCAGTGCAGACTTGAGGTCAGCTGTCCCAGCTGTGTCCCCTCCCAACTCCTTGTGCCCCCCCAGCCCCCTCGCTGGTGGGGTGGGGTGAGGAGCAGAAAAGGCCTTGGCTCTGTCAGCCCTGCTCAGCAGTAACGAAACATCCCTGGGTTATCAACACTGTTTCCAGCACAAATCCAAAACACAGCCCCGTACTAGCTACTAGGAAGAAAATTAACCCAGCCAAAATGAGCACACGGTCAAAATTAAGGCATTTAAACCTTAAAAAATGATGTCTTTGTTAAAATGGAAGTTTGAGCAATGCTGTTAGGGGACTGTGCATGTATTTGTCTTAAAAGGTCTGGTGACTGAAACACATGTGGGGAGATAAAGAGGAACATCTCTGTCTCTTCCGCGTATGACTTTTAAAGAAGTATACACTGTGGTATTAGGAGTATTTGGCACTTATGTGTTTTTACATATGCAAGGCATGGTTAAGCCATTAAGGGATCCTCATGACATGTCTGTGAATGAAGAATAATTGCTGATAAATTCACACTCTATGGCTTAAAATTGCACGCCTTGATCTTTGGGAAATTGCCTCTCTCTCTGTTAGTGAGTCAATGGCAGACCGTGGTTTTAACTTAGGTGTGTTTCATACCCAGAATCTACTTGTTTATGTTGAGGAGCCATAAAAACCTAGTTGGCTTCAAGGAAAAAGAGAAAAAAATATACATAAGTTAATAAATAAACCCCAAGGCAACAACCCAGTATGTTCATTGCTACAAATATAAATTCGTTTAGCAATAATCCTCTCTTTTTTCCCGTCTTGTTTTCATTGTCCTGGATACCCTCAGATCTTTCTGTGTTGAATTCATGGCTTCAAGCGGTGTGTCTGCTGCAGTGTGTTAAAGATGTGCGAAGGAATCGGGGTGAAAGCTTACTAGGACCATCTCCAGTGCAATTCTAATATCTTATGTTCTGAAATCTAGAAAAATCCCAGAAATATCAGATTGTAGCAGAGTGGTTTGGCTTTTTATTTTATACTGTTCCTTTGGCAAATGAAGGAAGTTATCGTCATCCCCCAGGGATTCGTCTACAGAACTTTCCTGTTTCAGTTGCAGAGGAGCGTATGTATTTGTTGTTTGGGGGAATGTGTTGTTTAATGCCTTGAAAACCTGGCATGATTTGATTATTTTAAATTTAGTGTCACTGGTGCAAAGTGAACTCCCTGCTGCACCTCGAGTACTGTGTTCAGTTTTGGGCCCCTCACTACAAGAAAGACATTGAGGTGCTGGAGCGTGTCCAGAGACGGGCAACGAAGCTGGGGAAGGGTCTAGAGCACAAGTCCTATGAGGAGCAGCTGAGGGAACTGGGGGTGTTTAGTCTGGAGAAAAGGAGGCCGAGGGGAGACCTTATCGCTCTCTGCAACTTTGGAGGTTGTAGCGAGGTGGGGGTCAGTCTCTTCTCCCAAGTAACAGGTGATAGGACAAGAAGAAACGGCCTCAAGTTGTGCCAGGGGAGGTTTAGATTGGATATTAGGAAACATTTCTTCCCCGAAAGGGCTGTCAGGCCCTGGAACAGGCTGCCCAGGGAGGTGGTGGAGTCCCCATCCCTGGAGGTATTCAAAAGACGTTTAGATGTGGCGCTTAGGGACATGGTTTAGTGGTGGACTTGGTAGTGATAGGTTAACGGTTGGACTCGATGATCTTAAAGGTCTCTTCCAACCAAAACAATTCTATGATTCTATGATTCCCCTTCGCCCTCTCCTCCAGGGCTGCTCCACATAGCTCTCAGGTCTTGAACCTCATGATGTCTAAGCCACTGGTCACAGACAACACCTCCAGCATTGCTGGCAGACACAGGAAATTTAGAAGCTGAAATAGAAGCCCACAAGGAGTATTACCCCTAATGTTGCTCGCGGCTTTCAGCATTGCTGCCTGTGGCTAGTGAAGGGTGGGTACCTGGCTCATGCCTGAAGATCCCGAATTTTCCATGTAACGCCTTTGAGGGATCACAACTTCAACATGTGTGTTTTTGTCCTCTCACAGGTAATGGCAATGTTTTTAGGGCTCAGCCTTAATAAAACAGAATGCTCCACAATTGGAACAAATCCTGTCTGGAAAATATATTAAAAAAAATTTCACCTGAACCAGTTCATATCACTCGTGTACTTCCTCTGTTAGTCAGGAGGAGCATTTGTTTGATACTTTTCTTGAATGATTTTCTTGAATTCCCCCACAAATGCTTTTTGGGGGGGAGGGCAGTGAGTCCTTCAGAGAGTGTGCGGCTTCTTACGGCTTTAGTTAGAAATTCTGTTGCTAGGAAGCCTGTAAGAAATATGTGGTATGAATAACATGAATACATACAGTAGTCCTCAAATAGCCCTTGTATCCATCTGTCACGTGTCAACATTTGTTTATGGAAATATCCTTTCCCAAATGTCTGTCTACTTCATTCAAAACTTCACAAGTTTGCTGTAAAATCGTCACCTTCAACTATGCAGATGAGTCCAAATAACTCTAGTGCAAATAATAAGCTTTGACCTCAAGCAAAGCACTTTTATTGTTGAGTTGCTGCATTTCTCCTTTAGCTTTCACTGCCTTTGTTCAACTATATGTGTAATTTATTCTTTATGTAATTCTTTTCTGTTACAGATTTCATAACTGCAATTTTACACTGGGACAGGGCAAAGATTAATTTGATTTTAATTCATTTTTTAATTGCAGTTTTCTCCAAGGCTTGAGTTACATTTCTCTGTGTATTTAGAATTGCTACATTGGTCTAACATAAATATTAACCCACTTAAAGCTACATATTGCTTTTAATCTTGGAAAAATCCGTTCTTTAGCTTAGGAAGATGTTTCATCTGTGTTCACCATGAAATTGCCACAAATGAGCAAGAATAGAGCTATGCTGTTAATTCCATGTGTGTGGCATTGAATCATTATTCTTTAAGGCGTTTATGAATTATCCTTTGAATAGAGAATCTGGTTTTCAAAGAAATGTATGGATTTAACATTACGTCATCTCAGAGATGTGTCTGTATTTTCCACATTCTGTATCTGGACTAATGTTTTTCTGGGCAAGGGCTATCTACTGCCACTTGGGGTCACAAGAAAGGGTTAGACATTTGTGCTAGAAGCAAAAATAGTCTGGAGGATCTGGAATCACAGTTGTCACCAAGTTGTCCCACTGTCCAGATGCACTTTGCAAGTTAAAATCCATTTTGGAATTTAAGTTTACAGCAGGATCTACTTCTTTGTTGCTGGAAACCGCATGTAAAATAAAAAGGTCTTGTGCTCTGTGAATTAATCTTGTTACCGGCACATAGATAGGTTGATATGTGCCCGTGTTGGTGCTCCTTCTCAAAAAGCTTCAAGGGTTACTCTTTCTACCCATTCTGTTCTTATGGGAAAGAGATCCACATGGTACATTTCTTTCTTTCCTGGAAAGCTAGATGGGCCAGGATAGATAACAATGCTGGCAGCAAAGAAAATCATACAAGTCTTGACAGAGCAGAACTTACTTGACTTCTGAATTTGTCTGAAGAATTAAAACAGCAAGATGATAGTGTGTTACGATAAGAAGAGTCTTTTGAATTTGTATCATCTCACAGTTCTGTGACTGTAAATGTCTCTGTTTTGGGAAATGGTGTTATTTACCTCTCGCGCAAATCATAGAATCGTAGAATCATAGAATAGTTTGGGTTGGAAGGGACCTTTAAAGGCCATCTAGTCCAACCCTCCTGCAATGAGCAGGGACATCCTCAGCTAGATCAGGTTGCTCAAATCGGAGGACCACCAGGAATGCGGACCTTTTCATTCTCATATTAGCAATCCTGCTGCTCTTAATAAGAATAAAAATTCAAGTTAACAACTCTTTGTTCCAAGAACAAAGGCACAGGTAGTGTTTAATTTTACCTCCTGAGGTTTGTAGTCTCACTCAAATGAGAGCACTTTGAAGGAGCAGACTACATCTGTCAGCCCTTAGTCACGTAACAAGGCACTAACTGCTGTGTCACATCGTGATCCTGCTATACCTTCCCTGGGTTTGCTTTGTTTTCCGTAACAATATTTCGGGAAGATTTGTGAGAATTTCAGGTGTCTCTTGACGAGGAGCGAGAGCAGATGATAGACTCCAAAGGCCAAGGGGTGCAGCGATGGCCGGCAGCTCCGCCAGGGACGGGGAGCCACGGTGACGGCGAGGCATGCGGGAGCCGGGATGTGGGGCAGCAAGTCAGGATTGGGTCCAGAGACACTGCTCAGTATCACACACATCCCAGTGAGTCCATAGCCACGAGACAGCTCCGGGGTCAAGCCAGGAAGCCCAGGCATCAGGTCTGGGTCTGGATGGGAGAAACAGGAGACCAGATGCAGACGTAGCTGCTGCACAGCTGCAGCTTGAAATCAGCTCCAACAATTTTACTGATTTCACCCCTTTCACCACCTTTCTTTTCTGCAAAGGACAGCATCTCGCAGTGTCCCAGCAATGCCGTGCCCCTGTCTACGTCCATGCGTTTGCCAAGCATGAAGTGTACAGTGGAGCATCAAAGATCACAGCAGTAAACAGAAAGACTTAGAGGAACTGTCCAAAGACAGACTTACAGGAACTTCAGACAGGTCATTTTAATGGATTCACTGCATTATTTAGCCATTGTGAAGAATCTTAGAAATTCATCTATTCCCCAGCAATTTGAGAGCCATTTATTAAGGTGTCACTCAAGCGGATTATTCTTGCCTGTAAAGTGTCACCTAAGCACTGACCTTGCATATGATGTTTTCTACTTGGTGACAGTGATGAAGCTTTCTAATGTTGTTGTGAATTTGAATATGTACGAAGCTTTTCTATAAGTACCTGTGTAATTCCCGTACATTTCCTGGGTTTTATGTGCTGTTTTGGGTACTGGCAGCTGAAGTGGTTTTATGGCTAGTTTGTGCTGCCACTATGACATTAAAGCATTTGGAAAGATTTTGGTGAATCTCTGCCCAGCACTATGTCCTTCTTTTACAGGAAAGCTTTTCTTAGTGGAGATGAAGAAATAATGAAGGAATCTACCATTTCCGTATTTATTGAAAATATGAATATATTTTTTTATTGAACAGGTAATCAATCAGAAGAGGTATGAAGATACCATCTCAATGAACTTTCCCTTTCTAGATAAGGTTGCGTTCCATCCCATGGGAATATAAAACATTGCAGAGCTGCCTCTCCAGTAAATTTTACTGCAGCCCTGCCAATGTTTTAGTAAGGTAACTGGGAATTACTGTGTTTTTACACTACATTTGTGTCCTGGTTTAGGCCAGGACGGATCCAGTTTTGTCTTTAGCAGCTCCTGTGTTTTGGATTTAGTGTGAGAAGAACGGTGACAGCACACTGATGTTGTTGGTTGCTGCTAAACGATCAAGGACATTTTGCAGTTTCCCAGGTTTTGCTAACGTGCAAGGGCAAAAACTTGGGAGGGGCAGAGCCAGAATAGTTGATCCAAACTGGCCAAAGAGAGTATTCCGTACCATAGACGTCATGCCTGGTATAAGTGAGGGTCGGCTGGTGGGCTACGTCCTTTAGACCGTTAGTGCCTTAATCCTTAATCTTCCCTTCGGGTTGCTTTTTGTTTCCCTGGTTTTCCTCTTTTTTTTCGTTCATTCAGGCCTTTTAGTTTGTTCGTTCAGCTGTTTGTTCCCTCGCCTGCTCTCTCTGGAACTTGCTGTTCTGGGATGGCTGGGGGGGGATACCCCTGCTCCCTGCCTGCTGCTCGGGACGGGCTGTATCGGTCGTCGGGTGGTGAGAAATTGTGCATTGTTTGTTTTATTTGTTCTATTATCCTTATATATATAGTTATTATTATCATTATTAATATATTTTTATATTTTTCCTCTGCTGTCCTGGTGAGCTGTTTTTATCTCAACCCATGAATTTTCCTTTCTTCCCAATTCTCCTCCCCACCCCACCAGGGCGCAGGGGGAGAGAGGGAGCGGCTGCGTGGTATTGGGTTAACATTTGGGGTTAAAACACAACAATTTGCTACTGGTTTACACTCATGTTTTGAAAAAGAGAAGTGAAATAGTAAGGATTTAATCCTATTAGTAAAGCCGTAAGTCAGAAACTTGTACAGCAAGTGCTGGTAATGTGCCCGACTATTGCTGCTGTAGGTACCAGTGCTTAGCCTATTTTAAATTTGCTCGTATTTGTAGTATTTAGGCATCAGCAATGAGTTGGTGTTTCATGTTCCGCATTAACAATAAAACCAGAGCTTTGCCTAAAGTTTCTGTGAATGAGCTTAGCGGTCTGTTTTTCTGGTAGCTGGGCAAAAAGATCCAAGACAGGAAGATGAATTTAAAGGATTTGGGGAGTGCAGTTTGGGTCTGCTCATTTGACTCCCTGTGCTTGCACGGTGAGTACTGAAGTAAATTTTTACATTTCTCTTTCCAGTGTTTTTTTTCCATGCTACTGGTTATGGATTTTCTCTCAATGAGGTGTTGAAGGTTTGATATATGAAAGGATCTCTTCTCCAAAATCCATGTAATCCATATTATTTGCTATACACCTTGAACCCTCTGTGTGGTCATGTGTGCTTGTTCTGGAAAGATGACAGAAAGATTTCTAGTAAGAATTGGGTGATAATTCAGGATTGTACTTTAACTAAGGTAGCTGGAATCCTGAATTTGCTCAAGTGTTTAACTTTTCATATTACTTTATTCTAAACTTAGAGGTGATCCGAATGTTGGTTTTTCAGCAACCAGCGTGAGTGGAAATACTTATTACGTAGGTGGCTGGCTACAGGGTTTTATCGCATCTCTAAAATAGAAACAATATTCCTTTTCATTTGTGTGGAGACTTTTGCCTGAGGATGTTAATGCAGCTTTATAACATTCTTGGGAAGGAGAAGAACATTATTAAATCTAGTCTGCCAGTAGAGTAGATTTAGTCACACTCCAGCAGAGAAAGTGTACCCCAGTGGGGAGCAGAACCGTATTTTCCCCGTCTCTCAAGTTTAGAGCTTATATTGGACAAAGTCATGTGCTCTTGGTGGCAGATACATATTTATTTGTAGATAAATAAGTCCTTTGCAGTGTTCATTCTGTCTCGTCAATATGGTCCGTCAAATCATAGCAAACTGCTTGCAGATCATCGGGATCAAACTGGGACTAACGTACATGAGCCTATGCCATCCTCACACAGCAATTCTCCACGTTTTCTGCAGTGAAGACATCTGACTTAAATCAGGGGATGTCTTTTGTAGGGTATGAATAAAAATAAAACAGCACAGCACTTCCAAGACTTCCTCTGAAACTCTGACAAATCGCTAAGAGTTGTCTCACTCGGGAATCAGTCCATTTACCAAAGGAATACACGGGCTGCGTTACGAAGTTTTAAAAGCCACAACATGGGTTTATCTTCGTTAATCATGGAATAGAGATTAGCATCCTCAACTGATGTTAGCTGGCTGATGCTGAGGGTAGTTCCCTTTCAGAAATGTGTTTCTTTTTCTCGCTTTGAAATACCTTTTCCTCCCCGTTCTTGTTTTTCCTCACCTTATTTTTCCTATTTGGCACATAGAGACTGATGGAAGTTTGTTGGTTAGACACTGAGATGATACTGCTTCTTTGGTTCGTTGGTCCCAGCAGCCTTCTGAAACACTCCTTTCCCCAGTGGTCTTGTCCTCTTTTTTCCTTTGTTAGGTATATTGGTCAATTTTGATTGATAGAAGGCAGCGTCTTAGCTTTGTCCCCGTAGATCTTCCCTGTGGTCTAGTAACTATCACCGTAACGGTGGCCAGGTGAAGGGTATAACGGAGCAGGTAGAACACAAGCTATTTAAGGCATTTACTGAAGACATTAAGGAAAGAGCACGTGGAAGTTTATTCTGTCAATAATTGCCTGACTTATTCAGGACTGGAGATACAGGGAAAATAAAGTGAGTGTATGTAAGAGACGGCTGCGGAGAGCGGGGACGGGCGGCGGTGGAGGGAAGGCGGCTCCGCGGTACTGTGAACTAAGCCCTGTGCTTCGGAGCGCTTGGCTGCGTGCTCACGCCGTACGGCCAGCCAAAAAAGCCTCCTTCATCCTTTTCACTTTCTCTGCTTTCTGGAAAATTCACACAAACTGTACCTGCCTTAGAAATGCCTCCTTGTTTGCAGGCAGGATTTATAAATAGATGTGTTTATGTGGCAGTTGATGAAAAAACCCCAAAATCCAAATAACAAACTTACTGTGTGATGAATTCTACATGCCTGCCTAAGGAATCAATACCCTCTTTGATTTTCACAGTATGGATTCAATTTATATGTGCTGAGAGAAGCAGGAATGCACTTTTCTAAAGGAAACAAAATGATTCTTTAAGTTGTTTACATAGAGTATTTTATTTGCAGATGAAGAATATCATGTGTAAGTGTAATGGAGCTGTCAGTCGCGAATGATTTCTATGTATATAAAAAGAGATCAAAGATATAGCCTTCCTAAAATAGACCTCTTTATGTAATCATTATAAAGTACTACCACAGGCAAGATTAAATAGAGACTCATCATGGTGATAATATACTTAGAAAGCTGAGTTCAAGCCTAATAAGGAAAGTATTTTGCTATTATTGCTGTTCATATATTTTAATTATTTATAAGTGTCACAGAATCATAGAATTATTTGGGTTGGAAGGGACCTTAAAGATCATCTAGTTCAAGAACAAGAGAGGGGCTTTGTAGATAAAAACATTAGAAAGCTGGTATCTTTTTCCTTTTTCTTTCTTAAAGCTTTTGACCAGTATAATTCTGTGCAAAATGTTTCATGTGGACTATCTGATGTCAGTTCAAAGTGGGAAGGAAATGAGAATAATGTAAGAGAGGTTTGAGTATTTGACTCCAGTGAAAGGATCCAACAACTAAATTAGTCTAAAGCATGAAGCATCATTCCAGTCGCTTTTGCCAGGGAAATAAGGTATGAGCTTTCAGGTTGTGTTTTATTAGCAGCTTTGTAAAACTCTTGTGTAGTTTCAGCAGAGAGAGAGAAATCAGAGTTAGGATCCTGGAAGCATTTTTGCAGAAACCTTAACTTGGTTGTGTAGAAGCAGAGGTTTAGTGCTGTGTATAAATGTTTCCAGGGCTAAGGCCTAAAAAGAGAAAATAACTAGTAGAGTTCTCAGTTCCCCTGTTACAAATACAGAAATGTTCAGAAGAGGCTCCAGTAGCTCGAGGCACGTCTGCTGGTTCCTGCCCCTCTTCCCTGAGCGAAGCGGTTGTTCAGTGCAGTCTTTTTGTCTGGTTTTCTTCTTTTTTTTGCCCTTTTTTTCTTTTCTTTTCTCTCTTTTTTTTTTTTTTCCCCCAGTAGTCATTTAATTATTATTTGGCCAAGCCGCGCTTACTGCAGTATCTTTCATACTAATTTAGGCACTCCGGCTTTTGAATGATTAATGTTGACCGTGCTCAGAAATCTCATTGAACTTTTCCAGCCCTGAGATGTGTTGAAGCGTAGGAACTGGTTTTGATGTGAAGCTCACTGTGCCAAACAGGAATAAGTAACGTGAGTCTGGATCGGGCTAATGTATGTATTCTGTAAGCAACCTGGTGACCTTGCTCTCTTGGCCGGTTGTGAGGCTGTGCCTGAGTTACCGTCTGTTGTTTCTCTGGGGCTCTGGTGTTGCTGCTTTCAAGGTTTTTCTCTCCTCTCAAATATCTTTTTGATATTATTCCCCGTCACGTGTAATACTTGTTGTAACTCTAATTCTGATCACTCTGTATTCATACCTGTATTTTAACCTTTTCCATCTAGACAGTATTGACAATACTCACTCTGATGACATACATGAAACCATTTAATTTTAACTAAATCCAGGTCCAGCATTTGGCTCACAGCTCCAGCTTTTATTAAACAACTCACTGCCGTCTACCATTACCACTTCTTATCTGTCCTTTGACCAATTTTTGTTTATAAATAAAAAACTGAATTAATTTTTCATTTCAAGCCTAGTAACTCACAGTGGGGAGTGCTCTCCTGGAGTTCAGACAGGCAGTGAGATGCACCGTGTCCTCTTCATTCAGTAATTTGTGTAGGTTGATCAAAAATTGCTTTCTGCATGAAATGAAATATTCTGGGAGAGAGGATGTTTTGAAAGCTGTGTGGCAAGAAATGTTCATATAGAAATTAATATTCAGTGCAGAAGAGAAGTTGGCTGTTAATTTTCACAAGTGTTTTATGATGGCAGTAGTACTTTAATACAGAAAGCACTTCATAGCTAGAGAAAATAGATAACTCTATTATCTGTAAACAACAATAGAAACTATACATCAAGTTGTTTATGTAGCCATCCCATTTTTAAGATTTAGTGAGGCTTACTTTTAATTTTAGTTTCTACCAAGCCTTCCTGATTTATCACTTCAATGTCCCTCGGTTTATTGTAGCGCCGAACGGCGCGCAGTCTCCCCTCCATAAATAAACACACCCCATTATTGTATTGTCTGTTAGTACAAAGCTCAGAAGTGATATTTAGGCAATAAACTTGCATAAAATTTGGTTGTTGTCTCCTCCGGTTTGTTCTGTCTTCTCATTAGCAGACCTGCTTGACAGTGGATGGAAAATAAAATAGGAATATAAGATCTATTTTACCAGCTCAGGTGGTCCTTGCCACCCACTGTGTCTTCTCCAGGACCAGGCTCTCCCAGGTCTTTGGGCGAAGATGAACATACCTGAGAGCAGGCATTTCTGGAAATACTTGCCAAGAGACAAAATGGCTTCATAACCTTCCCACAGTCTCACCTGTTCTCCTGAAGCTGAAAATGTACATCTCTGCCAGGTCTTCTTTATTAATTTCAATAAAAGTCTCTTCCTTTGGTGGAGAAGGGAATTATTATAAAGTCTTACTGAGCCATTGGCTTTACTCATACCTTGGAGAACTACTCTGCTCTGGTGAGACCCCACCTGCAGTGCTGCGTCCAGCTCTGGGGCCCCCAACACAAGAAGGACATGGACCTGCTGGAGCGGGTCCAGAGGAGGCCACAAAAATGCTCAGAGGGCTGGAGCACCTCTGCTATGGAGACAGGCTGAGAGAGTTCAGCCTGGAGAAGAGAAGGCTCCGGGGAGATCTTATTGCAGCCTTTCAGTACTTAAAGGGGGCTTATAGGAAAGATGGGGAAAAACTTTTTAGCAGGGCCTGCTGATAGGACAAGGGGTGATGGTTTGAAAGTAAAAGAGGGGAGATTTAGACTAGACATAAGGAAGAAGTTTTTCACACTGAGGGTGGTGAAGCCTGAAGCACAGGTTGCCCAGAGAGGTGGGAGATGCCCCATCCCTGGAAACATTCCAGGTCAGGCTGGACGGGGCTCTGGGCAACCTGATCTAGTTGAGGATGTCCCTGCTCATGGCAGGGGGGTTGGACTAGATGGCCTTTAAAGGTCCCTTCCAACCCCAACCATTCTATGATTCTATGATTCTATGAGAAATGAGTTTGAAATATTTATATGAAGTTGTCTTTTGATTTTACTGCATGTAAAATACTAGTCAGCTAATTAGTATCAACATGAGGTGTTTTCATGTGTGTAAAATTTGCATTTGAAAATTAAAAATTTCTTTTTAAATCAGACAGAGTTATCAAAAGGCTGCAGGAAAGGCAGAGGCCACTATGCACTGCTCTCTCTGCTTGGACTTGTTTTAATTACTTTAATATTGCCCAGCAAATAATTCAGGTCTTAGTTTGTAGGTGGCGTATAGAGTCCTAATATCAGAGTATCTTCAATGGCAAGTGAGAGGTTGGGAGGAAGGCAAAATCCACTAAAAAATTATAGAGTAATAAAAGAGAAACCAGGTACGACTGACTAGTGCTGCCCTTCCCCAGGCATGCATGCTTTCTGTCCTGAGTCAGGACCTTTCCATCAGTTCATGGAATTTGATTTAAGTTATGGTTCTGCTCTTTAACCTCCAGAGAAGAGATGAGGTCAAACCTGGAGGAATCATCCTATGCCTGGTGGGAACCTGTAGGCAGCACGGCATCATGGAGATGAGCTGTGAGTGTGATGGGTTATTCTGTTGGATCCTTGTTTGACCAGTTTTTCTCAGAATTGGAGAAAGACAGTGGCAGTGTAAAGGAACGCGGGTTTATTGCACAGAGAAGTGAACTTGTGGTTGGAAATGTTTAGGCACCACTGCTACAAAGTGTCATGACTATGCGTCTGTGTCTCCAGTTACATACTCGCAAGGGCCAAAAATGAAAGATAAACCAGTTCTTCTAACAACTTTATACCTTCTGGATGCTGTGTTGGCTGATCACTCTGTGACGGCAAAATTTGTCTTCCCTCAACATTGGTCCTAGTCTTCTATTTCTTCCTTTCTGAATACACTGGAGGAGAACTGCGATATATTGCAGTTGGTGGGTTGATATTTCAGTCATTAAACCTGGGAATGAGGAAAGCATCGTGTCAGCAGCGGTGAAGGATGGGCATCTCTGCAGGTCTCCTGAGAAGCGTGGGGAGAGGGTGTGTTGTCTGCACAGACTCCTGCAAACTTGTCTTGAGCTCCTTGGGGAGGTGCCTTATGCCTGAGTCAGACTGGATCATCCCAACAAAAAAGCTCTCGCGAGAGGCCAGAAGAAGACCTTATTCCATTTGGGTTTTGACTTATTACTGTGCTTCCCCAAGTCTATTGAACCTCTGTTAGGGGAGGGAGAAAGGTGGGGAGAGCCAGGCATACCAAACACTAGGGTTGGGGAGCTCTCATGTGAAAAACTGATTTTTCAAGAAGAAAAATTCTATTTGAATCTAACTAAAGATGTTGTTTTTAAAAAAATTCTTGTGTAGAGAGAAGCAGGAAAAAAAGGACAAAAAATTGTTGATCCAGTTTGCATGTTCCTCAAAAGAATAATAAAAAGAAAGTTTGGCCTCTAAAATGTTACGGAGGTGAAAGCAAGACTTACCTGCGTTAAAGAAATACTCAGGGGCACACGGGATTAAATGTGGGTTTCCTTTCCTGGGTGAGTGCTGTAGCCCTTTGGCTGGTCGCATCCCTGCCTGTGCAAAGTGCTCTCTATAACGTCCTACGGTAAGGAGGGCCTGGAGCAGACGTGTTTCAGGTCATCCACCAGCCAAGCAGTAAACGGTCTCACGAGAAGTGGGAGACTAATGGAAATCCCACCTTTGTGTGGCTGGAGAGAGGATATTGATGTAAGTAATTAAATTTGTTCTATCAGTTTTTGAGAACTGAACTTTTGAGACTCTGAAACAAAACTTGGCCTATTCCAGCCCCTCCGTGGAAAGCTGACTTCTTTCATAGGGTTTATTTTTAATGTGCTCTTGAGATCTAGCAATGGGATTTCTACCACTTCCTCAGATGGTGGTTTGGAGGCTGATCTATTCTTCCCAAGATACGTTTGCCAGAATCTGAAACCGTACTGAGAACTTTCCTGTTCTTCCACATCCCTAATTCAAGTTATAGCTGCAAATTTCAAAGGTAATCATACAGGTTCTGAACAAGGAAAAAGACACAGTATTTTTAAAGCAGCTGGGCTACAACCTTTCTCTGAAAGGGGAGAGTGAGGAAACATCAATATTTTATTGGAAATAATGGGGAGTGTCCCTGTTAATGATGGATGAAATATCCATATTTGCACTCGGTTAATGACTGTTCATTTTAGTACTCGTAAAACATGGAAATATTTAGATTTCTCTTGTAATTTGTGTAAACTTTGGGCCGAACAGCATTTGGCAATGGCCCTTCAGTTACTGCGAAGTTTTCTTTCAGTCCTCTCTTGAGAGATATAAAACCACATTAGGAAAAGCTGCGGGTACTCATGGTTCTTCCTAGCCAAGCGCTAAAGCATTCAGCCTCGTCGCTGCAGAGATGAACTGAGCTATAAACTGTGGCTACAAAGCTGTGGTGTAAAGCGCTTTATAACCTACCGGCACAATGTACTATTTTGCAAAGCAATTTATAGCACTATTCGAGCCTGGCCAGAGAAAGCACATTACCACCTCGCAGGTGAGAAGCGTGTTTTAAAACATGTCAGTCAGGATAGTTTTGAATCCTGCTGTAATGAGGGCCCTCTAAATGTACCAGAACGACGCTCAACGTGCCGTAAGAAGGCGGTGCAGTCTTGTCTGTGGTCTAGGGAGGTGATATTTGATGAAATTGCATCTGTACTTCCTCGTGTTATTTATATCCAAAGATATTGCCTTCTATGCCTGATATAATCTCTGCATTATCTCTGGTACATATAGTCGCCCTCAGGCGTCTCATAAAAATTAGGCATTTATGATTTCGCTGGAAAATTAGATTTTACCTAAATACATCCACACTGATTACAAAAAGCACTGCAAAAATCTTCACATTTAGGGTTCCATGAATGTTTTCATCCTCATTCCTTGACTGCAGCATTAAACTTTTCTGAATTTTCCCTCTGAGGAGAATTTTTTCCCATCATAATTTCTGCCTGAAGACTAATACATGTTTTTTCAACTTCGAGTAGAAGTTGTTCAACTGCTTTTGAACAGAATGATAGACAGAAATATTTTTCTTACTAGTAAATAAGCAAAAGCAAATAGATCTTGCAGCTCAGGTTGTATTATACAGATTATACAGTGCACCATCATCCACAGCTTGAACACCTTTAAGGGATAATTCCTTGAATTGAACAGTCTTTAAGGGATAATTCAACCATTAAAGGGTTAAACAGAAGTTGTTTGTGATATTATGATAGTTTATTCTTGTTTTAGCTTTTGCAATTCCTCTAAAGAAAGTTTAATGATGGCTAAAGAGAAAGCATATAGGTTTTTTAACTATCTATTATTTAAAATGTGACTGCATTTGAAAGAAGGCGGCTTTTGGGTAGAACTCCAGCAGTTTAGTGACCGCTTAGTGTCAAATAACGGCACCATGAGTCCGTAGCCCACAGCACGATGAGGAAGCCCACGACAGGATCTGGAAGACAGTAGTTTGTAGAAAGCAACCCAACCTGTTATTTCTGTTGAGACTATTCAGCCTGTTTTACCCGTATTAAAGTACCACCTTAGGGGACCACCGAGAGGGGCTTGGTCTGGGAATTCGTTTTGTTAAATGTCATAACGATAACGGCAACGATATTGTCGTGGAAAAGAACTGGGGCAGGTACTCAGCTCAGTGCAGCAGCTGATACTTCTAGTAGGAAACCATTTGGTTTTGATCGCTGGCAGGGTGCTCAAAAATTGACAGAGTGCTTGGAAGTGACAGCATTCATCTCGGTTTGTATTGCTTGGCTCTGGAGAAAAGTGGCCAGCGAGGAGATTTCTCTGTCTCCGCAGAAGGAGGAAAAAGCATATTTGGCCAGCCGAGATGGCTGGCGATTGCACCTAAAAAGAAGCATCCACGCCAATGTGCCGTTCCTCATGTTTGTTAAAATGCAAGTGAACAAATTATTACTTCACTTCTAAATCACCAGAAGCACATGAAGTCATAAAGAGGGGATGTATTTTGAGTTTTGGCAGGTACGGATGGAGAAGGAAATTGTTTGCCAAATTTATATTATCAGCCATGGTTCAACCTGTCAGTTTTTTCTTATTTAGCTCTTGTGACGAAGGGCAACCTTTAAAAATTAATAAGTGCAGTAATGATAAATACAGCAGTGGAAGGGAAAGGAGGAGAGATTAGTTTAAAGGAAGGCTTGGCAATCGTACAGGAACATCCTTAAGCCAAAATTTAGAATTTTTATGTAAATCAGACCAATGCATTTAAAAACACTTGAAACAGAGTATAGAACCCACGCAACTGAAAGTTAATTTTAATTTTTAATGATAATGTTTCTGAAATTTACTGACCAGACTTAGGCAAAGCCTTGCTTTTCAAAAGCAGTACCTACTTCATCCTCAGTACATGGTTGAAATCTTCTCTGTGCCTACTAAGAGAGAGCTACAGTGATGCTTGTTGCTGGCACGCTTCTACCTGTCTCGTTCAATATCATCAGAATATATTTGAGGGTCTTGAATAAGTTCTAACAATAAGAGCAAATCAGCACCTTCCAATTTCATTTATTAAATTCTTTAAAGAATTAGGGAAAAAAAAGAGCATTGGAGACGTATGTTGGTAAGGCAGAGACAGGGTATACCAGCTACGGCAAAAATGAAAAGAAATATGTCTAGCTAAGTTATCACAAGTGTTTTCTAGCACCCTGCATATTTAAAGTAGAGCCTGGTTGCAAATTCTTAAATGAAAAAGATCATCAGTCTAATGGGACAGAAGGAAAAAAATACTGGACAAGGTGAGTCATGATGGAGGTAGATGAATCCCTGTGCACTGCATAGAAGTGTGGGATGAGGGGGAGTAAAGGGGCTTAGACCAAATAGCACGGTGACCGTTTTGGAGAAGGGAGCTGGGTGTGATGGGTTTCGAGGGCAGGGTTGGGTAGTGGTTATGACCACTAGGATGGGAGGAAATGGCCTCAGGACGAGAGGAAATGGCCTCAAGTTGCGCCAGGGGAAGTTTAGATTGGATATTCGGACACATTTCTTCACCGAAAGGGCTGTCAGGCCCTGGAACAGGCTGCCCAGGGCAGTGGTGGAGTCCTCATCCCTGGAGGTATTTAAAAGACATGTAGATGTGGAGCTTAGGGACATGGTTTAGTGGGACTTGGTAGTGATAGGTTGATGGTTGGACTCGATGACCTTGGAGGTCTCTTCCAACCAAAACGATTCTATGATTCTATGACATTGAGGAGATCACAGACAACAAATATTGACACCCTGCAGAGGTGGGGAAAGAGCTCCCTGATGCTTCCATACCTCTGCGCTTTGGTGTGCCCAGAAAATGGGGAGTTTTCTTAGAATTCCATCAGTAACTCTTGATAAGAGCAAACCGGGCACAGAGGGAGCCTCTAAAGCACACGGCTGAGTGGACTAAAGATGCCTTTGATCAGTGCTTGCTTTTCTGTGTTGTCAAGTCTACAGCAGGCATGGAAACACAAATCCAGTCTCAGATTTCTGAGCGAGTCTGAGGTAAAAGTGACATGCTGTAGTTGGCACGGCTGTCTGACACAGAGAAGGCTTTGAAGTATTATGTGCTTCATTTGCAATAGGTTGGCTTGTTTTCACCCAGCAGAAACTGACTTTTTGTTATCTCTCCGGTTCCTTCATGTAAATAGATGTTAAATAGCAAGAACCTTGTACCCCTCTCCAAATTATGGGAAAATTTATGCTATCGATGAGAAGTTCATATGTAGGGTTGTTTCCAAGCCCCAGGGTTGGCAAGGGTTCATCAGGGAGTGGTCTGGGTGCAGCCTTTGGCTCCTCTTGCTCAGCTCTCTAATGGGGCAAGTCCAGTAGAAATCAGATGCTCGATCCCAGATCAAAACACATCATGTTAATCCCCCTGTGCTATAAATTGGGATTAGAATGGTTTCTTTAATCCTGTTAGCTAAAACCTCTCAATTCCTTTCTCCTCTTGAACAGTGTATTGCAGAGAACTTCTACAGACCTCATGTTTTAAATAAAGCCTGTGACATTGTGATTTGGGATTGCTATCGTACCTTTTTTGTAAGTGATACACCAAGGAGCTGCTTGCAGCATCCTCGGGGGATCCCAGGGTTGTGAACCCCTCTGGGGTATCTTTTCCATTGGCCTGAGGAACCTTCATGCACGTATGTGCCTACCTGCTCCTTCACGAGGCACTCACGGGGTCCAAAATAATTCCCTGATGAGAAGAAACCTAAAACCTACTATTGACATTCTGTTGTCTCATGCTGTGGAAATGTGTGCTGATAGTTTGCATGCGCCTCTGTTGTGTTTCTCATACCAAATGAAACGTGCTTTTTGACATCGGTTAACTCCTCTTGGGTAGTTGCGTCTACTCAGAGCACTTCGGTGAAAGCCGTACAGAGTTAACGAACCAGCAGTGTTAGAGACCAGAAAATTGTCACCGCTTGGGAAGTGGTACAGTATATTTTTTCCCCGCAACACTATGTCATCGGTGTGCCTGGGCAGAGATTTACGGTGTAGGCCCTTGTCACTATGGAAGTAGGCAACGGCCACTATATTACACCACGAAGCAGGCTGGAAGGCTGCAGATTTTACTCTTTAGATTAATGGTTTTAGTTATTGCAGAGCAAAGAAAAAAAGATGCCTGAAGCCTATAATTGAAGCCTTTGCACTTCTGAAGTACACCAGCTCGTATTACTTTTGAAACTTGTCCCATTATTGTTAATGGAACCTGTTCATAAAATCTGTTTCCCCAAATGCTTACCAGAAAGAAAGCATCGCACAACAAAATTTATAATTATAGAGAGATGTCTCTTTTCCTTTTGTAGTTCTTAGTTTATTTGTGCTTTCTCTATTATATAGAAACATATGGAAGAGAATAAATAGAAAAAAACATATGATAGGGGGAAGGCAGAGAAATTAGGAGACATAGCCAAAAGAGAAAAAAAATGTGTTTCCACGTATGTCATTTCCATCACTATAATACATCAAGTTAGCTTATAATCTGTCTCCTTGTTTATAGTAGCATCACAGTCTTGGCCAGAAGATGACGGGCCGAAGCAGGGCCACTTGAACTGAAAGCACGAATCCGTGCCTCGCGCTGGCGAGCTCCCTGCTGAGCTGAGATGGTCCAGCTGCCTTCTTGGGTCGTGTCCCGAGCGGCATGCAAAACACATACCGAGTGGAGCAGTCCGTGGTGAAAGGTTGTTGTTTTAACAATATATGGGAGGTTTTACGCTGTTTGCAGTGACGGGATATTCCAGAGTCTTTCAGGCTTTTGATTTTACCATCAGCCCAACTTTGCTTTCTGAAGACTTTGCAGAGATTTGAAATGAAGGCTGGAGACAGAAAGAAATGCGAGGAGAAGGAAGATGAGGTATTTTTCTAGCCAAGAACTGAAGCACCTGCCCAGTACTGAGTTTTCCTGGCAAGCCAGCCTTGGTCAGTCCACGGCTCTGGGAAATTAAAATACCTCCTTCTGACTGACATGGATTTATAGCTCTCCATCAGTTCTGGTTTAGCTCATAAATATCCCTTAAATACCCCTATTAAGATGCATGCTTGCATGAAATTGTGCAAATAATAAAATATTGCAAGTATTTAGATAAATTAGAGCTTCTTCATTTAATTACTGTGTGTGGCTGAAGGACAGTGGGAACAGAGAGAATTTAAACAGGTTGAACTGAAATGCAGAAGCAAGGGGAAAGTTTTCAAATCTCCCTTGTCAAATACAGAAACTCTTGTAATATTGATCCCTTGCTTTGTATTAGTTTAAGTGGTAGAAATGCCCCTTACGACAATTTATGAAAGTACTTTGGAAATAACTCTTCAGTTTTCAAGACTTAGCTGTAGGATTATTGTTACCATTGATTGTAATTTAAAGTGACTCATCTGCTTTCCTGTATGTTAAGGCATGAGATCTCTTCATTTTGTGTACAGATCCACTTCTCGGCTTGCGGTTGATGAAATACGTACCCTTTGCCTTAAGAATAAAGAGGCAGCATGAAACATTGAGCATTAACTGCAAAAATATCTTCTGCACTGTTGTGTTTAGGACTCGCTTTGTAGAAAATTGTTTCTTTTCACTTCAATTTTGCTGTTACAAAGAGGAGAGATAGCGGCACATTGAGCCGTAGCAGGGCAGTCCATTAGAAACGTCTTTGATCCGAGTAAATGCGTAACTAATTGCACCTTGTTTTGTCACCCAGTGGATTGAGGCACTCCAGGTTGCGGTGGCGTCTGTCCTTTGGAGTTGTGCTGTGGCCCAACACAGAGCCTTTCACTTCGAATACGGGAGCGAATCTCCCCGGTTAGCAACCTGCAAAATGGTAGCGATAAGTGTTACCTAGCCAGGAGGAGTGTTATGGAGTCTAATTAGTGAATGTTTTCATGTTCATGGGGGGAAAAAAAAAAAGAGATGTACAAACGCTGCTTTGATTTTCTCTCTTTTAAGACTGTATCTATTAAATCTGCTATTGTGGAATTGTTCTCGGTGCTTTCAGGTATAACATCGGTAATCTAAGAGGGCTTTGTCATCCTGAAATGCTGTGGGTCTTGACCAGCCGTAGGTACAAAGGCTTTTTCTCGCAAATGTAAGGAAAATAATGCTTCCGAGCCTTTCGCTTCCTTTCAATAGGGTGTTCTAAAAGGAAACTGTTTTAAATAGGAATGCAAAGCAAATTATAGCACTTCAATAACAGCCTCATCTTGCCACTGTTTAAGGATGTAAGTAACTTTGCACTTGTGAGTTTTCCTGTAAGTTTGCAAGGTCTACTTGAGTAGAAGTGTTTCCAAGACAATGTTACCTGCCGTTCTGACAAGCTTAGATCATTCTGGCTCTGATCTGTCTTTGTTCTTTTTTTTTTTCTTAAAAAAAAGTTTCTCTCTTTGTGGGTATTTCAGCCCTTCCTAGGTAAATTCGACTTACCACGGCAAGCCTCCTACTAGACTTCACGGACTCTTCTTCAAAGTGGCTTTCTCCTTATAAATATGCTCATTAAAGTACTTAGTTACGTCAAGTATGGGTAAGCTTCACAAAAACCCCCCAAATCCTACAAGTTGTCCTCCTGATAGTAAAACATCTCTCAGCCTGCTGTTCTTGGGAAGCCCATCTGCTGGTCGGAAGCGCTATAGCCTTGGCTCTGCTGTATTTCACACTGAGCTCTGTTAAAAATATGCTCCCTAAGGAGGACTCTTTCCTGATTGTCATAGACTGGGAACAATAAATAAAATTATAGCCAATGAAATTATAGCCCTGATAATGTGAATAGTTGAAATAGAAAAATCAGTGGAAATGCGTTGTAATTGCCTTCCAGTCTGAGACTGCGGTATGGAGCGAGGCAGAGGGCTAGCCAATGTTTTTGGCCTGGTTCACCGTGTAATCATAGCAGACTATGAAATGTTTTGTCACTTACTGCAGCAGCATGACTAGGATTTCAGAAATACGGTTCTAGTTTCTGTTGTGAGTCGTTAACTGTAAGAAAAAGTAAATGAGACAAGTGACCTCCTTGCCTTCTCCTCTCTGTCCATCCTCTTCCCCCGCTACAGTTCCAAAAATCCACGTGGGACTTGGTTCACTTGCTGTAGCCTGATAGCCAGCACGTGAGAATGAGGTGTGACATTGGGGCACTCTCTGAGAAAAGCCTGGTTAAACTGAAGTTATCCTGGTTTTTCATTTAGTTAAGTGCAGGTTTCAGTAAGCAGAGAATAAGATTGGAGCTCTGTGCTGTGTTCTCACACATCGCCCCTTTCCATCTTGTGTGTATAAAATAATAGATGGGCTGATTTTTACTTGCTGTTGATTTAATAATCTAATAGTGCAAGGCAGAAGACCTTCCTACCATATCTTAACATTTAGGAACAGTTGTGCTATTTTGTCTGCCTACGCATTTATGGTTAAGAGCGTCTCCCCTGCACCTTCTCCTACTGAAATGAAAAACTTGCAAGGACATCTTGAAGTTTAGTGAGGTGATTATGGTTCCAATTTAATTGGTAGACAGGCCATAATATAGTTATTATTTAATTATATAATTAACTTCCATCAATTTCATAAACCATTAAGGAAAAAGAAGCGTGGTTAAATATTTGACCATAATTTTGACAGACTAATCCTTGCCTGGAGCAAGGGCTTCTCTTAGCTCTTCTGTCATTCTAAGATTATGCAAGCTCCTCCTTATTTTTAATTTTACACTTGATTAATTCTACTTTGTTTATGAATTTGTTATTTGCGGCTGACTCCCCAGGATGCTAATTGCTACTGTAAACCACAGATACTGCTGAGCTAATGTATTCTGAAAATATCAGGAAAAGAAAGGATGTCATGAATGTACAATTCAAAAATGAGCCACTGATTTGTAATTTGGAGTTCTTTCCAAAAAAAAAAAAAAAAAAAAGATCTTCTTTTGGAGAAAATGCCCATCTTCACTTTATTTGTATCTGTGAAAGATGAGAGTGGATCTGGTAAAAAAAGAGGTTTTTTTCTGTATTTGGTCTTGTATTTGATATGTTTTATTCCATGGTTACTAAGAAGACAGGAGGACCTCGCATATTCCAGTTGAAATTTCAAGGTTATTAGGCTATAATATTTAGCACTTGGGTCCTGGATAAAGTCTTAATCTAAGTGAAAGGAATACAAAAATTGATGGCATCAAACTCACAAATTCTTTGCATTGTCCTTTCATATCTGCCTTTTTCCTAGTGAAGAGAAAGTAAGATGAGCAGTGGAGTGCAGATCAGCTGTAAGAAATACAAATCAAGATATCAGTCCTTTCATGGGGAGAGTTCTCCTGTTGGGTATGTGATGAGCTGGATGAGGATCACAAAAAATTTTTGTTACTACATTGATCTTCCAGACTGTCCTGGTTTTTGGCTAAGAGAGAGTTAATTTTCTTCCTAGTAGCTGGTATAGTGCTGTGGGTTGGGTTTAGTACAACAATAATGTTGATAACACACTGATGGTTTACTTGTTGCTAAGTAGTGCTTATACTAAGTCAAGGACTTTTCAGCTTCCCCTGCTCTGCCAGCGAGGAGGGGCACACGGAGCTGGGCAGGGGCACAGCCAGGACAGCTGCCCCAGCCTGGCCAGAGGGATATTCCATACCATATGGTGTCATGCTCAGTATAGAAACTGGGGGGAGTTGGCTGGGGAGGGATCGCTGCTCAGGGACAGGCTGGGCATCGGTCAGCGGGTGGTGAGCAGTTGCATCGTGCATCACTTGGTTTGTGTATTCTGTTATCATCATTATTATTACTTTTTCTCTCTTCCTTTGCTGTCCTATTAAACTGTCTTTATCTCAACCCACGAGGTTTTTTTTCCAATTCTCTCCCCCATCCCACTGGGGCAGGGGAGTGAGTGAGCGGCTGTGTGGTGCTTGGTTGCCAACTGGGGTTAAACCATGACACAGACCAAGTCTGACAGCCAGAGGAGAAGTCTCCCATGCAGAGGTTGGCTTTTGGTGGAGGTCTCTGGATGGACATCCAGATGTTGTGAAAATTCTGAATGGCCTGAGGCAAATCAGTTTAATCAGTTGGACTTGAATTTCTTATCTTCACAAATGTAGGCATCTTTGTGTTTAGCCACTGTTATAAGATGTCCCAGGGAGCTCTCCTTCCCTGCCAGATGTCAGAGAAATTTTCTAAGTCGCACTGGTTTTCCCTGTTTCTCTTAGGTTTTAAGGTGGCATCTCCTTTTCCCCGTTTAGGATGGATTTTGTCTACTTTCTCTGCCTTTCCCCAAAATACGACTTGTCCTTTATCCCACCCTCAACCAGAGCCTTAGCCTCATCCTCTGGGCAATACTGAGATTTTATTTCCTTCTTTCTTGTGGCTGGATGGTGGATTACTATGTGGCAGTGAGGGGCACTTCATAGTAGCCTTTTTCCCTTCTTCAGTCTTCATAGAATCATGGAATCATAGAATCACAGAATTATTTGGGTTGGAAGGGACCTTAAAGATCACCTAGTTCCAACCCTCCTGCCATGGGAACACCTTCCGCTAGCCCAGGTTGCTCAAAGGCCCGTCCAACCTGGCCTTGAACACTTCCAGGGATGGGGCATCCACAACTTCTCTGGGCAACCTGTTCCAGTGTCTCATCACCCTCAGAGTGAAGAATTTCTTCCTTAGATCTAATCTAAATCTCCCCTCTTTCAGTTTAAAGCCATTATCCCTTGGCCTATCACTACACACCCTTGCCAAAAGTCCCTCTCCAGCTTTCTTGTAGGCCCCTTCAGGTGCTGGAAGGCTGCTAGAAGAATACCCTAATTAGCATGTCTCTGGCTTCAGGCTGCCTTTTCTTATTTGAAGCCTTCTGAAGAAACACTAGTAATACTTTATATGTCAGATTATCTTAAATATTTAGACACACTTGTCTTGAATGTTTGACTATTTTCTTTACATGAACATTGATTAAAGAAAAAAAAGGGTGCTTAGACCAAGCGCAGTATCATCCTCCCCAGCAAGCCCTCTGACACAGGATGACTTCTGCTCTGGCTCATCGTAGGATTCCTCTTACACCCACACTTTGAGAGTGTTTTCAGATCAACAAGCAAACGGTTGCAGTTAAAAGCATGGTGTTACTTCTCAATGAGGAACACATAAATTAGTTGTAAAATAGATGGAGATCCTTATAGGAGTTGCTTAGGTGGACGTGACTTTTTTTGGGGGAGGGAGTGTTGATCTGCTGGAGGGTGGGCAGGTGCTACAGCGGGACCTGGACAGGCTGGATTGATGGGCCGAGGCCAATTGTATGAGGTTCAACAAGGCCAAGTGCCGGGTCCTGCACTTGGGACACAACAACCCCAGGCAACGCTACAGGCTTGGGGGGGAGTGGCTGGAAAGTGCCCGGCGGAAAAGGGCCTGGGGGGGTTGGTCGACAGCCGGCTGAATATGAGCCAGCAGTGTGCCCAGGTGGCCAAGAAGGCCAACGGCATCCTGGCCTGTATCAGAAATAGTGTGGCCAGCAGGAGTAGGGAGGTGATTGTCCCCCTGTACTCGGCCCTGGTGAGGCCGCACCTCGAGTGCTGTGTTCAGTTTTGGGCTTCTCACTACAACAAAGACATTGAGGTGCTGGAGCGTGTCCAGAGACGGGCAACGAGGCTGGTGAAGGGTCTGGAACACAAGTCCTATGAGGAGCGGCTGAGGGAACTGGGGATGTTTAGCCTGGAGAAAAGGAGGCTGAGGGGAGACCTTATCGCTCTCTGCAAATCCCTGAAAGGAGGTTGTAGAGAGATGGGTGTCGGTCTCTTCTCCCTAGTACCAGATGACAGAACAAGAGGAAATGGCCTCAAGTTGCGCCAGGGGAGGTTTAGATTGGACATTCGTAAAAATTTCTTCCCCGAAAGGATTGTCAGGCATTGGAACAGGCTGCCCAGGGAGGTGGTGGAGTCCCCATCTCTGGGGGTATCCAAAAGGCGTTTAGATGAGGCCCTAAGGGATATGATTTAGTGGTGGACTTGGTAGTGATAGGTTAATGGTTGGACCCGATGATCTCGGAGGTCTCTTCCAACCAGAACAATTCTATGATTCTATGATTCTATGAAATCAAAGCAAATGTTAAATAGGGATGTGCCCAGTAACTATTTAACTTGATTAGCATTTCGCCTGCGTAGGGAACCTGAAAAGTGCTTGATAGATGCAATATAAGGCTTTGCAGTGGCAGCAAGATATTACTTGTTTAATGACAGCACTAAATAATGTAATGTTGATACTGTTGTCAAATGTCAATTTTCATTGCTATTTTCAGTGCAGCTTGATTGCTGGAAGATTAATACATCACAGTTTCAGAAATTCTTACAGCTTTTCCGTGAAAAAGTAATCTTTAGAGAGAGTATTCTGAAGAAGGAAAGCTTCTTCACCCCAGACTCCAAATTTAAAATTAATTCTTAGGTTTTATTCATTGAGGTCAACAGGGAGGTAATAAATCTCAAACTTTCAGATTTTAGGTTGTAATTTTGAAAATCTTGTGATCTGAGACTGTTCCTTAGGAAAGAAAAGCAGCTCTCTGCTTTGCATCGTTAACGAAGTATCAGACTTCTCATATGAATAATATCCTGGCTTAATTAAAAAGTATTTAACCAAATATTTAAATCAGAGCAAATGTAAGAAAAAATAGCATCCTGATTTAATTAGAAAGCACTTAAGAAAGATTTAAATCACTGTAAATCTGAGAGGTGAACGAAGTCTTAAAATGTATGGACTCCTGCCCTACAAAGCTCAGAGCTTTGGGAGTGGCTGTCACAAAACACCGATGACTCTTTTGCCCCTGTTGCCAATAAACGTCTTTGTCTTCTGTTCCCACCACGAAAAGCCTCTGCCTTTGTGTAGACACATCGAGCACCTACAGTAGATTTTGTTTGAAATGAAACCCAACCACTCTCTCCTCTGGTGCCAGTCTTGCTTAAACGTGTCTGTGTCAGTTGTTTGTGTACATACATTACAAATATTTCTTCAGCATATTTTATTCTGACGTAATTTAATGGCTTTCTTTCAAAGCACAAGTGAATATTAGTCTACTAAGTTGCATTACTACTTGGGAACTCCCTTTGGTAGTTTTTCTTAGTCATTAAATACACTCCAGCAGTCTAATGCTGCGTTTTACTGAAGCACAGCTAAGAAACCTTTATTCTCTGAAGTGGGGCACAGGATCCTCAGCTGTAATGTGACCACATCAGTTTCCGCAGACGGAAGGAAAATTTCAGTTTCTTACATTCCAGACACTTTCAAGGTTGAGGCCATGATTTGTGTTGCTGTAAATCTCAGCAATGAGGTTCTTGGTCAGCTTTTCTTTGACGCGTTGTTAAAACGTGTTGGTGATGAGACACCCAAAAGCCAGTTTGCTGCTGGAGTCAATGTGCGGCTCTATCATTTCTGAAAATGACACTGAAAGAATGTTAAGTCAGGAAAGTTAAGACTGAATTGCAAAATCGAATCTTCAAGGAGTTAGGAAATGTGAAAATTAAGGCTCCTTCTATGACTTTGAATCTTGATGGACATTCAAGCTTTTCATAGGCCCCAATTATTTAATGACCTGACTCAAAATACAGATGTGGGACCTACCATGGCTTCCTGCTAATTCCTATCGTTTTACGTGTTCCGACTCCAAGCAGGATGTACGGAGGCCATCTGTAAGAGAGCTCAGCCAAACCATTCCTTTGCGTGCTGCAGTTTTTCCCAACGCCCTAATAAGCTCTATGCATCATGACGTTTTGTTTGAGGTTTCCTTACTTGTCTTTCATTTTCTCAGATGGAGAATTTATGTTGAAAACCACATTGCTGTGAAGCCGACAGAGGCTCCTGGGCTTCCTTACCTGAGACTAATTGTGTGCGTGTGTGTATGGGGAAGCACGTGAGGGACGTTTGGACACGGTTGACAGTCATCCTACTTGCTTTCTGCTCCTCTGACATTGCCGAGACCTTGTGACAAGGTCCCATTCCCTTCTGGAATGGTCCATTCCCTTCTGGAATGGACACACTACAGATACAGTCCTTAAGAGAGGCTTAGATGTTAAATCTTTTTACTTCCCTGTGTGTACACGCAAGATTGTTCTATTTATTTGCTCTGTGAAATCACTTTGTGCCTCTGCTAATTGTTTTTATCCCTCCCCAAATTGTCTTGACAAAACCAGCGTACTTCCCTTCTGCCTGAGCTTGTGAAAAAGAGAGGAGGAGGAAAGCAAGCAAAATCAAGATTCCTGCTGACTTGCATGGCAACAGCGATCTCCTTCCAGTTGGAATTAATCAATTTTGTAGCTGTGTGAATCAATTTATCTGCAGCATACTGTCAACTTATTATTAAGAAAGTGAAAATGAGTGCTAGGTAATTGCTTGGAGCAAATGAGTGAAAACCCCTGAAAGGGTTAATTGCAGGCTTGGTAGTCTTAGAAATAAAATTGTGGAAGAAACATCTTCTTTATATGATGCAGTTCTGCCTTGGGATGCACTAATGGGCCAGTTGACCACACTATGGAGTTACTTGCAATCCGTGCTAGGATATTCTCCTCCAACTGTGAATGAAGAATTTTGTGGCTTTAAGTGAATTTCAGGAGAATATGTTGATTTACATCTCTGGTCAGTTTAGGGTTAGATGTTAGGCTACACGTGTGAAGCAAAAAGCACAAAACCAAGAACCACTGGGGCCGAAAGGGGGTCCAAGGCTGTTAGGGACCATTGCATCTGTGCAAGGCAGCGTTTTTCTGTATGACCTTTTCAAGTTGCAAAAGCTGATAGGGAAACCAGCAGTTCAGTGAGATGAAACTGCAAATGGGTGGAATTGGGCAGTGAACCAAAACCATTTCTTGTTGTTCGTGGGGTACATCTGCTCTTACGCAGACACCGTGGTTTGGTGATGTCTCTCTTGGCACTTAGCTACCGCGGTGAGAGGTGCCTTAGCAGTGCTGTAGGCAAAACCCACGTGCGTTATGAATGAACAAGTCATGGCATTTCGTTGTTGTTTTATTTCTGGTTTGCTCAGTGCATGTACAAACACGGCATTTTTTTTTTTTCTTGTTTCCTCCAAGTTTTCCTCCACTTTGTGATTGATCTTAGAGCAAAATAACTCCTCACTTTATATCTTAAATAGTTATGGTTTCCATCTATGTCTACAAGGAAGACAAACATAATAAAGAATGCAACATAGGCACTACAAAGACATAAATGACAGCTGAAGGAAGACTAGTAATTTTGGAGATTCATGTGGGAAAATGTTCTCAAGCTGCTGTTACCAGGACGTTGCCATTCTTGATTCAAAGATATATTTTTTAGGGTGTACCAGAAGGTTTCCCACTTATCCCAAGATAGTACATTAAAACTCGTTTCATAACTGTCATTATTATCTCTGGAAAAAATTCTTAGAAGTCTTGTGGTTTAGGAATAGAAACTGGATGGATCTCCACAAAATCTCTTTTGTGGGGATGCTGACTATTCAAGACTGTTCAGGTGATTCAGACCTTTTGTTAATAATGGAAGAAACTGTTGCCTTCAACGATGAGAATGACACAGCAGAGGAAAATCAGCCTCTTACAGCATATAGAAAGCAATCGGAAAAACCCCTCAATGTTTTCTGCAACACGAGGTTATGCAATATATGGATTCTTTGTCCAACAGCTTATTGTGCTGCCTTTAAAATATAATAATAATTATAATCAACTATCTGTGACATTAATGGTATAGAGAAATTTTTCATGCGTGTCAGTAATTCACCAGAACTGGCAGAAAACCTATTAAGTTGTATCAATCACAATAAGTATAATATCATCAAAGACTGGGTAATGAGAAATAAGAGGAACTTGAAGAAAAATTGGAGACAACAAAAGCTTGTAACTACTTCTCAACCAAGAATATCTTATTTTTGTTTAAGAAGAGTGGTATTACCAGAAGAAAACTACATTTTGGCCTTTTTTTTCCTATTTTGCGTGTAGATAAAGAAGGATGTTTGATATTTAAATACTAGAAATACAGCATTGTTCCATATGTTGACACTACAGGAGCTTGTTTAGGAAGCGCCAACCACGTAACATCGTAAATGGGGACACAAAGGCACCCTCTGACTTTACCAGTGGCTTGTACTGGTGTCTTCAAGATAAAACCCCACTGAGACTGGTGCAGACATCCTGCATTTGAACTGGCATCTTTTGCAGTCAATCAAAAACACTGTATTGTAAATGCAGTGTAAAATGTTCTATGTCTCTGCTAGTAGGTACTGCCTGCGCGTAGGATATTGGGCAGAGCTTATGCCGTGATACTCAGTTAAAAAATGTATGAGCCCTTCAGATTCAGGCAGACTGACCGTTTGGTTAAGGCTTCTTTGCTAGCTTATCATTGAAATTCCATGTGGTTTTCCCCATTTTGTTCATGTGCGATGCTATAGGGATGCTATAGAGAGCTTTAGAAAAAAGCACTGCTAACCACAAGCAAAGCGTAACGTTGAAAAGAATAAAACAACGGTTAAGATATTGAGGCTATCAGACAAACAACCTGGCAGTGAATGTTTGCTGATATATAGGAAACAGCCAAAAATACTCCAAAATACTGCTAAGAGAAATTCAGTGGAATTTTTTTTTTACTGCAAGAGGTTAAAGGTCCAACAGGCATATGATTAAAAAGTGATGGACACGAACCTCTCTAATACCTTCCCGGCATGGAGGGCATGAGATTAAATTTCAGCGGTGACGAGCAGATAGAAAAATATTTAACTGTCCCTCCATTTTGATATCTGGTTGCTGAGGGTATCCTTCAGCAACCGAAAAAAAGCAGATTGGTTATGAGATATTGATGGTTTAGAAAACTTAATCTAAGTGTATGATCTTTTTTTCTGTTGCATCCGAGTGAGTCACAGTAGTTGAAACTACATTTGGTTTGCTTTAAGTATGAAATACTTAGATAGCTTGCATTACACTTAGGTGGTAAATTGATTTATAGTTTAGAGAACAATGTGAATTTTGGTAGCAAAATTGTATGAAATCATCAAAGTTATTTTTACCCTGTGGTAGGTTCCTATTTCTGCTGTTCTAAATAAATCAGACTAGTTTGGAAGTTCAGTTCCTGGACTCCTTTCAGCTAATTTTTCTTTTGACAACTGTGCATCTTCAGGAATGAATAAACATGCTTTGGCTGTATTCAAGAAGTTTATCTGTGTTTAGGACAGTGCATGAGAATGTGCTGAAATTAAAGTGCCCTTAAATTTTTATTATTCCATAGTGGTTGAAATAAACCTGTAAGTCTAGCTTGTGCTTAAGCATTATTTTGACTACAAGTCCTTTCCTGAATTTTTAATTTTAAGATGTGACTTTTTAGAGTGTGGTTACGTCTGAGCACCCCCAATTTTTTTGGCTGACAGCGCTCTCCTAAATCAGGGAGGAACTTTCATCTCTGCTGTGCAGCTGAGAAGCAAGGGGGGGGCTTTCCTGGCGTGCCTCAAGGTGGGCAAGAGTACTGTGGCAGAGCAGGGAACGAAGCCCGGGTCTCCCAAGCCCTTGACTACAGCAATGTCACTAAATCTTGAAACCGTGAACTGCCTTCCTGATTCATTCCTTTTCGTGCAGCTACTTGGTCCCACTTGGAGCAAGGAGTGAGAACTGATCGTAGGTATGAACATTGACTCCTCTACTCTGATTAAGGGCAGACAGAAAGCGTACGCCGAGGATGAACAATTGCAGGCAGCACTTGCAGCTACTGCTCGTCTCAGTGCTGGAAAAAACTGAGCTATGGCTGACTAGTACTGCTTTTTTCTTAAGCTTTATAATCCCCATTGAACTCGATGCCTGAGTTCCCTGGGTTAGCATTCGTTAGCCCAACGCTGGGCTAAACCATCCTTTTTCTCCAATTATAAGCCTTGGCGTTGGTGGGTTTTATATATCTTCTTTTTCAACAATTTTTTTCCCCGTGGAGAAGACTGGGATATTGAATGACTACCTTTCTGTAAGCTAATCTAATAACGCAATGATTTTCAGACTCTTAGGTACAAAACGAGAGAAAAGCCTCTTTAGACTTCCTGCTTAATAAGATTTACGGTGTTTTCTATTAACCACAGACATAGTTTCATTCCTAGCTCAGAGTATGTTCGCTTCACAGTCGGGCTTCCTAAATTAATGCCTGATTCTTTTTCCAGCAGTTTTTCATCTCCTTTAATTGGCACCGGTCGCAGGCCACTCTTGTCACATTTTACC
Organism: Phoenicopterus ruber ruber; assembly: GCA_009819775.1. Taxonomy (NCBI): domain Eukaryota; kingdom Metazoa; phylum Chordata; class Aves; order Phoenicopteriformes; family Phoenicopteridae; genus Phoenicopterus; species Phoenicopterus ruber. The sequence goes on along the minus strand of CM020216.1, from coordinate 165,417,409 downwards.
ACCTCCACTCCAGTGCCGGCCGGCTGCTGCTCCCTGGGCTCACGCGTTAATCTCCGTTCCTCCCCACCTTTCCCTCTTCCAGCCCTTTCCATTACGTCCCACCAGCTCTGCTCTCTGCTGGCAGCGCGAGACTTTCAGAGCTCATCCTAGCCTTTTTCACGTACGCTTGTATCTGAGAAAGAAATGGCTATTTTTGTTCAGTTTACCTTGTTTAGGCGAAAACGCCGTAGAAAAGATAAGCAAGGTCCAGCAGTCTCTTGTTTCAGATAAACCTCTGATCTTTTTGTGACTTTTAGGATATCAAATATTGAATTTATAGCTTTAAAGGCAACATTAAATTCTGTAATATCCAACTTCTGTGTCCTGTGAGATTTATCTACAGGAAAAATGTCAGATGTGTAACCTTAATTTTCAATTATATAATTAAAATGACATAACTTGCTGATACATATTTTTACTATGTAACTTTTCCTATATAAAAATGTATTTTTTAAACCAGATCCTAATTATATCAATAATAACCAACACACACCTACTCCACTTTTCTTCATGTAGGTGGTTGTTAATGCTCTCTAGCAGAAAGCCTGTGGTCTGCTTACTTCTATTTTACGTATTTCCTACTTTTTAAAATGAATGCTTTAGAATTTACTCCAGTTTATCTTACCTTAGACCGACTTAACTGCATTGACTTCAACAGAGTTAACCATAATCTTCATTTACGTAGGAGGTAAATTGTGCACATTTAGCTAATTCTCTAGGTGTCTGGGCTTGAAATGGAGTGTAATGGATCTTAGTCACTGCTGTGTTTTCATGCAAACTGTTAAAACAACACTTTATTTGCAGAATTTCCCAAAGCAACGGAAAATAAAGGAGTTCATGAGCATGCTTTTGGCTACAGAAATGCAAATCTAAAATGTGCTGATTTCACAGTGAATGGCCCTGGGAGAAAGGAAGGAACTTCAGTAGGAGCAGGGAAACTCCAAAATATCAATGATCAACAAACATTTCCAGCTGTGACTCCTTACTAAGTATTTTCTTAATATTTTCTTAATGCAGCCTTTCCTATTTTTATTTTCCATTTGAAGCTGACATAGGTTAAGTACGGTCCCTGCAAGTGCAGTTAGGAAGCAGCAGAACGTACCTAAATAGGGAAGATAAACCCGAGCACTTTGTCATTCTTGTTTAATACCGAACATTAAACAAACCCGTAAGTAGTGCAAAATGTTTAGACAGAAGGATGTAAACATAAACTGATGATGAGCCAGCTGGGAGCTGATGGGTCAGGTTCAGAGGGCAGACCAAGGAAGGCAACGCTGTGCTGGGTGTCCCCCTATAGACCGCCTGTTCATGGAGAAGTAGATGAGACCTTCTTCAGATTTCTTCTGGAATCTATGCGAAGGCACGTGGAAAATAAGGAGGTGACAGGGGACAGCCAGATGGCTTCACTAAGGGCAAATTATGCCTGAAAAATTTGGTGGCCTTCTACAATGGGGTTACAGCATTGGTGGATAAGGGAAGAGCAACTGATGTCATCTACCTGGACTTGTGCAAAGCATTTGACACTGTCCCATATGACATCCTTGTCTCTAAATTGGAGAGACATGGATTTGACAGATGGACCACTCGGTGGATGAGGAATTGGCTGGACGGTTGCACTCAAAGAGTTGCGGTCAATGGCTCAATGTCCAAGTGGAGACTGGTGATGAGTGGTGTTCCTCAGGGGTCAGTGTTGGGAGCGGTGGTGTTTACCGTCTTTGTTGGTGACGTGGAGAGTGGGATGGAGTGCACCCTCAGCAAGTTGCTGACAAACCAAGCTGTGTGGTGCGGTCAACACACTGGAGGGAAGGGATGCCATCCAGAGGGACCTTGACAGGCTTGAGAGGTGGGCCTGTGTGAACCTCATGAAGTTCAGCAAGGCCAAGTGCAAGGTCCTGCACGTGAGTCAGAGCACCCTCCGGTATCAATACAGGCTGGACGGAGAATGGATTGAGAGCAGCCCTGAGGAGAAGGACTTGGGGGTCCACCTCTCCTATGAAGACAGGCTGAGCGAGTTGGGCTTGTTCAGCCTGGAGAAGAGAAGGCTCTGGGGAGACCTTCAAGCAGCCTTCCAGTACCTAATGGAGGGCTACAAGAAAGCTGGAGAGGGACTTTTGACAAGGGCCTGTAGTGATAGGCCAAGGGGTAATGGCTTTAACCTGAAAGAGGGGAGATTTAGATTAGATCTAAGGAAGAAATTCTTCACTCTGAGGGTGGTGAGGCACTGGCACAGGTTGCCCAGAGAAGTTGTGGTTGCCCCATCCCTGGAAGTGTTCAAGGCCAGGTTGGATGGGGCTTTGAGCAACCTGGTCTTAGCGGAAGGTGTCCCTGCCCATAGCAGTGGGGTTGGAACTAGATGATCTTTCAGGTCCCTTCCAACCCAAACCATTCTATGATTCTGTGAGTCTGTGACTGGAAGAAGCCTCACATGGGCAGGCACTGGTCCTCATGGGGCATTTTAACCACCCCAAAAACTGTTGGAGGGACAACAGAGCAGGGCACAAACAATTCAGGAGGCTTCTGAAGTACTTCAGTGGCAGCTTCCAGACATGGGTGACCGAGGAGCTATCGGGAGGATGCGACCTGCCTGGACCTGACATTTTAAACAAGGAGGAAGTGGTCAGGGATGTGAAGGTCGGGGGCAGCCTTGGGATGGTGGAGTTCAAAATCCTGAGGAGATGGGAAAAATAGTAGGTTCACAACTCTGAATTTCAGAACAGACCCTGTTGACCCTGTTTCCCATAACATTCTCATGACAAACTGATGAAGTATGGACTAGAGAACTGGACAGTGAGGTGGACTGGGATCTAGGATCTGACAATCTCCAGTTCACACAACAAAGCTTCAGAAAGCCTAATAGTCCTCTCTTTCCCTGGCTCTTGTTCTTGGGTACCGATCACTGCCAAGGAAGTAATTTGGAGAAGGACTTGCATGTTCTCCAGCTCACCCCTGCCCACTGCTGAGCTGTTTGCAGAAATTCGTCAAAGTAGCATGGGGAACTGTAACTTCGTGCAATATGATTATATTTGGAAACGGAAAAAGAAGGAAACAGCTGTTAGTGAAGTCTCTTGGTCCGTGGACCAGCCTGCTGGGAGACCCGCTAGGTGTAGTTATTTAAAATGGCATAAAACAATATAGCGAGCACAACACAGTAATGGAACAAGAGGATGTAATTTACGTTTCGCTTAGCAGGGGCAGCAGCAATGCCTTCAGGCCCAAGCTCTGCTCGCAAGAGCCGCAAACTGTTTTCGACTTCTGCCTCCTGTGTGATACAGAGATTAACATACTACTTTTTCCTTCTGAGAGAAGGCATCTCTGTGTGGAAGCACAAGTTCAGACGTACCCGTCCCCGGTTCCACGTCAGCTCTGTCTTCAGACTGCTCTCCCTGGCTTTCTTTAAGTCCCATTTGTTTTTCGATTCTGCCTGCTTTCTTAGTTGGTAATGAATATTTTTATATTCTTCTATTTGTTTTGAAGAAGTCTAGATGAGGTCTTTGCCATTCCATTCTCACACTGTCTTATATTAGCGAACATCCATCGTTCCCTGTTTACCAGCTTTTGTCTCTGCTGTACAGGCATTGTTGAATTGAAATAGCCTTCTGGGGAAACTAGTCTGCCAAATGAGTAAATATGTGAGAGCGTGAGCAATGAATCAGTTTTATGAAAAGCTCTGAATCTGAGAAGATGGAAAAACTCCTAGTTCTTGCAGACCTCCGATTGGATCTCTCCTCCCTTTTACGTTCAATATAAGCCAATATATATTTGATGACTATATATATTTAAGGAAAATCTTTGGGAAATTATCTCCTTTTCTGTAGACAACTCTTTGTTAATGGCTATTTTGACCCAATAAAATCAGATCCCTGCCAGAGACTTCCTGCTTTTCCAAAACAACTCAGATGTCATCTATTTTATATCTATGATATCTAGAAAAGCTATAATTTCTGCTCTTGTTTTAGTCTTAATGCTTTGTCTTTGTCTTCTCTGTCTTCTCTGTCTTCCATGGACATCTTTATGAGTATGTGTTACCCCAGACTCCTGTCCTCCCCCACTGTTTGTCTTCAGAAGGTGACTGAGGAGTAGAAACGTACTGAAAACCACGAGGGATTGAGTCTCTAACTCGGGCGCGGGGCTGGTTCCCCACATTCCCTGACTCACCCAAGCCGCCCCAGCTAAAGCCGCTCTCGTCATTCACTGCTTGGGTCACTTCAGTGATTTCTTTAGTCGGAGTTACTTGCGTTCACCCTTCGCATCCTTCACTCCTCATCCTCCCACCCAGGCTTTCCAGCTTCGCCCTTCACATCTGCTCGGTGCTGCTTTTTGTCAGACTCTTTCCCCAGTTTGGACAATAGACTTTCTCTCTGTTATCCCACAGTAAGCCCCAGCTCACTGCTGTCTTTCCCGTCTCTCCCACTAACCGCTGCAAACGGATACCCTTGAGTCCATGGGATTTATAAACAGCTTCAGGAAAAGATACCGTTCAATCTGATCTCCCCCATTTTCTGGGAGCTCATCTGGCACTCCTTGCTCATACATTGCGCTCAGCAACTTGAATTTAATTGCAGAAAGGCACCGGTCTTTGTATGAAGAGGGCAGGATGGGAGTAATCCCCCTGTTCCATGCCTAATGTGAACTTCTCCTGCTCCGGCTTCCAGCCGTTACTTTTAGTAACGTGTGTCTCCACTGAATTAGTCCTTTATTGCTCTTCGTTTTCTCTCCATAGAGTTATTTACACACTAATCAAGTAATTTTTTCAATCTTTTTGATAGGTTAAACAGATTAAGCTTTTTAAGTCTGTCACTGAAAAACATTTTCTCCAGCCTTCAGTTATTTTATTTTTTTTCTCTTTTCTGCCTCCCTATTGTTCTGCATTCCCTCTCAAAAAGGGACACCAGAACTGCATTCTGGTTGTAGGCTTAATCTTACCAATGACAAATATAAAACTAAATTATTTCCTTCTGCTTTTTGCCTGTTTATGTGGTTCGCAAATTTTTTTAACGCAACTTGGCACTAGAAGCAAAAGTGACTTATTTCCTGCGACTCTTCACGTGCAGGAACATGGAAATGGCCTTTCAGGGTTAGACTAAAGCCTCGGTTGGTCCAGGATCCTGTCTCCGAGAGCACCCCGTGGGAGGTCCTGGGGAACGGCATAAGCATAAAGTGAGCACAGCAATTCATAGGAGATGTCGTAGCAGTTTATGGCTCCCCCAAGAAGCAGTGGTGCCGTCTTTAAGAGATCTCCATGACTTTCTCTTCCCATCCTTTTGTCCACTCACTTTTTTGTGAACCCAAGGAGACCTTTTACATTGATCGCTCCCCTTGGCGAGAGACTCCGAAGCTCGGCCGTGGATTGCGTGGCGAGGCATGTCCTTTCTTTGTTTCCAGTGTCCCATCTGCTGCTTTCGTTTGACTTCCTCTGCTGCTTCTCATAGAAGAGAGGGCGACCAGTCGTTCCCTGCTCACCTACTCCGTGTCACTCATGGTTTTATAGATCTGTATCATAACCCTCCTACATCAGTTTCAAAACTACTGATTTCGTGGCAGGTCTGCCACTCTCTGAGAATAGCCTTTGCCACTTGGAGAAATACGGATGTCTGCATTTGTGTGCGTCTGTATCACAATAAATGCTGGTTTGAACGAAGCGAGCTCTCCGAGTGGTCTGCGTTGCCATTAACAGTTCCCCTTTCCTCACGATTTATTATTATGTCTATGCTTGCTAAGAAATACAAGGGGTGTCATATTATTTCTGCGCACTATTTTCTTCATGAGCCTCTTTTTAAAACTCTGACACTTGGTCTTTTTTGTACTTGTTCTCCCAGACAGGTTGACAGTCACCACAGCTCAGTAACAGAAATGTCACCTAATTAATTCCAGTTTGCAATCTTAGATACTTAACCAGCATTAGCCAAATAACGTAGATCTATTTATGACCCTTTTGCCATGAGCTTTCTTACAGATCTTTTAATGTAAAGGATTGCTATACCTAATAATTACAAAAAACTCTATTAGTTCTCCTCTTTGAGGGAGGCAGATGAGGAAGTCTAATGTAACTCCAAGGTTTCAGGTGAACTTAACCCACTGATACGCTGTTGCTGTAGGTTTTATTTTGCATACTTAAACTCCATTCCTATCCATATAAAATACCAAGGGTTCACTTTTACACGGTAAGAGCAGCTCTGCCAATACCGACTTGTGTGGAGAGGATCGGTTATGAGCTTCTTGTTGGAAAAAATGAAAAGCAAATCTTGTCTGTTCTTGCCTGCATCATACGCTGGCACAAAGACAACCTCCCGAATGAGGAGCCGGTCCCATATGCTTGCTCTTCTCAGCCAACAGCATTGCATGAAAAGGTTTGGGTGGGGGTGTGTTTTTTAACATGATGCTGGTGATAATTTGAAAGAAATCAACCTGCAAAGTATTTCATAGCCCTAAAAAAGAGTCTAGCCGTGAAAATCAGGTTCTTTCAGTTCTGTATTCTACTACAACAAAAAAATCTGATTAAACTGGGAACATTAGGAAATAATGGGTAATTGCTTGGCACTGGTCCGTTAAAAGTGTTCAGAGTGTAACGTTGAATGCACCTTCCCAAGAAATTGCATAAGGAAATGAGAGGAAAGATTTGGAGAGAAGCAGGCTTTTGCAATCTTGAAGAGGTGACATCCTAACCTGGTAATGACAACCATTTCAGGGGAGTAGCGGGGGGGAAATGAATGTTAAAAATAGTTCAGGTATCTTTTCGGTTACTCATAAAAGTTAGTCAGAGCCTTCTTTTCCCAGCTGCTTCTAATAGAATTTATGCTTCAAATTAGGATGTTATTTGTGTTTCTGAGGATTTTGTTTTTCAAACTAGTGCAGCTAGGAACCACGTAAGAACTGTATCTCTTCTCGATCAGACAGCCTCTTCAGAAGGCAGCTGGTTAACTCAGCGCTTCGGGGGACACCTTCAGGATTTGCATTATCCAGAAGCACTGAAGATGCACTTAAACAGACTTTTCAGTCTGATACATGTGAGCAGGAGAACAGGGACGTTACCAAAGAATAATGCGGGTTCTGTGCTGTGTTTGCCTCTTGTTACAATCCTGATACAAATAGGACTAGGTGCACGCTGTGGTTTAACCCCAGCCAGCAACTAAGCCCCACACAGCCGCTCGCTCACTCCCCCCTGGTGGGATGGGGGAGAGAATCGGAAGGGTACAAATGAGAAAACTCGTGGGTTGAGATAAAGACAGTTTAATAGGGAAAGCAAAAGCTGCGTGGAAGCAAAGCAAAACAAGGAATTCATTCACCACTTCCCATGGGCAGGCAGGTGTTCAGCCATCTCCAGGAAAGCAGGGCTGCGTCACGCGTAACGGTGACTTGGGAAGACAAACACCATCGCTCTGAACATCCCCCCTTCCTTCTTCTTCCCCCAGCTTTATATGCTGAGCATGACGTCATATGGTATGGAATATCCCTTTAATTTGAATTGTTGGAAAAACCAATTGGTCTGTTGATCCAAAATCATAAGCCAATTTGAGAGTGCGAATAGACTTGTATGATACTCCACAGCAAAAATAGATGTGTGAGAATTAAGTTTATAGTTAACTATTCACAATATAAAGTGTTTCCTACCTAGGACCACAGAGGGACTGTTCTAAAGTTTCCTTAATGCAACTAAATGCATATCAGTGTAGTAACAGAGACTCAGACTTGTTCTCCCACTTTTCTCTTAGGTGAATAACTTCTGGTTTGCCAGGGGGAGGGGAAAAGTAGAATACTTTTTGTGTGAGTTCTCTGTCTAAATTTCTATAAATTAGGGCTAAAAGTAAATAATAAATCATTATTCTTTCCCCAACTTTTCTCACTCCTGTCACATACGTATACATTCATACTCTCAGAAATAGCCTGCTCTTTATGCAAAGGCTCCCCTCTTTTGAAATAAAACCAATATATTTTTTAAACATTTCATAAGCAGCAGAGAATTTGATTACCTCATGCTCCTAAATTCAGCTGTTAATTATTTATTTGAAAGTGCTGGGTGGGCTACCACAATTAGCCTTGACATATTAAATAAATAGTTTTTTACAGTAATTGGTGGTTGATGCCGTGCTGCTTAGAATAGGTTTCCGTATTTTGTTTCTGTCTTGGAGCTAACTGTAATTTTTAATTTTGTAAAACACTTTAGGACATCGTAAGAAAAAATAATCACATTACAAGTGAGAAGTGTTGAGAAAATTTCTTTTGCAAAAATGCACCCGTGATAAATTTAGCCCCTAATTGGTAGCATTACAAAGTGCTGGGATGGAAAACAAACAGGAGGAAACCTAATAATCTGTAACGTCAGGAGTCTGCACCTGCAGCTCGGTCGTGGTCTGCTTGCCAGTTTGCGTGCAGGCTGTGGAAGAGGTAGAAGATTTCAGTAGTAAGACAAAATACTCTTCAGATACTCTGTGCCTCTGGTGGAAAGGTGTCCAGCTGAGGAAACAAGAGGTAGGCAATGACCTTTCAGTTCTTATTTACTTTTATGGTCTCAGCCAAAGGGCTTTCCTGTGCTGTCGCTTCCAAGGCAGCAGGGCAAGTCGTTGGTTCTCCAGGTTTCCGTTCTGCCAGGCTCCACTCTCTCCACGGGCACGCTGGCCTCTGCGTTTTATCCAGTCTGGTGTTTGCTTTCAGCTCTAGGCAGGCAACGAGCTTCTCGCATCACAGTCAACTGGATGGAGAAAAAGCCCCAGATCTGGCTGCGTGGTGATGCAAATGGGCTGTGCAGGTATAAAGATCTGGCTCTGTAGTATCTTCTGGCTGACGGGAAGATGTCCAAGCTAGAGGACTCCTTCTCATCTCATGCTGGGCCTCCTGACAGAACAAGGGAGCAGCAGGATTTGGGTTTGCATAGCAAGTCTACCCATCCAGGAGCTCATTCGGCATTCCTTATGCTGCCTCTCTCCTTCCATCACCATCCAGGTAGCCTGTACCTTGAAAGACATATAAGGATGATCAAAAGGGCACTTTGCGAGCTTTATGGCATCTCAGGCTTTCATACCTCCAGCAGGGTAAGATGTTATTAATATATCTCAGTTGACATGTTTCTCAGGGAGCTTCAGCACTGTGGTTCTTCCCATTTTCCTGGGTTACATCAACTTCAGAGACTCCTTCCTTTCAGTTTAGGCATGAGTTCATAATATGATACAGTTGTCTGTTGTGGTGGGCCCCTCCAGTAGCAGGTTCCTCCTAGTCCTTTCATTCCACGTTTGGGTCCAAGCTTCAGACATATGCTCCTGGCTTACCAGTTTGAAGAGCAGGTTTGTCTTCTGAAGTTCTCCACCCTCTCCATCTCCAGGGGGCTACTGGTTGTTCTCTGTGGACATTACTTGGGCAATTGGCCACAAGCTTCTATAATGAAAAATACTGAGACTATAGTTAAAAGTCCCAGAACAATCATTTTTTGTACTGAAAGTGTGTAAGTTGTAGAGAGCTGATGATATCTCTGCTCTTTTCTGCTTATAGGAAGATGCATTTCAAAGGCAGCTTTGAGGGAAACGGCACGCTCTGCTCCACAGTGCCGGAGGTTTGATGGGTGCACATTTCCAAATGATGGACTTCGTGCAGGTGATCTGTGTCTCAGTGTGCTCAGAGACCAGTTCTTCATTACCATCCCTCAGCAGCTGGCATTAGGGCAGCATTTGTAGCCCTGTCTTCCTTTCCTTACTAATCAGAATTCTGTTTCATTTTATAAATAGGTAGTAATTTCTCTGTACAGCTAAAGCCGTTGACCTTGCTGTCTTTAAATCTAGTATAACGATATTCTGAGAGGCCAAGATGAGAGACAGACTTTTTTCCCTGGTATCACTATATTTCCCCTGCAATGCCTTGTGTTAAACTTCTGTCTTCATCAGGACCGTCTTCAAGAAACAGTAGCCATGAGCATATTTTATAAAAAGCAGCCAGATTTTGGGGTGATGGTTTGTGGAGGGCAGGGGGACACACACACACGACTACATGTTAGAGTTTCTAATATAATATATAATAGGAGAACTATATTCTCCTTGGAGGAGAAATGAACTTCTTGGCTTTCTGGAAGGCCTACGGTTTTCTTTTGTCGTTGTCCTGTAAGAGAGAAGAAGTTTTGAGGAGGAGATACGGTAACGTGTGTGATGTGGGGAAATGTGATAGACTGTGCTGCTCATTCTGCACTTCTGCAGGGATAATGTCTGACCTGGAAGGATTCCTCTTACTGTAAATCCCTGCTGCAGCAGTGATTTGTGATGGTATTTCTGTAAGCCATTGCTTAGTCAGTGGAGGGAACAAGAAGAATCTTGCTTTTTTCCCTCTTTAGAAGTTCCCAGTCAATTATTGTGTCCTCTTACATTGAGGTGTTTCTCTTCCTCTGCTCCCTTCACATACTATACTGCCCTTTTCAAGAGGATCAACTTTTTATGAGATAAACTTGTGAACTGGCTCTGACAGACTGTTGTCGTCTAATACTGGAGGAGATAAGCCCTTTTAGCCTTTACCTGTTCCTTTAGGCATCATCTGTATAAATTCAGACAGTGGTGTTTCGTGTCATGATTGGTTGAATTTCAATAGAAGTTTGAATTGAATCTTAATAAAACTTTTATAGTGGCAAATAAAGGCAATTTTATACTCAGGTCATGAAACTGAAGTCGTCTACCCATTCAGCCAGGGGATGACCTGACTTCTGCCCAGTGCTCTCTGAATGTTTCCTTCCTAAATGGAATCTGTTATGTAAATACTGATTTCTCCCTTTGAATACTCTAGCCTAACATTGTTAAAATACGTAGCGTAAGCGTACCTACGTAACAAACATCTATCACAGGTAGATGACTTTGGTAACCTCATTGCATAAAGTTGGTTTTGTATACTCAAAAGTCCTATGCTAGCACTAATTATGGGCTATAGTGCAATGCTTAGTAGAAATCTTAATCAAGATGCCCCATTTGAACACATTTTTTTCTGGCGTTACTATTATTGTAGAGCTCCTAGCCCTATTGCAGTAGACACAGCATGCCTGTGTAACAGAGAAGATGCAGTGAACCTATCACCTAACCACCAAAAAAAAGAGATTCCAGTTGTTGACAATAAAGAGAAGAGAGGAGATGACAAAGAGGAGCATAATCTGCTCTCACTGCTGGGTGCTCGTGGCCTGGCACGGGCATTTGGGTGAGAAATCTCCGAGACTGATGCTGTGAACGGGAACAGCTGTCACAGTAAAGGTTTGCAAGACTGTTTCGTTTTAACGCAAGGAGGAACTGAAATATGAATGAATTTCATAAAAAGCTGATATAATCCGTCTCCAGTGTCTCATATCTATTATCTTTCCACTTTTCTGTAACCACTTGATAATGGCTTTCCCAGTGGGCTAATTAAAATCCTCCTGTGACATCCCGTTCTCTCAACAAACTCCCGTCTCCCTGTGCGATGATTTGATACTGTCACTGGGAGGGTAAGATTGTACGGACTATATGGGATAAACATGGGCTCCTTTGATGTTGGTCTGGTTTTGCCAGAACGTGATTGTGTTGGTTGGCTTTAAAAGCATCTCTGAGAGGAAAGTAATGGAAAACTGATAGCAGCAAAATTTAATCAAGTCGGAAGAAAGATGCCGTGCCTCTGACTACCCGAAGAGAAAGACGTGACCTAAAATGCAGCATATGAATGAGGACTGAAGCAATCTTCCTCATTCATCTCTGAATTGGTCTCCGCAAACTCCTGTGCGTTCTGGGCACATAACTCCAATAATTTAATTGAGTTTTGGGGTATCCTCAGGTGGAAAGAATGATATATTCTTTTTCTTCATAAAATTATCTTTCTTTCTTTTTTTTTTTTCCCCAATCGTTGGTACCATTTTGGGGTAGGGAGGATGAAATTTTTACAGTAAATCATGGGAGCTTATTTTGCATGTTCAGTTAGGTCCTCTGGTGTGTGGTGTCTCTCTTAATACGTTAGAAGTTAAACTGGAGGTCACAAATAATAAAAACAAGTAAGAATTTTTCTTTCTTCAGGTATGCTCTAGTTGCCAAGTCTCCCGTTTGTGGTAGAGGATTGGGCCTTTGGGGAGAGGAGAGGTCATTAATACGTTGGTGAGAGCTTTTTAAAAACTCTGGTTTCACTTTTCAGGCCTCCTGACCTGATGAGGTGTATTTTTGTGGCAGTCATTTCTATTTGATGGGGAGGATTACCAGAGTAAAACTAACACTGAAAAGTTGTGTAGGCTCTGCTTGTGTTTCCAACATCTGTATGATGAACAGAAATGACGTGCAACTGGACCCGAAAAAATCTCTTGGGGTTGCTCAATAGCGTAGCCAATTTTTTTTCAGACTGGTATTACACATATTGAAGTACGTTGTATGTGAAGAAAGCCTGGTTTCCTGTAGGAATGCATTGTTTTTTAGAGACTTAATCTCATGGATCACTTTTATGGTTTTCCATTTCTGTCCTTTCTCCGTAGTCTAAACAATGTCTTCTTATCCGCAGGCAGTTTGTGCTGCTTCCTCGGGGTCCCCATTCTGGGGATTGCTTTTCACGGGGTTTTATACTGCACTAAAAATGAAGGTAAAGTAAACTGTCCAGATGGGGCTTTAAAGATCTGGACTGTGGAGATGTACAGTCTACGCCCTCTGTGAATGGTTTCTGATAGTCCCGCAGCGTTATGAGGGAAGTACACTTTCTTTGTGCTTCTTTCCTAGCTTGGAAGCCAAGAACAACAGAAACCCCTTTTTTACTATTGTCATTTTAAACAAATCCAGGACTATGAGAAGGGTACACATAAAAGAAGGCTGACAGCACAGGTTTAGGATCTCCCGATCCAGGCAGCCAAGAAATCACTGCGATCGCTGTCTTGGGTTGTTTCATCTTCACATCCGCTGAGGTGGGACTAAAGAGGTGTATGTGAGGATAGTTTCTATGATGGTTCACACAGAACTGCGTGAAAACATCTCGGCATTTGGATATTAGGAAAAATTTCTTCACCAAAAGGGTTGTCAGGCCCGGGAACAGGCTGCCCAGGGAAGTGGTGGAGTCCCCATCCCTGGAGGTATTTAAAAGACGTGTAGATGTGGCGCTAAGGGATAAGATTTAGTGGTGGACTCAGTAGTGATAGGTTAATGGTTGGACTCGATGATCTTAAAGGTCTCTCCCAACCTAAACGATTCTATGATTCTATGATTTTCATACTGGGTCCTAGAGTTGCTTGATGGTGATTTTAAGTTGGTCATTTAAAGATCCAAGTCTGCATATTGTCATTGCTAAACCTCCAAATACCCAACTCCGCTCTGACAATTTCTATGTACGTTTAAGCTTTAAATAGAGGCTTAAAATGTCACCTTTTAAAATGCTTCCCGACTAATAAAAATTTTAAAATCTCATGGTTTTCATAAAGTTATATTCTAAGTTTCTCAGTAGTCAGTTAGTTTGCAAGAAGAGCGGGAGCCATGGTACACTCCAACAGGACCCTGATTTAGGGTTTGGGGGACCAGGACTCTGGAGCAGAGCACCTGTGTCCATCAGCCGGGACATAATCAAGACGTACATCCAAAATTGTATGGCCTGTAGGTCATATAATTCACATTGTGGGTGACATTCCCATCAAAATATAATACAGCAGCAAAATCTAGTAAAACAGCACTTCTGTCACAGAGAGCAAACTTGAGCCTTATGTTTTGCCAGAAACCTAAACTGTGTAACTCTTCAAAAGCTGTTTAATTTACATTAGCTTGTTTCTTAATGCAAGCAAATGTCTCTTTGTACTAGTAGTAGATTCTCATAAGTGCTAAGAATCTTGCTTTTGCTTGGCAGCGCATCGATGGTTTAAGTACAGCATGTGTTTGAAACAAGGACAGCAGCAAAAAATGTAGATTTTATTAACTGCGTGTCAGGTCATACACTGAAAATCCTAAAATCTGTAGCCTAAGTTCAAACTATTGAAAACTGTGTATAAAAATCACATGGGTGCAGAGCGGTATAACTTGAAAGCTGAAGATGGTTTTATTTTCAAAAGGATATATAGGTTCAGTGACAACGTCAACATAAAGAGTGAAGATGTATAGCATGGGCATGTTGCTTTGGGAATAATTTATCTCTGGGATTTTAATGTCTTTCAATAAACTATTCTCAGCTAGATTCATAAATACTTGAGCAGGAACTAATAAATAAAATAATACGAATTGAATAAGTTAGTAAGTGACTTTTTCGGTGATGACCACTACATCTGTGCTCAATTATTTGACGAGCTGTCATGGGCAGCTCCTGTCGGAAGCCGCATTCACCCAGCTCTTATTCCAGCGCTGATTTAGAGGAGACTGAAATAATCTTTTACAAGTTTATTTTACAGTCTGGTCAAAAGGTTGAGAGCTAAAGCTTAAATTGATAATGTCCAAGTGAATGAAGGCATTAGGTGGAATATAAAGCTTCACTTGATAGACATATCTAAAAAAGGGGGGGGAAATGTCATTTGAAGCCAAAAAGCTTGTCAGTAAAATTTCTAGTGAGACAAGGCTCTTCACTGAATGTTCACCGAGTGCGTAGGAGCGTGAGGAAGAGGAAGATGAGCTTTTTGTATCGTTATTGCCTCGCCTCGGCCATCTCTTTGGCGATTTCAAGAGGAACACGAGTTTGTGGAGGCTGTGTCAGCAGGCTGGCTGGGAATCGCGTGGTGCGGCGCAGGGGGTTTAGGCTGACGTGTGTCTTGGATTTGAGGAGCCGCGTTGCCAGATAAGCCGTGCTGGGAGAGGAACCACAGAGGTCTCGGGGTTCCTGACTCTGGTTTGCTTCACGAGCCTGGTGCTCCCGCGCTACAGAGCAGCAGGACTGGAGGAATTGGAGAAATTTACTCTCCCGCTGCTTCTAAGTATCCATTTTATGAGCGCGCAGGGTGGTAAATTCTCCCCCTTTCTTTTCCTGCTTCTCTTCCCTGGCTGTCCCGGTGATTTGTGGGAATTAATTATTTTTTAAGTTATCTTTGAAAAAAAGTCGTTTTTAACTTGACAGTCTTCCTGTCAAGCACGCTTGAGCAGAAGGGACCACACAAGGCACCTGCTGCTACTGAACAGATCAGAAAAGATGAAAGCGGGGAGGTAGAAATCTTACGTGTTAAAGACCTTGGGGGTTTGTATTGTTGTTTTTCCCAATGATTTATTTTTTAAATAAACTTCCTGACTAGGGCGATGTCAAAGCCTGATTTTTTTCCCTTGAAATGCCTTTAAAAATAGTAAGCAGTGTTCTGTTTGCCTGTTAATCTTTGCCAGGGTCTTCTTCAAACGAAAAGATACACGATAAATGCAGTCTAACTGAATACAGTTAATTTGGTGTCTTTTGCAGGAAATACAGCACAAAATTTTGAGACAAAAGAGACTTTCAAGTTTGCTGTGCCCCGCGGAAGGGGAGGAACTGGGGGAACCATTGTTAGAGGAGAGAAAGCGTATCCAAATTCTCACTGCACAAAAAATTAGGATAAGAAAGAAAATCTCTTCCTTTTTCTTTTTTTTTAAAAAAAGTTGTTTTTCTGCTCATTATAGGTGGAAGGGATCAGCATATTATTTCGTAGCAATACTAAAAGATGCTCCCAACCGATCACCTAATTTAATGCTTGGTCAGGGAGCCTCTCCTACCGCAGTCTGGAATCCCTAATTAAATGTCAGGTTGTGTTCAAAGACTTTAAGGGACTGGCCACTATTGCTTTATTTTCAAATAGTGACATTAGTTGTATTAACAATTACATTCTCTTTGACGACATGTGCAGCAGTCAAGGAAACCCTCACTCGTTTTAGTTTTCTTTTACTGTACAGGAACTAGTTTCCCGAAGCACTGGTAGAAAGGACTCTATAAATATCTTTGGCCTTTGGAAATAAGAGATTCTTTTTGCAGTTTATATATCCTCGAAGTATTTACTGAAGCAGAAGTGCCTCCATTTTGGAGTGCTTTGCTCGTTGCACGTTTCCCTTCCCATTTAACAAGATATTAAAAAGATATCCTTGAGGGTAGGCAGTGAAATGTAAGAGCGGAAAGGTCACCCCAAGAGCAAGAAGATGGCCTTTGAAGAGCTAATTCTGCAGGAAATACAGAAGAGAAAAAATTGCTTTCTAAAATTTCATTTCAGGAACAGGAGATTTTCTTCTTTTTCCCTCCCTTTTTTTCGAACCCAGCATTGCTGGTTTTCCCCTGCATGGCTAGCAACTGCTCCATTTTTAGGATTTTATGATACTTTTCTTAATATTCTGGATACGTTGTAGGGGCCCAGAGCGCTACGGATTAAAGTTGTGCCTACTACGTCTAATTTTGGGTTGTGCTTCAAAGGCCTATTTTAGCTTGTGGAAAAATTAATAGGCCTCTGTTTTCTTAAAATGTCACTACTTTTTATAGCTTTGATGTAAACTTTCCTATCTCATTGTGTTAGCAAGAGGATGAGTCCTTCTAACTCTGAAATAAAGGAGTGTCAACAAGGACTGCACGTGGAACTGGGGTTGCCGAGAGTTTTAAGATTGACGGTGGCTGTTTGCCTTCACAAATCCTTTCTCCTTAGTAACAAATACTTGTTCCGTGGCAGTATTAATCCTTCAATTTAAATGAAAGTCATCCCACTTCTTGGTGTGTGAGTGCAGGAAAGAAAATAGTGCACAGGAGGAGGAACTGCAGCCATGCTTTTGCCCTTTTTTAGTTGCTTCAGTTCACCCGAGCAATTTAAAGACATTATTGGTGCTACAGCATCAGTTGTTCAGAACTGCACGTCTGATTTTAGTCTCAAAGTTTTAGAGGAGGTCATTGAAAATGTTCATGTTATCTCTCTTCCTAAATTTCCAACTCGCTTTGATATTACTGTTAGGGAGATGAGTTATCGGAAATGTCTTTCCACAGATGAAAAAATAAAGATTTTCTCCGGTTTGAATGAAAGCTTTGGGTCCCTGGACACCTGGGGACCCTGGGGGGAGAGGAATGCAATACCCCAACTAATTCATCACTTGTAGCTAAATAAGTGAATAACGGAACTAAAGCTGTTTTGATGGTCCAAGCAGATCAGTCAATAGAACAATGACACTTCTCTGACTCACTAGTTAAAATTAGTAAAGGAATTAAGATAGATTGCGTACATGCGATAAAAAAACTAAAACCTTTTCATTTCATTTTTCTAGTTTGATGTTTCTTTCCATTTTCTGCTGCCTATATAGAAATGACATTCCTTGGGGTGCTCTTCAGGTGCTCTGTTATTACGAAGAAGTTGTGTTTGTTTCCTCACTGCTGTTTTCAGAGTACCTCTTTAGGAGCTTTTTACTAGAGATCCCTGTGTGGAAGACCTGTATATATGGTGCTTTATAGCATCCTATAGTCTGTAAAAATTCCAGTTGCTAAATTTTGATCAGAAAATGAACACATTTAAATATGCCTCTTTGCAAAGGATGTATCATTCATAAAAATGAGACATGTTCCATGATCCCAGTATGAAAAGAGTTGCAAAGAAATGGCCAACTGTTAATTCAGCTGCTTCTTACTTCTTTCCAAGTTTTGAGGATGGATACTGCAAAGTACTAAAACTGGTTGTTTTGGGTTTTTTTTTTTAATCACCCTT
Source organism: Phoenicopterus ruber ruber (assembly GCA_009819775.1). Classification (NCBI taxonomy): domain Eukaryota; kingdom Metazoa; phylum Chordata; class Aves; order Phoenicopteriformes; family Phoenicopteridae; genus Phoenicopterus; species Phoenicopterus ruber. Next base: position 165,399,819 of record CM020216.1, on the reverse strand, counting down.
TCTGAATTTGTATTTCATAGATCACCTTAATGCCTCAGGAACTTCTTAAAAGCTCAAAATAAAAGACGTGCTATTCTTCTGGTGTATCAGTGACTGTATGATGAAAAGAACCAAAAAGTAATTTTACTTTTGCCACCCCAATTACTGTCTCAATTAGTAGTCTTAGGAGAAGGGCCACAAATAGTTGAAGAGCTACTGTCTTTGTTACTCTGCTTTCCTGATCGCCAGAGCGCAGCCCTTCCCCATACTTTATAGCGACTGTTTCCACAATGATTTTGCTTTTCTCTTGAATATTTTAAAGGAATTAATCTAAATAGTCTAAATTCAGGAAAACTTTATAGTTTTACTATGTGTAAATTCTCTGTTAAGCCTTGGTTGAGGTCATTAAGACATGAGTATTATTGAGGCAAAATACTGAAAATAAGGTATTATCACAGAAACATTTTTCCTTTTCATACTTTATTGCTATTAGAGTAAATCTTTCTCATTGTCAAAAGGTTGTTGACTTAGCGAAGCATGCAGATGAGGGGAGACCTTATTGCTCTCTACAACTCCCTGAAAGGAGGTTGTAGAGAGATGGGGGTCGGACTCTTCTCCCTAGTAACGGACGACAGAACAAGAGGAAATGGCCTCAAGTTGTGCCAGGGGAGGTTTAGATTGGACATTCGTAAAAATTTCTTCCCCGAAAGGGTTGTCGGGCATTGGAACAGGCTGCCCAGGGAGGTGGTGGAGTCCCCATCTCTGGAGGTATTCAAAAGGCGTTTAGATGAGGCCCTAAGGGATACGATTTAGTGGGGGACTTGGTAGTGCTAGGTTAATGGTTGGACCCGATGATCTTGGAGGTCTCTTCCAACCAAAACAATTCTATGATTCTATGATTCTGTGATTCATTACGTACATTTAAAGGTACCATAGAGGGAGTCATGTCTCACCTGTAGCACAACCAGAGCCACTGTTCCCCAGCCTAGCCTGTAGTGAAATTATTGCCCGGACTCACTAAATAAAACTACTGTACTGCTTTGTATTTGTGATGAGGTTTGTGTCTATGTGCTGTTCTTCATAAAGCCTTCTGTCGCTAACCGTGAGTCCTGGAATCTGCCACCATTACCTAGAAAAAAACCCCCTGTTCTTCGATCTCTGTTTTTTCAACTTGAAAAGTAGGAGTGATTTTCTAAAATTGTTTGGCTACTGAACCGCTATTGCTGCACAATGAGCTTGCAGTGTGCAGCAGGATGCATAGCAGGGGTGCTAGTTCTCAAAATGATCTAAGCATGACACAGTGAAATAGAGGCACAGTCGCTGTTACGAAGAACAGTAGGTCTGCGATTCTCTATGTGCTGCTGTTGCCCTCTGTATTTTCTTTCTCGGTTCCCCCAGAGGGAAAGCTGGGAACAGAGTCACAACAAATTAACTGCTTTTGATCATAGTAAGGTCCCCTGGCTGCATGGAAGCTGACGACTCTTTCTCTTAAAACCAGAAGAAACAGGAGGCCACCTCATCTCTTCTCTAACAAGCAGTAGGTTTGGGGTTTCCTCCCATCTCTCCATTTCTGGAGTGCTTAAAGATGTGGATAAGTTGTGCCCAGTACAAGTTGTACCCCTGTCTCTCTCTCCTTGAAAAGTAATGATGGAAACTGTCCCTCCTTATTGCAGGAGGGTTGGACTAGATGACCTTTAAAGGTCCCTTCCAACCCAAACTGCTCTATGATTCTATGAAACCTGACTCCTTTGCCTGCCTTTTCCTGTAACAGCCATCAAAAAAAAAAGAAGTGCATGAGTACAGACCTAGATATTGAGCATCATATGAAATTCTTGGTTGGAAGGGGCTTCTGGAAGCCGTGTAGTCCCATCCCCTGCTCAAAGGAAGCCTAACCTCAAAGTTAGGTCAGATTGCTCAGAGCTGCCTCCAGCAAGTTTGGCAAATCTTCAAGGATGGAGAGTCCACACGTGGATATTTTTTCTCCATGCCTCTGATCAAGATTTCCTTCACTACAACTTGTAACTGTTGCCTCTTGTCCTTCTGCTGTGCACCTCTGAGAAAATCTGGCCCTGTTTTGTCTGTAAGCTCCCTTTACATAGGGATATTGATGGTGAGAAGCCTCCTGAGCCTCCTCTCCCCATTTGTTTCGTCTTTCCCCATACATCGTGTGCTCCAGCCCCCAACCACCTGAGTTCGTTCCAGTTTGTCAACATCTCTCTTGTACTGAGGGAGTCCCAAAACTGGACGTGGTATCCCAGGTGAGGCAGGCGAGTCAAGGGGAATAATCACTTCAGTTGACTTCCAGGAAAGCAATCCGGCATGCCTTTAGCTGTCGTTGCTGCTTGGGCACCTGTACTGAGGTGGTCCCTTCCCAAATGCAGGACTCTGCTTGTGCAGTTTCTGGCAGCCCAATCTTCCAGCTTCTGGATGTTCCTCTGAACGGCAAAACCCTTCAGCATCTCGACAGCTCTCCCTCCCCAATTTGGGGTCATTTGCAAACTTGCCGAGAGCACATTGCATATGAGCAGCCAGGTGAAGATGGGAGATGGTGTCAGCTCCAGTACTGACCCCTGAGAAACATCCCTTGAATCACTTGTGAAAGGTTCAAGCTCAGTAGCAGTACTCTTTGGCCACGGTCAGATCGTTTCTTTATACCCACAGGAACGGAAAATGGCTATAGCACGCAGAGTCTCTTTTTCCCTTCAAATTAGAAAGTTCAATTCTTAATATCAATTTTTTCTTGAATGAGAATGTTCTTTGCTGGTTTTTATGGCAACGTAGTAGACTAGAATTATTACATAAAAAATCAGAAAAGGATCATTCTTGTAATTTTTTGTATGCAATGTGATATTTAGTTTTGTCCTAATAGGCTTACTATTGCCCGTCATCTATTTCAGTTCAGCTGCAAAAAGTCAAAAGTACTGCTGCAGATATTCTGGACAAAATGCCCTTTAAGAAACCATCTGAAAATTTCACATAACCACTGGTATGGAACTGCCAATACCAGGCCTGATCTGCATAATATTGACGTATCCTTATGCCTGTGGAAGATGAGCGCGCTGAGCCTCGGATGAGTTTGATTGCCAAAGGTTATGTGCGCCGAGTTGAAGGATTTGGGGAAAAAGAAGGAGGGGGATGGCTTCAGCGTGGGGTTGCGGTCTGGAGGACTGCCCTCTCCGTATCACAGCCTCGGTCCCTTGGGATCCTTTTCACTTCGATCGATTTAATAAACTGACAGATACAAATTTTCATTGCTGTCGGCGCGGCGCAGCCAATCCAAGAGCGAAAGATCAAGCTGTGTGCCTGCTCCCCTTCGCGTATCGGCAGCGCGGTCACCAGCTCGGTCGTGTCTCTGGGCTCCTCGGTGCGGGGATGAGGATGGAGAAAGGTCACCAGCTGGTCTTTCGGTGCACCAGGCTGAGGTTGCGGGCTAAACAACATGAAATATCTTGGTTTGATTTGTAAACTGAGCAAGCGGAGAACGAGACCCGTTGGGGGAGTAGCTCTGAGACCACGTAATGCCACGGCCGTGCGTGGCCTTGATGCACAAAGTCAATGCTTCTCCCTTTCCTTTATAAACATCTTTTTCAAATAGACCAAGATGACTTTTTCTCCTTCCTAATGACACCTCCCTAGGCAGCTGACTTTTGCTGTGTGGTGAGGACTACAGGTAGAGGAAACCCTCCTCCCCTTGCCCATCCCCACAAGCAATATTGTCTTCTCCTGGGAAAGCGTTTGCGTGCCACGTCTGTCCACCTCCCCACCTGGGAGACAGCTCAAGGACTGACTTGGCCACCCATATTTTTGTGGATGCTGCTGAGCAGTTATGCTCCAGCATCCAAGCCCAACATTTGCCTTTTTTATTTTTATTGTTTTAACGTAATCGAAGGTGCTAAATAACAGTGCTCTGCTTCTGAGGAGTGCAGGAAGATCATGTTAGCTTTAGCCTGGGCTGGTTAATCATTGATGGAGAGGCGATAGCTCCTGGCCCGTCTCCTCCTTCCCTCCCCTTGCTTTCATTCTCTCTCTTCCCCATGTGAAATTCAATTAATACGCTACATTATTTCAGGACAAAACCTGATCTTAACATATGCAAAATAAAGTTTTCAATTTTATGTCTTCAGTCACCTTGGCAGGGGGTATTTTTAGCCTGATTTCCACATGACTATTATATCATAAAAGGGCTGATTAAAATGAGGTAATGTGACAGGATTGGCTTGTACTGAATGGATATGTTATTTGTCCTGTTGAAAGGACATTACTGTAACCTTGCCTGCCATCCTGCAGAGTGGTTCCCAGTAAGTTATGTGCCATCTAACCTTCCCTGAAATTTATTCCTAACAATTGACATGTAGATTATCAATGCAGCAGAAGTCTTTTATATTCTCTTTAGAGCAGGGGGTGGCAAGTAAGCAACCTTTCAAACAAAAATCCAAAGCGCCCATTGATAAAACGGGAGATACATAATTTAGAATTTTTTAAATTCTGGATTTCAGCAGAGGAGTAAAAGAAAAGCATCGGAAGAATTTGGCAGTCAAAAAAGTGAGCTTTTTGTTCTCATTTCAAAGGGTTTTGCCTTCACTTGAGTAAGGTATTTCATTTCTAAAGCAGATACCTGCTATAGAGTGAGCCTATTATTTTAGAAAAATGACAGTGTTATCTTTTCTATTGAAGATTTACAATTAATCGATGAAAAAGTTTCCTGGGTTAACAGTAACATCACTTTAGTAGAACGTTTTTCAGCAATAGATCTTGAAGTACTACACAGAAGACACCAGGGTCATCCTTCGCACTTGATGGGTGGGGAAACCCAAGCACGGAGGTTGCCCACCAGTTTGCCCAGCGTACCAGCGGCACGGCTCTATGCCAAATGCAGGTTTCCAGGGTTCTGCTCTGGCGCCGTGTGCTCAACAGCATCGCTGGCATCGCGTGCTGAGTGACAGGGAGGTCTGCGGTCGGTCATCTCCTCTTTTCAAGAAACATCAAGGCAATACTAGAAATATAAACATCATAGGAAATCTCTTTGCAGAACCTGGTGCCAGAGACTTCCACCAGAACAGCTTTCTTCTTTAAGGCGTCCCGTGTCTCTTCACTCCCTTCTTTTCACGGATCTGGTGACTGAAAGGTCTGAAGGAGAATTGCTGTGGTCATCCTGTCCCTAAATATCACAGATGCTACTACTTTACTTCTTAATTTCTGTGCTGCACCCAGTAAATTCCGGTTGATGAACTGCAGGATTTTCAGAAGGATACCAGATTTTGCTTTGAATTTTCCACATCCTTTAAAAATCAACCACTCCTATGATTCATCTTTTACTTCCCATTCTAATTTCTCTAGGTTTACCCTCTGCCACTGGATGTCATTCTGCCTTTGCTGGAGTGGAGCACCTTTCCAATATGAAATGTCTTAAAGTAGCCTCTAATACCAGCTCTCTGAGCAGATACAGTGACCCGGGTGGTGGTTCACTTTTTTCCCATTCTGCCTTTCGCTTTGTGCCCAACAGAGTCAAGACTAGTTGAGAAAAGGACACAAACCATTTCTGCATTCAGTGGTAAAAGACTTTGAGAAAGTCCCCAATGCAGTGGTTTTTTTCCTCAAAACTGTGACTTGTTTCTGTGCTGATGGAGAATTATACAAAGGCCAAGGGATATTTGCGGTTCTGATGACAAACAGATGCATGTACATTGTGCGCTTATGTTATCAGCCCCTGCTATGTTAATGATTGATGTAACTAAGGCTGTGGCTTGTTTCTTTAGCTTGGGTGTAAGTTAGGATTGCTGTAGGTAGAGACACACGGGGTTAAGGAACGGGGACTTCTGTCTGGCCATATAGGCAGGAAACTGGTTTTTAGCTTTATTTCCTAAGGAAATGAGTGTCTGCAATGCTCTCTGTCTATATGCCCCTTCCCAGTAACCTCAAAAAATCTCAAAAAATAATTATGTTCCGACAAGTCAGCACAGCTGAAGATCTCAGCGTGCCAGAGATGGCTTTTTGTACCCTTGAGGGGGTCACAGAGACTGGGTGGGAGCCAGGGTGATTGCGGGAGTGATGGTGCAGGACACGGGACAGTGAGCACAGCTTTTGCAAGAAAATGGGCATTTTTTTCTTCTCCTGCTTGCAGGAAAACCTACCCTCGGTGTACGCATGGGAGGGCATCACGCAAGGGAACGTCTGCTGCTGCACATCACATTGGGGCTGCTTCGGGGGGAGCGAGAAGGTTGAATGTCCTGACCATGTGCTGTGGTTTTGAAGATGTAGTGGCCGACCTGTTGGGGCGGGGGATAGATTTACGTGGCAACGGGACACAATTCAGCGCAAATTTTGTTTCTCTGTTTCCGTCCTTTCATTCTCTTTCTGTGAAGGAAAAGGTGTTTGCGGGAAAGGATTCATCTAACTCAAGGTTTGTGGCCGGTGAAGCCGGATCATGGTTGGGCTCATTAAGGCGGAGGCTCCTGGTTGGGCGACAACGAGCGGTTTCTTTTGGCACAATTATTTTTGCTCATTTGGTTCAACACAGAGGGAAGGGAAGCGGGTGCCAAAGAAATGGTTAGGACAAGCTGTTTGTAGCTGGTCTTAAATAGGAAACAGTTTCTCCATCCTTGATTTCTTTCTCACTTTATTTGAGCTATATTAAGTGAATGTTATGCACAAGCTATTTTCAGAAGGTGGTAATTATATTAAATTTTCTTCTTCCGGTATTCTTTCATTTTCTAATGTATTCAAATGCTGGTAAGATATTGTCCAGACAAGATGATGATAAAATCTGATCATCTGTTACTGTTTAGTAATGAAAGCAAAATTGGAAGATTGTGTAGCAACTTTAAAAAGGGTACTTCGACAGTTTTTATTTTATTGGAGTTGTTCTAGTCTATTATTTAACAAACCATCTCTTTATTGCTTAAAGAAGTGATTGCAATATTTCACAAGGAGCTCATTTTTCTTCAATTTCTATTCACTTGTGCAGCGTTCTTCTGATAGCTTTGCGCTCTGCTTCTCATGCTAATTCCTTTTACAGCAGCTTCTGGGGAATCTTAATGAAATTTGGTGTTTCAGCCCCCTTCAGCGCCTGCCGTATACAGTGCAGCAGCACAACCTGGTCGAGCGTACGCGTGACCACTTCAGCACCGGCTGGTGGTAAATCGGTTTAGAAAGACGAGGAACTACTGGAGAGAGTCCAGCGGAGGGTACAAAGATGACGAGGGGACTGGAGCATCTCTCCTCTGGGGAAAGGCTGAGGGAGCTGGGGCTGTTCAGCCTGAGGAAGAGGAAACTGAGAGGGGACCTCACCAACGCTTATCAATATCTCAAGGGCGGGTGTCAAGAGGATGGGGCCAGACTCTTCTCAGCGGTGCCCAGTGACAGGACAAGGGGCAACGGGCACAAACTGGAACACGGGAAGTTCCGCCTGAACATGAGGAAAAACGTCTTCGCTGTGAGGTGCCAGAGCCCTGGCACAGGCTGCCCAGGGAGGGTGTGGAGTCTCCTTCTCTGGAGAGATTCAAACCCGCCTGGACGCGGCCCTGTGCAGCCTGCGCTGGGTGACCCTGCTCTGGCAGGGGTTGGGCTGGATGATCTCCAGAGGTCCCTTCCAGCCCCCACCATTCTGTGATTCTGTGAAATTGTTGCTCCAGCAATGGCCAAGGCTAAATGTTTGTAGCAGCGGAAAACATGTATAAGGCAATTACCATTTAATGGTGGTAGAACATTGCTGCAGGTTTTTGACCAAAGACAACCATCAGTTTCCTCTCTGGTGCTATAGACTACTCTGACGTTTTCCATCTAGTGAGTTATATGGTGAAAACTGTATTAATTCACATGAAAATCAGCCCTGATTTGAAACTCTTGGCCGGGAGTTCTGCAGGTTAATTGAATTAGAGTCTGTGCGTGCTGCTTTCTCCTATCAATTTTTATCTTTTAGTTTTATTGATAGATTTTTTGCTTGCGTAGTCAGGAGAAAATGAACATGAGAGTCCAACCAGCTTTCTCATTCTTTTTCTGCTGTTCAATTATCAGTGTTTTTTTTTCATTTCTCCTCTATAAGGAATTTATTGAAACAGTTTTCTGCGTTCCCGCAAACACAACAAGGCAAATTTCATTTAGGCTGCAAAGGTTTGTTAGGTCTAGCTCCAAGCCTGCTACTGTTTATCTGGGTGAAAATAATAGTCTCATTTTCTTTACACTTACAGATATATATGAAAATATATATGAATATGTATGGTTTGCAGAGATAAGAAATTTTGAAATGTTACAGTGGCTGATTTAAGGTGTAGCGAATAACTTATATTTGCTATGCCAGCTCTCAGAGGAACTTTTATAGAGGTTAGAAATGGAAGTTAAAGGGTTATCCTCTCTTAGTGTAGCCTGTCATTGACTCTGCAGGACAGCTCTTATGAAAGGATTCTCCTCTATATATCCCCTACCGTGTACCAAAAATCAGCCCTGAATAGAAGTTGGCAGGCAGTGGTTGAACACGAAGAAAGCTGGGAGGTGGTGTTTCTTCAGCCGCCGCCTTCATTCTCAACCTGGCTTGAAGACTTTGCTACCAAAAAGCCATTTTACACTCAGTGCCCCGTTTCGCTTATCTGAAAGATAAACCCAGTGCAGGGGGCATTTAATTGCCTGCCTGCTTTCATCCCTGCTGCTGCTGTGTGCTTCTCTTAGCTGTCAGTTCTGAGGCTCTGGCTTTTTGCAAACCAAAAAAATGAATTCTGTGTTATGTACTGCGGTCTGGGAGATCCATAGGTTGGTGTATATTGTCGGATAATATTTGTTCTTGCAGCCACCAGCCTTCAGATATTGCTTTTCACTACAGCTCTGCATAGGTTCCCCATTAGTATTACTACTATTATTTTTAATACCGGTGCTGATGCTGTACTTCTCAGGTGGACTCTGAGCAAGGCACTTTCCCAGTACCTTACTGTACTTTACAATGTCCGTGAAATCACTACATGCTTCAGAGCCAAATTTTACTCTCGCGTACACAAGAGTTATATTCACACCGAGCAAAGGGCAAGCCCTCTGCTTTACTTCAGGTAGACAGAAATGTGTTTAAGGTAGAGCGTGTCATGAAGTTTATCCCATCCGTTCCCTGCCTCAGCCCCAGCTCTAAACTCATGGTATGTCCATTTTGCACTCACAGATTGATAGAAGTTGAAAATTGTGCTATAGAGATGAGGTTTTCCTGCCCTGGCTTGAAGGTGAGCCTGGGAGGGGAGAGTCATGCTCCAAGTCCTCATCAGCTCTTCCAAACTTGCCGCTCAAGGAGCGCGAGGGATGTCTACAAGCGGAGTCTCAGCGGCGTGTGCAGTGTTGTGATACCGCTCCAATGCTCAGGAGCAATTCTTGTGGAGGGCGAAAGGCACTTTTAATAAAACCCCAACCATTTACTGCATGCTTTTTTGAAGAGCTGGGTTGCCACTGGGGTAATCACTCTAATGGAACTGGAAAGATGTCGTGCTACAGTTGTTTTCATATTTACGTGGCGCTCTCTTTGGCTATTATTTTACTCTTACTGGGTCCACTATTGTGTTTCCCAATCGGAGCTAAACACTCCTGAGCCCTGGGGATTTTTGCAGTTATTGCCACTGACAGAGCAAACAGGAGCGAGGAATCTAAGCCGTTGCTATAGAGGCTGTATATAACACAATACCCGTGGAGCACTGGGCATAATAACCGTAACATGAAAAATGAGCTATTGATTCTCTGCCCACTTCTAGGGAATGAAAAATTTCCTCCCAATCCGTAAGCCAGTGCACTGGCAGCATCTCCCTCCTGAGTGCTTGTCCACAGAGGTCTGAATCCATCCTCTGGTCCCCATTTAGTTTAGACTAATGAAAATGCATGTGTGCTTGAGGAAAAAGCTTGTCTTAGGCTTATTTAGCGGCTGTGCAGCGTCACCCGTGCAACGATTTCACAGCACTTAGGCATGCAAGATGCTGTTTTGAGTTCAGTGGGTACCAGCCCTGCCTTACGTCTCAGGGAGGAGCGAGGGCTGAATCACGAAAAGCGTCAAGAGGCAATTCTGGCATCCTTACTCATTCGGAGCGTTGTTTGAACCTCTGCATACTTGCACTGTGCATAAACATCCTACTTGATGTGAGCAAAGATGTCACGGTTTAAGTGATTTTAGCCTAATCACACAGGAAATGTTCAGGAAAGATTAGCCCCCAGTCCTGTGTCGTAAGTAGAGACAATATGAGAAGTGATCGCTCCCATCCTCACGAGCTAAAATTCAGCTGTTTCCTTGGATGTGATCAAATATTTAATCCTGCTTGAAATTTTCCATTTGCTTCTCGTTATTGGGGTTTTCAGCAGTGCCCAGTGCGGGTTTGCTCTGACCTCTTCCGTGTGCGGTGGCCGGGGGGGTGATGGCCCATGGACACATCTGCCGTGAGAACTGACATCAGTTTTCCTTTCCTTGACGTCCCTCTCATTGGTTTTAGGTACCAATTACAGGGCGAAGAGCCCGCACAAGGCAGTATTAGTTCTTTGTGGGCAGCTGAAAGAGAAGCGCCGTGTGGTTATCAGTAAAACTTGGCCGCTTCCTTCACCGGCATCAGTGCCAGCATTTTCTTTGGTTTGCTCCGTGCAGACTTGGGACCTTGTGTTTCATTTGGAATTCTGCTCGGGACTGAACCCAAGCTTGGGAAACGACACTGCCAAGTTTTCTCTGGTTTTGTGTCAAGAGCAACTTTGGATTGAAGCTGGAACCGAACCAGGCACGTGATCTAACTCCTATACTGTCTCGTACGTTGAGGAAAGCCAGTTTCGTCTAGCCAAAATGGAGTCAGACAGAGGGTGTTATGTATTCCTGATGTAAGATTAAAGTAACATCCATGGACCTTTTTACTCCCCCTTTTATTCTTGGTCTCACAAATGAACATTTGTGGAACAAACCTTCAATGTGAAGGTTGTAAATGTTCTTTTTTCCCCTCTCCGTTTCTGAAGGAGCGCGTTGAAGGATGACTCTGCCCTTTTTGAGTGCGTGGTTGAAAGAAAAGGATGCGAGAGCAGCGAGTGAAGCCCAGTGGTTGAACGCCAGGTGCCTGGAGCTGCCGCATCCCCGTAGCCTTGGGGACAGGTCCCCAGAAGCAGCGTCTGACCCCCTCTTTGAATACTTTGACGTGTTCTGCTGGGCGCTGTGCTGAAGGCTGTCACCTGAGTGTAATATATAAGAAGCCAAGTAAACTGTTTGATGTGTCAGCATTTCTGTTAATACAAATAATTAATGAGAAGATTGATTTTTGGACCAAATCCCTTCTCTCAGGGAGAGAGATGATCTCACTAAAGAGATCTTGCTCTTTATTTAGGTATGTCTGCACTATTTGTCACCTATCAAAACAGGCATTGCGAAAGAGGATTGGGATGGCATTTTTAAACCTCTTTTCAACAAAAACCATAGCACGAGACTCTCAAATGTGAGCAGTGGGTCTGTGTAACGCCACAAACAGTCAGGAGGAACAGGCAATCGACCGCTCCGTATCTGCAAACGCCTTTTGTGCCCTGCTGTTTCCTCCCCTTGATCATTATCCCTTCACTGACTCGTGCCAAAGCGTCTGTGTGCCGCTGCGCTGAACATTTCTGCCTCGACGCTGGGTCTCTGAAACCAGGGAGCCCCTTCCATGGTCCCCTGCTGAGCTCTGCCCCCGGCACAGAGGGGAGACCCTGGGCACGGGCCATTAGGTTTTATGTTCCCGGCTGTAGATCCTGTTATTTCTTGCTTATGCAAACTATCTGTGCTGTTGACAGGAATTAATTTGCCCAAATTGGGAAGACCAAGAGAGATGTTTTAGGGTGTATTTTTGGTTTGGATGGAGATCCGACTCCCACCTATTCATACCAAGTTTTATTTTTAGCGTTTGGATGCAGAGTGATAAACACGCATGGAGAAAAACCCAACCTCAAACTCTGTTTTCGAACGTATAGAAATCTCACTCTATCCCGTGGAGTTTCTGCTATCTCTTGTCATATCGGCACGTGTTTCTGAGCTCTGTGCTGAATCAATCTGTTTTCCCTCTTGGGCTACCTTTCAAGCAACACCTGACCGCTGCTGATCAGCTGAGAGAGATGCGATATGTGACCTACCCACTCGACTTGCAGCAAATCAGGCTCTGCAGAGTCTATTTTTAGAAGTCCGGTTTCTGCGTTAGGCTCCTGGAATTCTGTGTTTGCTTCATCTGGAGTACGACAAAAATCTTTTGATTAATTTTAGAGGCAAAGCTCCTTGGAATAAAATTTGGTTTAATAATTGAAGTGCATTAAAAATTTATATGAGAAACGGGAATTTATGTCTCTCTGGGAACTTAGATTTAAATACAATCTACCTGAAACAGACATTCAAGATGTAATAAACACAAGATTCACGTTGAACATTTGAGCCCTGCTGAGGTCTCCAATCCCATCCTGCTTAAAAACCTTTCTGCGTAGGAGCTGGTTACCACGCTTCCCACTCACAGCCTTTTTCTATCTTCCAGCGTAAGTAAACACGCTCCCTCCAGGTTTTTTCTCGGTAAGGTGGAAGCCTCTTACCTGCCTTGTTATTTTTGGGCTGAGTTATCGAAATCTCATTGAATTTTAATTTGTCTGCTCCAAATCATCAGTAGCACCTTCCAGTCTGGATCAGTTTCCCTTTATTTTTTAGATTCCCCCTCCCCAAACTTAAATTGTCAGTGAAGGTATTGGCTAGACCTCAGGACTCACCGTCATGGGTTTCACCTCTTTGAAATATTCTGAAACATTTTTGGCAAAGATACCAGGTTTTCAGTGATCTCTCTTTGAATACAGATTTTCAATTATCTTTAAATCACGCGCGTTACGTACAGATTCAGGCCACGGATGGAAAGGTGGATAGGGAAGTGTCGTGGAAGAGGCTGTTGTTGCTGTTCTTCTGGCCCTGCTGGAAGCGGGAGACTCTCTGGTTCGCAGTAATTATTTTCTGGCTCAGCCCTATTTTGTAGCCCTGCCCCAGCCAACCTTTGAGCTCAGAGCAAGGATTTAAAAGCAGATAACGCACAAAAACGTTCTATCTGTGACAATATGAAACAGGGCACCCTGAGGTAGTAGATATTTTTAAAGTTGGGTGTAAGAACATGAAGCAAAGAGATGATGTCATTTAATTCTGGGGTCTGAACACAAGGGCTGAGAATCCAGAGCCTTAAAGCTTTACACCTGGCTCAGCGACTCCGCGTTGCAAAAGGGAAATTGTGTTCTGGATCACTTTGTCTTCTTTTAAAAAAGATGTGTGTGGGCAAAGTGCACGAATGTACCACTGTGAAGGCATAACATTTTTAAAATTTACTTGTGCCCACACAAGTTGAAATGGAAACTATTATTTTAATGTTAAGCATTACCTTTTTTTTTTTGTTACGCTGCAAGGTCTGGATCCTGCACTCTTTTCCAAAGAATGCTGGACTTAAATCAGATTTTGGTCTTACATATCAATCTTATTTTTTCTTCCATCTTTTATTCCAGTGTGCTTCTTGCCTTTTGCAGCTCTTCTGAAATCTATTTATTTTTTGTGTTCTGCTTAATATACTCTCCCAATATTTAATTTGTTGGAGGTTAACAGCATTCTGATTGAAATTTCCATCAGCTCAGAAATAGTATCAAAGGAGAAGATGATAGATGGGGGAAATCTAGGTTATTTTTAAATCAAAAAGGCTAATTTAGACTAAATTCAAAACGGATGTGAACAACTGCCCTAGTATTTTCACAATAGCCGACCAGATGCCATCTGAAAAAAAGAAAAGCACTAATATCTTAATTTCTTTTTATGCTAAAACATTGGCAGGTATTGATATAGGAGGCAGACTAACTCATTTGAACTAAATTGGGCAGATCAGACGGAACAAAAGGCATTCAGCTGCAGTTGCATAAAACATGGTACAGAGGCCCCTGGATCCTGGAAAGCAATGTGTGAAATTGCCTCAGAACCACGTTTGACAAATTATTGTTTTTCTGTAAATATCACCCACTTTTGATACTGTTTTTACTGGGATTTTCTGTCCGACTCGCCCCTCGCTTCCAGCGTGCAGACTGGAGTAATTGCATCTAAAATTTGGGAGCGCAGACTGGGAGCGAGGAGCAGGTACCATCTACTCTGACCAGCCTCTCCACAACTCACTTGGACGTACAGAAAAAAAGTCAGAGCAGAAAGCTTTGAATATTTGCCCAGAGAGAAATTCGGGGTTTGCCATGGCTTGCCATTGCCATGGCGGTAAGAAATCTGGTCTTGGTTAAGATTGTTGTCTTGAAAACCCTGGAGATTTGAGTCCTCTGCAGATGTGATTGTCATCACAGCAGAGAGACTCCACTGAAAGGTTTTCTGTAGAAGTGAGAGAGTCAGAAACCTTTGGGTACCACGAGTGCCTTTTTTGGATGTATTTTTAGCGTGGATCATTACCTGTTAAGAACAGGAGTGAAATGTTGGGTAGGATATACCAATTTGTTTTTATTTTCACAATATTTTCTATACCTCATGTAGTGTAACCAAAGCTTCCCACCTAGCTTAGTTAAATCCTCTCCGAGGATTTGTCCTTCTTACACCCCTGGCTATGCTGTAGTCACTTGTCAGCTCGTTTGGGTGTTTTCCCCATAATATATCCACCTTGAAACACTCATCTGGTTGCTGAGAGCACAGTCTATTATCAAATTTGGTCTCTAGATAGGCAGATGCAGTGAATGACTGCCCTGATTCAGCTCTGTTAATTCATTAACTACACAGATGTAAAGGAGTTGCACAAATACATTATTAGTGCAAGTAACATCAGAGTCAAGCCTGCAGAAAAGCCACCCCTACCACGGTAATTGGCAGATTCAGTCAATGTATGGAAGGAATAGATTCCATCAATAGATATTTGGAGTCATATCCTGAAGCTCTTAAGATCAGGAAAATTCACTATGAGTAAACTTCTTGAAAGTTCAGTCACTTTCTAATCTCAGGGTTTGTTCCAAGCCCATTTCATGAAGAAAATTATTTTAAATTTAATTGGTTAGTACAAGTCACACTAAGGATGATGAGGATTAATTGCCTTTGTCTACGCGCTTTTTTGATCTGCCAAATCTCTTTGCGAGAAGCATCACATAAGGCCAAAAAAAAAAAAAGGCGCTAGGAAATCAAAAGAGGAAGAAAAAAAGAGCCCACTATGTGGTCTTTGAGATTCCCTTTTGTAGCATGATTTATTGGTGTCTCAGGGTTTTTTCAGGCCTCAGCTTGGAGGACAGTAGCTCGCAGTGCGACCACGTAGGCTGGCTTGACAGAGATGCATGTTGGATCTGTAATGTAGAGAAAGCTGGAAGGAAAGTGGCTGAGAGTTCAGGGGAATAAGGCAGCCTTCTTTCTTTCTTTCTTTCTTATTTTCTTCCTTTGTTTCTTTGCTTCTTTCTTTTTTCCTTTTTTTTTGTTTAAAGGAGTTTGTGCGTAACAGCAGGCGTTTGCTAAACTATTCATTTCCCCTAGGCCTTTTGACTGAAAGTTTGTATCTGCTTGTCCTTATTCTGTTTTTGCATTACTACTTATACGGAAGTCTAACTTCGTGTCATTGATTTCTCTTAATGACCAATAAGCCATAAATCAGCAGCAAGATAAGCAGCTTCCAGTAGTATCAGCATGCACTGATATTTATCTTTGCAGTGGATGGGAAACAAGATGAATTACAGAAACCCCACCTACACTTGCAACACCTACACGTTTCTCAACTGTCTTTATGCCCGTGCTATCTGCAAATGGATTTGGCATTAGAAATGTGCCTTCAAAATATTGATAACAATAAAAAGGCATCCCACTGAATCACTGTGAAGTTGCGACTGTAGGACTTTGTGCGTAATTCTCTCTCTTGTATACTTTGGGTGATATTTGTCTCCCGTAATTTCAATTGCCTGAAAGTCCAGGCTCTGTCCACCGTCAGTGGAGTGAGACGAGTAGTCCCAGGGCAATTCTTCCCATCCTGCGTGAACTGCCCGAGACAGGTGGAACTGAGACGCCTTTGGAGGTTTATTTATCTCCATAGAGAGGATCTTGCTTTTACGTGGCTGCAGCTTGAGGAGATGAATCCTATTGACAGGAATGATTATATTAGTACTGTATCATGCCTTCTACGTAGAAGACATTGTAATAGTACTTATTTTATGGAGCAGGTCTGAGGAAGAAGTATATTGTACCTGACTGGAAAACTCTCCTGTATGGAAATGCACGTATAGATTCATTAGAAATGAAGGACAGATCTCCAACTCTTTTTGTCACAGGCTGCTAAGTGTCACTCAGCTACACTATTACCAGCCTGAAGACATTAGGGATATACGTTTCAGTCTTCCAGAAATTCAAACGTGGGCTGCAGGCAGAAAAAGAAGCAAGAAAAATCCTAGTGCCCATGGCCCATTATTGTGTAGGTGGAGTTCCCTCAGGAGACCCTATCGGTGTGCTATGTCCCACCTTCCACAGAAAGTTGAAAGATCCCAATGGATGGGAGGCTCCGTCTCTGCTCCAGCATCGCTGTACATTAAAAATAGCGATAGCTGTTCACACGATGCTCTCCTGGCCCTCTTCTTCCTGGTTTTCCTTAAAATGCAGGATTTGCTGTTGCCTTCCAAGCCGCTCGGTGTGACGCCCCTTCGAGGAGAGGCTGCGGTTGCTCCGTGAGGCTCAGTCCTCCTTCTTGATATTCTTACCGTGGCTTTGTATGGGATGAATAAGTTGGGGAGGCAATTCAACTGGAATTGCTTGAAGCAAGGGCTGATTATGATTTTCCACAGCGAATGTAAGTCTTGGCATTGTCAGCCAATAACTCATCCTGGGTTCTTCTGATGGATTGGCTCGATCATGGCTGATGAGTGCTGTACAGCCACAGTGGCTGCGGCAGCGAATCCTTCAGAATCATCGCAAATGCGCTCAGCGCCGAATAAAGCCATAGAGGCTTTTTTTTTTTTTCCAGTGAAACCTTTGTGACTGATGCCACAGACTGGTTTGGCACGACGAAAAATCCACGCTGTCCATTTTCATTCGACGCCTCCTGTTCAGCCTCACAATGTCCCTTTAATGAAGCCATTTAGGAAAATGATTCTACTTTGCGGTAATACTGGCAGGCCGGGGAGGTTCATGCTTGTTAAGCAAACGGGCTCAGGCACTGACCAAACGGCTGCTGCGATGCTCTCTTTGAGAAGGCATTTACCACTAAGCGTTTGTTAGCACAGGGAGAACCCGAGCTGTTTCTAAACCCTTGCAAATCTAATACAGAGAAGTCTTATTCTGGAATATCTTTTTAGGAGGTGAACTCAGGAGCTATTAAGAGGCCAGGGTATTGTTAGCAGAGGGAGGAAAATAAAATACATGCTGAAAGAGAACACGAGATTAAAGATAATAGTTCTGCTATAGGGGCCCCTTTAGGCGATCAGGAGAAATAGAATAAGGTTTGTAATAGTCTTCTCTTTCTCTCATAGCCTAGAGAAGCCTTCATGTGCAAAGTATTTTTAATCTCGTTTTCTATTTCGAGACTCTGTTTCACAAAGTCATTTTTATACATCCCAGTATAAACACTGCAGCAGATTTAAGAGGGATTTTGTGTCTGTCAAAATTAAGTGCATCAGTCTGTGTGCGAGGCTGGGAAATGTTAGGAGGCAATCATAGTGAAAAACAAACATACAAAAAAGGCAAACATCAAGTATGGAATAGTTTTGTGTTTCAGATAAGTGACTTTATTCCCAAGGCTGACTAATGACGGAAGAGAGCGAGGTTATTCAGTGGTTATCACAGACGATGGATGATTGGGGCTTTGGGGTTCTTTCTCTTTGCTGACTCATTTTCTGGCCTTTAATGAGTCAAACTCTGTGTCATTGTAGTCTGTAAAAATGGGTGTAATAAGGATGTGTGTCCCAGAAGCATTCTGAGTCTTAATTGACGTTGGTAAAATATTCTGATATTTTTGTTTGAAGACACTGAAATGAAAATAGCATCGCTAAAACAGAAGCGCCAAGTCTTTCCATGCGAACATTTCTGCATGGAGCCACACTCTTGTGGACCAAAATCTTTTGGATTTTCTTTGCTTTCCCTTAGTTTTTATACTTCGTGGATCCTACAGAAAGCTGAACGTTTCTACTGGTGCATTCGGCAATGCCACACGAATCCGACATATGAATCTTCCCGTGTTTCTCTTTCTTTCTCCAGTGTGAACGCTTTTATATTGAAATTTAAGGTTTATCAAAATTGAGCTTTCTCGTTGACAGTTGCTGTAGCTTTGCTTTCGTATATGCTGCCAGGTACTTGGGAGCGTAAATGTGTTAAGTCCCACTCCCATGGAAGTCTGGGACAAAATTCCATTGATTTTTAGTAGGGCAGAATCAAATTCAATATTAAGAAAACTCCATTTCCTGCTAATGGTCTATTTTGGTCTCCAGACAATTTGCAGAGTTGCCTTTAAAACAGATGTCTAAATCTGATCGTCTGCTTGTTTTGTTCTCTCTAAATAACCTGCAAAAAAATTGCATTTATAAGGTTCAGTCCTGCAGATTCTTATCAGCATTGTCGCTGCTCGTTCAAAGGCGACCCTTTTTGTAAATAAGGATTACTTCTTAGGGTAGAGGCTGGCGGTATCAAGCACTAAAATTCTCAAGGCGGTGTATTTCAGACCAAATTTCATGTCAGTCAGCTGACTACGTTTGCTTCGACTGCAGCAAAGCCTGGTAAATAGAAAGCAGACAAATGAATTAATAGTGAACTCAAGAAAAACCGGGAAGTTTGAAGAGACGCTAAAGAAAAAAAGGTCTTAGGCAAGTAGAGAAAATGGCTTGAATGAGAGAGCGTATTTGTCACGTTGGAGGGCACTTGGATTACACGGCCAGTAATACTTGGTGGAACACCAGCCCTGTTCTAAGCAGTAGTCTCTAAATTGTATTAAACAGAATAGAAACAGGATCTACAAATTATTTCCAAATAGAGATTACATGATACAAATTAAGGGAAGTACTAATAAAGAGGGATAGAAATTGTGAAGCAGAGACATGGTACGGGTTCCAGGAAAGAGACGCTGAAGTGCTGAACGTTTCTTGCAGCATCTTTGATGAGATTTTGAGAGGTTCAGAGCTGGGCAAACACAAATCATAGGAGAAAAATTGGCAGAGATGCGGGGCCATAGTCAGACTGTTTTTCTACAGAAGCCTATCTTTAGCATCTGAATTCGAGAAAGTGATCAGTGATTCAGGCCACCTACAATCCAGCGCTGCCAGACCCGGCTGTCTGCACTGTCAGTGGAGAAAAGCAGTCATGATACCTAAATTAGCTGCTGGGAGCAGATTATTCTGAATACAGCCCTGAATTTAGCAATGGAAGTAAGTTCTCGTACTGTTTAACTAAAGAAGGATGTTGAAACAGCTGGGGACCCAAAAGGAGGAAAGTGTGCGTATTGCTTGGCTCTGATTTCCTAATTTGATACCTATGGAGGAACATGAAAATCTGGTTTACTTTAGGGTAAAATTTAGGGAAAAAATATAAGGAGAAAATAGAAAGTAATGGTGGTTTCTCCAGTGCCCCTACGTATTTTGGGCAAGGATTTAAAGTCATGCACAATGGGAAAATTCTAGGTATTCAGTGAGGAACCTGAAAACAGAAGAAGTGCCATGAACAGGGCAGCGCTGCAGCCTGTAGCAAAAAGGCCACGTAATTGCACGTGGGATTGTGCTTAGGTGACACGGTGGTTCTGGTGAACATATTTATCAGGAGTCCCGTATTCACTGTCGCTCTTTATCTTTTTAATATGGTTGCTTGTTACCAAGGTGCTTTTGCCTTGTTTTGCTTTTTGTAGCTGCATTTTGGTTTTAACTCATTGTCGCGCTATAAAATTTTAGCGCTAATAATAATTACAGATTTTAGTTGTCCCATGTGGGTCCATTATGCTCAATTTTCCTTGGTTCTTTTTTTTCCCCCCTTCTTTATCTGGTATGTTGTGCTTAGAGTTGTGTACAATAACGCCTAATGACTTTTGTAGGTGAATAAAAAAACTTTGCAAATAAGAGAGAAGACAACAGAGAAAAGGGGGAAAATAAGGATGCTTCAGCTCAGAAGTGTAGGAAAAGCTAAGAAAACTGTAGAAGAAAACCTGTATTACACAATTCTCTTGCATATCTCTGACAAAGATGATTTTAGCCTCTTGATTTAAAAAAAAAAAAAAAGAAAAATTGGAAGTCAGTGGGTGGCTTTTCTAATGGCTCAGTGGGTTTTGGCTGACTAATACTCTGAGTCTTAAAGAATATGAGCAAAGTACTGTTGTTATCTGTCAGGGAGGACATGACTGCTCTGCCCAAGAATTAAGCAACGTTTAGGGTGGAATTCACTTGACCTGATGTTGGGTGGCTACATCTGAGCTAGTCCCTGTGCTTGTGCCAAACCTGGGGGAAACTTCATCGGATGATTTTTTTCCTCGAGTGGGGCCCCTGAGGTCAAGAAAACGAATGCTGTCCGTCTCTCCAGCTCACGTTGCTTCACACAGGCACAAACGATCTGCCTGGTTTTTAATGATGTAACGTAACGAGACTCCTTCTGAATCTCCTCGCTGTAAAAGGAAGGTGTAAGGTGGATCAGAAACCTCTGGACGTGCTCGGCTGCCAGTGAGGGATTTGTGGCCGTAGAGATCTGCCTCCGGAATGAGCCTGCAGGCAGATGGTGCGTATCCAAGCCTTGACCATCATTAAGAAACAGCACTGAACTTCTTTCAAAAAAAGAAATTATATGAATGGTGTTCACAGTGCTGCTGTGCTTGCTTTCCAGGCAGAAACAAGCCAACCTCGTCAAATAGCAGAACAAAGAAAGATCAAAAAGCTCTTTCTCATTTTGGGTTGTTGTCAAGACAGAGGTTGCTGTCAAGGAACCCTGAGGACTTTTGGTATGGATTTTACTTGGAAGGTTTGGGGAGTTTTTGGTGAAAGGTGATGGTGGTAAATAAAACACATTTTATGATAGATGGAGTCAGAGCTCAAAAGACTCACTGGAGTCCTGTATGTCTTCTTTTCCTTATCCACTGGGCCAGCATCCCTGTCCGGGAGCGTAAAATGGACAGCTAATCTCTTCCACGCAAACCAAAATGATCTTTTCTCAACCCAGATGTAATGGCTGGTATTTCAGCCATCAGTTCATGCGCCGTGTGGATGCACTCCGTGTTTATCATTACGTGTGGAAAAGAAGAATTAAATTTGTGACGTATTAAGTAAGACTTCCAGATTTTCTCCTCAACAACTACCCAAGATGGGTGGGTAGATGTTTCCCACTGAACTCACTGGCTGGCAGTGCTGGTATTTGTGATGCACTGGCACATCTTCCACGCAGCAGTTTTATATCCTAACTTTGATTTCTGCTTTAGCATCTTGGAGAGCCTGACACTGTAACGTACTTTGTCAACTCAGTCAATACATTAGGAGAAATACCACTCGGAGGTCGTCCTGCTCCATCTGCTCTGTCCTGGCCTATATCCTCGGCTGGATTTGCAAGTCGGGTCATGGACATAAATGTTACGTGGGAGCCAGGACACAGGAATTACAAAGCCAGGTCAGAGCAGTTGTTTGCCTCATCCGGGAGTACATCTGGCAGAGCCAGCACCGTGTGCCTCGGGAAGGGAGTGTGCCGGAGAGTAGGGCTGTGCTGGGAAGGGGAATGGTGGTTTTGTGCCTTCCTATCTCTGTGCTAAGGACATACTGAAAAGGCCAAGAATTCCTGCATGCACTGGCCTGTGGCGATCTGCCCCGTGGCATCACTTTGGGGGAGCAAAACAAAAAATAAAAGTGGTGATCATTCCTCTCTGGAAGAGAGAGTGAGTGTGTTTGCGTCTCTGCCTTTCTGTCTCTCTTTTCTCCCTCTGTCTCCCTCGATGTGTTTTGAATTTGTTCGCCAATTTTTTATGCAATTTGATAAAGAGGTAGAAAGCTCAGTGACAATGAAATTCCTGCAAATCTGTGAAATGTGGGGGAGAGGAGAGAGACTTTAAATGAGGGAAAGGCACTAGCAAGCAGACTGCAGTCTGGGCAAAAACCTTTGCAGACACCCCAAGCCCTTGTCACAGAAGGCAGAAATGTCCCTTGGAAGGGGCTGCTGGAGGTCTCCAGCCCAGCCTCCTGCTCAAAGCACCAAACTACATCAGGTCAGCTTTCATAGAATCATAGAATCATAGACTTGTTCTGGTTGGAAGAGACCTCCAAGGTCATCGGGTCCAACCGTTAACCTAGCATTACCAAGTCCCCCACTAAATCGTATCCCTTAGGGCCTCATCTAAACGTCAAAACACTTTGCCTGGGCTGAGTCTCAAACTAAGGCTGGAGATCCGACAGCCGCCCCGGATGGCCATTTCCAGCGCTGCACTATTCTGCAAGTGAAGAACCTTTTCCTGACGTCCAATCTGAACCTCCAACTTGGGGCCGTTTGCCCGTGATTGAGAAGCGTTTGTCTCCATCGCCTTTACAACTCCCCTTGGGGCAGTGGTAGGCTGAGATTAGATTCCCCCTTAGCCTCCTCCTCACAAAACAAGCTGATGTTGAGTCAATCAGCCACAAGAAAAAAAAGACGTAGGCAACCAGTGCCCTCAGAATTACTTTTTCTGTTATAAATGGGAAGACAGGGGGATGCCAATTAGATGTTTCTGCACTTCCTGCAAAATGTTATAAATACAGCTCTGCAATGCGTTGATCTCTACTTTTTCCTATAGTCCTTGAAGAGTATCAGCTATTGCTACAAGAAGAACTACAAGTGCTTTCTTTCCCAACAAATGATAAAGTATCTTGCCTTCTGTCAGCATTAAAGAACAGAAATCAGTTGTCTGTCTGCCGGCATTATGTACTTTATGATAAGTTCAGATACTCTCCTCTCTAGTGCAGTTTCAAATCAGAACCTCATTTGCGGAGTTTATGTAATGCCTCGTTGATCTACCATAGTGCTCCCTTAATGATTGAGAGTTGGCATTTCAGAGCTGGGTTTTAAATAATTTCAAAATTGCAAACTTACTTATTATTGTTTTGCTATTTCTCCCATTGCCTTTCAAAAAATCATTAAAATATTTCCATTTTATTTTTCCATCAGGAATTGTAACAGCTGTTGGTTACACAGGAAAATCAGGGCATCAAGAAAACTGGATAATGTAAAAGAAATTTAGAGACTTGTGGTACTTCCCATTAAATGTCAATTTACATCATTTGGGCCAGTGATGGGCTAGGATTTAGCAACTGTATCTCATTGCAGCCCAAGAAGTTCCACTCGGTAGCTGGGGTATTGTTGATCCATAAAGATCCATAACTCTTCTCTGTACTTCCACAGAAAAAAAGGATGCTTTGAACACAAGCTGCCGTGGTTCGCGGCATTCATCAGGACTGTAGTAAGCTCATGAGGTGAGTGCAGCTAGAAGAGGCAGCCAACAGGCGAGGCTTTGAGATCTCCTGGGAACTTCTGGGGCTGTTGGAGGACTCCTGGGAACTCTTCAAGGATGCTCAGGGTGCCGGCTGCAGTTGGGAAAGGATAGCTGCAGGAGGCTGGTCTTCCAGCAGGCTCGAGCAGCTTTCAATGAGCTCTGCCAGCTTTTCCTGATCAGAAGGTGCTTTGAGCTTGGTTTTTTTTCCAGCTGACTCCTAGTTAGGGAGGCTGAAGCACCCTTTCAGCAGGTGCTGTGGAGAAGCCTATATAGCTGCTGGTCTGAAAGCACAGCTCCTAGGTGCAGCAGCTGGTGCAGAAGTGGTCCAGAAAGAAATCGACTGCTTCTTCCCCAAGATCCTGAAGATACAAAAGCCTGAACCCCCAAACTGTGCTGAAGGATGTGCTGGCAGTCTGCGCTTATCAGGTGGGAACTGAAGACTGCCGTGATGGCAAGGGCAGAAGCTTGTGACTCCTGGCCTCAGGAGGAAGGCTCCTGCTCCGCTTGCAGATCTGCAGCTCCAGAATAGCTTCAGGTCCCTGGGTGCAGATGAGGGGCTGGGAGCTCTGCCCAGTGAAGCGTCTGAGCCTGAGAAGGAAGGCTGGTAGTAGTGGGTGACTCCCTCCCATGGGGGATGGAGTCCCCATCTGTCAACCTGACCTGCTGTCTCGGGACGTTTTCTGCTTACTAGTGGCTCACATCTGGGATGTTGTAGACAGACTGGGCCTGTCCAGCCCTTGGGCTGTTACCTGCTTCCACGTGAGCACCAGTGATACAGCCAAGGAAACCTGGAGCATATCAAGTATGGCTACGTGGTTTCACAGGTCATGGTTGAAGACATGTGGCCCAGATGGTTTTCTCCTTTAGGGGGGAGGGCTAGAGAAGGAGCGGACAGACCCTGTAGGTCAGCAACTACTTGCACGGCTGATGTCAACAGCAAGGATCTGGCTTTTATGACTATGGGATCTTCTTTGGGGACCAAAGATGGCTACGAAGAGACAGGAGCTACCTGACCAAGTGGGACAAAAACATCATAGGAATGACAGGGGAGGGCAGTGAGGATCCACGGCAGGTTTTGCACTTTACGTGAGAGTGGAGGGGGAATTCATGGAGCTCTGCCTTGGGACCGACGATGAGCCAGCTGGGAGCTGCTGGGTCATGCTCAGAGAGCAGACCCATGCAGGTGATGCCGTGGGGGGTGTTTGCCACAGACCGCCAGATCAGGAAGATCAGGAAGAAGGAGATGAGGCCTTCTTCAGACAACGGGAAGAAGCTATCCCAGAGAAGACAAGGCTCAGGGGATTTTATCCGTGTGTATAAATATCTGATGGGAGGATGCAGAGACAGAGACAGACTTCTCAGTGGTACCCAGTGAAAGGAGAAGAGGCACAAGTTGAAATTCAGGAAATGCCATTTAAACATAAGAAAACTTTTTTACAATGAGAGTGTCTGAAAACTGGCACTGGCTGCCCAGAGAGGTTGTGGACTCCCCATCCTTGCAGCTATTCAAATCTGTCCGGACATGGCCCTGGGCAACCTGCTGTAGCTGACCTTGCTTTGAAGCAGAGGTGGGACTAGATGATCCTCAGAGGTCCCTACCAGCCTCAGTGACTCTACAGCTCTGTAAGCAGCCATATTTCTTCTTTTCTTTTACATCAGTGAAGCAGCACACGGCAGTGAGGAACACGGTACCTGATTTCTGGGGATGTGCTTGGAGTTCACATGAAGAGACAACAAGTGGGAATGGTTTGCAGCACAGCTTTCCCAGGGCATATTTGCTTAGAGGCAATGTAAATTTTCGTGAGTGAAATAATCTACCTTGAATTGCTTAATTATTGGCAATAAAAGAAACCACAAGGCTGACCTGCAAATTACAGGGATAAAAAACTAAGTGCAGGTTTAGACTTCACTGAAGCTTTGTTGAAACTCTGTAGGTATTCCAAGTGTATGTTTAAGAATGTCAAATGAATAAATAACAGCTACTTGAGCCATCTACTATTTTTAACTACAATTAGTGGTACACTGCAATCTGCTTTCTGAAAGAATTGGAAATCTTCCAAAGTCAGAACAGGCCACAGGATTTTTGGTACAGTTGGTAGAGATGAAGTGATGAGATGTCCTTGCAGGGTGGAGGAAGAAAAGCCAAAAGAGAATGACCAGGCAGATGCTGGATGGTAAATGGCTGCATTTCAGCTCAAGGTGGACAAAGGAAAAGGTTTCGCAGGCTCGTAGTCAGAGAATAGCTGGTGTTACTCCTAAAGCAATACTTGGAAGAGATCTTGAACATCTCTTATGAAGCGAGCAGCATAAAATGAGTAACAAACTCCTATATTTCAATAGCAAATGATATTCAATATAGGTCATTTGCTAAAAGTGCTCAATTCCAGTAATTCATGCGTTGTACGTGATTAAACATAGTTTAGGACAGGTGGGTTTAGCACCTACAGGAATGGTGCAGAGACCATTCAAGGAACGCAGGAAAAGAAGCTGTTTGGTTAAATCAGAAATGGTAACAAAGGGAAAGTCAGTGTCCCATGGTAAACTTAGTTAACTGAAGAAAGGCAAGTTTTGGACTGAAGACAGCCCTGGAAACAGTTTCGTTAGATCCAGAAATTCATCCAATTTACCTGCAGTCAGTCAGAAGCATGTTGGGTGGTAAATTAGATGGCCAAAGACTTGCCCAGAGCAGCTGTAATAAAAAAAAGTGGTTGCCAAGTGCTTCAGAGCTGCCTTACAGATGAGTAGGATCAGTTCTGTTCTGCTGCGCCAAAGGAGGAGGTTCATTCCCGCGTTCTGCCTCTGGGGCTCGGCATCACTCGCAGCGGAGTGATGTGAAATTGTGTGTTGCAGTTTGGGCGGGTGGCGTTAGCATTCCGCCAGTCTGCAGCAAGACTGTGGCTCTTCACTGAGTGGCATCCCTGGTCTGGCCCCTCTTCTTGCACGTGGTGCAAACTGCTCATGTGTAAATGGTGACTCATCCCGGCAGCCTCTCTCCTGCCTCTTGGTTCCCCAATTGCAAGATCTAGCCGATGCTGATGCAAAGACCGGCAAGGTCTCCTTTTTTCTGGCTTATTTTTCATTCTTCCACCACTATGTCACTGACAGAGACTTACCACTTTCTTTTTCCCTCCAGTCCCTGTACCTGCCTCTTTGGCCTTCATTTGCAAGATAATTTCAGGGTCTCCGCTCTTGCACCCTCTCTGTTCCTTCTCTTCACCTTGACGTCAAGATTTCATCTCTTTTTCTTCTTGTCAGCCCCGTTTCATGAAGTCTGCTTTGCGCAGGGCTATATTTCTTTGTCTCCACTTGGTTGATTCCTAGAAAATCCATAATTATTTATTATTGTGTTGCTTTAAAAGTTAGCTATAAAAATATATACACTACGGAACTGCAGCTATTTACAGAGACATAGCAAATAATATCCTAAACCTATGCCAAACAGCTCTACTATAATTCGCCTTTCCCTATTGAAGGGGAGAGGAGAATTGTCTATGTAGCTAATGCCAGTGTGGGAAGAAGAAAGCAGCTTCAAAGGAGTGATGAGTCTGTTGGTGGCTCTGCTGAAAGGGAATAAACTACGAATGAAATGAGAACAAACCTCAAAGGGTGACATTCTCCTGCAGAAAACGGAATAAAATTGTTTTGCCCAGCTGCAAGTGAAGTTATTCTTTTGCTTTTTGTGAAGTTTGGAAACAATTATTTCCGATGTGTGTTGGAAATGAGTTTGTTGCGAGAGGCTGCATCACAGTGGACAGGGCTGAGGAGTTTGGGGGTCCTGTTCCCACCTATTTCTCTGGCATATAGTGTCATTGTGAGCACATCGTTTTGCCTACTGTCCTCGTTTGGCACTATTAAGTAGGGCTGATGCTACTTCCTTCCTTCGTAAAGCTTTTTCAGTCTGACCGGAGAAGCAAGCTATGAAAGGTACGTACCCTTGCTGTTATTACAGAGCAAAATATCTTGAAGCCTTCTTGTAAAACACAGGAGAGGACACATCCACGTAGATCCAAAGTCAGCACGAAGCATTATGGCTGTAATATTAAGACCTAAGAATCCAAATAAACCAAAGTTGGTGCCCAGTGCACCTTTTTATGCTTTATGTTGCTGGTTGTTCATATCTATAAAAGGATATTTCTTCTGTTACCCACCATCCTCACTTCTCTATGTGCAGCTTTTTAAATTGCCAAGAATAGAAATGAGTACATAAATGGATGTATTTCTAAACCACCTTCCCCTTCTTACAGAATTTAAAATGAGGAGGTTATTTCTGCGCTGCTATAAAACATGTGGAGCTGCAGTGGCTTTGAGAGGCTTTGGCACCATAAGCTTTCCAGTTAGTTTAAGGGATACGGTTGTGTTACGAGGACACTACAGCGTCTACCAAAAATAATGAAAAATAGTCCTTTTCTTCTTTTATTTCTCCAAGGCATTGTATTTGTATTACAGCACAGAGTGATGTGATCTGATTACTTCAAAGGCGATTTAACTTTGAGCTCCTTGTGTTTATAACTATTTGGTCATCACACATTGGTCTCTCTGAAGGTCTTGGGTAATGATGTTACCATCAGAGCTTTTATCCGTGGGTGAAGTATTTTAGGGAATTCATTCAGAGCAGCTCTGCTGCAGAGACAGCATTGACAGTCTGTTTTCCTTTTCTGCCTTGCTGTTTGCTTTCCGAGATAGCTGTATTTTGAGAGAAACTCTGCATGTGTCTAAACAAAAAGAGCTCGGTCACTGTGAGCGTACGCAGGAAGAATGAGATCCGCAAACAAGGAAGACTTCACAATGCAACCTCTTTGTTTGAGAAGATCCTTGGGGAGATATATGGATGGGTGGAAGTAATACGCTTCTCAGTACATTGACTTTCTGGAGGGGTTGTAGGTCAGCCTGACTAAACCTGGGACCTCTTGAAAAAGATTACTAAGGAAGAATATTTCAGATGTGTTTGCTGAAAGGACCTGCGTGACTCTCGGCATTGAAATCCGTGTGTTAATCTTAGCTTAAGCTATCGGTATTCAGTGCAGGTTTATGAAGTGTTGTCTTCTGAATAGTGGTTGAAGACCTCAGTCCTGGTGATCCACCTGATGTCTGCACCTTCTTTATTTGCCATTTTAGCAGAGAGAATAAGACTTCAGTGTACAGAAGTACACCCTTCTGAGAGTTAAAATGAGCTTCAAACCCAAATTAATGTTCTGATACTGGGGCTAATAGTGGTCACGTTCCTCCCTGGGATGTTAAGGAAGTCAAATCTGAAACTCATTTATAATTTGAACAGGTTCAAAATCCCACTGCCTTGGAATGTGTTTTCATCTTTAGATTGTATCATCTGTCAAAACAGAGAAGTCCTCTACACAACTGTCTATGTGTGAGTTGTGGATCCAGGATAGAGGACTGTTATCCCACATCGGGATGTTTCTTTGCCAGGACATGCAGTAATGTTTTCTTTTTTCATCCTTTATGTCTACGTATTAAGCAATGAAATAAGTATGAAAAAATAAAGAAATTATTTCAAACGTTACCTGCAAAGAAGTGAGGCTTGATGCTTTCCAAATAACTTTCTCTCTTCCAAAGTTAAAATAATAAAAGTAAAAATTCGTAACTGAAACCATGCGATAGACCATTATTGTTAGTCAAATAGGGGACAGTTTCTTAAGGAGAATAAGGTTAGGAGATATGTAGTCCGATCATGCTAGTTAATTGCTTTCAGTTATGCCGTAAATCTCTCTGAAAGCAAAGAAGTTGTAGAGGTGCCTCTTAGGTTGGTTCACAGTTATTGGAGATGAGATATAATAGCTGGAAAGTGTTTGTACACATGTCCTTTGTAAAACTTGGACGTGTTAGTGTCAGTTGTTCTTCTTCTCTTGGGTTGTACGGCCCTCATGAGCTTGTTGCTTGAGTTCTTCTGGAAAATATTATTTTTGCAGTTTAAGAGAGGACACAATAGTCAAAAGACCATCAAAACTTACACGTTGACGTTTCAGAATTAGGGAAAGCTGGATTGAAAAATTTATCCCTTATTTATGGAAGTAACAGCATTGAAGGTAATGCTGCTAGACAGTGAGTTAGGAACAACACTGCTCCTTCTGACTTTTGATTATTAGTAAAAAGTGGATCTGCTAGGAGAGGAGGGTTTGGACGTGCATGCACTGGTCTAACCAAAGGTCTTAGACAAGAAATCTCATTAACAAAGTTATTGAAAGCCTCTCTTGGCACTTATCCCCCACAAACTAAGTGACATGAGAAGGTGTCCATGGTTTTCCATATCCATACCATTCCTGAGTGTTTAACTCACTTAATTTGCAGTTTCTCGTGTGGCTTCGGGTGTAGCTGGGGGAGCGAGCAGGAATCAGGCTGTTCTGACCTGCAGCACTTGCAGCTGTAAGAGGCTGCACATGGTATTTAGAAGGAAACCTTCCTTATCTTATAGTGCTGGAAATGGGGCTACTCAGTAAAGGGACCAAGTCTTGACTGCGAATACAGAATACGTTATTTTACAAAGCTTATAATTTACAGGAATTTGGGTTAAGCAGAAGTATCATGCTTAACATGCAGGCAACTGTACCTCCCCAGCCGAATTTCAGGCCCTAGCTACAATGCCTGAAAATGCTAGAGCTGCTCAGGAAAAAAATGTGTGCAAATTCTAAGCTCATCTTAGAAACTTTTGAGTCATACTAGATGCTATACTAAAAAAAAACCTGCTGTAATTGTGCCCGAACTAATTCATCTCAATGGTGAAAGACAGAACTGGCATCTTCGGTCAATATTTATCCAGGAATATTGAAAAGAAAAATCTCTGCTGTCACTCAGACCACTGTATTATCAGAAGAAATCTGTGGCAGCATTCAAAAAGCAAAAATTAACCAAAATATAATTCTCCTTTTGGAGGAAAGCAATTTAACATCTAATAAAAAAAGTAACTTCACTTCGGGGGTGAATCTGCAGCCTATCAAGCCTGCCATATCATTTTAAAATTTATAACTCTCATGATTAGAAAATGTCAAGATAATCAAAATACAGGGGAAATTACAGCTGCTCTCTACAACTCCCTGAAAGGAGGTTGTAGAGAGATGGGGGTCGGACTCTTCTCCCAAGTAACAGACGACAGAACAAGAGGAAATGGCCTCAAGTTGCGCCAGGGGAGGTTTAGATTGGACATTCGTAAAAATTTCTTCCCCGAAAGGGTTGTCGGGCACTGGAACAGGCTGCCCAGGGAGGTGGTGGAGTCCCCATCTCTGGGGGTATTCAAAAGGCGTTTAGATGAGGCCCTAAGGGATATGATTTAGTGGTGGACTTGGTAGTGCCAGGTTAATGGTTGGACCCGATGATCTTGGAGGTCTCTTCCAACCAGGACAATTCTATGATTCGATGATTCTATGATTCTATGGTACAGTAAATGAATGCTCTGAAAGTACTCGAACTGTGCAACGCTGTAACAGCCACATAACAATCCTAACTTTTAAACCACTTCTGTCTCACACAGGTTTTTGCTTATACATTGCCTGAAGATGGTGAAGATTTGGGTATGATTTCACAGTTGATCTTAAGAGCGAGTTATTAAATCCCTTCCATTTGATACGCTGCTCCGATAATGAACCTGCGCCGCAGAGAAAGTGTCAAAAAGTTTAATTTCTTTTGTGCTCAAGCCCTCCATGTAAATCTGCGTGGGTAATAAAATTATAATCACATATTCATACCTCTTTGCAAAATAAATGTAATGATACTTAGTATTCCCTCGGCGCCAGCTCGCTCAAGTTCTGCAGGCACTTTATAAACATTAATTAAGACTCGCCCCTCTGTGTTGTGTAAGTGCCATACCCATCGCCGTCGTTGTTTCGTAAAGCGTCTGCCGTGTTGTGATTACTCCGGAGCCGCTTGTTAATATTACACACATCAGTAAACTGAGGCAGGGCAGTTAAGTCGCAGGATTAAATTCTTGCAGCAAATCAGTGATTAAGGTTGGGGCTGCAATTAGGAGAGTTTCGCTTCCCAGTTCCCTGTTGTAACCGCCGGACTAACTCCTGTGGGGACTTCAGAGTGTTTTCAGTGATTCAAATTGGTTTCTGTGTTGAAAGACATTTAATTCCTGACATTAATAGGTGTAGGATTATGAATGCATTGTCACCTGGTATCTCCGGAGGGCAAACGTGTGACAGTCGGGCAGCCCCCAACCCTACCGTGGCACCCATTAAAGGCTCTCTTCCTATAATAGACTGTGATAGGCAGCTGTCTGCAAGCTGTGCTTTGTTATGGTGAGTCTGTGGCTCATTTGTGACTAATCGGACTCTTTTCCTGTTGGTCCTTAGCTCGCAATGTGCTACTTTTCCCTCGTTTTCCAGTCAAGAAAATCGTACCTTCTCCTGGAAGTGGCGTTTCTCTCCTCTCTTGCCAAAGGCTGTTTTATTAACTCCCGTCCGACTTCTGTTTCCTGTCATTTTCTGCCGCTTTTCCATCTGAAGCAAGATAGTGGTCATGTCATAATTATTTTCTTTAGTAATTGCCGCAAAGATGCTGAGTGTTTCCTAATTAGATCAGGCAGCATTCACGGCGAAACCTCGGAGATGCTGTCCGAGGACGCGAGTTTCCTTCAGATCTCGGTAATTGAGTTGTGCAGCCCGTGCTTGTGCAACCCGAGTTTCTCCCTGCAGCTCTTGAAGCACACCAGGGGGGTGGGAATAGCGGTATTTAAAGAGAAAGAGCGAAAAAGCTTAATTGGGGAAATAAAGTAGTGGGATTTTTTCCCCCCCTCTTCTTTAAATACGCCACGGTGTGGCAATCCGCTCGGTTGTATCTCATCACGGTCTCATTTTGCAAACAGCGAACTGGAGCTGAAACACTTCTGTATAGGTGAGGATCAGCTAAAAAAATTGAAGGCTTAGAT
Organism: Phoenicopterus ruber ruber; assembly: GCA_009819775.1. Lineage (NCBI taxonomy): Eukaryota > Metazoa > Chordata > Aves > Phoenicopteriformes > Phoenicopteridae > Phoenicopterus > Phoenicopterus ruber. The sequence goes on along the minus strand of CM020216.1, from coordinate 165,367,590 downwards.
GGGGTTTTGGAGCAGATGGCTAAAACTTATCCGGGGATTGAAACAACATTTTTCAAATGTACCATTATTTTGATGCAAAAATAACTTTACAAAATGTTCTAAATAGTGGCTTATTTTGCTGCTGGAGGGCTGTAAAATTATAGATCATTGCACTGCAGATGAGATGTTAATTCGGGGGAATTTGCGAGCAATATAGAATTGCTGGATACCGTCGGTGTGCTGCTTGCTTTCATTTTTATTAGTCAAAACGAACAGGGTGGTCAGCATTTGAGAGCACCAACAGCGAGGATGTTCCACCGACAGGATTAATGTCGATGGCAAATGCCAGAAGCGACGGGAGAAATGGGAAAACTGCCCTTTATCTGACATCGTGGTGGGGGGGGAGTATTCTCTTTGCCCTGCTGTATCCACCTTTTCGTTTAATGGATAGGAACGGGATGTTTATCTGGAGATAGGGACGGGGCGCTTATCCAGAGATAAGCGATCTGGTCGTCCCTGTGGCCGCCGCTGTGCGTTTCCCGTGCCATTTCGGCACGCTGGCTGCTGGGGCAGCATTAAATAGTTCTCCGTACCTTGCAAGCATCATTGCAAAGCAGATGAGGAGGGAGGGTGAAGCTTCCTTTATCCAGCTCAAAGTTGAGGTAGATTGAAGGTCTTCTACCATCCCTCAGCTCCATGTTTCTCTTGAAAATTGTGCTTTTAATTGTAGATTCTTGAGAACGCAGCCGATCAGCATCTTGGATTCATATTTTCCATGTAAAACCCGTAGCAACACTGTGCCCAGGCATTTTGGGGGGAAAAGGGCACCTTTTTGCAGCACGATGTTTCCTTGAGCTCTCCCCATTGCATGATGGCCAGACTCCCTGCAGCTTGGCTTGTGACTCTTATTGAGCTTTCAACTCTGCAGGGTGAAAAATTAATTTAATCCTTAAAAGAAAGGGTTAAGAATTGAAAGTATTGCTTAAAATAATAGGACTGTGAAGCGTGTGGTGGTGTTTATGTATTGACAGGTAAAATGCTGGAGAAAAGGAAGCCACAGGTTAGTCAGGAAAAGAAGATAATTTAGTTCTATGTTAATAGCGGTGTTTAATAATAATAATAATAATAATTATTATTATTATTATTATTATACCAGGTTATACTTTTCTGCTATGCTGATAATGAAACCAAAGGCTGGCCTTCTAAGTCTGGAGTGATAGTTAGATACACTGTTCATGCTAGTTATTAAACCCTTCATTCGATGAGCTACTTAGTGTAAGTGCCTTCATGTAACATCTAAAAATGACTCCGAAGCCCGAGCCACAGACAGGCAGAACACGGCTAGTTATCTTGCTAAGGAGGAGGATGGAAAGGTGACCAAACCAGGCAAAAAGATAGGAGAAAGGCATGAACCATCTGCTCCTCTCCTATCAGTCCTTGTGGTCTAATGGTTAACGATACACGACGCTACTGACGGACGCCGAAGCCAAATAACCTTCTCATTATCCAGCAGGTGATGGAAAACGTTGCTGTCATTTCCAGGGCTTAGTGGATTCCTTCTGTTTACCAAAATTTCAGCCTGCAGATACTACGTGTACGATAGAATAACGGAGGAAAGCTGTTGCACGCTGCACAAAGACGAGGCGCGTATCAGCAGCACAGTTCTGCTTTGGTCTGTTGGCGATGATTCAGTCATCTTTGTCTCTTAAGAAAGACGAGGAACAAATTCAAGAAACACGCTACTTCGCACAGGCAGAAGCCGCTGTGATAAAAAGGATGGCAGAGCTTCTGCGTGTTAGCAGGGCTTTTTTTTGTTTTGGTTTTCCTTTCTCCAGATAGAATTCACATAAATAATTAAAAAAATACAAAACCTGGTTCAACCTGGCTGTCCAGCAGAAGAGGAGATAAATATTTGTGAGATTCTAAAATATATTGTCCTAAACCAGACTTGTGGCTGGACTCTTCCCAGTGTTCTGTGGTCTCTTGGTCATTCCCATCTGGTTTTGCCAATTAGATTCTCCCCAAAGGCTGTAAGATCATACACATATTTGAGACTTTTAAATTCTCACCTTAATATGAAGATAAGAATCACTTATACTCTTAGTGACAAAAAAAAAAAAAAAAAGTAGGATATTTCCCTGCAGTGTGTGGCAACAGCGAATGCAGCTTCTTAAACACAGCCCATGACTCAGGATGCTGTTTGCAAAACCAGAATCAAAGGAGTTGGAATTGCGATCACAATTATGCCAGTGAGAACTATTTTAAGGGTTGGTTGCAAAAATAATTGGCCCTGCATTAAAATTCAGGAAATCTGAATTGGTCCCTTTGACTTCCCAAAGATTGGTGAACATCTGAACTTGTGTTCGGGGCATCTGCTTCCAGCTGCAGTCTGTCCGGCGTATCTGGAAAAAAAGAACTTTTCTTTTTTTTAAAGATATTCTGGACACTGTAGGCTTTTATCATCGTGAATAAAAGGATTTTTCTTTATTCAGAATCTATCAGATCTCTTTCATTGCAGTCTCCAAGTAAAAGCTGTCATAATTGTTGCTGTAGGCACTAGTTTTTCTTTAAAAAACAGAGTCTTGGTATTCAAGTGCTTGCTGTTCTTGGTGTCTTAAAATGAAAACGCCAAAGCAATGACCATCTTAAACCAGGTGTTGAAGAAACACGAAGCAAAACATAATGGTAGTTTCTCTAGATACTGCATTGTGGTTTAGATGTGGGATGTCCTCTAATCTTTCAGGACAGGTGAAGTCATTACATTGCACATTTTGAGCGTTTAGAAATGAAACTGAAATATCTTTTTACGTGCTGCTTGTACAAAAGGGAGGACACAAGGTCCAACTCAGCACTAGAAGCCCATCACGCCTTAAGTTTTCCAGGGACAAGGCAAATGGGAAGACCTGAACTCAGCCTTGCTTCCTCTGTGCCTTGTGAGCAAGATGAGAGCATCCTTACTGAAATCATTTACATATGTCAGCAAATGTCTCTCATATAACAGGCCTGAAGAGGCTGGTAATAAAATAAAGCAAGGTAATTTAGGAAAGAGACAAGGCACTTTGGTTTTCCCCCAGCGGTTAGCAATGACTGTGGTTTTTCCCGCTTAGCTTAAGTTGCTAAGGAACCTTATTTGCTCTTGAATCTATTTTTAATTGACCCAACAATGAAGCGTTTTGTTACAAGAAAATGCTTTCTTGAATCTAGATTGTGAATCGAGATCGTTCAAAGAAACGGAGTTCATTCTACACTGAGATGTCTGATATTTTCGAAGCAACTCTTTAGTCCTTAAGCCAAGTATTTAAAAGTAAACACGGACTGTAATAGACTGAAGCTTGTTAGATATGTTTTAGATTAACTGTAGTTTATTGATATAAAAAGTTTGGGGACAACTTTACTATTCTTCCTTGAGGGTGCTCTGTTGAAAAAAATGAAATGACTTGTATCTTGAGCTAATTCAGGTATAACCACAAAGAAAATTAAAAGAAAACCTAACTGAAGTGGGGCTGCTGCTGATCACAGTCATGCAACATGGTCTGACTTTTGGAATCATAGAAGAGTTTGGGTTGGAAGGGACCTTTAAAGACCATCTAGTCCAACCCCTGGAATAAGCAGGGACATCTCCAACTAGATCAGGTTGCCCAGAGCCCCGTCCAGCCTGACCTGGAATGTTTCCAGGGATGGGGCATCTCCCACCTCTCTGGGCAACCTGTGCCAGTGCTTCGCCACCCTCAGTGTGAAAAACTTCTTCCTTATGTCTAGTCTAAATCTCCCCTCCTTTACTTTAAAATCGTTACCCCTTGTCCTATCACTACAGGCCTTGCTAAAAAGTTTTTCCCCATCTTTCCTATAAGCCCCTTTAAGTACTGGAAGGCTGCAATAAGGTCTCCCCGGAGCCTTCTCTTCTCCAGACTGAACAACCCCAACTCTCTCAGCCCATTTCATAGCAGAGGTGCTCCAGCCCTCTGAGCATTTTTGTGGCCCTCCCATTTTGTGGAATATGTATTTAAGTTTATGTTCCCCTTAAAATAACTTTCACAAGCCTTACAGAGTTGAGATTTTGATGTATTGCTGTTTCATTTAGACCATCTGTCTTCTGATATCCTGAAATGCTATTTCTTGTAACACAGTTCCTATCAGAGTTGTGGTATTATTAAAAATCAAATTTCATCTTTTTTTTTTTTTTTTTTTTTTTGCCAGGCAAAGCTGCTTGGCATCAACACTGTTGGTAAACAAACACAATCAAATATTCTTCCAGTACTGCATTCCCATGTGTGTTTGTTGAAACTGCAGCTCAAATGAGGTTGGATGCAGCAGTTCTACCTGACTGCAGACAGGCACAGCAAGATTTCCCTTTGCACTCAGGCTGAAGAAGCCACAGGCTTGACAGGTAACTTTAGTTAAGTCCTGTCCAAGATTTTCACATTGAGGATAAGTTTGCTGTAAGATGAAGCACATCATTTTCTTAAGAAACAGAAATTAACTTGATTTTTGAGAAATAAAAATTAACACACCTTCAGGTGCTGCTGTATTAGCATTTTGAGACGTATTGTATAAAGGCCAAAAAATTCTAAATTAAAGAAGATATGCAAGATTCTTCTTGACCTTTTGGCTTAGATCCCATTTAATATCAGATTAATTTAAGACATCCTGTATTCAGGGACTCATTCAGTAATCTAATAGGCCTTCTCCATTTTTAACTGCTCTAATTGTATTTATTTTTAAATTATCTGGCATTCATTGGTTTTTCTGACAATTTTAATTTATTCTAGTATATTTTTCTAATGTCTTCCTATGCCAGAGGGTAGTGGAGGCTGGAAATATTAGAAAGATACCAACCCCATGTGGGAGTGGAATTATTTCAAGGCTAGAATGTAGGCTATAACTAAGAGTAATGGGATAAAATGAAGATGGGAACATTTAGACTGAGACTTAAGGAGCCTTGACAGTAAGATCTATTGAACTGTGAAGGTATTTCCTGCAGGATATGGTGAAAGTCTCATTATTTTGAAGTTGCAACTAGACTGGATAAATTAGAAGAATTGCTATACATGGAGCAATCATAGACTTATAGTTGGAGATTCCCTGTTTTCAACCTAAATTTTGGCTATTTCTCCTCCTTTGCTTTATCCAGCTCCTTCAGTGGGACTGGAAAGAATTTATGGAGAAGAAAATATGCTATATTTGAATATAGGATTACCTGAGAAAGCTGTACTGCAAGAGAAATCTGTAGCTTTTTTCCAATAGAGCCAAGAAGCCACCAGAGATCTGATTTTTCTCCATCTCTACCTGCTGGGGAGAGAAGTGCTATGACTGGTCTCTGCCTTGCTGCCCAAAGAACTAGTAAGAGTAGTTGTTTTCATTGCTAATATCATTTTTGAGACAAAAAAAAATGCAGAATGAAAGATCTCTTCCTTGAATGGCTCTGGTGGTATCAAGAATACGATAAAAGTGAATCTTGATAGTTAATTTGAGAGACGTGCCTTCCTCAAGTGCTGAGTTTGATTCTCACTGGGAACTTGTATTTTGATGGTGAAAGGGCAATGCGGTAGCACCTGGACGTGGTGGGATCTGAGGACCTGTGGCTGTCGGGACTCCCTGTGCTTACGGCAGAGATGTCTGCTGCCCCTGTGAAGCTGAGGCAGGTGCAGCAAGTGAGCAAAATGCTCGACCTGCAAGCCTGGGGAGAGGTGGTCTGGGAAAACTCTACTATGAAAAAGTGTGTGCAATGGCTAGAAAAAGAAATGGTCGTTTCTTCTGGTCACCTCCCAAGCCCTTATCTTCTAGTATTGTCCCCAAAAGTGTTGTGCTGGAAGTGCTGTGGGAAGTAAGGTCACATTGCAACCTAGCGATCTCGTTTGGAGAGGCCATCGCGTGTATAATTGGCATTGTAGGAGAAGGCTGGAGAGGAATGAGCATTTGAGACCAACTTGGTGGCAGGGCAGAGTGTGAGGAAGAAGGAGGTCATGGTCATGGATGGGAGACGGGGGCACAGCTCTAAGGACCACCAGAAGTAGCAACTACACCTTTTTTATTGTAGTGGAGAATAAACAGTCAGGGACAGGATCCAGAATCACAGAATGGTGATTCCGTGAATCCAAAGAAAGTGTAATACGTCTGGAATGGTGGTCCAGGAAATAAAGCCAGGCTATTTTGCCACTGTGGCTAAGCTCTTTTGGGTCTTTTTCTTTGAGCCCATTAACTGCCTAACGTGTAGTGATCATGGCTTTTTGGTGCGCTAGATACGCGACACCAGCTTTAAGTAGGGAACCATTTATGAGGCATCCGTTTGGGTGCTGCCAATTTAACAGACCTGTGACAATGATGTAGTGAAGATATAAGAGAGAAATATAAGAGAAACCAACTAGACAAGTAAACAACTTTTTAGTCTTTGGAGAAGAAGGGAATATTTGTCTCCTCCTAACTCGAGCGATCTTTTTGAATAATAACCATTTCAGAAGTATTAGGACTCATTTCATATAATCACCGTTATCTTCCTTGCTACAGGTCTCTTTCTGCAAGGCGGTACGGTAACTTGAAAAGCAACGACCGTAATACCGGCTCTGCTCATTAGTATAAACAACCTGCAGACAAACTTGAGCTATTTTATTAATTAACAGCTGTATTGTTCTCCCTTGGAAATCGCAACAGAAAGGCCATTCGTGTGGCTGCCCGGCAGAAATTGCTCGGCTGTCGGAGCCAAAGACGGCAGGTGGTTTTCCAGGGCTCTCAATACAGTCTGTGTCATATTTTTATTCTACCCAGGGCTCGGCGAGAGGGCAGTTAGGGAAATGGTGTTTGCTGGCTTTGATGGCAATTCACACTACGGCCAAGCAATAAAGAGCCACGCTTGCCCATGATCCAAGAGAAGATTACAGTCCCCGGTCCCACACAATGCACATTCTCATACAGGATTCAAGTATTTAGGGCTGTTTTGATAGGATGATAAGTCTAGGTAAGGTAAATTGTTGCTCAGCGTTATTAACAGGCAAATAGGATCACAGAACAAAGATTTGTGGAAATATTGCAGCAGACTGCAAGAAAATTAACCTCATGCTAGTCTCAGATGGATTTTCCAAAGTGATTTTGCCATGATTTCTTTCAAATACTTAGATGTATTGTTGGGGTTGTTGTGATTCCATGGATTCGCAATGCACGAGAACATATGTGCGTGAAATACTCCTGCATTTGCAGGGGAAGGGCAGGCTGAGCAGACATAGCCTGTTTTCCATCTCAGTGTCAAATAGAACTATTCCAGCTATAACTAGACCTCGTACTTTTAGGCATAGAAAAGCTGTTAGTGGCACGGGATGGAGTCCTTCAGGACAGGCATAATTTGGAAGAAAATTCTATACTTAGTGAGTTGTGGACGGGGATGGACAAGGGATATATGAAAATGCCCAAGATTTGAAATGCTACAGTGACTCTCAATGGGTGGGTCAATGGGCAAAGGAAGCTGACATGGTGAGAAGGGTGCGACGTAGCTGTGTACGTAGGTAGCTACTAGCAAACGATACTTGATCCATTAGCTATCTTAACTATGAACCTGATACCTGCAGTGAGTGACTACATGTATTCCTCTATAAACCTAGTGGATGTATACATGGATAATTATACATATCATGAGTTCAGCAAGGTCCTAATACCAAATTTAAATAAATGCAGGAGGCCCAAATGCCAAACCCATACAGGGTGTACAGTCACGTATATTAATTGCAGTATCTTATGTGTCATAAAGCTGGAAGACCATTCCTTTCTAGACCATCAAAACGTAGGCAGGACAGAAATTATCTCCATGGATCCCTGTCAGAAAGTATCCTCATGGATTTTTGACCGGGTTAATTACTGTTTACTCAAAGACATAACTACAGCTTATATTTTGTTAACCAAACTACAGTTTACATTTTATGAACCACAGGCATGTTCCTAGGTTGGAAAGAGGTTGGCTGCTCTGTTAAATCTCTTCCTCATTCTCACTTCTCTGAACTTTTTTAATCATGTTTTCTCATTAGCAGAATATACTTGATGAACTCACTCGTTTAATGAGGTGCTTTGGGATGAGGGTAAAGGCAGCAGTCCATTCTGCTGAATGACTTTGCGATGTTCAAATATAAAGAAAACTTGTAAGTGCCAATAGATCTCCTGTTGGTCTTTACTGGTAGTTGTTCTTTGATGTGAGAGAATATGCAATTCCAGCTAGTGTCCCCCTTCAAGAAGTTGATTTTCAGACCGTTGTTAATAGCAAGTGTGGGCACACTATGGCAGATACTGGCTTCTTTTCTTAGACAAATACTTAAATTAAGTAAGACTAGGTCAAGCTTGCCTGATTTTCAAGTAATTAACAATTTTATTAGTTTTTTATCCTACTTTTTAGAGAGAAGATAGTGATATTCATTTAAATTAGATCTCGGAGTAAAGTGTCAGGGGAAATGGACCTTTGCTCTTACAAAGCGTTTTTTACTTGAGGCTGCCATGCACCAGAATGTAAAAATGGAGCCTAAATTCAAATAAAATTGGGAAAATAAGGGGATGGATGCTACTGTTGGGTTTTGTATGATTCAGGTTATTAAAGACAACTGGAATTGATCTTTCCTGTCAAAGACAATTGTCCACGATTTTTCTAGAATTTCTCAGTGTTTTGTGGGTTTGTTGCTTCTGTAGTTGCGTAAGAAACCTGAGAGTAATGTTAATTTTATTGCATTTTATGGTAACAAAGATCTTGGATCAGCGTTTTTGAGACGGGGAGTGAGTTCCCCTTATACTGCAAGGTCGAGTGTTCGGAGTTCAGTGTGCTCAACATCTGCATAGTGCTTCAACAGCTGGCAAACTCCTTGTGGAGCATCTGCTTTCTGTTACAGCTACTTTTCGTTGAGGCAAATTGAATGTGGCATCCGAAAGGGCTCTTTGCATACATGGAGATTTCACTGGTCATTACGTGACAAAGTGATTATTTAAGGACAGAGATTTTGCCTGTTTTCATACAGTGCCTGGTACGCTGTAGTCGCTGTCGGACGCAAATGCAAGAGACGTTAAGAAACGGTCAGGAACAATGCGGAGAGAGAGGAAAACAGGGAAGAAAAGATAGTAAAGTTCTACATGCGTAGATATTTACTACTGAGCTTCTAAAATGCTCGAACTTAACTTTATAGATTGGAATGCTTTTTGTAGTTTTGAATGAGATGCTTCGCTCTAATAGATCATCCTACTCTGATAGACGTTTAAGACTGATGCTATTTTTAGAACCCCTTCAAAGTCAAGCCTCTCATGAAGGTGAGTGATTTTTCACCTCTGATTTTTGTTTCGTTTGTTTTGATCAGGGTTACTCTATTGATCAATTTGGTATCTAAATCTCATGAAGTCTCATCATGTTTCTACAATACTGGCGTGTAACTATGTGCTCTTATCGCGAGATATGACTCAGTGATAGCTTTATGGAAGAAGTAATAACTTGGATTTGGCCAGTGATCTTCCCGTATTACCATCGTATGCTGTCTGTCATTTCTTGAGAAAGGATTTTAAGAGATTCTTATTGATCGGGCTCAGGCAAGAAATGCATTCAGAGAAAAGGCCTATGAAATGTGTAGTAATAGGTGATTATAAAGCTATGGATAGGAGGCTGAACCCACCTGCACTTGATATTTCAGCAATAACATCTGAGACTATGGGTCAGGACATTTTGTTGACTCATGCTAACATCTATGAAGATCGGACGCACCTTTTCCTTTCCTTAAAAGCATCTCTTCTTTGAATCACCTATGCCAGGTCAGGCTGGGTGTCCTCTGCTTCTCCCCACACGTGTAGTGCAAGTGGCTACCTCCTCCTTGCCCCGTCCTCATTTGTTCTCAGATCATCTGCGTATACCATCTGTATTTGAAGCGTGAGGTAAGAGCTCTCTGGATGCGCACGACCGCGTACCAGCAGGCTCTTGCATTACGGTCTGCGGAGCGTGGTGCCAGCACTGAGTCCCCTCTTGGAGCGCGTGGGCTCGTGTTGCAAGGGCTCTGTCAGTGAACCTCAAGGGAACTAAGGTTCCCAGCTGAAGTTTCCTGAAGCTCACAGTCAGGTCTCTGAATGTGAAGATCAAAAGATCTGCAGAAAGTGACTGCCAGTTGTTTTCTTCTTACTCCCATCCTGACGTTTGACGTCCATTCTGAAACTGTAAGCCAGGAGCCACATAGTTTGTATTCTCCGAGTGAGCTCAGCTGTACACCCTGGTTTACAAGGGGGACTGTAATATCTCTTCAGGACCTTTATGGAAAAATAGTTCAATTCTACTGTCGCTTGTTACTGCTTCCTCGTAGCTGTTTATCCAGTCGTCACGTTCTCCTGTGGTCTTGCCACTAAGCATGCTAATGCCATTAATGGAAATGGATGAGAGAGAACTTCATTTGCTTTAGAGAGTTTTCCAGGAGAGGGCAGCCATAGTTAATTCTGGGTCAGTTCATGTAGTACAATGTGAATATAGATTACTGGCAGTGTTTGGCTGGGACGCTCTATTGCCCAGCGTGGTTTGTGTGCTTAATTCTTTTAATTTGTTCTTTTGTTTGGATTGCAAGTGCGTAAAAGATAGACTTTTTCACAAATTAATGCTGGAAAAGACAGACCACATAACAGAGTGGTTAACTCCCAACGCCCTGTACTTGCTGAAATCGCAAATGCTCTTGGGAACAGTTTCCATTATATGTCACTGTTTTTGCTTTATATACTTTCCAACCAGCTCATAAGCCTTTCTTCGCTCTCCTACTTCAGAAATATTTATGGAAAAACATAGCTCAATCTCTTGCTAGAGACCTGAAAATTTCAGGAAAAAAATTCCCTTGCCCTGAAAACTTTTACTTCTTTCGGAGTTTAGAAAGGATCAGGATAAAATGATCCTCTCTCCTCTCCTGTTTTACATAACGTGGGTACATATAAAACCTCTCTGGGTTTGGCTGTAAGGAGGATAAGTTAGCGCTAAGGGGCACATCCCGTACCCCCAGTTCGGGGGCTGCACTCACCCGAAGAGCAGTAACGATGTGGATGGCGTCAGGAGACGTTTTTTAATGCTGCCCTCCCAGAGCTGTTGCTTTGGCAGAACTGCTTCTGGGGCTGGAGTGGCAACCAGGACCCCTTGACACGCACCCTCTGTCTTTGTATTAAGACTGCAAGGAAAGGTGCCTTTTCGTATGAAATAGGTAGCTTCATTTCTTGGATTAGCTCAAAACAGCAAAAGCTATTTTTCTCCTTTCCTCCATTTTTTTTTTAATTTAAAAAAAAAACCCAACTCTATTTTTCTGCACCACCAAATAAAAACTCCATTAAATACCTTTTGTCAGATCCCTAGGTAATGTAAATGCATGGATTTTTATTACGTTAAAAATCTGGTCCCCGCAGGTACAGAGGTGACGGGGTTTGGGAGGACTTTTTGTTCGTGTTTTGTAGGAGGAAACAAGGTACAGTCGGTATCACTTCATGTAAATCCACAAAACGATACATGACCTCAGAGGTACAACTAAGGAAGCCATACAGTCTTGCCGTATGTTGAATTTCGAAGACTTTTAGCTTCAATTTTGTCAACTTCGTTAACTTCCTATGCTTTGCCACCTCTCTTCATTTCTTAGGCATTCCACTGACCCGTATCAAACGTACACGCGTATTCTCAAAATACACAAACCGTTGAAAGGTTGCACCAGTGGGAGCTTGTCAGACGATTCGGCGTTGCTTTGCCTGGCATGGAGGGTGAGGAGTTAATAATTTCTCTTCTCTTCTTATGCGCCTGTGGGTCTCTAGAAGGTAGAGCAGACACAATACTCTTCCTGTAGATGAGCTGATAGCTCCGGCCGGTCTGCGCGCAGAGCCTTGTGCAAATAATTCTTAGAAAAGAGACCTAATCAGCCGCCGCACTACGCTGGTTTGCACATAATTGTATCTGTCTTTTAAAAGCCGGAGATAAAAGGACAGAATGTGACACCTGCTCATTGCTCGTTTTTCCAGCGGCTCGGCGGGCTGGAGCGCGGTGGCAGGGGTTGAGCGAGGAAGGGTTTTGCCACCCAACCGGCCAATTAAAAGGAGAGGGGTTTGCAGGAACGCTTCGCGGCGCTTGCCAGGGGAAGCCCAAGGCACGGCTCGCAGCCTTGGCTATGGAGGGGATCTAATTTTTTACTCTCTCTAGCTGAGCTCAGTGCTTCTTTTCGTCTCTCTCTCCCAATAGTTAATTTTAATTTTATTTCAACCCAAACTTTTCATCCTCTCTGAACTTCCCCGTGCTGCTGTCTGAGGTCTTCATTCCTTCGAAATGTAATGATGGGGAAGGAAGGGTTTCTGCGCTCTTATTTTAACTCTTTTATCAAAGAGTTCTCCTTAAATAGCATTATTTTTATTTCAATTTACTTTTCCTTATGGTGGGGTTTTATTTTAGCCTCTGTCTCCCTTCCTGCATGTCCTATAAATCCTCAGGTTTTACGTTCAGTGTAGTGGAAGACTTATTCCCATAAGGAGTTGGTACCTCGATGAGCCAGCATAGGGATTTTGAAAGCTTACAATTAAGTTGTTTGTCTCTATCTTCTGGAAGTCACCTTCCCTCTCGGTTCTATTGGGTAGCTTATGCATTCATTTCTGCTCAGTGAAAACTCCTCACTGCTCTTCACAGGACAGGTTAACTCCTTCCTAAAATGTCTCAGTGTCCCCATTTGGAAAACTAGTACAGTGCTCACCTCCTTACCGCACCAGATAGCCTTGGATTTGAGAGATATGTATTATTTTTCTTGATTATTATTATTATTTTTAAAATTATTTTATTTAAGGTGATTTCTTTTATTGTGTCTGTTTCTCCAGCAGTGCTGGCTGGACACCCCTGGCAAATAGGTCTGTGTAGTTCTAGGTGCCGTACAAATTGTACTGCTAAGCACTTAGGAACATGAGTACTGCTGTCCCTAGGAGCTTGAAGTCTAGTAATATATATATACATATGTATGTGTATATATACATATTATGTATATGCTATGGAAGTATATATGTTATATTAAAAAAAAAGGTTAACAGGGAAGGGGAATGAGGAAAATAGTGTAACTCAGTAATAGGAGAGAAGTAGTTTTGCACACAAGTTGTACCCATAGGTAGTAATGAGCACAACTTGCCACCTCTGTAGCAGGTTTCTCTGAGTATTAGTCCATGGCCTCAGCAACAGGTTTCAGCTAGCACGGGAAAAGTTGGGTCAGTATGTGGGGATTTAGCCTAGGCTGAGCTCTACTGCTATAGCTAGAAAATAGACAAGCTGGGAATGATGTCTATGCAAGGTGCCATGTGGACATAACCAGGTTCTAGACCTACAGGACGATCTTTGAAGCAAGGTCTTCGGTAGATTAGAAAGGCACGAGTTTGGAGGTGTCAAAAGCAGAGATGAAGAGACTTTAATTGTCAAGGCTCATAATCCAATTAGATCTTAGACAAGGGTTTGCCAATGTAGGCAGAGCGAAAAGGTCAAATTTGGAGAAGTTTTGTAGAAAATGGCATCGGGATTTAATCACAGACTAGAGATATGAGTCATGAGAGGAGATCAAGTCAAAGAGAAAGCTGAGATTGGCATGAAAGAGCTTGATTTTATTTCTGAAATTAAGACAGGTATGGAAAGGAAAGGACTTCATGAAAAATTCAGGAGCTAGGTTTTGAGCATGTTCAGTTTTAGCGAGTAGTAAATTATTAACAGAAGGATCTGAGAGCGAGGCCAAAAGTTGTTTGGGTTGATGACTCTAGGCTTAAAGATTTCTTGTTTTCAGTAAGTTTGATTGTTATTTGTGTGTTCATAGCCTATCTAACAAGGAAGAATATGGATTTGTGTCACAGAGGATGACTGAAAACTGCCATCTACATATATCTATTAGTGCAGTTCTTTTGTGGATTCAAATTGGATTTTGAGACAGGTCGTGGCGTAGACGAAGGATGCAATCAGAATAAAGAAGTCATAGCACCATAGTAGGGCTCGATAGTTTCCAAGCCACATCTACCTGGATTACTGTTGCATGTCTCAATGCAAAAGTGGCAGAATGAACTAACCATACATACGGAAAAGCAGTAAAAATTTAACTCAATCCACTGGTCATTAAAACAACTTAATTAGAGTCATTAGGCTGAAATATGCTGTAACTGAAATTCGAAGAAACTTCATTAAGAGTGTGTCCATTTTAACGTGCACCTCTGCTTGTGAGCAGCTCTGGTCTCTGGACATGAGCCACATGTAGTCTGGTAACCACACGTCACACCTTCCCCGTACATAAAGTGCTGTGACACAGCGTTTGTACCTGGAGTTGTTTAATATCTCTCATTTAGCTCAGCTCATTGCGTTTCAATCATGGTTGGGCTAAAGGAGGCTTGTGAGGCTCCGTGTCCTAGTGCTCATATTTACACAGTTACTGAAATGTGGTAAATCATCTACCTGCCTGTTAATAGGGGGTTATATATTATCTTGTACCAGGCTTTGGCTGCTCTACAAGGATACAAAAATTCTTATGGCCGGGACATCTCATGCAGTATTTCACGGTTGTTTTTTAAGATAAGCATGGAAAACGGGTCATGTACCCATCATTTTTCTGCAAATAATCAGTATCACTTTTTTTGCTTTCTTAAAGCATCCTGCCCCTATGTCTCTATACATCAGGGCATGGAGATAACCTGCTGTCTCAGCTCTCTTCTCTTCTGCATTTGAGTTCCTTCTGCTTCAGACAGTACGTCGCATATTTCATCGTACAGGAGCCCCGAATACTTCTCAAATATGACAATTATACTACACATAGGATTAATTTAACTAGGAATTTTAAAATTAGCTACCTGTTAGGTATGAACCCTTATCTCTGTAAGAGTCCAGAGCACCACTATGTGCCCGTTGAATAGATAATGTAGAAAATACTTTTTCCACTTGAAACAGTAGAAAATCCCCCAAATCGGTTTCCACTTCCATATCACCATATTCAGGGAGAGTTTAGGTAAGTAGATTGTGTGGTGAAATCCACATATTTGACGTTGCATGTGCAGAATTGAGTGCAGGAGCCTAGATTTGTGTCTGCTCTTAAGTAGGCATTACCGCTTTCGTGACCATGTGCTAGCTCCCTACTATCTCCATAGGGAATGTGCCACAATCACCATCTTTACCACTGATTTCTAGAGCAGATAACACTCCCTGGAGGTCTCCAATCTACATAGTGTCTAGACTAAACCTGCTTTGATATCAGACCGACTCCCAAACCAGTGCATAAGGGCTACAGACTCTTTTTTTTACCATTATCTATTCAGCCACAAGTCAGAAACTCTCACAAAGGTTGCGTGAGACCTTTAAAAATCTCCTCTGCAGAGGGAGAGGTTTGTCTCGCATCCATCATTGCAGAACCGCAGAAAGAAGGAGAAAATTTTAAGTCTCATTATGCAACCAGTGAGGAAGAAGGTGATTTTCTTTCAGTAAGCTGTAGGTTAAGCTGCGTTATTCATGACCTGCAGTGGTTTTGCACAAAGCTGCCAGTATACAAAAAATAGTGTTATATGATATATCCTAGTATGGATTAGTCTCTTTTTTTTTTTTTTTTCCCATAAGGCAGGGTAAGAATGGGCTGAAAGTAGTCCTGCCACAAGCAAGCTATAGAAATAAAGTTTTCAATAGCCTAAAATAACATGCAAATCCTGGTATAGTGAACTTTCAAAACACAGGCATACAGCGTATTCCAGCCTGACCTTCTGGCCGTGTAGCAGGTAATCAAAAGAAGTCTTCTGCAAACCTGCTTGTGATGAATAGATAAAAAGGGGTTGTCCCACATTCAGAAATGAGACTATTTAAGCAAGCTGGGGCTATGGAATGGAATATTTAAAAATAACTCAAAAGGACCTCAGGTTCACTGGAAAACACAGAGCTTTGAGAATCTGGAAAACACAGAACTTTGAGAATCTGGAAAACACAGAACTTTGAGGATTTTAAAATTTTAGGGGTCTGCCTTTGAGCATTTAGATTAGGACTGGACACAAGCAGTGCAAACTCTGAAGCGGTTTTCACTTTGATAGCAAATTGGGCAAATCACCAAATGCCGGGTTATCTTGGCTGCCAGGGGAGAAATGAGACAAGCAGGTGCCATCCCTGTGCCAGCAATTTCACAGGGCAGGAGAAATGTCTGTCGTAAAAGGCATGTGCAAAATGAAATCACTCCCACCCAAACCAGAGAGGTTAAACTGAACAACTCATTTCTTAAATGAATCTGTAGGTAATGTGCATTCAGGTTTGCTGTTTTAAGATCCCAAGTAAAAGTTGGAGGCAGTCAAACCTCAGATCACTAGTCGTGTTCGTGCTTCTCTTTTCAGCTCGCGTGACCCCGGTACTTAGAGTTAATTGACGAAGATTGTACTACATCTAAATGTTTATAGCCGAGATCAAGTAGCACTGCAATTGAACGCTGATCACGTGTCTGCCAAGGATGGATTTGGAGATTAAAACTGGATATAAACATTATACTGATGTGGAGGAAGAAAGCTCACTCAATCCAAATGAACAAGGCTGAAAAATCCTTTTGCGAGCAAGTCCACCGGGGATGCTGCAGCATCCTCAGTCCGTTGCCATCACAGAGTTAAGAACAGACACAAACTCGAAACAATTTGGCAAGAACGATAATCGGACCAGTCGGGATCTGTCATCAGCATACTGGCCACTGCAAAAGAGTGATTAAATAGGAAGACACAGACAATTATCAAAGCCTAATTGCTTATTGTTGCTAGAACTATATTTTAAATGTGTTTTTCTTTTTAATTGCTTTTGGAGCGAATAAAGTGTCCTTAATTCAATTGTAAAATGTTTGGGAATGGGAACCCTGCCAGGAATCAGGCAGCTCAGAGGTCTTGCGAAAGCAATTGCCTCTTTCGCTAGCCTATATTCATGTTCAGTCATCCCATCCTCTGCCAACTTTCCTGTTTTCAGGTCCGTGCCCCTGTGTTAGCAGAAGGTCTCTGGGTTGTTGGTACTTGCAGGAAGCTGCACTAGTTTGCTCATATCTTTTCCTGTATTTTTTGTTCATCCCCATCCAAGGGCCTTGACCCAAAGAGGAGCTGAACTCTTCAGGTCCATAGGGGTTTGGATCAGCAGGCTCTGAGTATAAGGGCACTTTCCGGGACAGGACTAGCAGTGGTTGACGAGGTGAGATATGCGTGTGATTTGAACGTGTTACAATGCAAACATCTGTGTACCTCCGCGCTCTGTTACTATTGATTGCAATGAACTTATGCAGGGGATGGATTTGGCTCGGTATTGTGTCAGTATAACAATGAATGAACACGAGGATGTTGTTATTCCAAGTTAAGATGCTCAGGTTTGGTGTGAGGAGCAGATCCAAACCACATACAGAAGATTTTATGCAAATAGCTATGAGGCTTTAGTGCTATTAAATAACCATTCAACATTTTCAGGATGAGAGTGGCAGGGAAGACAGTTTTTATATTCATAGAAATATCTTTTGTATGGATGTATTCAGCTCTGAAAATACTGCAGGACCTCGTAATGGACAAGCAAATGTAACGAATGCTATAGCTCTATGTGTAAATAATCTGCATGAACAGCTTGGAAAATGAAAGGGAAGTGGCCCACATGAGGGAGAACAAGTGGGAAGAGGGGAAACAGAAACAGTGTTTAGGTGCAAATATTGGAGGAGATAGATACATTAAAAAAAAATCAAGGAACCTGTTGTCTCAACAGAATGCCATGTGTTACCTGCCAGCTCCTCTAAGCAGCCGACTGAACCCCAAATAACAGGCTGCTAAAACTTGCTGACCTGACACGCAGCATGAGAGGAGGGACAGGGAACTTGCTTGTTCGGAGACAGGCGGGACCAGCTTGCTCTGTACACGGAGTTGTCTGTAGTACCCTTTCTTTCTCCATTCTGATCTTTCTTCCATCTGCAAAATATGTAAGATCAGAAGTGGACAGAATTGTTCAACCAATTTCTAAATGAATGATTTTTAAAAAATAATAATTCTCTTTGCATTGTTAAGTTCCTTGCAAAATCCTGAACGAACATTCTTGCAGAAGAGGGGGCAGGAAAAGAAAAAAAAAAAAGAAGTT
Source organism: Phoenicopterus ruber ruber (assembly GCA_009819775.1). Classification (NCBI taxonomy): domain Eukaryota; kingdom Metazoa; phylum Chordata; class Aves; order Phoenicopteriformes; family Phoenicopteridae; genus Phoenicopterus; species Phoenicopterus ruber. The sequence continues at coordinate 165,349,553 of CM020216.1, read as the reverse complement.
GTTCCAGACAGCACGGCTGGCCCTTTCCTTGCTCTTTTCGGGCAATCAGAAGTAAAGCTGGCCTGGGCAGACATTTTAATCAGCACTTTAGATTTGGTGAACACAGGAAAACTGAATCATTCTGCGAGACTTTCACTGCAGCAACTCTGGCTTGGGCTCTTGGTCTTTGGCTTTCCTCCACCGAAGTACCTGACGGACATTATCTAGAGATGGCAGCGTTCCTGCTCCACTCCCCTCCTCAGACCACGGCTCTCCCAGTTCACAGACCGAGATGAGCAAAACTAGTATTTTGGAACAGCTCTGACAGCATAAAAAATGGTTGATTGACTAAAATTCCCCTAACTATCCCAGTACAGCCGAGCAAGGCTTGCTTTGCTGGGCTCGAAGGTCTCTTTTACCCCTTATGTGAGATGTATTTACTCATTTGGGCATCTCTTGCCTTGAGTTTTGTTGACCTACGTGTTTGTGCAAAGCCATGCCTCCGTGCGGTGTTGTCTTGAGCCAGGTTCCCAGCTGCAGCGAGTGGCGGGGGCCAAGGCATCTGCTTCAGCTGGGGGTTCGACATCCAGATTAGAAGCAAATATCCAACGGAAATTTCTCCATCTCCCACTGTAAAGAAGAGCGCAAACACCCTGCCTTCCTCTGCAGCCTGTTTTTTAAAATCAACCCAAACTTGAGTGAGGAGAGTAAACATTACTGGAATATGCATTTCCACTGAGATTAAACATTTATTTGTACGCGGCTTTCCAAAATTAAACTTTCACAGTGGCAAACAGGGAGTTGAGTGCGGAAATGCAATTAGCCGTGACTCAGGACTCTTGACGTACAGGTGGGCCAGTGAGTTGCGAGTGCTCACACGGAAACTTGACAAAGTAGCAAGAACAACTTGCTATGCGTTAGCATCAGCAGAGGAAATAGCACAAAATGTTAATAATGTTTGGTATTCATTTCCAAGCTGCTCCTTTGGGTGATGTAGACAGAAGTGCACCTGGCAGGTGATGGTAAATGATGTTTTTCTTGTGGAACAGTGGTTGTTTTCCCGTTAGTAACATTCATTCCCTTTTCTTGAGTTTTGAGATCCTGAAAGACAGACACTACATGAAATCCGATGTATTATTTTCATACAATGGTCTCCCAGCCATTGTAATGTCAATAAGCATCATCTATCAGCTGCCCCTGAAGTAGTTTTTCCAACTAAAAGGTGAATTCATCGAGATCTTAAAAGGCTTGGCTAAGGCCATCAGTGAAAAAGCAAGGCTTTCCAAGCACTCTTCTCACCCATTCTTTTGATGATCTTAAGGGTCTTTTCCAACCTAAATGATTCTGTGATTCTCAGTGGCTTGTATCATCCTCATCCTCTGCCTTCCAAAATGTGTTGGACGTTTTCTCTCTCGGTACAATAATCTCTTAGAGAAGGTCCTAGACACAAAACATCCTGCACTTCTTCAGGGCGGTCCCGTGCCTGTTCACGGGTGCGTGGCAGAGACCGTGTCTTTCCTTTTTTCGTGGCTATCAAGCGTTGCAGGGTGATGTTGGCACCCAAGGGTGCTAATATAGTGGGCATGTGTAGGTAAATGAGCAGGAAAGGGGTGGGGTGGGGTGGGAAGCAGCATTCTGTTGGCTTATTAAAGCACTTAAGAAAGGATTTAACTTTTAATTAGAAGGAGATTGCTAGGTCTTTGTGCTTTTTTTGCCCTGACAGCCAGAGTTTACGCTGCTACCTTTTTTGTTTGTAATTTATACATGCTGTTTGCACTAAACTTGTTCCTTCTCATTTTCTGAAATACTGTTTATCTTGTATCTCAATCTTTGGAAGATGGAGATACGGCCACCACTGTCTTCTGTGCTACCAACTGTATCTTCCGATTCAGAGCTCCTGTATACTGGAGCCAATAATGATTCACTCTCACAGCAGTGGTGTGAGCAGTCTCAGCTTTTAGATGCCATCTGTGTGAGGGAGCTGAATCTGCAGAAACGGGACCCTGTACACATGGCTCTTCCTCTGTTCATGGATGAAAATATTAAAGCAAATCCGTATGGTCCACGAGATGTTTTCTGTGTCAGGAAGGGAGTAAAACTGCCTGTCAAACCAAGCTGTTCTCTCTGATGAAAGGGGACTGTTTTGAAACACTCCTTTCCATAGTATTTTGCACGCCAGCCATGTGTGTTTTCTCATCTGACATCTCATTGAGATCCTTGGCTTCGGTACTGCAGAGGGAAGAGTGTGCTGGGAGGGAAGGAAATAATCTCTCAATGTGTACACAAGCACGTGCGCGCACACACGCTCTTAAATCGATCTTAAATGAATTGAATTTTTTTTTAGGAATACAAAACAAAAATTAATCTGGTTGAGCCAGGCTTAATTACTTCCCTTTTGTTTGGCTTTTCTGTTTTCACATGAAGATATTGGGAAGCAACGCTCGGAGCTATTATTAGACACAAAGGTGGAGACAGAGGGCAAAGGGTTCATTTACAATTCCTACAGCAGAGCATTGAATTTTAAAGCTAAAAGGCAAGCTGATGAGCAGCTTGAAAATAAACATTCATCCACTTAGCTTACTGAGTGTTTCTGAAGGTTCATGCTGGTCTGGGGAGCGAACTGTTCCCACAGCTGTAAGACCCACTGGCTGGAGGAACCAGAAAAAAAAGATTTCTTTTTTTTTTAAAAAATGGAAGCACTTACCTTGCAGGAAGAATCTTGAAAATATAAACTGATATAAAGTCATGAATTGATATAAATGCGTTTCTTTTGAAGGAAGCAACTGGTCTTCACTTCTGTGACAGGAGGCTGAGAAGCATAAAGATTATTCACACACACACACACAGACACACATTTTTGTGTTTTGAAAAATTCAAATCAGTTAATCCCAGATAATGGGATACCATTATAACCACTACTTCACCTCCATGATCTTAGGGCAATCCTGCCAGAAGCAGTTGGATTATGTTGGGCAGGAGAGCCCATAACATTAGAGTGTGCTATTGCAAAAGAAATCCATTGCCAAACAGGTTTTCTACCCCGTTCCTAAAATGCAATGGTGATTGTAACTTCCTTTCAGAGAATCACAGAATGGCTCAGGTTGGCAGGGACCTCTGGAGGTTGTCTGGTCCAACCCCCTGCTCAAGCAGGGCCACCTAGAGCCATTCACCAAGGACCGTGTCCAGACAGCTTTTGAGTATCTCCAAGGATGGAGACTCCACAACCTCCCTGGGTAACCTGTGGCCAAAGCTCGGTCACCCTCACAGTAAAAAAAGTGTTTCCTGATGTTCAGAGGGAAGCTCCTGTGTTTCAGTTTGTGCCCGTTTTCTCTGGTCCTGTCACTGGGCACCACTGAAAAGAGCCTGGTTCCATCCTCTTTGCACCCTCCCTTCAGGTATTCACACACATCGATAAGATGTCCCCGAGCCTTCTCTTCTCCAAGCTGAACAGTCCCAGCTCTCTCAGCCTTTCCTCATACGTGAGGTGCTCCAGGCCCTGAATCCTCTTTGTGACCCTTCACTGGACTCTCTCCAGTATGTCCCCATCTCTCTTGCACTGAGGAGCCCAGAACTGGACCCACCACTCCAGGTGTGGCCTCACCAGCCCTCGTGTTGTCAAAACCTGGGCATCTCCTTTGGAAAGGGAAGTTTGGCATGGGGACTGTTCCAGCTGGGACACCTGCACGTATTTTGGATAGCTGAGCTTGAGCACTGCCGGGTTTCTTGTGCTCGCTCTGCCAAGCGTCTCGTGTCTGAGACTTGCTGCTGCATTTGGGCAGCTTTGGTCAAGGAGTGGTTTTCGTCTGGGTAGCTCAGCTTTGCTGACCTGACCTCTGGAACAAATGTCCCTTTCTGAACTCGTTTCTTCTTGGGCACTAGCTTTTTTTTTCCCCAGTTGCCACGCTAAGGCTTGTTCGGTTTGCCAGGCTAAAGGGCATCAAGAGAACATGCAGCATTTTGTAGGGTTTTGTCTAAGGCAACAAAACAAAAATAAGTAAAAAAAAAAAAAATCACTTCGGTGTAAAATGTTTTTTTTTTCTGTGAAAGCTCCTGAAGCCTAAAAATAGTGTCTTTTCTTGAAGAGGGGATATTACTAATGTAAATCCGATGCTGTTGGCAGAGGAATAATGTGCTGTATGTCATAAGGCAAGCGACTGAGGAGGAGGTGGAGTGATCGAAATACCTCATGGGCATGTGAGATTGTGGGGATGGGTATTCCCACAGAGGATTTTTCTTACCTGTGCCCAGGGCTTTCTCTTATCTCTGAACATGAACCCGTAGCGAAATAGAAATGTTCCTGTATTAATAGTGCGTCAGAGATAACCCTCATCTGAAAAATACAGTAATACTGCACAACTGGGAACCCTTTCAGAGCGGGGAATTGGGCTAGCAATTTCCTAGTGTGCTGGTAATGAAACATTTTGGTTCTGTGTAAGCAAATGGGCAAGGTTAGTGGCCACATTACTCCGGCTGCCATTGTCCCAGCAGTAACCAATTTAGAGGCTTTATATTTTCTGCTATCCCAGTAAGGGAAAGAAAAGTAGAAAGTTAAAAATAGAAATCCCAGAATGAATTAAAGCGCAAAGAGTGAACAAGCTCGTAGTACTGCTGTATAATTTTAAAATCCCTTTTTTCCTTATTATCTGTACTTTAATATATGTATTACATTGCAAATTCTGGCTGTGTCAGTCCTGCTCCAAAAGGTCACCTCCGTACAGGAGGATTTATTCTGGCTGTAACATGTCAACATGGGCATCCAGCCCTGGATCTATCTAGCTACCATGTGTATCAATGATCCCTCTTTGTATTTCCCTTCACCTGATGCTGATGATGTGCAGGAGAAGCATGAGAAGTTGTCTGTGGCTTTGGCCTGCAAGGGAGGCGGTTAAAAAAAAATCTTCTGGTGCCTGTGTATATATCGTAATTAGTTTTTGTCATAGCTCTTTCAACAGCTGTGGACAGATATCAGACCTTCATGAACTGGTTCCTGCAAGTTGTTTCCCTGCAACACTACCCTACACAACACGGCAGCGTTGGGCTTTGTGTCCTAAGGTTAACTGTCACGCGCTCTTGTTTCATTTAGGTTACTTCTTCTTGTTAAGTTTCCTATCAAGATTGACACAGTTTCTAAAGCAGGAGTCCAACGTAACGTGGAATTGTTTTCTTGGTTTGCAGATATCCTCATTGACGGCAAGCTTTGCGACTGTGATATCGTGGTGGACTGCAAAGTGGGGGACCCCGTCCCGCTGGAGGTGAAGCTGACCAACTGGAGCAAGCACAGCGTGGGGCCCTTCGCTCTCACCGTGACGCCCTACCAGGATTACCAAAATGGGGTGCACAACTATGAGCTGCAAGATGCTATCACCTTTGTGGGATCCAACACCTTCTACATCGATTCAGTAAGTCTTCCTATCAAACGGATTCCGATTCTGGATGACGTGCATTTGCAGAAAAAGACTTCATTATTCAATTGTGCCTTTTAAGGCAGATTAATTTTTGGAAAACATCATGATTATGTCAGCTATTGCTAAAGGTGCTGCTAGGTTTGGGGATGTAGAATCATCTCTCTGAGATGGTTTAAGACTCCAATCTTGTTCAATTTATTCATCAGTGACCTGGATGAAGGGACAGAGTGCACCCTCAGCCAGTTTGCTGATGACACGAAACTGGGAGGACTGGCTGATACACCAGAAGGCTGTGCTGCCATTCAGCGAGACCTGGACAGGCTGGAGCGTTGGGTGGAGAGGAACCTCATGAGGTTCAACACGGGCAAGTGCAGGGTCCTACACCTGGGGAGGAACAACCCCATGCACTGGTACAGGTTGGGGGTTGACCTCCCAGAAAGCAGCTCTGCGGAGAAGGACCTGGGAGTCCTGGTAGACAACAAGTTCACCATGAGCCAGCAATGTGCCCTTGCGGCCAGGAAGGCCAACAGCATCCTGGGGTGCATTAAGAAGAGTGTGGCCAGCAGGTCGAGGGAGGTTCTCCTCCCTCTCTACTCTGCCCTGGTGAGGCCCCATCTGGAGTCCTGCGTCCAGTTCTGGGCTCCCCAGTTCAAGAGAGACGAGGAGCTACTCGAGAGTACTATGAGAGAGTCCAGCAGAGGGTACAGAGATGCTGAGGGGACTGGAGCATCTCTCCTCTGGGGAAAGGCTGAGGGAGCTGGGGCTGTTCAGCCTGAGGAAGAGAAGACTGAGAGGGGACCTCATCAATGCTTATCAATATCTCAAAGGCGGGTGTCAAGAGGACGAGGCCAGACTCTTCTCAGTGGTGCCCAGCGACAGGACAAGGGGCAACGGGCACAAACTGGAACACGGGAAGTTCCGCCTGAACACGAGGAAAAACGTCTTTGCTGTGAGGTGCCAGAGCCCTGGCACAGGCTGCCCAGGGAGGGTGTGGAGTCTCCTTCTCTGGAGAGATTCAAACCCACCTGGACGCGGCCCTGTGCAGCCTGCGCTGGGTGACCCTGCTCTGGCAGGGGCTGGGCTGGGTGGGCTCCAGAGGTCCCTTCCAACCCCCACCATTCTGTGATTCTGTAATTTCCTATCATGTAAACCACTAGTAAACTATCAGAGACAGTAACTTTTGGTCACTCCAGATCTGACTAAATCTGAATGAGTAACCTAGATAAAATGTTTAATACCATATTGCCAGTCCCTTGAGCCATCCAGTGCAGCCTGCAGTAATAGATTTTAAGTAACTTTTTCGTTTCAGTCCATAAGAAATATTCCCCAGGTTGAGCCAAGGAACTCAGCAAATCAGTTTTAGTCAGGTCCTGAGGAAATGCAACAGACTGCAAACAGAAAACGCTAAACATTAATGACCAATATGATGAGCTGGTTCATTTCCTTGTCGCTTAGCATACTCTTATAAAACCATAAGGAAAAATAGAAAACATACTTAAAATGAGACAAAAAAGTCCCTTATTAGAACAATTGAGATTTCGATTTTTCTCTCAATTTCTTCTGTAGAAAATTCAAATCTAGGAGCTTTTTGTGTCTAAGGCAAGACACTGAAAATACAGATAAAACTACTCTCTCCCACATCCTTCCCTAAAACCCAGCAACAACAAAAAACCAGGAATAAAAACCATACGGACAGTACTGTAGAGTGGAATAAGCAGTATTTCTGGTAACTTATAAAATAAACATGAAGAAGAGGGTGAGTGTTTGGGATAGCGCTTAGGACCTTTGCTTAGGTCAGCTCTTCGGATAGCTAATAAAATGTACCTGTCAAAACGGAATGTTTAAGTGAACCTTAGTAAGAAAGAAATGAAAGGTTAACCACAGGGATAGTCGCCATGCATATTTTTCAATTATGCATCATGGGAAGAAAATATTTCAAAAAGCTAATGAGCACGGAATACATCATCAACTTGAATTTTAATGGGGGCTAACTATATTCTTAGCTGAATAATTTAAATATGGCAACAGAAATAATCAAGAGATGGCTTGCTTTGACTCTCTTTCTGACCGTGTGGATTTTTCAATCCGAGTGGCAGTGTTTGGGTGCCCAGCTGCCGGAGGGCTTGACCCTCCAGGCTAATGAGGGAAAAGGGAGATGTCGGCGTGATGTATTCTTACCTTCTGCCTGAGTCTCCTACGGGGCAAAAAGTCAGGAGATCACATCTCTTGTGCCTGCCCAGGCAGCCTTCTCATGTGTTACGGTCCCCGCTTTTGCCCCGTTGTTCAGTATTGTGACATTTCTCCTGTAAACACAGTCCCCGATAAGTTAAAAATAGAGTTGTTTTCTGTTATTTGTCCTTCTTTTCATCCAAAAAGGTGAAATGAAGAAAATGTCGACTCTTAGACAAGAAGTGTTATATTTCACGGTATGTAGTATTGATACTTGTCCTACACAGGCTCCTAGAGAAAATGCTTAGTCATATTTCTTTGAGGCAGAGAGCCCTGATCATGGAAGAAAATTCTTCAAACAGTGTATCTAATGCTGTCAGAGTCCCTTTCATCCCCTGTAATAACTAATTCAGTAATGGAAAAAAGATTTCAGAAAGCCGCACCTGTTTTGGGGACAAGAAGAAAGTCCGGGTTTGTGCATTTGATGCTTCAGGGAAGGACGAACATACTCAGAATTGCATTCATGCTACGAGTTTGGCAGAAACTCAGACAGACGCTGGTTAAGAAACCGAAGAAGCTCATGGTTGGGTGAGATGAAAGAGATTCAGAGTTTCTCTTTCTTATAAATGAAAGTCGAGACGCTGGACCAGATTCCTTGCTGGCGTAACTCAGTGCTGCTCTGTCGAAGCTATTAAACACGTGCCCATTATTTTTGTAAGCTGAGGTCATGGACACACCATTATTTTGCTTGTTTAATGGAGGTGGCTGGAGACGCTACCATTTCCCAGCTGCTTGTTTCTGCCCCTCTGCAGGAAGATGCTCCCCTCTTCCCCAGCAGACCCAGCGGGAGAGGTGGTCTGAGCATTTGTTTCCGCGCAAAGTTGGCCAGTTTAGCAAAAACTACATTCGTCAGCAGTTTAAGCTAATTGGGCTGACTTTACACTGACACTGGCAAGGAGGTGGTGACATGATTTATTGCACTGCCGAGCTGGGTGGGAGGAAGGATGGAGAACTAGCGTATGGTTTGGCATATGAGTAGTGTATGGTCAAGAACAAGTGGGAGCATCAGGTATTACGGCAAGAGAAGATACTTCTCACGCCCTAAAAATTTGGTCTGTTGTCATGCTGATGCAGAAACTACATTATTGGTGCTCAATTGAATGTGATTTCTCTGGGGGAAAAAAAAGAACCCCCCCCCAGCTCTGCTTTCCTAAATGTTAAGCCTGATGCTCAGCAAATCACAATTCTTTTTGTTTCCAGACTAAAAAGTTTCAAATCAGTTTCTGGTGCTATCTGGAAGACAGGGGATATATACAGGAATTTACAGCATGCACATGCTGCTTTGCACAGATGCAGGCTGGGGGATGAAGGGATGGAGAGCAGCCCTGCCGAGAAGGACCTGGGGGTGTTGGTTGATGAAAAGCTGGACATGAGCCAGCAATGTGCGCTGGCAGCCCAGAAAGCCAACCATATCCTGGGCTGCATCCCCAGCAGCGTGGCCAGCAGGGCGAGGGAGGGGATTCTGCCCCTCTGCTCCGCTCTGGGGAGACCCCACCTGGAGTCCTGCGTCCAGCTCTGGAGCCCCAACACAAGAAGGACATGGACCTGTTGGAGCGAGTCCAGAGGAGGCCATAAAAATGCTCACAGGGCTGGAGCACCTCTCCTATGAGGACAGGCTGAGAGAGTTGGGGTTGTTCAGCCTGGAGAAGAGAAGGCTCCGGGAAGACCTTCGAGCAGCCTTCAGTACCTAAAGGGGGCCTCCTAGAAAGCTGGAGAGGGACTTTTTACGCGGTCATGTAGTGATAGGACAAGGGGTAGGTTTCAATTAGACATGAGGAACAAATTCTTCACTCTGAGGGTGGTGAGGCACTGGAACAGGTTGCCCAGAGAAGTTGTGGATGCCCCATCCCTGGAACTGTTCAAGGCCAGGTTGGACAGGGCTTTGAGCAACCTGATCTGGTGGAAGATGTCCCTGCCCATGGCAGGGGGGATGGAACTAGGTGATCTTTAAGGTCCCTTCCAACCCAAACCATTCTGTGATTCTATGAATATAAATTGTTTAAAGGGTAAAAGTCATACAATTTTGTATTTCTCTTTCTCACGACTTGAGGTCCAGCTTAGATGATTTTTCTTAGAGGTAATGTAATGAGTGTGTATTCACCTTTTTGTGCTCTTACTTCAATTCAGTGCAGCAGTCTGGGTTTGTGTCACAAAGTCTGCTGGGATATACTACTTCAAAAAGCAAATTCTTTTGCTGAAAATTTTAAAGGATATTGAGATATTTCCATGCATTTTAAATTAAGTAAAATCTTTATTTTTAAGCATAACTTTTAATTTGGTTAACCTTACCTTTCTATGTCTGTATTTAACAGAAGAAGTGACTTCACCAATAGATAGTAGACATTTTTTTCAGTGTGGGGTTTTGAAACATGAGATAACGTGGTGGACCTCAACCCATTAAAATATATTGCATTGAATCATTTTTTATCTTGCTTCACAACCTGAAGTTTAGCTTTAGCCATATTACTAAAAATTCTTAGTTCTTACCAATGTTTTGTTTTGACTAATTAGTTGATCAGACAGAGTTGCTTCTTGCCAAATTAAAAACAAAAAAAATTATCTTCTGTGGAGATTCCTGTAACTACCAGCGATTCATCTTTCCTTGTTGTTCCTGCTTTTGTCATTATTATTCTCAAGCAGGTTTTTTTCCTGCATGTGCTATCACGCCATAGCTCAAGTGATTGGTAGTGGGAGATGAGGAGAAATTCATTAGTAGATGGTCATTTTGAATCAGCTCAGTTCTGGCAGGTCCTCTGTGGCCCATCTGGAACAAATCAGGTTTTTGGCACTGTTTTACTCGCACTGTAAACTCTTTGGGGCAGCGAACAGTAGCTGGCGCTAGCCCTAATCTCCAACTGAGCTCCCTAAGTACTACAGCAGTATAAATAAGTAGTAATTAGTTCTAAGCAATCGCAGTCCCACATGGTAGCCTGAATCGGGGAAGGATTAGGATGGAACTAGAAACTTAATTTTTCTTCTATCTCAGTGGAACAGAGGAGTAATGTGGCATTTTTTTCTTGATTCCTCAGTCATGTTTTTCTAGGGTAGAAGCTTTCCATCTTTGGTCTCCACGTAAAGGATTTGGTAGAATTTTAGTAGAATCTCTTTTGACTCTGACTCGATTCAGCAAGCATGTGTTCAACGGCATCCCAGATTGGCACAATTTATGAGCACGTATCTAGGCAGCGTGCTGCTAGATCAAACGACAATACACATTTGGTCTGGGTCAGGCACGAGTACGTGATCTTCATGTTTCTTGTAGGCTAGCTGGATCGGGCATTGAAACCAGTGGGATGGTGTGTACTGTCAGCTACGGTAGGAAACATCTGACTTGAGTACACATCTGAACAAGTCATCCTGAGCTCCCTTCACAGGCGGTGGAGAGCGAGTCATCACAGTTGATGGAGTTTAGGGGATATTTTACCTCATTCTACATCTGATCAGATGAATCCTTGTGTTGAACAGCTGGCTCAGATGTGGACATGCACTTAACAGACATTTGGGTGGATTCAGTTCCAGACTGAGACATCTGAATGAGTAGGTGTTCCATGGATGCTGGCCAGATAAGCTCCCATTAGTCAATGGAGATGTAGTCTGCAGCCGGTAGAACCTGGATTACACTAACATAGACACCAGGGGTGAGATTCAGTTGCCTAAAACTAGGTGTCTACCATCGTTTAGGTGCTGTGGGTATCCCACCTGGCCTCCACCTACTGCCAGAAATCCTGTAAATCATCCTGTAAATCTTGCCAGCCCTGTGCAGATGTCTCAATGCCTTAGGTCATCCCAAACATCACGAGGTGCCTATGTTTAGGCAACTGTATCCTGACTCTATAGGCTGGCTGGGTAGACCATTCTGTGTTTGCTCCACTGGCTGCATTGACTACATGTCTTCTTTCCGTAGTAGGAACTTGGATACCTAGTGTGCAGAGAGACACCTAAACATAGGTCGTTTAACCTCAAAATTAGTCCTGTGCCTGGTATACCAGTTGGGTTGGATCTGACCCTCTACTGACCTGCCTGCTGCTGATGTACTTGTGGTCTTCTGGGAATGTTTGTAGGCAGCCTCACTAGAGAGGCACCCTTACTTTCCAAAGTTAGTTACTATTTTGGAAGAAACTTCTTGTAACTTCTGCAGATCAACAGTGCAAAGGTTTCAAGCTACTTTTGCTTCCCTGTTTCTTCCCCAAACCACGATTAGAGTAGTGGTTGTACAAGTGGCCATACAGATGTGGACAGTCCCCAAACCATGAATGTTGCTGTCTGGTCTGTGCATACCGCACACAGGGAGGTGGGCTGCATGCATGGGACACATGCCACTACCTGCCTTGCTGACTCTTCTCACTTACGATGAAGACACTGATGACTGGTGCAGAGACCTGTGCTGTAAAGGCAGGAGGAACAAGCAACCATGTAGGCAGAACTTCAAATGTGTGAAAAGACTGTGTTGATGCTGATGTGCCTGAAGCCACCTTCTTGTTTGTCAAGGGCTCTGATCAATGCTGTTACAGATATTTCTTCATGGTGCAGCTACGTTAGGAAAAATGGACTGGGAGCTTGAAAAATGTATGGGTCCTGAGGAGGCTTCATTTGCTGCTTGCCTCCACCCATTGCTGGCATTAGTGCCTACCTCTGTCCTTCTCTGGATGCAAGTCCGCATCAGTTCCAGTGAGGTGGAAATAAGGCAGGCAGCCCCGGGACGAGGGCAAGGAAGCAAGAGGGGGGGCTGCTTGAGGTTGTTCTGCATGTCCAGACGTGATCCCGGAGGGCAAGAACTTGTACCCAGCGAGGAGGGGAGATGCCAAGGAGAGGGGTCAGGAGAACAGCTGTGCCTGCTCTGATCACTCACGTGGATGATACGATGCTGATACAAGTTTGCTGTAGGTCAGCAAAAGTGCTCAGCACCAAAGCCAAAGGGAACCTGGGCTCTGCCAGCTCTGACGATGTTGCTGCTTGTGAAGAGCCAGACTCCTGTGCGGGAGCAGCAGTTTAGGCAGGTTCAGCAAAGAAGCCTGATACCCCAGGGGACTACACAGGGTGCGTGTCTGCTGGAGAAAGGGCCCAGCAATGAAGGTTCAACAAAACCCAGAATAGGAGAAAATGGAAACAAGCAGCTCATTCCCCTCACATCTGAAAGCTACAGAGAACCTTCCTCACTGGAGGTGGTGGCAGGCAATTTTCAGCTCTCTGGCATGTTCTTGAGGTGCCCCACACCCCTGGAAACTTTTTCTAGTGGTTTGTCTGCCCCCTCTCCCCCACCATGGTCTAGTCATCATCCTTGTTCTGGTCTTCCTATGCAATGGCAAGATGCCCTTCAGCAAAGGTGTCCATAGGCACTTTCCCAGTTAATACCCCATTGGGGATGTCCCAGTTTACCATATGACCCAATTTTTTATAGTGGGCAAGAATCCTGATAGCCTATCTCAGAGCCTTAGCCTCATCCCTTCACTGTTCCAGGTGGTAATGTCCCACCGGTTCCTAGTGATGTCCCTTGCAAAGGTTTTCTCCCCATGAATCCAATCAAGTCCAGCACATCTGGACAGCTCAGTGCTTCTGGATCCAACACCAGAGTTTCTGGCGTGGTTGGGCTTGGGTCTCAGCTTGCCTGACCAGCAGTATGTCATGCTGTCATTTGGAATCAACGCTGGACTCTAACATGATGGACACTGAGATGTTTGGAGATGACCAAAGAAAGGCCCATTACCAATGAGTATTCAAATAAAAAAAAATACTGGGCACAGGCCAACCTGTGCAAGTAGGGATGACCCCATGAGTATCTTGAGCTCATGGTTTCAGGGTCCAGAGAGCAGAAGGGAACTGGTGAGATGGTCTTGGCTGAGGGAAGACCAATGCTGAGGAGCATCAGGGTCCTTTATTGGGACTTTTCTGCTGGGAGGAAGTTGCCTTTTCAAAATTTTTTGACTAAATTCCATCCAATGGAATGGCTTTGTGCTGATTCTGTATTTT